>OY390720.1:18780368-20262368 GCA_959613375.1 Heteropelma amictum | reverse complement strand
TTTCCCAATATTTTGTTTTGGCCATCGGGTTGTACGCGTTCGCGATAGAGACAGCCGGAACTTCCGACATCCCTGGTCCTAAGGTAATTCCTAAAGATTTTGGGAGAATCATTTTCAGGCATAACGTCAATGCATTCATATTTTTTTTTCTCACTTGATCAATAATTCGAAATACGCTGAAACGCGTGTGCGCTAATTTCAGTTGGACTCTATGCGCGAAATAAAAATAGAAAAATTGATGATCAGTTTATAGCGAATAACGAAGAATCTCCAAATTTTTTGAATGATTTTTCACGTCGCAAATTTCCCTGCAGCCTCTGCCCGCATTGTGTAATAGCCACGAATGTTGAAGATATATTTATTTTTACATCCTAAACAAATTACTAACCGTGATCATCCAGAGTTCCCACTTTATCGTCGAACTTTGTCTCAGAATTGACATCCTTCGGGTGAAAACCGTTGCGATTGTTGCCCTTTGGAATAATTATTTTTTAAATTAATATCAGAGTTGAGATCACGAAAGATGCACGAGAAATGAGAAATATACCTTCGTTGAGCCTTGAATACCGGATTTGGAAATACGACTGGCATTTCTCAACGCACTTTCGTATTTTTCGACGTCTCTCATTGCGAGCTCCTTTTCCATGTTGGTCCTGAAAAAAACGTGAATCTTTGAAAATCAATATTATGTGAAAAAGAATAATGGGGACATTGAGAATCGAGAAGGAGGGAACAAAAAGAAATACATATAAATATTACTTGGTGTAAAATTCCTTCATAATTCTCGTGAGAACTTTCGCTTGCGAGAGACTTATAAGTTCAATGTCGGGAATCGTTCCGTTTAAGAAATCGTAAAAATCGTTTTGAATCTGTTGTGCTCTCTTGGCGGAAACGTTCATCAAAGCTTCCTGACGATAAAATATCTCGTTGATGAATAATTCTCTCTTCAATCGTTCGATCTCATCCTGCAAATCTTTCATGACAATTGTGCTCCGATCTCTGACATCGAACGGTACTTTTGTCATTGGGCTTTTAGCTATTTGTCCCACAGAACGAAGAGTCGATAATGAAACTTCGAGATCCTCCTGTGTGATTCGAACATGGGCGATGAATCTGAACATAATACATAGTTCATGAAATAAAAAGTACTGTAACACCCTTAGAATGGTAGTAACATCGAATTATTTACAAGAAATTGTTGTGACGAGCAAAAAGTGATCACGAGTGATCGAATAGTGATTTAAATACGTATGTACGTAAAGTAAACGATAATCCAAATAAATTTTCGAAACTGCGTACATTATACAGTCGGAATAAACAATATATTCGAGCATTCGAAATATCAATGTACCTTATAATTGACTTTGAACTTATCGCGTCTCCCAAATACTTCAATAAATAGCTAGACCTCGCGTAAGGCCTCGGCATGATTTCGATTTTTCCGAAATTCTCAAAGTACTGTTCCATCTCCAATTTCATTGAATTCGCTGAAATAATATCGCGTGGGGTTTTTGGACACCGTACATTCCTAGTGTTATCGATACCGGCCATTTCTACGATGTGAATCTGCGAAAAAGTTTCTCAGGAATATTTAACAAATCGCTCGGAATGACAAACATAAGAATTCAACGCGAATTTAGCGTCGAAAAACTGAGTTTCATCGAATTTCACCGAAAAAAAATGAGACAAAATCGCGAGCAAATTTAAAACACTGTGATCTTTGATGGAAATCAAGAAAAAATATCAGTAATATTGCTCGGCGAATGACGTGTGCAAAATTAAGGAAAATAATTTCTCGTTTTTGAAATACCGCAGACGCAGCGACAACAGCCTGCGATGTAATTAAGCTCGTATTTCGAACGTGAATAGTAATCACTGAAGTACCCAAGTGACAAACAGGATACTCGGATAAGTCAGCGATCGATCTTCTCCCTTCACCTTGGAAAATATATTGCAAAGCAGCTTTTTCATTCTTTATAGGCACTTTGCTGACACGCTGCGTAAAAATGTACCACAATGAGTAAAAACGTACAATCAATGATAACGATAATATTAAAGGTAATGCCAAAACATTTCTAACAAGAGTGGAGAAATTCGAAATCTTTATTTAAAAAAAAAATCAAATCAACGTCATGAAAATGGAAACAGCGTAAAATGCGAATTCAATGACGAGTTTGTTATTCACCTCGAGAGCATAGTGGCTATTGGTGATACGAGAATCATCAAAGTTGGGATTCAGTAGGTCTTTGAATTTTTTTTCACGAAATTCGACGAAGCTCAGACTGTAGTGAATTCTGTTTGTGCGCTTTCTACGTTCCTTCTCGCTGGCCAAATCCGAAATGAGACGAGGCACGAGTCCTCTATGCTTGATCGAAAAGAGGAGTGCGAAATTCGATTTACACTCATATTGAGCGCGACTCGTTGGATAATAAAGTTTTTTACCTCCCAATTATTTCGAAGACCCGCGGTGGTAAAGCTTTTTCCCGTTCCCGTTTGTCCGCAGCTCATCAGCACGAAATTGGCACCGTCTAAAACGCTTCAAACACGCTTCCTCTTTATCCGTGAATCGTCACCGATATTTCTTTAAAGATTTTCAAATATTCACTCGTTAATCATGTCACTCGTGGTGTTGCGATAAATCTCTTCCTGGGACGAGTAATAAAAGACTCTGTCCATCTGGAAGCTCCAATAGAGCGCTCTCGTCGATTGGTTGTCCGTCTCCTGTCTCATATCTTGCAAGCATCTCACGTAAATTGTCTGAAGATGAATTGGGATAAAAAAAACATCGAGTAGAAAAATTTGACGACACTTCAAATCGAAATGTATCGTATTTGGAGTATTTAAAAAAAATAACCACATTAAAATGTTCGTCTTTACAAAGATCACTTTCTTTTTCGTAATCGTTGAAACTTCAGGAAAAAAAGATCGGCGAAAAATGTCTCTTACTTTTTTATCGTGACTGATCTTCGCGCAGTTTTTGCAACGCTGCAAAAGTGGCAAGATTCTAACGTACACTCTGACGTTTTTCGAACCATCAGCGGTCTCCCTGTCTTGTTGCATCATTGGAGTTCTTGAGGAATGCACAAACTTTTCGACGTTTCTTTAATGGACGGTAAATCCAATCATATTTATTTCCCGATGATTTCTTTAGTATGGATTTCTGTAAATGACGTTATCATTTTTCGTCAACCGCTGGGCGAAACGGTCTGAAGGTATCGCATGAATATCGAAACAATTTAGAGTCGAAGATTCGTAGATGTTGAATAAATACTTATGCATTTATTTCAAATCATGGGTATATATACAGAAAGTTTGTCTTCTCTCAAATTTTTTGTTTTTTTTTTTTTCTTCATTCGGGACCGAAAAGAATTCCACAATAAATTTCTCATTCGATATGCCGCTTATCGTCGATTTTATAGAGCATTCGGCTTGGCAAAGCTCATGAAAAATGTTGGACCAATGGAGAGTTTATCGATGGAAAGATAAAGGCATGGCTAAACGAGAATTTTTTTGCTTTTTTCGATCATCCATCGATGATTTCAGGACGAACAGCTTTACAGTTTTCATGGAACATTTTTTCGCGATATTTCGATCGCTGCTTCCGTGACGACAAAACCAATCATCGGAGTCTTTCTCGTCGCAAACTATTACGTTTATATACAACGATTTTAAGTAACAATAATTTGATTATCTAATTAACATTAATAATTAGGCGTACGTTAAAAAGCTCAGAGGAACAGCGCATCGACAAGAGACTATTTTGAAAATTTAAACGATATACACGTATATATGTGTGCATGTGTATATATATATGTATATATATATGTACATAAAAATAATCAATGTTTGAACGATTTTTAAGGAAATCTAGGAAGAAGTAGATTAACGTCGTGGCGCATATCAGAACTTTATAACGTGGAAGCTGTGTTTTTTTTCCCCCAACTTTCTCATTTTTTACTTCGCGAGCCTTTTTTCTCTCGCTATTAATCTTTTTCGTAACAATAATAATTCCAATAACTGTACGAACGGGACAACCGCATACAAGTATTGGCACCGGAACGAACGAGGTTTTGCGATGCTTTTGTATTTTTTGTTTCTCCATTTTTTTTCGTGTGGTGTCGATTTGGGCGCAAGACATAGTAACATTCAATTCTGACAATAATATTACGCAAGATTATAACGTTGTTTATAAAAATGTTACACTCTCATTGAAAAACATGAAAATATCACTTGTATTTTATATAAATAAGAAGCACGAATAAATTCATCGAGGCAGGGCGGGGGGAGGGGTAGATTCCCAACGAAGAGCATTGAAAATTTGAAAATTCGAGGATGCCATTCTAAAAATGTATAATCCTTATGTTATTCGATCGACGTTCAAAGTTGCATTGTTCGTGCATTACGAGTCGTGGGTCAATTCGTTAAAAATACCATGGCGGTGAAATTACATTCAATGTTTCAACTCATTTTGAGTATTTTTTTGTTTCGCGATATTGAACACAAATGTTTTGACCTTTACTTCCTAAATTCCGTCCATTATTTCGTTTTACACGCTGACGCGACTTATTTACAATTACTTGCACCGACTTGGCTTTGAAGTGTGTTTATTTCCGGAATTATGCATTTCCGGGATGGCAATCACTGTTTTTATTGTCAACAAATAATTAGTTAAAAAAATGGTATAAAGGAATCGTTAATAAAACACTCGCAGAAGATGGAAACTCTATAAATTTTCGTAGAGCTATTAGTTCAAAAGCAATTAAAGATGAACAAACGTGGTACGTACGTAGAAGGGTGAGTGAGAACAGAGAATTTTCTTTTTTTCTTCTTGATGTAGAGCAAAAATGATTGCTCGGCGACTCGATAAACACACATTCAAATTCGAACCTTAAATATTAACATTAAGATGCGCCCCGTTACAGTTTTTCATTTCCCATCTGAAAAACATGAGAAAATTTGTTTCGGAAATTTGAAATTTCATAAATCGCTATCTGCTGGCCTTGGGAAAAATTCTGATGAAACTTAATTCATGCCATTATCTTTAATAATCTTACAAAGTAATATCCGACAAATATTTACTCTCTTGAAGCACTAACATTTTTGCCAGATTATCAATTGATCCAGAGCAAATTTTCATTGCCAATACATTGATCTGATAAAAATAATTCAACCGCTTCGAAGTAGAATGAAATTATTTAGGGCCGTACTTTGCATTTACTGAAGTCGAAAAAACATTTTATGAAATTTTCTGTAAAGTAAACGGTTCACGACTTTTGGAACGCCAAAGTTTAAAAAAATTAATACCAGGTTATTTAAATGGAAAATGACAAACTGCGATCAGGGTCCTTTTAATAATAAGCTTTCATATTTGAATTGGCGCTTCTTGCGGTGTCAAACAATCAGATTTTCGGTATATCGAGAATAGTGCTTTTTTTACCCACCCTGATATATCGTATATTTTTCTCCAACAATAGTAGCTTCCATCAAATTTACTTTCCCACTTGTACTTGGAGTATTTTTATGATAATATTCATCCCGCTAGCGTAGGATTGTTCGATGCTCTTTACACTCGATCTAACATCGACTACCCGCTCTAAAGTACCATTGTTCATAGATGATAAGTTTTTACGTTAAGTAGTGAGGCGCGAATATATATATTTTTATAAAAAATTCAACGACGAACGATTTCTCGTGTAGTGCAAAAACCGCGATAATACGTGATATCATGAATATTTATACGTATACGTATTTAATAGTTTTCCTCAAGAGAAAAAAAATTATTCGCAAAGCGAATAACAGAAATTCCGTGGCGAAAATATCAGAAATTTTTCATTGGTGCCGGAACGATTCCCAAACGTCATTCGTTCCTCAACTTTATTCAAAGAGGAGAGATTTCGATTTTCGACAACTCGCATTTCCCCTTTGCCGGGCATATGATGCCAACTGATTAAGAGTGTTTTGAAACATTGGGAAATTGGCTGAAGAAACGATAAATCAAATTCAGAACTTCGAGAAATGTTACATGCCAGAAATCAACGCAAAAAAATTTACGGAGAATTGAGAAGAAAATAATTATTTATCCTTCTGTGCATCGTATGAAATAATAAAACATGTTGTTTTTGGTAATTAAATTGTGCGAGTACTTGTCAAAGTGCATTAAATAATGCACAACGGGAAAAGAAATATTTTTTCCTTCTTCTCTGTGATTTGTTTTGCCAAAACACTCTCAATGCCCAATTATATCGATTGGCTTCGTAATTTGATGAAAAAGTAATTTTTATAACAGTAATTTTTTCAAATCGCCCGGGAATCTTCGAGAAATGAACCGGATATGCGTTAAATCTTTTTGTCGAAAACCGATCACGGTTTCGTGGTAGTGCAATCACACAATGATCGTGAATGACGATAAACAGATTGCATCTGTGTATCGAATGGCGTTTTGTTGCAAATTAAAAGATCAAGTAAATAACCGAGAGCCGCTCGTCGAACTCTACAGATCACGTAGCGGACGGATGAATACGCGATGAGGCATTTTGTACGAAGCGACATGATTTATCACGCAAAATCTATTTAGAAAAAAAAACCGTCTAATTCGTCACGTTTTTCACGCTAAATGACGCAAAGTTCGGATCCTCTTGAGAAAATCTTATTCGCGAAAATGGCGTTAAAAAATCGTGACTTTTCAACATAAGCGTTGATGGCGCATCTGCGAGATTCGCGTTTGTCGGTCTTTTCGCCACGTTCTGATTTTTCCGCAGTGAGCATTTCGTTTTTCAAACATGCGTCGAAAAAAGTCTTAAAAATAAAACACCACATTTACACAATCATCGAAAAACCATAATGGAAGAGATTTTTATATCATTAACCTTAGACAGTTATGGTCATTTGAGCACCTGACTCGATTTTCATTAGCATAAAAATCTTTATAAAGCGTACGAATGTTGGATTCAATGATATCAAAGTTAGTAAGACATAAGATCAAAGTTTGAGAGACGTTGAGATGCAAATGAGCTCTCTTTGCAGTGTATTTAGTACATTGATGACATTTTTTTCATTAATCAACGAAATGAAAAACAGGCTACGAATTCAACCCTCGTTACCCCGTGAAATATGTACTAGTATAACTTTAGATCCTGGGGTTAATTCGGAGAACACCGGTCGAAGGTCGATAATTGTGGATTCGATCGAGAAAGACGAAAAATCGATTTAATAAGTAACGTTTGAAAAATCGTGCCTTCGGATTTTAGAGGACTATCATGATGAAACGAAATTTCGTTACTGATAAAATTGTTGGTACGATTTAATCTTAAATTACGATGAACAACAGTAAACTCCATATAAATACAACACGAAATTGCTCTGAAAGGCAATTACTCGTTATTACAAATAAGCAACATTTTTTAAGCTTCCAAATGTCAATTGAGAGTTATCGGTATATTTTAACGATTCGTGGACGATTTCGGGCAAAGATCTCACGGAATTTCGAAGGGCTAAAAATATATACGACATCATTTATGTGCTGTAAATAGCTTTTTTTTGTTCGACTAGAGTGTCCCGGTGGTATACTGGCGTTGATAAATTTAGCCCTGCTTCGCGCAAAACAATGAAAAAAAACCGAAAAAATCGATGGCTGTCATTAACCGCTTAACATCGGATATTTTCTTTGTTCTCGAGCCTTGAGCTTGCCAATCTTGAAATGGCTTTAAAATGTTGGCCCGATTTCGTGTTTATTAAATTCGTACGGGACCTTCGACCTTAATCGCTATAATATACTTATTATAACCCTATCGGAATTCTAAATATTTATTTCAAAACGTATTGATTAATCGTTCGAGATGACTTTCGTTAATTCAGCAAAACTTTTTAAACGTTTTCAATGCTAATAGCTCCGCTGACGATGTATAATTTTCCTAATTTTCGTTAATATCTTCAAACTAACAAGACGAACAAAATTAACGTCACAAAAAACGTTACCTCCGTATTTTCACGATCGAAATCATCTCCCTACAACTTTTCATCGATTAAGCGGTTTTTCAAAGAAAAACAAAACGATTCCGTTGCCTCGAGTTGACATATGGAAATATTCGCAGCGTTTCGATGAGTTTCGTACCAACGACATTTTTCGCCTAATTTTACAAGTATTTTTATAAATATAAATAATATTTTTTGGTCAAAATAATGGTGACTGTTTTGCTCGATTGTGCGAATTTTTCTTGAGACGAGGAGCATTTCGAATTGAACGATTTTTGTTCTTCTCGTTATTTCAATCCGTATCCCTTCATCGCGCGATCATTAAACTTATTTATTTTCGATGTATATCATATACTTTCGACGCAAATTAGTTACTCCCTTCATTATTCTAGAATAACTCAAATTCCATTCGGCAAAGTTAAGCGCGTTTCAGGATCACCTTATTTTTCCTTGTCTCCGACTTTCTCCGTTGTTTTTTTTTATTCATCATCCCCCACGTTGTTTCATTTTTGTTGCATCCATGCGTTCGAATTCACGCCCGAGGGTCAACCCTGCGACTAGGACTAGGACTTGGACTAGGTGAGGAGCTCGGTGACCTTGATGAACTGCTCGAGCTTGAGCTCGATCTCATTCGTTCGCGTCGCTTTTGCTCGATGACGTTTTTTTGTTTCCACAATGGACCACGTATTATCTTAAGGGTGGTCTCGAGTTCGTAGGCCTGCTCCTTGAGGGCGTTATAGCGATCGAGATCGAGACCTAACTTCTTTGCTCTCTTGTGAAGTACTACGAGATATCGCCTGTTCAGCACGTCCGGTAACATATATTCCTGCAAAATAAACACCAGAGCTACAGAACTATGTTTTCTCTCGTCCTCGAACATTTACCCTTATTTCGTATAACAAGAAAAAGTAACTTGGAAACGCCTACTGGAATAATTTATCGTAGACTGGGTTTGGTATATTTAAGGGGGAAAAAACCGTATTAACGTAGTTTTTTCGGGATAGTCACGGTAAAAAGTTGGTTAACCAGCCAATGCGCGAAAGCTTTTATGACCAGGCGAATATTCGCATCATATTAAAATATTACATTCGTGATGTTATATCATTGTTTTTTTATTATTTATATATATTTTGTAAACATTGTTTTCCGGCTAAAACAAGGTGCAGCCAAGTTCCGTCGGCTCAACTCTCCCAACAAACGGAGATGAGAAAGAAAAAACAGAACCCATGGTACATGTAGTTTTAACAGGCTGCGCAGAGTCGTCCCTTGAGGGGAGGTATGGTGGAAATGAATTTAGAATATTCTATGTCTCGTTTGACTATTCTTTTCATTTTGATCACTCACCTGTCTCGTGAGAATGAAGTAAATGTAACAGATCATGCCGGTACCATAAGTAACGAAATAAGTGACGGGCTCCATAATATCCCACGAGTATTCCCACCAGGTTAATCTCGCTAAAATTCCAAACTGCACGGCCATTGCAACAAGACCCAGCCAGGGTTGAATGTTTGCTCTTCTTTCAGCCGAAATCTCGAGCTCCTGGCGTTTCTATCGAACAAACATCGTCTCCTTTCAAATTTTCCGCTGCATTCGTGCAGATTCTTCCAACAGCTTTTTCGACGCACGTATTACCCACGAGTGAATTGAATTTGTCATTTTTTGTCAAAAAAGTCCTCTTTCGATTCCAAAAGCACGATTTTGATGTCGAACACAAATTGAGATGAAATTTAAATAAATCGAGGCGAAATTAAAGAGTCACCAGACGACTTTTCTCAAATGTTGATGGTTTTGGAGAAAACAAAACGGAGATATTGTAAAAAACCTCTCTCAAAGTACAAACTATCTCGTGTTGAATACTTTTTCAATACTTCTCGTCGTGTTCGTTGTTGTAAGAATATTTACCAACTCCAGTGGTTCTAGTTCCAGCATAACTTGCTCCAGTTCAACCATAACTTCCTTTTCAAATATAGAATTGTGCTCTTGGCAGTTTAAAGTCTGGTACAGTCGTCCAACTACGGTCTTCACGTCTGACAGTTGATCTATGCTCTCCTAAAACACCAAGCCAAAGAATTACATACATCCTGCAAGAAATCCTCCCACTGAAAACAAAGCCAATGTACTTTGAACGAAACGAAAAATCTCTCAAGCTACTTGAAATTATTTAAACAACATCCGAGACTTTAATTTCAGCCGCGTTGATAAATTCATCAGGACGTTTTTTTTTCGTATTCCTACCGCGGAGAAAGCTTCTTGATTGGGTGGCGAAACGTCGTACGTGACGTCATTGATGACCAGCTTAAAGTCAGCTTCGAGAAGTGACTCTATCGTGTTTGCACAGCCTATTCTAGTGCCGTCTGTAAATAAATCCACGTGTCAGTCAATGCGTGTGGATGAAAATTGAAAGAAAAGGTCGCGATGCTGAGTCTTCCCGCGCTTACCCATTGTCGTTACTACGGCTCTATCGATCCCGCGATCTTCCAGCTTAAGCATGTCGATGAGATCGGCAACCGTATTCGTGATAGGCTTCAATGTGAAAATGCATTTCTCCTTTCTCGAGGGCAATGGTACGGTGATTCGTGGCAGTCCTCGATGATACTCCACGATCACATCTTCAATTAAACATCGACGATACAAATTAATGATTATAATTTATTTCGCGCATTCGGTGGAAAAAGAAAGGAAGACGCGATAGTTTCCCCGATCAGCTTTGGCTACTGCTTATTAAGAATAATAAACAAGTAAATAATTCAACGATTGCTCCACTTCTCCTTAACGATGTTTCGCTCTTTTCATCACCCTGCGTAATTTTCATTTCACGCGACCAAAATTACAAGCCCGATCCGTTGACTTTCGATCGCCGCAGCGTGATGATCAAATTCTGAAGGTCGATTTTTTCCGAATTTCACTCAACGAACGACGAGAGGAAATGTTTTCGCGATTGATTGGCGCTGAGGTTCCTTCGGACCGCGATATGATGGGACAAATTGGTTTTTTCTGTTTTTCAGTCATTATTGCCGTTTCGATCGCGATAAATTCCGCTGAACGATTAATCGTTGTACGATGGAAAACGCGTTAAAAAAAGGAACATGCACCGTTTCCGCGAAACGTTTCGCGTGATAATCGCGCGCGTTCGTCTCGAGAGTTCAGGCCGTATAACCTGGTTAGAAGCCGTTGATATGGGAAAGGTATCAGAGTGTGGAGAACGGAATTCAACTTTTTTGCACCACACGGTGAATCTTCTTTACGTGATAAGCAGAACGGAACAGCAAGAATGCACATATGCGATATCAATTAATACGCGTGTATACAAATTTGAAGCTTAACATTCAGTTTTTATTATCACGTCGGGATGGTACTTTTCGAACGGTTTCGTTGAGCCCCGCCCTCAGTTTTCCACTTTTACCGCGCGAATAAAGTTTCCATCAAGATTGAAAAAAAAAAGGGAAATCATCATTGAATGAATCTCAAATCGCAAATCGCAATCCGACGATCTTTATTTTGCAAAAACGAATTTGTAAATTGAACGCGTATATACGTGGAATTGCGCAACTGCAGGGATGGGGAAAATTCGAGCATCATTTGGTCGAAAATTATTCTTTACGAGAATAAATTAATAGAATTATGTACGAAATTGTTTACCGCCGTTGGGGGAAACAGCATTTCAGACTGCAACGAGCCTCGTAATTAGGACTCTTGCTCGGTTCAACACGAGTTATGAGTATTAGTACATAGTAATAGTGAAGAAGTAACGAGAAGGCCGTGGCAGAACGTATAATCGTTTCATCCCTCCTTTGCTGCCTTTTTGCGTAAACTCTCGTGCTGCTTTTGCACACTCGAACCGCCAGTTGATCGTGGGATCGTGAACAATTAATAAGCAACATCGTTCAACGTGCATATACATGTTTCCAAATTTTGATAAATCATCGAAATATTTATGTAAAAACAAAACTTGTCAGGGTCGTTCGACTCGAATTCCAGGATCGAATGGCCGCGCTCTCTCGCATGTAAAAAGACCATTTGTCGTTGGCCTAACGATGTGTCCCGTCCTGTTTGTGCGCTGCGAAAAGTGTGGCCAATTTATATAGTGAAAAAAATTTAATCCTTCGTGCGCAATGTAGAAATAACTGTGGGATTTTTTCAACAAAAGGGCTCGGGCAAGGTATGTTTTTTTCATTCTCAAGTTTATATCTAAAATTATATTCCAACTCACGCGTCGCTCAAAAATGAGTGCCCGCGCGAAAAAATTGTCACTCATCAAAAAAGTTATTAGACCTAGAGTCTTTTTTGGGATGGGATTATTTTTTGATCGTGAACTTGTGGGTCGAAACCTGACGGTTAAGACCCTTTCTGGAAAAAGTTAACGTAGGAACAACACTGTTCGCAAATATGAAGAATGATACGACAAAACTTTGATTAAATGGTCTTCTCAAAGACGCTTCGATCTTGAGACGCGAGAATGAGCTGCGTCATCTCTCGTGAAACTCAGGAACTACCAAAAGTCCGCGAACTCGTCGCTCTTTAAACGCATACGTGAGTGCACGATTCCCGCTCGAGTAAAGAAGCGCGTACATTCGACTTTGCGTGATACACAAATTAAATAAATATTCTCGAGGTAAAATAATTCGTTCGCGACAAGTTTAACATTAAAAAAACTGTCTCCTGTGAACTGATTAATAGTAATCGTAAAAGATGATACGCTTCACGGAAATCCAAATGATTAATAATTGATTAGTCATCGTATGATCATTTCATGTACGATAATTTCCAATTACGGCAGACTAATTGAAATTTATGAATTTCATGGTTGTATTCGACCTCCCACAAAGGATAAAAGTACTCGCGCGGACTTGTTCAATATGGGAGGAGTACAAAGCAGCGCTCACGGTCTCGGTGATACACTTTGGGTGCACGAGAGGCAACGACAAAGGTATCAGAGGTAAATTATTTATTTATTTTATTTCGCTTCTCCATGAGTGTTTGTTCGTGAGTGTGATGAAAATCGGTCGAAATCGAGGTAAAAGCGGTGATTAAAATTGACGAGAAAAAAGACCTGGTTGAAGCGAAGAACGAGAGTTTGATGCATGTGGAAATGAAGCGAACGTGACTTCTCATTTCGTTGGGAAATTTGTGCTTGTTTCTCGATCGAAACGTATACTATATCGATGCTTTGGAGAAGCTGTGCGGAGAATTGACCCTCTGTATGCGGTTGGTACAGAATTCTCTCGGGAAAGAAATATATCCTCTCGAATCCAGCATCGCCTCGCGCTGCAACTCCAATGCATCAGAAGAGAGGCTCTCGACTATCCCCCCTTCTCTATTCCCTCTGACTCTGTTTTCTATTCTCTATTGCGAAATCTCTATTTCGCTCTCGGCGTTGCGAAAGAAATGTTGAAATTTGACGAGTTTCATCCCCCGAGTGGTGAAATATAACCCTCGTATGTGCGTGTCTGTGTGCAAACAGTTCGCAATCTACCAGGTTACTGATTATTTCCCCAAGTTCCGCGAGATTCGATACGCGTATACGCGGGGAAAAAGTTCTACAGACTCTCTGTTTGGAACCTCGACGTACGATTAAAATATCGAAAATTTATGTGCGTTGCCATTTTTTTTATACGGCATATTTTTTTTTTGTTTTTCAATTAATTCTACAGCTTGTTTCAAAAATGTTAACTCTCATCAAAACCCCAATCGAAGTGTTATCAAAATGTATACAAACAGCGATTTTCGACTAATTTCATCGGACACATTCCCAACGATTTTAACGATAATAGGTTTTGCCTCACCCATGATCGAACAAAATGAATTTTCGAATTTTTTTTTTCAGATCTCGAGAATTTTATTCTTCTGTAATAAGTATCTTTTTTCTGTAACAAATACAAATTTTGAGGCAGCAGCTATTTATATCCGCGGTAATCAAGGGATTACATCAGATTTTGCAAATATACATCGTCGATATTTGATGCAAAATCATGAGATGAAAGTAGCTGTGAAATATGACGAAGAAACAGGGTTTAGTGGCGAGAAAATTCGCGCGACACTTTTAGAAAAGAAACGCGAGTGAACCCCTCGCGCGTCTCTTGGACGAGTCGGCCTGGATTTCACGGAAAAATCGCTAGTCGAGAATCTTGCGGATAATATCGCTGCGTCGCCACAGGTGCATCTTCTTAATTTTTCTACATCTCGTTTTGCGCGATATAACGAACGAGATCGCTAATTGGCAGGCCGTTGCAACGGTCAAGCAATGCTTATTAGTACGTGGACGTGATCTAGTTGTTCAACATACGTTAAAAGTTGTGTGCGCGTGTGTGTGTGTGTGTGTGTGTGCTGTGTGCATTAAGATACACGCACATAAACATCCATTTGAAAAATAATCCCTCTTGCTCCATTCGCGCCATCTTCGTGCCTTTTATCGTTACCATCGTTACAAATACGTAAAAATAAACGTCTATGTGCGTGAATGTGTGTAAACACAGAAAAGTCGTAAACTTATTTTTTCTCTGGATGAAAGTCACGGAAACGTAATCGCGAATCGAGCACCGTTTTGATGATCGCTGCGATTTCACATTTACAGACGTTTGTAGCCAATGTATGAGCTTCTATAAAAATATCCTCAAGATCGGTAAAATTCCACTTATTATTTGCGGAATTAAAATTAAAATTGGAGGCAACGATATCGTATCAGGCTGGATGTTGGAATATTATTTCGAGAAATTGTTCAAAGGCGTATAGAACTATTGAACGAATTATCGCGAATTCGTGCAAAAATGTGATGTAGGGAAGGCTGAGGTGCGATGTACGCCCTCTGAAAAATTTGCCAAAAAAGTGTCTTCCTTTTCACCGTCAAATTTTCCGTGAGCTCGATACATCTATCAAGTTTCAGAGCACTGCGAGATATCCGAGCACGGTGGACCTTCAAAAAATGTCGAAAAAAAGATAAAAATCTTTTTCCCAATCTAGTTTCGTCAGTTCTCATAATATTGTGTATTTGGTTGGAAAATATTGCTTGTTATCATCGATGATTGCAAATTAAAGTTCTCGTCTCATCGTTCGTTGTATTATCTCATAATGGTTGTATATATTATTTATCACATATTTATCTAAAATAATTATTTTCGATTTTTCCTTACGCGATTTTTCAAAGTTTCTATTTGAGCATTTGTTTCATCCGAATATACGACGAGTACCTTAAAACACCGCAGCGTCCCGATGCCACGTGGTAAACATAATTCTTTTAAATTCGCCGTTTCGCGACATTAGTTTTTTCAATTGAGCCCAATTGCATATTCGAATCATCGCGTACATGATTATCGAGAGAGAGTAACCAAATGTAATAACTTTCGCATCTTGGAGTATTGCATAATTTTAATCGCGCTCCACGCAACGTCAATATTGGTAAAATCGATTCATTCCCGAGTTCCCGTTCGTTCAAAAGCAATTATCGGACCCCAGGACCTTTCCGATTGTTTACCATAATTAATGGAAGCTCTAACGAGAGTGTTGATGTTGCAAATCCGAGGAATAATGGGAAGCGAAAGGTCGATTTTCCCGAGCAGCTATATACATATATATAAATATATATATACGTACGGTTGGTAGCGCTAAGAACGTGTAGGATATGCGCGGTGAGCGAGACACCTGTGACATACGGGTGGAAGGATGAGAAAATAGTTGCAGTATAGCGGAACACCGGACATCCGTGTTGAACGAGTGTTTCGCCTCTGTTTAGACCGAAACACGTCGTTCACGAACGTTATTCGTGCGGTTATGGACATTAGCGCATCACCCACGTCACCCACACTAACGGTGAAACCAAAATATGTTTCGTATAAACACGTTGCCTTTACTCACAAACGTCCATCTAATGCATCCATCGATGCAATGCAATTTGGGCGTATCGCACACACTCGTATACTTCCGAGGCGGTCAGCAGCATCAAATCATTCTGTCGTAGTTAATTAAGGCACAATGTACGATGTACTTCATTTTCTTGTCGATGTCCAACGATTTGCCACATAATTTTAAACGATTTATCGAAATTATGATTCTCGTGAAAAAAGATGGAAGATTTAACGAAAATTCCGGAAAATGGAGTGCAAAAAGTCGAGAGAAATCGTTTTTTCGAACTTTTTTCGAAAATTGCGGGGGCCAAAATTCGACTCAGTCGAACTATCGATGATATTGTTTTTGGATAAACACTTTTCCGACCGAATATATGTGCGTATTGTTCGGTTTTAACAGACAAAGGAAAAAAGGCAGGAATTTCACTGTAGAGTTATCACGCTAGCCAGATTGACTGGCACCAGGTCGAGGTCAAGCGTAGTGAAGAATCTACTTTTGGAAATGAATCACGGAGAGAAATAGGGAGAAAGGAAATGGAAGAGACAGAGAGAGAGAGAGAGAGAGAGAGAGAGAGAAAAGAGGAAAATAACGTATAAAAAACCGCGAGTCCGGATATAATTCAACAACGAGAGAGGAAACAATACACCCTGTTGATGTTCATGAACCATGGTAGTGCGTGTACACGAAATATTTTTACGACTCTATCGTTCACCATCTGCAGTTATTCTTCCTCTCTGACTGTCCAGTAGCAAAACGGACATCACTGTAGTCGGACAAAAGATTTTTTTTTTTGAGAATAAAGTCCTCGGTAGTCGTAACGAGAAAAGCTCTCTCGAGAGTCAGGAGGAGCTTCGGGAAACGTCGGCAAAATGTTTTCTGTGGAGATAATTTATTGTCAAGTGACAATGGAATTTGTGACCACGAGGAAAAAACATGATTCATTTTATAGGTAAGAAACTTGTCGTTGATTATTACGAGTCTTACCTTCAGCAATTATAAAAAATCAGCATTGCGATCATTGCGTTTAAAAAAAATCATCGAAGTGAAATAATGATAAAAGTAAAAACACGGCCTACTTTTGAGAAACCATGTTCCAATTTTCGCGCCTGGAATTCAATAAATACGCGGGGTTGCTCGTCAATTACCGGGCGTGTACAAAAGCGTGTTTGAAAATGCGAAAATGTCGAAAAAGTACGTCGAGTAATTTTAAAAAAAAGTAGCTTTCGATAATAAAAGGAATATCTAAAAAAAACGGGTAAAATATAAAAGCACAACGAAAGTAGTATTGTACGTAGAAAGAGGCAATCAGCCAACTATTTTCGAGCGAGTTCGATAAACAAAATTGGCGTGCATCGTTGAGAAAAATAAGGCCAGAAGGATGAAACGATCGTGCTATATGGGTCGAGCTTGTTAGTTGAACATGATATACAACATTGCATCGTTTTATTGCTTAACATCGCATTAGGCATCATAACGTAATGTGGAGCGTTCCTCACACGAACTTGCACGCGTCAGATTGGATCAGTCAAGGAGATATCACGCTCAGGAGAAGAATAAACGGTTGAGCACTCCAAAAATTTGCGCTATTCATCGAACATTGAACAAAAGCAGTGTGCAATGTCGCCCTCGGGGTGCAAAAACGTCTATATAAGTATAAAAAGTATCGTCGCATTATGATGCAAAATTTTGGTTAGATTTCGTCGTCGCGTATTCACGTAAGGCTCCCATTACGCGTCACGTGCGATGGAGTAAATTCAAAGCGAATATTCCGACTCCGTCACGCGAGGTGCGTTTACCCGGGGTATTTTTTTTAACCATGCACGCCAAGTTTGGTTTGTCGATAATCGTTGACTACTTTTTTTTCGTACAATACGACTTTTCATATTAATTTCATTTTCCCTCACTATTTCTTTTAATATTCTTTTCAACGAAAAGCCTTCTTTGTGATTACGTGATGTAACGTTTTTTAGTTTCAAAGGTTTGATTTTCCTCCCTTTCAAAAGACAGTACAGCACTTGAAGCGACCCTGACACGCGGCGTATAGCGAATAAAAAAAACGAGTTGTGGAAATGATCGGACGAATGACTAATTACATGAAGAGAATATTCTCTTCGTATATAGAGCGTAATGAGTCTTGTTGATTTATCGATTATTGTTGGCACTCAAAGTTGAAAAAGCTTCTCTATGGTGATGTAACGAGCTCTTGTGCTCCTAAACCGGAAATGCTCTGAAACGATTCGGCCAATCGAAGAAAATGTATACACGAGAAGTTTCGTGCGAAAACCGGAAGAATACGTTATTAGCTGCATAAAAAGAAAGATATAGACCATGTGGAAGTGTTTTTTTACGACGCAACTTTGAGACGATACGTACATGTGCTGCTCAATAAGAATGAAATAATTTGATCGATATACACCAGCATGTATGCATTCATTCGTTTATTAGGTATTATATTATATATCTATATGATATTCATATATTTATTACGATATATCGTTAAAATTCTTTGTCCCGATTGTGCATTTCTCTATGGCCTCTTCGTGGGCTATTTCACATACAACAAAGAGAATTCATCTATTTTAATATCCTCTAATGTGGCTTTTCATGAACGTTGGATCGGGACGTCGAAAGTGTGAGACTCGAAGCAGTTTTTACGTAACTTCCTTTCCGTCTCTTTCATCCTGGTTATGGGCGGTGCACTTCTGATATTAATGAAATGGTTTGACGTATTAATAATTTAAAAAACAAATAAATTTTAATAAATGAAATATATATCAGAAAAGATTGCGTGTTTCGCGTTCTGTTTTATGCTACAACTTAATATAGCGTATGCGCCTTCGTCGTAATTGAGACTCGACTTTCTTTGAGGATTTTTCAAGGGAATTGGAAATATCAAAGAATGTACGAGTTTTCATACATTCATCAGTAAATATTTGTACACAGAATTTAATTTACAAAGTTTAAGAGCATTCCCATTCGCGTAGGTGAGAAATTACATTATTTTGTGTTACGTGCGTACATTTCAAGAATAAAAGTGCTAAAAAATTCAAACATATTTTATCCTCATGAATTATGATCGGGGAAAACGCCCAACAGTGAATTTTGTTGGGAAAAAAAAAAGTATTTTTTACCGATAAAAACAATTCCGGAACAATGAAACAACATCCGAAGTTATTAATCGTGTCTTCTGCATTATTCAAAAACTCGAGGGGTTCTCGCTCGTACATTCAAAGCGTATATGACCAGGCTGCGTCTTGTCAAAACAACTTTGAGAAAAAAAGATTGAAATCCGGAAAGAAAAGAAGGGAAAAATAATGCTCCGATTACATGGCAATTTTTGATAAATCGATAAATTCACCCTTTAAATTCTTTTTTCCAACTTTTCCTCTGCAAGTCGATTTTGTTTGTTTCGTATGACGGTTTCGAGTAATTCCAGAGGGGGGAAGTGTGTAGAGGAGTGTAGGGAGGGGAGAACAAGGGAGGGTGGTGGAAATGAAGTGTAGTGCAACGATATTATTTCGTGGGCGAATGAATCACGTTGGGGCCTCACCTGGCTGACTTGGTCACCGTATGACGGCCAAGAGAGCATTCTACACAAACACGGACACGCGCATATGTATATGTGTATATTGGAAATGATGGCAGGTGATACAAGAACAGCGACGGGCACAGTTGATGGTTGGCTGTTGAGTTACTTATAGTGCTGGATACGTTAGATCCAAGTGCACACCGGTATATAATATTGTTGCGAGTCGCATGCGTGCACCTTTCGGTTTCACATGGACAAATCATACGTTCGTGTCCCGAGGCTCTTGTCGCAATACGAATTTTTCGTGCGGCCCGTGAAATCGCACGCACAAGTATAACACTCGCGTACTCGATGTAAATATATTCGCGAGGGGTTTACCGTCGATGCCACGATGTACGTCAAGGGGTTCAAGGGCTCGATGTACTAGGGAGTTCCCACCGACGAACAAAACGCGCGTCACATTCGATGCCGCGTCCGAGCTGCTCGCTGCTGTCCCACGTGCAATCGCGTCGAAATCGCTTCTTTTTTACTCAATTTGCATTTTTCATCGACCGATCAGTGTTGCGACTGCAGAGTGCTTGAGAGGAGAGGAAATACTCGAAGACGTTCGTTCCACTTGTGGCGGAAACGGGGACCAATGTTAAAGGTAATTTTGGAGTTTTCTTACGAGAGAAATTGCGCATCATTTTTTGGAGTAAAGCTCGAGGCGTTTTTCCATAACTCGTCGGAACGATCGTTGCCCCTCGATAGCCTCGTGTACTCGGGATGTTTCTTCTCATATATTAATCAGTTTCATGTAGGCACAAAAAACAAACTGTGCCAATCCCGGTACTGTATCATATATTTACAAAGTTGAATAACTTTCCGAAATTTCAATCGATTTGGAAATGAATCGGCAACTCCAAAAATCTCGTAAAACAGAATACTAGTTTTGGCACGAAAACTCGAAAATACCCTGCCAGTCAACCGGTTTGCCTTGAATCATCATTAAAACTTGTGTGCAATTATTATATGCAATGAAATATAACCGTCCATATAATAACGTGCTGTTAATTCAAATTTTCTCATTGGTGTTTTAATTATAGTATTATCGGAAAACGTACAATTTACCAGGCTGTACACAAGCTTCCCATCTCTTTTAACACTCGCTTTTACCGTGGAGCTTTTCGCGCTTCTTTCCCGTATTCGCTGGAAATAAAAAAAGCACGTATTGCAGCGAGCAATTAACACGAGGCAAGTTTCTTTCCGAGAGCAAATTGAACAAAAAATTACGTTAGCGCAATTGCCGACAAAGATAAAACGTCTTGTTGCAGCAGCAGTTTTTGTTAAATGGATTATTTTTCATCAACGAAACGTCCTTCGCCAATGATATTCTCTGTGGGGCGGTATTTGTAAAAATGGAAGTAAAATTAGAACTCGCTTGTTACAAATGTCACTGAGAAATCATACGGAAATAGCAGATAAGAAAAAAGCGAAAATCAATTCACTCGAATTTGCGATAAACTCGTCGAGAGTCATCAAAGATTTCGTTACGAGCCCCTCAGCGTTAATTATTACATTTTCCTAGACAGACACAAGCTATATTCAGTGAAAAGGTACAGATATTTTTACGACAGTCGATATAAAAGGGCATACAATTGAACGCGAGACGTCGTTCAGCCTTGAGAGTTCGACGGCTTCGTCAAAGCGTATGTCAATGAACATCGCGCCAAGACCGTATATTTTCAACATCTTTTGAGACAAAAATGGGTGAAAGAGATAGTACGGTTGAGCACAAAAATCGATACCGTGAGAAGAGGGATGAAAAAAAAAACGAAATTCATCTAGACTCGGAGAAATTAAGCGAAAACCGAGAAAAAGAAGACTAAGCAAAGCCTGGTATGTTTTACCACCAACGAGAGTCCGCGGCATGCGGTCAACTCGAGGTGGGTTTTGTCGCGTGGAATAAAAGAGATCGAAAGTCGAGATGAGAGATTCGAGATACAAAGATGTTATAAATATTGTTTATCAAGACTGTGAGGCGGTTGTAAGAACTTTGAGGCGTTTGAAGCACAAAACTGCTTCGCTCTCGTCGCTACGTGATTTCGACAAATTACTATTTGATCGCGTGCGTTTTGAAGAACAAACAACTGCGAAGAAAAATAAACACACGTCAACTCATATTCTTCGTTATTTTTTCACGTGAATCGTTCAATTACGTATGTAGAAAAAATGAAAACCGACTGCTTCATTAATTACCGCGATATAATCATCCAGATATATCCAGAGTGAAAGTGAGCAAATATAGAAATAAAATATTTCGAAAAAAAAAAAATGTTTTCTTCCGTGATGAGGATGACTGCAACGGAGTTGCAATCGTCAATTACGAGAGTTTGGAAAAAGTACCGCACTTTTGAGGTCCATTGTTATGTATGATCGTAAATGTATGATTCTTCTTCGATCCTTTAATGTCGGAAAGAAAAATTATTGCGATTCTTCAAGATTCTTCTCGTGTTAAAGTGTATAGAAATGAAAACAAAAAAATGATAATAATAAGAAATTACAAGATTATAAGGGCACTTGCTGAGGGGTAATCGGATACAGCGAGGTCGTTTGCAGAGCCACAGTCACTTTCTTCTCTCGGATATTCTCGAATTACACGCATATATGTATATCCATCGCTCTGGTGCGATTAATACGCGCACAAGACCATGACTTTGATCGCGAGAATGAGGGAAGACAAAAAATATATCGCGTACGTGAATCAATCCGTCCAACTTTCTCCGAGAAACTCAAGACAACGAGCAAAAGCGAAAAAAGAAAAAACAATTTGGTGCGATACGAGATCGATCAAGTTTTGCGAGTCTAAAAAAAAAGATGGATGGATTTTGACGTAATTCGGATGACCGTGAATTGAGAATTGTTTGCTCTTACAAATGTTTTATTATTTAATGAAGAAATTAGCGCCTAACCGTGTGACTCTGTTGGTTAAATGTATATCGTATAGCACGTGCCTACTTACGTGGATATCAGAGCGTCTGTTTAATTATGATCCAAGTCACTTCGAGAGCACGTGTCATACTTGCATGCTTTTGCACTCTACTCTTGGATACACATAAAAGGTATTCCGCATGCATTTTTCGAGAATCGACAGGAACGTCGAAGAATGAAAATTTCGTCATTTTTGGAGTAAATGTGAATAAAACATTTGAGCATCATCGCGTCGTGGAGTTTTTCTAAGGAAACGCATGACAAGCACGCGCATGATTTCAAAGCCGCGTTATCGGTGGATAATTTTTATTGAAACTCAAGTTTTTATAAATTTTAACAGAATAATCGATAATTTAGTAAATTTTCATTTCGGAGCATGAAATTCATTGTTAATAAAAGGGCAAAGCTTGCATTTGTGGTTGGTAGCGTCAATATTGCCCTGAAACAGAAGAATTCCGAAAGAAAAATCAAAGAAAAATCAAACCAAAGACAATCAAATCAAAAAGGTTTTGATCCAATGGGAATAAACTGCAGTGGAATATATTTCACGATAAAAATCACGGTTTATTTTCCAATGACAGTTGCCTAGCAACTTTTAACAACTTCGTTGGAATACCCTGTGTGTTTCGCTTAACCATATATGAATATACAATTTGATCGAATTATGAAGTTGACGGAGCGATTAGTGAGATTGGCACATTTTGTTTGCTCTCCCAATTTGCGTTAACCACACATTGTAGAAAAGTACACCCGACGAGATGAGAGTTTCTTTTCCTCTAGAGTTTCAATGTTACGTTCGAGACTGCGTTGCTCAGTCATGGCACACTTTTTTGGGCATTTAAAAAATTGAAAAATGATAAAGGAAGGTTAAACCAGCGGAACTCGAAGGACAATTCACTATACTCCAATCTTGAATTAAAATTTCGTACAAATATATCGTAAAAGAAATGAAGATGTACACGAGAAGGATTAATATCTCATTGCGGACAATTTTAGGCTCTGATGTAATGCATTTCTCATTCGATTGGAAATCGTTTGTCTATTCCACTCATTTACAGTACAGAAAAAGATTTAAAAAATGGTGCCTTGGGCCAATATACCTCCGTTCAAAAATTCTGCCATTATTATTATTTATTTGTAGATGTAAAAAAACAATTGTCCCTCAAATAATTTTTACATGGTACAATTTCGAAGCTTCTTTTTGGAATGACGTGAAACAAATAATATATTGGTTCCATGATGAATTTCAAGAAAAAAGAACGAAGTTTGGAGTAGTCTTAAAAGAATTAAGACTGATCCAGAAAAAAAATTCTCAATGTACATGGCACAAATTATACTACTTTGAGTGTTATGCTTGAGGAATTACGCGACCTTGACATACTGTGCGAATTTTAAACCTACCTTATTTTAAAGTCCAAAAACATGACCACTTCATTGGACGTCTCTGCACGTAAAATTTCGTGGTCATTCGAAGCAAAGAATTCGTTTCGATAAAATATTTGTAATGTTCAACCTTCAAATGTGTTAATAATCATTAGTGATTGAAAAAAATAATTATACCAATCAACAGAATAATAATTATTAAAATGTTATTATTGACGCGTAATGCCTCAATAATCACGTTTCGAGCGATTATTACGAATAAATAACTAATGCCATGCAAAATCCGGTTGAGATAATCATTCTTGATTTAAATAACAAAAAGGTTTACAAAATTTTTTTTCGATATCGTGGCGTCACGGCTCCATGTACAAAGCTGTGTAATCCGAATAGAACACTGCGGCCGGACGTTTTCTTCTGTGGTATACGAGCGGAAACAAAAAACCAGCTTTTTTCAGTATCATATAAAAACATCTCAACAAGTACGTATACGGAAATTGAAAAGTATAAAATTGTTCTTAAAAAAAAAACTGTACGATGTATCGTAAAACTCATACGTGCTTCTTTGGATAATGGAATTTTTGAGTTGCAGTGCAAATTTTGACCGACACGATCAAGATCCGTAAAACTTACACTTTGGGCCAATTTAAAAAAAAGATAGTTTCGAGATAACCGCGTTAAAAGTTTCCCCGCCCGCTCCGATCGCGCGGTGCAACATCCCATGGTATTTTTTCGCAAAAAAAAACCTTTTTTTCAAAATTTCTCTATTATCGTTACGCCTTAACGGAGCATTCGGTAATTATCTCAAAGCGTAAAATATTTCGACAAGCTATAAGTGAGAGCTCGTAAAAATTGTTACGGAGATTGAACAATTTATTGTGTAGATCGCAATAGCCGGGGTTACCTCAGAAGAGTTCCACTGGAGTGATCTCGGTTAATCGGTCTTTTGGAAACAATAGTATATTTGTATATATTCACATTTAATTATGTACACCCAATAATACATATATACTTCATGGATTACCGAAATGACGTTATCAGCGACGATACATACGTGTTTGCACATCCTCCTTCGTTTTAATTTCACTCGGGGCCAGGTCAGAAGGTAAAACATGAAAAGTAAAGATCAGACAGCTCGGTCGATTATAGATTTTCGTGATGATGGCCTTCGAAAGAGACGTCGCGATCGCGAGCCCGTGACGAGAGTCCGTCAGGGAAATTGTTCTTCCAACAAATGGGTACAACACACGGAGTATACGCGAGTGGGCACGGGTTAATAATAGTAAAGCATCAACGAAGGATTTAAAAAAAGAACGACAGACGACAAAGGGAGAGGATGAGGCCGGAGGAAAAAAAATCAATTTGGAAATATGATAATAAATGCGGTAAATATAGCCAGTTGGTTGCAAAGTTTGTCGGAATTTTTGTCGGGTCATTATAGAATGTCATAAGTAGTCTCGTGCTCGTCGCTGGTGACGTCATTGATCATCAAGGTACGAGACCGCTGAGACTTTGACTCTCCCCTTCTCCTTCGTCATTTTTTCTTTACGGAATCCAAGAGGCATCGGGTATAGAAACCCGGAGAAGTAAGAAATCCCGCGCAAAGTGTCGTCGGGCTCCGTAATGTTCGGATACGCGTAATATTTAAATCCAAGGCGGTTTTGGGAAAATTTCACGGGTGGAGAAAAGTTCGAGTGATGATCCGAGTGTTACGCGAATAATAATGATAAATTGATGAATACGATTTATCGGACGGAATAAAAAATTCATTGGACTAGTTGCGAATTAATAGAGGGTGTCGTTTGGACGGGGATAAAACGTCATCGGGTGATAACGATCGATAAGAGAATTTTTTCGAGAAGCTTTTCAGGGTAAGTGTGATTGATGGGAATTTTTTTTCGTTCTTCGATAAAAAACAAAATTCTTCGCTTCGTTCTTCGCCGCTGTTTGATGCGGGCTCCCTCGCACTTTTTTTTTCGCCAAACTCGAATCTCTGACGCGAACAATCAGGCTGCCTCGGGGAGGAATAGATATACTCTTTTTCTTTTTATCTTTGCACGATTCTTTCGTCATCCGGTTGAAGACGACGGATTATTGTACGTCTTCGCGTTTGAGGCGAGAAAAATATTTCGCCGTGTTTGCTTTCACGAGATTTTATCGGTAATTGGATGAAACGTAAAAAAAAATGGAATAATATCGTATTGAAGAGGATATGCGATTCCGGTTCATGAATCGAAGGATTCGGAATGAGATGTATGAATTTTTTCGTTTTTTCTACAGCTAATGGCACGTCTCCTTGAAATAGAATATCAAGTGATTGGATTTAACGAGACAGGCACATGAAAAACAGATTATTTTTAGCATTTCCATAACGTACAGAAGGATTCAGTCGTCCTTGCATAATCGTGAGCAATCGAGGTATATATACTTCGTTTTTTGGTCTCCCACAAAAAAAAAGGTCTTTTGATCATCTTTGCTGCTGATTTTTTTCTTTTCTCGCTCGTACAATTTTCTTCTTTTTTCTTTCGCGTCTCGTATTTTAACGAGTACGCAGTTCGCGTGTACCGCAGAGCCGACGACTGTGTACGGTTTTTTTTCGATCCTTTATCCGTCGTGAAAACGCTCAATGAAAAACGCAATTGTCAAGAATATATGAATTAAAAAAAAGTATGCACATTCGTCACGCTGTGCGCTCATTCGCCGAAAGACCTTGCGACCTGTTTTTCTCAATCGTAACGATCGTCGATATTATTCCTGCGGACACATTATCGCTACACTGCAACAATCAATTTATTATCGAAAGTTACTGACTGTCAAAATCGTTTTTTAGTTTAATTCAAAAATATTTTTAGATCAGTCGAGAGAGATACACTTAACAGTATAATTATAGATCGTTTGACCATATTCGTATTTTAAAAATTATGGATAAACGAACGAGGTCATTCATTTACTCATGATCCTATCACAATATCACAGGGTTTTGTGACATGCAGCGGGCAAAATCATTACACAGATCTACGTATTGTCCGAGTGCATATGGCTGACAAGGTCCATAATTGCTCTCAGACTGCGCATCCGACTTGCAGAAATTTCATGCTCGATGTACCTGAGATGTACGATGAGAAAAAACATTTGTTCGTGCAACAAAAGGTGCGGTTCAATACAGGCAAAGCACATAAATAATTGCTCACATCGAATATTTTTGTTGATGTGATAACTTATTTGATTGAATCGCATTTATCAACAAATTATGCGCTCGTTTCAACAAAATAAATTGTTGAATAAACTATGCTGTTCGCCGTATTTGACTACACGTTTTCTTTCACCAACGCAACTTTTTTCTCAGTGCACGCATATTCAGACTGAGGCGCGAGAAAAAGAACACCCGAGTAGCTCCGTTGGGTTTGAAAATACGAAGGATTTCCATATCGGAAAATAATGGTTCAGAAAAACGCAGGGTTGAACAGCTATGAAAATAACTTTTCTCATTTTTATTTTTTTTCCTTTAAGCCCGTTAAATTTTTTTTACAATGGAATTACATGTACCTCCCTCTTGCGCACTGTAGCCGGCATGTAAACGAATTTATACGGATAAAATAGTAATGAGAAACAGAAAAAATATTTTGACAACCACATGCGAGTCCCTCGAAACAGTTCCAATTGCGATATGGAAATATTTCGTATATTCAAACCCGACGAAGATATTTTTGCGTTACGTCGACAATGCCTCACCCTGTGTATACTGTATATATACCATAGCATAGTGGATGTTCATATGGTTAGTTCGAGTGAGAATGAGCAGAGAATGGCAGAGTCTATTCGTACGTCAGGCTTCACAGTTGTCAGAGCTCCGGAACTTCTTCCGGTCCCTGGAAGTATATGATAGGATATTCCTGTCTCGATGCTTTTACTACGTGATATAGAAGTCCTTCCCTTTCACCTTTGTCATCATCGTTGTACGTATAATTTTGAAGCTCGTACACTTGTGGTATAAGCCTCCGGGAAATCGTACGTGTCCTGGCACATATATGCATGCATTAACAATGCTATATACTTTGTTTTCTGACCATCTCTCCTTTAATTTATCTCTCGAATAGAATTGATGCGATTCGTGCGTGAGCGTGTCTGGAGAACCGAATATACCGTCTATAAAGTACAAATTGTTATTACGGATACGTGTGACGTATTTTATCGGCCGGATATTATTTTATTGAACCGGACATGGAAATAATAATGCAACGGGCCCTGCGAGAATGACTCCACGCGATAAATGATTGCTTCTTTTTGGTAAAAAGGAAAATATGGGCTTGATTCTCTCGCTTGATTCTCCTGAAATTATTTTTCAAGTTGGATGAAATATGCATCAGCAGAAGGCATGAAATGAGAGTTTAAGGCGTCCTGGTTGGGCAAAAATGGTCGATTGGTGTCGCTGATTGAGAGAGGATGGAGAAAAGTTTTTATTTTCGATAGAATGAAGCGAAAAATACGAATAGTGCTGCGGGGCGATTGTCGAGAGTTTTTATTGCGAGCAAACTTTTCCTTCGAGTTCGAGAAATACGAGATAAAACCTTTGCGCGATAAATTAGTCGCGAGAACATAATGAAGGATTAATGCCATTCGTCATAACAGTATTGCCGCAGCGATTATTAAATCGAGCGATCGAATGTGCGACTGCGATGGTATAGTGCGGTACTGATCGCGGAATTATACGACTTGTAATTACGGCCTACCGTTTACTGATAAAACTTCGTAATCGTTTCCACAATGGGAACGCGAGTGCGAATTTGGACCGACTATGGTTATCTCACGAAACTGTTTTTCCTGCATCGAAATTTACATCGTGCGATTTGAAGAAAAAACATCATTGGAAAAACGAAAATTTACGAGAAAGCGGAAGAAACTTTTTATTCATGTATAAAAAAAAAATCGAAAGAAAATGGATTGAAAATTCAAGGCGAATCCTCCTCGTTCTTTCAGTCTCCTCTTTATCTCCGACATGTTTAATTATTTACCTTCAAGAATAAAATAGGAAAATGCAAACAAGCTTTCTCTTTTTTTTTCTCAATTATCCTTTGTTCATTTTTATTCTTCAGCTACTCTCGACGTTTGGCTTTATGTGAAATTACGAAATTCCACTGCAGACAGCAGCCATTGCGCACTGAATAAAGTACGCCATGAAAAATCATCAATTGATATTAGCGTTTGGATACGTGAGTGAGTCTTTCCATGTCCAATAAATAAACAAAGAATTTAACTTTTTTTTTAATCGTACACGACGACACGGAAGACATCCTCCGTTTATTTTCCAAGTTTTTGTAACATGGATGGAACCGTTGTCCAAGTTGCAAAGATGATAATTTAGTTATCGTGGTTCTCATCTTATAAAATGTGGATTCTTGGAGAAAGAGGACTTTCGAAAGTCCTTGCTGTTTGATTTTGATTATCCAAACGGAAAATGAACGTTTTTTTTATTGCAATAATCTTGAATTTAATATTAGCAATTTTTTTCGTCCGCTATATTTATAATATTTGAACAAAAATGGTGAAAGTCAAATGCCGATAGCTCGATTCCTTCCCCTGTCAAAATTAATGTTGAAAATCAACGGAAAAAACACATGGGCGGACTTTAAAAATCTGGCAAAAATCGAAAAACCAAGATATCTTGAGGAAATAAACGGCATTTCGAAGCCTCAGCAGTTGCCAAAAGAATAAGCGCAAGTTGGAGTATCCACCTCAATCAGGGAAAAAATGGCGAGGATTTTAGTGGATCAAACCAGCCTGGCGAAAAATGGCAAAAAATGTTCGATCTTTAAAACTTGATAAAACAATCTGCATCGATGTATTTTTTCCTGCTGAATACGAAACACACCGATATTTCATTGAAAACTCGGCATTTCAGTCAGAAAACCCCGAGAAACTATTCTAATGTGAATAATGTCTGTTTTTTGGTGTTTTCGACCGTCGTGTACCTCGAAAATGTTTGTCAGCAGCAGTAAAAATCAGGAATAGATTTATTTTTGGAAAAAAATCCAAAATTCAGTTAATTTTCATCATTCCTGTAATGTGAGGATTACCTCAGTAGCAAAACAAAACGACGTAGATTCATTCGATCCGGAAAGTGCCATGGACGTCCATAAAAAACGGATGATGCTGATGAGATTGTGTTTCCAGCAACCGATATTTTGCTTATTGATGTCTTGACTGGGTAATTTTTAGACTCTATTACAAAAACGTATCCAAGTCGTTACGATGATGACTCTTTGTATTCTCATCGAATTACGTAACTCGCACGTTGTTCGGGTGCCCGGATATGAGATAACGTATGAAAAATACTGTCGGTAAGAGAAGAAGGGTGGGATAGAGAGAGACAGAGAGAGAGAAAGAAAGAGAAAGAGGTAATAGGTAGAGGAAACACGGAAGATAATTTTTTCTCGATGGAGAAGATTCCCCAAACTTCGACTTATGAATAATTCTAATGTGGAGAGTCGCTCTTTTTCGGTACTTGAGGATGTTCTAGAGACACGATTCTAAAAGAAACGAAATAGAATGTGAATTTCACGTATTTACCAATGACGTAACATTTTTTTTTAAAACGGTCATGTAGAAGGTACTAAGCAGATTGATTTCAGATAATAATAATATCCAAATGCTTTTAACAAATTACTCAAATAAATTCTTTTATTTTTCCGAATATACAACATTTTTTCAGGTTCTTTCATCCTCTTGAAATTCCGTTTATTCAAAAAACTTTTCAAAGACCGTGTACACGAATGTATTTATTCAATGCAATTAAGGTTTCTCGTGAGTAATGAGGAGCCTTCGAATACCATTTACTAATAAGTGGACATTTTTTTGTACCATTTTTTAATGAATTTTTCGTAATTTGGAAAGGAAATTTCCAAGACCATGGAAAGTTTGGAAAAATTGCATATATCATTTATTTGAAATTTTGTATAATTTTTCGATATCGTTAGTATGTAAAATCACTGTGCCTGGTACCTTCCTCACGTATAACTACTTTATTCAATATTTTTATATCATTGCTGAGCAGACAAGATTCATATTCTATTCCGATTTTGTTGGGATTCTACCTCGTGAGTACCCTTAAATTCAACCAAGAGGCTTTCTTTACCCCAAATGTAAAGATTTCTTTAATCGATAAATGCACCCTGCTATCGAGAGTGAATTGCCGAGTAACTATCGCCCTCTCTTACTTAATTTCTACACGAAGAACACTTCCGATTCCTATAAGCGTTCATGCGGTAAATGATACTTCAAAGTGTCAAGTGGCAAAGTGGCGGTAGGTCGTAATGACTCGTCCGGTCGATTTCGAAATAGCTGCTCGACATTATCGTGCTATACAGGAAGAACTTTTACGAGAACAATATTATAAAAAAAAAACATTACAAATATAATAGCGAGATAGGGATCTTTTTCGTCGCCGGCGATTTCTCAATTTCGCAACAACATTTGTAGATCCTTTTCGCACTGCTGTCTTTTTAAATTCTCACCATATTATAGTCACGGACCCCTGCAACTTTTCCGGTATTGTATGTACGTGTGGATATTTTAAAAAGATAAATATACATTTTTATTTATGTCGCGATGGAACGAGGCAAACGTCAGCATCGCGCAAGTTATTGCCGGCAAGGTAATGAAATTTTGAACATGAAAAAAAAAATGCAAAATTTTTTCGCTGAAGGCAAGATATAAGTAGCATCGATGATTGATCGCGCGCGAATATTTTCATTTTCTTCAGGCGTGTGATTGAAGCGAGAAAAATCGCGCGGTAAAATTTGAAAGCTACCCGAAGAATTCCATGCCATGTATACCTCAGTATATACACCTAACACTTTATATAACGTGGCGTTTCGTCGTAAAGATCTACCGGATAACGAGAATCCTGGAGATTTATTTCTCGTCATTAATTCAGCCTGTATACATGTTTAACGCGCTAAAAATTGCCGGTAGGGAGGCAAGTGGTCGATACGAGTCACAGGAAGAAGAAAATTGTGGAAGTCATGATCGTTGTAAGCTGCTGAAGAGAACGCGAAGCTTGGCTGTGATATCGGAGGATTCTACGAGACACGTGGGAGACAGAGAACCGCGACAATTTCATCTGGGCGAGCCGGATTTGGAATTGCCAAGAAGGCCACAATTGATACCGAGGGCGAGATTGATAGCTCGCAATTCCCTCAAGGACAGGTTGTGTATTCGATGAATTATTACGACTCGCGAAGTATTCGATGAATTTCGAAAAAAGAGAGCAAAAGGAGAATCTGCAATAACGAGAGATAAAGAAAAGTAGAACGAAGAATTAATCGCTTTGATCGCAATAAATGACTTTGGTGTGCAATTTAACGTTTTTAAGATTGTCCAAGAGTCAGCAGCATCTCTCTGATTCTTACGATCGATTCAACGAATCAAGGTCGTATTATTCGCACTCGACGTGTGAATTGTACTCGGTACCGTCAGCTCTAGCGTCATTGCCCGATCCACCGTTCTACGGCCGCACGAGTCGTACCGATCCCGATCGATTGAACATCCTCGATTGGCCAACGACGCCGAGACGATACAGGAGCCATCAGGATCTCGATACCGTCAGTGGCCTCGTCGAGATCGTCGAGGACGATTCGCCGCTTCATGACAGTCGCAGCGCCGACTGCGTACACACAAAGGTGAACCATCAATCGTGTCTAATTTCTTTTTGCAAACACGTAGCTGCGACAATTTTTGTTATTCAGGTTTCAGGAGGATCGTACGTTACTATAGTGACTGAATAAAACAATGGAATTTTTTCATGTTTTCGGTGTCAAAAACGAATTGACAATTTATTATTAGAATCGTGCTTATCGTAGTTTGAAATCTTTTTCACTATCGAGGATTTGGAACAAATTTATTTCTGAAATACTGGCGCGATATAGGCGTTGAATAAAAGTTCTTTACAGTATTTTTGAGTTATTTTTGAATGGTTCCATTTTCTCGCATTCGTTTTTGGTTACTTAAAGTTGGAAAAGTCTTGATACATTTGATTAATTTATTCTTTTTTTGAGGATATATCTTCGGTCAATATTTTTTCGTATCGATTAGAAAAAACAGAAATTTACCAGCTGCGGGCACAGTCGTACAGTCGTGTTTGATATCGATGATACGAGCACGCTAACCTCTAAAAAGCTCAACTCCAGTCATCGCAATCACAAGCAGTTGACGTTACGCACGATCATATGATCGCCAAATATTTTTTGTCGTGTGTATGCGATGGGGAATTGGGCGGATTATTGGTTCACCTTTTCTGCCATTGCCTACAACTCTGCTCTGTGGTCTTATTGTTTTAACGTGTCGTTTTTCATTCATTTCATTTTGAGTACAATATTCGATTCAAGCGCGGTCGAAAAAGTGTACTTCCGGTTTTTCACGTAATTGCGATTAATTTAATCAATTTTATTGAATTAATCAAATCAAATTAAATCGATCAAGCAGAAACTCGCTGGTCGCTCGAAAGGATGAATTTAACTTCGAACTCATAAAATTATCAGGAAACAGCAGTTTTTGATACCTACATGAAGAATCAAAGTCCAATAGTTAATATTCCTTGCCGAAATCGATGTGAAGCTTTTGAAGCCTCCAATTCCTCAAGAACCTAGTAAACTTTTTATATTCTGTGTTTATATGTTTTAACGTTTCTCCACTCGTACCCGTATCTCTTGAAATGGAAAGCTCCCTCTACGCTCGATAAATTTGAATTAACGTTACTGAGATCCTAAACGCTCAAGCTCGTATCGCTCACAAGCTGCGGGCTTGTCACACATTAGCCTAATTGCTTTCCCACTGAGTTGACGCAGGGGATGTTCGCTCACCCTTGCGCATGAATCGCATATATATATATATATGTAAATATGTAAAAAGTAAAAAATGTACATCAAGTGAATAGAATAGTAGCTTTCTTCGAAAAGTATTTTTTTTAAATAGTGTGAAAAATAAAAGTAACGTTTTTCACACTTATTCACACTTAATTGCTTGGTGTACATTTTTTACTTTTTAAAGTGTTAAATGTGGATTTCACTTCTTTTTGTAGGAACCCACCGAATTTAATCATACAAGACAAAAAAAAACAAAAAAAAAGAATTTTTTCAAGCGTTAAAACTTTGACATCGGAGCACGTTAAAATACTTTGACATTCAACAGTGACGCTTTGATTTTTCGGTGTTTTGCCCACTTCGCGACATGACGAATGTGATATATATGTTATTTTGAAATTTAGTAGAGAAAAAGTCAGCTCAAAATTCTGAGTTTGCACATATTGGCAGACCAAATCGTGCTTCAACTTAATGGAAAGAAAAAACTCATATTTGATCGGTAAAATGTCATTACATGTTCGATTAGGGCAACGGTTCCGGAAATGTAAGTGATTTAAATTCTTGATTGACAGCAGGAAGCCCATTTTCCTGTATAATATCCGTGGCAGGTCTCTGACGTCGGGTCATAACATTTTTTTTTATTACTTCGTGTCGAGACGCTGCCACGTCTCTAGATCTGGATATGAATGTGTTTCGAAACACACAACGATATGACAAACCGCGAAATTAACGAAAAAATTCACCGAAGCTCAGCAAAGTTTTAATCAGGAGGGAGCAATACACTCTACCATCGCGTTTGCTCGCTCGCTTCCTGCCTTTTCCTCTCGCGGTTGCCAACTTTTCGTGTCTTCCGCTTCACGCCCGGAATATTTTTCCCTCGTTACACATCCCCCGGTTATTCGAGCAACGAGTTCAGGATAAGACCACATTCGTTTCAAAGATAGAAATAACGTTAAATTGGTCAAATGTCAAATTTCCCATTGCAGTCAAGGCGTGTCTTCCGTTCGAGCGATCCAAAGTTTCAATCTAAGGCGACGTTATGTTATGCACCTGCTGACTTCTCGCTTCGAAGTTTCGTTAACGGTCTTATGCCGAATTCGGAAATTCGTCTCGCTTTGTAGAAAATTGTGGCAAGAGCAGGATGAGAGTTTTATTTTGGAGTGCTCGAGGGAGTTCTATTTAAATACTTGACGTCAGAACGCTGTCATACCTCTATAGATACCTTTGGGGTAGAAAGTACAAGATTTTTCTTGTATCTCGTATCCTTACCGACAAAATATCCCGTGTTTCAATTACCCTAATGATCATCAATGAGCCCGAAACGTGAGAAACTTGATGCCAAAAAAGTAGGGTGCGATGAAAATGCGAGTGGTATATTCGTGACGACTGACGACTCATCAACACGCTTTTCTGTACATATTTATATTTATACAGGGTTATTTCGTTATTCGAATTAGGTGAAACTAAAGCGCAAAGGACACCGCAGCCTCGATAGTATTTTACACGAGGACGACAACGAGTTGGAATACTTTGACGTGCTTAACCTGTTGCCACTGTCGAAAGTGCGACTGGAGTTTGACGAGTCCGATGCCCGTAGTACAAGCAGCCAAAACTTCGACAACAATCGGACAACAAGCAGTAGTAACCGCGGGAACTTTGGTAGCAGCAACAACGATTCTTCGATCGATCGAAGACGAGAATTCGTCGAGCGAGGGGAAACCGAGGGCCTGACGTCTAGCGAGGCTGACGACGACGACGACGACAACAATAACGATGAGAGAGACGATGACGACGAGCGAGAGGACGAATTCACGGAAGATTCGGATCTGAGCGAGTGTCGTCGAGAGATCGAACAAAGCGAAATAACGCGGATCAATCGTAACGACGTTGAACCGACGAGATTTGGAAAAAATTTCACGGACGAGGAGAAATGCAAAAATCAACCGAGTAAATCTCATCCCGAGATCGTAGAGTTTCACGAGAGACGGAACGAACGAGACTCTTGGCAAAGTTTCACGTCGTATTCACCAGGAAGAGTTCCAAATCGAGAGTCGATCATCTTGGATGAAAGTTTGGCTCGGAACGCGAGAGATAGGTCAAAGGAAACGGTGAACATTAACAGAGACGAGAGATCTTTGGAACTCGAGAACCTTTTGATTACGGATGCCGTGGGAGCGACCGTCGGCGTCGAAGATCTCATCGATAAACGTGTGATAAGCGAAGAAATTCCGAAGAACAGTGCAGTGGCAATTCGAAAAATCAGCAGTAAAAAAGGAGGCCAAGTTGAGGAGGCTGAGGATTATAAATCCATCTGGATATCGGACAGCGAAGAACCCGAAGACATGTCACGGAGACCGCAAGTTCTCAAGGTCGTAGATAATGAAGTTACCAAGAGACGAGGGAGAGGTTCCAGCGTCGTTGAGATCGACATTGTTGCTCGTGACAATCCACTTCCGAAGGATCGCGATGACGCGGAAGCTGAGAAGAATTCACAATCGGAACTTCGACAGCAGTCGTGCACGTCGGTTGTCACAGATAAATGGCCAGTGACGGAAAGCAAGAAAGGAGATGCGGTAAGAGTTTCGAGAATTTTCCCCGTTGACAAGAATCGCGTGACTCATGTACGATGAACTATACAACATCTTTTATCAGTTCTTCAGTCAGTTTTAATACATTCAAGAAAAATAAGAAATTATTACTTATAAAATTATGATTTATAATGCGTGTGTTGCTAAAAGTCATTAAAATTGCAGAAAACCGGAAACGAGGAGAAATCCGACGTGGAGGCAGCGCGTAGTTTTTTCGAAGGAAAGTGTTTGGACAGGGAAACGACTAGTGATGGACCAAACGAGGGTAGATTCGAGAGAATCGTCAAAGAGACGTCGAATATTCTTGGGAAAGCTTGCAACGCTGTGCGGGGTAGTCTGGGCTTTGAGGCGAGATCGGAAAGCTCTGATCTCGGTTTAGGTTCCGATTATGGTAGCGATACGAGGCGAAGATCGATAGACGACGGTGTGGACGTAGTTGACGACATGCTGAGCTCGGAAAATAATTCGCAAAAGCTCTCGCACGATCGGATCAATCGCGAAGAGGACGACGAAGGCGTGACTGTGAATACTGGCCGAAAATCAAAGACAAATTTAACGAGATCGCGCAGTTGCGTCGATTCCATAGACGATCAGAACGACGCAGGTCCGGAATTCGATCACGTTCGTTATAAAATCGTAAAGTCACGTTTGTTCGGAAAAAATATGTACGGGAGTACCGCCGACAAAAGGGCCGTGGCTTATGACGGGTTGATGGAATATCTGAAAGAATATTCCTTCCAGGAGCTTTTACTGGATAATAACGTCGTCATTATTGAACCAGTTCGAGCAGAAACCGTCGACAGGAGATCCTCGTCGATCGGTACAAAGGACACGCAAAGCGGAACTCTGAAAACCTCGGGAAATCTCCAGAAGAAGGTCAATGAAAAATTGGACGATTACGCCAAGGATCGCCACGAGACAACCGACAGCGAGAAGTCTCCGAAAAATCCGAAACAGCCGTCGCTGAGAAAGCACTTTTTTTATCATCCAATTAGGTACGGACTCTTATTACCTAACGACCCATTTTTTATCCTTGCTTTTTCTTTTAATCGCTCATGGATTTGTTTTTTTTTATTCCCGCCATAGAGTCAACAAAGAGCTGATTGATGAAGAACTTCCGGATCCTGACACGGTGAAAAACGTCCGTAGAATATTCGAAAACAGCTTGAGGAGCAAGAGCGCGTCGAAGGAGGTTAGCGCGGTTGATTGCAAAAGCCGTAAGAGCGTCAGCATGAAAGACCTGAGAAGAATGAACGAGTCGCCGGTGGACGACGTCACTGAGAGAGTTTATCAAGCTTCCAGCAGGTACAATAGCATATGCGAGAGAGAATCATTTATATTTAGGATCGACGGTGATATCTTGGAAAAATGTCGTTTCGATGATTCATCCATGGACACTTGGACGGGATTCGATGATTTTTCAGATCTCGATGTTCCAGCAGAGCGAAAGATCTGACGAAATTATTCGAGGGCCTGGACAAGTCGAACCCGGATGAAGGAAATCGAAACGCGAAAGCCGACGCGGATTGTCCAAAGGGCGAAACAAAAACGAGGATCCTGGCGCAATCTTTCGAAGCCAGAAGCGGGGACACGTCGCCTAGTGACTCGGGGTCAACCGGCAACAAAATCTTGCGCTGTCGTCATCCCAACCAGCGGAACAATCGCCAGAACACCCATCGGCGTCAATTGCAGAATTGGGACGCTGGGAGCGTCAGTTCGGGTGTATCCAGCGATTATCAAGACACCGACCCCAGCAGCGGCGCACATTGCACATCTTCGGAGGACGAAGAAACGGATTTGAGAGACGGGTACGAGTCACGGGAATCCGAACGCGTTTCCGGTCATTTCGTGTCGCAGGATGTCTTGAGAAAGATCCGCGAATGCGGCACATCCGTCACGTACTACGGTGGCAAAGTGGTAAACACGTGTAACGGACCTCTCGTGTCGCCGATGAGCTGCAAGCTCGGCAATAGAGCGGAACGTACTTTTCTCGGTCACGAGGATTACATCAAGTTTCGCCTTGTGAAGAGCAACTCCTGCGACAGCAGGCTAGAATTAACAGGACGCGTGGTGGAGCGACGATCCCTTCTCGAGGCAAGAAGCGAAGCGAGCTCGCGATATGATCGCGACAGGTCCAGGACCCTGCGGGAATCAACGATCGCCGAAACGCCTAGCATAGAAATCATGACGCTCGATAGTAGAATCGAGAACGAAGAAAAAACGAATGAGGATAACAGTGAAACGAGAGAAGCAAAGAGAGAACCACCGATGGTCATAGGTCTGGAACCGAAAAAGGAGGAGAAGAAAGAAGTCGATGGTTTCAAGGTGGATTTCAAGCTCGGAAAGATGGACGACGCGAGATCGGGTTACGTCAATCGTTTCGACAGTGCGCTCACGAGATGGCAAGTCAATGAAGTCAATTGGAAAAGGACAAACGCGGATTTCGGAAAGATGGAATTCGAGGAGTTCGAAGTACTCGAGGATAGTCTCAACGGAAACGGATAACCAAGTGTCTAATCGCTAAAAGGCAAATCCGGGTCAGCTTGGTTTTTATTTTTCGTACGTTGAGATTAATGCCGAGTTAATTCGCGATTTATGCTTCCCATAAAATAGACACTTTGAGCTGCTGGTATAAATTTTCCCTCCAGGAAGCTTGATTGCTATGTTGTAAATTAGCTGTAGGTGTTTGTGTTTAAATTGGAAACTCCAGGAAGACCCCTCGAATCACTAAGAACAGCAAACCCTTTTGCTTTGATATTTGGCTCTGCGAGTAAACCCTCACTTTGAGTTCTGTAACGATCGAACGCGGTCGAAAGATTAATCATGTATGCGAACATGAATTACCGGCTGTATCCAATTAAACTATCGAGAGATCCGATGTTTATCCATCAATGATCATTTCCTTGAAATATTCATATGGATTTAAGTAATTGTAATAAATATGTAATTAATACCTAAACAGTTACCACATACACGACCAAGTTATACATATAAAATGCTTCAATATTGTTCTCCCCCAAAGTTTCGAGAATATTCCTCGCAGGGGATGCGGGTGCGAGACATTTGTGTAACGAAATACGATCGTTCGTGTAATGATCAAGAGCACGCGGCTCGTTTGCCAGAGTATACTCGAAAAAGTTATTTCTGGCTTATGAACTTTCATGCAAACGACACTGATGACTGCTAGTTGCAGCCCCGTGGCAATTCGCATACGAAGCGCGTTTCAAGCTTCGTAAAATGGTTTTTGGTCGGAAAATCTCACGATTTTAACGATCCTTCGGAATTTCCTCCACTTTTTCACGTTCGCAACTTTAATGTACACAAAACATATTCCATTCGCAATTGCCATGGAAAATATTGTTTTTCGTTTGTACAAACCCAAGAATTTTCCGTTAACGCTGGTCAGAAAAAAAGCTGTAATTCCTTAACATGTTTTCGTCGGATTTTTATAAAACTTGCGTTAAAGGACTCCGAAGGTGAGTAACGAGCTTTCCCGCGTACAATCGTCCGCTCTGAGGGATCTAGCGATCTAACGGTATTAAACGGATGTCGATCGACCGGAAGTAGGAATGAATGAAAAATACTCATTAAATGACAAAAATATCGTGGCTAATTTAGTTTCGTGTTGGAAAACTGCGGAGGCATTCGGTAACGCGTTAAATACCCCAGTTCTCGGCGTCCGTTGCTTACCTTGTTTTCATTTTTTCTGAAAGCAAATATGGAGGTAACACGAAGTTTCGATGTACGAGTTGATGCCTCGAGACTCGGACATCAGCTTTACCGTTCTCATTTACAACGAGGAAATAAAATTTTAGCCAGCAAATACAGAGGATAATTGTCCGTTACAAAAAGTTATAACTTCATTTGTTTCCGAGAAATAAAAAATTTACAGCGTACATCTTCGTTCCACGCGGTAAACATTTTTTTATGTTTTTCTCGGCATGTAGCTTCCTGTACGAACGCATGATCTATGTGACGGTATAACTCGATTTCGGGAATGGAAGCTTATCGCGAAATTACATGTCTCATCTTTCCCCTGGCTTTTCTAGGTAGGATAAAAATAATAAAGGTTCCAGGGAAGGTTGTAAACGGAAAACACTATATGGAGTTACAGTTCAGAAATATCCATCATGAACAATGAGTGAGAAAATTGAGAGACGGGAAAAGGCTTTTCCGGCAAACGTTCAACTACAAACCATAATTTGTATTTTTTATTTTACCCTTTTACTCCTCAAAAAGGATCAAAGCTGTAACAGTAACCTCAGATTCAGCGGATTCTCATTTGTTTTCCTTTTTTTTTTTGAATTGGTCAAAAACTTTGATATGAGAAGATTTTTTAATTAAATCATAAATTGTTATTTGAGAAAAACAAATATGACAGCAAACATCTCATATTTGGTGTTTTGACGATTGTTTTAATTTCCGTTTTAGCCGGTTCATTAGATGAGAAACTGAAGGGTGAGTAGATGTTTAATTTTTTTCCCATTGTAGGTTATATTATACTTGCCGCCCCCATGGCTCCGTCTGCATTTGATACATCAATTGTTTCAAGATAATTTTGTTCAACAATAATTTTAAAATCATCCACTCATTTTATTCCTGGATAGATTCCACGTATATGTTTATTAAGACAAAAATAATGTAAAGACACTGGTTTATTATTTTTCATTCATTATTATTAGTATTAATGCTTATTGGTATTTACGAATGGTCTGGTGGTACATATATGTACATGTATAGGAAAGATCGATTATAAGCTTACCAGGTACCGTCGTGCTATCGGGTCCGCTGATGTCTTCGGAAGCCATCGAGTGCTTCGACTCTTTGCTGTTTTTTGATTTTTTATAATCATGAGAATCTTTGCCGAGAATTGGACTGAGAGCTGGAGCAAAAGCACCCCTCGTTGTTGACAACCCTCTGTGAGAAATGGTTCTTCTGCACCATGTCGTTTCCTACGAAACACACGAGAAGCAACTGCATGATAGTTATTTTTTCATAGCAATGGAACGTTGATGTCGTTGGAACCGAAACTGGTTTAAATTTACTCGGTCATTTAACGAGTTTAATTCGTATAATCGCGCGACAGTTGGCCATCGAAGGATCACGGTACCTCCATTTCCGATACCATAAACGACAATCTCTTACATTTTGTAGCTCCCTTGCAATCTCCGAAGCGAAAGAGACGACGGATCAATTTACCGAGTAGTGAAACCTCGGAACTTTGCTTGTAACTAATGAAAACACCACAGCAGAGTTTTCTGATCGTCGGTTCAGCGTCAATGAGACCTGTCATTAATTGCGATGTTCAGGGCCCGGAGAACACGATCGGACGCCATTCGAAGTTTACCGTTCCTCATCTCAATTTAGTTTGATGGATTGGGTGAAAGAGAATTTTTCGTAGCTGACGCGAAAATGTTAACGAAGAAGCAGCAGCAAACAAAACGATGCTTTCCAATTACGGCTACTCCAAAGTTCCTAAAACCATCACCATATTTCTCTGTCGGCGTCGAAACAAACTAGCAAACATTCGGAGACCGGAAATATTTGTTGAACTCGATAAACGGTGTGCCCGTCATCCGATAAATGCGCCTGCAATGAAAGTCGTTGCTTTATCGTGAAGCAATCGAGCTTGCATAATTCTATCTCCCTCCTTTGAACGGTATGTTCCGTCTCTCTCTCTCTCTCGTTGTTTTATCCGTTTTCAATGGCTATCTGTCGACCCTCGTTATTCAATTTCATGCGGTCTTTTAAATTGGTAAATCATGAACTTCGATTCTGTCACTCGCAAGGCTTCACCGGCAAATGAAAGCTTATGTGCTGTGGCACAATAACTGAATTTATCCGGAAAGCATTGTACTTTGTTCTTTTCATTGTGTCCATAACGTATCTGGTATGAGAATTGTGTCCTACTTTCGTTACATTTATATATTGACATTGGAATTCTTGAAAAATATCGTTTTTTGTCCCATAGTTCCTTTGAACTTTCGAACAAAGGATTCTCGAACAATTTTCGGACTCTTTATTAACAATCGGTTGACCCTTTGAAGGCTTTAAAACGCGTTTTTGCGATGTCAAGATGGTTTTCCTTCGATTTTAAACAAGTTCTTTGGTAATTTTGTAATCTTCACGTGTTGCAGGATCAAAGTTTACATTCAAAATGTTTTCACGCTTCGTTCATTTGTTTATAACAATGATAAAGTCTGGAAAAACAGTAGTTTTTTTTCGAAAAGAAATCATTATTGAAGAAAGTTTCAAGGGGATCCAATATGGCGTACGGAAATTCGTAAATTTCTCGATTTTTCTGAAAACTAGTATTTAAGGGTTTTCCGTCAATGATCAGTGACCCCAAAAACTCAGGAAACCGTATAATATTCAAAAATGTCATCTTCCTGAAAATGTGTGCCGCGGAGAATTGATGTAAGATTTAACCACCGAATAAAGAAAATGATGGGTTTTCCTAATTAGCTTCTTTATAATCGCACAGAAATAAACATACAATTTCGTTACAAGATTGTAAAAATGATTTCGTACTGTTATCTTTTTCGTAACCGGTCCACTTTTGAAAGTGTGCCAGTCTGTGTTTTACTATCGATGTAATTGTTCACTTGCACAATTCATTAAAACGTGCAGCACAAAAATACAACGTACATTTCTTCATCGTCGTCGATTATACAAAAATATATTTAAAAACTCCAACGATACGAAAAAATAAAAATCAATGAAGGAATTCAAGAAAAAAATATAGCGAGGTTAAGAGGAGTTGAATGGTCGTGACTTTGATATTGATTTGCCATAATGGAAAAACCTGCAATATTTATTGAGTAATCGTGAACTGCATCAGCGAGAGATGCATTGATGGAGGTCGTGTTTGACAGACAGTCCAACGAACTGGAGTAGATATTTTTCTACCAGTGTTTGATTAATCGTCATCCCGAAGGAGGGGAAGTCTCGTGCTGTCGCGTTCAAGATCGAGTCCTCGATCATTTTGCAATGAGGTACGTCTATGGTCGTCCATTACTTTCGTCACGAACTAACGGATAACTATTTTCGCGTCCATTGCGTCACTGTGTGCAGCACACGATTCTCCGGAAGATGAAATACACTATGATGCATTATGATTAAACTTGTAAAACGGGGAAAAAAACAGCGAAAGAACACTGTACCAAATCAGGATTAAAAATCCATTCACTCCAACCTCTAGCTTTAAATTTAAAGTCGTTTTTCTGCGTATGCAAACGAACAATTTTTTAAGAATGGCTAGTTTTTTTTTGTACGATCTTGAAGTTTATTAACGAATTTAAAGTTCATAGGTGACCTTGACGATTCTCGAAGTTGAAACATTGGACCAAGTGAGCTCTCCATTTTTCTTTATTCCTTTCTGCATTATCTGACATTTAGTGTATTCGCATCAATTTTCGAGAAAGAATAATTTATTGTCACAGAATAATTCGTTGTCAGTATTATCGCAATTGGAATAGCCTTTTTTCTCGAGTCTTTAAGAGCGTTTACGCAAGGTGGTTTGCACGAAAGCCCCGGCTGTATGATGAGCCCGTCTATGCTATACGAGGCGGGGTAAAATTGAATGTTTCTGGTCGCTGCTAGGATTCGAACGTACCGACGTTTACCAGGTTAAGCTCATATACGCGTCGATGTGCTCGATCGATTGATGCGTTCAATCAAAGGACCCTGGGATATACGTTATCTGTATATGCATATATCTACAACCCCCTTAATGAACAGGTATCTCGAGAGTGTAAAGGAGTGGCACAGATACAGCTCAGCGAAGAAAGAAACTCTGAATCATTTCTACCAATTAAAAAAGACGAATAGTTCAGCCTTTTGTTCAGTCAATCAGTAAAACTCCACTTCGACGTCTAATACATTTCGATTTTAAGATAGAAACGTCGATGTTTCTCATCTGAGACAAGCCAAAAACGTTTAATTTCCAAGATGATTTTTTCAAAGCTTTACATAATTCCGATGTTTCAAACGATTCAAATATTTGCAAAAATGCATTTATTTTCGTACGAACGACGATATTGTACCTCTAAGGAGGTTTACCAGTAACTTGTGCCTCAAGAAAACAACTACATTTCTTGCTATTTTCATCATCAAAAGCAAATGATCAGATTGATTGTAGTATAGTTATTGTAACTTTTCAAAGTTTCTATAAAAGTTCTCACTGTAAAGTGCGCTGAAATGATGGAAATAAATTATTCATCCTGAATGAGGTACGGGAGTGTGTTTGGCTACTGACAGTGAATTTTCATGGAAAGAAAACTCAATAAATGACAGTACGGATGACGTGCAAAACCTCCAAAGACTTGTATCCTCAGATTAATAAAACAACTTAAAAGGGTATTCAAGAGCGACAGCGCGGATCGTTGCATTTACCCATCGTCCTAATTGCAATTTTGTTGCATCAAGCTCTACTTTTGTAATACAAAAGTTTCTTGAAAACGAACATTACAATTATTGTGTCACCGTACACTTAATGGATTCGTCTCAATGAAACGAATGACAACAATTGTTTCGTGCTTAAAAATAAAATCCTGGCGGAGATAATCGCATACAGTGTATTTAGTGTTCTGAAGTTCTCCGAACGATCAAACATTATTTACAACATTTTTGCATCCATCAGAGACTTTATATCCACGATGGTTTATCCTGTCGTACACGTGTAAAATTTTATGTCGCGTTTTTACCTTTATTACTCCAAGTACCGATAATAATCCCTATAAAAGCTACCTCAGCTGTACCTGATGATGATCCGCGAAAAGTTTCTCGGCAATGAAAAAATTTATAGCAAAAGGAGTGTACGGTGTGTTTGTAATCAGCGTTTACCCTTTAAAAGTTATCACGTATTAACGCGAGTCGTGTTATCGCAGCGAGAAAGGTCTCCTACAAACCGCGTTTTATTGTTTGGATATAGAGCTCGAGAAACAATTTTCCTTGGAGTACGAGTTGAATCATGGGTGTGCTCCGGCAACTCGAAAGCCTTATCGTGCGCAACGATAATCGCGTGTGCATTTTTTTTTCTCCTGAAGGGAAAAAACGACTTTTATCTACCCTCTCCCTTCCACGAGGCACGTAAATGCACACGATCGTTTGCAGCATCAAACTTCGTCTTCAACGTAATGAGACACGTAAAATCAACTCACGATTGTGCTTTTCTTTTCCTCCATAACACACATCTTATCGAATCTCTTCGTTATCACAGGAGTGACGTTTCGAGGCTATTTCCTTTTTTCTTTGTTATAGTTTTCTGAGTCATTTCCGGGGCATTCAGTACTTTACATCCATCACGAAAAGTGAAATCCTCATGGATACTATAGAGGAAATATATTTTCGTTTTGTTCATCCGCTTCTAATTATTTTTGTCAACATTTAACACTCGAAGACGTTTGGTTATTATCACAAAGGCAATAAAAGAACGATTTTGTACAATTTGTTGGTTTATTGTTCCTTCACTTTTGTTATTTTTTCATAGTTTTGATCGATAAATTGTGCAACGCCAAGAATTTGTGGAAAAAAATCTTGAGAATCAAAATTTGAATAAAAAATTGTAAATACCATCTGCTTGAATATTTTTATTTTCAATGGGTTATCAAAGGCTTTTCGAAATGTTGAATGCTACTCGAATTACGTAGGGATTCAATCTCGTTAGAATATTTTCCTTTTTATCCTACTTCCTTTCTTTGCCTTTTGCTGTCGTCTGGCTGAGATTCAAAATTCCCGGTCGAGCTTACGAATACGTTATACGTTAAAAGATAAATTCCAGACGCTCGTCAGCTTCATAGGCTATTACTCTGGCAGCGCGCCAGGGAATGAATGTCGACGGGACACACACGTTAATCTCGTTATTTTCGTTGAGATGACAGAGAAAAAAAGAGATAAAAAGGGTATACACGTACCCTTACATACATGTAACCCATGCAGCCTCCCGCACGTCATTCGCACGTGTTTCACTTCTGCTCATTTTATTTTTCCGCTTGTTAGGACGTGCGAGAACCGATCCGAAGTAATTTTACGTCCTATGAATTGAGGATAATCATCATGTATACGTAAAAATTGCAAAAATGTATCAGAGAAACAAATTAATCAATAAAGAAATGTTTCGATTACTAGGACGTGAATCATCGTCAAACGATACAGGGAACATTTTATTTAAGAACAAGGGTCATCTATTGTTTTTTTGACGAGTAAAATAAGCTTCTTTTTTTCATGAAATAAGGTAAATGTCCCTATTACGGAGCATGTAAGGTCAGACCGTTGGGTTAATGGAGATATTATTTCGAAATTCTGACGAAAACTTAAAACGAAAGGATCGATCAGAAGAATTGATTGATACTGTTTACATTAATGCACATAGAATTAATTAATATCAACTATGACTGCTAATTTTTTTTAATTTTGCGAACCTATGAATAAGACCATATTATGGTGCATCACTGATATCTCGGGACATATTACAGAGCATGTAACGTCCCAGTTACTGCGCACTTCGAAATTTATTAGAAATTACTTGAATAAGGCTATGAAACATTTTCATATTCATTTATCGATCGATATTTTCCTTCATATACATTATTGGCTATAACATATTACGTCTGCTCATCTAATTTTCGTTGTTTTGTTTTTTTTTTATCTAATTCTTGGGCTGCAGCTTTCCTTTTCTCTTTTCTTTTCATGAATTCTTCTTGTTTTTGAATTTTTTGGGCAAGAGCTTCTTCTCTTTTTTTCTTTAAGGAGTGATTCTGTCAATAGTAAAGTACAATTGCAAAAAATTGAATAAATATACCTGGAGTATCAAAGTAAATATATTTTAAGCAGTGTAAACAAAATTCGATCATTCTAACCCAATTCATATAAATATGTGCGCCGTAATACAGACGATAAGATTTATTGCTGTCTCTATTACGGCGCATCTTAAAATTCAATTGAATACGTCCTTGCCGTCTTTTTTTCGTTCTAGATGGCATTTTTATTTTTCAATTGTTTACAAAAAACGATGTATTTCACTTCTTAAACTTTTCTGACTCGCCGGTTCGATAATATACTCAATATTGGTAAACTCCGCATGCGCTGCTGTCTTCTAATGATGAGTCAATCGCACTCTAGAGAGCTGCACTGTACGGGGCGCGATTTTTTAAATATTAATTGCAGAGCCCAGGGAATAAACACAATTACGAGTTATTTTCTTTTAAATAGGAGACAAATTTAGGGATTTTTACAACTTAATCTCTGTTGCGGTTAATTCCTTCAAATTTTCTATAATTAAAATTATGCATGTATACGCCATAATAGGGACACGCTCCGTAATAGGGACATTTACCTTAATAATATTTTCGCAAGTAGATTATTGTCTATAATTTTGTCGGTAAAGGCGACGTTTATCGTCTCGTTTTTCCTCATGAACTTTGTCCAATAGTTTGAGCTGTAAATTCGATGATTTTATTATTGTTACAGACGTGAAATACGCGTTTGTTCTGCGATTTCAAAGAGAGCTTCTCGTACGTCTGTTTCGTCATGCTGTTTAATATTATCAAGGAGACTCTGTTGGAAATCGAGTCGAACGTACTCTCTACGGTCGCCGACGAAAATCTCTACGACTTAATGACCGAAACTCAAAGATCACCGAGAAGATTTTGAATTCTAATAATACAAGACGACGTGGATGTACAATGTTGTTCGCCACGTTCTGTCTCTTGCCAAACGAGCTCTTTATACATCGTGTGCCATTGCGAAAATGTCGTAAAGACATCGTCCGACTATCACCACGAAATAATGAATACAAAAATCGTTTTCTATTTGCAAATTTTTTAAATACATCAACAGATAGTTTTTAATTGAACTCATCGTCAATCAAATGATACGGCCTATTTTGAATCGATATGGAGCATTTTTGACAAAAATTGACAGGGTTTTTCAATTTTCACTCCAACTAGTAGATGAAAGTTCAATGAAAATATATACGAATAAAGGATTTTCGAAAGCTTTAATAATGATCATTTTGACATCATGTACGAACTGTAGCGAACAATTTTCGGACTGGCGAGAATATGATTTCGCAAAAATGTTTACTTATCTGGTTCATCGTAGAATAAAGGCAATTTTTCGTTCGATCTATATTCGTCTGGCCTAACCGGTGAAATCATATCATAAAATCATTGAGGCATTCGTGTCCATTTCGTCCGATCAAGCGGACGAAACGAGACGCTTTTTCTCATTGATCGCAGCTTTTCTTTTGCTATTTGCATTGTCGGAGAGAAACATTGTGAAGTGCGACGTCAGAGGGCCAATGGGTCAGGGACAGAGAATTTATCGCGATTTTTTTATAACCTCCGTAAGTAGCAGACGTTCAATTGATTCGAGACACCTGCGACTTATACCACGAACGACAGAGATCTTATGAATAGTTAATCAGTCTCGTCGTAATGTCAAAGTGAATCGTCGGGTTTTTTTTTGCTCTGAGAAAATACGCCCGAGCGATTGATGTGCAATTGATTATGCAACAACCATGAGTTAAGTTCGTACACTGCACTATTTTGGAATTACCCTGAATCATTGCGAGCGTATATTCGATTAAATGTTGACATATAATTTTTAATGAATACATGTCGATTCTGAATAGTTTAGATACGAAATATGTCGGTATTTGAGATGTAAATTATTTTGGTATTGAAAACAAAGTGGAAATGATATTTTCAGAGGTAAATTTATAGAGTTCGATGATATTAAGGAAAAGCAATATTTATCCTCGGCTGATGTGAATGTACAATTGTATAAAAAAAATAAAAACGATAATAAAATCTCGTAGTTAAAGTTAACGTCGAATAAGTAGTAGTTGCCTTTATTGTATTATTTTCTCAAATAAAATCATGTTCGCTCGAATAAATATCGTTCGAGAGCACGCTTTCAAATGCCCGATCCTATAAAACTTTATAATACGATATGGATCCTGGGAGAACGGAGGAGATGCACTCAAGTTCGAATCTCTTTCGTCGCAGAATCTGTCAGCAACAGCACAGGGTGCTAACGTCCCTCTGTATACACCGGAGTCGACTTTTACATCCGATAATCGATTTGGTCCATGGAAGCGTTGGATGACGTGAGAAAATACATCGAGCTATAGTGGATTGAGTCATGCCAAGTATCACTTGACGTTTTTTTTCGAAACAGCCAATCACTGCGATGCTTTATAAAAAATATTTCGCCAGAGGAGTAGATTCGGGTCATGCAGGAGGGGTTGAATCGTGGAGGAGCTGAGAGGAAGACTGGGCTGCGTGTATATGTGTTGGGTCGTCACGGATGTTTTCCGGTTTTTCGCTGAGCAAAAAAAAAGTGAGAAAAAGAATTGCGGAGGAAAGAATAGCGCAGTCTGTGTAGGCGCTTTCGAGTGCTAGAGCGTACGATTCGACTTTCCTCGTTCCGTGGCAGGCTATAGCTCGCGGAATTTTCGACCCAACAAACTCGTTAGCCTTTAACAGATTTTTTTTTCGCGCTCCCATAAGTATTCTCTCTTCTTTTAATCGTTTTTTCGAACGGTGTCCGTTGTCTGTTCACCCGGATCGAGGCGGATCACTTTTGTAACGTGGGAGGAAAAAAATTCGAACGCATGAGAAAGAATACGGAAGCCGATAAAAAAAATTAGTGGAGAGGGAGGGAAATTTGAGGAAAATGTTATTGGAGAATATTCGGCCACATGCGTTTGGTGTTTGTTCTGTAATATTATACTATTAGGAATGGGTGCTCGCGATCGCACGATTGCGCTGCAGCGTAAAATGGGCCTTCAAAATTTCGACTTTTTGAGGGTTCTGGAGAAGTGGCGAAAAATGAGTCGAGATTTTTTTTTCAAATTTTCAATCTTTTCGGAACTTATCCGATCGGAAACTTCCCGCTGATTACGAAACCCACCGATTTTTTCCCGAGAACTCGATATTTCAATGAGAAAATAGTAATTAATCGATAAAATTCGTATTATCGCATTTTTGGACGGAAATATTGGGTTTTCGATGAAATGCCGGTGTGTTTCGTAATCGGCGGGAAAAAATGCATCGATATGGACCATTAAAAATCAGAAATCCAAAATTTTTCGTCATTTTCTGCCGGAGTGAGTTAGTTTACTGAAATGTTTGCCATTTTTTTTCCGTTCGAGATGAACACCCCGACTTGTGCTTATTCTCTTTGGAATTATTGAGGCTTCAAAATGCCGTTCGGTTCATTGAGATACCTTGATTCTTCGATTTTTAGCAGATTTTTTAAGATGACCCTTCGATTTTCGCCAATTTTTCCATACATACCCCTTTGCGTTTTTTTCGCAAATTTTCAACATCGATTTTGAGGGTGAAGGAATTGAGCTATCGACATTTAACTTTCACCATCTTTTAAGTCTACTCGAGAGCGTCTCAGAACACTCCCAAAAAATCTATGTAGCGTGATTTTTAACGTAGTTATAGCCTTTTGAAATTTCGGCTTTTTGATGATTCTGGAAAAGTAGCCAAAATTAACGAAACATTCTTTTTTCGAATTTTCGAACGTTTAACATCCTGTTCCATCGCAAATTTTCTGCCGATTACAAAACTCATCGAGTTTTTCGCGAAAACTCGAAATATCAGTAAGAAAAATGCAAAAAAACAGTCGAATTCAAGCAAAAACAAAACACACGCGCGCATTAGAAAGCTAACGGAATTTTGCCACGAAATCCGTTATTTTTTCACCGATCAATCAGGGGACGAATAAAACGAGAACAATCACGCGATATTTTTTCGATAAAGGATGAGCGTCGAGCCCCCACCAACTTTTTATTAGAAAGATATATGTATATTCACTTTTGGCAAAGTTTGGACAGCTGAAACTATAATAAAATTACACTGTTTGTTGGAATAACGAACGCCATGTGAAATCAACACCTTTTTTTTCGTTTCGAGATTCGGGAAAGAGCGTTTTATTATTTTGTGGTATGGGCTATCCAATGTGGGAACGAACGCCTTTAATAGCGAGAAAAAAATATTTTTTTGTACTACGAGTGCCAGGCGTCGAAAGAAACAAGATAAACTCACGATTAGTCTAAATTTTCCGTTTGAAAAAGGACTATATATAAAGCTCAGTTTATGCTCAATTAAGAAGAGATTCGACATTTATTGTGCGAAATATGTAATACCAAAGTTGAGATTTATGGCATATTTTATAAATAAAACATCATATATTTAAATTGACAAACGATGCTCTGCATATAAAAGAAGAATCAAAAACAATAAATTCATAGAATTTCGAATTTTTTCGGAATCTAATCATTTTCATAATTATATTTCGAAATATTTTTCGCAAGATAAAATGCTTTGTATTACGCTGAAAGTATGTTTTGAAATAGCACTGGAAAAACGTTGGACACTTTTAGGTAAATCGAGGATAACGTACATGTATTATGCAATAATAATGCTCGCATGCGAAGACCATTACGTTGCAGCATACAATGCTTTTTTGATGCAAATTTTCAGCCCGAAACCAAATTTATAGCGACTATCAAGTTTTATAACGGCAGAGAGAAAGTTTCAGAAGAAATATATGAAATATTTACGAAAAAGTTAAAAATACTTTGTCGTCAAGTTTCTGAGATAGCATATATATTCTATATTATTTATGGAAGCGAAAAAACACGTTCGCGTTTTCGTAATCGTCTCCACCAAAACTCCGGATTATCCGGGGAGCCCAACCAAACAACGTATTTGATAATGTACCGCATTATAAATAAATGAAATATGTCTTTTATTATCGCGATGATTCATGTCTGTTTGCTTTCGTTCTTAAAATTCGCGCAAAGAATCTTTGTTTTCATCCTCCTCGCGGTGAGAGCTTCGATGTTTTTCAACAGCAACTTTTATTTCTGTTATTAACCAATTAAACTCCGTGATTGGCGAAAAAATTCGAAAATTTCAAAATAAAAACGACTTCATGTATTCTTTTCTTGCTGGTTATACGGGGTACAAAAGAGGAGATGAAATACTCATTTTTGCAAAAGAATTCCTTCCAAAAGCAATTTAATTAAATCTTTCTTATGAAAAATGATTGTGAGGAAAAATTTCATCTAAAGTTGTTAAACTCGAGGTCAAGTTTCATCTCTGCTTTTCTTATCTAGATGTATATAACATTTCTGTATATATATACACATATATATTGCCAAAGATCCATTGCTTCTGTGCTTCGTTATGGTTTCCGGAGGCTTTGGGCTTTCAAGCATGATTAGAAACTTTTCACTCGAAACTGAACTCCTCCGTGACACAGTTCAGGAGAGGAAGGAAGAGTGCGAGAGAGAAAGGCAGGAACATTTACCTTCGCAATTCCATGTGGTATTATTATAATACAAGTTTCTGCGACACTCGTAAACTCTAAAGGGATGCAGCCGAGCAAAAAAGCTCTCGAGTATAAAATGTATACGCGTATATCGAGCATCACAGGCAACAAAAGTACAGTAAGAGGGTGGAGGCTGGAGGTAGCTCAAGATCTCTTCTTCCGTACCAGAGGCACCCTGTGAAAAATACTACTTTCCGTACAAGTCGTGATCGCGATACAGGTTATTCCAAGCAAAATCGAGCACACGGTTCGTTCTCAATTTCGGATGATGTTGCATTTCGTATCAACGAAACGCAACGATATTTTCGTAATATACAGGAACCCTCGATGCGTAAAAATCACGAAAAAAAGGAATGATATCTTCAAAATAATAAATTGTAACAATTTATATTATTTTTTATGATTTTATTGGTATGTTTGTAGAAAAATTCTCGAGTTTCCAATGATTTGCAATTTATCAGTTCTCGATTGTTCAGTGATCGACTGCAAATAACTTTCACCAGCTTTTCGTTGAAAAATGTCTCTGTCGACATGGTGAAAAATTTTGGAATTCATTGTGGCTTGAAATGCCCGATGTATGCAAACGAAAAGATAAAGCACAACGAACGAGGGGGTTAAAAGTGTATAATCGAGGTTACTCCATTCCAGTAAGAAACTTGTTCATCAAGCTCTTACTCGTACACTTGGGGCTTGACTCTACTGGCCAAAGCCAGTCTCGCGAGCACTCGCACGAGATGCTCGTGGCACTTATAACACAGGGGAGAATTTGGCACTTGACCATAGGGGAAAGAAGCCATGAAATGTCGCTCCGTAATTAAAGAATTGCGCGTAATTGCACGAATAACCGAAAACGACCGTACTTACTCTGAATAATATTATTACGTATTGTATATTTATGATGTACCGTCATTGCATTGAATCATCATTTTCTACCGTTCGGTTGGCAATTGTTTTCGATCAAAAAACAGTTTTTCACTCGTCCGCAAAAAATAATGCAGATCTACGAGATTGAATCGTACGTTGCTTTTGGGTTGAGTTGACGTAAATTAATGAAATAAAATGCGTGATACGAAATTCATGAATTTTTCGCCTTCCTGCTCATACATAAGTAATAGCTGAGCAGTGACTACAAATCTGGTTACGCGTTTCCGTTATTATTACGGTAAAAAGGGAGGATTATCCTGGCATGCATTTATCCAGGTGGATGGAATATCTTATATTTTGCATTTTTTTTTTTGATAAATAAACTTTGTTGAATAAAGGATGAATTTTTTTACCGTACTCGTAGACTTGCAGTTTATTCTCTGTAAAATTATTCAATGCCTGCGCGACAAAGCTTTTGAGAATACTGGCTATAATTATATACAGATAAAAGAAAAACTTGGTGGTAGCTTGCAAAAACGTACGACTCTGGATCTTTTATTGCTTGAAGGAGCTAGCATAGTCTCCATCGCAAGAATGGTTCAGTATTGGCAGATTTTCAATCTTCCGACAGCCGGGATGACGCCAATAGGCGTCATGAAATAAAAATAGTAAATTCTTGACCAAATAAATCATTTTCGACGTATCTTGTCGCGCCACACACGATTCTCTTGTTTAAATAAGCCTGACACTTTTTGTTCCTGTATAAAAACATTTTTTTAATAAAAATTTGCCAAAAACGCCCAATTTGTCTTTTTTTGCAATATTGATGTACCTAACAGCCGACCTCGCTTGTCTCGATTGTCTTGCGCCATTTGTCTCCTCGCGCCAATTTTACAGAACACCGGGATGACGATGAAAGAAAAAAAATTTACTTGATTTCGGTTTCTCGTTTATTCTTCATCGTTATTCCAGTGCGATACAAATGTTGACACGTTTGAAACGTCGTCGGTTAGAATCGATGTAACTGAAAACGGTTTATTGCTGCCAAAAAGCATATACATGGCACGAAAAATGGCGTTCTTTGGAATTTACTGTTATTTTTCAACAAAATGTATTCTCGATCCATTTTCGATCGCTCTTCTTAGGTAGTGACCAGAGCGTTGGACCTGGAATGAAACGAGTGTGATTGGGCAACAGCTCTTCAATTAAAGCATTTCTTCGTAAGCATCCTGTTAACAGAAAACACACCAACATATTTTCGGTTTCAATCACGCGATGGGGTGATTCAGGGAAAAATTCTCGTGGGGCGAAACAAAACTCGTCGTTCGCGAGCTGCTGCTGCTATTTCGATTCGTTCATTGAAGTTTGATTTTAAGCGAAATAAAATGCTGGTTAAACCTTTCGTGAGTCCTTTCGTGTGCGGTTTAACTTTGGCACATTGCAGACTCGAAGTCAAAATGATTTAGAAAATAAGCCGTTCTGGCCTAATTTATCGCCGCACACTACAAGCTCATTAATTAAGACGAGTTTGAAGTTTGCGTCGTTGTCTAGCATCAATATTCTACGGTTTGCCAAATATTTTAAAGCAATTTTTCGGAATTATGTCTATCATAAAAAAAGATGGAAAATATCATGAAAGTTCCGGAAATAAAATGGTGAAAAATCGACAAAATTCGAATTTTCGGTAAGATTCAACGATGCAAACTTCAAGGCCATTCAGCGCAGCTTGCTCTTCGTCGGATCGTCGTCTGCTGGCATGGGAAGGAGAAATTTTATGAAAATTGCCAAATTTCATTGATATTCCGTTAAATTGCTTATTTCCATCGTATTTTTAAGAGAAATAGAAGCATTGCAAAGTTTATTGCGCATGAATCTGATGAAAGAGGGCAAAAGCTTGTACCATCCGCCGGTTAAAGTGTCTCGCACAAAGGCCAATGGATTTGAGCCCAGCATACGCGCAACGTTTTGTGTTGAAACAAAAGGCTTCCGGAGAGTCAGAATAGCAAAGTTCTTTTGACGATTTGCAGATTTGAAATCTTTCCGGATCTCTACTGCGGATGCTGGGTAAGCTCAGATGCATAATAATGAGCGTGCTACTGTCCAGCAAAAACCTTCAGCAGCGCGGGATCGTCTCTGTTCAATTATTACTCGTTTCATTCGAGTTTATTCGCGCATTACTTTCTTTCATTTCGTTCCATGAGTGAAGGGTGAATAGTGAGACAAATCATCAGCCCATACTGACGCAGTTGGCTGCATCGAGCACAGCTTGCTTGCGAATGAATCAGAGTTCCATTGCAGCAGAGTTCACCCTCCCCATTTCGTAAAACGATATTGGCCAGCCATGGGACCACGTTATACTGGTTTGTAGTGGATTTCAAAGTACATCCAAGATTCGAGTGTACTCTAGAAAATTCAGATTGATTTTTGCACTGTTTTATTATTCATAGTTTTATCGCCTCGATAATTAATAAAAATACTTGTATTATTTCCTTCATAACTTTGGTACTCTGTTCTGATTTCAAAGTTTTCGAAGTACATCCAAGATTCGAATGTACTCTAGAAAATTGAGATTGATTTTTGGCACTGTTTTATAATTTATAGTTTTATCGCCTCGATAATTAATAAAAATACTTGTACTATTCATCCTTCATAACTTTGGTACTCAGTTTTACCAAACCCCGACAATAACCCCAATTGCCTTATTTTTAATTTCGGTCCACGACAATATAGCGAGCCAGCTTCGATCTGCATATATGTAGAAGCGAATAAAAAAAACGCATGTTTTCGATCGTTTCCTCGACATCTCTGTTCGGTAAAGATCGCAGGAACGTGATAAATTAACATGAAAATGCATCGTTTTTCGAAGCACGTGCTGTTTATGTATCCCCAACGACGATCTCCGCAGGAAATTTCGTGAAGCACGATCCGACTAGATCTTCCATTTTGTGCATCACGTTCGACGACTTTTTTCTCCGAACATGATAGATGGATGGGGTTTTAACCCCCAATGGAGCACTCAGGGTTGGGAATAGCCGGAAAACGAAGAGTTGAAACGAATAAACTGTCCAGTACGAGGTGCTGGTACAATATTGATTAACAATAAGAAAGTGTAAAAAAACCGAAACTTTTGTGACTCATTAAAAAAATGTTTAATTATGCATCCCCTTTTCTGGCGTACATCGGGACGTTAGATTTTTTACGACTTCTTTGGACGATTGTTCTTTGGCATCTGGCCCGCACTGGCTCCTTGGAACAATTGGAGCGTAGTAGACAAAGTAACTTACTGATGCGCTAAAAAAAGATCTTTCATTTAAGCCAGTTAAAAAGTTCCATAAAAGATTCCATCAATTAACGGATTTTTTAACGACGATAACTTTTCAACAACGAGAATTCTTCAAAATGAAGCCTCACCCGCAGGCTTACGTGATTTTACAAAAGTGTGGCGAATAAGGATTGATTATGAATTATTTGAAAAGAGCATGAAGTGTTTCGAAATATTTCCGAATTTTATTTCTCATATTTAAGTCAATACTTTCGTCGTGAAAGTAAGGAAAACGCAAAATTAACATTAGGGAGGACGTTATCCTCGTATTGAAACGTAGCGAGTTTTGAAGACTATTCTTTTGCAAACGACTGTTAATGGAAAATTCCAACGTAATATGGAAGTTCTCGGAGTATGAAAAAAGTTACTTTTTATTGACATTTTAACGTGAATCGATCCAAGCCGAAGTTTAGATTCGCAGCGAGGCGTCTCGAGGTCGAGGACGAAAAGGCCCGAGAGCTTATTTCGGACCATATATACAGGGTGGTCCACGCAACGTGTGCACCTCTTTCACGGTCAAAATATGCGTTGCACGAAAAAATGTTGTATACAAAAGTTACATGGTTTATGAGGCTTCATCATGTGGTGCATTTATTTTTATTCTAGGTGGAGGCGCTTCGGAGATTTCAAGGTCAACTTTGTTTTTTTAAAGGGAATGCTATATTTTTTATAGCGTAAGATGATAGAGTATCGAATTTTGAGTAAAAAAGTATAGACCCTTATTAGCCCTAAAATTAATAGTTAACGAGTATTTTCACTTTATTACTTTAAAATTTCTATTGCGTAATATCAAGTTGGACATTCAAATCTACTACAAATATCTGAAGGATAGCATTGTTTACATGACAGTGTTTATCAATATGAACACATTCACCACATCACACGCTCTTATCATGATTCGCAATCCTCTCAATATTTGTAATCCAGTATTAAAGTTTCCTTCAGTGATCGTGCGTGATTATCAGAAAGATAAAAGTGAAAATGAATTTTTGTAATAGTGACAAAGTTGATATGCTTTTAGTGTACGGAGAGTGTCATAGAAATGCAGTAAGAGCTAAAGCTATGTATGCCGAAAGATATCCTGAACGGATTCAACCATCTCGAACCATATTTGAGAGAATCTGTTCGTTCGAGAGAATTTCGTCACTGTATTGATGCCAATGGACATCAATTTGAACACTTACGTTAATTGTGATAAGCCACGAGTCACTGAATGTACTCAAAGTAATAAAGTGAAAATACTCGTTAACTATTAATTTTAGGGCTAATAAGGGTCTATACTTTTTTACTCAAAATTCGATACTCTATCATCTTACGCTATAAAAAATATAGCATTCCCTTTAAAAAAACAAAGTTGACCTTGAAATCTCCGAAGCGCCTCCACCTAGAATAAAAATAAATGCACCACATGATGAAGCCTCATAAACCATGTAACTTTTTATACAACATTTTTTCGTGCAACGCATATTTCGACCGTGAAAGAGGTGCACACGTTGCGTGGACCACCCTGTATAGTAGCAGGAAATGAACCACGAGACTTTTCCCTTATCAAATTAATCGACCACGAAATTGCCTCAAATCGTAAATAATAAATAAATAAATAAATACATCCTAGAAAAATTGAAACGCCGCAATTAGTTTCGATCTTGAAAGAAAAAAAAATGTTTTCGGAAAATTTACACTAAGAAAATGCAGGAAAAATGCCGAGGGTCCGAAAATCATTCCCGAGAGACGATTTCAATACAAAAATGCGAGAATCAAAAGTGGATCGCTTCCGTACGGAAGCAAACAAACGTACCAAGCAAGAACACTTCTGTTGCAAATTTTTGCCGAACGAAATTGTTTTTTTTTGCACATCTTGCTTTCCTGCCTAGAAGAGTCTTGAAGTGATTCAACTGCTTCACAAGAGCAAAACTGGAGCAGAAATGGAGTTCGCATATAAGCTCTCTCGCGCACGAGACAGTAACGTTTTTCTCGTGAAAAGTTAAGCCAGACTGTGTACATAGATGTATGCATATATTGTGTAGAGATATATAACCATGTATGCGACGTTTATATAGCGCGTACGAGAGGAAACGTAGAGGGGGTAGCAGATCGATGCACGTGGCGCCCGTCGCAGCCTCCGCAGTCTGCGGAATACCGCCCGAACATGCCAACACCACCCCCGTGCGATTTCGACCCTCTCGAACTCTCATCTCTCGCAGCTCTGTTGTAATTCGCTCTGTTGTATTTCGCTCTGATAACAACACGAGTATGGTTTTCCCGCATCTGCATCGTGTTTTACATAATTCTGGAGGCTTTTACATACATCCGTTATGGAAAATTCCCCGTTTGATCGAGTCATCACAAAACTCTTCAGCATTTACGGTGGAGTGTATATAAAAGATCGAAGATGTGCTGCATAGGCAGTCACACTCAGAAGCATCGCACACTTTATGATTTTGAAAATGTATTTAATTTCTCAAAAAACCCCCATTACGCGGGACTAATTTGTTCTCTGTCAGATTCAAATTTTATTACAGTCATCCCATTCGGTCGTTGAATTTTTGGAACGGTGATATTCAAAAATGAAAAAAACGCGATATTTGATGCAAAATCCGCTTCGTTTTATTTATTCACATTAGTGGATTTATTGAAATTGCCAATATTTCCAGTGTACATGAGAATTTTTTATGCTGATCGCGCTTGTCGATTCGAAATTATGGGCGATCGTAAAATATGCAGATTTTTTTTCACGTCACGTTGAGCCAGGGTATATTCCGGATTTAAAAAAATAGGTGTGTTCTCGGAGGGATAATTTTGGTGAAAAATTTCGTTTTTCACGTTTCGTTGGTTGGAACGTAACGAAAATACGGTAGAGAATTTAAATATCAGCGTTGCACGATATTTTAGCGATTTTAGAATTTTGTAACATTCAAATATATGGGCAGGAAATAAAATTAATATTAAAAATGTTACGTTCGTGTTCCAACCGTGCGAATGCCGCGATAATCGGAAAATCATGTTAGAAAAAAGTATGGTCTTACGAACTAATAAAATATTATACATGTGTACCTGCAAATAAAACTTGACACTATATTTTTTTAGCCAACTTGCGGACCGTTAAAAATCAATTCACTTCCGCTGTTCCGACATCAAGATGCATTTTTGATGCTCGCGTAGAGATGATTCTGATGCACTTTTTTTATTCTGTCAAATAACCGATTAGTAACGGGAATAATCGAGCTTGGCGAAAAGTATGGGAAAAATACAGAAAATATCCATTGTTTTATTTCACATAAGGAATATCTGGAAATTCTAAAAATAAAATTCTTATTAAGATCTATGACGATTTTTTTTTACGAGTTCGTCAACCTTCTGACTAATTATTATTCACTGAAAAACTTATTTTCTGTATCGTCATCTTTTTAATTGTACAAGAAGATACATTTAATTTGCGAGCCTCTTCGATGTGTGTATTTGCAAAATTCCAAGCCGCAAATTCAGACCGCTGTTTTTTTTCGCGACCTGGCACGATGTCAAAAACCGGAGAGACTTCTAAAATTAAAGGAAAAAGACGAGCTAAAAACGAGCGGTGTGTCGTTCGAAAAGTTTAAAAATATTCTTTCCTGCCGCTGAATCGACGTCGTCATTTCCTACGTGGGTTTTTTTGCCGTTTCATTCGAAATAGAAGGGTACATGATCGCACAAGAGGAATAAACGAGGAGGATGAAAAATATGCAGATTATTTCAGTATGATTCAAATTGACGAAAAAAAAACAAATCGACAGTGCGCAAACGGACGCAAATGATATTCACCGCTCGGAAGATGAATGAGCTTGATGACAATTTCGAAAATATGGTTTTTTTCAGCCAGAGATGCTGGGCTACAGACACTCTGCAAAAAAAACTCGCCAATTATCTTCCTCCGGCGTTACGATAAAAACGAGAAAAGGTCAATGAAGAAATTGAAAAATTCCTTTTTTCCTGTGTGTTTCGACACAACGAACTTTCATAAAATGTTCTTCTTCATACGCTCTGCCATGCAATTCGTTTTGGTTACAACCAAAACGAGAATAAAATGACATAGCAGTACCAAAAAGAGTCCAAGTATTTCAAATTTTCGAAAAAAAATGATTGTTTCAAAGAATTGATGAAAAATAATACCCTCTTGTAACTCTGTTTTTTTTTATCACATCGAAACGAAAATAAAGTCCGGAATGGATACAGAAACGATAAAAAAAACGAACGGCCTCGCTGTTCGCGATTGAAAAGATCCTGAAAAACTCCCTTGCGAAACGTTGTACGTAAAATGGACCATCGAATAATTAGTGGATTTCCGACCGCGCCCTCTTACCGGTGTACGGATAAATTCCATTGTCCCCGAATCACTCGTTCATTTTATGGAGAGTTCGTATTAATTTATTTCTTTTATTCTGCTCACTCGATCGACTAAAATTGGAGTGCCCATGCTGTGGCAAATAACACTCGATGGCTGTGTAAAGTAACTGTGTACCTTTGATGCGATATCTCTATTCACTCTATTCGATATTGTACCCACTCTAGTTTTCATTCGACCGTTCGATAAAGGTTTTTCATTCGCACGTAAAACGATATATAAAATACATCAACAGTACAGAAATGTTTACATGTACTTTAAAAAATCCAAGTACTTTAAAAAATGTAAATGGTTTCGGTATAAGCTGGAAAAAATGTTTTTTACAGGCCACAAATCCTACTATCTGCAGTTATCACGAAATTCATTTATCGCCAATTCTATATTGTTATTCAGAAAAAATGAACAGAGATACCTGCGTCTATATTTCCGCATCATTTTTTTTTTAGAAAAATATCGTTCATCGTATTTCCCTCTGATATTATTCGCAACGATCGTTGTACAATCTTTAATATTCGATATCCAAGTTGATGTAACGAAAAACGAAATTTCCTCGAATGTTTCAGCGAGAATATTCAAGTCAAAGTGGCATGCGAATGCGATAATTCGAGTGCTGATATAATGGAGATGTAAATTCGAAATGATTATTTTATAGACGTTTCGATGCAAGTGTGCGTACCGACATGAAAAATATTCCCTCGTTTTCTTGATGACTTTCTTGAAATACAATAAGCCGATAGGAATATTTCGAATTTACTATTACGTGATGAGAGAGAGAGAGAGAGAGTAAAGTTTCGATTTTGTCGAAGGTGGAATGGCGAACTTTTTTTTTTGCTCGAGTGTTGGCGTGCCTACGTGTGCTTTTCTTTTACGCTGCTGCATGGGCCACACCTCGATAAATTCGATCGTGTAGCGATAACCCTTAACATCTCAACAGACCTCGAGCATTATCCGACGAAAATTACGATTCTACTTTCCCTGGGTCAAGTTTAATCATTTTATCTGTTCCTGTTTTGTTCAGTTGTTTCAAAGCTGCATTTTAGTAGTTTTATTGTCCTCTTTTGTGACTATAATCATCAGATCCTACGTTACGAATGTTTTTAAGGACGATCCGGAGGTGCAATCTCGACAAAACTGAAATAGAATACCAACTTCAAGTACTTTAGCGATGGTATTTATTATTTATTTCCTTTTTATCCTTGCCTTTCGGCTTTTCTCTTATTCTACTAATACTCTATGCATTTTTACATTCATCTTGTGACTGCAACTCCCCACTTACTTTAGCGACGGTACAAACATCTGAAAAAAATTAGTTACGCACAGAAGGTACTACAAGCATTTTTACTTCAAATAATCGATGCCAAAAAATTATCACAAATTTTTCAAAAAAACAGATCGAAAAACATTCAATGAACCGTATTTTCTTTTTATGCGAAAAGTAGGATTTTCGCTGCTTTGATTTTTTTTTTCGTAAATCTTCAAGTTACAAAAAATGTATGATAAATTCGGAGGCATTGATAATTCTCGCATGCGAAGATTTCTTATCACTTGGAAGGAATTTCTGGTACGTTGAACACAGGCCCTTTGTTCACCCGGAATTTTGAAATAATGAAAAAAAAACCGGTGTATATTCGGAAAATTGAATGAATTATTTTGACACAAAAAAAACGATAGTTTTCCGAAATTTCGATATCGTTACTTTCTGAAATTGATGCAGCCTTCTGTGTGGCTTATTTGTTTTTTAGATTTTTATCTCATTGAGGTCTTGAAATTGATCTTGTATTTCGGTTCTATTCGAATTTTGTACGTCAAGGATGCCCTTTAATCCGGAAGGTCCTCTTTATACGAATTATTTTTTTCATATTCAAAGAGAAACTATGGAATTTACGTTTTCATTTATTCGGATTCAACCGATTGAACGAAAAAGGTCGAATAGTCATCCAAATTTGAGAGAAACGAACATTCGGATTGTGAACTTTGGTTGTTTGAATACCAAAAAAAAAACGTATTTTGATATTCCCTCGATTCCGGTACGCAATACACTTTTCATTCAAACTTAATATTCCTGATGATACAAGAGAAAATCATTAATTTTTTTTCGAGTTTAATTGAACATCGAAGGGGTCTTCGAAATATTTCCAATAATTCAACGTCTAAGAATATAGTCGAAATGCGATATAGCTTCGAGACGAATCAAAGATAACGAAAGATCAATGTGAGACTTTTGTGAAAACTGATGTCGTAATATAATTAAATATAGCAAAAGTTTCTGAATAATTCAAAATTTGCAGAGATTAAATTATTGGAATACATAGCATTACATCATAAAAAGATGTTATAGCATAAAAGCAAGGAGAGAGCCAGAGAGAGAGAGATAACTCCGGTTCAAGAAAGGTCGTCCGTTCCAATTCCAAGCGGGACTGTCATTATAATACCTCCTTATATAGCTAAAATCACGAATCCGAACCTATCCTAAACACGAAAATGGACTCAATTATTTCCACCACCCATCTTTCTTTACTCGATTTAAAATTCCATCAGGGTTAAGATAAACCGAGAATATGAAAATCACATCAAACGTTAGAGAAATTTCGTAATTGCATTTGCGAAAATAAAATATTAAATGGAATATCGAAACGAGAAACGAGATGATTTTCGCAATAACGAAAACGTTCAAAAACGAACGATAAACTTTGGGCATCATTAAATTTTCTTGACGAATAATCACAATGTATTTAATCCGTACACGAAAATCAGCTGCTTCTGCTCCTTATTCGCGCAAACCGGTTTAACGATTTTACCCGTGCAAACGAACGAACACACCTTCGTTCACGAATTATTCGGTCTCATTTGCCATCAGACTAGCCTCGTTAGGTATCAAATACCTGTATAAGCAGGCGTTATATTCGCAGGAGCGAGAATTCCCAAAGGATATTAAATTTTCGTTGAGGCTTTGCACAGTGTGTTGAAGTTGAATGGAATGATACAGCTCTTCTTGTGTAACAATCGTATACAGCGAAAATGAATGATAAATACTTTGGTGGGGTCTATGCGAACTTAAAACATGACACGGATACATGTAACAAGTACTTGTGGAGAAATTTAATGAAATCTTCGTTAATAACCTTCTCAAATTGATTTTGGCAAGGAGAAATCACCTGTTACCTGTTTATCGTATGTCTTTTATTTTTCTCTTCAAAATGTTTTAATATTTGAGTTTATCGCTCTATTCCAAGTCGAATCTGGGTTTTTCATTGGACTATTTTTCATTTTTTCTTTCAAAATATCCGAATGGTGTATGAACGGCGGAGAACTTCAAAGGGAATTGCGTGGGTACAGTCTAGTAATGTCTAAAGGAGACGATTGATCGGATGAAGAGACAGAGTTCTCCCGGATGTTTTTTTTTGTTTCGGAGCAGGAGCTTTCGTGAGTGGCGAGATATATTAGTCTGCATGCAAGCGTCGTTGAATGCGGAGTCGTTTATTTGGCTGACAGTGACCCGCCAGACATTTGGGCAGAGTAAAATCTTTTTTCTTTGCTCTTCCGTTTGTGTGCCAATGGCGTTATTTCACGAGGCTCACTGCGTGAAAAGAATTCCAAAATCGATGAAAAAAATTAAAAATTGGTCTTCCTGGTGAATCAATTAACTCTATGTACGGTTATATTGTTTTTTTTCATATTGTTGGGCTTCTTATGATCAAATCAGGTGTACTTGGCATTCTGAATTCGACTGTAATTTTTTTTTGCCTCAAACACCGTACTATTTTTTTCTGATTTCTATCGACGTACCCCCACTATCCAGAAAAATTCGAATTCATGATAGAGTTAAAAGGTTCTTTTGACAATCGTTTTCAGCCTCGTAGAAAAAAGTTGTATCACGATATGAAGCTCAAAAATGAAAAAAAAATTTGAGAAAGCACAAAAATCAAATTGAAACCTATTGTTTTTCACGATTTCGGAGTTTGCATCGTTGGATCTCGAGGAAAACCCGATTTTTTAATTTTGTTTCCTCGAATTTACTTTCCTTTCTTCTCAGATGTCAGAATTTCGAAATATTGCTCCAAAATACTCGTCAAATCGTAGAATATCGTGGAAAAAAAAATAAGTTTATCGTATATTTCATTGGATTCCAAGGATGCGAACTCTGCAATCGTTTTTTTTTTTCAAGATTAAACTGTAACGGTGACGATACGCAATATTGTATTTATAAAGATTTCGTTGCGGTTGAAAATGCCTCAAAAATGGAAGTTGAATTTTCCTGCTGTTTTCTTTTTTGAGATTGTGGTAATGATGGCGATCCACGATGAAAGTCATTACTTCTGAATTCACGTTTTGAATTTTCTGCTCCTTTGAAGCAGAAAAATTCAAAACTTTACAAAACAAAAGCAAAATCAAAGCAAAATCGTACAGGAATAACGGGAACTCTGGTATTCAGACATTCCGATCATTCGTTAAATCTGTAAAACCGGAATTTATTTTTCGCCACATTCCAACCGCACATACATTTCGGATAATTGGCACCCGCGATATCTTTAAAAAATCCAAAATGTTCTTCGAAGTTTCAACCGAAAGTTTGATGAATAATAATATCATGAAATGAATTCCAGAATTGTTAATATAAAAAAAAACTGTCGGGAGTTCGATGTTTGTAACAGTAAAAAAAAAACTACACAGTGCCACTTTTTTTAATCTCTGAAAATTATTATCAAATTTTTCGTGTATAAAATAAAATCGAAATGGCAGGAAGTGAAAGTCAGACGTTGGTCGAATTGACGTAGAGTGCCCTATGTGTATTGTATTATTCATGAACACATACATATGACGTAACTGATAAGTCAACGTTCATAAAAGTCTTGTGGTCGCAACTTCACGGACGCAATTGTAAAGGCACTGCAGGAACAATTGTATATAATATATACACAAAAAAGATCGAGACAAACATTTTTAATAATACCATGATTCATTCGTCATACCGTAGGATATTTAATAAAAACAAAAAAAAAACGCTTCGGGCACAATTAATTGCGGAGGATTCTGATGAAAAAACGAATTGATATTGAAGCAAACAGTGGCTGAACCATAAAAAAAAATATCGCAAGCATTGCGGAAAATTTTTTCGCTGCGTTTTCGTCTTATTCGTCAAATCGTGAAGGTTATTGAATAATGCTGCTCTTTTCGAGAACTCATCGATCATTAAACGTGAAGACTATAATTTGAAATAAAAATGTCGTTCGATTCGAAGGAAAGACGAAGGCGACAATCGTACATCCGGTGTGAGTGAAATGTATCGAAAGGAAGACTGAAAAAACCAGAAGGACGAGGTCGCGCAACGAAAAATGGACGCGCGATTCGATTAAAAATTCAGCGCCCGTAAATTCGGAATCAAAAGGAATCAATATGAATGAGAAGCGCGCACACCTCCACGATTAAATAAAATGACGAAAAAATAATCAAGGACCTCGAATATTTGGCGAAAATCAAATAAATTCGATAGCTCGTAGATCTTGCGGTTAATTTCGGGTTTTTTTTTCATGAATTTGGTATCTCGATAAAGACTCGAAAAAATATACTCATATGTGTTTTTGCACCGCATTTTGCAAAATTTACATATAACGTTCTTTTCCACTTTCTTCAGTGTCACACATTCAGCCATCTCAGAAATGTAAGCTCAGAAATGTAAGCTCAGAAATGTAAGTTAAATTATAGCACAATTCTGATGGAAAATAAATTGCACCCGTACTTCCGTTGACAGTTTTTTTGTGCTTTTGTTTAAAGACGTATGGCATGTACAGTCTCAACGAAATTGATGAAACAGAATGAGAATATTGCGTACTATGCTATAATTCAAATTTTCAGAATTTCGTTGCTGTTTTGAAGTTGTACTCTTTCTAAATTCGTTCAATTTTAAAACTGAATGAATGGAACCGTTCGTTACCATTTAATTTTAAAATAATTCGGAAATTGATCAACTAAAATATCAATTAATTCGGGAATTCATCACGAGTAATGAAAGATCTTTTTACCCGAGAATCATTAAATAATTTTTGGATGTAAAATGTTTTTTTCATCGGTCACTAATGACTCCTGGAGATTTTTATATTACTCTCAAGCTCTCATTTCATTTTGGTTTTGTCAAGACTATACATGACATGCACACTTAATAAAATCTCTTTATCGCGTTTTTTTTTCTCTTGATACGTTTAATGCTGACGTAAATCGGATAGATTGACGAAAGATTGCCACTGATTGATTCGATAATACCACTTTGAAATAATTCATGGTGAATATTCATGGGTCGAGCTCATTACTCTGTCTTTTTCCCTGTTTGGAAGTCTTTCGCACTCGACGATCCCTTGAAATTCTTTTTTTTTTATATATACTTTATGTTTGTATCAACTACTAGGGTCTACTATTAACTAGGGTCTACTATAACAATTACCTTTTATACGTTTAATCTTTTCCTAATCTCTAATCTTTTCGATTGTACATGGGTAAATTGTTCACTCCCTCTCTCTCTTCTCCTCAGCAATTCTTTTTCTTTCTCATATTAATACGAGAGAATTTTTTACACAGCTTTGTTACATACATGTGGTAACCGCGCTGAAGAAGAAACCCCCACGTGTTGGGTTCGCGACAAGATGGGAATATCGGAACATGCATTTGCGTACATTCGTACACGTTTATTTCTTTCGTTCAATTCATAATTTCTTTCAGCCGGTAAAAAAAAGAAATTAAATTCGACAAAATATGCTCCCACGGATACGCCAACTGTTTGAATTTATTTTACGAACTCACATCGGTCAAATAAACAGACAACATGTGTTTTACGCGTGTTGTCTGTTTTTCGTTTTTTAAATCGATATTAACTGGCAAACAAAAATATAAACTTCTGCGCAAGGTTTACGTCGAACCCGAGACAATTTTCAGAAACGCCCGAAATGTTGCCTTTTTTTGGTCTTTTTGATAAAAATCAAATTGCATCCTCCTACTTTTGGAAATGAGCGAGGGCTCGAGCATTTATTCCTCTCGAACTCATTGAAAAATGCTTAAGGTAGTTCTATCGTTAGATTCAAATCGAGAAATTATTTTGCAGTTTTTCTCACATACAAAATGGGTCGCGGGCTTCAGTTAAATAAGAAAAGTTGTTGCAAATCGACTAAAGAACAGCATACTCCAAATTCACGGTCATCCCAGGTGATATGTGCTTGCTCTATAATTACAAAAATTGCGAAAAAAATTTTCTTAAGATTTTTTTGGAAAACTCAAGAAATCTTCTTTGATGTTGCATAAAAATGTATGCAAAGTTTTAGAAGGCTTCACCACGTAGAAGCCAAGATATTCATTGATGAAAATGCAACTTTTAACACGCGCTCTTACGAGAGACTACCGAAAATTGTGATTTTTACCAATAAATATCTCAACTTCCACGTGGTAAAACCTTCCAAAATTTATTACACACGTATATATGACATCAAAGAATACGTATTCAAATTTTCAACAAAATCTTAAGAAAACGATAAAACGATAGAACTACCTTAAAAACATATTTTGACTTGGTTTACCGAAGTTTGCATTCATGATGCTGGCAGATATGTTTTTTCTATACCGTTTTTAATCAAATGTCTGAGATGTTTTATTCTCATCGCAAAAGAATTTCTCCGAGTCTGAATGAAAATTCGAAATTCTCGGAGCGAGAATGACTCTTCAGCGCTTTACTATGAATGAGACGCGTAACCGCCGTACACCGAGAGTACTATAGGTTATAAACACTGTTGGTGCAACACTGATTCATTGACCATGAGGCACAGGGAGAAGAGAGAGAGGGGGGGGGGGATGGAAAGGACGATAGAATTTATAAATAATTCACTCGAATTATATACACCGTACCATTTTATCCAGACACGTGTCTCATATTACGGATGAATGGGAAAATATCGTTGAACGCCGAACAGAAAAAAAAACATTCCGAATCTGTCGATAATTCAAAGGATAGAAAGATCAGTCTCGACGCTGTTTTTACGATGATTTCAATAATCGTTACGTTCGCTGTATTTACGATAACAAAAAAACGGGTAACAACAGTTTTAAGAACGTCGAAGATCACTCAAAGTGTCAAAAACGTAAAAAAAATTCGAAAAAAAGCTCCAGTCTCGTACTGTTTACATGTCTCTTTCGCGTCTAATCATACAGCGCGCGGGCGTCTCTGACATACGCAAAGAGAGAGACGCGTAAACACGTACACGCACGACGCCGGTTATCGGGAACAAAACCGCAGCGTACGTCGCTCGTCAAACAGGCCTATCGGTCATTGTCATGACTCTTGTTCGAATGACAGAATTGCGAGAACAAAACGTCGATCTTTTAACTTTTCAATGGAAAGCGAGAAGAAAGGACGAAGTGAAATCCTTGCGGTTAGTTGATCATAGAGCAAAAGGCGGAAACGTTTGATTTTTTGCGATTGAAATTCTCGTCATTTCGTTTCAACTCACATTTCGATATTTCCTTGGGGTGTTGATCGAGGCGACACCGAGTGCACGCGTTATTTCAAATCTTATAACGACGAATGCACGACACGTTACACCAATGGCGGCCATGTTTCGCCGGTTACACACGCTCGACACGACGCACACTGCAACTATTTTCGCGAGGAGCAAAGACACCTGTCCGTCGCAGCGTTCGCGCGCGCAGCTTCTGTCCTTCTCTTTTCTCCCACCGTTTTGCGTGCCGGCGCCACGAGCCCTTTCACGCTCGCGCCCTTCCGCGACGAGTTTGCGCAACTTATTTTCTCAGTTCGCCTCTTCCTTCTCTCTCGCGCTCGTTACCAGGATCTTTCACGTGTTATTCTTCTCTGGTGTGAGTTATCGTTGCACTCGTACGAGTCTCGTTTTTCGTCCCCGGATGAATCGGCCGAACGGCCGTCCTCGCGCGACTACAGTGGCGAAGATCCGTAAACACAGAGGGCTTCGCTGTACGTTGCGTTATGAATCGGCGGCTCGAATTCCCGAGGCGCGAGGAGTGCCGAACGCAGCCGAAGACCCTACAGTCCGACTTGCGCACGCGAACGTTGCGAACGGCGAATGACGCGCTCGCAAACAATACCGGTCCTTTGTTGTCTTTGAGTTTTCCTCATGTTTTAATCGTCATTCGTTCAAGAAACGCGCTTTAAACTGTGTCATCGAGTGTACTGGCAAATGGCAATTTTTCTTACGATTTTTATTCCGGTTAATCAACGAAGCTCGCGTTTATTTGCGTATACTTTTTTTTCAATAAATGAGTTTGTCTTTTATATATTTCCATCGAGATTCGTATTACTTCCGTTGTTCTTTTATCTTCGCCTTTTTAAGCGATGAAACAGGAGCAAACGAAGTAACACGAACGTACCTGTATCTTTTTTTCGAACGCCCACTATTTCCTCCCCAAAAGCATCACATCCGAGTATCATCTCCAAATTTTCGTCCAAAATATGAGAAATTTCACAGAGTCATGATTTTTCTAGTGAAACGTGTTCGTTTTTCACATGGATCTCTTCATAATTTTCATCTCAACATTTCGTCATTCGGTATTTCTCTGTAATTCAATTTTCCGTACGTTATCATCAAAGCGCGTCCCGCACGTTCTTTATTGACAAATAAAAGCTGACTGGGAGAAATCAACGTCATGAAATTCCTCTGTCGGTAATGCAGAGCCGGAGGGAAATGAGAATAACGTGAAACGTGAGATCCACGTGACGCAATAAAGAAAAAGATATGGCAAAAAAGAATACATGACGCGCAATCTATTTTTAGCGTCATGAATGTAGCGCCGAGTCTTCAATTGGAGTTTTTTTTTCACATACGCGTCAACAGAATTTGCCCGCATGAGGACTCACTTGCACAGTCGTTTGCGCGCTTAATACGGGAAGTTCCGGATGGGCGGCCAGCTTCGCGCGCGTGGGGAAACTCGCGGTTGTTTCCTTCCGCTAGCCGAGTTCAAAAACCCGATAGATCCATTCGCGAAAAATGTATTTATACACATCAAACGTAATAATCCGCAAAAAACAGTTCCCCTCTCCGCCGTTGATACGGAATCAGTTCCCCTTTTGACCGCCAGATAACGCACGGTCAACGATTCCGTATTTCCCCGTTCGCCATTTTCCCGCTTGCAAACAGTGGCGCTGCAATCACCCGTCACTCTACGCGACTCCGCGGTTTTTTTAAGCCTCAAACGTCATCCCAGTATCATGAATCCCACCTAATTCGTATCGTCCGCTGTACCGAGTTTTTTTTAATTCTTTTTTTCCCGTACCATCAAAACCGCGCGAGTTTGACCTTGATCGTTATCGCGTCATGTCAGCGCTCGAAGCTACTCCTGATTCCGGAAATGGTTCTTGGGCTTTATTAACGCGACTAGTGCTGACGATACTTTTGAGAGTCGGTTTTGTCCTCGTGCAGATCGGAAGTGTGCCCGTGACGAATATAAATCTCATATTGCTGCAAAATATCGTAGACTTTTCGTGGATAACGCTTGTTTACGTGATCGGGGGCTTTGCGATCGCGTACAACGGCGATATCAGCGGTGTGATTGGTCGAGGCCAGTGGATCGGTGATGAAAATCCCATCGAGAGCAATGAGGTACTCGTTGGGTGGCAAGCGGCGATCGTGGCGTCGGCAATTTGCACGTGCTGCCTCGTCGGTAGAACTCACACCGTTGGTTATCTTCTCGTTGGTCTCATCGCGTCCGGTATCGTTCAACCTCTCGCGATCCATTGGGCATGGACGATCGATGGTTGGATGGCGCGTAATAAATTTCTCGGTAAAGACGTTGGGTTTCTGGATTTTGGTGGGTCGATCGTGGTACACGCTGTTGGAAGCCTCGGTGGCTACATCGGATGTGCTATACTCGGTAGAAGAATCGTCAGACTGAAGGATATTCACGACGCCAGCATACCGGCGGATTCGGCTGGCTCGTCCCTCGCTGGCTACTTTTTTATACTCGTCGGTCTTCAGGTATACCACGTGGTGTTTAAATTAAATGATAATTACAGGTAGAAATGGAAAATTGAGGTACTCGGTGTAATACGTGGTGAAAATCTGAAGAATTTAAATTAAATTAGACGAAAGATGCAAGTATATTATTTGCAAAAAACAACGTCGGAATGTTCTCAACGGACGCGTGAAAAATTGACACTGGCGAATTGGCCCCTCGATTTTTCTTTGCATACGAAATACGATGGTTCTTTTCGAACGCGCGTGAATTTCTGAAACATTATATTTTTTTCGGTTTTTTTGAAAATTTCGTCGGACAGTTTGACCAATTGACCGAGTGCACTGCGATTTTTTGAATCGTTTCTCAAATGCGAAATGTAAAGAGAGGGAATATCGAATCGACGACGCAGTTTTGAAAAAAAAACGTATATTCTACACATTTTAAACAGTCACACACGGTGTGAGAAATAATGTAGAAATTCGGAAAATAATTTGTATCTTGTATCTTGTATATTATTACCGATTTTTTTCAGATTTTTCTATCGTCACTGAGAACGCGAAATTCGCATTCGATTATAATTTTGTCGGCAATGTCCAAAACGTCCGTGAAAATACGGTAGAATCTTTATTTCCGAACGTTCCCCGTTATCTGAATAAAAAGGCCTTCATACGCAACCAACATTGCAGTTTTCTACGAGCCGAACTTTCGATAATTCGAAAAAGGCCCGGTCTGAATGCGTTCGAATATTCAAGGCTCTACTGTACCAGTTAAATGTTAAACACTCACACACAGTGTGAGAAATCATATAGAAATTCGGAAAATAATTTGCTCGTATCTTGTATATTATTACCGATTTCTTTCAGATTTTTCTATCGTCACTGAGAACGTGAAATTCGCATTCGATTATAATTTTTTCGGCAATGTCCAAAACGTCCGTGAAAATACGGTAGAATCTTTATTTCCGAACGTTCCTCATTATCCGAATAAAAAGGCATTCATACGCAACCAACATTGCAGTTTTCTACGAGCCAAACTTTCGATAATTCGAAAAAGGCCCGGTCTGAATGCGTTCGAACAATCAAGGCTCTACTGTACCGGTTAAATTATAATTCTTTTCCCAAGAGTGCGAAAAAAAATCATCGACTAAAACAAAGCTCTTTTCCATCAGTTACTCGCTACCATTATTTTGATATACACGTAGCGTATATTTCTTTTCGTAACGGTCCAGAGAGGCTCAAAGTAAATGTCTGATTTTGAGTTTTGCAGAGTTTATGCTTTTCGAGTACGACGGAAAATCATCCGCGAACGTCAGAAAAGGAATTATCAATGATAATTGTGAACAATCTCCTTGGTTCTTCGACGTGCAGTCTTGTCGTCGTTGCCCTCCATTTTGTTCTCGGTAGAGAACCGTTTAATCATTGGACGGTAATGAGATGCGTGCAAGCTTGTATCGCCGGTACTACCATCGTATCAGCCGGTGTTAATCATTACAATCCCGCATTGTGCCTCGGTCTCGGTTTTACCGGTGGTGTAATTCATTATCTCGTATCGAGATACGTTTTTCAAAGTGCCCTCGAAGATTACTGCAACATCGTAGCCACACATCTTGTCACCTCGATTTTCGGATGCCTCATTGCGCCGTTTTCTCGCGCAACACCGGAAGTCATAAAAAATCCAATGTCGATATTCATTGACTTGGCATGGCAAGCCATTTGTTTAATTTCCATTGCTACCTTGGTTACCATACCGATGACACTGACGTTCGTTCTTCTCGAGTGTTTCGGTCTCTTGCGAAATAGGTCAGAGATCGTCAATCATTTTCGCGCGGTAGTCGCCACACATCGAGGACCCCAGAGGTACGATATTATCGCGTATATAACAAAGATACATGTAAAACATAGATAATTTTCTAAGAAAAATGTAAACCCTCTTGTGGGGTTCAAATATGGGGGAGAAACTGAGTCTGAAGAGGTTAAAAGTACAATTAGAATGGCACGGAAAGAATTCAAAACTCACTCAAGGGCGCGTAATTTATGACTCGATGAAACAAATGGACTTTTTATCCTCCTTTCATCATCAAGAATCAAATTGAGACTCAATTATTTCAATTATATTCGTTGTTGGTTGCTCGAAATTGAACAACAACAACAAAATATTGCAACAAAACATCTACGTACAAATAAAACTGTTAAATCTGTAGAGTTGTAAAAATCATCCTTTTTTTCTCCTCACTTCCACGATACATCCATTATCGTGCTGTAGTAGAATTAATTAAAATCACATTTCTTGATGTTGGAAAAAAATTACACCTTCTTCATCAGGCGAATTTCTCATGCTTGTCTTTGCAGATGAAAATGTCATTGAAACTATGAAATATGAGATACTTCATTATTATCCGTATTAAAATAATATAATACAAAAAAAATGTATTTCGAAACTCGGGATGATTTGGAACTATCGATTCCTCCGATTTCTCATTTCTTCAGGGGTTACATGCAGAGACTTTTCGCCCCTGAGGGAAACAGTATTTATATTCAACCTGGTATCGGCCGCACTCGACGACGGCTCGACGAGTCGATACCTCATGTCTCTAATCATCAGCATCCAACAATGAGTATAGAAAAATCCCGAAAAACCATTCAGAACGCTAAAAAACCCCTCGATGCGCAAGTTTTCCTCTCGACATCGAGTCCGAGCGTAACCGTGCGTTCTATGAGAGTGAAGAAATTACGTCAAGTTCACACTCTCAGATCTACCAGCGAAATTGCCATTCTTGAGTCTAAGCAACAGAAAAAATCAATGGGAGACGATCGAAAATCCGACGAGGATGAAAAAAAGAAAACGACGGTCGATGAGCAGGGAAAAACGAAGAAAAATGAGAAACACGCGATGATCGAATGCTCCGGAGATTCGTCGACGGAACCTTTCAAGATCGACGACGATTCGTCGATCGGCAAAATCACCGTTCTCGCTCCTTTGGAAATAAAGTACTTTGGATTTTTTCTTGAATATTTTTCGTTACTTTTCGCGTCGAAATTGGACGAAATTGATGTTTTCGTGAGAATACTCAAAATAGACATTTAAATTACTTTTCAAGAATTTAAAACACTCGAAAAAAGAATTTTTCGAAAAAATTCATGGTTTTCCAGTGCTAACATTTTTGCTACTTCGTCGTGGGACGATAATCCGTCGAAAGATTGCGGAAATATTCGTAATCGCGAGTTCACTTTTTTTCAAAAATCTATGCAAAGTTCGAACAGTAAAGTTTCAAGCGAAATTATAGACTTTCAGAGGATTTATTTTATTTTCATAGGAGCGTTCTAACGCTAAAAGAAAAATCTTCGGATGTGAGTTTGAAGAGGCAGCGTGAACCCTACAGACTTCATAGAACACAAAAATGTACAAATTTATTGTTGAAAGCCATCAACGAAAACGACCCAAGCGTCAAATTTTTGGTCAGACCGAACGCGGGTTATTTCTCAAGCACAGAGTCCGACAGTGAGAACGAAATCTTGGATGGGATACCTAAAAAATGTGCCAAAAACTTGAGAAAGTCAATTCCAGTCGCGAGAACTCGAAAGGCTCTCGAACTTACAGACATTTGTTTGTAACAACAAAACTTGCTTGTCGACATTCATTAACATCCTGTAATCCATGCTTTTTTCAAGTATTTTTTTTTTATTAGAATTTATCATCTATACTTATAATTATTACAGTATTTTACAACATATGCGTTGGTAAGTCGAACAATTTAGCTGCGTCTATTAAAGTCTGTCGTCTGTACGCATAATATGCACAAATAAATAAAAATTAACGAAAAAAAAGGAACATTGATTACGATTCTGCAAAAAAAAAACGGCAATTTTTCCTTGTTGTTGAATTTCGATTTACATGATTCTTACGAAATTTTTTTCTACTCGTGTAAAAAGAAAAAAAAGAAAAGAAAGAAGTAAATAATTCTAATCTCGGTTTTAATTATTGTCAGTCGACGACGGTGTGGACGGATTTTCCGTCGTCGCTGCGGCGCCGAAAATCAGAACTTTCAAAATAAATTTCCCCTCTTTTTTGACACCGAAATTGAGAAGAAAAGAAAAACTCGATATAATTAACTCAGGAGACGCTCGCAATCTCATTATCATCGGGATGAAAATTATGGTCTATATTTACAAAAAGAAGTGATGTTGATGGCACAATCGACAACGAGATTGACGAGATCATGTTTTTTTTCTCTCTTCGTCTTGTCATCGAGAATTATTAAACTTTGTACACGGATGATTTTTCGATTACACAATTCTGTTTTGCGTTCGTTCATTCACTCACAATCTCAAATTTTTTTCCCTCGACACTGCCGTTATACAATATAAATTCGTTTGTTATTCTCGATAAAAAAAAAAGGAAAAAAAAACAGCGAAAACAAATGTACAAACTTTAAGTAAGAGACGATCATTTATATATTTCTCTCCTTCCACGGTTTTCTTTGTAATTACGTACATGGCGGGGCTGATTAATTTTAAAAGGGCGGGTCGTGGAATCGCATCTCTTTGTGAATCGAACAATTATTATTATTAGTATTATTAATATCATCCCTTTCATATATATATACATATACATACATTGAACGTACGCGCGTTATTAATTCACAGATCATTATTTTCTTCTTTACTCGCAATTTGCACTCATAAACGGAGAGATTACACGTGTGTTTTGTAAAAAAAATTACTGCTCCATGTCGAAGGGGTAAAGAAATTTATACGTGAAAATATATTTTTGTACATTTACTACGCCGCAGGTATCGTTAAATAATTATTGAAACAATAGATACCTTTTTTCTCTACTTTTCCCACGGGAAAATAAAATTCACGATGTTCGGATGTATCAGGCTTGCACCTTGGTCGTATAAAATACGAGCGTATATAAATTATGTACATTTCTGCGATACGATGTTTTTTTTTTTTTTTTTTCGTTACGGCCGTCGTTAAAACACGATTTATTTTGGAACAACGCGCGTTCTACCGTCAATTTACAAATTCACTTCTCGTACGTGGCATTAGTGTCGGTAACAAGAATAGTATTGTCAAAATATATACGGAATCATGATTACGGTCGTCACTATATATCAACATTATCTCATCTCATTGTTATACCACGTGCTAAAAAAAATGCAGCACATCTGAATTGCTTACAAGTTTGAAGAGACGCCTTTTTTATGCCTCGAAAGAAAATTATGTTCGACGTGGTTTCAGAGAAAACCAGTGCGTCGAATTGTGGTTACGAAGAGCACGAAAGAGTTTTGTAAATGACGAAAATTGTCCGCATTTTCCGGCCGATGATAGATTTTTTGTTTCGTGATAGTAAAATTGATAAGGAATGCTCAATTTATCAGAGTTTTATCTTCAAATTGTCGTTTCGGATGTGCTCATTTTTTTTGTTTTTTTTTGTCACGAATACGATAAATAGCAATTGTAATTGTTCAGTATTCTTACAACGAGAATAACGTACACTGTCACCGAAATTGGTGGCAATCGCGAAAATTTCATTCGCGATTTACCATGGACGAACCCCCCTGATTCGACGAAGCGACAATTCATCTGCGAGATTGAAAAAAAAAACAACAACAGCAATAACGAAAAATGGCAATTTTTTTGCTCAGCACGAGATTGTAGTCGTCGATTTGTCGAAACGCACAATTGCCGAGTGTCAAATCGACGCGAATTTGCATTCGCGTATAACGATGTTACGTTTTATGTCCCTAAAGAAATATTTTAAACGATTTGGACAGATGCGATCTCCACTTTTGAGATTTTTCTCGAATTTTTACAAACTCCACTCTCTCCGTCTTTTCATCTCTTGACTCTGAATTCATTTGGTCCGATAATCTTTTTTTACCAACTTACACGGAATTAAAAGCTCTTTCAGGCTTTTTTTACCACAAAACCATAGCCAAATGCAATTTGTCTCTCGAATCGATAAAAAAAACATTTGCCTTCCTTTATTTAGTTCCGCATCGATCATAACTTAGGCCACTTTTTCCCATGATTATTGAAGCGACGGGGAGTATTACCGGATGATCAAACACATTGCGAAAAAGTCTCGTACCTTTCGAAATTTTTGTTCCTGTTCAATAACCCAAAGGTTCAAGCGTCCCAATTTTTTCCAAAATTCCATGAATTTTCCGTGTCGATTTGGTTACCGATCAACTTGGAAAAAAATCTTCGATTATCCACTGGGAAATTCGAGTCATTGTTTCAATGGAATAAAATTGTTTTCGAATAATTCCATCAGCTAAATTGATTTTCTTCTGAATGAATTGAAAACTCTGAATCATTCAGAAAAATTCTGTGAACATCGCCCGAAAACAACGAGCTTAAAAAAATCTCTCACGTACACGATGCATGAGAGCAAAAAGAGAAAAGTGGAAAAATTTGATATGTCGCATGTATTTTCGGTTTCATTTTCCTCTCATGACCGGTGGCAAGAACTTTATGAGATTTGGAAAAAACAAATCACGGATAAAAAACGAACGGATTTTTCATCTGTCTGTCCTCAAAAAAAGAAAAAAAAAGAAATATATAAATACATGTATATATTATCTGCAAAAATGTACAAATGTCTCTCTCAGAAATATATATCACCTACATTTTAATAGCTGAATAATGTACAGGCAAAATATATATTAACATGAAAATGCAGAATAAAAGTAGTCAGTCAAAGAACTCTTTCTCGAAACGTCGCAGATGAAAAATGCCTCTTTATCAGTGACGTGCCAATTGACCGAAGGTACGTACGAGACTTTTTCAGCGGATACGATCGAATGACTCGAAGAAATATCACTGGATATTGAAAAACAAATCGATGGCACTTGCATGACGATTCATGAAATACGATAACGTATAATAACGCATTTTCCTTTTTCGTCTCTGATCGCAAACAATAACGATGCTGATAAATATTTCGTCCGAGATTTCTTCTCTCTAATGTACCTTTTCTTAATGAATTATCGTTTCGTTTCATTCGAAAACCGCTCAATAAAGCAGCAGTTTGCTTGACGGTAAACGCCCTTTATCGTGATGCGCTTACCTATGACTAGTTTTGTCGGCTGCTCGATCATTTCTCAAGTTCTCAATTCTTCCACTAATTTCAAACTGAACAAACCGATCGATCGTTTCCGGAAAAGTTTTATCGTCGTAAGAATAATCCAAAAGCATGTTCGAAAGAAAGTAATTTCGCAAATTCGATCCGGAGACAAACAAATTCTGAACAAACCGCGGGCAAATTTGCCGAAACAGCGGAATTCAAAGCTGACGGAAGTATCGGAACTGTGATTGATCGCGGGCAGAAATTATTAGGCCAGTTTTCACCACCATTGAATTCGTAATAGGCCCAGGCTCGCGATTATGCCACGTTTGCTTTTTTCTCCACGCGAATGTCCTTCTTCCTCTTTTTTTGTTCTCTCCTTCAGGAATTTACAGTTCCACCGGTGGAATGTATAAAAATGTACAATTAATTACAGATCTCCCTGAGGCGTTATTGCATTTGACATCGTCAACGCCCAGGAAGTCGAATTCCCTAATCGTAAGAACGTCAGGACGTTTCACGCGTCCGGCGTTTGCTAGGTCGTCACAGTGTCAGTTAGATCTTCCTTCAACCATTGAGGTATAGTTCGTGATCCTAATCGTTTTAAAAGCTTCACCAGCGCGGTATTGTGCGACAAGTAGTACCTCTGTAATCAAATTTAAAAAAAAAGAACAATAAATTAGTACATTAATTCCACGGACGTTTGGAAAAATACATTTTTGTATTCGGATCATACTAGATATTGCGTTTTTTCTCACGAAGAAAATCCCGAGATCGAATGACACGAGATATAATATCCAAATCGACAATTCAATGTTTGGAATATCTCCAAGTGTTTTAATAGACTCGAAAAAGGAAAACTAATCTTCTCAGAGAGAATTCAATGGGGGGGAAACGAAGCTGTCGTGAGGAAAGAAATAAGGAGGAGAACGAACCTGGAGAAGCTTGTAAGATCTTTCTTCCATCGGTGGGTACTGTCGACCTTTGCTTTTACCGAGACACTTGGTACGATCCTCGTTCGTTACCTGACAGAAAAATCCTTTTTTCGGATCGTACCTCAAATGCGTCGAGTAATTAAATGCTGGCGTTATTTTGAGAAATCTCTGCAGCTCGTGCAGGGTTTCGACCGGGTTTTGTCGCAATTGTTCACCGTCGATAATATGTAATTGTTGTGGCGTATAATAGGAGAGCCATCTCTCCAAATGTTGGGCATATTTCCCAGGATTTAAACAGCGATTGCGCAAATCTCGGAGTGGTTTTGGTGCTGTGTCACTGGCTGTTATTACCGAATGAAATGTATAATTATTGGCGACGGGATCGCCGTGAATGCGAGTATGCTGGTACCAGGAGTAAGCGCGCCTCGCCGGTGACAGCAAAATCGTTATTAATTTTGCTCGAGGAAGGAGAGCGTGAGCCCGACGCGGGACGAGCTCGCCGTCGAAGTACGTCGCTGATTTTTCGAACAGGTATCGCAAACTCTCGTTCTTTGCGGCGGGAAAAAATCCCATGTACCTGTCGATAAATATCAGACATTAGTTGAATTATTTTCGTCCATTGACAAGATTTTTCGTATTTTCTTGTTCAAAGAGTTTTTCGTTACAAATATAATATACATGTCTATCTGGACGATATATGCAACATTGAAAAAGTTTTTCGAGGTTCTTTTGAATTTTTTATACCGCTTTTTTTTTACACAGCAAGTGAAGCTTATTTCGCATTGTTTTGGGATGTTGAAACCGTGTCGGACATTGTTGGATCGCGAGTTATCAGAGATTAATTGAACCATTTTCATCCATTGACAAGATTTTTCGTATTTTCTTGTTCAAAGAGTTTTTCGTTACAAATATAATATACATGTCTATCTGGACGATATATGCAACATTGAAAAAGTTTTTCGAGGTTCTTTTGAATTTTTTGTACCGCTTTTTTTTTACACAGCAAGTGAAGCTTATTTCGCATTGTTTTGGGATGTTGAAACCGTGTCGGACATTGTTGGATCGCGAGTTATCAGAGATTAATTGAACCATTTTCATCCATTGACAAGATTTTTCGTATTTTCTTGTTCAAAGAGTTTTTCGTTACAAATATAATATACATGTCTATCTGGACGATATATGCAACATTGAAAAAGTTTTTCGAGGTTCTTTTGAATTTTTTGTACCGCTTTTTTTTACACAGCAAGTGAAGCTTATTTCGCATTGTTTTGGGATGTTGAAACCGTGTCGGACATTGTTGGATCGCGAGTTATCAGAGATTAATTGAACCATTTTCATCCATTGACAAGATTTTTCGTATTTTCTTGTTCAAAGAGTTTTTCGTTACAAATATAATATACATGTCTATCTGGACGATATATGCAACATTGAAAAAGTTTTTCGAGGTTCTTTTGAATTTTTTGTACCGCTTTTTTTTTACACAGCAAGTGAAGCTTATTTCGCATTGTTTTGGGATGTTGAAACCGTGTCGGACATTGTTGGATCGCGAGTTTTCAGAGATTAATTGAACCATTTTCATCCATTGACAAGATTTTTCGTATTTTCTTGTTCAAAGAGTTTTTCGTTACAAATATAATATACATGTCTATCTGGACGATATATGCAACATTGAAAAAGTTTTTCGAGGTTCTTTTGAATTTTTTGTACCGCTTTTTTTTTACACAGCAAGTGAAGCTTATTTCGCATTGTTTTGGGATGTTGAAACCGTGTCGGACATTGTTGGATCGCGAGTTTTCAGAGATTAATTGAACCATTTTCATCCATTGACAAGATTTTTCGTATTTTCTTGTTCAAAGAGTTTTTCGTTACAAATATAATATATATATCTATCTGGACGATATATGCAACATTAAAAAAGTTTTTCGAGGTTTTTTCGAATTTTTTATACCGCTTTTTTCTAGCAGCAAATGAAGCTTATTTCGCATTGTTTCGAGATGTTGAAACTGCGCGGGACATTGTTGGAATGGGAAAAAAAATTTATTTTACGGACTCTGACTTTTCATCACAACTCACCAGTCCAAGCCTTTGTAATAATTTTTGCCATTGAAAAATTGTATCTCCTCGAAGGTGTCGGGACTCGGCAAATTGCTGCTTATCGCTGGATGAATCGATAAAAACGTATAAAGCGCCGTTGTTCCTGTTTTCTGTGGTCCGATCACGAGGAATCTCGGCAGCTGATCGCACGTTTTGTTCTTTGACCAGATTTTTTGATGTCGCTGATCGTCACAGGGATTCTACGAAAAAAGAGTAGCGTGATTCGTTGTGAAATCGTACGAACGAAAGATCGTTTGACAAATTTCGTCGCATCGTTTCTCGATGTTTGAGTAGCAAAATAAAAATTCTGATTGTCTTAATTCGATATTTCATAATTTGCAAATTTTTCATTGTTACTGGTGATCGTGTCCTCGTTCAATACGATTGAACGAAAAATATTCCCGCGTCCAATTTTCAATTCGAAAAATACCTTTGCGGCTTTTTTTCCAAAATAAAGAATAGCATTTTCGGTTTTCTAAAACGTTTGTTCAATAAATAACAAAATTATGAAAACTTTTTGTAGTCGATTTAACGGTCCTTCCAATGTGATAAAAATATTCAATGGCTTCCATCGATTATGAAAAATTATCTTAATGAAAAACAAAACAGTTTTTTCTTCACAATTTCTGACTTTTAGTTAATGTTGTCGCTTAAAAAAAAGATGGTGTCTTTCGAAAATGGAACTCACTCCCCAAACTGGATCGGCTTCATCGGGATAAAGCTGGAAGTACCTCTCTCCGAGCTGCAATGGAGGTGCACTCGATAGTCTCAGGTTGGTCCAGCATTGAATAAATTTGATCACCGATTCGAACGTGTAAAGTGCCAAACGATCGTTTCCATAGTTCGACATGTGAGTCATGAAGATATTGATCTACGAAGGAGGAAAAAAGAATATTGGCATCATTTCCATGAGAAAAGAGGCAATTGAAAAAAAATGTATCGCAACGTCGATCGTCATGCAAATAACGGATTTAAATACTCACAGCATTGTAAACGATACTTTGAAAAAGTTCGCCACCTTGAATAGACTCATCAAGCTTGTCCCTGCCACCGGGATAACGTTCAATAAAGATCGTATGAGTGAAAAGACCGCAGGTTTGTCTGGGCAGGACCTGAGAGACCAATTATCGAGAACCATTATTTTTCTCGTCGCATCGTGAGAGAAGATTTATTCTACGTTCTCATCGAACAGTTAAAAAGAAATCGAAGAGTAATAACGTGAATAATTGGGAGATCGAGAGACGATTTATCGAAGGAAAAAATTTCAATTGGGCAAATATAATTGATCGGGAAAGCAAAGTTTTTCCGGTACTTTTAATGCGCGATTAATTTTACGAGACTCCTCGAATCTAGTCGCTATTGTTCACGAGAAAAACCTCGCTGCATTGTTTCGTGATTTGAGCAGAGTGAAAGGAATCTTTTTCATCGCTGCCATTGGCACTTGGACAACTGCGGTATTTCCGGTTTATTTTATCTTCGAACGGTCCTGTGATCGTTCTACGAAAAATGCAAACTTTATTAATGACGTAGCCTTTTCAAGTTATTACCATTGAGTGAAATTTATTCCCGATAAGAATACTCGTTTTCTCCGGTACGATAGAAGATTGTAAAGAAATTCAGTGCTTCATTGTGAGTGTGAATGATTCTCGAATTATTGCAAGTGCAATTATAAAAAATGTAAAAAAATTAAAAATAGCTTGCAAAACTGATGTAAAATCGCAACAAGCTGTTCTAGAAAAATCGTGGAGTCGCGCGAAGGATCAGCACGTGTCATTTTTCTTCATCGATCAAAGGATCGTTTTGCATTATCTTTACGTTTTATTTTATGCAATACGAACCATGATGTTACGATGGATGAAGCCTCGGCGTAGACGCGCTGGCCTCAGATGAGGATATTCCTCCGTACTCGTGACCTTGATATTCCAAACTTTCTTCCAGGCCTCGTACAGCCCCTCGTGTACCGGATACACTCCCGAGTGATGAGGACTGACGCTGTAACCGCTTATGGTCGGTATACCGTGATCTTTCGCGAATTGTTTGTTCAATGTCATGTCCGATTGCAGATGTGTTACATTCTCGTAAAGATGCGGCTGTTGATGATTCCACATGTGGGAAAACCACGTAAATCTGTTGAGACGAGAGTCATCGCGTCAAATAACGTTAATACACACGCGGAAGTTAGTGTCTAGAGATTTCGGCAAATTTGTTGATTAAAAAAACATTGACGATAAATTCGAGCCACCACTGTGTTTTGTTCCTTACAAGCGTTATCTCAGCGAAAATCGTTTCATCAATTTGACCGCTTCGGCAAATATATTCGATCGAAATAGTTTCTTGATAATGACGGTTGATGATTGATTTTCCGAGTTGTAAATACGTATTCTCATTTTTTAAATATTTTTATTTCGGTCTCAACGTTCTCAATTGTCGAATTTGATGAAATACAATTTCTTGTGCCCGAAATTGCCGTCGAGCTTACGTTTCAATGCTATTTCCGATGGGCAATAATTACTGTGTTAATTGGTCAACAATTAAACGTTAATTCAGTATCAAACTAACGAATGATGAATTTCATATCGATTATATCTCTAATCAAAATTGAATTATCGATTGACTGAGCTAACGAATTTTCATTGTGGCTAGGATAATAAAGGTAAAGTATTTTCGGTCCAGGGTAAACGATGAATATTCAGATCGATTAATTTCACCAGTGGTTCAGAAGCAACAGTCACTAAAGCACGGATAGCCGCAGTTGATGTAATAAAAAATTCAATCAGCAAAATTGATAACAAAAAGTACGTAATAATCCTTTTTTTTCAAATTCGAATGGTCAAATACCGAGGCAGAACAGATATTTATCAAATTTGTTTTTCTTGATAAGACAATCTCTCCCTCGTAACCTCAATCCTTCGTGGACATGAAAAATCAGCCATTTTGTTTTACTTATTGCTCCTTCAATTTACCCACGGAATGTACGTTAATGTCAAAAAAATATAATTTCATACCTGTCGACGTTCTCGAGTAGCATATCGTCCCCCAAATTCTCCTCCGACGTTCCGTGATGGAAATATTTGCCGGAAAACCCCAAATTGAATTTAAAACCTGGCACGAGCGCCTGTATTCTCTGCTGGGTCGCTAAAAGTGCGAGCACGTCGTTCTTCTTGAGTCTGGTTCCCTTCTCGCCGACGAATATGTCATCCACGTCGACCAATATCATGCGATTCAGGCTCAAACTTAATTGCCCGTGAGATAAGTATGACAAAGAGTCGAGAAGGAGAAGCTTGTGAAGCCAGAACCGTAAACCACCGCCGAATAAAACCCTCTGAACTCCGTCATATCTTCCGTGATCCTAAAGTCGAAAAGTATCGGTGAAATTATTTAAGGGTTGCTCGCACCTGAGACAACATCGGATTCAAGATAATTGTTAACATTCGATGACAAATTGCTCGAAATTTATTGCTTTTACGACGATCATTCATTAAAAAAAGCCAGGAAGACCTGGAAACGTGGACCTAAAGGAAGACCAGGAAATTCTATTAGAAATTAAAGCATCTAACGATGTTTACGTCAGGGCATCATTTTATTCCGCCAGGTTCGGGCATGTCTAATGATGGTCTGCGTGTAAATAATGGTAAGATAAAAGGACATTGTCGGTGGTTGGAAAATGGAGAAAAAGTCGAGGAGACGAGAATACTCTCTTGCGATTCGTTATAATTGCATCGGTCGTGAACCTCACTCTGCCTGTTTTTCCACGACGTCATTTTTTCTTTCCCTCTCGAAACTCCGCACCCTCGCCGAGAGGATGCCAGTAAGACCCACCACCCTCTCTTCCTATTTCGCCAATTTTGAACAAGCCCTTGGGGAATATCGCGGCCGCGTCGCTTCGAATAAGCTTGTTAGCAGTAAACAACAATAATAATCTCGTCCATAATCTTATTACGTGCTGACACCAGCATGGAACAACGCACCATATTTGGACGAACCGTTTTTTTCATTTTCTCGTCCCTTCGTGTGAAACACCCTTAGCAAACTGTGCACCGACGTTTCAGCGGGTGATTAAAACAGCAGCCAATCAACTGGTACGTTGATTGGATTAATGAGCATTGTTTTCTGTTTTTCTTCTATTCTTTTTCTCTTTCGATCTCTCAGTCTCTCTCTTCCTCTATGCGTTCGTCGTTGATATTCATGTGTACGAGTGAAAAACGAACTTTATTATTTCTACATGTGCCACGGTGAAATGAAAAAAAAAGAAGAGACTAAAAATATTCCATCATTGCAGACGGAAAAAATATTGAATTACGATGTCCCTTATCGCAATTTTTTGCTTCCGATTTAAAAAACATGAGACTTTTTTTTCTTTCTTCTTTGGAATTTTACAAATCGCTCATCGCTTGGGAAAAGTTTTATAAAATGTTGATATAGGTCATTTGATAGATGCTTAAAATGTATTGATTTCGAATTATACAGACATTTAATTGAACGTCAAAATTGTTGAATTATTTCTATCAAGCTAATGTATTAGTGATAATAATTAGCTCTTGATTCACTTCTGCTCTGCTTGCAAACATTTTCTCTTTTCGAGTACGACAATTTTTCAAAAATCACTAATTCATTCAGAGCTAACTTTTGTCACTAACATATTGAATTGATATAAACCATTTGATAGTTTTTAGATAAAATAAAATGTTAGCGCAATAATTTAAAAAAATATTCAAATCGATATAAATCACGCATCAGAAGCGGTTATCTATTAAACGCTCACGTTTATTGATTAAACTCGGGTGATCCCTCTTGTAGAGCATCAAATTTTCAACAAAAATATGCTATAACATTTTTCCCAAGTCCAACGGACAGCGGCATGTAAAATGATGAGCTTGAGATAAAAACTTTAAACTTTATTTAAATTGATCACTGTATTTAAATAAAAGTGTTTTCTTTTTCTGTATATCTGCTTGTATATATATATATGTATATGTATATATCGTCGATGCAATTTACCGCATCGCTGTTATCGATCTTTTAACTCGATAAAGCGAAAGCCAGAGAGAAAAAAAAAGGCCGACGTACAGGGACATACGATGGATTGATCGCTCGTGTTAAACTTGTTAATCAAATAACTGTGTATACATTGATCTTCGCAATTTTTTTATCGATAGGTTACCGCTGTCGCAAATAAACACGAGCAATGTTCATAATTACGTGCTTCCAGAATCGTAAATAATCGATAATATAATTTGCAGATATAAAGTTTACACTCTACAAAATTGCTCTTGTGAAACGACGATTTCGTTCAAGAACGATGATTACCGAGTTATCGCAACAAAAGTTATTTTTGCGGATGATTTTTAAAAGAAAATAAATCTATTCATTTATAAACTTGGATAAACAATTACTAAGTATGCATTATGGGAAATAACATTTATTGCAATTGTGCAGAAAATGGAAATTTCAATCACTGCGAGAAAATGGGATTTTTACGGAATTTCATTAAAGCTATGGGGTTTAATTTTCAAAACACTCTTATTCGCCTCTTAAACCCTTGTCTTTGCCTAAGGGATCCCTCGTATTTGTCGGAGAACAACTCACATGCACGTATATACCCTCATACATACAGGTTATTGTAACAGCACGGGATCTCCTCGATAATTCCGTTTGAGAATTACGTTGTTTTCGCGTATCCTCGGGGAGAATAAGATGAGAAAGAGGAAGAGAACCGAGAGACAAAGAGACAGGAAATTCTGGAGCAAGGCTTTGCTTTACGCTTCAATTTCAGGAATCTCACAATCGCAAATTCCTTTGCAAATGTATATGCTCCTCGAAACGGTTTTACAAATTGTTTGAATGCTTCGAGACGAGAAGCAGGTATGGTTTTAATACTATCGAAAACATACGCTCTGTTTCGGATTTATTCGTGTGTGGAGTGGGACCATTTATACGAAAAGAAAATCAGAATTTTCTCACAAAAGATGGGAAGAGAAAGATGCTTGCTTTGATAATTACGACGAAATAATCACTTTTTCAAGCTCATCTAAAAAAGTACCCGCCAAAATAGACCAAAGAACTGAAAAAATTCAATATTTTAAAAGAATTAATCTTCTTCAACATCAAAACTCACTTTGAATAAAGAAAGTTATTTGTTTGTTATTGATTGGCTGTAGGCGTATAGTTGATTGGTAGTTGATTTATTCATAACACCTATCAAATTTCACATTAATTTTGAATTGAAAATAAATCTTAATTATTCACCCTGCATTAATAACGAATATGAATCTTTACAAAACAAATTATCTGCATCGACGTGAATTTATATCGAAATGTGAAACACACTCACAAACGAAAAATAGTGGCTCGTTATTTGTCCATCGTTATTGTATCAATAAACGTGGTGAAATACCTATACCACTTAATCCCAGAAAAGAAATATTATTTTACAAACTGGCCTGACATTTCAATTTCGCTCCTGCATCCCGATAACTCCTCTCGAATTGATTGATTACCAAATACATGGATACGTGTATATGCCCTTCATTTTTGCCACGGAGGGCTTCGAGTATATTATTGTTTGTATTTTAAACTCTGTCGAAGCTTTTATTCCAACTTTACTTTGACGGCTTCGCACATTCCAACGGAATGTTCGATTGTTATCGAACAACAGTAATAACGCAGTTAAAGTGAGATCCGACGCTCGAGACTTCAGTAAAGAAAATTCAATACGAAACTGCCAGGTCCATGTCCGATGGAAATTCGACGATTGAAGAAAAAGTTAAATGGAAGAGAGAATTCGAGCAAGAAAACGAAAAAAAACATTTCACCCGCACGAGAGAGTAAAGTTCGAATAATTCAGAGTTTGACGCTTGAGTGTTGTCTCGTGATCGAGGAAGTAAGTTTTCAGCGTACCAAACTACGAGTTTCCTTTCATTTGAACCGTATTTAATCAAGTCGAAATTTATAAAACGTACGCCTATGAAATATTTAACCGAACGTTCAAAAATTGCCAATAAAAATGTGTTGAAAATGAGAGCAAAGAAAATAAATGTCTTCTATCGTATTTTAGATGTTTTCGTCAAATCGGAATGACTTTTTTTTATTTTCCATTATCGTCACATGTTGAATGAAATAAAACAACGAAAGTGACAACGAGATTAATTACCTGTATAACAGTAGCGAGAGGACTTTTGTTCGTCGAATAATCCAAGCTATCTCTTCGAGCCCATGCGAGAGGCTCGTATGTGCTATGATTAGCTTGAAAAATGGTCCAGTCACCCCCGGGCAAAGGTCCCCATGCTGTTTCCCCCGATCTCGTCAGTCTAAGAATCGGTGATGCTGCATTTAGTTGAGCGTCCTGATTACAGATAAAAAAACGAACATTCATCCCTCTCCGATACGAAATAAAAAATGGTTGTAAAGAGAGAAAAATTTAACAATTTATCAGGTGATACGAGAGAAAACGTTTTAATGTCAACGACGCACCTTGAGTCTCAGATTTGTGTGTATAAAAAGAGGAAATCCTTTGAGCTGTGCACCAACCAGACTGTCCTCGCCAGGCGGGACAAAACCAACAATTCCAACGGAATATTCACGGCAATACTTGTCCAGTAATTCACGATTCCATTTGTCCATCTGAAGATACTTGTTGAGATTCTCGAAAACCAAAACGCCGTATCGTCCCTTATCGAGATTCGTCAATACGGGAAGACTTTTACCAGCTACTTCCACTTTGTACCTGAAAACATAACGAACATTCGATTCCAATAAAAATGCATTCAAATAATCTTCAAGGATCATCCAGAAATAAAACCCCAACTAAATTGAGGTAGAGTGCCCGAATAAATAAAAATAACAGTAATATCAAGGTTTGAAAAAATTCGTACAATAATAGTATCAACAAATTATTGAAAAAAACATTTCGCGTGAAATTTATAAAGCTTATCTTTTTCACATGAAATAGGTTAATTGATATTTCCGAATATCCGCATGCATATTTTGAGCTTTTTGAAATTCCGCTCGTTTCAAACGTCTAGTCTGAAATATATCTGAAATCTGTATCGAAATTTTCATCAATGTTTTGAAATTTACTTTAAAAAATGTAAATGAGGACGAATCTCACGCAAAATATGCATTTTGGAAAACAAATCTACTCGTATTCGACATGAAAAGAGAAGAAGACACGGACATTTTTGTTTAAATTTCTTTTTTAACAATTTGTTAATCATTTTTTATTGCATCGGTATTATCTGAGATCAATGAGGTCTTTTGTAAGCCTGATTTTTTGTAAAGCGGTTTTTATACCATCGCTGAGTACCTGAAATTCGTATTCTATTTTCGTTTTCAATGGGATTGTTATATTCATCAATTCCAAGATTCAAATACGAGAAATCCCGAGGAGGAAATTTCAAAAGGAATAAATAATCAAAAGTCGCAAAAAAATCGTGCGATCGGGCGAGCATATTTTGTCATTTCAATCTGTCAATCAGCATCCGCGTTCCAAGCCCTAATATATTATATGGAGTAGATGGCATCGCTATCGTTGTATACATATATATATATATATATTTTTTTTTTTTCATCTCTTGACGCAATTTTCCACAATACCCTCGCTTGAGAGTGTGGGAAAATGTACGTGTTCGCTGCTTCATTCGTTAATGGCTCGTCCATCAAATCCTCCAAAGACACCAGAGCCAACCGTCGAAGTTAATTAAGTAATCAAGAGCAGAGTGCTCGCTGTGTGGAATATAGTATCCCAGCTCCCTGTTATTACACGTACATACCCGCATACGCACACACGTACATGTTACACACACGTTGTTATCTGCACATTGCAGATATATATCTCCATATTACTCTCTTGCGACTAGATTTACGGTTGGTTGGATGTACGAAGCTTTACCGGCATTTCCGTAAATCCAATACTTCTTCACGTCACTCGCTATTCGCTATCCCTCGATGCGTTTTCATTTCTGAACACACACGGAAATATGTTATAATTATTCGTTCAATTTTTAACGAGACTTAATTCGCGTAGCGTCGTAAACGACATGGCCAATATCGCCGGCAGTTTCGATCAGAGATATCATTTTTAATACGACATTTTTTCCATGGTTTTAATCACGTATATGCAATATGAATTAATGGATTCTTTTAAATCTCTTATTCCATTGAATTACTTTAATTGATTTATTTTTATATTATTTTTATTACTTTAGTTACTTCGTACGGACGGATTATATCGATGCACTTTTTGCGTTGAGATTTAACTGTAATTGTGGACAACCGCATATCATTTTTAGTTTCCAGTTTCATTTTGGTCGGGAATACTTTTTGCTGATTTTTGAATGAGAAACAAATCTTTTTGTTGTAATTACTCTCTTAGGTAAATAAATTCTCGAGATTCCCGCAATTTAATTCCTCGCGAATGTTGATTTTTCAAAAAATACAAACTGTTTATACTATAAAAAACCAGCAAAATACATTCTTGCTCATTTATAATACGTCGCGTTTGATAGTGCGCCCACTCTGTGTAATTACATTGTCGGTTGCAAAAATCGAGACGCGCATGAAATATTCTTTGCCGAGCATCAGCCCGTATCGCACTAACATTTTCTCGCCATGGGCTTGACGCAAGCGGTAATGAAATTTTTTTCGATAATTATAATTAAAATAACGTTTCGAATTTCCCGTCTCCGTGAGATTGTCCTTATTCATAATTGCAATAGCAATAAATGACACTGATGACAAAATAAATATTGACTCGTACGAAAACATTCTTTATGCGAATGCGGTATTTTTCGAAAAATTTCTAAAAAAATTTCTAAAAATTAAACATTTTTTATAAAAACATTTATTGAACATTAATGGAACTTTCTTAAATTCGATAATACAATCCCAACAGCAACGAAAAACAGAATCGAATTTGAAGTACTTAGATAGAAAGATCTCGAAAAAATCAGGCATAAAAAAATAATATAAGCACAGTAATTTCAGATGATCGGAATATCGAAGAATTACTAATAAATCATGAAAAATTCGAAACTCATTTTGATGAATTATTTTATTTTTATATCAAATAGTTTCAGTAATTGTTCCGAATGCACACGAATCTCTTCCGAGTTTTTTTATCTTTTCTTTGAAAAGTTTGTTATCAAAAATGTATGAAAAATTACAAATTAGTAATAATTTTCGTACACGAACATTCCTCGTTTTTCATGAAAAGCAAATGTGTTATCTACTTTTGTTTTTTTATATTTTGTTATTACCTGAAGTCATTGTGCTTGATACTATTCGTTCCTTTTCGATTTTTATAACATCTGTACTTGAAATCCGCAGATAATTTGTGGCATTGTGGTAGGAGGCTTTTGATATCATTCTGATAATTCAAAAAAATATTAGAAATAATCGTTGCCAAAAGTATTAGCGAAATGAACGGCAAGGTGGAAAAATGTCGAAACTTTTCCCTGCTTTCTCCTGAATTTATTGACCGAAAAATAATAAGACTCTGCCGCAGGCAAGATAATTTTTTTCCGCGTTCAACTCCTCACGAAGTGTATATTTTCGTAAAACCGCGCCATCATTGAGCAGACAACCTTTGTCGAAGCATTCGACAAAGACGGGTATATCGATTTCAATTCGATCGTGCCTGGTAACGTTTTTTCTACGATAAATTCAATAATTTATCGTTCATCCATTATTGATCGATCCAAACAGACTTTCGCTCCTTTTTTTACATTCCTGCAACGGGAGCGCTGTAAAAACGACCGTTCGCTACAGCGAATTCCCATGGGGTACTCCGATAATAGGTTGACGTGGTGGATTTTTACCGAGGATGACAACAAGAGGCCTTTTGGAATCCTCGCTTCCTGATTCTACGATTCGTTCAACGAAATACAGATTGAGAAAGAATAAGGGTGGGGAATACGCGGGGCGGCAAACGATAAGGGTAGAATATGGAACGATGAGTTCCGACAGCGCAAAACATTGAATTACAGGAAAGCTCCTGCAGACACCCCCTTTGGTCCATCTATATGTATGTCTATATGTGTAGAGGTGGCGCGAGAATCAGCGCAATGGTACCCAAGTCGCGAATTTCTCGTTCACTCGAAATAACCCGTCTCTTACTCCGGAGATTGCGGCGCATGTTTTCCTCCGATGCAGCTCTTCGTCTCGCATTTCTCGTCTTTTGTGATGAGCCCATTTTCTGGTTTACAAGAAGAGAGAAGAAGAAAAGATAAAGCGAGATAGCAAGAGAAAAAAGAGAGACCGAGAGAAGCCTCCAGCTTTCTTACCCCTTATCGAGTTACCGTATATATAGACTCGAGTCCTGGTATTCTATCCAAAAATAACCACAAATTTACGGCTTTTCTCACTCTATCAAATACGATTTTCGTAACGGAGGTTTGAAATGTGTACAAGCATATTTTCTCAGTGTTGGAACCGCAGGATTCATTCCTTTGCTTTTCATGCAATTACAGTAAATACGTACAGTAACAGAGCCAATTAACGTTGCAGCAAACCCGAGTTATGTTGTAGACGTGTACTTTATACCTCTATACGTACGTATCTATAATCTGTTCGTCTATGTGTAGCTCGATGCAAGCTTTCGTTGTCAGAGACATTCTATGGACGTACCGCACAGAGAAAGCAGGAATAACGCAGAACTGCACGGAGATCTTGTGAATTATGTTTGTGGCTCAACGTTCGTACACCAACCGTATCCCTGTGTCGAATCCACTATTCCCTTTTTCTTTTATCGCTATTCCCTGTGAACGGAAGCTCCGCTAGAATAATCATTAAACTGTAATAACAATCCCGCCAGCTGACATCTTGGGGAAACATTAAATCGCAGCAAACTCAAAATTATCACATTTCTTCGGTTTTCTCTGTTGATATCTGTTCAGCTTAGCAATTTTTGAAATAACCGTGCATAATTTCAGCTCGCTATTTTTATCGACTGCGGACAAAAACCAGCTGGGACACATAGACGAATGGAAAACAAAAACGCTTTTATGTGCATATACGACAGTTTCGTTTTTCCTCTTTGACGCGTGAAACCCCGAAAAATACGATGGAAAATGTTGCCTCGCGCATTTTATATTCTACCAAACATTTTACTTCTATACTTTCCGTACTGGACTTTTCTGACAAATCTTGTTACGCAAACCATCGAGTCAAGTTCACCTCGAATGCGGAATATTGGAGTAAATCAACTTGTTGCAAAATGGGCGAATAAAAGTGTTGAATTAGACGCAGGAGGATGGTCGGTGCGGATGCAAACGAACTCGATGGGTGCATGAAACTCGCTTTTTTTTGGTGGAAAACAGCACGAGTAGGATGAACGTCAGAAAATAGCTACGAGGCTATTGGAGATTTTCCAGTTTGCCGTATGGTTTTTGACGTCCATTTTCGCGTTTGGTACATTCAAAAGAGGCGAAAAAAAGCTTGATGAAAAGAGAAGGAAAACTAAAAAACAACCGTATAAAAAAAAAGGAATGACGTCCCCGGAGAGAGAAGCGGCGGTCCCTTTGTCATGTCTACGTATAAAGATTCGTGAATCCACAGTTTTTTCTCTTATTCCGTTGGTCCCTCTCACTCGTTCATCATTTCTCTTCAAGCCGAACTTGGCCGTTCATTTTTCGCTTTCTTTTATCACTCTTCCTGTTACGTTATATCGTGCGCCCCTTGCCACCCTGTATATCTCGAGAGACGGAATAACTGATTTGAAAGCATCCTCAAGAGCCCCAGCTGTGCTGCATCCGCTTGTGGAAGAGTTTCGATCCCCAACGATTCTGGCTTACGTAATTTTGAGATAAATGGAAAGCCAGAGGCAGAATAGAAGGAATGCCACACGTTTTTTTTTATCAACGTCCTTGAATCATATCATTGCCAAATAAAAGCCATCTGCGACGTTTATTCTCCGGAGCCATGAAGCGTCTATGGACCTTTTTATCGCTATTTCTGCGATAAACGATAAGTAAAATTAAAGGATTTCAACAGGTTTTTTTTTCGTGTTGCCGTTTGTCTGATTAAAGACACAGTATCGCACAACCCTTTGGTACGACACGGACTTTTGTGAGCAATTCCGAGTTGATTAAATTAATTCCGTGCCCGGATTCGATTACTTCGTGCCTCGTTGTTGAGATACCAGATGAGGGCATGCAGTTCGAACCGTCCCTCACACAATCCCTTGGGCTTTCTACATATATATATATGCACACACACACACACACACACACACACGCACACAAGGACCTATATACGTTATCTTAAAATAGTCTCGGAGTGTTCGTTCACCCTGACGTGCGACACTACACACGAGTCTCTCGCGTCTTCTGGCATTCAAATCACGTAGCGAAAGTGCTGGTGATGCTGTCGTCCGCGATGTCCCAGGTCGTGCTTTATAGACACGTAACACTCTGGCCCTCACCTTTTACTCGATAATATATAAATATAAATATACTTCAAATGCATACAAGGTGAATTGTACATAAGGCCGAGCGGGTGTGGAGGACTGGTTTCTTCGGTCTGAAAAGCTACCCCTTTTTTATCTTCCTTCACACGCCATCGCTCATTCAATCGACGCGTTACGTAATAATCGACTTATCATATCCTCTGAAGTAATCAATTAATTTCTATAATATTGCCTTAGTTTTATCCGGACCCCTCCTGTGCGTCAATTGGCGCTATGCACTCGCACATCACAGCTACCTCAAAAGCCTAAACACAATTCCTCCTATTATAACCCCACGAAAAGAATGCACAGTTCTATCACATAATCCTTCGAATTTTTGTGTTAAAAATAAATTCTGAAAGATAACATTCCTCGAAGAATCTGAAAAAGAACGCGAAAATGATATGTATTTTGATGGGGCAATAGGACGAGCGTATGGTCTGAAGGCGGACACCATAGACTTGGATGGACCAAGGACTCATTGTGCTCTGTTATGTAATCCGTACTGATATTACATGAAATGGAATGAAATGAAAATGAATGAAAGGGTAAGATCCGTGAGACTCGAATCTTGTAAGCCTACGCCCTTTATATTTAAAACAGTTCGTACGAACCCTACTAGTCCTCCATAGAATATGGTCATAACGAAGGTCCATTGGATAAACGTTTAACCCACAAAATGTGCGGCTGGCAATCAGGTACTCTTTGCTCACAATTGCTTTTATACTAAATATAGACACACGCACACACATGCGCAGGAAACTTTAAGCGATCTCACAAGGCGTAACTTATCTGTATAAATATTCGAAGTGTTGGGAGGGTTACATCCTTTTGTTAGTTAAGCAATCGATATACATGTTTGCATTGCCGCGAACTCCTCGTTAGATTTCACGGCCGGATATGCCGGTACGTTCTCCGGAAGCGACGAAGCTCTCGGAATTATTCATGAAGGACCCTGCATGGGTTATATAGCAAATACTCGTCCGCAACTCTGCCATTTTCTTCCTTCAACGTCTCATCCTCTTCGTTCCCTGCTCTGGCAAACGATGTTTTCTAGCGAACGCGAGCTATACACACTGGACCCAATTCACCGAAAAAAGAATCGGGAGAAAATGGAATAGACTGCAAACATCGTGGACATCCCCAATAATGTCTTATTACAGGCATGTATAGAGTGTGTATATATGTACATATATATAGAAAAATCGGATCGCTATGAAAATCCACCGAACAGATCTGTTCGAAGAACACACACACACCATGAGATCTTGAGAACAAAGTTTCCCTCGAATAATGAAACCCCTGAAGAAATAGAGTCGAGAGGGAAATATAAAGATACTATACATGTACCAACGGTCTTTACTATTATAGCTTCAGTCTTCCTATTGTCCACGGGTGCAATGATTTCCACCAGCTGTACCATGAAACACAATGCGATATAGAGAATTCAAGAAAACCGATGAATGAGAACGCGTATAGAGGGAAAACCTTCAATTCTGATGCATTATTGGATATTTCACAGTGGGATTTCTTGAACATTCAGAGACTGCCATTTTCAAGATTAATTGAATAAGAAAACGCCCCAACTGTCACACAGCACAACAAATTGTCGAAAGAAAGTTGGTTGAAACGAAAAACAATACGCAGACGATTAGAAATATACAAAGACGAATGTGGTACCATTTTTGTTACTATCCTCTGTTTGCATATGTCTGCAAAAGGTCTGAAGAGTACAGTCATGAAGAGTCGAATAAGAAGAATGAAAAATTCGTGAAATGGAAGGATTCGAAAATGTCGCGAAAGAAATTTATGGAAGCAGGAAAACGATCTTATAACGAGACTGCTCTGTTGAAAGATTCTCTTCTTGTATGCACGTGTTCACGCTTTAATAGAATTCTCTCATTTCAGCGAGCGTTTGATGAGGTCAATATTTCGTGTGTTAATGTTTACTTCCTTTCGGTTGTAGCAAACAAAAGGGAGCAACCCTGTATAGAATTTGCGCGATTTTGACACACAAGAATCAAGTATATCGTATCGTCTTGTTTGCTAGAAGTTAACACAAACTACTCGGAAGGAAACTGAGGGACGGCGAACTTCCAGCGGCGAGTTTAAATACGCAAAATTCGTACCAGCGCTACACCGCTATGTATTTCTAAATTCAGCGGTGCGCATTTCCTACAGAACGTTATTCATTAGATCTACTTTTTATAGCGAAGCGGGACAATTCATCAATTCTATTTTCCAAGGATCAGCACAGATTTACGTCGTTCTTTGCTTATTAATTTGAGCTATTCAAACCCGGAAGTTCATGCTGCTATGGGGTACAAAGTTCCAAGATGGCATCAATGGCATGAAAGAAAAGGCTCATAACGCACAGACAAGTGGACACAGCCAGTTTTTAATCCGCATACAAGTCACATTGCCATAAAATAGATGTCAGGCCTCGAGGCTGAGGAATCGGTGCTGCCAACTTCTTTGATCAGTCCAATACGATCGTTTAGTACCTCCTGTACGCCAGGTACCTTCTTTTGAGAGTGTGAAACTATTGGGCGGAATATACGACGTGCATCCCTGAGTTTGCTCGAATGAAATACGTGTTTGCCGGCCGATGTTAAGAGCTGGATAGATATTGTCTCCAGGGCGAGCGATGACAAACGGTTACGACGAATTTCGACCGTGATTTTAAATACCTTGCACAGGCGAAGTGAGAGAACAACAAAACTAACTTTATCGGCAATAGATTTCGGGATACATCGAAGGAATTGCTTGGTTCAATTTTGCGGACAGTCGGAGGAAGTGTGCGTTTCATTAAGAATATCTGGGAGAATTAATTTAATTCGTACAGGAAGTTCCTTTAGCGGTGTACAATCAATGCTGTCTATGCCACAAGAGAGGAGTTCAGAATGCTAAACCGTTGAACAAGGTTTAACTCACAATCAGCAAAGGTGAATTACAAGCTCAAGAAGTCCTTAGATTCGCAGATATACAGAATCATGGTGGCGGTTTGTCGCACACCACCACTGGGTCTGACGCGATTGAGCGCAATTTCAACGGTTTCTTGAATTTGTATCTTTTGTATTTTCTGTACAGTATCATTATGGACCAAACTGCCGGTTTGTATGGTTTTTCAAAATTTCGCATATATTCCACATGCACAATTTCAAACATCGATAGACTTTGTGATTTTTTTGACACTGAATCTTTTTTCGTCTCGACGATTGCTCTTGCACTTGCGACTTTATTACCGCAACTGATTCACTGAGGATGTACGTTGGCGGTTGTATTTATTTCGAAAAAGTTGACATTGATTACAAGGTTTCCTCGAAAACCCACGAAAATAAAATCATGACAACCGTCGCATCTCGTAGGCTCAGCAGTAGAAGAAAATGGCTGTCGAAACCACAACCTGTAAATTCATAGCAATGGAACACAAGAGTGTATAGCTTTGACCATTCCTTTTACCATAAAAGGAAGGGTATATGGGTTTCAGACGCACACATTCGCAAATAATAAAAACCTAAAACTCTCCCCGTTTTGTTTGCCAAAATGGGTTTGTCTATTTTAAATGCAATATTTTTCACCTTGAAGTAATCATCACTTTTCTTTGTGATGTACAGACGAGAATAGGAACAATGGGTCGAAGCAATAAAAATATCGTGGATAATCCGAATTGAACGAGACGAGATTGATTATATAATACTCCTTGTTTTGTCCGCGTATTATAGAATTCATTTTTACTTTACTGAGAAATTTCTGCGCCATTCAATAACGCGGATTAGAATCGAAGGGCTTTTCAGAAAGTGCACCAGTTGGAAAATCTCGGGAGCTCGCCCTCGTACCTCGTTTTCTTGGTTCAAGATAAACTGTCGGGAAAGGGAGGATAGAGATAGAGAGCGAGAGACTTCAAGGCTTTTCAGCTGTTTCAATGTTCCGATTCAACAAACCCTTTAATCTCCTTACCGGATCATCAGCAGCTTCTCAATGAAGATTCTCCGAGGCTTTATCAGATCTGTTTTCATGATATCACGCTTTAGAGTACATAAAATATACCACATAATGTACACTACTCAATTGCGCATTGTGCAAATGTGAATGAAATTTTAGGAGCTATTTCGAATTATCTGCATCCAAATTATTTCGCAGCAATTATCAGCTTACAGCAATGGAAACAATGATACTTTGTGACGAAGCGTGACCAACCGCGATACACACAGCTTTTTGCCTCTCATCTCATCGATTCAATTTTTTCGTTGCTTCGCGTCTGGACTCGATCATTTTTATTGTTTAAGATTTTCATTTCATGACAATAACTGCACAAAAAACCGCCATATTGGATACGTGAACAACACGCGCCAGACAAGTTCTGCGCGTCGCGTGTTCCTGTATCCGAAGTGTCTTTTTAAGTTCAATCCGCGTTGATTCAACACGAATTATCCGTGTTGTACGTGTGTTGTTCGTTGAGCAAAAAATGTTGAATTACAGCTCAACAACACGCTGATAAACGTGTTGTGTCAAAACGAAAGACGAACAACACGTGTTGCTTCAACACACGCATAAATGCAAGCACACGCTTATTTTGTGTGTTGCGTGTTGTTTCAACACGCCTAGCAAAACGCCTGTTTTTACAGTGCACTTTTTTCGCCATATCGTGTCAATTCAAACGAGGCAGTTATTCACAGATATCCATGATGTTTCGGCAGAAAACATTTTGCTTCTGCGTATTTAATCAGACGGTGTAAACGGAATTCATTGAGCTGAAAAAACTATGAGGAAAAACTGATGGAGGGAAAAATATATTTTCCATTATTTACACTCGTACGTCGATGTACAGAAATACATGTATAGTCTCTAACGTTAGGTATGTGTATTTGGGCAGGTACAATGGATCATGTATGCACACATGTCCGTACGTGAAACAAAATGGAGTAGGAGTATGTAATACTCGGAGTGCACTATAATGTGCAGTGGTGAGAAAAGCCTGGATGAAAACCGCGCGATTGCCCACCTGAGGCTCGAATACTATATTTCCCGAGTGGCCGAGCCAACTAATTCATTTTTCCTCCGCGTTAGCCAGATACCGCGCATTCTCTCAGTATCTATACCATTCCGTTTTTTCCCCCATTCACATTCACCGGCGATGAAAAAAAAAAACGGCACGATGGAGGCAGAGGGTGCGGGGATGCTGGTAAAATTCGCAAAACTTGCCGATATACACATATATACAGGCATGATCTGCATATACGTGCATGTATATACACCGTACGTACGATCGAACAAGACTATTATTTGCAGACGAAAATCCGAAAATTCTCGAAATTCCATTTGTTCGACGCAACAGTCTTTTTCACTCTTTCCAATGCTCCCTTGGAAAAAAAGGTAGCACGAAGCACACGTATTTTCTCGTCCTTTTTTGTCTCCGCCAACATCATATTCAACGAGTTAATCTTTTTCTAGCTCTTGTAAAACATCGTTCGGACTAACTGCGAAATGAAAATAAAAAAATATGATTGATTTTTCATTTTTCACGTACGTTCTTGAGGATTAATTTGAAAAACATTTTCCCACTCGTGTTTTATATGTTGGGTTAATTGAATTTCGAAATTGTAAATTTCACATTTTAAACGTTTTATACATACTTTTTCTGTCGACGGAGAGCGACGCGTTCACTAATTGCAAGGAAAAATTACGGTGCCATCGAGTATAAAAATATGACGTGTTTTTGCATTTCTCGAAAAACAAAATTAGGCCATGACAATCCCTTCATCAAAATTTCTCTATTCCTGACGCGTGCATCATTTTTCATTTCACTTTTGAATTGCACAGATAATCTAAAATTCCGTAAAATAATGAAATCATGATGGCCGACGTCTCATTCGCTTCTGTCACGTGGGGGTGAAAACTACCCTTTGGTATGCAATTTTTTATATTCTTATTTTACGTTACAAGCGAATGCAACTCGAATATTTATAAATTTGGTCTGCGTAGCGTATGTTCGTATACGGACGTTGCTACTGTTTATTTCTATTTGATTTTCCAGTAGTAAATGCTTTGACGACTATACGGATAACTTATGGATGTACTAATACCAACATATGTGTAAACGACAACATATGAATAAATGACTGTTTAGCATTATTGAATCGTCATTTACTATGGTGATACTATAATAATTACATGAATATTAATTATGATACATTTTTGAGCTCCCGCGATAATCTTCTATAATTGAGTTCATAAATTCGTATTACGAAAACGTTTCAACGGCAACGTAATAATCTTCCAGTTTATTCAAAATATATTCAATGTTGCATAAGCTCTATTTTCATACCGTGGATACTTGGTAATACTTGGATACTTGGATACTTGGTGATACTTGGATACGTGGATGCACGGTAACTGTAGTGATTTGGGAATATCAATAGCCGATATAAAAAAAAATCCGTCAATTTTTTATCACACTTTATCGGTACGCTCTTTCGATCTCGACGGACCGTTTTATTTGGAACGTGTGCAGCATTAGCAAACGCATGCCAAACTATCACGTTGTTTCCGGAACCACAACAGGGAGTAAAGTGTGAAAACGCAAGGTACGTACGACGTGTATTTGCACGTAATGAGCGTGGTTACTCATTATGTACGCTGATGTTTGTATTTGTGTTTGTGTTTATATATACATATGTGCCTATTTGCATATACAGTACGCACGAAAAATTCGTAAATTCTCACCTGATAATATATGACCAAAGGAAAATGATTTTATCAGGCCTCCACTTTGCGATAATTTTTTGGCCTCTTCGGGCCAAAAATTCCGCAGTTTTGTGCATCATATCTACACTGACGGGGTCATGGTAATTTTAGTTTGGGATTTATTCGGGTCTCGCAATCATTATTTTAACAAAGGAGATAGGAGAGAACTTAACATCGTGTAGCTGGTGCCATGAAACCTCACAACAGCACCAGGTTAACCCCTCAGCCGTATATGCGCTTATTTACTTCTCTTCCAATTCTTTTGTCCTTCCAGTCATCATCGTCTATGCATTTTTATGACGTTGCACCCCGGCGCTGTCCATTGTTGTATAAAAACCCACCCACAGAATTCATTCAATCCGCCATTGCGGTGATGTTATGTTTTCTTCGCGTCTAGAACGCACCGTTCGTTCTTTGACAATAAAAACCTCTAAAATCACGATACTCTCACTCATCTCTCAAGAAACATTCAGATTTGAAGCATTTAATGTTTTTTTTATCCTCTTTGAGATTATTTGGAACATCTCAAGACGAAGGAAAATATTTATGCGGAAAATAAAAAATTTCATACCTAAGGGTAGTTTTCACTCCCACGTGACAGAGGCGAATGAGGCGTCGGCTATCATAATTTCATTATTTTACGGAATGTTAGATTTTCTGTGCAATTCAAAAGGGAAATGAAAAAAGATATACGCGTTAGGGATAGAGAAATTTTGATGAAGGGATAGTCATCGCTTAATTTTGTTTTTCGAGAAATGCAAAAACGCGTCATATTTTTATACTCGATGGCATCGTAATTTTTCTTTGCAATTAGTGAACGCGTCGCTCTCCGTGGCTAGAAAAAGTATGTATAAAACGTTTAAAAAGGGTGGCTCACACCCTTGCGATTCTCTCATGATGGTATAAGCTATAAATTTGATATGAACGCGGTACGTGGCGATTGAAACTGAAACATGTACAGAAATTCATCAGAACCGAATCCCCGACATATACGTTCAAATAGCCTCAGGGATGTCTGATATTCCACACCAAAGTTGACGTATATTGTGACGAAATGGCACTCTACATTTTTTTCTCCTTTACGATACCAGAAACATGCTCTGTCGAATATAAAAAAAACGCGCACGCTATTATTTATTTACGCTCGACGCCGAAAAATTTTCCAGCCGTATCATGCTTGCAAAAAAAATCCGGAGTACATGTCACTATGCGTGCTATAAATAATTTTTGACCGAAATTTCATTTCGTCGAGACGACGAGAACATCAATTCTCATATAATTCATCGACGCAAAACTTCATAATATAATTCTATTTTCGCGAAGAAATTTTCCGATAAACCCTCGGGTTTCGCTTTCGGAAGCTTATTTAAAATTGCGTACAATCTTTCTTTGCTAAAATTCAACATTCACCTTCGATTTCGAATTAATTTTAACGTACTTTTATATGAATATGCAGTGTTTCCAAATTCAGAACGAGCTTGATCGGGGCGAATATTGACGATTGTATATTTTTATCGTCGGTGACATAATATTATTATTATTGAATAAAGTCGATAGAAACAATACACTCGCGTGTGTACAGTCCATGAAATTGTACGAGTATTTGCTATAAAATTTGTATCGCTTATACATGTGTGTATGTATATGATTACTTGAATTTCGTACGAATCAACGTTCTCCTGATATTCCTGCTAATAAACATCAATTACATAATCAGATTTTCAGTCCAATAACTCTGTACACATAATACTTATAAAAGCTAATTGAAGTTCTGATGGGGATTGACAAAATGAAAATGTAAACGCCAATTTATTTATCGATTATTTGATGGTATGCTTCATGCACTGTAATCCCTCTGTAAAAAGTGGATGAGGTCCCGAAGTTGATTCTTTATCGAAATTATATCGCGTGATTGTTGCCATTTTATTCGTCCCGTGATTGGTCGCAACGTTAGTGAGAACGCAGCCGCGGCATGATTCATGCGAGACCGTATTCGCGCGGTTTTTTATGCTGTTTTCGACAGTTGTCAACTGGTGGCATTAATCGCGGTTAGCGAAGGATAATATAATTCTACGATAATTCATTCTGTGAAGAAAAGAAATCATCCATATCGAGTAAGTAAGAGTGCTATATTTCACAGCTGAATTTATATTCTACTGAGAGAAAATGAGAGATAGTCCGGGAGAATGAGAGTGAATAAACTAAACTAGCATTTCTTGCACATTTGTTCACGCGAACATTTTTCTCGCGTTCTCTCTTGCACATTAATGTTTCATAAAATTTACAAGAAATTACTCTTCGATCGGACGATCTCGCGAGAAGCGTTTTCCTTCAAAGTAGTGGCAGATGAAAAGAACGATCGACAACTCCACCAAAATTTAACCACGCATAGAGGAAACAACTCCAAACAAGATGCTTCATGTCCGGTTTCCGGAAATTTTGTTCTACAGCAATGACGGGAAGGTAAGCAGTCTCGCAAGCACAGTACTACCGCTCGACGCTGGCCCGGAGAGGCTATCTTTCCGCTCTACAGCAATGTCGGGCGGGTAATCAGTCTCGCAGGCGCATTACTACCACTCGACGATGTAGTACTCGAAAGTAGTAGCAGATGAAAAGAACGATCGACAACTCTATCAAAATTTAACCACGCGCAGAGGAAACGACTCTAAGCAAGATGCTTCATTTCCGGTTTTCGGAAATTTTGATTCAGATTTTTGCCACAGATTCTGGTCCAGCGTCCGATCGGCGGATGAGAGGAACGATCGACAACTCCATGAAAATTTAACCACGCTCAGAGGAAGCGACTCTAAGCAAGTTGCTTCATTTCCGGTTTTCGGATATTTAGTTTCAGATTTTTCAGCACAGCTTCCGGTCCAGCGTTCGTTCGGCGTATGAGAGGAACGACGAGCGACAACCCAATGAAAATTTAACCACGCGCGGAGGAAGCGACGCTGAGCAAGTTGCTTCGTTTCCGGTTTTCGGAAAATTAGTTCCAGACGTTTCAGAGGCTACTTCCGGCCCAGCGTTCGTACGGCGTACGAGGCAAATGACGATCGACAACTCGATGAAAATTTAACCACGCTCAGAGGAAGCGACTCTGAGCAAGTTGATTCGTTTCCGGTTTTCGGTTTTTAAGTTTCACGCGTTTCAGAGGCTACTTCCGGTACAGCGTTCGTACGCCGTACGAGGGAAACGACGATCAACAACTCGATGAAAATTTAACCGCGCTCAGAGGAAGCGACTCTGAGCAAGTTGATTCGTTTCCGGTTTTCGGTTTTTAAGTTTCACGCGTTTCAGAGGCTACTTCCGGTACAGCGTTCGTACGCCGTACGAGGGAAACGACGATCGACAACTCGATGAAAATTTAACCACGCTCAGAGGAAGCGACTCTGAGCAAGTTGATTCGTTTCCGGTTTTCGGTTTTTAAGTTTCACGCGTTTAAGAGGCTACTTCCGGTACAGCGTTTGTACGCCGTACGAGGGAAACGACGATCGACAACTCGATGAAAATTTAACCACGCTCAGAGGAAGCGACTCTGAGCAAGTTGATTCGTTTCCGGTTTTCGGTTTTTAAGTTTCACGCGTTTAAGAGGCTACTTCCGGTACAGCGTTCGTACGCCGTACGAGGGAAACGACGATCGACAACTCGATGAAAATTTAACCACGCTCACAGGAAGCGACTCTGAGCAAGTTGATTCGTTTCCGGTTTCCGGTTTTTAAGTTTCACGCGTTTAAGAGGCTACTTCCGGTACAGCGTTCGTACGCCGTACGAGGGAAACGACGATCGACAACTCGATGAAAATTTAACCACGCTCAGAGTCGCTTCCTCTGAGCAAGTTGATTAGTTTCCGGTTTTCGGTTTTTAAGTTTCACGCGTTTAAGAGGCTACTTCCGGTACAGCTTTCGTACGCCGTACGAGGGAAACGACGATCGACAACTCGATGAAAATTTAACCACGCTCAGAGTCGCTTCCTCTAAGCAAGTTGATTCGTTTCCGGTTTCCGGTTTTTAAGTTTCACGCGTTTAAGAGGCTACTTCCGGTACAGCGTTCGTACGCCGTACGAGGGAAACGACGATCGACAACTCGATGAAAATTTAGCCACGCTCAGAGGAAGCGACTCTGAGCAAGTTGATTCGTTTCCGGTTTTCGGTTTTTAAGTTTCACGCGTTTAAGAGGCTACTTCCGGTACAGCGTTCGTACGCCGTACGAGGGAAACGACGATCGACAACTCGATGAAAATTTAACCACGCTCAGAGTCGCTTCCTCTGAGCAAGTTGATTCGTTTCCGGTTTTCGGTTTTTAAGTTTCACGCGTTTAAGAGGCTACTTCCGGTACAGCTTTCGTACGCCGTACGAGGGAAACGACGATCGACAACTCGATGAAAATTTAACCACGCTCAGAGGAAGCGACTCTTAGCAAGTTGATTCGTTTCCGGTTTTCGGTTTTTAAGTTTCACGCGTTTAAGAGGCTACTTCCGGTACAGCGTTCGTACGCCGTACGAGGGAAACGACGATCGACAACTCGATGAAAATTTAGCCACGCTCAGAGGAAGCGACTCTGAGCAAGTTGATTCGTTTCCGGTTTTCGGTTTTTAAGTTTCACGCGTTTAAGAGGCTACTTCCGGTACAGCGTTCGTACGCCGTACGAGGGAAACGACGATCGACAACTCGATGAAAATTTAACCACGCTCAGAGTCGCTTCCTCTAAGCAAGTTGATTCGTTTCCGGTTTCCGGTTTTTAAGTTTCACGCGTTTAAGAGGCTACTTCCGGTACAGCGTTCGTACGCCGTACGAGGGAAACGACGATCGACAACTCAATGAAAATTTAACCACGCTCAGAGGAAGCGACTCTGAGCAAGTTGATTCGTTTCCGGTTTTCGGTTTTTAAGTTTCACGCGTTTAAGAGGCTACTTCCGGTACAGCGTTCGTACGCCGTACGAGGGAAACGACGATCGACAACTCGATGAAAATTTAACCACGCTCACAGGAAGCGACTCTGAGCAAGTTGATTCGTTTCCGGTTTCCGGTTTTTAAGTTTCACGCGTTTAAGAGGCTACTTCCGGTACAGCGTTCGTACGCCGTACGAGGGAAACGACGATCGACAACTCGATGAAAATTTAACCACGCTCAGAGTCGCTTCCTCTAAGCAAGTTGATTCGTTTCCGGTTTCCGGTTTTTAAGTTTCACGCGTTTAAGAGGCTACTTCCGGTACAGCGTTCGTACGCCGTACGAGGGAAACGACGATCGACAACTCAATGAAAATTTAACCACGCTCAGAGGAAGCGACTCTGAGCAAGTTGATTCGTTTCCGGTTTTCGGTTTTTAAGTTTCACGCGTTTAAGAGGCTACTTCCGGTACAGCGTTCGTACGCCGTACGAGGGAAACGACGATCGACAACTCGATGAAAATTTAACCACGCTCACAGGAAGCGACTCTGAGCAAGTTGATTCGTTTCCGGTTTCCGGTTTTTAAGTTTCACGCGTTTAAGAGGCTACTTCCGGTACAGCGTTCGTACGCCGTAAGAGGGAAACGACGATCGACAACTCGATGAAAATTTAACCACGCTCAGAGTCGCTTCCTCTGAGCAAGTTGATTAGTTTCCGGTTTTCGGTTTTTAAGTTTCACGCGTTTAAGAGGCTACTTCCGGTACAGCTTTCGTACGCCGTACGAGGGAAACGACGATCGACAACTCGATAAAAATTTAACCACGCTCAGAGTCGCTTCCTCTAAGCAAGTTGATTCGTTTCCGGTTTCCGGTTTTTAAGTTTCACGCGTTTAAGAGGCTACTTCCGGTACAGCGTTCGTACGCCGTACGAGGGAAACGACGATCGACAACTCGATGAAAATTTAGCCACGCTCAGAGGAAGCGACTCTGAGCAAGTTGATTCGTTTCCGGTTTTCGGTTTTTAAGTTTCACGCGTTTAAGAGGCTACTTCCGGTACAGCGTTCGTACGCCGTACGAGGGAAACGACGATCGACAACTCGATGAAAATTTAACCACGCTCAGAGTCGCTTCCTCTGAGCAAGTTGATTCGTTTCCGGTTTTCGGTTTTTAAGTTTCACGCGTTTAAGAGGCTACTTCCGGTACAGCTTTCGTACGCCGTACGAGGGAAACGACGATCGACAACTCGATGAAAATTTAACCACGCTCAGAGTCGCTTCCTCTGAGCAAGTTGATTCGTTTCCGGTTTCCGGTTTTTAAGTTTCACGCGTTTAAGAGGCTACTTCCGGTACAGCTTTCGTACGCCGTACGAGGGAAACGACGATCGACAACTCGATGAAAATTTAACCACGCTCAGAGTCGCTTCCTCTAAGCAAGTTGAATCGTTTCCGGTTTCCGGTTTTTAAGTTTCACGCGTTTAAAAGGCTACTCCCGGTACAGCGTTCGTACGCCGTACGAGCGAAACGACGATCGACAACTCGATGAAAATTTAGCCATGTTCAGAGGAAGCGACTCTGAGCAAGTTGATTCGTTTCCGGATTTCGGTTTTTAAGTTTCACGTGTTTAAGAGGCTACTTCCGGTACAGCGTTCGTACGCCGTATGAAGCAAACGACGATCGACAACTCGATGAAAATTTAACCACGCTCAGAGGAAGCGACTCTGAGCAAGTTGATTGGTTTCCGGTTTTCGGTTTTTAAGTTTCACGCGTTTAAGGGGCTACTTCCGGTACAACGTTCGTACGCCGTACGACGGAAACGACGATCGACAACTCGATGAAAATTTAACCACGCTCAGAGGAAGCGACTCTGAGCAAGTTGATTCGTTTCCGGTTTTCGGTTTTTAAGTTTCACGCGTTTAAGAGGCTACTTCCGGTACAGCGTTCGTACGCCGTACGAGGCAAACGACGATCGACAACTCGATGAAAATTGAACCACGCTCAGAGGAAGCGACTCTGAGCAAGTTGATTCGTTTCCGGTTTTCGGTTTTTAAGTTTCACGCGTTTAAGAGGCTACTTCCGGTACAGCGTTCGTACGCCGTACGAGGGAAACGACGATCGACAACTCGATGAAAATTTAGCCACGCTCAGAGGAAGCAACTCTGAGCAAGTTGATTCGTTTCCGGTTTTCGGTTTTTAAGTTTCACGCGTTTAAGAGGCTACTTCCGGTACAGCGTTCGTACGCCGTATGAGGCAAACGACGATCGACAACTCGATGAAAATTTAACCACGCTCAGAGGAAGCGACTCTGAGCAAGTTGATTCGTTTCCGGTTTTCGGTTTTTAAGTTTCACGCGTTTAAGAGGCTACTTCCGGTACAGCGTTCGTACGCGGTACGAGGCAAACGACGATCGACAACTCGATGAAAATTTAACCACGCTCAGAGGAAGCGACTCTGAGCAAGTTGATTCGTTTCCGGTTTTCGGTTTTTAAGTTTCACGCGTTTAAGAGGCAACTTCCGGTCCAGCGTTCGTTGGGCGCACGAGACGAAGGACGATCGACAACTCAATGAAAATTTAACCACGCGCGGAGGAAGCGACTCTGAGCAAGTTGCTTCTATTCCGGTTTTCGGAAATTTTGTTTGAGATTTTTGCAACATATTCTGGTCCAGCGTTCGATCGGCGGATAGGAGGAACGATCGACAACTCTATGAAAATTTAACCACGCGCAGAGGAAGCGACTCTAAGCAAGTTGCTTCATTTCCGGTTTTCGGAAATTTAGTTTCAGGTTTTTTAGCACAGCTTCCGGTCCAGCGTTCGATCGGCGAATGCGAGGAACGATCGACAACCCCATGAAAATTTAACCACGCGCGGAGGATGCGACTCTGAGCAAGTTGCTCCATCTCCGGTTTTCGGAAATTCTGTTTCAGACTTTTCAGAGGCAACTTCCGGTCCAGCGTTCGTTCGGCGCACGGGAGAAAGTACGATCGACAACTCGATGAAAATTCAACCACGCGCGGAGGATGCGACTCTGAGCAAGTTGCTTCATCTCCGGTTTTCGGAAATTTTGTTTCAGACTTTTCAGAGGCAACTTCCGGTCCAGCGTTCGTTCGGCGCACGGAAGAAAGTACGATCGACAACTCGATGAAAATTTAACCACTCGCGGAGGATGCAACTCTGAGCAAGTTGCTCCAACTCTGGTTTTCGGAAATTTTGTTTCAAACTTTTCAAAGGCAACTTCCGGTGCAGTGTTCGTTCGGCGCACGGGAGAAAGTACGATCGACAACTCGATGAAAATTTAACCACGCGCGGAGGATGGGACTCTGAGCAAGTTGCTTCGTTTCCGGTTTTGGGAAATTTTATTCCAGACTTTTCAGAGGCAACTTCCGGTCCAGCGTTCGTTGGGCGCACGAGACGAAGGACGATCGACAACTCAATGAAAATTTAACCACGCGCAGAGGAAGCGACTCTAAGCAAGTTGCTTCATTTCCGGTTTTCGGAAATTTAGTTTCAGATTTTTTTAGCACAGCTTCCGGTCCAGCGTTCGATCGGCGGATGAGAGGAACGATCGACAACTCCATGAAAATTTAAACACGCGCAGAGGAAGCGACTCTGAGCAAGTTGCTTCTATTCCGGTTTTCGGAAATTTAGTTTCAGATGTTTCAGCACAGCTTCCGGTCCAGTGTTCGATCGGCGGATGAGAGGAACGATCGACAACTCCATGAAAATGTAACCACGCGCAGAGGAAGCGACTCTAAGCAAGTTGCTTCATCTCCGGTTTTCGGAAATTTTGTTTCAGATTTGTTAGCACAGCTTCCGGTCCAGCGTTCGATCGGCGGATGAGAGGAACGATCGACAACTCCATGAAAATTTAACCACGCGCAGAGGAAGCGACTCTAAGCAAGTTGCTTCATCTCCGGTTTTCGGAAATTTTGTTTCAGATTTTTTAGCACAGCTTCCGGTCCAGCGTTCGATCGGCGGATGAGAGGAACGATCGACAACTCCATGAAAATTTAACCACGCGCTGAGGAAGCGGCTCTAAGCAAGTTGCTTCATTTCCGGTTTTTGGAAATTTTTGTTCAGTTTTTTGTATAGAATTTACAAGTAATGACTCTTCGATCACACAATCTCGCGGTAAAGTTTTACTTTAATGTGGTGCTAGATGAAAAGAACAACCCACAACTGCATTAAAAATAAACCACGAATAGAGAAAACAACTCTAAACAAGTTGCTTTATGGTTTGTTTTCGGAAAATTTTTTCAAAATGTTTTATTAAATTTACAAGAAATGACTTTTCGATGAGACGATCTCGCGAGAAGCGTTTTCCTTCAAAGTAAATTTTTTATGTAAAATTTCAATTGTTTATTTAACTACATATTTGTGATACAAAGATGGCTTATTGAAACAAAATTTTGAGTATTTTGGGCAATGCATTTTATGAAGATTATTTATGATTTATTAATCATTATTATTTGTATTTCATTTTTGAATCTAAAAATTTCTTGCTTTTCACCATTTGCTACTTATGCCGAATTATAATGTGTTCTGTAGGGGTCTATACTTAATTCAAGATGGAGCGCTGCAGCGCGAAAATGCAGTCGGTCGCGCGCGTGAGCGCGCTTCTCTAATCCCTAGTAACATATAAAAACGAGATAAACACGTATATGTATCGAGGGCCTCTGTAGAGTCTCGGGACAAGTACGCTCGACGAGTATCTTTTAGTATCGACGAGAACTGAAATGAAATAAAGATGAATAAGTTTTTGAACAAAAATCCAATATAACAATTGTAATACGGAAAAGATATGCGATGATTTTTCGACTTTTTTTGGAGATGGACGATATTTGGGAATACGTTGCATGTGAATGTACTTGTCTGGAATTTTTTGCGCACCATTTTTGGGGTTTTTGCGTTTTGGATAATTTCATCGTTTTCATTTGTCCGCAGGAATTTGTTCAAAATAACTTTCTCTCCCCTCCAGGTTTTATAGAGATATAAACAAATTTAAAGATTTCATTTCCCATTAAAATTATATTTGAACGTTATAGAAAAATGTGCAGACAAAAAGCTTATTTTTTTGCACGTCATCAATCGCTAAGAAATACGTATTAAACAATTTTTGAGAAAGATCTAACGTGCGCAGTTTCTGGACGATTAATTATTAAAAATTGAATATGAATCCATGTAGCGAATAGGGAAGCCTATAGGTTAAAACCCACATTTTTCTTAAAATTCTCCATCACAACTGCTCAAGATAAAAATGCGGAATATCGTAAGGCATAATTAGAATAAATGATATCTCTGGCTCGAGAAAGTCTGTGGTAGCGTCGAATGAAAAACAGCACGCGATATTTTTAAATTAAATCGTTCTTGCTTATACATACACTTTCATGAGTCTGAATCTTTTTTTTTCTGAAATAATTTTCAAATATTTTTTTAGATAAATACCCAAGTTAAATTATTCCAGCTATAAATTAACAATAAAGCAACATCAAAAAGTGATAAATACAAATAAATAGATATACACCCAATACTCTAATAAACCGTTGCAATTAAAGGCACAGAGGGCGATAAAACTGTTGATTCAAAATTGTAAATGTTTTTTCACCGTAATTTCGAGAGTCCTAATAACTTTGAAATTTTCACGTTTGGTGTTTAATTTATAAGAAGAGCTATGATTTGTTCACCCGTTTGAATAAACCAACACACACGAGTGATTGAAAATCAGTGATAAAAAAAACGATGAATCATAGAAAAACAGTCGCGAGATTCAGATTCGGTCGAATGGGTGGCTATTAATTCGTTAGCATCAGTGCAAACGATCTCCTGTTGGTCCTGATCAAAGAGAATTACGTCAAATCGATTGTACGAGAAAAAAGTTTCATTTATTTATCTTTGTACATTGCAGCATCGGTATCGGATATATTTTATCGCGGATTTATGTGGGTTCGTAAAGAGTCTCTTGATGATTAGTCCGATATATGTATATCGGCGGAACGATCGCCGGTAATAATCAATAATCCAACGGGTTTTACCCCTACGCAAACATTCACACATATTTATCCGTGTAAATGTCTCCTTCGTCCTTCTCTGCATGCCTCCAGGCACCTCTGTGGCTTTATTCTCACACAGTCGCACCATATTTCCTGTTTGCATTTCCCGATAGCTCCCCGTAATGTCGATAAAACGTTGCGCGCCCGGTACTATCGCGGGGCGTCAAAGGGTGTATGAAACGGGGAAATAATTAGCTCTCACTCTATCTTTGCCACTCGAGTTTCTCACTGTATCGTTCTCATGTTATCCCATGTACATTTAAAATTCTTTTTTATGGCGTATTCATAGAAGATGCATGCGCCTTCGTCAAGTCCAGCCATGGTGCGGTGTATGACGATAAATATATATATACAGGTACGACAATTGGCATCACCATTGCAGGTTTCACAGCATCGTTCAACATTGAAGAAAATTCGAGATGAATTCAAATCCATGTCAATTCTGGAATACTGCAAGGTTCCATTCGGTTACTTACTTGATTCTGTTGTATGTGAGTAATTCAGCAATCTCACGACCTAATCGCGAATACAATGTTTCGACAAACACCAAAACCTTTGGATCTATCCGAAGACGAGCCTCGCTTCGATGATCCGGAGCTGAGGGTAGTCTCGTCGCTCCTCTCAGGGTTGAGCATCTTATCGATGGTTCGGGTCTCGTGTCGCGATGTATGAGGCTGCAAAAAAAAATACACATACTATATAAAACATAACGCTATGTACCACGATTCGAGATAATGTAATTTATCGATAATCCCTCTTGTCTCTTTTTTTGTCAAAAATAATGATACATCGCTGAACGGTCGAAAAATTGCCGAGGGTTGGGAAATGTCAAAATTTCCGTCGACCTCGTTTCGAGCCATTTTGGCGTTTGAAAAGGCCGATTAGAAGAAGAGTGGCCATGAGATTACGCGTGTATGACATGTAAGAATCATTCATATCCATTCCCGCATTTCTTGACGCCGGACACAATGGAGCAAACTTCCTACTTCGCGTATAAACGCCGATGCACAACTTCGGGAAGCAACAAATGTCTGAGGCTTGTCTCTTACGATCGCAGGTCATAAATCACCATTATATTCTTGATATAACGAAGCAGTATATGTATATACGAAATGGTATGATATATGTATAGAGCTATACCAAGAGGAGAAGCGAGGGATTAAGTACGTTGGGGGTAGATTTTACGGATACTCGGGGATAAGAGGGCTTCATCGTGCTGACGAAGGGTGGATACATCGTACGTGTGAATAAAGCGCATAAAAGTACGATGATTGGTAGAAAAAGCGAGATGATCTTTAAACATCGAGAGGCGGTACGCGAGGGTCGCGCGAGACTCTTTTTCTCCAATCGGTTAATCGATAAAACGTTGGAACGATGGATAAGAAAAATGATCGGAAAGGCTCGAGGCGATTGCGGGCGGATCTTCTATCTGGCGTTGCGCACGCTGCTTTTCTTGAGAAATGAACCGTCCGAAGGTACTGATAAAACGAGCGGAAGAACGACTCACCCAACCTCAAACCACTCGAAGCCATCTACTCCTCCTGTGTCTTATCGAGCGTTTCAGCGATAAATTCGCGATTGTGAGATGAAAAATCTCTTAGTATCTCAATTATAGCGGTACGGAAGTGCTGCTTCACCGGTGCACTAATAGAGAGAACAGGTATGTTCGAACGAAGGAAAAGACAAAAAACTGCAAGAAAAGAAGACTGCGAAAACTCGTCGTGTTTCGAGCCATGTTCAAAATGATTCAATAATACACGAGACATTTCGATAACTTTAATATAACACGATTGTGATTCGAAATGCAAAAGTTCGTTGCATTGAAATATTTGTTTTAAGAACAGCAACACGAAGTACACTTTTAGCAAAGTTTATGAGCTTATACGTTCATGAGCTCGTGCTTCGCTATTCTCACCGGTCAGCTTTCCTCACTCGCACATGCTCTTTGATCTTCTTTGACTTTTTTTTTACTCCCCAAACACCACGAAAGTGCGACACTCCTTTGGTCCATTCGGTGTAGATCCCTCCAGTCTTTTGCATAAATAAAGAAGACAAACGCGCGCGCATTCATTTCCAAAGCAGAGAATATATTAAATGTGTGTGTGAATATGCGTTCGTGCATGTATGTTTTGTTAAACAACGTTTCGATATGATATTTTTTATTTTAAAAAATTCCATGTGTCGGAGAAATAAATGGTACGAGTGAATTTGGCAAAAAGCCGTTAGGGAGATTATGCTTCCGTAACCATTCGATAGAAAGACGAGAATCACCCCACCCCCATTTTAATAAAGCACAAGGTGCGGTTTTCTTTCTGTGTAAAAAAATCAGTAATATCGATGAAAACTATTCCTGTAAAGATATTCGCATATCGGAGCTTCTCGAAATATTTTGGATTCGTATATGCACGACGATGGGCTTCCGATTGACTTTCCGCTATGAAAATAGAAAGACCATCTATTGATGTTAACATAAATGTACCTCTCAAACTTTAATAATATTGATGCAACACTTTCACGAAATAGGAAACGCCTTTTTCTCATTTGAAGGATTCTTTTGTCCATTCTGTACTCGTGACTTTTTTATTTTCAATTTTTCGCGTGCAGTTCCGGTACTCCGTAGATTCATTTGCCATTTCGTGTTTTTCTACAGTATAAAAGCATGTGCGGCGATTTTTTTTACCACTACTTTTGGAAGATCCTTTTTTTCCTGGCATCGAACTCGTTGCATCACTGACAGATCTGGTGAAATATTTTTTTTCTGAACCATGCACGTATACCAGCAAGGTTTTCGTGCCACATGGCCGTGAGACTCAGGCTTTACCTTTGATGAACTCGATGTATCGGGTTTTCAATACAAATTTTTCTTTCTTTTTTCATTTTCATGGATCGCCAATTTCTTTTATATATATTTATTAACCTTTTACATTCGCCGAGCATCGACGATGTATTCATCATGAGAAACAGCAGAATTGCGAGAAACGAATCCCATGCTCAACGTGGCGGTAATTTTAGGTACTCTTGTAAATTTTTGGCATTCCGAGAGATATTAGTTTGTGTTAGAAATCATTTAATAATAGGCAACGGTTTAACTAAATTACCGAATAAAGTAGTTTATGACTTTCATGGAGCGTTACATTTAAAACGACAACTAAATTTTGATCGAATTATGCAGAGTCTTATTGCGGGATTCAACAAATTAATTGGGGGAAAAAAATGTTTTCGACTATTTTCTGTCGTCCCACAATACGTGGACCTCAATGTCGTATCGATTAGAAAACTAATTACAATTAAAGTTATTCGTCAGTAAAAGAAGCACGGAATATTTTCAAAGCCCATAGAGATTGTCAAGATTGCCAGCATCAGATTGTCAATTTCTGCTCGCGGTCTAATTGCAGTCGTAACGCTTCTGATACCTGCAGCTGACAGCTGTCAATACGTAGAATGTAAAAAGTCAATTAATTCCTGCTGGCTTTCTCGCATCGAAATGAATTTTTCAATTCACCCAAGCCTTCGAACCGTCCACTCTATTGAATTCAGTCGACTGCTAACAATAAGTAATTCCGGGCAATGTCGGTAAAAAAATCGCGTGCAGCCCACCATTCTCCAATCGAAAAAAAAGACTTTCGATTTGATAGAAATTGGAGTTTCATATCCATTCAAACCATTTCAAAGCATTCCCGCTAATAATTCGACTTTTTTTTTCTAGAGGTGGAAAATCTTTATCAGGTGTATCGCGTTCAATTTCTTTCGATTCATCAACTTTTTTATAATCCAAAAGATTTATTTGACTGAAGAAAAACAGTCAAAACATAGTTCAGTACATTTTCATTGAAAATCATTAGCAAATTGGCTGAACGAATTTTATCTTTGAAAGTCAATACTCGGCAGGTTTTCGAAAAATGATTGCCCGGATTGAACGGAATTCCATTTTCACTGTATATTGGTTCACATTGTTTTTTCTACATTCAACGAATCGTTTTGCATCCTTTTTTTTAAATTCGCTATCTGACGTTCCCACTGTTCAGCGAAATTGCAAATAATTGATGGAATTGCTAAACGCTACGAGATTGCCTCGATATTTGATGCTTCTGATAACACATTCAACGCTATTCGACGGATGGACATGGCTATATTTTCAATGCTAAAAGCGATATGGAATTAAAAACATGATAAATCGTTCATTCAAAGAAAAAACCGTAAAACAATGCAACGCTTTATTTCCTCGTGGATAAATGTCCATTAGCAGAAACTAATCTCATCGCGATCATAAAAATGCGAAAGAGACAGAAAATAGCGAAGCGATTTTTTTTTTTCATTAGCGTGGCCTTAATTCTGCATAGCATTGCGTTATTGCACAAGTTGGAAGCGAAAAAAGGGATATCGGAAAGAAAATGATCCCGGCTTAAAATTACACGACGCGACGTGATAAATTGTGTAGAAAATGAACATCATCCGTTCTTTCACCTTGTTTAATGAAGCCTAAGAGACAATTTCGGTGCATGCTCCATTTTCTTTCCGGCTCTCATTAACGCTTGCACATTCTCTTCTTCCATCTGCCAGTGATGCTGTTTTTGCTTCATTCAAATATGCTCAGCAAAATTGTCAACTTTTCCCTTTTCTTTGTGATTCTTTCGTCAGGTTCACCGTGTGTCGACTATAGAACGAAAAATTCGTCGTTGATGAACCAGCTCGGTACATTTGTGGAGAAAAAATACAAGCAGATGCAACGTCTGGGAGAGAAAGAAAGGAAACGAAATTCTTTCACAAGTTCAGAGTAGCCCCGCGTTCTCCCTTTTTTTTTGTAGCGACCATTTTTGAATAGAAAAAATAACTTTTAACAGCAATCACTCGAAAAATGTGCTTCGCAATTATGAACAAGTAGTCAACCCTACTTACATACAAACCTACCTAATGCCCCTGTCTCAAGTCATATCCGTTTACTCTTACATCGGATACAGCTAATTTAATTTTCTTCACCTCTGCATTTGCACATTTTGCATGTATGGCCTATACATTATCTATTGATGCCATAAATCATTACTTGGTAGCCCGAAAACAATGTCGGAAGAAAAAACTTGCAAATGCCTTGTTAACCCCCCTGTCTAAATGGCGAAACTTTTCCAATTAATTGAAAACTGTCATTGTTAAAATGGTATAACAATTCGTAAACGTAATCGCGATTGAAGAGCAATGGATTATCATATTGAAATTTTGCAACGATTGCATTAGGTATTAATCTTTCACGTTTTCACCCCAGGGTTTATCTCCTTTTCGATTTCTTCAATACTGCGTCATTTCCAAATAGTTTAGCTCGACGATCGATTCGTAAATCGGTCCGTTGGTATTTTACTACGAGGGTACCCAACCTTCCGGTGCCGATCTTCGTTCGACGCTGCATCAACGTAATTGTCTTCTTCTTTTCGTCGAATTCATACGTGGGAAGAAAATCAACGGTGATTCGAGGCTTCTATCGTCTGAGAGAAAATAAGTCAAGAAAAAGGGTGAAAGATAGAGAGGGAAGAAGGCAGCGAAAGGGAGACGATTGCAAAAAAGCCGAGCTGAGAAATCATTTCCGACGGACAGTGACGGAGAAAGAGATCTTCCGCAACGCGACAGGACATTCACGAGACGACCAAGAGATCCTTCCGGCAATTTACGAGGACGTTCGTGCGACGAAACTGACTTTAACCGTTCTATCGTTACAGCTTTTTTTTCATCCTCGCCTCCCGAGAGACACACCAAATCACATCAGATGGAATTTCGAAATCTTCAATCCGTATACGCTTGAATACACAGGGCTTTTCTTTTTCGCCGTCAAAATGATCCTCACTCATGGTACTATTTATAATAATAATCAACGATGATGTCAATTCATTCTACATATATTCAATATTCGCGATAATTATTATCATTTCGTTATTATAACCATTTTAATCGACTTTCTCTAAGCATCTCTCCCCTGCCTTCTGTTCTCAAATTAACCATAAAAGTATGAAACCCAATAGATAAATCGACTTCCGGTATGATTATGATCGAACGAAATAGCTGCAATTAATGTAAGACGAATTGATCGAGGGCATCAAAGTGAATACAAATGAAATTCACACGATCTCATTGAGTCAATATTCTTGATAGTGGCTTTGGAACATACGTGTATCCAATATAGACTTTGGTTGATGCAAATGGATAGACAGAAATATCAGAGAAACTCTCAATATGAAGCATCAGTGGAACATACGCACACGTACGCGTATGCTAACGTTTCAGTCCGCCATTCATGCTAAATCTGAGGTATTGCGCATCAAACGCCGTGCAATTAATACGTCATTAGCGCCCGCGGTTCCCACCAGGAGGAAGAGGCTGAGCCGTTGAGGGGGAGGGACAGAGAGAATTCAATCATTTCTGCGTATACTATATACATACTCTAGGTAGAGTTGGTTGAATAGGAATTCGATTGGTTCTCCTCAAAGTGTTTAGCCCGGCGGAATATCACTCGCACGTGAAGGCCATATAGAATGCGTGATATCTACTTGGAGAATGTACATAACATATAACATGTTTTCTATATACCATTGGAGGATTCTGGACCGAGTGTAAGCGTAATCTTTGTACTTGTGTATTCAGCTTTTCTCCAAGTACTGATGAGGGCTGTTGGTATTGGGCAAAGGGAGCTTTCAATCACATCAATTCGATAATCGATATGTGAATTTGTGTCTCCTTTATATATTTCGCGTATGCAGGCAAATACGCTTCAATTAAGTCAATTCAACAATTTACTATAAATCCTTGTTGGTAAACTGGCTATTCCCGAGAACATTAACTTTTCCTTACTGCAAACGTATGTTTTTTTCGTATAATTTGACCAAAAGTACTATTTCAACGTTTGAACGTTGAAAAGAACAGAAAAAGGTATGAATTTCGTTTATAACCAATTACATCAAGAAAATAATTTTTAAAAAATGTTAGCTTATAAAAAGTCCTATGATCCTCGTACGGTTCGCACGTCGTTATGTCAAGTATCCGCGTTCATCCAGTTATGTGTCGGCATACGCGAGGACGAAGATACAGCGAATCAGAATCGAATTCGCGTGCGGATACGACTTTCATAATCCTCAAAATCGATCTATATATGCCCTGGGAGAGCATGTTCCCGGACGGATTACGTGAAATGCAAAATGAGGAGATGGACGGGGAAAAGAGATTGAGAAAGAGGAAGATACAGAGTGAGGGTTGGTGTGCACTTTTAAGGGTTGGCGGGGAGAAATAGAGACGTGCTCTCGCGCGGAAGAGACGCCAAAGCGAATACACGGGGGTGTGAGTGCAGGTTGAGCGATTAAGGTCGACGAGAGAGCGAGAGAGAGAGAGAGAGAGAGAGAGTCAAGTTAAGCCGCAAAGTTCCACTTCAGTCAAATCGTTTGATCGAAAGTCGATTTCGCTGATAGCTCTCACTATCATGACACCATATATGCACATGGATGCAGGTATATATGCGGGTTTATATTCGATGAGTTTTCGAAAGCTCGTGACGTTTTCTCGAGGGACACGGCAACGAGATAAATCTATATTTCCAGTTAAACGATCGGTATGCTTGAATAGTATTATATATGCATATACATATGCAGACCATGCATCTATATATTTTTTATATACCACCCCATCGGGGATCTTGTGCAATATTTATCAATTGAAACAGAGCATCCCCACGGTCGTCCAAAGAACCTCAATGGGGATATCCGAAATCACATCGTTACGATAACAAGGTACTTCAACATTTCCGGTATTCCAATGGCAGTTATGAAAATTATGATTGAAGATGGCGTAACGATTTCAAAGAGAAATAATCCAGTTAATAACGATGACGAGGAAGATTGTCGAGAAGAATTCATTACAGCGAATATTGCGAATTTCGAATAATCTTACTGTTGTTTATTTTTTTGTTACTACATTTTCTCGTCTCTCAGGTTTATTAACATGAATCTCTTTGCAAATTTTTTTTCGCTCGTGTCAACAGAGTTACTCGTTATACGACAATTTTTTCGTAGTCACTCGCGGATTGAAACTCGATTCCATTTCAGACATACGCCAGGCTGTGGTGAATTTGGCATTGAGGTTGAAGAAACCTTTACGAACCGTGGTTTCATGGTCGATCGGTGATGGCAGAAAAAATAAGAATCGTCAGGAAAATAAATAGCTCGTATGCGGGCTGGAGAACGCGTGCTTTGTTGCGGCAATGATGGACGAAAATGAGGGTCAGGGTGCACACGCACATGGATAAGGGAACGTGGAAGCTCTATTAAAAAAAAAAGGTCAATTGGGTCCAATAATTGGAATCCTAAACAATGGAGCACGGTCGGTCAGCCGTGCTACGTTTTGGACGAGTGAAGCGAGAAAAGCGGAGATAGCGAAAGATGAAGAGAGATGGCGACAGACACGAGGAGCTTTTTCCTCGCATCGTTTCATCCTGTACCATTTCCAGCGTTTTTTCCCATCTCCCACCCTGCTGGCGACATGCACATCTCCAGCATCTGTACCTCTGTGTGTGCTGCACACACGTACATACATACATACAAGAGATGTGTGCGTTCATGTGAACCATTCGTGTGGAACATGGCAATTCGATCTGAATAAAAAAGGACACGTTATTGAATATCGAGATGAAAACATACATGATTGTGAAAGATATAGGATTACTAAACACGAATTTTGTCATTATCGCGTCAGTTTCCTTTGTAGGCTCCAAAATGTTCTTTCTGCGATTTATCAACTTTTCCATGACGACTCGATCGGCATTTCCGTTTAAAAGTATTAACTCAAACATCACCCTCGTTGCCATGTCCGACAAGACCACACGTAAATGCTCGAGTTTGTTGCACCGGAAAGAGTTGTCTATTTATACATGTATGAATAAACAATGCACTCAAAAAGTTATAAGTGAGTGGCTAGTTTCCGGCCCGACCTCAGACGACCAACAGCAAAGTATAGTCATGTCATGTTTACCACGAGAGTTTGCTCGGTTTCGCTGGTACTATCAGTGAAACAGCACACTTCAGGATTCCATAGTTTGCTATCTCTCGGCGGAGCTGCAGCCTCCGAACTTCGTTACCGGTCCTCTCGACTCGGATTACTTCCTTTGAACTCTCTTCCCTTCCTCCCTCTCTCTTTTTCACTGTGTGAGTTCCTGTGCGTGGCGTTCCTTTTTGGCGATCGCTAATTTCGGTCGTATCGGCATGTGATTAGAAGCTTGATTAGCGCATTGCCAAGATCCAGGTGAACCGCAAACATTCAATGTACAATATATGTACATACCATACGTCGAATGTGTACCATGAGGATATGCGGATAAAGCATTACGAGCGTTCCACAGCTACTCGCGAAATGTCTTCGACGGTTATACTGGTCGGGCAACACGCGAATTCTCTGACAACATATGCATATATCGCATCAAATCATGCATACACGTATTAAGATCATCTCGACCAAATTTGGCTACATCCTCATCCTGATACAACCGTTTTTGTTTTTTCGTAGCGTTCAATATTCGATTCGTGTGCAATGTCAAACTTGTGATTATTCTATCGAAACATGCTAGTTGAAATATTCAAAACCGTTGGTAAACGGTAGTGATTAAATTCCGTTATTGGTTGAGCATTTAGGGAAAAGATTTTAAGGGGTCAGCCCGTAAAATCAATATTCAAGAGTATCGAACGGGGTTGCAATATTAATGGGATATAAGTATGTAGACGTGTAATTTTCGGTACCGACGAGACTTTTTTTTCAAATCACAAATGTATTTACGAGATATTTTGTATACCGTTGGAACAAACTTTCGGTCAAAATGTATGATAAATGAATTTTCGAATGACAAAAAATTATTACAACGAATTTCAACATCGCCTACTTTCGCTATTTTGAAATACTCGTATATGGGTGAAAGAAAATTAATCCTGTTTCCATTGAATTATTAAAGTTTACATCGGTGGGTTTCGATTAATGAAAAAATTAAATTGCAGCTTCAACTACGAACAAGGAAAACCAACGAACGACTAATTTTAGTAATTAACCAAAAGTAAATTAATAAGCGTATGCAGTCTACAGTTCGTTCTGCTGGTCTATTAAATGTCTCTTATATAGCCTTTTCCTATAAATATTCCTCAGCTGCTGAATTTTTCAATTGCGGTTGTTCGGAATTTCAAAATTCAATATTAAAAGAATAACGGTTTACCGAATATTGACAGGCATTCTTTTTCAACCAATTTTTAATAACTTCTCGATATTGACGTTATCGAAAATTGTTATGCTCAGTATCTGAAATACGGTCGAATTTTTCAGATTTTTGTGGTATTTCCGAGTACGTGAAGTTCTGATTTTATTTCGTTTTTGTTGACACTAAACGTCCCATACATCCGTTCCCAAAAGTTAGAAATTTTCAAACCATAAACGATAGAGTTGTTATTAGTGCAAGCATAACCTTCTTCTCCGAGAGATGCCACTTGATGCACGTGTGTGCGATTAAATTTGTTCGACTAATTACCCAGTGTGTACACGTTCAATGGACGATGTTTTGCCTATGAGAGTTTGCGAGATCTTTGCAGTATCTGGACTGTCGAAAACCTTTGAATGAAGGATTGTGTATTGATCATGAAAAAAGTTGCTCCGAAGGGAACGTTACGAGTACTTGTTACGAAAGAAATGTATTATATTATATCTATGTTATCGAGGTCGTCTCGTTATGTCGTAAAATTGAATGAGCAAATTTCAGTCTGTACTCGTATCAATTTTAGATACGTATATACTTGTCGCTCTGGTAGCTTTTCATTAGTTTAAAATGTATGATCGCTGTGATAGAAGATTTACCATAAAAGATACAGAAATACATGTAATTTAAAATATGTTATACGTTCAGGAATATCTACTCAAAAAATCAATTTTCAGCTATTTTCATACATTTCGTACGCTTTACATTTAAATGAAGACATTCTCAAATAAAGTTAGGTCGCGAAACAATATTATGTTTTACAAGGGACTTCTCATATCAACATTTTTATTAAACAACAGACGTTGCCTTACCGAGTCAACGAGTATCCGTATATGCGTCTATTAAAGTTGAATTCGATATATTCAACCTTATATTGTTATTATTATTATGAATTCCAGTTTTGAATTCGAAAATTGTTTTCTCGATTCTTTATACTATTATCTTTTCCTTCTTGATATTTGTGTTTAACCGACGCGAGCTCGTAAATAATAAACGCTCATAATATTAAACACTGAGTATCAAACAGCTGATACTCAGCGGCGGAAGTTCAAATTTTATTTGCGTGTAATTTTTTATTGGCGCCGAATTCGTGAATCAGGCAATTACGCAGTATATCGCATTGAAAACCAGAGAACACTGCCGCGAGCAAAAATGAAAAAAAAAAAAACATTAATGCCGCTATGGTTTTTCCCAAAAAAAATGACGAATAAACGGAAATTAATTTGCACGCAATTTATGAAAGCTAAAACATTCATGTGTGCTCTGCGCACACATCGAAATGGTTGCAGACGAAGAGCGATAACAGAGTCAACTGTATCATATGAATGTAGTTTTCGACCCCAGATTACGATATCGACTACAATTTTTCTTACGAGTACCCGTTATCATCTCGTCTCGTGATATTGTGATGCTGCGCAATTGTGTATGTAATTTATGTACATATATCGCCCACCGGAAATGTTGGACTTTCGATCTTTTGCATGGTAAATGATGAGATTTTTCTGCAGATGACTTCCTAGATCGCACTAAATCGCACTAAATATATACTCAAATGTGCCGTCCAAAGCTGTACTTCTTAGCTTTAAATTTTTAACGCACTACGCAATATATCTCGCATGTCATAGATTAAAGTGTTATGTGATGCATATACAGATATAGAAAATCCATTGAAAATACGATCTCTGGGGGAAGAAAGTTCGAAACCCGAGATGCGAAAAGGATATCGTATTCGTCGCGTCAGTAAGATGCAACCGAAGCTGAATGTGTGTTTCGCGTTGAGACAAACCGATGGACCAGTGTGGGTGAAACTGGAATTGCCGGTGATTTAGCATGCAAGTATCTGGTTGTGTTTTAGGCTCAGTTAGGCTTTTTTTAAGGAAGTATTGGTAGAAGCGCTTTAATACGAATAATAAACAGATACATTCATCTACAATTTTGTGCTTGATACGACGGATTCTCAGGTCACAGATGTGACTGCAGCATACAATAGTGAATAAATGGTTGCTCGAGAAATCGCTGCTGCGATGGGAAGTAAATTGACGCTTTTCCGCATCAGTTAAGCTCCAGAGATTTTGATGTCTGTATTAATTGCCGAGTCAGCGAGTTTTCGCACTTAAGACAGGCATCGAAGATCGAACTTTCCAAGCTGGGTCTGCAAACAATGATCTACAACATTTTTGGTATTTATGCGGAGCTTCGTGTTCACTCGTTGTAATCGTTAGTTCTGTGTGAGTGAGTTGATTCATTTGCGAACGATATTCTTCGTTTACACGACTGAAAAACGTGATCGGAGTGTATTAAACATTTTTTTAAGCCGTAACAGCAACGCGGAAAATATCCACGCAAGTGTTGATGAAGTAGAAAAAGATGGAATAACTTTGTGTACTTTATCAAACTTTGATAACCCGAAACCGTTCAGAATTGAAATTAAAAAGAAAGTATACTCCATGTCTTCCGATGTGAATTGCTTTATACTCTCGCGAGTAAGAGAGCAAGGGACAGAGAGGTTCCCAATTTTTCAAAATATCTCAAACGCCAATGAGTGTACGCGTGGTAACTCACAATTTGCCGAATCTACGAATTTTTCGAGAATATCAAAGTAAGCGAAAGACAGAGGCAAAAAGACCGACATAGAGAAAAAATAGGAGGAAGAGATATATGGGATTCTTGGGTGTATTAGGAAATTTCATTGCAAGAAAGAGCTTCGTCCAAAGTTCAATGCCGTTGGTTCAAGCGGTCGCGAACAAAACGAGGGTAAAACCCTGCTCAATAAATTTCTATTTTATATCAAAAGTTTCACCCAACTCCAATGCATCAGATGATTATTCAGTGGAGTGATGAAAGCAACGAATGAAGATATTGAAGCGAGATTGGACCTTGCAGTTCCGCGCAGTCAGCTTATTTAAGGTAATACAAGGGGATAAAGCGGAGTTTTGTGAAAAGTTGCAAAATATTTTTACCCTACGTAGCTATAGAGGGGCTCATACTATTTCTCGCACTTTGAACTTTAAACGAGCTGATTAATAATGCTTGTTTTCTTTCCGAACCCATTCTTCTGTTAAATAACTAACATTTGAAAGAAAAAAAGCGTAAAACCTCGTCCCTTCGATGTAATCCGGAACATCCGTTAATTCGAAAGATTGTCTCGTATTTTTACGAGGGAAATGGTAATTTTTCGTTCACAAACATGCATTGGAACTTTGCGAAGCCGGAGGCTGGGGGTCCGAAAAAAAATCAACGTTTATTTGATACACCGGTACAAAAAGGTACAAAGGACCAACTCTCGTTGAGAGATTCCGAGTTGACTACAAATTGAAGATTATTCGTACATGTGCAGTTAAGTGCTCTTCCGCCTTTATGTTTATCAATATTACAAATAAACGAGGGAATGATTTAATAAAGTCATGTAGCTCGTCAAACGACTTTGCAACAGTTTATTTACCATGCGTTACGTGAATGTGAATCTAATAGAAATTCGAGCATGAATTCGCTATTCAAGATACTCGTTTTTTCTTTTTGTATGCCTATGCGTACTGGTACCTGCATAGACATCTCTGTCCCGCGCTTTCTCGTGGCCGAAACCTCCAGGGAAAACTAACTTTACATTCAACCGTCCCATCCCCGACTCTTACTTAGGCACAGAGGGATGCTGAGTTCATGCATATACATACATGTATGATGATGTCGATGGTATATAGCGCCATGGCGAACATTTTCCAAGCGAACAACCTAGAGGCGCCCGCGCTCGGCTAACTCGTTACCCTAAGTGACCCGTTTTCCTCGATTCGCTAGTTTATTAACTAAAAGTTGGCTGTTGCATCCCTTACCATCATTTTCTCATAGCGGAACACTCGAGCACATTTCGACGGACTGTGAAAGCAATCCTACATCGTTTCTCATCGAAACCGCCGAGAGGCAGAGCATATATATATATATATATATATATGTAGGTATACACATGTGCCGAAAACGTGAGCGTTTAAGTTTATACGTCCTTATGCACACATATATACATGTACATATATTGTATATAATATGCGGACTAAACTGGTATCCATTGAGAAAGACTCTGTTTGCTCACTTCGAACCCAGCATCCATCTTATGATGCAGCTATTTTTCACCGTCGAGATGTATATGTGTGTGTGTGTGTGTAAGCATATATATATATATATAAATGAGCCTAGTGATAACGATACAGGGTGCGAGGAATTTATGTAAGACAAAAATACCTTCTTCCATGTATTGTATCCATGGGGTCAAATCTCTGACGCAAAGTCTACACACTGAACAACTGTAAATGTGTGATATATATATATACATGAGTTGCGTAATATATATATATATATATACATATATATATATATTGAGTTTCGTAAATCCGAGGCTTACAGCAGACTGTCAAATAAATATTTAGTCGGATGATCTCGATGGTGATCCCAGCGCGTATTTCCCTCAGGTTCGTTTTTTATAAATAAAATACGTAAAAAAAGAACGTGGCTGCTACAGTTCGATAGAGTTATCAGTTTTATATTTATTTTTTCCTCGATGATAAAAATGGATGAAAAATTCATTTCACCTGGAAAAGCAGAGAATTTCGGGAATTCGTATATCCCACACTCAAACACACACACACACACACACATTTAAAAAAATTGAATTGATAGTTGATTGCATTCTCATTTGATTTCAGACGGGTTGCGACTATATTTGATGAGTGGAAACATTTTAGCAGGCGAGTTATTTTCAGATTCATGATGAAAAGGAAATTAATTTTTCTGCTGAAATTTCTGATGAAAGTTGAAAACTTTCGTGCCTATTGCCAGGTAACTGGCGACTGCTACAGATATAGGAATATTTTGCGTGACAAAAAAAAACTGCACCAGATCGTGATACGTTGATAGGAATGCTTTAATGCTCAATAATGCTTAATACTCGCTTTATTTGCCACATGCTTTTTTTCTGTCATTTTATCCGTCGATATTGCTGACTGTCACGATTTATTTAAAAATTCTAGCGTTAAATGGAAATGAAAAGACATGACGACGAATTATCGTCGCTCAAATAGACTCAAGCTCTGCGTGAAAATATACTTTAGAGCAAACGATTGAAATTCGCGAGAAAAAAAAACAGTTGATCGATATACGCCGTTCGGTATTACAAGATTCGTTAATGAATGATATATATCACTGCTTTTTCTTGCCTACTAAAAATGAAAAACCAGCACCACCCAACAAAGTGTCCGGGACAACTTTTGTCGACGCAGCTATATAGTAATGTTACGCAAACTATCAAAAAATCAAAAAATTATTACACGCAAAAAAAATGGCGATAACTCACCTCGATAACGGTCTACTGGTAATGAAGTGAGTGTAGTAGAATATACTGGCGACAGACACGAGGAGAAGGGCGGCAACGCATCGTTTAACCGTAGCTTGCTTGAACACACAACGAGGTCCGACTGAACCAAAAAGAGGTACATTCCCCTTGCCACTTGGGAACCTCATCTCGAGCTATTCTTCTGTGTTTTCCGATTGAAATCCTCACCAGCAGCGCCAAGGATGCTCACTCGATTGGAGATCGTTGCAACCTTATGCGTTTGAGCTTTTTTTTCGAGTTATCTCTCTATGATCGTGGCGTTTCGAAATCTTGAAATTGCACGTTTACAGATGTGGGGATATGATTTATTTTTTTTCCTCTTTTCACCACCAACGTAATTAGAATCGATGCACGGTCTTCTATTTCCGTCGTCCGAAGAATCCAACGCACCTGTGTACCGTTATACCAGCGTCGAATTTCCGTTTCTCGATCGTCCTTAAAAAATCACGAAAGATCACGTCAACGCCGTTCCGCAGCTTTCTAAATTAATAATCACGATCCTCGACGAAAAGTCCGGGAATTTTCAATGAAAAAGAACGAAAATTTTCACAAATTCAACGACGAATGACTCATTTCCTGTTTTAATCCGACGCTCGAATTTCTTTGAACGAAACTTTTTTATTTATCACCACACATTTTTTCGTTTATTTACAAAAATTCAATTATTTTTTGTCCCAGTGTTTATCGACTCGGAGCGAACTCGTAATTTGACGATCGACCGAAATTTGGCAAAGCTCGCGAACTTTATTTTCCCGGATATCCGAAATTTATAACGAGTATTCGCTGAATCGTTCTCGATCGACGTGAAAGACATTAGGAAAATTCATCCGGGCGATGCTCGATCTTCCTCCTCTCGTTCTCTCGTGACGTGATCCATTATCGGATAATGTTCGACGAGACGTTTCTTCGTCGCTCATCGCGCATCATTCAAAGCGTGAATTATCAATAATTACATCACGCCGATGGAGATCCGAGGTGTTATCAAACTCGCTGGCACTTGGCACTCCGTTATTTGCGTTTTACAAAGCTCGCCTATCGCTTAATATGCGCGAGGTCTGTGCGGAAAAAGATATTGATCGAGTACGAAAAAAAGAACCGAGGAAAACATAGAACGTGCAACGATGAGAAAAACGTTCCCAGAGGACTCGTTCCCTATTAATGTTTTGTAACGAAGAAAAGCGCTTTATATTCTCTCGTTACGTTTAATAGAATGTAATTTTCATCTGCATTATTGAACCAATTTACTCGTTATTTATCTATTTTCTTTTTTGCATTTCAACCCCGAGAGTTTCGCTTCTTTTTCCTTGGATTTTGCAACCTCGGGTATGTGCCTTGTGTAGGGAATAAAAAATCAATTTTTATTGCGACGAGCTGGCTGCCCAGTGACCACCTTCCGTTCCTCAATGGCTCTTGGCAATTCGTTTTTCTCCGAGCCCATTTGTTATACGCCGAAGCTCTACGGATAAAAGAAGATCCGCCAGCCTTGTCTGGTTTCCATCTTTGCAACTCTCCTCTTTCGCTTTGCCTCGTTTCCGCTGTGCCCTGAGAGGTAGACGGAGAGGAAGGAACTCTCACTCCCGACCGTAAATTTGTTAACGTTGTGCGAATTTCTTCTTCACCAAATTCTCTCGTACTCCGTTTTTCTCTTTACGAATTACCAACTGCGTAAAACGCGTCTCTTCGCTCTTGTTTCTTCTCTTCTTCAGTTATGGTCGATGGGAACCTTCGGTCGTTCGGACATCAAGAGATTTCTTTCGCGAGGTAACTCGGATTTTTTGCGAAAATACCATCATCGATGATGTTCGTAGTTTCGCCTCATGAAACTTCACTGCAACAGAGGCAAAAAGAAAAGACATAAATTTTAATTTGAAAACGGGGAAAAAGATTTTTTTATTTCATGAAATTTTCACCTATTTTTAAGCTTTAAACGGTATGCTCATTTCATTGACTTTTTTCCCTCGTAAAACTGACTTTTTACGGTACGATGAAGAATTTGCTTCATCGCAATGTCCTGCGCGAATAGCCAGTCTCGATTCTTTTAGCAAAGTGCCATGCAATCTCGGAAGAAGAATAAATCCAAGAAAAAAAACCGAATCTATGAGCAATTTGTTTGGAGGATATAAAGCGGTGATTATATCGAGTGGGTGAAATCGATCGATCGATTCGGTTTACATTTACAGTCGAAAACTTCCTTTTTTTTCCTTTCGTGAGCTGGCAAACGATTATCCGACTCTGAAACGTTTTGGTTGTAGAAATCGCAAAAAAATCGTGGTAATCGGATTGGAAGCTTATGTATAGATGGATCGTTCGGTCAACGAGAGGCCGGCGGAGAATTGGGTTCGTCGAGCATACACAAAAAAAACCTTTCTTCTCTGCCGATGCAGGAATACAGTGTACGTAGGATCGTAAAGCGTTCTCGATATAGCGTAGACGTTTTTTTTTTTTTTTTCAACAGTTTAGCAATATTTTTTAACCAAGAGTTTATCCCCGAGTATCGTTCGAGCAACGATCCGCGCAATAACGGGACGGCTCGTCGGTTCGCCCGCTCGACAGAGGGCTGCGAGGGAGAGAAAACATCTCTCGTTTCAAGAGTAGTGAAAGACGAAAAACTAGCAAAAGAGATGCAGCGAAAAGAGAAAAGGCACAACCGCGCTTGCCGCAATTAATCGACCGTATTCTGGAGCATCCCCGTTGTAGCGAAGTAATTTTTTTCCCTTCCATCTCTCGAACATTGGACCAACAAGAAGTCCATTAATCAAGTCCTCACTTCTATCCGGAGGGCTTGCCGTTACAGAAGCTTACCCGCGTATCTCTATACACGTATATTACGATCATTCTCCCTCTTGTTGAGGGCAGAATTCCTTTTCCGCTCGTCCACTGCACCCTCGAACATTGCTTGTCTTCTTTACACGGAAACATTTGTCACTGCTTCGCAGCTTTCTCTGTAAATGTATGTATACTCTTTTAAGAGCTCCTGTAAAATTCGCGTTCTCACCGTTCGCCGGAATTCCCTTCCGCTCTTTCTTACCCCGTTGTCTCACTCTCGAGAGAGCCTCTTCAAAGAATGCCATTTAATCTGATACATGTGTGCTATTTAACCGGATACACGGGGGGCGGATGCTCCAAAAAATTTTTTTGTAAATATTTCAGCCGAATATCACATTTTTATTAGCAGGCGTATGCCACGATTTCAGAAAAATTGCAGGCTGTCACGTAGTCGCACGCCAAATTTTCGCAACCCTTAAGCATGTTTCTTGAGCGGTGTCGTAGTTTCAACCGACTTGTGGCTGAATCCATTCAGCAGTTTTTCATTTTCATCGCTTTAATTCAGACATTTAATAACGAGACTGTCGGAAATCATGACTGTGTGGGAGAATCAGAACCTGCCGCGTTCGACGGTAGAAAACGATTAAAATTCAATAAATCTTCGTGGTTGAGGAAAAATTTCAAACTACTTTTGCGAATAAAATTCCACATCATTAAGATTAAACAACTTTACGTCAAAGAAAATTGATGCTGCTGATAAAAAATGCACGGTCTCGCGAAAGATTTTGATCAATAAAATTCTACAGCCTTAATTGGAAAACTTCATTACTTAAAGTTGAAGGAAATTCTTGCGGCTGATGAGAAAAAGATTTCACGTATCGCGGAAGATTTTTACAGAAGAAAAATGCTACAGAGCAAAGATGGAAAACTTCATTACTTCACGATGGAGAAAATTCTCGCGGCTGCAAAAAAAAAACTCAACCCGTAGGCATTGGTCGTTTAAATTTTACACGGTTCTCAAATAATTTATGAACAAATCGCTTCCGTGGATAACACGAGGCTCGTTTAATTCTATAAAATAACAAAATAAAGTGGACCTGGCCATATCTATTTATCGACTTGGAAAACTTTTCAATTTGACAACTTTTTATAAACGGGCTGTGCAAATGTACTTGAATCACGTTTTTTAATAAGATTTCTGGTATTTTTTCTGTAATTATTTCCCATATTTGTACTTTGCAGAAAGGAGGGACAATGGACCGAAAATTAAATTAGCTCATAAACTTGGAACATATGACATTTATTATTTATTAACACTTTTATCGCGCTTCGTATATGCTATCCAAATTTTATTTTATCGTTTGAATATAGACGAGCAAGCGAAGGCACCAACATCGTCGTTGAAATGCAGAGTTCTTCGAACGACGGTGGAGAGACTCATATTATTTGATTGCCATAATGTTTATTCGAGCAAAGTAGAATCCGATGTAAATAACCGTTTGCCAAACTCGAATAAACCCACTAACCTTAGGTTGGCCATTCGGCAGTGGCTACAGTGCACTCATATGCCTTTGTAAAAAAAAAAAAACGAACGGAAGGTGGAAGAAGATGGATTTTTATAGCAGTTTCTCAAAAGTTCTTCAGAGTCTAGGGGACATTTTTTCATCCACCGGGAAAAGCTTGGTCGCATTTTTCTCTGCATCTAACCAATACCGACAACGATGGAGTCACGCTGCATGAAAGTCTCTTACTCCCTCATTCCTTTTGTTCTTCGTATTTCTCGGAATTTCTCGATCTCGAGCTGACCTTAAATTTTTCACCAAGCGCATATTGATATCCTTGTTCGGGAGTGTGCTTCGGCGGACTGAAAGCTACCGGTGTTTGACTAGCTGGGTCACAGTGCGCCGGTAGGACCATGGCTCTGGAGAGATCGAGGGAAAAGAAAATGGATGTGCTTGGGAAAGAAAGTATTTTTCCGAATAAAAAGAAACGGTCGAGAGGAACATAAGGGTGAAACAAAAAAAAATTGCCATCAAATACATACAAATATAGTCGTGAATAGCTAAATTCTTTCTCGTGGAATATACGTGCGTACTATATATATTATATAAACGCCACAAGGTTTTGTATAATAATCGTGTAGATGGTTTTATCGTCGGTTTTGGGCTTCGGTGGGTTATCATGTTTGAAAAAAGTCAAAAATGTTTGTGGTCGATATCAGATCGTATGAGATTTTTTGTACAACAGGAATTTAATTACAGGATTTTTCCAATAACCTTTTCCGGAATCACATGCATTTTCAGATATTACGTGTGTGCGCCTTCCCTCTTTGCCCGATGGAATTTCTCATTCCGTTATTCTTCGAATGGTTTGATTTCGCTAAAGACGAACGACAAAACGAAAGAAACGAGACTTTGGGAATGAAAAAGATGGACTTTCGAGACGGATATTGGATTTTTTTAGTAAACGGATTGTCCATTTCCGCCGTTAATTTACCTAGAATCTATGTCGTCCGTTCTTCCCTTGCTTTGTTTTGCAGACGCGAACTTTTATCGTTTTTCACGCTTATAACAGCAACGTTCGAACTGTTTTCCTTCTGTCGCTTTATTAAATTCGATTATTCGAACCAGTGAGAAATTTTCGTAATTTAACGTCTGTAATTCTATGGCGTTGACAAATTCTGTAAACATCCGTAATCTGAAATCCAACAGGAGTCGTCTCGAAACAATTATTCAACGTTCGATTCCAGTGAGCGAAATAAAAAATAAAAATAGATTCACTCTTTGGATAAAAGAAAACCATAAATTGGAGTGGATTTAAATGGAAGGAGCGTCCGATATCAATTTGGTGATTGAGAGAAAATCCGAATTTAAAAAACCCACGTTTTATTTAAGATGTTATTTAAGACGCATTTAAGACGTTGTATGTATCGTTGATTCATTTGAACGAAAATAGCACGAAAATAGCACAAAATAGCAATAGCAGTAGGAATTTCGTTTCGAATTTCCCTTCGTAAAATAGGGTGTGACACACACTTGCTATCTCAGGAGATAAAGATTGATATAGGTTTTCGCGTTTTGCAGACTGTCAAAACAGACAAGCCTTCCTTCGTTTTACTTGATCGCTTTTCTTCGGCACTCTAGCAAGTTCTGACATCTAGAAATCTCCGAAATCCTCTCTGCGTGAGTTTCTTCGCCTATGTATATACGTTTCGCATCTTTCCTCAATCCGACAAAGCTCTTCGCCCTGCAAAAGCTCTTTCAACGCTACTCTCGTTCCACAAATAATTTGATATCTATATACATATAGTATATTATACCATGCTATATCTCTCTTGCGAATGACGCAAGTATTATTGACACATGTCCGTCGAGTTCGCCTTCTCGAGGTCTAACATCGAGAATCATGATGCAAAGACAAGAATATTGGCTACGACAACGACGATGACGAAAAGCGCAACGATGAAGAGATTCCCATCGAACCCACGGACTTATCCGAAGTATGGATTATCTCTTGAAACGCCTGTTGCGAGTGTCAATGGTTCTCTTTTAGAAATTTATGCACTTCCGGTATATGACATTTTTCCGATTTCTCACGCTGACCTTTTCACTTCAACTGTTGAACCTTACGCTGTATGCGTTATTTACTCAACGCCATGTACATGAAGAATTTACCTACCGAAAAACATCCAATTCTTGACTCACAAAAAAAGAACTCTGGGTCGATCTGATCCCAAACATTGTTTGATTATTTACCATTTTAAATTAGTGAATGCGATCAGCATGTAAAAAATCCTCAGTTCTGATTGAAACCTTGATGATTCAATCAATAGAATTCGAAATTGCCGGTGGAACTATAGACGAGATTGAAAAAATTTAAATATAAAAGGTTTCTCCAGAGAAAAAGCATAATTTACAAAAAAAAACCGCATCGTTTTATTCATTTATATTTTTACTCAAAAATGTACCCGTGTATCGCTGAATGGATATGATTTCAGGTAAGCGTCAATTAGGCTCTGTGCATTCTTGGATAATTAATTCAATGGTAAATTTAATTGATAAATATTCGAAAAATGAATTTTAATTACTTCCCATCAGCGTTTAGGAGGCTGTGGTATTTTTCGAGTATCAATGTACTCTAACGAATCGACCTCATGATTTCTCAAATGGGTCCAAAATTCATGGAAAAAAAATGGAATTTCTTACCGCATAGGGGTAACTTTTCATCGATATATTACCACTGGAATATACAACTGCTACCCCTTACTATACCGAACGCTTTGCCGTTGTTCGACTTGAGGAAAGTTGTTCTTTGCGAGGTTTGGTGCAGCCGCAGAAGCTCATCCTAATGGTAGCTTTCGAGAAACACATTTGATGTCCCTATTGCTCGTAGATTTGAGTGTATGCTCAAGAACGTTTCAGTACGGTTGTACTGTGTAAAACCACGAGAGAAACAAGATTAATCGAACTCTGAGCCTGTCTTTGATTGTTATTTCTATGTGAATACATGAATATATGTGCACACGTACCTCCTCTGTGAGTTAAACGTTGTTACACACAACGGGTATATTTGCGACTTTCTCGTTATTGATTTCTCTATCGGGAAATTTCACTTCCAAATCAAGTACCTATAATAGGTGTAAATGGCTTTCGAACTATTCCAGTTGCGTTGCATGCGAGAATTGTGGTAAAAGCAACGCAACAATCCTTGTCAATCGCATTTAGATTAAAAGTGTTTTTCTCAAATAATCAATTTGTTATACAAATGTGCGCCTTCCTCTATCGCAACTTTTATCAAATTTGTCTAGAAAAATCGAATATATTCTTGCGGGACGTACAATTTTGTTAAATTCTTTTTTAATCGATAAGTTTATACAATTTTTTTTCTGTACTTTCATAAAATGGTAGAATCGGTTATTTTCTTGGCATGCCCGCGCCAGTCGCATTCAGGTTAAGTGTGTTTTTTTTTCTCTCAAATACGCTATTCGTCATTAGGGTGAGGTGGAAATAAATTTAGGCTCGCGTGTTCAACTCCTGTCAGGTATAAAAGTCCTTGCTATACTCAACCTCGTCGTGATTTGAAATTTTTTATCCCATTATTTTCGAAAGCGTGAATTATTCACAGAAAAAGGAATCTCTTGCTCTCCGATTACCCAATCCGATGAAGGGCACGTACATTTTTTTTCGAAACAAAATCAACTCACTTTCGAAACTAATGGGACTAAAAATTTCGAGCGATGGCGCAAGCTCGAGCCGAGTTCCACCTCCGTACGTCACCGGCTATAGCAATTTTTATCAAATTTGTCCAAAAAGAATTGAACACCCTTGCGCGACGTATAATTTCTTATTGAGATGTTTTTCAATCGATAAGTTTACGTAACTATTTTTTCCGAAAATACAAAAATCTCCAATTCCCTCACTGTCATTTATTTGCATAAAATATACGAATACGAATCTTTGTCGTGATATAAATCTATTTCAGTGCAAGAGAGTATCGCGCGAATTTGATTCATCTCCATTTATTTGTGCAGAAATATTACCATTTTTTCCTCGCGTCCGCGCTGTATATCTCTCATTCATATCTCTTTATTTTCACCCCTCAACCAACACATCGAAAAGGCGAGACTCTAATCATGATCAGAGAAAGGATACGAGAGACCCAACGAGAGAAGCCTTTGTATGGGTATAGGGGAGCATTAAAACTAAAGCCATTACGAGACTTGGCACCCCGGGATCTAGTCGTCACAGCTATACATGTGCGACACGTGTCCCTCGCAGTGTGCGTGCTCGTATCGGTGTGACACTCATCTGCGACCTCCTCTCGAGCTCGCATAATACACACGAGAGGCTCTCTGAGGGAGGGTTGCCCGGGGAAGCTCGTTTTCTCGTCCGCAAATTAGCTCACCATCGGGGGTGCGCGCGATGTGTGCACCCTCAGTTTGTACTGTGTTATACACAAGAAGCACACGCGAATTCGTTTGGCGAAAAGCGAACATTTGCCAAAAAAGTTTCTTGACTCTCGCGGAGATTAAACCGAGAGGGAAAAAAAGGGTTTACATAAAAAAAAAAGAGAATCATCGTTTGAAAACTTTCAACGTTTCGGGAAAATCCTTTGGCTGATTTATAAATGCCGGGGTAGTATATACGTCAGATACAACGGAGTATTCTAATTGGACGATATTTTAATACACTCTCCGTAATGAAACTCAAAAATTCGTTTTCATAAATATATTCCAGTCTGCCATCGACTTCCATTCATTTCATCCCTGTAAAGAAAGTTTTTGCTTTTCGTGGGAAAGAAGGTCACGTGATTCCCGGATGCTTGTTGGAGATTTAAATGGAATGAAGTAGGAGGAAATAGAATCGATCCGTAATAACTATAGTTTATTTGCCTTGAGCTTCCATCGTTTAGAGAAGAAAACTGGAAATTTTAACGTACTCTACCATCAACGATGTTCAACTCCTTCTCTCGCAAAATTGAGAGGATAATGAAGTGGAAAAAATGTTCTCTCATTCGCTCCAAAGTTTCGACTCCAGCTTGCATGATATATTCCGAATGTTCTCAATTAAACGCGTAATATAAAAAAATGAGACTGCACCGAATGTGTATGGGCTGCAACTCGTACCATGTCCATTATGTGCTCTTCTGCTTTCTGTTTCATTTTTACAAGCGTAATGGATACATAATCCCTATAATTAGAGAAAATCAACTGTCAAAAATCTTAGTCAAAAATCGATATTATATTTCGCAATACCTCTTTCGAAAAATTATCCAGAGAATTCAAAGACGCCTGGGCATACATAGAGACACTCCTTCATGTGCCTAGCCCTAATAGAATTTCTCTTATGCAGTTATACATACATAAACAAATGCATATAAAAGCGTGTATTTGTCTTGAAGATTCCAACTGTGGCTGACTGCTGCATGACGTTATTCTCGACCCTGTTGCATACTAAATTCGAACAAATACCTTGCCTTCTTCATGATTTCCATTTATTCGATTCGCGTTTTGTAATGGTGTCCACAAAAGAGGAGGCACGGAATAAAATACAGACACAGTGGATGAAGGAAGAGAAATATTCAGTGCTATATTTGTTTGTACGTGCTTTTTTATTATATCCCGTTCCGTTTCAACGACGTTTGAAGCTGCATTGCTTCCGCTGTAGGTCCATACTGCTATCGCTTTGATTTTCAAAAGTGCGTGTCTGCACGCACGAACTGTATTGCACCATATATGTATATCTATATAATATATCTTTCATTTCGTATGCACCCTACGCATACACCTATGGATTGTTAACAAAAGAGAATAAGGGCCTAGCTCGCACGATTAAACGTATAAAGTTCCGGTGCTTGTGCCTCTTTGTACACCAATGGCGGGTGCACGTATGCGTGCACTTTTACACAAGGCACGCAGAATGTTGAAGCCTTCACTTCGAGCTGAGCGTAAAGTTCTCTCACGTATGTCTGGGTCTTGGGTCATTCTGATGTGCAAGATACAGGGATTTACATACTACCACGTCTCGTCGAGGTGTTGGAGTACTTTCTGTCCAGAGTACTCAGCAGAATCACCTCTAGATTTTTTATATTTTTCGGCAACATTTCGTTTTCGTTCGCCCAAGTTGAAAAACTGATAGTACATGATGTGAGAAACATTTTTTTGAATTTGGGAGTATTGAAAAATATTATGCGCATGAATAGTTTCTATCGCGTCAATAATTGTATAAAACGATTAATAAATATCCTGTAATTTTAGAAAAACTCTAATGTATATTGAAAAGAATGTGACGCCGTATTTTAATAATTAATTTAATTCATCAATTGTCACGAAATCTTATAATTATACTCGTGAATTAGGTAAAAAATTAACGTTATCACATCCACAAGTGATTTTACTCAAATTTTTATTTGGTTACCTCTTGGGTGCTCAGTCGTTCTCAAGATACTGATAATGCATGTTTGGCTCCTGTTTGTAGAGGATTTCATGTTCCACAAAGTTGTGTATTTTTGTGCTGAAGGTGCATTTTTTGATTTCTTGTAAAACTTGTAACTATATTTTTGGTTTTTCAACGTTGACGAAAAAAAAACACTGCCTAAAAAATAATGCGTGTGACAAGATGAAGGCTGCGAGTTTCTTCATAAACGACAATCAATACATGTATATAGAATTTTCAATCAAAGCCGGAACCAAAATGGTGCAGCCGTTTTGTTCAACAGTTCGTGTCAAGGCGAGTTAAGCTTCTTTTGTGCTCTTCAAACGTTCGAAAAAACACAAAGATCTCTTTTTTTTCTTAATAAAAGAGTCGTAAGTCTCTTGAAATGCAATTGGGTCAACTGTCCTCTCGAGATAATAGACGGAGGCATGTTCAAAGTTTTCTGTTGCACAGGACGGACTTCGAGCTTATGACAGTGACACTGGAGAATGATAATGAAATAACGAAAGAAATAATATTCCCGCGAAAATGTGCGATAGTTTTCGCGTTAACGTTTTAAGATGGCGTTATGTGTCGTCCGTCATGATTGACAGACAGAATTTCGAATATTTTTTCTTTGCTTTCACGAGATGGTGTAAATCGTGTCAAGATCCATTTCACCTTGCAAATTCAATGCATGCGCGCGAGGCGGGATACTCTCGAGAAGATGCATTACATATGCACAACGCGGACTTCCGGAAAGCAGTGCTCGAAACTCCGGAGGCATTTCCATCTCAAGAATTTTCACGTTTCTGCATTCTTTCCTCGTTGCGTTCCTTCAACCAACTCCTTTGCCATTTTTTAGTCCTTCCTTCGTACTCGTTCTCAATTTCTTATACACGTTTCGCAGGTCCCGCTATTACTCTCGTTTTCTTTTATTCCTTTCTCTCGGGAAGACGCGTGCTCGCATCCACCCTCCGTGAAAAAAAATACATACATACATACACACAGATTGCACACACAGACATACAACACGTGTAAAAGAACTCCGCTGTTTTCCGCAACTTTTCTTTCAGCCTCCGGATTTACGACCACTTCGCTCCAAGCAAGCACCAACGGGCTGCTGCTGTGATGTTCGACATTCTTTCCGCTCTACATTGGAAAGTGCGTCCAGCTATTTTTCCTCCAACTTCCTTAAACATTTGTCTCTACATTTTTTTTCTATCTATATACATAGATGCGTATGCAATTTTTTGCTGTTTGCCCAAAAATCAGTCAGCAAAATGACGACTTTTCTTGCACCCCGATATTACATATTTATGAGGTCGTACATTTTTCTTTTCACTGATCAGCATTCACATGTATTTGCCTTCGTAGAAATCAGTTTAGTATTCAAAGATGCGTATGTATTAGCATGAGATGCTGCGCATCGAAAGCTTGCTCCGCAAAGGTTTCTCGAAAGAAAATGTAAAAAGTAACGCAAATAATGGAGAAGCAGGCTGAGCAAAAAACCCACAAATAACGTTCGAGAGTGAACGATACACATTGAAAATTCCGCGTTTTCCCGTTACCGCAAAGAAAAAAAAGACGAGAAAACTCTAGTTTATTATACGGTGGTCTAAAAAAAGCTATAAAAATAAGCAGTAGCCTGTAGCAAACGTGCTATAGAAAAACTGTTTGAACACAATTGAATTTTCTTAATCATTCGATAATTGCCAGAGCACAGAGGGTCAACATGAATTTCGCGAGAAAATCAGCGCAAAACGTATGTAACATACAAATAAGTAAATTCATTGTCAGCGCTTTTATATACCTGATATATACAATCTCCCACAAACCGAACATAAAACGTTCTCTAGATTTTTACAGGAAACTAAAAAAATACTCTCATTCCTGTTTTTGTATCGATCAACATTTTTCAATCATCGAAATTTTGTATTGATCAATAGGTGACCGCGGAAATCCCGTTAAAAAATTAGTTGCGACTGTTTTCGGACGTTGAAGCTTAAAATTCGATTCGCCATAACATATCGAGGAAGGAAAAAAATAGGAGACGTAAAATATACGTACAAGCACGCTCGCACGTATTTTTTAAATGAACTTTGAACTTTCGCCGTTCATGTATAATGTATATCATTAATGGTGAAAAATAATGAATATTTTTTCATAATCATAGTAATTCCCGCAGTTATCTTTTCATAGCTTTTAGCTCAAATTGGTTGCGTTATTTTTTTTTATACACAGACACAGATCGTGGCTAAGGCTTGCCCAAAAGAGGCGCGTTAAAAATGTCACCATCAATCATCGATATCTATCTCGATGATGGATTACCGTGGATGACGATTCTCCAAAATGATCAAACCCTCCGACTCCAATAAGTTTGTGGTACCATAATACGAAGGGTCAACGTCTTTTTTCTCGAATCCGTCGTCGAAGGTAGAGTCTCGATCTTTCCGAGTTTCCTCGTTCGTACATTGTGTGACGTTGAGTGTATAAATATCTATGTATTTTTATCTCTCGGCCCGATGTGCACTCCGCAGCTCTGAAATCGATGCATGCTGTGTTTTCGCGTGGTCAGATCCAGATATCGTAGTGGTTTAAGTCTCGGCTAGTCAGACGAAGCTCGATTCTACACAGGTAACGTTATACATCTATATATGCGATAATTGGCTCTACATACGCGTACCAGTCGTATAACCGCGAGTCCCGATATTATATAAATCTTTGTGTGGGTGTATTTGTACATGTGTACAATATATACGTCCACGTTGCAAGCGTGTATGCTCGCGTGCTGTATCTATGTGCGGAATCTGTGTGCATATAGGTAATCGGTACCTCTGGCCAAGCGCGGTGCAAGTCGTGTGCAATTCTGGCTATACCCGCGTGGCCAATGGAGATACACATACGGTTCGATTCCAGTTCGAAAGTGCGCCCAAGCATCGGTATTATAACATGCAGAGGTCGACGACCGTATCACGTGTAACCTCGCTCATTTCTCCAAGACACGCGTCACTATTGTCCGTGGATGTAGCGACTCCAACTGCAATTTTCTATACTGTTTTATCGATTATCTTTACGACAAACAGGCACGTGTGTGTCTATACACGGAATATCGTGGAATAGATGATGCGATAAAAAAAAAGCTTTCTCGGGGAAGTTTTCACGAGGGCACAATGGGTCGCTTGGGTTGTTTATAAGTCACATCGGTTCAAGAAACTCCTATAGCTGATACCGCTTCCGCAGGTTGGTCGAGAGACACGGAGAGGCAAAAAGAGACACGGAAATTCATTTTCCATTTCATCTGCTAGGTACACACGTTGGGATTATCGAACTTATCGAACGTGAATGTGATCTTTCGTCGCTCAACTTTATTCCTATCGCATATGAAGGTGTGTAATCGAAGATCGCTCGCTTGCGTGAATGTACCGAAAGAATGTTTGAGATGAAAAATTAAGGGGCTTCGATGCTGGAGCAAAAAGGGCTGTACAAAGCGGCGGGCGAGAGAGGAAAAGCGTTTGCCGCAGTCTCTTGCTCATATGTAACTATTGAAGCCTAAATATAGGATTCGGTATGGGTGGATCGCGAGCTTACAATGCAGGCGGTGATGCGGCAAACGGGAAATTCTTAAGCGTCTACGATTTCGCACACGAATAGCGTTTATGTAAATCGTGCATGCGTACCGTTCGAAAATAGTGGATCGTACAAGGATCTAAATTATTATTTTTTAATGTACTCACATGCAAAAATCGTTTAGTGCGAAAACTCGGTTACGCCGGAATTTTTTGCATTTTCCGTTTATAGCGTGTTACTTCTGTGACGCCGACAAATCGTCTGACGTGATCGATGAATAATTCAAACTTGACTCCGGCATTACATAGCATGTGTCGTAAAATTAAGGTGGCTGTTGGAGTATGCTGATAAAAATGTCCAGGGCGTAAATGCCACTCACCCCAGATACGTGATCCAGTGTGTTTCTTGAACGCCCTTTAGCGTAATGACTTAAAAATACGCTTATGGGTACAGTATTTACGAGTTAAACCTGCACTTTTCCTCATATAGCTATATATACATTGAAATATTAGTAACGAAATTATTAACAGTGTCGACAGTGGCGATGTTTGGAAAATCATATCCATAGGCCTTGTTAATCAATATTTCCCCTTTACGTGTTCTCGCACGCGGTAATTGCGATTGATGCTCGTGAGTAACATGCGAGACCGCAGTCAAAAGGGAGAGAGAGAGAGAGAGAGAGTGCGAACCATGAGAACGATGAAATACTGGTCGGGTTTCACATCGACTGTTCTGCTCCTTCTCTCTCTCTCTCTTCCACTTTCCTATCGATACATGTATCTTGATCGGAAATGCCGTACAGCGATCCACAATGTGTCAAAATTGAATTGCAGTTAACCGCATCGAACGCACCGGAAAAAGGCCTTTGGAGCCGAACATGCGCAACACATCGAAGACTACTCTCATTCGCGTGTGTCTCATCCGTGCGTTTTTCATAAAAAAAATTATCCTACATATCCCCCTCATGTTCAATCGGGGCGATTCGTCACATGGCCTTGAAACGATATACCATACAGGAGAGAGACTATAAAAACCTTTCGTATTAGGCATACGCGTTACGCATTACATGTACTCAAGTACAAGCTTGATTTCTTGATGAACGTCACTTTATGCAAGACACTTTATATACACGACATGTGTTAATGCACTCGAAATTCTTTCACCTTTAACATCGATAGTTTGCGCCAAGATTCGATTTCGAAAAATGATCATACGGAGAGACTACTCAGCGAAAAATACGAAAAATGGAATGCATTCTGATAGATTGGGTAGGAATAGGTATTGTGGATCGAATGTAGGAAAAAAAACTTTCGAGTTAATTCGGGGTAGTGCAATTTTGTATGAAAAGCCCCGTATGCACATAGAGAGGTGTATGTATTTGCGTGCTATATGTTTACGCGCTTTATATGTGTACAAATGATTCGCGGTGGGCGAGCTCCGTTCATACCGCGATAAAGTATACGCGAAGCTCGGTTCAACATCGATGTTCTCCTCTCTGACGTTTCATATGTGTAACGTTGCGTTCATGTGTGTATGCACGTGTGTTTGTGTGTGTGTGTGTACAAGTTTTGTGTATACATTATATACGTATATACTGTATGTACATGTCTCTCCATGTATATAGTCTATGCCTGACCGAACTGCTGGGTTGAGCTGGCATGGGCGCTCGCGGTGATGAAGTGCCAGCTGATCGATACCTCAACGAGGGAGAGTACCGAACTAACGTGTGCAAATGTATGTGCAAATGTGAGCCAAATAAAAAAAAAGGAGCAATGAGCAAAAAGAGCGAGACGACGAGTAAGGCGACAAAAACCCCTGGGCATTCGCGAACCCGGGTTGAGATTACAAAATTTACACGAGCGTGTATGCGTTTTTCGTCGGAAATAAAAACGCAGCCTGAAGAGAAAGATAATGAGAGAATTGTGGGAACGCGAGCTTCCGTATAATCGGGGAAAATCAACCAACGAATTCGATGTTAATGGAACACCGACATATGATGGGAATAAGCAAAATCGGAGGGATTTACGGAATTGTCGTTAGGAAAAAAAGATACTCGGGATGGATTTAAAATTTTGTTGCCTTGGTTAAGAAGAAAAATAATTCATTTAATTAGTATTTTCGAAATTTCCGATATATGATGAAAGAGAATTCAGCCCTTCTACCTCACCAGGAGGTTTAACGTCATAAATCACCGAATAAAAATTATAAAGATGACGGCCGGAAGTCGACAATAAATATATGCCGTGGCTTATACACACAACCATATGGATATAAACGCGGTTTACGATGATCACGTGATATGGTAATCACGTGATACTCGTGCATCAGTAATGGATACCGTAAATTGTTCCTCACGATCAATCTCTTGATATTTCCTACAATTATCAGTGTGACATTTACGATCCATTAATGCATCAACATTACATTTTTAGATACAAGATATAGCAGCCTACGTAGAGAACAAAAAAAAATGATTAGCGCAAGTCTCTTCCGCACTGGCACACGCACGTGTACACATTTGTAGAGATTAGAAAATCGGTCGGAATAAAATATTTTACTCGAACGATCATTGTGCACAGGAAAAAATATTAATAAATTCCCCGCATGCGTATTGGTTTGGAGCGATTAAATCTAACGGTTCGATGATCATCAAATAGAATTTACGCATATCTTTATAATACTATTCGTAAACTGTTTATACGGGTACACATGCACGTACATGTATATATGTTTTCGATATGTGCATTGCAAGGAAGTATGGGTAGTGCAAAGAGAAAAGGAGACGAAGTGCTGACGTTCGATATCCGGGCCATTGGGGAGATTGGTTTCCCCTTAAAAGAAGGTTCACATGACACATGAGGTTCCTTTTTTATGTCTACGTGCATCGATAGCCGATAAATAAAAGGGCGTAAGTAGCAACGAAAAAAATGAAAAATAGAATGAAGGGAACGCAGAGGCAGCTTTTCTTCTTTTCTCCTTCGTTCGTCATGTCGCGAAGTAGGCAAAACACCGAAAAACCAAAGCGTCAGTGCTGAACGTCAAAGTGTTTGAACCTTTTCCGACATCAAAGTCTTAACGCTTGAAGAATCTTTGATTGTTTTTTTTTATCTTACATGATTAAATTCGGTGGTTTCCTACAAAAAGAAGTGATCTCCACACTCAAACTTTAAAAAGTTAAAAATGTACACCAAGTAATTAAAATAGTACTTTTCGTTGAAAAGTATTTTTTTCAAATAGTGTGAAAAATAAAAGTAACATTTTCTAAAAAAAAGAAAAAAAATCGAACTTGGTGTGCATGGAACCTCTTTTTCTTAATCACTCGTACACCCTCGGAAATACTTGGCGTTATAATGGATGTGGCTGTTTCGTCGGTGACCGAAAATCTCTCTGTCATAGTTTTGGAAAAGCTGTGATCTTTTTTGGGAAACTTAATCTCCCATCGGCTCAGCTAAACCATTATAGTTCAGGCGAAAATTTATTCATTTCCGTCTCGCGACACCGTTATTTTCTTGTCCACCTTATTTCCAAATCTTCCGCAGTGCTGTAAAAAAGTTCCCAGAGCGTCAGTTGCAAAAACGTAATGAGTAATCGAGAACTTTCAAGCAGGTGAGACGACCTTGTTGAACTTCCCCTTCAATCGCGATCATGCTGGGCTTTCTCTAAAATTCAAATTTATCAGATTTATCGAACATCAAAGAGACAAAAAAGTTTGCAAGTACAGAGGGTGTAATACAGTCATTGCATCAATGCAAAATTGAGTTTTTATTTTATCATAAAAAAGGGAGCTTTTATTTCCGTTTATTATTTTACGCATTACTTAATTTCCACCGGAAAAATAAGTTGAGAGAATATCCATTTTTCGAACGAACGTGATAATGATTAAAATTGAATAAACTCAATTAGCACTCATGTTCGTAAAATAATTTCAAAGTGATATTACGCACCCGAGGCTCATCATACACACGTTTTCGTTAGTTTTCGTTAGCAGCGTAAAATCCAGCATAAAAATTTTATTGCGCGAAAATTCGTCCAATCGGTTAATTCAATTTCGTTCGAGATTCTATTAACGAGCATAACAAAGTTGATCCGTTCAGATTCATATTGGTGTAGTCGCAATTTGACGGCAATTTAGACGGAAATCGAATGAAAATGAAAGCAGCGGGAATGGAAATATTGATACCGGCGTGGATTTAATCGGTCGGACCTTTGAATCGTTCCGACTTTGTCCCGTACACACTCGCGTCACGATAATCAGGCGCAGAAATGTCAATATGCTTTGCCTGTTATATCGAAAATTCATATATCAATTGCAACGCAATAACGTCAAATCTCATTCAAATTCAAGAGAGTTTAGTTCTATGTGGACACACATATTGACCTACCTTATTATATTTTGTACACTCAGCGCGTATATCGAAGGTTCAGTGAAAATATGAGGTACGAGACTCATCGAATAGTACTCTTTACAGCGTGAAAAAAATAAGGAGCGAAGATAAACAACGTTAACAAAATACTTCTCAAACTCTCAAATTCCGCGAATAAAATCGTGGGCTTAAAACTTTGCTTCGATTATTCACAAAATCGTAAGTTCGATTTGTAATATCTCGAAACACCTGCCATATCCGGTCAGTGTCTGTGCGAGCATCGGTGGGAACCTCAAAAAAATGTCCTCGTTCCCAACCCTCGTCGAACCCTTCGGGAAATCCATTTTTTTTTCAATGTTCATGGATTCTCGTAAAAACTCTGATTATGCCAATTTTATGCTACTGAAATTTTGTCGACGAATGAAATGCGTTTTTCGGTGGCAAATTTAGCACAATACGCCAACGATCGAAAAATTGTCATTGAACAATTTATCGTTACAACTGCACAGTCATGAAGAAAACGGAAAAACGCAGAGTTAAATCTCAATTGCGGAACAATTTATAAAAGTTTCGGTTTTATGAGATCAGACAATTTTTCTTTTTTGTGAATGCCATTGCTCGAGGATTGGATACAATTTCAACGTACTGTCATTGACAAGTCGCCGGAATTTTAGTACACCGTCATGAGGTTGTGCTATGATGGACATGAAATGCAAAAAAAAAACTGCATTTCATTTCGGCAGATAACACGGCAAAAAATATCTAACGGAGGGTGCTGGGGAGACGGCCGAACGTTTGAAAAATTTTACGAACAAGAGAGGACATAACTTATAGGAAGTCGAAGCCATAAAGAAAACGATGTGAAGGCGAAACACATTTGTGGCTTCCACGTATATTTTGCAACCCTATGTATGTGTACTTGGGTATATATATATATATATATGTAGTACCCATGCAGATAATACCTAGCGTAAGCTCGTAGGGATTTGTACAACGCCATTTGACAGCAAAACAGACGGAAAAAAACGAGCGTTACTTTGATAGACGAATCGATACATGAAAAAGCAGAGAGAGAAAGACCACATTTCATCTAATTATTCACACGTGTTCTTTTTTATTAACAAAACATTTTTTTTTAGTTGAACATTAGCCAAACATTAACTAAACATTGAGAAACTAAATATTTTTATAATAGCTACGTATAAAAAAAAAAATTGGTGCATCGAAGCGTACGTTGTGAAGGAGAACATTTTTCTAACAATGAAAATGTGGAGACGGTCTATTTTTTTTTAAGTATAGCGATTTAAAAAAATCGAGACAATCGATCAGACGCGAGTTTCCAACTGTCAAGCACGCGCAAAAACAAAACTGACGTGCTGAAAAGGCAGACGGAATTTCGTCACGAAACGAATAAAAAAAAACGATAAAAATAAAAGGAATACTATGCTCCGGGATCCACATCTTCATCAACTGTTTATTGGAAGGAAAAGGAAACTTCGAATATGTATTTTTATTTTTATGAAGAGAAAAAGATTCCTCCGTGAAACAGCAAATAAGTGAGATAAGGAAAACGACCCCGCATTATGTATGAATGAACTCGAGAAGCGTATAGAGATATCGATGTCGAAAAATAAATTTCCCTCTGAATAACATCCTCAAGTTTCATTGAATAGTTTGGCATCGTTTTTTCATACTATGAGGCAATATCGTTTCACGAAGTTTGATCGAATTGTTTCGCTGGAATATTCTGCATCAATTTAATATTTGTTGTCCTCTTTCATCTCGGTGCGTCACGCGATTTCACCTACATTAATATGCTGGTATATCGTCCAGATTGTGCATATGTTTCAACCACTGGACATATGCGAGAAGCGAGAGGAAGCGTGAGTAACGTTCATAAATAACTAACACGCATCGTGCTAGTAAGTCATACGTATCGTTGGCGATATTTCTAGACCGGTGCGTGGGGTTAGAATAAGCTTTCTGCGCTGTATGAACTATTCAATACATGCATATATGCATTCATGATAAAATGCCTCACGATTTTCTGTCAATTCATCGCCGCGTGGGAAGCTTTGTCATCGGAAAGTTTCCTTCAAGTATACGCAATGGATATTTTATTCACATTGATTCATCAACGATCATAGGCTCAATGATTTTTCCACTACTTTTATCGTCGTTTCAATCGCGTTGAATTATTAAATGATCCAAGAAACATTGGGCTCTTTGATTCAACAGTCGTCGAAACATCGAACACACCGATATTTTTCAAAATATATAGAGCACATATCGTAAACACCCCCTGCACATTTTGCCACCCCCCGTCGTGATGATAGAATGGAGGAGCTTTTCAAATGACATTTTATAAACTTGTTAGTAAAACATACAGGGAAATAATAGTTTTTTTTTCAGGAAAAAAGTGGTCATATCGAGAAAAAGCAGAGAATAAACTTTGTTTTTGTAAAAGTATAGTTGAGTAAATTCTGATGAATGCGGGAGACCGGAAAATTAATTTTTTTTGTTTCTCAAAGCAGTGAAAGTCATGTAATGGAGAGATGAAAGTCGTCGGTGAAAAGTCTATTTTCGTAATTTCGATGAAATAAGCAAGTGACGAAGAGGAGACACATATTTCGAATGTGTGCTAAAGATAATATGTACGGTGTATGATAATCGAATAAAGACATTCGCAATTACCGTTGTAGTACGCTCCAGAGACGCGAGATGCTTGCCTCGAACGACTAGACATGCACATTCTCGTGGGGCTCTTCGCGATCCGTGGTAACGCGTGTGATAATTGAAGTAGATACTGACGTTTGCAACAGGAATCGCAGACCAGAAACATCGTCGACGGACGCGCCTCGCGTATCTTCGTTGATTGGTGTCAATGGACGTAAAAGCTCACGAGTCGACGATGCAAAGTAGTTGAAAACTCCTCGGCGTTGTACGCGTTTTACATAGAGACACGCACGTGATTGTATGCTTGTTTTTCGACACCCATTTTAGCTGAACAAATACCCCGAGAAGGCACAGTTGCATACGAACTCTTTTCATCTAGTTAGCTTCTGTTACCAGCGAGCAAAGACACATTGGGTTACGTAATGCCCTACGAGATAGATACACGCGCGTTCAAAAACGTTTCTAGCATCGTTTGCTGCGTTTATTGCAACAATTGTGATCTTTGGAAACAAATTATTATCCGTGAAACGAAAATGCGGCAATTGAAATACCATATGCATTTGTCGCAACGAAAACTTTATTGTTTTTATAGTATTAGAAAAACCAACGATAATGGGGATTTGTATATTGAACATTTTGAAAAATGGTGTCTTCGTCACAAAAGAGATCCTTTCGGAACTCTCAAGCTTTTTTTCCGTTGCTCTTGATTTTTTCTGCAAAGAAATTTAGTCTGAAATTGATCAGCGGGTGATCGTAAAACCTTCGAAGTGTGAAATAGAATTTATCATACCGATGCTACGAAAAATTAAAGAGCTTTTCGATTTTTCACGATGTCAGAACACGATGAAAAGTTTATTCCTCTCGCACCCCTCCGAGAGATAGTTTACATAAAGAATTCATTTCTTCATTCACACGTGAACATTTTCTTGTAACAGATTACATATTTGGTCGTTCATAAATAATTACAATATTCGTGTGTTCCACCAAAACTGTCATCGTATTTCACAATTTTACCAAATGCTGAAATTCCCTTCGCTCAAGGTTATATATATATTATACATGTACATACTTGTATATACAAGACGATATACATATATCTCAGTGTTAATGGGTTTAGCTAGTATTTCGAAGTGATAGCTCTTACAGATACTGGGTACCCGTTTCAGGGTCCAGACAGCAAGACTCTCGAGATTCTCGTTCGCCGGGTTTCGCTATATCCACCCACGCGCTTCCGCGTTCTCTCCCTCGATGTGGCAAACGTAATTGCGTTCAGGGTTTCTCCTGAACCAGGTGTGCGTTTGTCTCACACGATCTAACGAGGCAGTTTACACCCTCGGGGGATGTATACGATGAATAGCTGCGGCATGTGAAGGACGCAAAGGGTGTAACGTGCCGGAGTGGCCCCCGAACTCTCGTTCTAACATCGTCAAGTACACGTCCATGTACCCTGCTACAGCAGCTCGTAAATTTGCTTTGCCAAATTATCAAAAATCAAAATTGTCACGTTGCGTACTGCAGCCGTTGGCTTTTGGCCGGAAACTGCATGTTAGAGAGCGTGGAAAATAATTTTGAAATATTTTGAAATCTTTTCAATCACTCGACGACGAAACGCTATCGCGTATCATTTAACACATTGCAAAAAGTTTTTGGATAATGAACGAAGACTCTATGGAATACGTATCGCCAAGTACGTGTCATCTGGTTGTGCTCCTGTAACTGCGTTTATGACGACTATTTTTTTCTGAATATTTTCGTAATTAAAAACGTGCACAATAATTTTTTTTTTTCAGAAAAGTTCTATCGGTTTTCAAATGAACCTTCAGAATTTAATAAAATTTGACATACTCGTAGGTATTTCTGAGAAAAAAGTCCAGTTATATTTGTGTAAAGTCACTCAGATGCAATTAAAAAAAGATATAGGCATTTTGAGTTTTACACATTTAGCGTTGAGCCTTACGGGTTCGTCAAAAAAAAGAGTGAAAGTTTAATATATAAGAAAACATTTTCGCTACTCCCGCAGTACCGATAACTAGCAAATAAAATGTTGAAAATGCACTTTTCGTGTCGGAGTTTATTGGACGTGACAACGTGGCGTTTGAGAGGTCAGAACGCGTGTCATATTTAAAAGCTTCATACATAGAGTATGTGCGATCTGCATGACTGTTTGTCTTCCTCACTTAATCGTGACGTTGCCACATCGAAATACCATGCAGGACAAACGCGACAGTGCGTTTGAGTACAGCAATACGACTGCAGCACTTCCCCAATTCGAAAAAGTACTTGGCGAATTTTGTTTTTGAGTTCTGTCGTTGAGAAAATTCACTTCGCACAAGTTATAAGCAATGAGACGGCCGTGATGATAAAACCTCTGATAGATTACGCCGATGTACATTCGAACTGGAGAAGAACTTTTCCATGTTAAAAAAAAAAGTCTGGTCTACGTTTTGGAGTACAAATTGCAAAAAGTGCAAATCGAGTCCCATGGAGTAATCAGCAGAGAAAATAAGATGGGAATGAAAACCTATGATGATAACGGATGCCATTTTGATGGCAAGTGACTAAACTTTGTTGACAGTCTACAAATTTATGATTACCTTTATTGTGTCTTAATTATTTTTGTGGAAAACTGTGCCTACATCGCTTTAGCAATTTTAAGCAGTATGGAAGCTTTACGCATCTAGGAGAACACTTTTTTTCAACTCGATCGAGCTGCACTGTTTGAGGAAAAGTTTTTAGATTTTAAGTTTAACCAGCAAATCTTCGAAGTTGTATTCTCCTTCCTGTTCATCCGAGCCTCTCTTGCATTCCATCTTTGTGTACCTTTGAGAACGTGCAACTTCAGCACTCTGAGGGTTGAGTATGGACAAACTCATACGCGTACAAATACATTTATTTCTTCGTGTACATGAGCTCCTCTACGTGAGCATGCATCTATGAAGTTTTTGATATTGTGCAACGTCGTATACTGGCAATTTTTCCAGAGATTTTTCCTCGTTTACAATTAAGCTCTCACGATCCGCTCACAATCAGACACGTGTGTGCGAGACGTGACCGGAAACACATCTTGTTTCATTGTTTATTCCTGACTTTGCTCCTTCGTTAGGTTCATCATTTTTTCATGTATTTTTTTATTCTTTTTTTTTCAAAATTTCGTTTGTACATACAGCGGCTGCACGCGTGTAACGGTTGTATTCTTCAAAGCTTGCGAAAAAAAGGTCATAGAAAGGGTTAGAATTTCGTCATTTTTTTCACAAAGTTAGGAACTACAACCCGCTGATGGTCAAATTATATTGTATGACCTAATCGCCGAGTTTCATCATTTTTTTTTGAAAAAAATAAAAATGTGTGCACCGTTAAATAAAGTCAATGTACATGTGTTTTTATTTTCGAGGATAAATCGATGAAAAAAAGTACTCAGGTGGCTGTGGCACGGCACGGAGAAGACAATATTGAGCTGATAATACAATGATGGAAACTTTGAAGAATACGGGAGATAAGAAGCGAAACATGAGAATAGAAAAACAGGATAGAGGAGAGAAGATGAGATAAAGAGAGCACAAGGTATCCCGTGAGTGAACGATGGCCACTCGTGGAAGATCGGGTCAAGCGAGTGACTCTTTTTCCTTCCCTCTTTCCTACCCAGCATCCGGACAAAAACTTCAGTCACGGTTCGTGACGAGTGCACACTAAATTGCGCTCTGCACATTTTTTTCCTCCTCTCTCTCTCTCTTCTTTGCACTCAATCTTTATCTCTCTCGTTGTATTGCTAAACTTTTTTCGATACTGCACGTACATTCCAGCTATCAATATTATTCAGTCCGCCTTATCTCACGAGCACGACGTGAATACTGCCTTTTTCGAAATGTATTATGAATAACAAAACTTTTTTTCGTTTTATCAGCTTATCATGAGTGTTCATAAAAAGGAAGAATGTGGTTGTTGATTCTGGCCGCACGTTTTTTTTTTATAAACGACATTCAAAAACGAATTACGTGGTTTTATGGGGTTTAACGAAAATGTTATAATCTAAACTGACACTGACTAACTTTTGACAGAGATCACCCGTCGTAAAATTTTTAATACAAAATAAAACGCTGCAGCGCAATCACTCAGACGTTTGCGCGAGTATTCGATTTCCAGTTCATACTATACATGTACATACATGTATTTATATACAAGTATGTGTACATATATCGAGAGGCGCATGATCACAGCTGCCCTCTCTGCAATCGTTGAACCAAATAAAGAACCTAGCGAAAAAAAAGAGAGCGGAAGCTGAAACCAAAAGTTTGACCCGATTCGTACGATTAACGTTAAACCCACCAGTGCGGCCAGATGACCGCGTTTGAGACTCTAAAACAAAAATTTTCCAATCGATACATGACAATTATTTGCCGTTTTATCGCCTCTGCTAAATTATGTATTGTTTATAATCAATTGGACGAAAATACAACGTTCATTTGAAAAACGGTAATTTCACCGCCCTCGGTATATAAAATGTTTAGTGTTAAGACGGTTCGCGAAAGCGCGGATGGCAGACTTTTCACAGAATGCTCTCTCTGATATATTCTTTCATGACAATTAAACTATCGATAAATTTGTCATGAAATGAAATGTTCATTAAGTTTATATCTCGATAATGTTGAATCGAGTATTACACGAAATATTTCGTAAAATACATTTTTTTGAAAATGTCAAGAGCCAAAGTAGTAATCGCACGGTATCGTAAAAAAAACCTCGTTTTGAATAGCCAAAAATGAATGAAAAACGAAAAAAAGCAAATGAAGGTGAAGGAAAATAAATATTCTTTCGGTTTTTATATCGCTTATATGGACCACATCAGATTTTCTTTGACAGTTGCGTATGAACGAACACGTGTCAGTCTCATTGTCAGTGTTTGAGCTCAAAGGCTCGCGTATGCTGTGGCAACGCGAAGTGTGGGCGTAATACGGTCGACGTTACACGCACTTTTCATGTGTGCATTATCCCCGGCAAACATAGCATTTCCGCATGCAGCCAACATACAAATCCGTCTCTATGTTTACCTCTGTGTTGTCCACATTGCTTTCAACTGCATGCAGCAGGCATCATATGCCACGAAAATACGTATATATCCCCTGTGCACTGTGATCTTTCGGCTGCATACACGCGCGTATCGTATATGAATGCGCAGAACACAGTCGACGTCTCAACAGCAGAAAGGCGTCAAATCCGTATTTGCGTATGCACCCAGCACGGACTGTAACTGTCGAAAATTCATCGAAATGCGATGTGCCCGAAGCAAGGTTAACAGCTTTATACGGCTGTGCACGCACATTCTCGTAAATGAAATTAAAAAGGGCCTTTTCGAAAAAAAAACGCTACATTTTGTAGACGTTTCATGTTCCTCACGATAATGCAATAATATATTTCGTTGGTGTACAAAAAATATTTGTTTTTTTGTTCTGTCGTTTGAACTTTCTTCAATTTGACAAATTTTCCTGTTTAATTGTCCTCATTGCAAGTACGGAGTGAAAAATCACGTTGGAAGATACGATGACGCAACGTATGTTTCTTACGTCAAACTTTGACAAATTACAATTGAGCCTCAGCGCAGAGTGCGAAAGAAGAAATTAATTATTAATGGCATTTTTTATTATGCCCATCACGAAACAAATGGGCAAAGACCAATACGTCGTGATATTTTTCATTTTCAGTCCATGAGTTTCGAATCGAAATTGATCGATCAACGATTAGTGAAAGACTCATCGAAAGTGAGACGGATTATCTGCCAAATATATCCAGCGCACTACGCCGCTAAAAAAGAGCTTTGTCTAAAGCTTTTCGCCTCATTGGGTTATGAGTATCGAAGCTTGAACGATCGTTCACTTTCGGTACCATTTGTTTTTTACAGCAAGTTTGAAACAAAACGTGGAGAATCCTCTCGTACTTTTTCGTAACGATATAGAAATCTGCGGGCGTGGCTCGACCTACTCGTGGACCACAAGCGGTACGCGCTGGGAATGCACGCGCCACAGAATCCTCTGGATACATATAAACGCTTAACTTTCCTTTCCCCTCTCTCTCTCGCTCTCTCTGTCTTTTTTTTCTGCTGCCTGATGGCTGTGGGCCAACGACCCTATAGGCCCAAATTCACAGCAGAACCGATCACGTGATGATGCGTTTAAACCCCCGACCCCTCTGGACCACCGTCCTCCGTATCCAGATCCGCGTGCCTCATCCATTTTGCAGCTTGTATATCCGTGGTCATCCTACCGTAAGACCAATCGCTTTCGATCTACGAGAGGCGAAGAGTATAGCAGGTAAAAATGCAACGTCGTTCGATGCCAGAGGAATGCACGGTCCTCTGATTTTTCCCTTTTTTTGCCCCTCGTGTTATCCCCCCATGAACTTTTTTGTCGTATTTGCCGGCCGTTGGGTCAGAATTACGGAACGACGGATGAAAGTGTGGCTAACATTTTCGTATCGATATCGAACCTTTTACTTATCCGAAAAAACAAAGAAGGATTTCGGCAATTTTAATTCGAATAGAAGGACTTCCTTATTTTTTTTGCTCCATCATAATTGTTATTCATGAGCACCGCATGAAAATGATGCGATACTTGATGTAAATATTTGTTCATGTGCTCACGTGCGTGTGTCATAAAAAAAATCAAAGTAATAAAAAAAAACTGCCTACGCTTTGTTGTTTTGCATTTTCACACTCTCGTTCTTCCTTAATCGTTTGAATAAATTCATTGAAACGCGATCTAGAACTCGAGAGATCTTCTCGTTGGAGACGCGTGGCTCCTTGCACTCCAATCATGTTTTCTTTGATATTACGACAATTATACACTTTTTTTCTCTCCGTCGCATCTTTTCATTACGAGAGTGTACGTAACCATCGTTTATTTCGTTAATTTAAAACGAGCGAGTAATTATTCCAAAGTGTCGCGAAGCAACGATTTGTCGCATCACACAATTATATCTTTGAATGAATTATAAATGGATGCTAACGCGATCAAATTCTCGCAGTCGCTCTCAATAAGAAATCGATCGTTTATTCAATAATTTATATTATACACCGAGATTTTAAGGTAGCAACGTAAATTTAACATTTTTTCGAAATTTCATTTGTCATAAGAATGATTTCTATAATCTTTCTTGGAGACTTCTGTTCGTTATTTAAAGTGCGTCGGCTAAAACTTTGATTATTCGTTTAAAACTGCACATAGAAGCAGGAAATGGCATGGACATACTTATTTCTCAATTGTAATGCTACCGAAGCTCCAAAAGTGTGGATTGATCGAGGAAAGATTTATTTCAAAGAATCTACGATTTTGCAAAATTGAGCTCAGTGACATTCGGCGAGTTCTTAATAAATACAAATAATATAATTTGTCGAAAACACTGAGCTTACGCAAATATAAGAAGCTCAGTTGCGTTTCAGTAAAACTTCGCGACGTGGAAGATTATGTCGCAACACAATCGTGTATATTTTGTTTTTTTTTAAATCGGACACAAAGAGCGGTCAAAAAAGTTATCAGAAAAAAGATTCACGCACATTTCGCGTGCTGCGCAATTTTGCTAAAGTCAAATTTCAATTAGATATGCTGTGCTCCACCGTATGTGTGTCACGAATTGTCAGAGTCACTGATAAACATTCAACGTACATACGTAATGCACAATTTACCATTGACGTTGGGTCACGTCTGCATTTATTAGAATACGTTTCATTATTATGGATACAAGGCCGATCGATTATTGACGACGTTAGTTGCTTGTCTATATACTCGTGTTACACGAATCCGACGATCTTTCCCATGTATTGCACACAAATGACTGATATATATGTGCATGTATGCTCCTTTTGTACATATTAACTTTTGACAAACAAAAGGGCGCAGTTCTAGACGCTGTGCCAAGCTCGACCGTTTCGCTCACATTCGTGGTTCTCCGACAGATCGTGCCTTTTTATGCGTCCACAAAAACTACATAGTATTAATGATAAGATGCAAAAAAAAATCAAAGGTATTTACGTGTATCGTCGCAAATATCCTTTACCTAACCTGTTGACGTTTAAGGCTGCCGAGCGTTGTATACGGACATTTTTTCTTCGTTGAAACGACGCGGTAAGAATGACGATTTCTGCTCAACGACCGTTAGCGCTTCTATCAACTCGGAATACAGTTATATACTTTTCTAGAGTTCCGGCATTGATATTTAAGAAAAAGAAATATGAAACAAAATTATCGATTGAGAAGAAAAATATTCAAAGAAATATCTATCAAGGATTGCTCGTCAAAAAAACAATTCTTTATTTTATTGTCAGACCCGCTTCTATAAGGGAAAGTATGAGTTCCTCAAGGAAATTTATTTTGTAGAATGTTGTATAGAAATATTTTAGAATCACTTGCAGATAATTGACGTAGACAAAGTGGAATGTCAATGACTGAAGACTGTTCCTACCTTGACTAACTAGATGCATTTTTTCTCTCAAATGCGGGTAAACGTAAGATTTTCCAACGTCGGGGTAAAGGAAAAAAAGAATTCTCGGTCTCTTATACATATGGGCAAGAAGACGAAGGATTTTTCTACAGTACCAAAGCAAGTTCCGGATGGTGAATGTCAACGAAACGAGATGAAACTACGATACACTATAAAAAGATCGTCCTTTGCGAAGAAACTACATACCTGGGACGACCATAAATTCTGACCTGGAATTTTCCGGATTTACACACTAGCTGGGGTCGAGTGGCATATGGGAGGATAAAAAATTCTCCCGAGAGATGGCGCTACTCGTACCCATTTCTTTAAATTTAATTCCATGGGATTTTTTCTTTATTTCCCTTGCTCGTGGCACGAACGACTAAATTGGAAATCATTCCGACGAAAGCATGTTTCGTAAATACAACTTTGTAAAATATCAAAGGCGAATTATCATTATTACTATGAAATAACAAAATATGGTTAAATTCGTTCTTAAGATTATCGCAAAACGAGTTACGCCGGAAAAACAGCTAAATATAGAAACACTGCTCCGATAATTGTACTGCAGATCCTTTCATTTCGAGAACGTGTCGGAATAACGAGAGATAAAAGTCTTTAACGGTCTGAAACTGAGCTTGCCTCGCACAGAAGATTGTTGCTCCTCTCGGTAAACGAACCTTTGCATTTACAATTTTGTCACAAGAGCTGTTCCAAGTCGGTCTATTATACTGGCGAATAATAGTATTTACCTTTGGAAAATCCCTCTTTGACAGTCATCAAAGCGACATTTCGTTCTAATTAAATTAACGAAGTGTTAATTACGATATTGAGTAATTCAGAGTCAATCTTTTTTTCAACATTTCGGCAAACATTTCAATAGCATTGTAATTAATATATATAGACACGATATGTATAGAAAAATGTTGCACTCGTTTACTGAATAACCACTTTAATAACGTTTTGATGAATGTGGGATGATTCTTATAATATGAAATTGCAAACGGGTAGATTTTTTATATACTCTCCTCAACATTTATTCATCGAGCAGTCTCTTCTCCTCATCAGTATTGCTCCTTTCCTCTCTCATTCACTCAGGCCTGTATCTTATTTACGCATACATATTACAAGTCAGAAAGTCCTCGTATGTAACTGTTCATCCCATTTTCTCTCTATTTTCTATCACGACTTCATTCAGCCTACTTTTCTCATTCGTAGCTCATCTTTGCCTCTTACTTTTTCCCTGCTGGCCTTCAATTGCCGCTGTACTTGCATTTTTTTTCACGAACAAGCTTCTTTCGACTATGCCTTCTTTTTCTCACTACCCTCGTTTTCAATTCAAAAGTGTGAGGAAGAAAAAAAACCGAGAGAGAGAGAGAGGGACTTTCGCCAAATAACTCCCACTCTCAAATGCGGAATTCTTACTGCGACCCCGACGAATAAGACCTGACGAGGATGTTCGCACACCGGATAGGTGCTATATACACTCTTTCCCTCTGGTCGGGTTAAAGGAGAGCATTGCGAATTAAAGCCGACCAGTTTCTCGCTAACGTAAGCTGTATGTTTTTGACGAAAAATACATCGGATATTCGAAAATGCAGTCATTTTTTCGTGTAATCCACACCGGAATCCATCAAACGAACGAGAAAAAAAAACCCCCAATCCTTCAACGTCTGTTATAAGATTACTTTTCACTAAAAACTTATTTGAAGCTGGAGAAAATACTGCACTCCATTGTGCACTATTTTTCAAGTGTTCCTTTTTGTTATCATTGAAATAAATAGATGTAGCATCTCATAAATCTATCTACTTTGAAAAAGTTCGATATTCAGATTTCAAAATTTCAGATATTCGAAAATGCAGTCATTTTTCCATGTAATCCACGCCGGAAGAGTCGTGTTCCTTCCTGACGAGGATATACACATCAAACGAACGAAAAAAAAATCCCTCAATCCTTTCACGCCTGTTATAAGATTACTTGTCACGAAAAACTTATTTAAAACTGGAGAAAACACTGTTTTTCAAGTGTTTCTTTTTGTTGTCATTGAAATAAATAGATACAGCATCTATTTACGCTTCTGGAAGAATTTAGTTTATGGAGCTGTAGTTTTCCTCAATGAAGCTGATGTAGATGCAACATGTAATCTTAACATATATGACTTAATAATTTTTCGATGTAACACACAATCGCGTGCTATAAAATAGAATGATCCGTCGAACGTGCTGGTATCTCGTTGTTGACTGAGACTGCTCGTTGCGCATTGATTATTGCCTACATTTATGGAATCTCGAAAAAGATGAATCATTTTTTTACGAAAAATACGAAAGACACTTCGTGCATCGAGGTCACGTTTTAATCATGAGTGCTCTTTCCTCACCCAATGAGGAAACAGCATGCGTTCTTCCGGCGCAGTATGCACCAGCCAAGAGCATCCGTGAGCGTTCAGAGCACTCGCGTTTTAGTCCCAAATTAGAAGCTTTTAAAAGAATACGCAAACAGGTGTTCTGCAAATGCGATGGATGAAAGAACGAGCATAAAAAAGTCGTACAATGGAAGAGCTTCCATGCCGAGAGAGAAAGTGTGGTATTAAAAAAAAGATGCATCCCGAAGAAGTGCCGCATTTTTAAATCGTCTTTTCCCCATTGTAACGTTCAGTTTTTTCCTTAGATCGAAATAACACTTCCACGTTGTTAATACATTGCGAAAAAAACGTGGTGTTTTTTTCGGATAATATTTAAATATTTATTGTTGCTTTCGTACCCGTTGCTCTCGAGAATGCCCTCCCGAATATAGATCATTCCGATCGAAGTTTTTCTTCAATCGTGCTTCGTAAATTCTTTAGACATTTTTTTTTTCATCGTCATTCGTTGAAAAACAGATAGACGATTCTTCGTATCCACAATTATTTATCGTGAAATTTTGCATTTATCCGCTCGGGGTCACACAGAACAGTCTTCAATATTTGCAAAATATGAATTTAAGGGAATCTTCGATGTTTCAAGAATCGAAAATACAAAATTCAAGACCTGAATGTTTGATAAATGTAAATACGTTTGCAGAAGGAGAAAGCATTGCAGGCATCAAAAGCTTTGGAGATCGAACGATTTTCAAATATCGATACAATTTTTTATCCGCATATTTTATGTTCGAACAAACAGTAAAGATTCTCATGGAATGCCATTTTCGTGTACATTTCTCGCGCACGATCGTCCTTCGAGCGCCAAATATTTCGGAGCACATTCGTCCCGACTCGATATCGCGGGTACCGCGGTGGCACGCGTTGCAAAAAAAAAACATTCAACGACGAGCGATTAATGATGAAGATTTTTTCTCCCGTTTCGAGTGAGAAACTCCGGGTTCATCGAAAGATTTAATACGTCACTGGTTTTGCGGTGTATGAAAGAATCGTGTCTTTGCTCCGTATTCTGTGTACAACGCGCCCTCGGCCGTGAAGCATGTACCATACGCGCGAGCGTGTCTTGAAATCGCGCCAAAGACAAAAGCCTGCTCTCAAGAACTATCAAAGCGAAGACGCGGCATTATACTCTCATACTCGCTATCTTTAACGCTGATTAAAGAAAGGGATAGACAGATAAACTCACCGTCGTCCACGAAGCGGTGGGAGCATCGTCTCGAGTTTTTCGATAGATTCTCCACGAAAAGATCTCGCCTGTGGTCTCGGTGTTTCGGTATATATTTTTTTCTTATAATTACAATTGTTCTTCGTATTATCGTCGATATTATTATTATCGTTACGTCGCCGCGAGGATGTCAGCTCCGAAGACCGAACTACTGAAAAACAGATCATCACCAAGGATCGGCGAAAACACGCGTTGACGAAAGTCAACGCCGATATCAATTTTACGATACACCGGAGACGAAAGCTCCATGCAAACAGAATTTTACTCCAAAATGACTATAAAGTATTTATAACACTCTTCACGCCGTCTGCCGATAATTCACACGAGTTCTTGTTTTATTGGAACTTTCGTTGATAATGGGAGAAATTTATCGGAAAAATTGGAGGCTCTTTAAAGAAATTCAAAACACGTTCGCGAGTCTTGCGAAAATGAGTAATTTCGGAGCAGGGGCATAGCTTCGATGTGTCTCCGGAGGTTAGTCCTCGACATCTGGTGTATCACGAGGGTCAACAGTGGCACAAATTTCATGATATATTAAGAGAACGCATTGCACTCCTTTCGAATGTTTTGTCTGGACCGTGTCGCGTGCAGTTCGATTTTTTTCGTCATTGTGTTTTCGCGTTTCGTTTCCGTTGAACGTCTTCATTCGGTGTTTCACGATGGACGACCGTGTGCTGGAGAACCGTCACTTTAACGCGATGAAAAGTTGGATGTTAAATTTCGTGGGTTTGAGTTCCAAAGTAATAATTGAACGATCGAGCCATGCTGGCTGCGCGACCGGCGTTAAACTACTGCCACTGCTCCGGCTAGCTGGTAAGGTTGGCCGACTGGCTGGCTGCTGCGGGCTGGTACGCAACTCTCACATTGAGGGGTAACAGACAGTAGGAGCAAAGGAGATGGTAAGAGGAACGAAGCGTGTGGGCGAGAGAGACGACGAATGAATCGGCGAAGGGGAGAGAGAGTGTCAGAGAGAGACGGAGAGCGTTATAGACAGGGGCGGACTCGAGCTTCTCGGTTAAGGGTGTCATTTTCTCGCGCTCGAGTATCAAACACTGCCCAAAGACTTGGGAATTGGCTCCCAGTCTTTGGGCAATGTTATCCATCGAGTCATGAAAATCGAGGATTTTTCGTCTCATTTTCAGACTCTAGATTCGAGACGAAACATGTCCTGATTATTATTCAACGGGGATTTCGAGTCATCGAAAGTTTGTGACTTTCCAAATTTACATTCGTATAAATTAAGGGGAAAAATCGTGTCGTACCGTATTTATTCCGATACAAATAACACTTAAGGGCATTGACCAAAGTTATTCATAAGAAAATTTGTTCGCTGTCGCTGAGAATTCCCTTTTTCCCTCGGAGGTTTGTCCGCGGGTGAAGGAAACATTCGGTGTTACCTGTAATTACGACCGTCGCAAGTTTAGATACGCTACTGAGGGACGACTCTCCGGCAACGAACTCGCTCTTACGCCTGGCGCGAGACGATCTCATGACGCTTAGTTTTCTCACTTCTTGTGCCTCTCGCTCGCGCTCGCGCATCATTTTTTCGCCCCTCCTACACTCTCTCTCTCTCTCTCTCTCTCTCTCTCCATCGCACATGTATATCACAGCGTACCGCGGATCGCGTACCTCATCCCCGACGGGCGCTGCCGACCAGAACCGCGTTCCCCTCCACACCCTCTAGCCCCGAGCAATCATAACGTATCCCCTCCTTTGGGCGATGCTCTCCCCACCACTCGACTCTCTCTCTCTCTCTCTCTCTCTCTCTCTCTCTCTCCAGGGCCGTGCACCTGAAGTGTTCATTAAGGTGGTTGTGCGTTTGTTAATCCGCGAAATATGTTTCCCCACTATCGGATCTTGCTAGAGTCTTTCCCTCGCCACATCGCCACTTACTCTTTCATCTGCGTGATGGGATTCATAACTACATTCCCGTTAAACAATATATATGTACTAGGGATGGGTGCTCGCGCTCACACGCGCGATCGCACGATTGCGCTGCAGCGCCTTGATTTTTTACGTAATTTTATCATACGCATTTAATAATTTAAACAAAACATACTCGCGCATTAGAAAGCAAAAGGTAGTTACGTTCCTTCGAAATTTCGACCCTTTGGGGTTTCTGGAGAAGTGGCGAAAACTGGGTCGAGATTTGTATTTCAAATTTTCAATCTTTCCGGAGCTTATCCGATCGGAAATTTTTTGCTGATCACGAAACCCACGGATCAAAATTTCCAAAAACCGGAAATGAAGCAACTTGTTTAGAGACGTTTGCTCTACGTGTGGTTAAATTTTGATGGAGTTATCGATCGTTCTTTTCATCTGCCGATCGAACGCTGGACCAAAATCTGTGAAAAATCTGAAACAAAATTTCCGAAAACTGGAAATGAAGCAACTTGTTTAGAGTCGTTTCCTCTACGCGTGGTTAAATTTTGATGGAGTTGTCGATAGTTCCTTTCATCTGCCGATCGAACGCTGGAACAAAATCTGTGAAAAATCTGAAACAAAATTTCCGAAAACCGGAAATAAAACAACTTGTTTAGAGTCGTTTCCTTTACGCGTGGTTAAATTTTGATGGAGTTGTCGATCGTTCCTTTCATCTGCCGATCGAACGCTGGACCAGAATCTGTGAAAAATCTGAAACAAAATTACCGAAAACCGGAAATGAAGCAACTTGTTTAGAGTCGTTTCCTCTACGCGTGGTTAAATTTTGATGGAGTTGTCGATCGTTCCTTTCATCTGCCAACCGAACGCTGGACCAAAATCTGTGAAAAATCTGAAACAAAATTTCCGAAAACCGGAAATGAAGCAACTTGTTTAGAGTCGTTTCCTCTACGTGTGGAACCATGGCCCTTCGATTTTCGCCAATTTTCCCTTTGCGTTTTTTTCGCCAAATCTATGTAGCATGATTTTTAACGTAGTTATTTTTGCCTTTTGAAATTTCGGCTTTTCGACGATTCTCGAAAAGTAGCCAAAATTAACGAAACATTTTTTTTCGAATTTTCGATAGTTCAACATCCTGTTCCATCGCAAATGTCCCACCGATCACAAAACTCATCGAGTTTTTCGCGAAAACTCAAAAAATTCAAGCAAAAACAAAACACCCCACTAACTTTTTATTAGAAGGATATGTATGGATGTATATATGTATAATTGTATACTATATATATATGCACACATAGACATACACACGTAACTAATGATCGAGACTCCACGCAGTCTTTGAGGTACGTCGTGAATATGCCGATTGGGTTCAGCATTGACAATCGACACTTGGATCTACATTTGTGTGTAGCTCATTTTCGCCATAAAACAATGGAGTATCAGCACTGCCTCCTTTCTTTCAATTCGAATTTTCTCTCCAATATCCTGATGAATTTTGAGAAAGATCTATGTTCAGCACCAACGATAACCCGTGACCGGTAGCCTCGATCATCGATAGCTTCGTATTTAATTAATCTGCCTCGCGTTGACATTCTGTGCTGGACAAATCGGGAAATCGATGGTAGCCAAACCTATAGTTATGAATGCACACGATGGACGTTTCAGAATATATTTATCTTATTTACTTCCGGGTATTGTCCAGTTCCGCGATCTCTACCAAATGTACCTCTGTAAAGAGCTAATATTAGTTTCAGAGTCTGCTGCACATTCGGCCATGTCTGTGTGATTGATTAATTTCAACATCTTCCACCGGAAATCTCAATTATCCGTGTTATTTCCGCTCTGCATTTGAATCGTATTTTAAAACTAATACGAGTCGGCTATTCTGAATTACACGATTTTTCATCGTATTTATAACTGCGGGAAAGAATTTTCGTAGGTTTCGTAGATGTAATACAAAATATGTGATAATAATAATAAATAATATTTCGTACTTAATATAAAATATACATATATAACAAATAATAATATACTACAATTCACTATAGTAGACATAATATTTTACGAACGAGGACCTCGAATGTAACTGCGAGAAAAAGATCATCGATTTTTTCCTATTTGATCCATGCTTATTTTCGAAAATAAAAATATTGCCTTTTGCGAAAAACGTCGACTGTCCATATCGTGTGAACAATATTGTATTTTTAAGTGAAAAGAATATATATCTTTTTATGGACAAACATGACTCTTTTTCCCCCAATGTTTTCCCGGACAGGCTAGGAAAATTAGCAAGGACTCCGGGTATTCCGCTATTGCCCATTCGTTCCTTGGAACAGCCTTATCAGAAAAATGGAAAAAGGCGATAGCTGGCCAGGGCCAGATCTAAGGTCCGAGACCTGGCGATCACATTTCTGTACGAGGTTGGCTTAATGTATACGTAGATACGAATGATTACAGCCTGTGCTTGGGTCTTTGCGAACATGGAATCGATTTGTCGGCAAGCGACGCTTCCTCATTTTATAATCGGCTTCAATGACCGCCGGGCCCGGCAATTGAAGCCGACGAAGGCACTGTCGTGTCAGGATACTCTTCATCGATGCACACACGTATGAGTGCACTTTATACTTTACGTACGATACTCCCGTGTATCTATGTGTGTACATGTATATGTATGTAGGTATATATATACATATGCAGTGTGTTTGTACGCGAGTGTGAAGCTTCTCTCACTGTGTAGTGACATCTACGCCTTCGAACTACGCGAGGGAGTAGTACTCCATGAGATCTCGTTTATTTACGTACCGTTTGCCAAGCTCACGCTCAACGCTCGAGGCTGGACAAACAGGCGAAACACATTGACGGGGCGCGTATATTCCAGCGTATGGCATCAGTGTGCACCAATTTCGAATTCCATTCGCTCTGTTTCACTCTACTATTCCGCTTCTTCTCCTCTTTACTTTCTCTCTCTGTCTCACTCTCCATCGCGGGTTCTTTTTCTTTCCATAAGAGCGCTTAGCGAATTCAATGTAGCCCCTTGGAAAAGAAGAGAACGAGTGGCAATTTATTCGCCCGACAATACCGAGAGAGCGAAGACACGTTCCCGTTGCATTCTCTCGATATATTTCAAAATCCCGAGGAAAAATAATTCAAGGACGAACGTTTCATCGCAAATACAGAACTGCATATCTGGGCAGAGTCGGTTCTTTTCATCTTTTCCTTTTGCTGGGAAATTCGAGTTCATGAATAGTCTCCATATTTCGAGGTGCATTGATGAAGGAGAAAGCTTATTTGATTGTATAAGTGAATTACAAAATTGATCGTTCTTCGTTGCAACACTCTGTTTCGATTAATCTGTGATAAAACTGCATAAAACTTGTGTTGGTAAAAAAGATTTATACTTTTGTTGTGAATTTTTTTCGTACATCAATCTTAGGAATTATAGAGGAATGCTTCCTTTATAGATCAGTTTTTTTTATTGCGGTTGGTTTTTCAAGCTGCGATTTTGAGTTCTGATTTTTTTTCCGCCGCTAGCTGCTTACCCGTCTGATATCTAATGAGTTTATTTTTGATTACCCCGGCGCCAACAAGTTTTCGCATCTCCAAATCCTCCGATACGTATTGAACCTTTTGCATACATGGGTCTGACATCCTATGACATAAATGTGTGGACGCAACACTTACACAGCGATTGGAAAGGTAATTTAGAACCGGAAATTCATCGCCTCTATCACTTTCGAAGCTACCCCTCACGCGATCCACTCAATACAGGAAAGCATCGGTTGGCTATACGCAATATTGGGAAGAAGATAGTTCTTTCGAGAGGATTTCCGATTGGCTCGAGTTGGTACATATATGCCCATCAATTAGGAAACTAATTCGAAATGGCATTAATTAACAAAATCCCTAACAGCTTAACGTTTCAACCCTTATTTGGCGCGCAGCACCGATTTGGCCTCGAAAAGAAAAATTAAACTTGGCGTGGAACCACTTTTTCTTAACCATGCATGCCAAGTTTATTTTTTTTTGGAAAATGTTACTTTTATTTTTCACGCTATTTGAAAAAAATACTTTTCGCGAAGAAAACTACTATTTTAATTACTTGGTGTATATTTTTAACTTTTTTCACTTTTACTCCAATTTGAAAATATCCATTTGGTACAGTACAGATGACGGAAACAATCGACATGCACTTTCGATAGTCATTCGCTTGGTTCATAGTGGACTCATCTGTAGGAGATATATCCGGGACCGACCGTCTATGAACCGTAAGAAACTTTATTCCTGAATTGGTTCATACATGTGACTATTATACACGAGTATATACATCTGCAAATATATGTATAGTAGCATGTACATGGATTGCTCGCGAGGTTCACGTGTATGTATATAAAATACACGCACTGGCAGAGACAGAGCACAAAGAGGTGTTAATTAAATGGATCCTTTGACATGACGCAATCGTCGAGAGTCAGTAGAGCGCATGCAAAATTGTATTCGAGGAGCTTTCGAGGAAGACTTAGTCCCAAGATCGCCGTTCACATCTGACTACTTTACAGCATGGATATATATATATCCATGCTGTACTTTTCATTAAAAATGCTCCATGAGTGAAGGTAGACCTCATGAGAGAATTTTCAAAGTTAATTATATTGAGTTCACGAGAGATAAAATAAAACTAGATTGATTTAGGTTTTTTCGTTAATATCATTCCGAAATTACGCATACGACAAACAAGGCATATGTCATACCTTACGATGGTCAACGGGAAGTACAAAATTGCACAAGTACAAAATATAACAATTAATGTTTTACGTTCATTAATGCAATTACGTATATATATATTTTGCAGTTTGCGGTGGCTCGTTTTGGTGGCCAGTCACGATGAGAAAATAACTCGTCAAATGAGGATAAGCAATTTCAATCCGGTAGCTGATTTCACCCTAACTCTCCTCTTGAAACCTTCGATATCAGTCGAAAGCATCCGTTCTAGTACACCCAGATGTTCTCCAGAGTATTCTGGGCCGTCCTCTCGACGCAACGAAGAGCGGAAATTAACTAACATACTTTGAGATCTACGAGTACGTCATCAAAATTTAATGCGTTGTAGATATTGGCTATCAATCCTAGTGTGCATGCTTGCGTGCGTGTGTGCACACCAGGATTGTGTGTGTGTGCGTGTGCCCGTGTCTATAACAAACGCTGTACATCGAATAATGGGTTGAAATTATATAGTTAAGTGCAATATTAGCCCTACTACATTATACGAAGTTCGACGAAAAAAGCGAGGGGAAACAAGACCAGAAGCTAATTGATGATGCTTCGGTAATATGCTTAGGTTGCAAAGTTCATCGTGTATACTGACTTTTTAATTCCTTCTCGTGTATATTTTGCTACTGAATATCGCGCTCAAACGAGCATATCTCAGGTTGGTATAATCCTCGTTCCGGAACTTTGCAATTTTTGCTCCTCTCAAATTTAATAAGTACATGGGGCATTCCGTGTTAACTTAGCGGAAGATAAACATTGACATTTTTTAATTGGCTGAAACTTGGCCTTACTCCGTACTCTATGAAACACGATTCCTCGATATTCCTTTGTTCAAATCGTTAATGAGATATGAATTTTCGAAAATTTTGATAGTTCACTTTTTCAATAGTCGATGTCTACATGAAAAACACAACAATGTGAGTATCTTTTTTTCAATTGTGTTTGTTTCAACGTTCATGCACAGTCTTTTACTCTTTTTAAGATTAAACAAATTTGTTTTTAATCCTTAATGGATTGATCGACTTTTTTTCTTTCATTCTCGAAAATCCTACCGCCTATATCACAAAATGAAATGTTGAAAAAGAAATACATTTTTTTCAACTTCAATAATCTCTGCTGTGACGAACAGCCTCGTGACTTTTATGCATATTCATCAGAGTGTGTACGATACACGAGTATGCACATTTAATGTACAAGTATATATGTATAACACAAGTTAGGAAAAAAATACCAACGGTGCGTAAAATAGCACATGTTTCGGATATATATATATATTCATATGAGTATGTTTGAAGTATGGCGCATGCCTTGCCCGCGATATTAGCTAAAGCAGAGCCTTTACGAATCACCCCCTTCGATTACACTATCTTTTTTTATTGAATCTTTTTGTCCCGTGTACAATACACCCGATGAACTATGACGGTAAATCATTGTGAATTTGCTGTCTTTCTCTCCATGCACTCATAAGAGTCCTCAATCTTATATATACAACTCGATGGGTAGTTATGTATAGCTCGCACCGATTCCAAACAAAATCCATAAATTTCCGCTTTGCCGCGCCCGGTGCTTTCCGTCCGAAGTTTTCAAAGTTCCAAAAGTAGTATTTCCGCGAACGCGGTTGGGAGAGAAGAGATGTAGAGCTGCTTCGAGTAACGCATAAATAATGCAAGCACGGCAGCACTGGGAACCGCGGAAAACGCAAAATGTTATCGGGTATCGAGCATATATACATCTACACAACTGTATGTACTGTATATGGGGTATTTCGCGCCAAATCGGACAATTTTGGAACTTTGATTTTTAGATTTGCTTGAAATTATTTTGATACATATTCTACCCATTGAAAGACGTTTTTGCGAAGTCGTACAAACTTTCTTCTCTAGCGGTTTTCGAGATATCGTTTTTTCCTTTATAGCTGTAATTTCATGAAGAACATACTAATTTCCATGACTTTATTTCGAAAATGCTGGATTTTTCCGCTTTTCGGCAGAAAGAATTTTTTATTTTTTCGCAATATCGATGTGGCGAGAACGGCTTGGGTAATAAATTTGAAGAAATTCGGACAAAGTCTCTCTCGTGGGGAACATGAGGAAAATGCAGGCGAATAAAAAAATTGAAAGTTCCAAAACTGACTTCACGTGGAATGCCCCATATGTATCTTTGCTGCAAGGACAGCTCCGCCCTGGAGATAAAAGGGTTAGGTTAGGTGATATCCTGTGAACGTGGTCGAATAAGAAACCTCCCTTTTGCAATCACTGCCTCTTTTACCTCGTAGCTTAAATAAGAAAAACTTGGATTCATGCTGAAGCTTCAGCATAGTTTATAGTACCCAGTATGGAGAAGAATTTGTGTACAGCATTTGGACGATGAATCTCGTATGGATTACCATAGAAATCAACTTCCAATGGGTAAAAGGAAATGAGAATAAAATATTCACCAATTTACGTATAGAATTGTTTGATTAAACGAAAAGTTTGTCGAAAAAGGTCGTTTAGTTGCGCATACCCGAACGCTGCGAAGGATCTTAAAAATATTCCTTCGAGGAACCCAAATATTTAAAGATCAATTGATTCTGGCTCATGATACAGTGAAAATGCATCATAAACTGGAAAAATTTCGAGCTGCGTTACCGAACATTTATTGAGAAATTATGATCTTAAAAATCGTGAAACTTACACGACAGCTCATGAAAATGTTCGTGCATACAGCTTTCTGACGATAATAATTTATAGACCAAAGTTATTTCGGATACTCGAAATAAACTGTTTTGCGTATAGAAAACAGATGTAAGAAATTCGTAGTGGCGAAATAGAACTGTCAAGTTTTTTAAAAATAACAAAAAATCAACCAATGGGAGCTGTGAATTACCCAAGGGTGATTTACGGGCACACTTCCTGCAAATGTTGAAATTGCTGCTACTGTATATGCGGGTGCAATGGCGAAAACCCATATAGCAGGTGCACATAGTTCGTCCATGCGCGTATATCAAGTCGTAATTTGACTTCAAATTAAGGGCGCCTAATGCAGATTCAATTCCCAATTCGATGTTATGTGAACGTTCCTGTTGGAGGGGACATTCCTATACATGTGCCGGGCACGGAAGTTTTAATCGAAAATTCATGCAAATCAGTGAAAAGTGACTCTTTATTTTGTCACTTTAAAAAAAAACAATTTTTAAATGACCATACGAATGTTCATTTACACAAGTGGCGCCTAGCAGCTAGAATTTATTATTGCAATAAATTACGCCCGCACATTCGTTTGCTGATGTACAATCGAGTGTATTTTTCGAACTCATGTAGCCATTCAATTATAGCCAGATATATACAGACCGATACTTTGATAAATATGCTGATTCGGATCCGGCATTCTGTTTGATTGCACGAAATTCATTCCAGAGCGGAAGTTTTTGAAGTACTTAAAAAGTGTTCCGAATGATGATTATGCAAGTAGCATATATCATTCGACGGTATCAGAAACGATGGTAAGCTTTTTTCAATTAAATCCATATCGTACGATTTTTATTCGCACATTCCGACAACGCGGTAAGCCGCCCCCCTTAACGATCCAAAACGGAACAGAAGAATTGACAGATTGAATGAGGGTAATGAAACAAAATGCACAGAAAGTGAGAAGCGATGAGAAGTGGGAACGAGCGAGAGAAAATATATTTCAATCGGCAGATCGCAATTGCAAGTTTTGAAAAGCGTGACACGAATTTACCAGGTAATTTCCAACTATTCTACTCGCGACCGTGCTATAAATTTGAGACTGATACAATCGCCGCTGGTAAAGCTCGGTTTCGGGCTCGGCGAGCTCGCATTTTTGCCCTTCACGCTTCGATACCACTTTTCCTACCCTTATGGTAACAGGTACCTATGTGCTGGTAGTCTCTTAAACATACTCATAATCTGCCACACACAGAGAAACTTATGGAATGACCAGTGCTTGTATTTAGCCACACGCGAGCTACACCGATAGGTCGGTCTTTTAGCCATTTTGAAACTCTCAGGGTGCGTCGTGACCATGGTAATCCTACAAACCATCATTAACTTCATCAAGTTAATTCTAACGTTGGAATCCGCGATGTCCGCCACTTATCCTCCATCGACGAGTGTAATGCTCTCCGATGTGTGCATCGCATCGTCAATGCCACACCCTCTGTTACCTTCATCGATTTATCCTGTCTCTGGTTTTATTCTTGACATCACTTCTACATCGGGATAGAAGGCCGATTTTATTAATTATCGTCGCTAACTAGTGGCGTCACGGGGCATTTTTTTATTAACAAAATGCCGCTGATGAATGTTTAAAGCAGTAATGCGAAAATGAGATTCGAGCTTCTCTATTTATTTGTGGCTTGCGTCGCTGACGAGAGTCACGTTGCTCCGGTTCACCCTCTCTCGTTGTGGCCGACCAGAGCAAGGCACTAGGGTTGTTACCCATAGAGTCTGCTTCATGTTTATCGATGCAAACATGTCGTCTCTCCACTTCATTTTGAATTTGATCGGATTTCATCGTTTTACATTCCCTATGTCATTTGACAACTTGAAATGTTCTATCAACGGTGCCAAATGCAAATATTTTAACGAGGATCAATACATTGGATCGTGTACCAAGTTATTATCCATGTCGAATATCAACTGTACATAAAAAAATATATACTATACACCCAATATAACCCTATTTTACCGATGAATGCAGAACAAAAAATCCGCATTTAATTGAACAGTTATTGTAAGGATTAACGGCACAAAATTGTCATTCTCAGTTATGCCTGCGTTCTAAATCCTCCACATCTCAAGGAGTACGATCAACGTATGTGCGAACGCACAGTGCAGCAGGACACTTCATGCTGCTTACGATACACATACGCCGCCGGAATATCTGACGATTTAACCTGAAAATTCTCTGCAAGACTTCATCAGGGTCTTTTAAGGTACACACGAAAGCGGATAATATGCTGCGTTCACTTGGTAAACCACGGGTCTGTATGATACACATGAATAAATGCGCCTTCCCAATGCGAAGCGTGATGAGCCTGCTGGTCAAGGTGCAGGAACACGAAGTTGGTGGACATAGAGTGTATAGTAGGCTTCTGTATAACAGAGTCTCGTGTGCAGCTTCCGAAACCCGGTTGTTCTATATTTGCCACTGTCGAGGGCATTAACAACGAAATTTTAGGGGATGTCCGGAGACAAGTGTGGCCTGTAAACTCCCGGAGGAACGGTCATCCACGAGAAAGTGGGGGTGAGCTAGAAACAACGAGGGACCAACCCCGCCAACAATGACGACATCAATGTAGAAGCCAAGTGTCGCGATGCTTCCTCCCGTGGACCTACCATGCTAATGGTATTCGAAGCACGTCTCAACGATAATCTACGAGTCGATAACTTACTGGCGGGATTCGTGGTTCAAGCCGGCAGCTGACTAGCCCAAATTGTCTCAGCATCCCCGGTACACACTCTATGTACTCTGTGACCATACCCGGCATTATTACACCGTGTATTGCAGTCAACATGGCCGAACGTATTTGCCTGTAAGTTACTGTCAAATGGAGTCGATTACACTTCTAGTCTCATCGAATTATCTCGATCGGTCGTCAAACTAATCGTGGCTTCAATAAACTGTTGGGATCTCTGTGATATTCCTCACGACGTATATAGACGTGAGAAGTTACATGGAAGACGCGGGTAGTTTATTGGTACTCTGCGATTATGCTAACGATAAATGTTATAACGCTACCATGAGCGTAACTTGGAGCTAGCAAAGACAGATGCAGCATATCTTCCATTGTAATGGCCTGACGCGCGGTCAGCGGTTGAATACCACGGTGTGTTCTGTTATATATCTGAAAGTTGCGTACATCAATAACGCTGGACGTTTGAATGGTGCACGCACGTACGTTTCATCGCGCTTGACATGTCGAAGTTACAGAAAGCGGATACGCGTGAAGCTCGCGGTAGTGTTAATGTATTAAAAGCTCGTATACATTAAACTGACGCGAATCTCTTCACCTGTATTTTTGCGTATAATTAGCTTGTCCGAAGAATGACATTTTGCTGATATGAAAAATACTGTTGTGAAGAAAAAAAAGGGGAAAAAGGACAATCGAATAAGCATATGAGGTGATTCAGCGTATCCGACACTTGAACGTGGGGGATGTACCACTCTGAATCAAACAATTTTGGAGCATTAATTTTTTATTTGCTTCAAGACATTGCATCCTGCACGTTTAAAAAAAATTGCCGAAAATAAACTATTTTTGGGGTGGAGTACCCCATACGCTTTTTTCCTATATCTGATGTTAGTACTTTTGGCTTTAAAGAAGTACTGCAGACCGCAGGCATTGTCATAATCAAACCACATAGCACTGTCGCGTTCGACTCACATTTTTTCCTCTCAAATTTTGAATTTTATCTAATTTTACTCAATTTTGATAGATTTTAGTCAGAAGCCTATGCTACGCCACATTTTTTCAGAAGACGTATGATCTTTCTCTGTCAGTCTGATTTTTATTTGGCCACTCCTTCTCCTTGTCGCTGGAATAAATCTTCATGACATTTTGACCTTTGATGCTAAGGCTTATTGACCAACGACGACGACTAGTTTTGTCCAATTTTTCTGAAAACATCACGAGTATTTCTGTCGTTTCACGAGCAAAAGCTGTGTATGATACATGCAGCTACTTAACGAAAAGAACGCTCACAGAGGGCCATGCAAGGGTCTCTCCGGTGGTAATTTATATGCTAAAAGAGTAAGTAGTAGAAGAATTATATGTTCAACCGGAAGTCCAAGATGCAGCCGGCGTAACAGCAGTTTTTTCTTGCAAGGTGGCGAGCATGCTCGGCACACGAATGTACATTTATGTATACATACATGTACACATTATGTTATGCTGATATACATGCAAAGCTCTCTAAATTTCGTGTATATTCCATACATTCAAGAATTTACAATGGCAGTATGGGCATGTATATACATACTCGAGCAAGGTTATGAGAAAAGTGCAAAAATGCGCAGCCGGACGACCTAATGAAAGAGGGTATGGCAAAAATGTTAACAATTATTTTTTAATTAACCTAGATTTATCTTCCAGTGTCTAGCCGACATACTTTAAATTCATTCGAGTTTCATAGTTTGCACCTTTGAAGTTTAAAGTTTCAGGGTTAAGCATAATAGTTTTCACGTAATCGTGATTACTATACTAACGTTATATATACTATACTATACTTCCAGTGCCATCTGGTTGAGTAGTCATAATTTTATCGATTCAAATACGCTGATGAAGCGATGGGGAAGCCTCCGTTGCCCACTGTGGTATTCAATACATACGTTTTCGATTCCTGTCGATCGTTCATCAACGGTGGACCAATCGTGTAACGAATTTATATGCATGCCATGGACGTCCAATGGGACAATAAAGAAGGCGTGGCACGTTTAGAAGTGGGTCAACGTAGGTATGTGCGCCGGGGAATTTAATGAAAGTTTCACGATTCAAAAGAGTTCAAAAGGTCACTTTTAAGGGAGATCAGTATTCACTGTTTTGTTACCTCGCTTAGTTGCGCTAGTTTTCACAAGCTAGTATTATTTACAAACTATAATAAGGGATGTTCACCCTCAAATGTGAACGTTAGTGGTGTAGACAACCGTAGATTTTAAAGCCGCAGACCAAAAACCTTTCCGACCAATCCACCAAAAGCTTCATTGAAAATATAAACCAAAGTTATTGAAGCAGGAGGAACAGTGAGATAAATGTCAGAATAGCTATTACGTAACGTTCATTGAGATAATTTGGGTAAAAAGGCCTGGACAGGTGTTCACAGACAATTTTAAGAAAATACAAAAAATACGTTAAAAACGAAGAGTTTACCGGATGTGCACCATGGAAAAGACATCATCCTGCTCGATGCTAGTCACAGGTCTTGCCTTGTCGATTGTATTCCTTATCTCAAGTGTCCACAATTTTACGTAGCCTGGACTTGCGTGCTGGTCAGTTTCCGTTTACATAGTTCATTTCCCGTTCTCTAGTTGAGATTCGCGCATGACTGGACTTCCTGAATCATCCTGTGGAGAGATGCAGAAGTGTATCCGTGTTGTCTCCGACCGTCCCATCAGCCCTCCTCGGTACTAGCAAATCTTCGGAAATAAGGGGATTTTTCATGGTGGCATTATCACCACCGACAAATGCATATATCGCAAGCGTTCGGTCGCCGGGTGGATAGTCACACGGTAAAAACAAAAGAGCGCCGAGAACCTCTACAGGCGACCGAAGGACGGACTTGGAAGCGGTGTTTGTGCAAAAACGAAAAAAAGCAGCCTCGAAAAGAGAAGGGAAATGGAGGCAGGTAATTTGTGATTGTTCACACGCGGTTTTTGCTTCCCAAAAATCTGCAAGTTACATGCTAACACTGTTGGGCTACTCCTTAACTTCTGCATGAAAATGATGTCTTTCGCTTCTCATTCCCATTTTGCCTTCTACGAGCCTAGATTTTATTTTTTTCCCTTTACTAAATTTTTGTAACGAACGTTTCGGCTTGTCATTTGACGAAGCGAGTAGACTCAATTTATAAGAATTCCTAGATACGATGAAACAAACGAAAATGGTACATTTTAATGCCTCCGATCGACATTGATGATGACAGCTGGAAACGACTGCCTAACGATCTCGAGTGTCGAGAAGAAACCTCGCGAACCCAAATCGCTCCCCAACTTCAGTGATCGATTTTAATTATGCCCAAGACACCATTCAATTGTCCCACATTTTCTTGAACTACTTATGGATAAAGAATGATATGACATGTGTCGTATATATCTGTGTTAAAGGATCACTTAGTTTTCTTTTTCTATGTACTCTGCCGTTTGCCTATCGGGTCGTAGGAATCAGGGAAAAAGCTTTAATCGGTCCGCCTCTATAGCCTATTTGCTATCATTGCGCCCAAACCTCCCCATTCGCTGCAGCTCGCGTAAATTTGGTCTCCCGCATTTCACGTTGACTTCCTTGTTCGATTGCTCGGGACGCTTTCCACTCAGTGAACAAACAAAACGGTCGAATAGCTAATCGAGAATATAGCAAGCTGCGAGCAGGGCATTGCTGGCACCAGGAATGTCTCGAGTGTCGGGCCTTGCTCGCACCATCGAGCGATACACAGGCTTCGGTTCTTCATTATTATTCACTGGACTCTGCACGATACACATTCTTTCCCATTCAACCATGAACGTCCATTGGATGCAGAGCGAATGTTCGTTGCAGATCCGCCTGCGTTCTTCACACGCGCACGAGTACAAACTGAGATAAGGTTTTAAGCAAAACGGTGAATATTCCATATTTTTACTTTGTTTTTTTTTGTAACTTGTCCCCTTGCTCGATAACAAGCAGGCAGCTCGTCGCATTGTTAAAAATTTCATCGACGAAATAACTTATCGTGTCATGTTGAAAACAACGCAATTGTGAATGCATCCTTGGGTCATGGATGCAATGCAACCCAAGTACCAGTTATATGTTTAGAGAGACGTACATCATTAGTGTAACGGTTGGTATTTTGTTGGCAGTTTGTACTTTTCTCAACAAGATCCTTGGTAATGAGAAAAATGTTGACAAAGGAGCTAATCTCGAATGGTCTTTCTTTCTCAACATTCCTGATATCCAATCTATACATTGTGCCCACGAAGATTCGCTAGGAGAGAGTACGCAAAGTATCTTATTGAGGGAAAGGATGCAAAGCTTCTTAGATACACGAGTTGAAACATTCAGTTGTTGTCCTCTTGAGTTTCCTCAGCTTCTCTCCCCATCTGGGCATCGTTCCTCGAGAGCGAAGAGCAGTTGCCAGGGAGGTAACTTTCCGAACTGGGTTATCGAGGAATGAACCGATAAAAATTGCTCGACGCCGGAGGGAAAAGGATGTCGTTGCGCAAGAACATGATGCCCTATTTTTTTTGCACCAGAGCGCGTTTTCGAAGCATAAAGCAACGAGTCCGTTTCACAACAAAAATTGAAAGTTTTTCTGCCTTTCGGGAAAACTCCTGGCGAATCTTATTTGCCCGCTTCACCACAATGGGCTCACGAAAGTTCCATACATAGCTCCATTTCCAGTGGTAAAAAAATCGTAGGTTTACCGAGCGGAATTTGAGTGTTTATTCATAAATTTCGGTACTCGAATTGTCCAATCAAAGACGTTTTTTTTTTGGAAGAAAGGATCACTCGTAACTTTACGTAGACGCGCAAAAAAGCACTCGATCAAGCATTCAGATCCAAATCACAATCTTTCTCTTTGTATTGATGTATATTGAGACAGTCTTAATATTATTGGCGTTCATTGATATGCGATGCCGCAGGTGACCTAACGATCGTTAGAATATGTCTTTATAGTAAAAGTCAGCGTTCACGTTATTTGCGCTGCTTTATAGACACAACATTTCAGTAAAGCAGGCTTCGGAAAATGAGCTTTAAAATTCACGTCAGAATTCAAAATGAGCTTTAAAATTCAATTTACGAAAAAATGTAGACTGATTATACTAAATGTATTAAAATGTATCAAGTGCACCATTGACGAGAAGGCTTCGATGGTAAAAAAGAATAATGCTATACGAAATTTTATTTTTTTTATCGCCGTAATTCATTAATCTTTTCAAACTTGGATAAATTAACGAAATTGTTGGGTCATCATACGGAAAATGTGAATAAAAGTAAAAAAGTAAAATTATCGGAGACCACGGCAGCAGATAGAGCCGTCAATCCGAACGTCCAGCTGCGATAATCACGTTAGCGAGAATTACGATATTCCTCCATTCTGAAAAGTAACGTTGATTGGTCAACTCCACTCACCGTCGCTGACCCGGCAGTCATCAATTTTGTACGTATGGCGAAAGCAGGTAGAAGCACGGTCGAAGGTAATGATTATCATTATTTGCCCCATTTTTTAATTCAACATCGCAGAGAGAAATTATTCGCAAACATTATTTACCGCTGTTGGTATAACAAACAATTTCCCAGCGTGATATTTCACGTGAGGTATCAGCGTGGTCGTAAAAACAGGTCTGCTAATTTCTCTATTGTAATGGAAGGAATATTATACATGAGCAGATGACATATACGTCGTACAATACAAAATTGCATGCAATGAGCAAAACATCGATTTATGTTCGAGTGTCTGCATGGGTAATGAGGAATGTGCCACGTACGCCCATTTATTCTTATGTCAAGTTATATACACACTGTTATCATTAAATTAATCAATCATAATATCGATAATGTTTGACAATATTTTTTACATCGAGTATTATCTTACATGCCACAGTTTCACATGGACGTGAACAAAGCAAAGTAGGATAGGTCCACGGGATGTATAATGTAAGCTGGCGAGTCAGCGCAAGTTGCACACTCTACTATCTATACGAGGGCTCTTCATCTCTGCTTCAATTAAATTCTAGTAATTACATATTCCACGAGTTGCACACAAGTTGAGTACAGGTGAATTGTGTATCCCGTTTCAGACCAAGGAATCGTTATGCAACGTCGAGAACACATACCTTAAATCACTCCCTCTCTTTCGCTCTCACGTAATTTCGAATGCAAGTTGCGCAATACGGTTGCAGTACGTCGGTAATTGTGGAGAGATGTGCTGATAGTTAAGAGAGGTCCTTGAGGAACTTGGTGTCACAGCCGGTTACTTCGACTTAACGCTGCTTGATCTCCAGCTTACCTTAAAGCTCGAACGAACGCCACTCATGGCTATACGTTGGCATGAAGCAGGTCTAAATACGCAGATTTTGCGAATGAGAGACGAACAGATGTTGGTAATTGCTGCTGCAACGCGGAAAGTCTCGAGAGCATGAAAGAGCAGAAAAAAGAAAAAGGAATGGAATAAGTGCTTTTTTGCACCCGGAGATTCGGGATGAAGGGTTGGAACGACGTAAGGAAGTTGCATGACTCCCATAAGGAGCAGAGGGTTCTTAGATAATATATAGCAGCAGAAAGTCTCACGCGAAAGTATGGCCCCTCGCAGAATCCTGTTAATTTTCTTCTCATGCTTATCCTCGGTATTCTCTAGAATTATTGGTACTATACTTGCCTACGTTTCTTGAAACATACAGCTATTGCATAATCAAAGATGTTGCCAGGCTTTCAGGACCAACATCCACCTCCACTTCGGTGTATACTTTAATAAGAGTCAAACTCTGGGTGACCATATTATTCACCGAACATTGCAGCATCTACCAAAATTATCTACCAAATTATTATCTAATGTTTTTTCCATCAAAATATTATATTAGATCAGAGGAATATGGTAATATTCTAATGGGAGTGCAAAACTGTGTAAACTTGTAGATATCGACAGAATTCTAATTTAAAAGAGCTTATAAACACTCTTTGTCAGCAGATATCGGATGCGCGGAATTATTAATGAGACATTACCGAATTGCTCGTGGCAAGAACACGTAATATCCACTGGCGCTATAGGCGTGCTTGCTATGGATGCATAGTAAATGTCGACGATGATTTAATTATCGCCTTTTTAAGGGAGGACGAGATTTTTTCATCAACTTTCGTAATATAATAAAAATACATCACAGTGTAAATCTGGTAAACAAGGAAATCTTCAACCGGGACCGTTTGCAAGTTTTTGTAAACAGCCATCTATAAATGTCCGTAAAAAGCAGAGATGCTAGGCTATTTTTTCTGGCAAATGCGTCGAGTAGATTGCAAAGTTTTGAAACACCCTCCTTCACGGTCTACTGCAAGATTCGTAAGTTACATGTCACTCCGTGCATGTCTAAACTGCTCGGGAGTTTGTAAAACCTGTGAATAAATGTTTGCACGATTTTTGTCATCACTGACGACATTTCATGCGCGCAACTTTCCAATTCTTCTGGTCAATTTTCGATTACAGGAGTTATCGGAGCCATGCAGTTACTCAAACTTTCAGTCGTTCTTGTATGCTGGTCCGCGATCAAGAGGCTATCATATGAGACCCTTGAGTATACTCGTCATTCCACTCCACAGTTCATGAAGGGTGCAACTGCGGTTACGTAAGAAGGATAAGAAAAGGTCTTTACGACCTCGGACAAGATACGGAACGGCGCACGGTCCTTCATATCCTCTTATGGTGTACAAGGGATGAATATTTATCATCGCGGTGGGTCGGGATGAGCCGGCGATATCCCGAGGTGGCGCGGTCTCCCGCGACAAATTAACGTTGGGTGACAGGTCGTTGGGACGTGAGCAAGCCTTAGAGGAAAGAGGAAAGGGCTAAGCACCAAGTCCAGAAGGATGGCGAGATGGAAGGCGAAAGAGGATAGTCGGCCCCGAGCCTGTGCCTGTGGACGGGATCACTGTGGATTTCTATGTATATATATGCTGCGTGTATGTAGTACGAACAATTTTAATTACAATATTTCAACGGCGTACCAGCCGGGTCAGAACTGCTCTACTTCTGGTGGTAGTGTAGCATGTGTGCCATGGTAAGCTACATATACTCTCCGGTATTTCACGAAGGACGAGTAGCATACAAGAGTACGGGGGAGGAAGGGCGAGGTTGAAGGAACCGTAGGTGGAGAAACTCTCACGAAGGTGCCGACCCCGAAACTTGAACCATTACCCACGGCACCCCGTATATACGAGCTTCCGACGCTGCAAGCTGCACGAAGATACGCGCCGATAGATCTGCGAATCTGTTAGCTTGAGTGAAACAGGAAGCGTGAGGATGTGTGGCATTAGTCGAGAGGAGAATGCGCAGCGAGGCGAATTTCGAGACCTTAAGTTTTGCTATTCGAGCGTTACCGACAACCAAGTTCCACTGTTGCGGAATCAACGAGAAGGCGAATGCAGCTCTCACGCATTTGTAATATCCGCCTTTGTTAATTTGTGTTTTACCATGTATGGTACATATAGATGTCGCTTGGATGCTGGATCAAGTCAGTTTGCTCCAGGTATGCATCCGGTAAGATGCATTGCGTGATTGACATTTGTACTTGCCAACGGCGTAACAGCTCGGTCTACCAGGGCCGCTCCATATCGTGCCATCGTACATAGTGTGACGCCTAGATTCTCTTGAGCGTGATGGTGAAACACCCAAGGTTTCGGCGATATCACCAAAACTATAGGCAACACACGTGCCCTATTAACATTGTCACATTTAATTACTTATACCGAGATGTATATCATCACTGACAGCTAGAAGTTCAAGTGAGTATGAGGCATGTATGCCTGTATGCAAAAACACACACATATATATATGTATCGAATTGTTCACTAACTCGTACATATTACATGAGCCCTGAGGATATGCGAGAGGCATTATTTCATTATGCAGCAATGCTATAAAAATATGAAAAATAAACCCATCATACTGAGCATTGTCATTTTTAAAAACAACAATGCACAGAAGCTTTTAACAAATTTTTCCTGAAGGCACATCGCAAAATATTTGCAAAACTTCTTTGCCTTCCATATGAAATTAATTCGTACATTTTCTCATTAGTAGACTGGAATTTGTGCAACATTGTTTCGGTGTTCCGTCTTATAAGATTTTCGAACAAAATCGTTATAAGAGTAGAAGCTGTTATCAGCGACTGCGTATGCGTCCGTATATCGAAAAAGACGAGCATGAATTAATACGGAAGAGATTTGTTTGGAGGGATTCCCGGAAATCAATGTGAAACTTCGTGATTTGAACCCGAAAACTCGATATTTCAATGAGAAAATAGTAAATGATCGATAAAATTCGTATTATCGCATTTTTGGACGGTAATATTGGGTTTTCGATGAAATACCGGTGTGTTTCGTAATCAGCGGGAAAAAATACATTGATATGGACCTTGAAAATCATTTTTGAAATCCAAAATTTTTCGTCATTTTCTGCCAGATTGAGCTGGATCACTGAAATGTTTGCCATTTTTGTTTCGTTCGAGATGGACACCCCATCTTGTGCTTATTCTCTTGGCAATTCATGAGGCTTCAAAATGCCGTTTGGTTTGTCCAGATATCTTAATTTTTCGATTTTTGGCAGATTTTTAAAGTTGGCCCTTCGATTTTCGCCAATTTTCCCATACATACCCCTTTGCGTTGTTTTCGCCAATTTTCAACATCGATTTTGAGGATGAAGGAATCGAGCTATCGGCATTTAACTTTCACCATTTTTTAAGTCTACTCGAGAGCGTCTCAAAACACTCCCGACAAATCTATGTAGCGTGATTTTTAACGTAGTTATAGCCTTTTGAAATTTCGGCTTTTCGACGATTCTGGAAAAGTAGCCGAAATTAACGAAACATTTTTTTTTCGAATTTTCCATAGTTCAACAGCCAGTTCCATCGTAAATTTTCCGCTGATCACAAAACTCATCGAGTTTTTCGCGAAAACTCGAAATATCAGTAAGAAAATACAAAAAAATACAAAACACACGCGTGCATCAGAGAAAGCAAACGAATTTTTTCCACGAAATTCGTTCTTTTTTCACCGCCTAATCAGGGGACAAATAAAACGACAACAATCGCACAGTTATACAACCGCAACTGTACAGATTCGTACAGTTGCAGGAATCGCAAATGTAGCAAGCACAAGTAGCCGAATAAGTAGACAGCACAAGTCCTTCTGGAAGATCAGGGTGCGACGTGATTCGCATCTTGCCGTATATACTTTGCACCTCTGTTTCACATTTTTCATATTTCACATCAACTCTGGGATATTCTCGAAATCGTTTGTTCAGTAAAATGTCCTTGTTGAAATACCGTTACGTACAAACATAGTAACAGCATCCATGATACATTTCCGAGCATAGAATGTATGCAGTATATACTACACATTTATATTATACATAGAAGAATAAAGCTCCTGTATTCTCTCATCCTGCAGCGTTAAACAGTCTTTACATCTTCATAGACACCATGTTTTTCCGAGCTCTCTCGTGATTGCCGCATGAGAGCTTGCACGTAAATATTTGCTGAAATTTCTTCAATTCACAAGAGCCACATTGCGTTGCTGAACGACGAGACAAAAGTTGTGAGAGGAATAACACGCGTCTCGGAAGCTCCTCGTGCAAAATGCAAAGCGTTATTTTGTATGAAGTTGATGGGTTGAACGGAAATTTAATAATTGCCATTCAAAAACCACTCACCTTGGCAGCGACGGTTTTTTTTCCACACGCTCCTTTTTTTCTTGCAAGTAAACGAGGGCAAAACCATATCATGTTTCTCCGCACAGGTTGTGAAATATTTTACAAGCCATGCTCCACCGCGTTACTCTGGAAATATGAGTTTCAGAAAATAATGGCTAAGACAAACAAATCTCAAGAGGAAAAGGGGATTAGCTGTTTTTCGTTTCCTTCGAGGCATTTTAGAATGTCTAGAAATTACGTTGTTTTTTTTTGTCTCACTGTTGAGTACTGTTTCTTTTGCATCCTTTCTCGGGAGATGGAGAATGAGAGAAATAAAAAAAAACTCTATATTCGCGTTCCACTTGCTACTCTAGTGATACAGGGCACGTTCATGCTGTTTCCGGCGATACAACCACGTTTTAAGGTTGGTAAATCGTATACGTATGTCGCATTACGTATGCATAGTTTCATAAATTTAGGCATCTCGCGAAGGTTACAGGAGCAGCCAGACTTGAGAGAAAAAGGATGAAAGGGGGTGTGCGAAAGAAGGATTGAGGAGTAACTCTACTGCGTGCAAATTTTGGAGCACCTGACACACCTGAATCGTAACATATTTTGGCTCCGCATCGCGAAGCGTTATATTGAGAGCATGAAGGCTTTTTACGTACTTTGAAAAAATGCCTCTCTACTTTCAGACAACGTGATGGATTTTTTTCTCTTCGTTCCCTTAAATCCCTTCATGCCCTGAAAGACTTAAACTATCCGATGAATTTCGATGCAAAATTATACAAGTGTGAAACCGAGTTGCATACGATGGAATTAGTAACATTATAGCGCAAAACTTACATTACGAAAACTCATGTTCATCTTCACGTGAAAGGTTTACATATTTTATTTTACGCGATAGCTTCATCGTTCGCCTATACAGCTGTACCTGTATCCTCCTCGATTTAAATGCCTTAACGACAAAATTTAGTAAAATCATCTCGTTAAGGTTGACAAATCTGCTTGAATGTTTCGAATATTCATATACCGGAAATTACTGAAACGTCTCTGCTACGTTACATCGTGTCTGATTTTGTTTCATTTTCGTCCTTGTCATATAATTACCAAGTTTCCTCATTAGCGCGTTGCTCGACGTGTGCTGCCAAGCTGAATAAACTGATAAGGAAACTTGACGGTATATCGTCTATCCGAACGAATCAACCGAATAAAAGTCTTTTAATTAGTATCAAAGATATAGATTTGTACTTTGTCTACTTCTTTTTCAAATAATCAATGACAGAAGACTGATATAATTGTACTCACGTTGTTTCAGTCCACCAACGCGACCCTTTGAAGCGAGACGCCACAAAAATGGGATCAATGAAAATCTTGGAAAGTCCCTTATACTCGTTACCAAATGAAATCCGTTGCGAAAATGACGGTGCATCCGTTTATGTGCGACGGCAAGACTCTTTTTTCGTTCTTAATTAAATTTTCATCCCAATGCTTTTATTTTTATCTATTCCTGGGAAAACACACGGAAGAAAGGTAGAGAATTTCAAGCTCGAACGGCAAATGCCGGTTTTGCTGCGTGGTCGAAACCCTTCGCTGGGCCCCACGAGCATCAAACACGATTTAAAATAACTATAGCGGAGAGGGAAGCCGCGATAGTGAGAAAAGGATTACCAACAAAGTTGAGCTCTCTGCGCTTTTATTCAGATTCGAGTGCAATTGTTCCACTTGAAGAATGAAAAAAAGATAATCAAATTTGATCCCTCGGGTACTCAGAGTGAAAGGTTCGCCATTTGTGAAAGAAAGAATAGACAAACGAGTACGCTGTCAATTATCGTTTCATCGTTTGTCTGGACTGTTCGAAATCACAAATTCCCTTTTTGAAGCTTTTTCATTGTGCAGATTCAAAGAGCCACGTCTCATTTCTAAATGGACGTACGAGCACAGGTGCTCTTTTTTGCATTTGTTACCGAACGTTTCATTTTTTCTACTCGCAAAATCCCGTGCTTGTTTGCGCTCATTGCTTGAGGAATTGAAATGGAAAAATTCAAAACAGCGTAAGCGGGGAAAGTAGTGCATGAGGGACGGATTTTATTCAAAAAAGCGTCCTACATTTTCAGAGTCAGGAATTACTTGAATGTAAACCGATTATCGGCAAGCGTTCCATCAATTTCTAATTGACGCGATAATAAATCGCCCCTTCACCCTATCTTCTTGATCATGACAAGGGTGGAATCCCTCTCTATCTCTCTGCATAACTCTTCTCCTACTTTCGACCTCTGTTTCTCAGACACTCTCTCACTCTCTCTCTCTCTCTCTCTCTTTCTCTCCTTCTGTCTCTCACAGCTTTATTGGATCCCGTGATATGCCTATTGCTCTCGCGTCTTCGATTTTCTTTCTTTGCTCCCGCGCTTACTCTCTCTTTTTCGTGCTCTGCTCTCATCTTGTCGCGGTTTCCACTTTCGTACATTCTCACGGTCTGAATTATACCCCTTCAATTTAAATGCTTCGGCAGTCGCATTCTATACCAGAATGGAAATCGGTCCTTGGAATTAGATGCGAACGTATACCCTCTTTCGGTATAAACTGCTTTTCGATCGTCTTTTTCCATCCCTTCCAAGTGCAATCAGCGAGTCGCGCTTAATCACGATACCGCATAACAAAAATAAACTTTAATTACACCTATGTGCATCTCTCATGCCAGCTATAATAACATTTAAGTGGACAGAAAACACCCATGGATTCGACGGAGGTCCAGAGAGAGAGAAACAGTTAACAAGAATTGAATTGCGCATGCATACATTCATGTATTCAGTCTTCTTGTTGGTTGAAAATATGGTAAATGCATTTTTCGGTCATGCATATGATTCTCTGCTTTTATACGTCGTCACCGACAATTTCTAGCCATACAGCTGGAATATGTATCCATACATCGAAGAAGCGAACAGAAGGGAGGAAAAAGAGAAAATACAATCGTTCATTTATGACATCGTAAACTCTTGAGGCTAATTCACGTCAAGACTCGGTGAAGGAGGAACAATATTTCTACTCGTGCGGCTTCTTCCACATTATTATTCATTCACTTTTTACTCTCCTGTGAAGCTTCTTTTTCATATCCCTTGTAATGGAAGAACTTCGAATTTTAATGCCTGTTTAGCCAGCCAAAAAAGTCAATTCTAAGAGGAAAATTTTCTACCCCAAACAGAGAAACTTCGAAGTGAGAAGGAGAAAATTAATCAGCTGATACCGATCAATCGATAAACTTCAATTTCGTTTGAGAAAAACGTACAATTTTTTTGAAGAAGTACCATCAATCTGACAGGAATGTTAGTTATATACAGCGTAAAATCCTCATTAAAATTTGGTACACGTATTTTACCCCCTCGTGAAATGTTAGTCTTCTTGAAAGTGAAACCTCGTTGCACATTTATATGCCTCTCACTGACGACAGACCTATAACGTTATACCTAAAATTCTCTAAAAAAAAACGACCTGTTACATCCAAGAAAGCTTGTATCCACCTGACAGTGTGCACCTGACACCATTTGGGAACACTTTTCCGTTTCCTCCGTATTGTAAAAAAGTGTAAAAGCCTATATGCGATTCAATCTTGTGTCAGTTTCTTCGACATAGACTGAGCGTCACATCCACGTCTCGAACTCGTACGCTCCGCGATGTTGAAGAGAGCGTGGAAATCGTGATTTATATTGAGATCACGCTACAAGAACCCGATATACGTCTATTCACATCTATCGAGCATTACCTACCAAATATATATTCTTCTTACATATTTTCTACCCTTGCACAGCACGTAAGATCGATGACTTACGAGAACAGCACCGAGTCGTAACGCGGACACACGGTTCACAGTCGTAAATCACGAAAGAAATTGCGAAATTCGATTCGATTCCAATAATTCTACTGCGAAAGCTCAACAAGATTAGCACTCGGAAGAGGATAAAAAAGGTTACCCAATCACTTATGGGTATTGCTTCTGATCGAAAAGATTTCGCATTTCCATATATGCTGATATGTCCATATAACATATAAAAATGTATTTCGTTCAAAAATTTCTTAGTTTTTCTACGTGAGGAACTGTTACCTCTTTTCGACGAACATATTTCTCTATTATTCACTATTCAAGTAGAAGTATGCAAAAGGCTGAAGGATCAAGTAGAGTTTCCTCGAGTGAAGACCGTAGCTCTTCGTAATTTCGATTTAGTAAAATATGTCATTTTTAGTTCGATTATGTCAAATGCCATTTCAAAGTGAAACAGATACATTTTCCGAATCCAAACCTACCCTAAAGACCGATTTCTTCAAAGTTGTGATATCGGACTAAACAATAATTTATTAATAACTTTAGTGACATCCTCTGTGATTTACATTTCATAGTCTCTCTATAGTCGACAATTCAATGACGAACCGCTCATACTTTCGTCCATAGTAATGACTTTTAAAAAGCATCACGAATAGGAGGAAGAAAATAAGATAGCAAAACAAAAAGAATTACTTTTTGAAAAAAAAACGATGTTCTACAAAAGGACACTTACAATTGTATACCCTAACCTTTACCCAGCTACAGTCGACCGGATAAAGAAGGAAAAATCGTCAAGGTACCATGAATGACTTGAAAAAGTTTCAGCGACGGGGTATGCCTAAGTGCTGGCGAGCTTTTATATTTGCTTTTCTGTCATTCGTTTACCTTGCTCCTAGGCTTATCTTTTCTCATTCTCTTCTCGTGCTATTTACACTTTTTTTTCGTTCCGGCTTATCCTCTCACTTGAGGACGGAATTTTCACACCAATACTCTCTTATCCCTTTTCCCTCTGAATCGATTTTCTCTGCGTGGATGCTACATCCTCCCCTAACCGGTTTTACCCCACGCTGGTGAAACGGAAATTCTCCAGCGACATTCGAACTTGGAATTTCTTGGAGGGCTATCGACGGAGCGCGTGATCATTCTCTCTCTCTCGCGAAACTATATTGTTTGTAGGCTTACATATACATGTGTATACATATCGATATACGTGAGAATGTATTTGTGCATAACCTAGACTTTAGTGAGAATAAGTCCGCGCGTACAGGGTTACCCATTGGATGTCGCCACCCTCTTTTATTGGGTTTCCCGTGGAGATAATCGAATGGATCACGGGTGCTTTTTGAAGGACATTTCGCGAACTGTTCGATAAAAAATACAACCTTTAGTGAATGAAAAAAGGGGGAAAAAATGGAAAAAACAGGGGTGGGCCACGTCCGATGGATAACCCTGTATACCGCCTCCAACAAGCCCCCGGAGAACTCTCTACCGTTCGAGAAATTTCTCAATAACCTGCGCGTTCGCCAGCGATGCCGAGAGCACTTGTCTATATCTTTGTGTGTCGCCGATGCGGGGATGTCGAGCCATTTGAAAGTCAAACCTCGATGTTACGTGCATCCTATACCTTCAACGAAAGAGGAAAACAGATAAAGAAGAAAGAGAGGCGAATGGCAATAGGTAATGTAGGACGAAAGAAAGCAACGGTGGTGGAAAACGAATAAGCATGCTTGGAAAATGTGTTTCGAACGAAGTTGAAAGAGTGGATCGTGAAAATCGAATGGTGAGGCATCCGTTCGTATAAGGTCTGACCAAACATGGGGTTTTTTCACTTAAACCTCCTGGGAAGCTCGTGTCAAGCTGCTTGGCGTTGATAAAATAACAAATTTCGAAATCAATTCGCCATCCAGATGTGGATACACGTGTAAAAATATTTACAATAAATATTCAACCAATCGAAGATGGAACGTTGAATTAGTTGAATCAGAAAAATGTTTGCATGTGTAAATTAATGGACATTGCATGCGATACAAGAGGGGAGTACCATAATTGATCCATCCATAAATCCCGCATGTTTTTTTCACCCCAATACTACATATGCTATTGTAATCGTACAAGTTTTTATTAATACAAACAGCAATAAAGTTATTCCACTTCTCGTTTCTCGAATAAATCATAAAGCGAGTGAATGAATATTTTGCATCGTGTATTTTCTTGTACCGCGCGGTTAAGTAACATTTTTTCGGAATATTCCATCTTCACTTTAGAGTCTGCGTGATGTTGCTCTTCTCTGCTGCAAAATTGCGCGTTCGTTTTATCTCGTGCAAACATATGGTGTACGTCTATGTACACAGAGCTCTGTATGTCTGTATCATGGAGACCCGACACGATCACGGGGCTGAAACGAGATCTCTTGCGAGCAAAAATGAGGTGTGAGGGAAAGCAGATGAAGAGCCACGGTATATGTACCGCTGGGAACTCGTGGTAGCTCCTGCAGGCTATGGAAATTCTCGTCATATTCTTCTGTCGGTCATCCGCATATCCGAGTACGAGCATAACCTTTTTGCAGGTGTGTGTGTGTGTATTTCCATATATATAAAGTGGTATAGTATTTACAGATATGTGTGTGCATTCATATAGGTGCATGTATTCCTCCATTCGATTCTCTGCGATGTTCCAACAACGGTACGTATGTTATTTTTTTTTTTTGGTAGGAAACCGCAGGTTGCTAGGAAAAAAGAAGCGATAGGATAAGAGACAAGCTTTAAGGTGAATCCTTGTTCCAAAGATAACGCATAATTTCCCGAAGGATATTTCGTTGAATCCCAGTTGCCCAAGAGCCGAATAATATGCAGTACATATCCCCCTTTCAATTGCGCAATAAAATTGTAAATTCAATCTATGAATATTCATTCAATTGTGTCAGAATTTGTTCTTTTCGATTTCTTCACGTTACGGCATGATACGCAAGGTATTCAAATTGTTCTCCCTGCTCAACATGCATTCCACCACCGAACAATCGTTTCTCGAGCGTGACTTGGCATCAATTTCATAGTTAAATTTAAAGCTGCAGTCGACTTGCACGAAGACTCAAGCGATATTAGAAATTTCTTTCTTCCTGTATTAGTCCTGCTTAATCTTTTACATGGATTTTAATTCAAACTGTGGAGAGCATTTATTCGCGAAGAGGATCGTGGAATGAAGAACGAGAAAACTTCCGCGGAATGATATTATTTATGACATTTTTACAATTAAACTTAGATAATAATTATTCAACGGGGTTTTTAAAATTCAACAGGTCAGTCGCGAGCAAGGATTTTCATAGTTGAAATACATTATGTTATACATAGCTGTATACTTTCGTTGAACAATGAAATATTATTATGATCGTATATAAGCCCGTAGAATAAGACCGTCGGATAGGTGATGTTTAAATTAACGAATATTGAATTAATAAACTTTGCGAGCACAAGGCTCGCTCTCCGACGTATGACTGGAATTGATCAAATAAATCGGCACTGATTGTATCGATTCAAATTTTCCACGAGCATAAAAATGCATGTACCGAAATAAAATAATAGAGTAATGGATTTATTGAAACTTCAAAAACGCCAAAAATTGTTTGCAAAAATTTCAGACACGTCTATTCACATGCGACATGTCAGTAGCACTCCAAGAAAAACTTACTAAATAATGGAATATTACTTTACCGAATCAGATGATTCTCCATTTCGAAAATCGACAGGAAGGATTTTTTCTGATTGAGAAATTCTATACGTCGAACAAAAAACGTTTCATAATATATATTTTTAACAAAATAAAAATTTAATAAAATTCTTAACATGTCAATAAAAAAAACAGCCAAAGAGTGTCGCGCTAAAAAGTGGGACTATCCGGAAGGCACAATTTTTTGTCGTATAAATTTACAACTTGTTTGCATGTCGTAGCTCTATCGGGGAAAAGTCTGGCAATTTCACTAAATTTACCCCAACTTGCCAATGCTGAGACTCGTTCCAACGTAAAACAGGCGTTGTATCTTTTTTGCTGATGTACTGCGTGAATTCTTGTATTCCGACATTGAATAAGTGGAAGTACGACTGAATCATTGAATCGAACTTTGTTTGGCCGACCCTCGCTGCGCAAGCCCACTGTCTCTACTCATTGTCAGTTTAAACTGAACAAACTTGGAAAAAAGGCTTTTTTTTTCAAGCCATCTCAGCTTTGAAAAATTACGCGTCGTTAAATATCTGAATATCTCGTTAAAATCAAAGGTAAACGCGTCTCTCGTACGATAAATCTGTTTTTTTTCATCGTATATGAAAGATTCACTCGTGTTACCGATCTCCTATTCGCAATTTGGGTGATTCGATAATTAAAAAAAATATTGTCGCATTAGAGTACGTTACTCGATCTATTAATCTCTTTTTTTCAGTGTTACGAAAATGTCACCTAGTCTCTAGACGCCACGATGATTTGATAATTTCTCACGGGTGATTCGACTTTTTCTAGCACCGCATTTTGCAGGATTTCCGACCCTATATCGCCCACAGAATATATCTGTACAGTAAGAGGTTAATATCGAACCGCACGTACGCTCGAAGCTTCTCGCGTGTACCTTGCGGCTATATCAAATGTGAACGTAACTGGGAATGAGAGGCGAGGATCGATAGTCGTCGCGTACAACTATACTGGAAGACGCGACGTGAAGCAACAAAATTGAGGTTATCTCGATGGCGAGTTGACGCCACAGACGTATCGCAAGAAGCGTTTCCAGAAAAGTACGTTTACCACCTTCTACTGTACCGAAATTGCCCGAATCGCGAATGCCTGAAGTCCCGATCAGGACCCAGCAGGTATTACGGTAGCCGGATCGAATTTTCTAGTTATCGGGACTGACTGCATTGGTATTTTTTTTTATTAATCTATATCCGCTCGATTAAAAAACAGAATTGTCCTAGTAATAGGCGGATGATGAGCTCTGTACGATAATTTTTCGCTGGGTGATCGATTGTTACAGTAAAATTGACACTTTTGACTTCGATCATTCATCACTCTTGTACTAACCATCATTTACATCGTGCGGTACCTTGAAAGTATCCTCTACATCCTCGGTCTAAAGTATTGGTCACCCGTACAGTTTCATATCGGGGGCACGTTCTGTATTATTCCCGATATGCCAAATAATTTAAGTTGCCTAATGCTTTGAGCCAAGTATGTATGCATGCTTCGGATCGCATACCGGATGCCAAGTTCCGGTATGCGATCCGAAGCATGACATGTACACTGTGAAACACTGAAACGCTGAATTAATAAAGATAGCGATGTCTTGCGTGCGCTTTTTATTTATCCGAAAAAAAATTCTCTGCTGAAATTGAGAGACTGTGGTTTGAAGATTTTTAATATTTTATATAGTAATAAAGCGAATCCAGGAAATGTCACGAATGGGGTTAACGAATGAAATAACCGCCGAAAGTCAACAGAAGTTCGTTTTAATACGATGATCTGCATCTCAGTCGTTGGGTGGGCAAATGGGACAAATTTTCCGTTTCTTTGCTTTCCAACATTAAACTCCCGGGTGCTTTATCCGATGATTCTGGGTAATTAACAAAATAATTAACGTCCTGGAATTTTTAAAGATGAGTACGGTTGGCGCTGTAATGTCGCTAAAAGTTGGATGACATTGAAACAGTTTCCTCCGAGAGAAATCCCTATGCTGTTTGTCGCATGCGTTCATGGTCGGAAATATTGATGGTCGGAAAAAACTACCTGTACTTACTATTTAGTAGAAACCTCGTCGGGCATCTCTTGCGAGAGGCAGAAAACAGCAAGTATACGCGATAATATTCTCCTCATTCTTATAACGTCGTACAATTAATCCACCTGAACATTTTGCGCCTTTAACAGAAATACCTTTTGACGATTCTTGATCCTCTCGAAAATGAATCACGATTTAATTGAACGTATGCTCATAAAATCAATCGGCGCTGAAGAAGAGTTAGCACCGATCGAAGTGCGTTTGACTGAACAGGAAAAACAATAAAAATCAGAATATTGCATGTCCATAATCGTCTTATAGTTCAGCTCTGTAGTTCATGTTTCATTCTGTTTTCTTTTTGAGACGGTTCGAAACTCGTAATTGATCCTCTCCATATTTCAATTCTGTCGAAGAAACTTGAATGATCAAACAGAGTCAAGCCACAAAAATTGGGTTCGATCGTAGATTAATCACATATTACATGCCCATGTTTGGCCAGTCACTCGAGCATCGAGTTACGTTCATTTCATAGTTTTTTTCAAGCAGACTTATATCGGTTCTTCGCCAAATAGTTACATTTAGACTTTGTCTGCGTTTTATCTGATTAAAACCAGATAATGAATCTTGTTAACGTCATCAAGTTTTTAGAGCCGTGACGATGCTTCTCAACGCTCCGCCGCAGAAAGATAGTATCACGAAACAATGTTTAACGATGGATACCGTAGCTTTAGACATTCCTTCGAATACTTTAGTATGAGCAACCCTACGTGTACAGTAACCAGTGGCATTGCTGATGTGGGAGTCTGTATCGGTGTTGAGATTCGCGGTTAACGGCCCGTAGGTAGCAGATGACGCTCCAGGGATATGCTAAGATGTTAATTCAGCTATTACTTACATCCGTCCATCGCCCCGAGGGCGGCCCAGAAAATAGCATCATCCACTACGTGTGTACACACCCCTTTTCTCATCTTTGTCCTTCCCGCAGAGTTCCTTCTTCATTCTCGCTGGGATAAACCGTCAGGTACCTTCATAGAAAACAACAACGGCGACAAAAGTTTGCTCACGGAGCAGACTATGAGGTGGCTAATATTATACTATCGATCTTGTACAACGATCAATGCTCGATGTTAACGCTTACTCATCGCTAACTTCGCTAGTATACGGTAGGAAAGAGTAACTTATTTTGTTTTCCACCTTGTCGGGTATACGATTATGTACGTTATCATATTCAAGCTGCCAGGGTTGTTTTATCGATACTTTTGGTATAGTGTGTGCATGGATTATCCCTACCTAGTTACAAATATGAACTTGCTTGCTTGCTTGTAGTGAAAATTTATGGTTCAGAAGATTCTATACTTTTTGGAAAGGATTGACGAAACATTACGTCCAGCAAATGCTGACTTGGACGAGTTTCGACAAGAACGTAACGATAGAGCAGTTGAGCGAACCGACAAAAAGGAGAAAATGTGGAGTCTGCATTCGTGGAACTAAAAATGGTATGCGGTTCCTGCTGATTTCTCATTCTCATTGGCCTCAGGAAGTAAATCGCTGATCTTTCTGAGATGAGTAAAATTTCGGGTAGAAAAAAATGATGCTGGCTCTTAGGATGCTTCGGCTCTGTCCCTTTTCGATTCTTGGGCTATACAGATTCCTCTTCGTTCCTATGTCGCTCACCGTTACGGATGCTTCAGTATACTGAGAAGAACGGTAATAAGGTCTAAATTGACAGAACAAATTGAGGGCAAATATCGCTTCTCTCCAAGATATCCAGTTATTATACAGTTTTTTAGAACATGTGTACACTCAATGTTCATATTTCTGTAGAATTCATTTCATGAGTATACTCCACGACGATCACAAATTTATAGCAAATTTGTAGAATTAAAAAATAATCAGACCGAATATAGGGCTATACAGAAGGTATATAACAAATTAGTTATAGAACGAACTGTTTCTTGCTTTTACGTTGCGTTCAAGCTTATTCGAAGGATTTTAAGGGATTTCTAATGGAACTACAACGTATGATTGTTCACCACCCTTGGAAATAATATACAAGGAACAATTGAATACGGCGGGGATGCGAGCGTGGCTCTGGTACTTGGCTTTGTGATACTTTATTATATGTGAGTAGGAAAAAAATACTTTTTAATTCTAAAAAACGGTATTCCAGTAAAGAATTTTCGCTGAAAGCTTGGATATTAAGAGGATCATGGGCATAAAGGTGGCCGAAGCATTATGGTATAAACGCGTGATACAACGTATCACCTCGTTCAAGGTCTCCCGAGTGTTAATAGGGATAGCAAAACCAGCATGAGTGAGACTGTTAAACATCAGGGGAGACCAGTTTTGGAGCATGATAATCCATGATTGCATCGCAGCAAACATCTCTGGGAGAAGATATACGTGTATTAGAGAACGGGGTGCTGGTTCGTGCAAGTCAGGGGAGATATAAGCAGGAAAAGACGAGCGACAGGGTTACTCACAATCAGTAGACTAGACGGTCGCAATCCGTGCATGAAGGCATTCATGAAGGTTTTGTACGAGGTTGACGGAATTTTGGTCCTCTTATCTCCATGAGCCTCGACTGAATGGTGGGCTGTTAGCCACGTTACAATGGACAACAAACTCGTTACACCCTTGGCATATAGCAGCTCAGTAATAATCTCTACTTGCTCATACGTAGGAACCATGAAATTCCCGTACAAAGACCCAGATCGTAAATTAAACCGTATACCTTTGAAGGTTCGACGTATATTATGATCACATTTTATCTATACCTGAGCATCGATCGACCTGTGGTTATTGCGTATAAGGTCATTGTGATTCTCATGGATGAGAAGATATTTATCTGTTACAAATTTGATATGAGAAATAATCAATCGAGTATAAAAGTGTTGAAAGTAGACTATTTTACAAACGAAAAACGAACATAACGAGAAAAATCAAGTTTTCTACGGTTGATCTTGCGGGTAAAAATTTACCGAGCCGTAATGAACCATACGTGGATATTCTCAAGATTGCGCGGAATAAACTACCTCGCGATAGCTGGCCCAAGTAGGTGTTTCGACCCCGTAAGCGACACTTGTAAACAGGCGAATTACGGTATGCCATAAGCGCAGTAAAGAATAGCGAGCGGGCGGGTTGTACGTTGAGAACCCTCACAGTGGTGAAATCGTCCGCGAAAATCCGCCACTCGCTGTTTTTGCTGTTAGTAGAGACTTCCTGCCGGATTCATTCCTCTCGTATTTTCCACCATCGGTCTACCCTCCAGAAGAATTGTTCGGGCAAATCCGTTGAGAGGGCTCAAGCCACGGAAATCAAGCGTCCTTCCGGTGCCTTAATGGTTGTACTCGGGTTTCCGTAGCAACCGCGTATACATCGAAATGGATTTTCCTCTCAGTCAAGGAAAACACGATCCCATGATTCACATAACTTAAAAGTTCAAGGCCCTCCCTCCCTCCGTACAGGGCAAACTTGCAACGGGTGTTTTGATTTATCGATGTTGCTCTATCTTTTTGTCTTGTATGAAAAAATAGTACAATCGAACTTTCTTAGTTGTACAAAGCCATTATTGTCAATTAAACGTTTATTTCCGACGTTTTCCAGCCGCTAACACACAGTTGCCAACTGTGATTCAACATTATGGGGTATTGCGCAGGTTCGCGTACAAAACTAAAATTGATTACATAGACACTTGAGCCAGGCGTTTGTTCCGGAAAAGAACGTCATCTGGACAGCTTTTTTCCTACCGTTTGCGATAATTCACAGATTTACCACTTTTATCCTACCTACGCGTACGAAACCTGCGCTTCGTGCTCGTTCAAGCACAACATTCATCGAGCTGAAACATATTCCAGCATTGAAGACCATGTCGTACTGATTGGACTCCGTTATGCTGTCCAGAGGTAGTTTCTTCAACACAGGGGATTCATTTTAAAATAGGAATAGGGGAGAAAGTACCTCGTAAAAGAAGGAACAAAGATATGATCTATGGGCGGTCAAAGAGACGGATTGTCTGCATCACGAATACGAGTGGCATGGAAAACTGGCGGTAATCCAGGAGCTCAATGATACGTGGTACATACATTCGGTAACAATGCTTTGCGGCAACAATGCCCAAACAAATGATTCTGATGTATCGGGAGAGCGTAATTGCTGACCGGATAGCTCGTTCCTGGCACAGTATAGCCACAAACCTCTGAAGCGATTGCTAAATCAACGCATTTCCCCTGACCCACACATCCAATCATCCCTTTCAGCTTGATCAAAATCTGTATACTGTACTAATTGCAATTATCCACAATAAAGATCATAAGCTTCATCATGATACTGGGGCTGGAATATTCGTTGTTGTGCGCAACGTAATTAAGAAGAACAAATAAGTGAATTCTTTATCTTTTAAATTTGCAAACAACGTTTGGATTTGACCAAGTGTTTCCTTCATCTTGCTTTTTTTACACGATGTCTCTCCGTGATCGGTAGAAATCGAAGTAAAACTACGTGATACCTACCTCGCGATTTTATGCACGAATTTACGTTGTGGTCAAATTTTTAATCTTCTTTTTCTCGAAGCTCGAAATGATTTATCCAGAGATAAATATTTCTTTTTAAACGAGTTTTTACACAAAAAAGACGATACGAGGCTGAAACGCCGTTATCCACGTGCTATACAACTTTGCCATGGATTCACATAACTTGCTTATATGCCCAAGTATATAGCTACTGTTGGACGATATGTATAACTGTTACAACAGAGTAAGAATAAGACACAAACGGTAAGTTGGGAAATGCAGTTATGAAGCTGTACAGTGGGTGCACGGTTTACCTGCATATAACCGGTAAGAGATGGCTTAATAACGGTGGCAATGCCGGTTTTCCTACGCGCATGTATGTTTGCTCTCTTTCTAGCCTGCTTTAGCTGCACCGCACAGCTGTATTTTCATCTATATATGTTTATCAGATATATAACCAAACTGCACGTGCACACGTACGACAAGGGGCGAAACGGACGTTACCGAGCCGTCTGGCCTCGGGCGATATTGAAGCAATAATCTTAGCTTCCAACCCTCTACAGCAGACTTCCTTTTTCAATCTCACTTTTTCTCCTGTAATTCGCTTCATCTTGTTTTTCCTTCACCTCTCACACAGATTCTTTCTGTTTCTCTCACGGTTTCTCGTCTTATCACCCGCAATACTTAAAGATCTTAAACTTACTTGAAATGGAAACCAAGAGAACATAGCCCTACAACGTAATTGTATGAATGACTTCACAGTCATGGGGAAACGTCAACGTTATCGAAGTTTGTGCCTTGGAACGAAAGGACTGAATCCATCCCAAGTTCGAGCGGGCTGATATCTCAGGCTATCTGAATCTGCTGCCACCAAGATCGTCGTACGTGTTCATGAAATCTATGAATAATAAACTCATAGCACCTTACGACGCTAACCCCCACTGATTCCAACATCTTCTGACTCCATGACCATAGTTTCAAGGTAGGAGAATGTCTCCCTCTTAGGACAAATCACCGAAGAAAAGTGAACAGGAAGCAAAAGTTTTGGAATAAAAATAAGTTTCATTGATTTTTTTTCACTCCCTTCAACTTCTGTTTCGGTGGATGCTTTTGAAATACTTCTTGCTGGAAACGGACTCAATTCGGATCGTAGGAATTTCTGGTCTCATTTCAATGGAAAATCGTATGGAGTCAATAAAAATTTACAAAAGCTTTCTATTGAAGAACTTCAGTAAGCTCTGTAACTGGATTGAATTGATTAGAAGAAAGACCGCCTCTGCATGCTACGAGTTTTTTCAAGACCCTTCCCGATGAACGAACGAGGTAGGAAGGAACAGCAGTTGTGTCCTATCGATTTAAGTGGGGAAATATGACGAGGGTATGAAAATTCAGTATCTATGTTGAACAAATTCTTTAGATTGTAGGAGGTTATGACAGAATGAGTGAGAAGTGAGAGAGGAAAAGAGAGAGCCGAAAGCGTACATCGTAGATACAAAATCCCCGACGAAACCCTTGTAGCCCTGTGGCTCTGGTGTTCTGGGTGCGCCAGGTAATCTAGTCACATATAATCCCAACGGAGAATGAGTAGATTCGAGTTACGTAACATAGCTAGCTGGTGCATATACCAAAATTAGAGTCCCTGCCATAAAGGGTGGTTCACGCTACAGTAAGTATTACATTATAATTCAAAATCTCATTACTGCAAGACTCACTCACAGTCTATACGTTTTCTTCAATTGAACACTCTTGCCAACTGAACCTCGCATACGTACACCCATCAGAGTGTCTCCCTATATTTATATACTCAAGCGACGTAAATATAATATAACTTTGAAAAATTTGACACACCAAGAAGATGAAGGGATCCTTAAAAGATACGTAAAAACCCAAAATGGTCGTTCTAGATTTTTTCATTTCTAACGCAACTCGCCTTGAAGATTTACTCTTCCAGACATACCTAAGTGTTTTGCGCAGAGCTTTTTCACACGTCATACATTCTTGATGATAAAATAAGAGACGAATGGAAACACGTTATATTCGAATGGTCACGTTTTCTTAACAAATAAACGATGTACAGTCTCATTGTACACTGTATTATAATTCGGTGCGTTACACATTCAAAGTATACTTTGATGTCTTGCCATTGCCGTTGCTCTTATTTCATTATTTTCTGCACAAAGCAGCGTTTTTTGAATACTGCAGCACAGCGGAAGGACACGCCCCTGTTAACAAGTAGAACATGGTACGTGAAAAGAAGCCAGCGGAAAACGTCAACGCGAACATATTTGAGCCCTACGACAGATTTGTGAAACATGTAAACATTCGCAAAAGAAATTCCACTATTGTGAAAGATTGTGAAGCTCGTTACACTCGTCGACATTTCAATTATTCGGTAAAGCGAGGGTTGAAGGAATGCGCAACGATATTTTCAGAGAATATGTCAGGCATAAAACGGAATCGTTCGGAATGAAGCAGCCCACCACGGATAATCGACTGAGAAGTCTGAGCCTCAGTTCGTTCTCTTGCCAACTAGGCTGCTGCTTAAAAGTGATATAAAGAGAGCGCAATACGACGAGAATGAGAGCGAAGAAGAGCGGCCCTATATGTATGAGATTTAAATGGAGCCATTGCATTAGTTTGCTTCTCTGTATGACTGTAGGATTACAGAACAGGGTGTACGTAAGTAAGATTTGGTGAACCAGCAAACTCTTTACCGACTTCAGAAGAAATATCTGATGTCACGAAATCAAACATTTCGTGGCAGCATCGGAAACTGCAGAACTGACGCGAGGAATGTGCGAGACTCGCAGTGATGTTGGGTTTTATTCCCATGCTCTTTTTATTCCCTCGGTGTAATTAATAAATGCAATTGACCAGTTGAAACAAAGGCAAATTACGTATAAAAAAATTCTCGAATGTTTACAAATTGATTCTTGTGGAAAAAGAATTTTATATGTTCAGACACAGCTGCAAAATTATTGAGTATGACGGCAGGGATTCTTTTCTTGCAGATTGTTGAAGTTTAGGAGGAAGAATGCATTGAAACTACAGCTACAAATTGTTGTCATCTTCAATCATTTGTAATTCTCGTAAAATGTAATCTGGTGGCAGTGTCAAACGGAGCCTGTTTATAATTATTATCTTATTTAATTCGATTTGAATCTCGATTTGGTGGAAATACGAGCGAATGAGTTCATTAATTCCTAGTCCCCTTGACGTCACTCCCAGCTGCTTTGGTTGCACGATGCAACATCGTACTCCAGTTCGCGCATTATTGACCCAGGATAAACCGGAGAGTAACGGAGAGAACGGGAAAAGCGACACGTTACTAAATGCCTCTCAGAGACGAAACTATATTACAAGACGTTGCTATTTGTGAAAAGACTTGTTACACGAATATATTCTTCGTCATGAAATTAAAGAGGAAACAGAAGCGAAGCGCCAACTCGTTCAGGACCCATCGCCTGTCCACTTTAAGTCGAATCGGGTTACATTTTTCACGCATTATTGCTACAGGGCGGAGAACAGTGTCTATTAGGGGAGTTAAAACGAGATGGCGTGAATCAAATCTTGAAATATTCTTTGCGGGTCTACATTCGGTACATACGATAATAAAGTAAACTGAACAATAAAGAGCTTTTCTTTTCAAAGAATTCACTATAGAAGTGTAAAAGTATATTTTGCATTTTTTTCTACGAGTAGCATTCAATCAAGCGGGTTAAACTATTGCCAAAGTTGGTACGAAGTTATAGGGAAAAATGTGAATCGGTGGATTTTAATTTTAACGAATAGAGGTTTGGAAAAGAGGTTTGTGGAAAGACATTCAAAGAGAAACGGAGGGAAAGGGTTCAGTTGAGAGGGTTGGTGGTTTAATGAAATAAAACGAAGGTCCATTTAGCGACGAACTCCCGAGAGATGTCTCTCTGATGCAAAGCCCACTTCTATTTTCTATTTTCCATTTTCCATCGTTATTTCCGGTTTCCGCTCTTTTTCTCGCACCCGTCCTCACCGTTCCCAGTCCATTAGGCCCTGCTTCCGTTTCGGCGTCGCAAAATGGCCCCCGGTTGCTTTTAACATTTTTAAATCCTTCGCTCTTGCTTTCCTCCACTAAATGGGGCTGCGGAGATCTCGAACGCCAAAGGCAAAAGAAGGAAAAAAAATGCCGAGCGGATGCAGAACTTAATTGGTCGCAATTAAGGTTAACCAATGTACATCGTCGATTTTGCCCTATGCCCTGCCATCATCGCTATACCCTTTTATCCGCCGTTTCATCTACAGCATCACACCTGTGCACATTGCGACTGTGAGTCGCTCCGTCCCCGTACCACTACTCCGCGCACAACTCACCAATTTTATTTCGCCTTTTCTTTTTCACTGTCTCTATCACTTTCTTTGTTTTCCCTTTTAGAATACATACAGTGTGAGAAAATTTACGCGCAAATGAAAGAATTCACCACCTCATATATTCTCAAAGCTCACCACGACTACTTTCAATTATTTACTCGCCGCTGCTCGTCACACAGTTTCAATTCATCGCGAGTGAGAGGAAGAAACACTCGTACTCCGCGAACAAACTTCCATCTGCTGTCGGTAAAATTGCTTTGAAAGTGAAAATGTATAAACGACAATTATACCATATGAAGAGTTTATTGCACGAGTTTTTTTATTTTTCTCGTAGTGCGCTATTTAAAAAAAGCAACTTTTTTCAATTTCATTTTAATTGTTTTTCTCAACGTTCACGATGTTTTTCCATTATTTTTGTAATCACGAATACTAAATGTGTAAAAACAATCACACGGTGCCGACAATAACATTTTTAACTCGTATTCTCGTTGTGTTTCAACAACAGAAGTACTTGGTATAATTAATCGCGGCATTTTTCAAGTTATGTTTCATTGGGTGTTCATTTTTTTTCGTAATTTTGGCTGCTCGATTCTTCGCCTGCGATAAGGCTTGCAGCTCTCATACGTAACGTTCGTGGTTGTCAACGTGCATATTTAGAGCGACAGTCGGACTCGCAGGGTTTTCACCCCATGGCAAAATCGCGTCCAACATCGGCAAGCTTGAAAAAAGAAAAAGCATGAAAGAGAATTGGGGAAGTATTAAAAACCTCGGTATGAGAAGCAGGAGGAGAAAAAATGTATAGAAGCCAGAGGCAAGAGGGAAATAATAGAAGAAAAAAGACCCCTCGCATTGCTACGTAGCAAAGAAATGTTAGCACGGGTGACGTTTGAAAAGCGAAAACACGAAACTAAATGTCGAGATTTTCTTCGGTGTCTTGATTAAAAAACCAACGTACGCTTAAGCCCCGAGGCATCCGGTAGGAAAAATTACATGCATGTCGGCCAAATATTCAAGCGAATTCCATACTTGTTCATGAAATGCGGGAAATTTTAATTACATGGAGATAATACATCAATAATTAAACAAGTAGGTCATCAAGCTTATTACTAGGTGGCTAGAAAAAATTCAGAGGTGTCATTGCAAAACAAGTATGGCATATACAGCGAATATACCGTGTTATTAATAAAGGCAGATATTCATTACAGCAGTGTTGTAATAAATATTTTGCACAATTTTCGATAACGCTCCGACATTGAAAATGAATTCGCATGCACGAATATTTGGCCTTTTCCATGTATTCTTCACATCGCATAAAATGAAATCTTGCATATGATGCAAAATGTCGAGATTTTTCCATCAGTCTCGATCTCGTGAAATTTCCTTCTAAGTTTTATCGCATTTCGCTCGCTTGATTTTTTTTTCCGCGAGCCTTTTCTAAACCTAGCCATGCACGTAGTTCGTCGGCGGATTCTCGGTTGTATGTTTCGCACACCACCACCCCTTCCGCAAAATTCCAAACTACAATCTCGACGAGGTATGGAAACTTTTCGGGAAAGTTATGCACTGCGAAATTGTTTGAATTTTCCGTCGCTTCAATAAGTTACGCATAGTTTTGTAATGTGTTGGCATCGGGAAATATCCTACAGAATATTTACTTGTACTCATGGTATTGTTCGTTATTCAGGCAAACCTGTTAGTGCCTATTTATACACGTTTATGTATATTAAACGATGGCAACAATAACGATATTTAGTAACGCTATAATTGCAAAATGTTTACGCATCTGTTCACCGTAATAGTTGCCTTTTTTATTCCTGTTTTTCCTTTTTCAATATTTAGTTGTTTATCACTTTCTACAATATTTATTATTTAACACGTTTTAGTTTTGTATCGAAGTATAAAATACTTGGCGTTGAGACGCTGCCGCGTTCTTGGATGTACACTAAAGTGTTTCAGACACACATTTCTTTTTTTCAATAACGCTGATCGTCTGGCTGTAACAAAAGGCCAACTTTTGTATGAATTGAACTTTTTCTACCTGCAACTCTATAACGGTTAGTTTTGCAACATTATGAATAAATAATTTTTATGTATTTTGCCAAAAGTTTTCGTCGTGCCGTTTTCGCAACGACGATTTCGTTCAATTTTTCCTTGATATTTAGCAGATTTTTCTTCAAAGAATTCAGTTTATTTCATTCAAAATACATTTGTAAATCTTGGTTCATTTGATAAGAAGTACGAAAATGAGGTTTTTGAAAACGGACAGCGACAAATACATATTTTGCAGTCACGCCGGTTGTGTGATGCCGAATCGCCCGGTACCTGCATTGGTGATTGTATTGTCGTATATACACCAGCATCAGATGCAGTTCCTTGGTGTGATTATGCAAAAATTATGAAATATAAATAGCAATAATATTGCTGCAGATGGAAATTGAGGCGGGGAATTTACTTGGCAGTAAATAATAAAAGGTAATTGAATGGAAAATGGTAAACGAATGAAAATGGTCTTAAAAAACGCAAATTAATTACGAGAAAAATATTTGAAAAACGATGAAATCGGTGCACGATTATCACTGCGTCGTTACTGATACCGATCGGATTCAATAACAATATTCAGGATTCATTTTTAGTTGCAATATTCATAAGGAGTCATGACACATTATCATGACGATTTTCACTGAGACTGTTGGACGTCGAAATGCTGAAAAATACTTAAATGCAGAAACTTTTTCCAAGCTAATGCCATTATTAATTTAGTTGAATGCGCCATAAGAATAGATAGAGGGTTTAAAATATCTCATAGACCACCTATGTTTTTACCCACACGATAAAAACAGAACATCAAACGGTTTTCGATAATGTTACAGCTTGTAACTGAAAAATAAGAAGAAAATTGCGTCGAAAGTGCAATTTTATATGGATATACATGAATTATAACATATTTATTTAATGAGACCTTTAATGAGACCATGTAGAACTTATATTTTATTTGCGCAATTATTCTTTTATTCAACCAAACTTTCAACATATTCTTATTCAAGCGACCGAGTTTTGAAGTTTTCTACCATTAAAAATGTTCAATGATTTTAACAGAAAATACGAATTGGAGAACCTTGTTTGTTCCTTGAGTAGGAAATGGAGGGTTTTTTTATCGTCCATCGTACTTTCCTTAAACGTCACTTTACTTTATAGTGTTCTAATGAGGATCTTGTCGTTAGTTCATGTCATCATCGGAACGATTTTTCAATGCAGGAGCAAATATTCAATATAGTATCGATATTTTTCTCTTGCTTAACAATAAAATATCACGATATCCCTCGTATATTTTTTATATTAATAAAAGCATGTCGGAGCAGTAAAAAAATTGTTATTGTCGTAAGCTTCGAGGTCGCGAATCATTTTTCTTTCAGTCTACTTGTAATTCGCTGTACGATTGTAACATTACTCTTGGAAAGCCTCGTTAGCTGTTTCACTTACTCACTGTCGTTTATACTGAAAAGTGATAGCAATAAATCCGCCAATTAATTTCAGAATTACAAGGATCCGAGGCGAACCTTCCCATCCTCGGTTGGTAAGGCTGGTGTTGTTGTACTTTTATTCACTTCTGGTTTTTATATGACTCCCTATCACGGCTATTAAATGCCACAATATTTTGAGAAAATGTCTGTAAATACTTTCTAGTAAATAACAGTTATTTTTCTTCATATTCACATGTTTCTTGAACTCCAGTTACTTTTGCTGTAACTTGTAGAGATTTTGCGATTTTTATCGTTCGATTTCCGAAAGAAGCCGCCTTCACCTTCTATAAATATTTCATATCATAGCCCACTTTAATAGTAAGAATTTGACTCTTCGTGATCGCCCATATCATTAGTATTATTCTCTAATTAATATCAACGAAATGTACCCGAGCGAAAAATTTACGTATACAGAATACACAATCGCAAACGGGACTATAAAACCTGTATCCCTTCTTCTCACCCTTAAATCCATGCTTGCAAAAATTGAAACTACCTTTGAATCCTCATTATTGCGGTGATTCAAGTGCGCGTTTAGGTAATAAGGCGGTCAAGTCATTGGAGCACATTTAAGTTAACTTTATCTCATGAAATTTATTGCTGGATGGTTTCAAACGTCACTGTCGCAAACATTTTGGACAATTTCTACCTTAATTTTATACTTTCCGTTTTACATTATTTTTCATCTCCGATTCATTCGCGTTGTTAACTGTACCCAGCCTCAAATCTGTTCGTGAGTATAGATTTTGGGAATCGATAAAACAAACTTAACTTACCTTTTTCAAACCCTTACACAGAAAATCTCGATAGCCAAAGTACTCTGCACAGTAAGGCGAGACGAAGAAAAAAGTTAAAAATGCACCGCTCGGTAAAACTCCCTGGCACTTTCGCTCGGAAAACTATAATAGTCGCCGCTGTGTGCTCGACATTCAACCAGAGAGGCGTATACATTTACATTTACCTATTGCAATGGATTCCTTCACTCAGAATCTTGAGAAAACTGATTTTTTAAATTCCCCAAGTTCTATAATCCTCACAGAATACACAACACCTGTTTTACATTGTAAAAACAGCAGAGTACATGATCGCGATGAGGTGTAATCATTCACTTTTTCTTATAATTTTTCTAATGAAAGATTGGGCAACCACCCAGTGAAGATGCAGTGTATCACACTTGACCTGCAGATAACTTCTGCCGAGGAAACAACGGATGTCTTTCTGTCTAGAAGAAACGTACATCTTTTTTCCTAATGTAAACGAGGGGTACATTAATGCCGCCCAAGACGGTAATTTGTGTTGAAACTCCGGAATATATTCACGCAGACTTTCGTTCACAATTCTTGAAAGAGAAACACAAAAACGGAGGTATAGAAAGAGGGATGGAAGAGATTACCCAAGGACTGGTTAAATATGCGGTTCCATTTACAATTTATAATTAGCAAATGAACAGAAAGAAACAAAGCGGAAAGTCAAGAGGAATAGAGCCAGAGATTACCAAAGAAAGTACTCGGCCAACCATTTTGATTTTCGTATACATCGTCATTTTTATTCTTGCGCTTAAACTGCAGATTCAATGTCGAAGATCGTCAACATATGAGTGATGATGGGGAAAAAAGTTTTTTGACTTTCCTCACGCCTCAAAATCGGGTGCATCCTGGTGATTGAAAAACGAACGTTTATTTTTCAGCGATTTCTCCAGAGTCATTGATAATTTCATTTTTATTTGAATGTATGCAGCTGGAAGGGCCGTAAAATACGTCATTTACAGTTGCACGTAGTAGTATGATGGGTTTTCCCGACACACTTTTTGGGTATACCACGAAGGAGTCTATGTCTGTTCAGAACGTCAGAGGAATAGTCGCCGGTCGTATATCGAGTGCAGGTGCTGCGCGATAGGAGTCGTCAATTCTCGAGTACGAAGAACGAACGTAAAAAAGTGAGCACGGGCGAAGAAGGATATAAAACTGTTGAATTATTACAGCAACAGACAGATGCATATACATATGCGTATTATGTGACATATACATTTTACGAGAATGCCTGTAGTCCAAAAACAACAGCATCCGTGACACGCAGCTAAAAACCCTTTGTCTTGAATTCCCTCCAGGTGCATGGCGAATGCATGTGCTTCCGACATGCACCGAAAAACTTTGCTGTATGTTCGATATGCCTTGACAAGATCAGGAGAGCAAGAGGTTCTCGTAAGCTCATATTTTAGTAAACCGTCCTATAATAAAACGAAGTATACGGAAATTTATGGACAGAGGTCGGCGTCGTTGAGCGAAGAAACCACAGAGAAATTGCAAGCTTTTTAGTTGTCGGTGCATGCACACATGATGTTGAGCAACGAACTGTTGTTGCACGGATGGTATAAACACTGTGGTCTTCAATTATTTCGGGTAAATGTTTGGCAGCGGCTGTGACAAACGTTTTCACCTGAATTCTTAACTGTGAGAGACTAACGGGAGCACAAGAAGAACTCCAAAGACATTCTTTCGTCACTGGGTAACCATATCTGAATAAAAAAAGATCTATGGTGGATAAACTTTGCTCTAAATGTCATACGAGCGCTCGCGTACTCCTCGTTTTCGTGCGATACGCGATATAGCACTGAGACAGTAGTGTTGGGCAGAGTTTGGTCAGACAGAAACCGTTCAACCATACCGAAAGTGATGGATCCTGTTAGCCGCATGAAAATAACTGTAGGTATAACCTCGTGAAATTATAAGGATTTCGTCTCTTCCAATATACGTATGTATATTGCTTTAAATAAAAGTTGGATTTTTCTGTCAAAATAGTGATGTATCATTTCGGTTGAAATAGTGGGAGAATGATCATATAAATCCTCTCTCATCTGTAGGTAAATAGTTCTCGACTTTTTAAGCATCCAGACGATTTTTTAAACATTTTTTAAATTTTGTACTTGTCGCAAATCGCTCATCTCTATTAGGTAAAAAGTTGTTGGCTAGGAAGAGAGTTTTTGAACAAATTTTGAGACCCGCGCGATGTATTACGCAACAAAACTGCACAATCCTTTCGGGGGGATCTGTTTGTAGGGAAAATCTAACAGATCTGAGGGAGAGGAAAATCTCGAACCTTCTTGAAGAACCCTACCGTGTATGAAAAAAAGCACGGCTTCGTCATCGATAAACATTAAACCAGCATACTTTTGCGTTTCAACGACCATTTCCTTAGCGGCGTTTCATCTACAGTGTTCCGCATAATTATTTCACACTCTACCGCCGAACCGCATTTGCACGAGAGCGTAATTAAACTGTAAAAAAAAAAAACTAGTGCCGATACGGTTGTTTCTTTGAGACCAAGTGATCCTGCAAGAGTCGACGGTCTCGGAAAAAATGATCATCCCTCCATGTGGTTCCGTCAATCGGTGCAGCGCTTCGCGTTCAATCGTCCGTATGTGTTTACTCCAATGGATGCTGTTTAACATTTGTACCTGCTGGAGTCATCATCGATATTATTATTTCTGTTATTACATTCGTGTTTATGTTGTATTCGTTATCACTACACGAAGGACTCCTTTCCACGTTATGGAACGAAATAGGTGTATGGCCAGCGAATCTTTTGCAGTCACTCCCAGGGGAAGTTTGCACCGAACCGCAAATAAATAGGACAATTAGCATAGCGCGATTTATTCTAATTATACAGGCGAGGCATGGTAATTATTATCTCAGCTTAAGGGTGCAGCTCCGTGTGGTTTCATCGTTGTCGGTGTTCGAGGGCGAACGGCAGCGACGGTTGGTGGGGATGCAGTTGAACCAACGGGACTGTTATAACCGTAACACCCGGGTGTATCGCTCTCTCGGCCACTACTGCTGTTAGCATAGAGAACGCAAGGGAGGAAAGGAGGGTTGATGTGGGGTTCGGTCATTACGCTCAGCCGCTCGTTCTCTCAGCCTCCTTCACTCTTTCTTTCTCTCTCCCTCTCTCTCTCTCTCGCTCACGGTCTTTCCTTTTCTGTCTCCCTTTCCCTTATGCAGTCGGTGCCGACAAAATTGACCGCATTGTTCTCCGCTGTCAACCGCAGTACTAATGCGAGTGGAAAATGTTAAAAGCTAGGTTATATTTGTATATATCAGGGGTATGCGCTATAGAGCCAATGTATGCAGACGAGGAAGGTTAACCACAAGCAAGAGCCGTAGATTCAGATATAAAATTCGGGTCAGCGGATAAACAGCAAATTAATACTCTTCTTTTTTTAAAACGTCATCAATTCTCAGAAGAAAACAGTATGCTTATTGCTTAGATTACTTTTTTCACACTGTGCTATCTTTTACAGCACCTTAAAATGAGCGTACATTTTCCGAGGGTTTGAGATAAATATAAAAAGGAGTGAAACTTCCGTCCACGGGCACAATGAGCTAGAACGTCGGGTAAAAAACTTTTTCCCAGTGAAAAAGTGAAATAAAATGAAGACTTGAAGCTGGCGCGATAAAAAAGTGGCGTTTCACGGAAGTTTTCTCGAACGCATGAACAACGCGACGAAAGACCACGATAGACAGATCTCATACTTGACAATTCCCTGTCAAAACGCGTCATGGTTTATTATAATTTTTGCCCCGAAAGATGACGTTTAACGCAGTTTGAAAAAATATGCAAATTACCCGCGCTTCCACATGTTTCAAAAATATATTGCGCCGCAGTTGCAGATCGTAAGTTCAGTGACTAGCTTATAAAACGAGTATCGGTCAAAGGTTAATAACAAAATTAGACGATCGAATGAACTTACCTTAAGTGATGTTCGATCGGGATTATGCTAGACGTCTTGTCCGAATAGATCAATGGTAGTAACGCCAGTTGCTCGATCCGTCACAGATTTTTAAATTAATTCAAAAACCGCGCCTATGGTCATAGATGGCAGTGCCGCTCTCCCCAGAAGTCCCTGCGCGCCACACCCTGACGCCATTATATTTGAAAGCCGACAAATTGCATACTGAATAGATCAAAAGGGTCGGGTATACAGGGAGGGTTTGATCTATTCGGACAAGACGTCTAGCATAATCCCGATCGAACATCACTTAAGGTAAGTTCATTCGATCGTCTAATTATGCTACGTCGTCTTGTCCTCTAGATCAATGGTAGTTGTTCAAAGTTTTATGCAATTTGTATTTAAGGGTAATTTAATGTGTACCATGATACACTTTGGTTCGACATTGACAACACTTCTCTTACAACAATTTTTGTAACTTAAGCGATTAAAGATTTAGCTATTTTTATATTTGTTATCACAGGCCGATTGTAGAATCGCGCAAACACCCTCGACTTTTCCGTCCAGCCTGCAGCTTTTCGGATTGTTTCGATATCTACGCCCCTACGATATGCCGCGGAGGTAACCGCGTGTCTAGTGCTATGTGAGCCGAAAGTGTTTGTATCAATGCCCCCTTTGGCCATTACATCTTTTATCCACCTCCGTATTGCTTGTGTTGTCGCTACACGGTGAGGTTTTTTGTATGTAATTAGCAAAAAATCCTCGTTATTGGGCCGCAACTTTGCCGAGCACTTTATGTAGCAGTCTAAGACCGTTGCTACACACAACCTTGGTTGTTTTTTAAAAAACGGCAAGCACAACAGGGGTTGATTTTTGCCCAGACCCGATGTTTTTATACGATCTACGATTTTTACTTTTATCTCTGTGTCAGTTTTCTCGATACAGCTTAATCTGATCTTTGACAGAGTTTGTACCCTTTGTGCTGTTACTAGTGCCAACAACATAACTAATTTCTTTGTCAAATCCTCAAACGACAGTGTGTCGTGCGGCCAAAGCGTTTTTAGGTAACCTAAGACCGGATCAGGATCCCAAATTTCGTCGTATTTCGATGATTGCGGACGTAAGCGAGCCACACCTCGAAAGAATCTTTTGATAACGGGCTGTTGCCCTATGTCGCCCATAACTATTAACGCTATAGCTGATCTATATGAGTTTAACGTCCCATAAGTTTTTACACGGGACAAAGAAGCGGTTAAAAACTCGAGAACGCATCCTACTGGAGCTTGAAATGAATTGACTCTCTTCTTCTGACAAAAGTCCCACCATAGATTCATCGGCTTCCGGTATTGATTAATGGTTCCATCGGACAATGATGCCATCAGTATCGGTATCGACTCTTGAGGGACGCCTTTTAAGGCAAACGCTTGCCTGATAACTTCCCGACAACCAGGGAAAGCGACGTTCGTAACGGATGGAATTGCCTGCAATTATCAATTAACAAGTCATTTTCCGGATGAAAAAGAATCGGTTGTGTTACGAGCAATTTTTGGAACAGGGGGTACCACGATTGTGTAGGCCAGAACGGCACAACCAACACCCCTGTTGCTTTTTCAGCAATTATTTTTCTAATTGTTCTCAGAATGACGGCAAATGGTGGGAAAGCGTAAAAATATAAATTTGTCCACGGTACGGTAAATGCGTCTACCGCACACGCCTCTGGGTCTCTGTGCCAAGAGACGAATTTTTTACATTTTGCGTTTACGTTCGACGCGAACAAATCTATTTCAAATTTCCCGAAAACTGACTCTACTTGGTCGTATGCCCAACTAGCTAGTTCCCACTCGGTCTCGCTTTGTTCGGCTCTCGATTCCTCGTCTGCTTCTTTATTATCACGAGAACTAATATACGAAGCGAAAATCCACAAATCGCGAATTTCGCACCATCGCCAGATTTCCCTTGACAAATTTGACAATTTTGGGAACTGAACGCTACCCATACGGTTTATGTATGACAACGCCGTCGTATTATCAATGCGCAGCAATATCTCGCACGAACGTTTTTCCCCAGCAAAACATTTGAGTCCGTAGAATACTGCTTTTAATTCAAGATAATTTATATGTTCTTCTCGCTCTTGACTATTCCAGAAGCCATGTGTCCGATTTCCCGCACAGGCTGCTCCCCAGCCTGTTAACGAGGCATCACTGAAAATCTCCATTTCAAAGTAGTCCTCTCTTATAGGGTTGACACACACTTTTATATTTTTTGTCCACCACTCCAAGTCTGGAATTAGTTTTTCCGATATTCTCATGATTTTATCGTAATTTCCATTCGTTTTTTGCAAAGCTAAAAATTTCTCTCTTTCGAAGCTTTTTGTATATAGGGTCCCGTACCGAACCGCGGGACTGGCGGCTACTAGGGTTCCAATAAATTCGGCAAATTTCCTGATTTGACAATGACTGGTAGTTTGCAGCTTCCTCGCGAGATCATATATCTGTTTTCTCTTGCCTTGTGGTAATTTGAGGCAAAATTTCTTTGAATCGAAGAAAAAACCAAGGAATTTTACTTCTTTTGAAGGTTCAAGGACGCATTTTTTCGTGTTTAATACGAGCCCGGTTTTCTCAATCAATTTTCGAGTCTCCCGAACATTTTTTCGGCATTCTTGAGCTGACTGTCCAAATAACAGAATGTCGTCCAGATAGAAGACTGATACAAATCCTTTTGACCTCAATCTTTGCGCTATTGGTTTCATGAGTTTGGTAAACACATACGGTGCAGTGCATATGCCGAACGGCATACAGTTAAACTCGTATAGCGTGTTTTTATAAATGAATCTCAGATATTTTCTGCTAGATTTATCAACCGGAATCAAATAATACGAATCCTTAAGGTCTATTGTTGCCATAAACAAATCTTTTCGCATTAGGCCAATGGCTGTCTTTTTATCCTCCATTTTAAAATGAGGTGCTAAAATAAACTCATTCAATTTCTTCAGGTTGAGAATAAAACGCATACCACCGTTAGGTTTTGGGACCAGAAAATACGACGAAACGAATTGTTTTTCACAGGGCTCACATCTAGATATTGCGCCTTTTTTGAGCAATTTACCAATCTCCGATTCGCAAGCAATAATTTCTTGATTTGTTAATTTTGGTTGCTTGTATTCAGATTGTGAGTCTGGTTCATTTATGAAAGGAATAATGTAACCCTGCACCCATTGTAAAATGGAAGGATCGTTAGTTAATTTTTTCCATGTAGAGAAAAAATATCGCACTCTCCCTGCGATTCTCACCGAGTCTAATCCTTTTGTCGGCGGTTGTTGTTCCGGAAGTCTTTCGGTTTCTGTCCCTGCCTCTGAGTGCCCCGGTGACTCGCTCCGGAGGGACGGTACCAGTTTAACTTTTCCGACTGTTGCTCCCTCGAAAAACTGTTTGGTTTGGAGTAAGATGGCACGAACCGGCGATTTCCTTCGCGGGGTGCGTTCCCAAAGTTTCGTTGATATTTACTGTGTTTGGTCAGATCTTTGGATGATTTTTCCAAGGATTTGGCTGCCTTGAGATTTTCTGCGAATTTTTCTCCAAATAGCCAAGAGTCAGTTGGACCGTCGTTGGCAATATTTTTGACGATGGGGTTTAGTCCCGGAATAATAAATGACTTTCTTGTTTTTGACATCTCATAGTGTAAATCGGACAGAATTCTGCCTGCATCGGCCAGGCGTTCGATGAATTTTGTCGTATCAATTTCTCGGTCGGTACTCTCTTCTGCTTTTAGCACTTCTGTTAATGCTGCGCCAATGGCATTGATGCCAGCTCCGAGTTGGTTTTGAGCAGCGTATTGATACGCATCTTTCTTTATCGCCAGGGGTGACAGAGCCGACTTAATTTCCGGATTAATTTTTGGTGCTTTAATTAAAGGACAGTTACCAATGGTTGGGTATTTTATCTGTAGATCCCGCTTTTGGTCTTTTGGGAGCCCATCTTGTAATATTTTTGACCAGCGCTCAGCCACTGCCAGATGGATGTCGGGCCCGCGTTGATCGTATTTGGACGGGTCGTCTCCCAGTAGACCCAATGTCGATTCAGCGAGCTTCGTTGGTAACAGCTCTTCTTTATCGCCGGTCTGTTTTACTGGCGCATCTGTGTGGGGACTAGGACGTGACGAATCTCGCAGATTGCGCTCACCGCCCTCTTTGTCTACCCTTTGTACTTTCTCTACAGACTGTTCACGACTGGAGTGTGACGTATCTCGCAGATAACGCTCACCACCCTTTCCGTCGGAATCATAGGTTATGGACCTCGATCGACTTGTTGAATACAGACGGTTATGCTTCGAATGTGACGCTCGTCTGTGTTTTACAGCGATACGCTCGCCATTCTCTTTGTCTGAGTCCCACGACTCGTTTCTTCTTAGATGTCGACCTGATCTTGATCGCTCATCCCGATGACGTGATCTTGAACGCTTATGGCGTGAACGCGACTGCCTGATCTCGTTTTCCAGGCGTCGTAATTTTTCCATGAGCAGGTCCCTCGTTGAACTTCTATATTTCGGAGAACTCCCCGAATACTCCCCTGATGACGAACTCATTTATATACTGAAAGGGGGAGATTTCACCACACAAAATGATTTTTTTTTTTTTTTTTTTTTTTTTTTTTTCGCGTATTTTATCGTGACTGTCACGGATCGCACAGAAAGACGTAATGGCGTCAGGGTGTGGCGCGCAGGGACTTCTGGGGAGAGCGGCACTGCCATCTATGACCATAGGCGCGGTTTTTGAATTAATTTAAAAATCTGTGACGGATCGAGCAACTGGCGTTACTACCATTGATCTAGAGGACAAGACGACGTAGCATAATAACAGTACGAGCCGTGACTTTGAGGCAGCCGCACGATTCCTCGCAATTTTTTTTACCTACAGTACATTTGACTTTCAATTTATGTACAGAATGATTCACAGAAGGTAAAAACAGAGAACAAATTTCCAAAAACGACTTTTCAAACTTAGCGGTGATACAAAAAACCTCCCCACTAAATAAAGTTCTCGTCGCACTTACGTGCAAACCAAAATCTAATGGAAATTCTGCAGAATCAATTAACCCTACTCTGCAGGAAACGTTTAGTTGTTTCGGTCAATATCACTAGATGAAGCCTGGTGATGACGTGTCTCATCACGATGATTTTATATCAATATATCAATTCAAAAAGGTCATCGAGCCCAGAATCCTCAACCAGACTGAGAATTTCTTCCTTCTGACTGGATACCGGGGACGAAAAATTATTCGTGTCTCGACAATCGCCAAATATTTCAACATGTATGTGTAGTATATGTGTAATATATGGTATATATATACTCAAACCCCCATAAAGTTTCTCTACATGTGAGATTTATATGAAATTGTATTGGATGCATGTAGATGGAGAGCACGAACAGGTTTGGTAGGCCGACAGACACGGTTGGCGTGGATATAATAATTTGGAATAGTCGCCCGACGTGCAGTTTAACTCGATCGAGGTCGAGGGTCATAAACGTTTCTCCCATTTTCTTCTTCTCTCGCAACAGCGCTATAAAAGTTGAGTGCGAATAAGAGAGGACCGATTTTGCCGAGAATGAAGACGAGATCCGCGGATCAGCGATCTGGCAAGCCGGTCGCCTCGTTAACCCCGGAAGTTTGACTTTTATAAGTGATTGGCGAAACTAGAAACGGCGCTTTTCCGAGCGACCAAGCGAGCTTGCGGTTATCGTTCTTTTGATCGAGGTCTCCGCCCTGGCAGACACAACATTTCTCTCCATTATTCATACAAACACACCCCTCGTTCTCAAATATCTCTCTCGACGTATACACGAGGACATAATATTTATAAAGAGGGTGTGCATACAGAACTGTGTGCCAACGATATAAAGGCAGATTCAGAAAGAAATTCCGGGATGAATAGTACGTGGTACATACTCATTTCGATCGATGATTTTCTTATGCGGCATTAATGAAGGAAATCCGGTGAATCCTTGAGTTACTCAGACGACTTTGATAATTATACACGTGTTTTACTTTCGTCGCAACGATATTTAACAACTTGTCAGGGATTCATCGAATGGAAACTAGATCTCTATTTCCGGTCTTGAAGTTTGTAGTGATGGAATATCTTGTTTTTATTCATTTTGCTTTCATCTTCGTATTTTCGCTTGTTATTAATTCAACATAAACTATTTTACACGGAACATCGCGCGCCAGTAGCCTAAAGAGATTTGAATCCTACCCATGTTGCGTTCCAACGATTCAAACTTCCATATTGTATTTACGTTTGCAGGTATTTCATATTTGATTGGGAACATCTTATATCTACGTGTATAAACAAAAGTATGCTCCATTTTTCGTATAAATGTTTTGAAAATGTCTTGTTACGATTCTAATTCCATTTTAAACTTTATCCAATAATACCAGTCTTTATATGTTCGTCCGTACCTTTAGCTACTACCATTTTATTATTTATCTCTGGTCCATCAGCCTTAAAGATAAGTCTTTAATGAGATGCTGTAACATGTTCTTTATCCATCTATTCTCGTGTTAAAAGGCAGTACGGACGAGGATTTTTGATGATAGAAATGACAGTGCGGTGAGAAACAGTGTTGCAAAGAAATATCTATAAAAAGACAAACCTCGAATTCCTTCGATAAATTGTACATTGGAGTCCTGTGCGATGGACCTGCGACGCAATGTATATTCTCATTTAAGCTTATGTACCTTTGATTCTATATAATTCACGGAAGTCTACTCGAGACTGGCTGTGGTCTTAATATAGCAGTATAAAATATAACCAATTCAATATCAAAACGTGAACGTTGGAAGAGAGAGAAGAGAATCATAACGACTCTGCACTTCTGAGGTTTGAACGGTCGTCCTCAAGCCCCCATTTTCCACAGTCTATTGACTGGTTCGTTCTGCCGCTCGATTACCTTTTGCTTTTTGAGGGATGGAAAAGTTGGCGATACGAACCCATAGAATATTCCATTTCACGTTGCTAGGTTCAATTAAACAATTCCACGTTTGCCGACTCGGCAAACTCATTTAGGCGATTATATTGGGTCAAAGGTGCTCTTTCATACTATATTTAGCAACGCTTTTCAAAATTTCGATGGATGAGTAGATACCAAATGAAAATCCCTTCGATCATCGTGGAATAATCTTCCACAAAAGATAAAGAAAAAAATGTGAATATTGTATAACCAAAAGGTTATATTGAAAAGTCTCAGTTCGTTACTTCATGTTTTAAGATTTTTCGTAAATTAACATAGCCATGTCATTTCAAATTTTGTTTCTGTTATCAAGTTATTCCAGCAGGCTTATTCCGAAAATAATGATTCGAATGGATATTCCAGTACATTAATACAATACTGCGGAATTCATGAAACAATTATTCGCTTCTGTAGCTTTTCATATGAACAAATTTAATTTATACCTCAATTTATGTTCAAATTAGTATAACAATTCCTCGATGTCACCTCGTTTGAAATTCGGTCTTTATCGTTTCGTCCGTCAAACATTAATATTTCGCACTTTTATTGAACTCGCCGCTCACGTTTCACTACGACTCGTACTCGCTCGTAATTTCATAACAATGCTCCTCCACCAGGAGCTCTAACAAACTTTTTGATTACTTTCATGCAACATTTAAAAAAATGTTCACTGCATTCAAATTTATATGGTAATAAAACGAATTGCCAAAAAATGTAGCCAAATTTGTTACCGAGTCTGGAAAATATCAAATGATATTCATTAGTTGATATAACAACGGATGCACCGAAAGATCGCAAAAGCAAAAATTATTTAATAATTTATAGGAACACATGATCAATTTGAAAAAAATGTATTCGTGTAAAAGTAGCAGCTCGTCATGGCTTTGCTGAAGTTACAATGCATTTGTGTGAGGTAAAAATCAGAGGAATATCAGTATTATGGTCGTACTGTGTAATGGCGATACCGTTATACGAGCATTTTGCTACTCATATTGCTGGCTCGAATTCAATAGCGAAGATGGTATACGCGGTATAAACTCGAACGCCTCTATGCAACTCTGTGGATATGAAATTGGAGATTCGAGTAACGTATGCATAACCCGGCAAGGTGGATGTACAGAGACTTGGCTGCAACGTGAATTTCTGCTTCGACACTACTCGGTGTATTCGTCGAGTCTCTGGCAGCAATAAGGCCTCAATTCGAAGTAGAAACAGTCGCTTTACCGAGGCGCTATTACAACACCGAATCGACAGAGACTCGATAGTGCTTCACTAGAATTTCCGTATAACAAGTTATCCCAACATCAGCGAATACTTCATTTATAAAATTATATTTTACTAAAGAGGCAGGGCTAAAGTATTTGATTGCCCTGCATATACGATGACACGAGTACGTATTGATGAAAACTGATGAAAAAAGTAATGGGTTGTAACGAAAATGGAATAGAACGACTCTCGAATATAATTTATATGTTATGAATTGATTTTTTCTTTATCTTTTGTAGAAGATTATTCCACGATGATCGAAGGGATTTTCATTTGGTATCTACTCATCCATCGAAACTTCAACTAGTGGAAAATAAAGCAAATTCAACCCAATGCAGTATTCTGTAGCTACAGACGAAAATGGGCTGTTTTGAACTTCATTTAATTAGCCTATTTCGTCATATTATTCATTGTCATCAAAGATTTTGATTTTATACAGGAAAGAATTTTGCAATTCAATGAAATTTAAGTGATAAAAAATTCAAGGGTGGATCATTGTTTTATACCTAGTGAAACCCATGAAAACTCGACGTTACAGCGAAAAATTTCACTGCATAATTATTATTGAATATCGATGAATTCGTATGAGCAATTATATCGCCTCTCTTTTTGAAATTCATGCGCTGTGTTGCCCATTACTTTTATAAAACATTTTTTTTTAATAGGTGGTGCATCACCGATGCTCCCATCAGTTGCCACGGACGTTGCCATTGCTCGTGCATTTTGGTGCGTTATATAACTTAACACTCACCCGCAACGGCAATCGATTGAATTATTCAAATGCTTTCGTTCTTTTTTTTCTATTTTCTCGACGAGCCATTCAATACCGTAGAATCTCTTTGGTAGCGTAGAGCATTTTCATATCGACGGTTTCTTCTTTTTCTATGCCGTCGAGAAATTTTCCGATTGCTCTTGCTTTTTTCCCCACTCTTCTCTTCTCTCGCTTTTGATTGCTGGTAGATTCGCGAGAGAATTTGAGGACCGGGAATTTTTTTTTACTTTTCATCCATTTCGTATTCTACATTTTTCGTCATATCATATCGGGCGTTCATACGCACCATTGATGATTTATTTGAATAATCTCATCATCCGGAAATGGGGAGGCCGGGAAAATTGCGTCCCTCAGCCACAATATCAAATTGAAGTCGTGTATCACGTTTCATTCATAAATCCACAATTCTTTATTCTTGAAAATACTGTGAAGTAGAAATTGTATAATGCAAACAACGTCGTTTATTATTGTTTTTGATGAAAGCAGAATTTAAGGTGTCAATTACATAGAAGGACAAATACTATAATTTTTTAAAAGTTGCTAATTAATGCAGAGGTAATTTCTATTACCAATTCATTGATTTGCTAGAATTACCCGAACAGATTGAAATTAAATTCAATTATTTAGCGCAATAATCCAAAAAAATATTAAATTCGATGAAAATATAGGTGCAGCACCGTTTATCTTTTGAACGATCACTTTTATCTATTTTGGCTATTTTATTTTAGCGACGAGCTTATGAAATTCTAAAGTCAAAATCTTCATATTTCGTAAATGAGAAATAAAGAATTGTGTTGATAGACGTTTTAATGTTTGAATAAAAGGCTTGTCTTTGATAAAAATATTTAATTATATTTAAGAGAAATGTAAATAATAGTTTATTATTTTGATTCACCCTTACTCATTAGTGCATATTATATTATATATTTCACGGTGTACCATATCGTACAGCATACGCGTTCGTGGTGTTTACACACGCACAAGCCAATAATGTATTTTTACAACTGCGTTCTGCGAACATACACATTTGGAATATGTATACAACATGTAATATTCCATGAGGAAAAGCCTTGTATATCGGTCAGTACATTTGCAAATTAAATTTATAAAATAAAAATCGTGGGTACTTTTTGAAGGAAATTTCATGAACTCTTGGATAAAAAATACAGTACCAGGAAATGATAGGTTTTGCTGCACAAAAATACCCAAATTGAAAAAGAAAAATGGCTTTTGCTTTCTCAAAAATATAGTCCGAATACGGGACAACCATTTTCTTTTGTTTTTTTCATCAATGCAAACTGAAGGGAAATTCCTGTTGGATAATTCCTTGTTTGAGAATCGCCTATTCGATAATCAACAATAATACATTCTTAAAAATAATGAACGAAAAGTAATTTTCACACATTCTACTGTCACATATAATCGAATGAGGCAACAGTATACCGGGTGTTCAAAACCGGATTCTTATAACATAACGTTAGATTGGAGATGAAATTCCAAGTTGAAAAGTCTTTAAGTATTTGATCCAACGAGTTCTCGTTGGATCAAAAAGATTATTAATTAATATAGTTGAAGAAGGAACGACACGTGTGCGATATTGACACAAACTTTGAAAATTAATTACTCATTAGGTTTCGGTCGTATTAAAAAAATACTAAATTGCGTTTTTTCGCCGAATTTCATCCTGATTCAAGCTGTAAATACCGAGTTTTTAACATCGAGTCTTGGAACACACTGTACACCTGAATCAACAATATTTGACGTTTTCACCCGTACCAGTATCGAATTATTGTTGACCAAAATGCCAAACTAATTCTGTGAAAAACGACGGTGGTGTGCTATTGATATGACAGCGACAGTCACGACAGTCGGGATTCGTTAGGAAAAAACGTGGACAAAAATGCATTACGAAATGTGCGATCTTTCCCACCTCTCTCTTCTTCTCTCCTTTTCTTCGATCTTTCATATCTCAACCCGTCTAAGCAAAGTTCCTTCCCCTAGGCTGTGTTACAGACTGATGTATCCAAAGAGCGCGGGGTCTCACAACATACAGCGAATACGCAGGAAGTCTGTGGGAATTTCGGGAGGTACTCGAGAAAGGCAGCGATGAGATAATGTGGCAAGAGAGCGAAAAGCGAGAAAGGATCTTCTCCGCGGTATTATTCACGTTGACGGGTGCGAAACGGCGTGATCTTCCTTGTATACGCCGTCCGTGAATACAACGTTTGCTATAGAGTTATACCACGTGGGGAAAACCGTTATACATATACATAAATCGGTATGATATAAAGTCTCCTCTCACGTCCTCTAACGCAAAATCCATTCGCATCCACGGTTGTATGAACAAGCTGGACACAATGGCGAATATAATCGTAGAGGGTTTCTTCTCTCATTGCATCCCTGAATATATTCATACGTGCATACGCGTGCCTATGGGTCGCTATTGTTTAATTCAATTACCCTGACAATTAAAAATTCAACGCCTGAAAACCATGAGTTTATTACGCCATCAATCAACACACTTCGATATGTTCTCCACTCAGTTCTTTGTTCAACCAACGACCCTATGTGAATATTCTTCAGCCAGAACATAAACGGAAAGAACGTTTACGATCTTGTACGCTCTGGAGTACCCAAAGAAATGATTGTATTGAGATTATTTCTAAAATCGTTCAATAAATATAAAGCTTTCCTGTTGATAAAATAAGTAAAAGCATCTCAACGAAAGGTACACAGTCGGATGAAACATCGATTCAATTAACATCGAACACCCCATACATACGGCTTCACCCATTTACCTAATGTGTACACGCATGTCCAAGCTTCTGTACACTCGCAAACTGCATTGCTGGACACGTATATACCGTTTCACATAGATAATAATACATTAGAGTGTACAAGACGATATGAGGTACGCGTGCCGGGACTCCTATACGTCAGGGCGTGCGTCAGCGTGACGGTGTATTATGTTATATTCGCTTGGTGGTTTGCGAATATATGCGGGTTCTCATACGTACCTAATTCCTACGGCGTAAAACCGAGAGGATGAGGGAGGAAATAGTGAGACAGAAACGGAGAATACGCTCTAGGACAGGAGCTTTCTGCTGGTGGCGGGCGACGGGTGATGCGAGTGACGTATGTGCATATATACATGTGTATATTCAGAAGATGTACCGTATATTCACTTGCTTATACGGTGACACGTGGTCACGTCAACGTTAGCTTTTTCGGTATCAGTGCTGTGTCGCCACCAAACGGTCGAGCTTACAGCGTGGCAAACTCCGCGACGGATTAATCTTGCCTGCCGTGCCGTTTACCGCATTCGCCCCGGAGGCGAAATTTTGATCCTGGAAATCATCGTCGTCGACTTTTCGCAACTTTGCTTCCGAAGTCTCACGGGGATTGGATTGATCTATAAAAATTTCGAATGAAAATCGAGGTCTTCCGCCAAATCGCTTCCACCGGTAATATCGCACCCCTGCTATACGAGTTCTTCATTCGTCGTCTTCGAAGCGAAAGATCCGCCATTTTTAACCACCCTGGGTCATGTATCACTATTCGTCCGATCGGTATCTCAACGAAATAACGGACAGTTTGACCGTAGTGTTTCCATGCGTCTGACCGTGTTCAGATATATCCTACCGGAGATTTCTCATCCGTACCACATGCCGCAACAACGGCAACATCAACCATCGACCACCAAACGCCAGGATTCACTTTTCCACACCCCCTCTGTCACTTCAAGGGTTCAACGATGCCAGGGATAATTCGTACAGCATCACTATAACACACATTAGCAACAAGCAAAATCGACTTCAGACAATCAAGAATCAGTCGACCAGACTCGGCCTCAACGAATGGACACCCAAAATGATGAATGTGGATTACGCCCTCGTGTTCGTGAGTTCCTTCGTATTACCAGAGAGGATGCTTAGTCAGTGAAACTAGCAATATTGTGTAAAGTATCTGACAGGTTGTATTATACCATGGCATGTACGTGCTTGCGTTTGTTCGAAAGTTTCATAGCAGCGTCTTGACGCAAAATCATGAACATAAACAACTCGACAGTTCGCTGTTTTGTCGCTACGGTAATACCGTCTACCATAAGCGAAATTATACTTTTTCATAATACATATTTATGTCAGAATGATCGCTCAATTAATACTGAAAGTTTCAAACTGACACAAACTATTTGATGAATTGAAAAATTGATAGAGAACTTTTCCTTGGCAGGTGCTGGTCCAGATAGACGCGGGGACGAATTGGCTCCAGGTATCATTACGTTTTCCAACTTTGCCAAAGTGCGAGCAACGCGAAAATAAATGTTACCAAGCCTGTAAACGGACGTGATTCGAACTCTGTCGTCAATGTAAATCGGACAGAGTGAATTTAAAACGCGAAATGACCGCGTTCAGCGTCTATAGGCACTTGGAGTAGACCTGTTGGAACTCTCCAACGTAACAGTTGCGTCGTTTCTCGATGCTTTGCAATAATTGAACGAAAGTTAAATGGAGGAAATTTGCGAGTTAGTTGGTCGATGCTACAGAAATGCGACGATGCCGCGTGAGTGTTGGATGGACGCAGAGCCGAGAGTGTGTGAGTTGTGACGCCAAAATGTACTCTGCCTTGGTGGATATAAATATATATATATACATATGTGTGTACACATGTATAACGATGTATGATTCTGCTCTGTTCGTACGTATATAATTCAGGATCCTTCAGACAAACCCACAAGAGCTGGAACATACAGTGGATGTTACGGGGACCAAACTAGTTTCGAAGCTGTCAGTGCAACCACGAGGCGACTACGTGTAGTAAATGCACGAAGGATTCGAAGGGAGAACAGAGTGCCAGTTTCCTACGCATTGTTGAATTTTACCCTTATTTGATACGCGTACCCAGTAGAGTTTAAAAAATCAGTAACGTGGAAGTAATTCTTAATACAGCACGTTTTTCAGCCTTGATATAATAACTTCATTGAATAGACTCCGTTCGGATACATTTTAATTGAACGCTGCTATCGTTCATCAGAATCGACCTTTTATCAAAAAGGTCGATGAAGGTATGGAGCAAAACGTCAAAACATCACAATCGGTATTGTCGTTTTATTCGTTACTGGTCTGTAAACGAAAATTGAATTCCGCGTGTTTTTACTCGAGTTTGACAGCTACGGACTATTGACAGTATAACTGCCGTAATCTGCAGCCATTCGCGCGCGAATTTCCAGTCCTATAGTACCATTAAATGGTGAAGTAGCAATATAATGTAAACGGTATGATGTGTTACATAAATAATGAAGGTCAGCACTTTAAACTGCTGGCAAGTACATCAGGGCAGTCCCGACGAAATAAAGTTTATGAGAGATATGATTTTAAATTGTTACTAACAGCTCTTCGTCTACAACGGATCTGGAGATTATCTTGGCATGTTTACGGCATATAATTGAAAGTAATATGTCAACATCAAAATCTATACATTTATGTACGACATGCACATCATTAGTTATGCTGTTTACTATGAACAAGACGGAAAATGATGTTTTCCAATCCTCCCAGTCAAAAACGGTCGTTTCCTTCGTGCCAGAATTCTTGTTAAGGGTGAAGCTTCGTTGGGCGAAATAGGTTCGCGCGAAATTAATCTTCATCCCGGCAAGACCCTCATGAATCTCCTTTCTTCTTCTCTGACCTTTGATGGCTGCTTTTGGGGTTACTATGTAGGTAGATGTATCTGGGAAATTTGCTTTTACCAACTTTTGAATGTCTCTCTCCTTCTTTCAATCTCCAGCGTATTGTTCTCCCTTTCTACTCTTTCTCTCTCTCTCTCTCTCTCTTTGTGCGTCTTGCCAGTGTACCCACCTGATTGCTGTATCTTACTACTGCGAGGATTTCCTATATATTTGTATAAATTTATCTCACTGTGACTACTTCCAATTTTAGCATTTTAAATCTGAATAATTCATGAAATCTCGATACACTCCGTTTATATAGGTGATCGTTGTTTTCTTTTGAAGCCTGTAATGAAAGCGAGGATTTTACAATGAGGCGGCAGAATCAAGTTCCCGATAGAACCGTAAGCAGTTTTTTCCAAGATGTATACAAATATTTATTGCCTTTTAAACTCATTTACATGTCAATAAAACTCCAATTTCTTCCTTTTAATGTAAGGTGCAACTTTTTTATTAACGATTGGGTGGATTATACTACGCAACAGAGTATATGAGGAGACTATTTCCTTGAACCGTTTTTCTTCCCAATATTGCTTGACGACAAAGACGTTGCAGCGTTTCGCGACCGTTTATCATAGTTTGCATAACGAGAACAAAAGGTTTTGTACCGCTACAATTGTAATTTAGTCTGTTAAAAGATGATTAGAAATTCTGGCTGATAGCCAACATTCGTTAGTGTACGTTCGCGTTTGCCGATGGAAAATTTAATAAATACTCGGTAAAAGAAAACTTCATCTACGCTCGCAGTTGATTATTCAGAATTATAAATCGTCGGCGCCTTCCAACGAGTCGGTGGCCAGAACTTTCCGAGTGGGCCTTTATTTCCCCTCTGCGCTCCATCTTTTTCGCCATACCAAGGATGAAAAACGCAAATGCAAAGCTCGACGTCTGGCAATTTCTCTCCAGAACATACGTTCAAGCTACGAAAAAAGAGCTAAAAGTACACGTACAAGGTGTAGGAGCTGGGAAATAAAGGGGAGTGTGCAATATATGAGAAAAGCGGTACGAGCGTAGCCGGTAAAGTCGACAATGAGTTTCATTTAATCGTGGAACCAACTGCTCACTGATGACCGAGTTTTTAAGCTCTTTCTGTCTCTCTCTTTCTCTCTGCCGTAGTTTGCATCAGTACACCCGTTGAGAGCAGCCGAAAGCAACAGCTTAACAATAGGAGGATAAAAAAAAGTGATGACGAATAACACACCGAATTTATATACCTGTGTAGATCGAGAATACTCGGTTATAATCCGGTAAAATTGCACTATGCATGTATATGTTGCCCGAACAGGCATTTTTTCGGACAATTTCCCTGGTGTTAAAAACAAAGCTCCCTTCCCGAGATTACAAAAAAATTCAAATATAGAGGAACGAGAAACACAGTTGCTCGTATTAATAGAGATACAACAACATTTTTTTATACACAGAAACGAAAATTATTAGATATTTTTATAAATGAAAGCGTTGACATTTCAGAGAGACATCTTTGAAGTGTGTATGTTTAATAATATACACAATGCTCAAAGCCCACGTATATATATCACAGCTCAATCATAACATATAAAGATTTATAACAACCGAGATTCGCTATTTTTTCGATATGTATCTATCGTCATGTATAGTAGCAAATGATTCAGCTTGAAACATTTTCACATTCGACAAAATATAGGGAAAAAAAACGTGATAAGCTCCGATTCCTATCGCTCTGTTTCTGCATCCTTTCGATGTTACAAATTTTCGACATGTGTATTAGGGTGTTTCATTTTTAGAAAACTTCTTTTTGTTTTACCCACACATACAGAATATCATGCTCTGTGAAGCTGTAAAGTTTATTTTTTATAAAAAAAAGTGTTATATATAGAAAAATGTTATTTAAATGAGGAATTAAATATTTTGGTGAGCTAAGTCCTGTCGATGTACAATCTTTTTACTTGCGTAAAATTATTACCGGTTTTTTAACTTGGACGGAACGAAAAAAATGTTGCCTAAAAATGGAGCACCCTAATGTATATAGACTATGTATAAAGGGTCACAGCGATACAAGCAGTAGGTGTATAGGTGTCTTTAGTGCTTTTTAGAATTACCTTCGATTATTCATGCAATCACGCAGAGATTGCATGAATCGGCTATAATGGATACGATGGAACTATGGAAAACATCGTGAATAAGCGATAACGCGTCGACGTGATAATGAAAGAATAATGTCATCAATTGATAAAATCATGACTAATAATATACAAGTTTTATGACGACTATCTATGTTAGCCATTATTAGCTGTTCATACAGACACATTCGACGGTAAATTGACCGTCTATCGAATGACTTTGTCCATTTCGGTACATTTCACTGATTATTTCGAAACATCATTCAGTAATTGAACCAACAGCTGATTATTAACGTCATTCCTGTACCAACGTCAATTGATTCTATTGTTGTCTGAACATCGTGCACGCCGTCGAAACGTTGGGAAATAATGGCGTTGGGAACCATTATTCAAGATATGTCTGATCATAGCCTGACTGTCTCCACTAGCCAGGAGCCCTCTCGTGTTTCCTTATTTATTTTACACACGGATGTTAGACGATATATCTAGGAGAGATTCGATTAGTATTGAGAAAAGTGATGAATTCTCCTAGTTTGCGACGAACAACAGTGCAACAATGAGCAGATATACTGTATGATTGGTATATGTACGTGGCGTTCGAACAAAGATACGCCGACTGACACGTGAATGCTGTACTTTGTTCTGAGGATAATTGAACTGTGATTGGCGAATCACCTGGTCCGATGATTGGTCAAAACGACAGAGATTACGTACGGAAATAATTTTTAATTGTTCAATTACAAAAGTCTGTTCGCTGACGGCCAATTACAGAAAAATGCTGTCCGTGCGAAGAGACTCGAGGACCCCCCGCTGTGTATTCTCAATAACCGGATTGTACTTGTAATTGACAAGATTTTCGCTACATTTTTTTTGACATACAGAGCGAAAGAATAATTGGTTCAAGATTTTTATGACTCGTTATTTCACACTGTAAAATTAAATCAAATGTCCCTTTCAGATGTGCACACACGCACGCTATTTTCCTCAGAATCATTGAAACTGACGGTGCTATCAGCTTGTGTAATGAAAGAAAATGAACAGCGTATGCGAAACGATATTAAATATTGATGAGTTTTCCTAATCGGATTTAATCATTTCCGAAATAATCCGCGCTGGAGATAACAGAATATTCACATGCAAGATATGTTACAGTTTTAATAAAAACGAATTAAATTTTGTACGACACTGTTTAATCGAATCGGTATTCTTATTCCTCGATGGCGGTCTGTTAAATCCCTCTTCAGGATTCCATGTTAACCTCGTAAAATCTCTCTCGACTTTTTCCTCAATCGCGAGTGTACGCCAATACATATTTCCAGTTACAAATGCCCCCGGGAGATTCTCTGTACTATCGATTGAATCAGGTGCTTCAGATGCAATCGAGTCGGACGCCGGCTGCGTCAAATATTCGTTTCCATCCCACTCTATATCATACCCCACCCTCTCGGACATTCGGATTACGCGCATTGGAATAATAATATCGTTGCGTTTATGCTCTATCTGCATTCTGGCTTTGCTATCACCAAAGCGGGAAAGAGAGGAATAAAGAGGGTCCATCGACATTCTGCCTTCACTCTGTATCCGCATATGTACTCATACCATACATACCGTGCATGTATGATCATGTTCCATTTGAAGGGGTTGGATTGTAGAAAGAAAATCGCAGTGAATCGGTACCATCACTATTCGATCGTAGGATTTATTACACTTTCATAGTCGAATTGAATCGTTGGATTGTAATACAATGAGTAGAAAATATTAACTGTTAAAAATGGCGTTCGTGCAACGATCAAGTATTACTGCGTCAACCACGACAATTAGAATTTTTTATTATTTCGTATCGACTGCACTCCTCCTCTAAAAATGTTTTATTCGATCGTGGGAGTATCTAATTCCTCGATATCAATGTTAAAGTAAAAATGGTACGTTTTCATTGTTAGCTAATTGTGACAGTCTTTTGCCATTTTATATCTCATATTTGAGTAAATCGATGAATGAATGGAGTGTGTATTCGTAATTGATGAATTTATCGCGAAATGTCGATTTTGTGAGTATATACTCCATAAAAATATCGTTGGGCGAGTTTTGGAGCGATAGATTCTGTAACCTGCGTACGTCGTTAACATCCCCATTAAACGCGCACGACCCGGGCGCTCTATATGACAACAGTACAGGGGCGAACTCGTGTCATACGTATAATTCAATATTTCAACATTGTTGCACCGTTGCTCAAAACTGTCACAAGCTTCCTAGTTTCAGCGAGAGTTACTTTTTTCGAATAAAAATGGTAACATTTCAATGCGCGACGAGAGTAAAATAAATTTTGAAAAGCATGCGTATTTCGATACCACGGATCGATCATATAAATGTATAACGACGACGAAAATATTTTGTTATCGACGTACTCGATATTCACGTCACTTCGACACGTCGATGACTTAAAACGAAGAGCGATCATCATACACACACGGTATAACACGGATGTATACGTGCCATTCATGCACCCCATAACAATAATAATTTAAATTGAGATCGTTCACTTTTGAAGCGTAACGAACATTAATTCGAGGCGCAAAGTTGCCAGAGCTGTTTCGGGTGACAGATTAAGGGATGAATCTCCTGATTTTACATCGCAGGAAATTTGTATACTCTAAAACAAAAATACCTAAATGTAGGTACAACTTTGCGTTCTACGACCCCATTTGTAACTCAGAAGAGCGTTGATGTGGAGATTTTATATTTTTTGTGCACAACATGAGATCCCTATACCCTTAGATAGCTACTAAGTATGATGAAAATAAAATGAAAAACGGTAGATGGAGACTCAGATGGAATCATGGTGGGTAATAACAGTGCACCATCTCTTAACAAGATGTAGGGTGGTCAAAGGTAAAATGGGAATTTCAACTTGTTTCGTTTCGAGTAATGAAACTCCGACTTTATTGCAAATAAATTTGTTTTTCGTGTTTTCAACTTTTATTTCGATCAAAGTTGACAAATAACGTCGTCGATACAAATCACGCTCGAAGAACTTTGTCTTTCTATTTGATAATTTTCGAGAAAAATGGGGTATGGTTATAAATTACATTTACCGTCATATACGTGTAATTCGCAAAAATTCGCAAAGTTAATGATACGAGATTAATAACTGATAAATTATAACACGGTGGTAATATCGCCGGGAGATTATCGTTTTTTCCGTGCTCATGTTTTTTTTTCAAAAAAAGCCACTATTTAAAATTGAATTCACTCAACGATACCGAGACGAAAATCATGGTCTGGGCAATTTTTTAACCATGGATTTTCGAATTCCAAAAGAGTTTGTCATAAAAAGTGAATGCGCAGCACCGTAGGAAGATTTATCGACATAGCTTTCACTCTTCAGGCGTAACCCAACACATCTCTTTTTTGGCTAGGGACCCTTGATACATTTCTGTTATCACGATAAAACACCGAGTGAATTCCCATGAGGTCACATTCCGATTACGTTGACAATGACAACGGGATGGACTTTTTTTATGATGGTCTTTTCGATGTTTAGTTACCTTAGGCCATGATCGATATATTGACAAAATATCTGAAAATAAAACATCCATAGAATAGCGAATAACGTGATGAAAACTTATGACGACACAGAGAAACATTGTTGAACAATATTAGAAAAAAGATCAACCTTCGATTCGATTCGTTGACGTTGAATTGCAAAAAAAAATTTGCAAATCATGAATCGTTACAACAAAATTGTCCCTTCAACATATTTTGCACGATTATAAAGTTTCATGGACTATAGCGTGAAAGAGATAGCGAGGGAGAGAGGAGACAAGGAGAGACAAAAATAACAAAATAAACAAAAGTCTCAATAAACAAGGGGATATATGGAGGTAGAAAAGTTGTTTAATCGATTAGATTTTCCCTCGAACAAAACTGTCGAAACTCTGTTGACTTGACTTTGCGATTCTCGCCTTTTCTCATAGCAACGAGCAGGGATGAGATTTCGAAACTCGAGAATCGACGTTGGTCGGTGGAATTTACCGTGTTGTAAAGAACGCGAAAACTTGGACGCGCAGGAATTACCCGATATTCGGCGCAACAGAGAATGAAAAACTCGAGCGCAAGTAAGACAATTGAAGCAAGCACTGGAATAATGTTTCTGTTCCCTTCGTAAAGATAAGAAACATCTTTCGGCGCTGACAGATCCTCTCGGAGGGGTTCCGTACTTGAGAGTATAAACCATCGAAGAGAAACTTCGTTCTTGTTCGATTTAGCGCGAGGGAACTTTGATTATAGAATACAATTATTACAGAACGTACCGAGAACAATGAAATATCAATATTGTAGATACAATCAATGCAGGATTGAAACACCGAAGTAATAACGTTTTGTATAATAACAATCGTTAATCGAAAAAGCCCAAAGCAATTGCTGGTAAATTTGAACAGCGCCGAAAGATCGTTCCATTGAGCTGGTGGAAAGGGCCACAGGCAAGTGCACACATTGGATGAAAGAGATTGCGACACCATAGTCAAATAAAAGTAGCTGGACTCGTTTGATCGGTCTCTTCTACATTCTGTTTACACTGTCAACACACTGTATAATAAAGGAGAGGTTGGACATTCTTAAAAAATGTCTTTTTAATTGCATGACTTTGAGACGCGTTCTTCTCTCGATCAAACAGCAGACTTGGATTGTTATCTACAATAGGGATGTGTACTGTAGTGTAAATTCAACTGTCACGAGTGTACGAGCACCTCGAGCGATATGAGAAGAGCAGTTTGTCGATTATTCGTTCTTCTTTCGTACATAGAAGCGAAGGGTCAACAAAGAACAGGAAGTAAACCTTGTCTTCCAACGTATAATTTGCTACGACCGTGCAGTTTTGCTACGGATCCGTTCTTTTCCTACAAATGTGGTAGATACCGGAAAAATAAAAAAAAACACACGAAAGGTGAAGAACGAGGAGTTTAAAGTAAAGGATAAAATCGCTATCATGAAGTGGATAGTCGAAGAGCACCAAGTTAAACAAAGAGTTTAAAACGCGCTAGACTGAGTTTTCTACCCCTTTCTTTTGTCCGCCAATCTCTCTTTCCCTCTGGGTCCTCTGTACTATATCGAGCCGTTTGTTAGGATGAAAGTTGTAGGACGGTTTCGTTCTTCTCTTTTTTTTTGTCGATCAACTATGGCGAGTTCCTCGGGCCAATCAAATGCGTTTCATTTCTTCTGACGAGTTTTCGGCGTGTTATTCCTCTGGTCGTAACTACTTCCGGCTGAGAGGTGTAGGAGGAGACGGTTGAAGGATGTAGACATTTTATTGAGAAAGAGACTGGAATAGACGTCCTACTCTATATCCTGTAATTTGGATCCTCACAACCGCAATCTTCGCCTCTTCAACGCAGGATAGTTATGTCTTCTTTCGCATCTTGAGGTTCCTTCTTGTTCGACTCTCATTTCCCCCCCTTATGTGCTACGCTCGCGTCCCTATCTCGTTTTCTCTCTTGCTTTCCATTTCCTTTCGTCGCGTACCGCACCTCACAGTTTTGCTACCCTCGGTAATTAACTACCCTTTGCGAATCTCCGCCCGTGCTACATTCATGTACACCGAGGGTTAGTTTGGCGCTGCCTTAATATCAGAACCATCTACACTGGCAAGACCCCTTTGACCTCCGTTACCTAGCGGAGAAGTTCCGACTCATCCATTCGGATTTGGTCAAGTATGAATCTTCGAGAAATGTAGACTAGTCTGCAATTTTCAAACAAATTCATGTAAGGGTTGTTCTTCTAATACCTTTTAGTACCGACGGTAATTAACAATTTCGACCTAATGAAGTGGAATTTTTCTACATTTTCGCTCGTATATTTCGGAACGGTAGAGGCCCTTAATAATATTCTTCCGATAATTTCTCTTAATGTAATATTTTTTTATATATATTTCTCTTAATTAATATTTTTAATTTTTTTTAAATGTGGCTTCATGCTGGAAAAAAAAACATTTTCAACCTCAAAAAACTGGAAACTGATTCAACCCTTCATTTTTACACCATACCTCAATCATACCGATCATACCTTATCATCACGCCTAGATATACTTTTATATTGCGAGCGAGAATTTCTATACGTTTTTATCCGGGGAATCATCAAATTTGTATCTGGTTGTAACGAGAAATTCTATGCTGCACTTCATCGATCGACGACAAGAATCAATAAGGCTGTATTTCCTCTCGCAAACGCTGCGTTACGCGCCCTTCTGAGTTTGAAACATTTAGATGGATGATCTAGAATTTTTATAGCCATAAATATGCCCGAGGGAGGATTTATAGCATACGATACCTCTCGTTATTGTAGCGATCGCGGGCAAATCGAACTCGTCTTTTTGCGCAGTCTACGTTCTCTTCTATCTCATACACACGTATATAAACCTCCCTTTCTTGCATTAGCACCGACACCGCCACAAGGAAACCTCACGACGGCTTGGTTATTTATTAAAGTCGAGCACAGTATGAGTGCGAGGTGGTGTGACATAAAAAAAGAACGAAGCAAAAGAGATATAGCAGGTCCGGGGGAGGGGTCGTTGAACGTCGAAGAGAACGAAAGGCGTTTATGCAAACGATCCCTGGTGCGGACGTCGATCGTCGACACAAACGAAAAAACCGCTCGAGCGGACGAACACCGACGGAGATCGTTCGTCATTCGGGGCAAGTTAGATCGTCGTCGTCGCAGACGACCGAGTTTGCTCTCGCATTGGAGGCTGTTTCCTCCATCACCGAGGGAAAAGAGGGGAAGCATTGGTAAAGAAAACTTCAACATATTAGAGAGCAAAAAAACGATAGGGAGACAGGGATGGAAAAAAATCTCATGGCAATAGAGGAAAAAGAGCAAGACCGGGATACGCAGGACACAAGACGACATCAAGAGAGTGAAAAAAAAATGAATCATCCCCGTTATTCTTGGCGTCTGCACTTGTGTAGAAAAATATCCTTCATGCATGTATGGTATACCGTTCCATTTTTATGCTCTCTTCCCATCTTTATACACTTCATGGGTACCATCTTTTAAGATTTATGACTCACATATCGAAAGATATATTACTGAAATAATAACATACGAAACGTACTACCCCTTTTGCTCATTAGATGTAACTTTTGGAGTACGAACTGCAATGGGTTTTTGTGCAAGAGGAATGAAAGAAATAAGAAGAAAACAGTATGACAAAATGTTTCTTGCAGCGAGAATGAATTTTTCGTAAAGTCCAGAGACACCAGTTTACGTTTAGCTCGACACTGTTGGAGCGAAACCCGGCGGTCAACTGATGTGACAGTTCATTCTCAAGGAATTTGACAATCATGTGCTTTTTCCGCTCTTTCTCCCGTCATCTCATCGTTCTTATAGTCTCAGCCCTCCAGCATGTGTCTGTGTGTTTATCAAAAATGTGGAAATTCACGAACTTCTATCCTGAGCCGACTGTTTGAGTTAACGGGATTATACCATCCACCCATTCAGCAGTCTCGAATATGATGACGTTATACAGAGTGAGGAAAAAGTATGAAAACACCTGAAAAAAACAAAAAATCCAACATGACTAATTTTCAATGAGGAATTTAGCAGTGACCTTGATCTTTAGCTTCATGGTCATTTGAATGTCAACTTTTTTTTTTTTAATAAAATTCTACATCTTTGGCCTGAGAATTGGAAAGAACAGAAAGTTTTTCATTGAGATCGTATCTGAAACTTGGCGTGCAAATGGCCCGCAGGCATCGAAGGTGAATCAAAACAATGTTGAATTTAATAAGAATAAATTTGAGAATATGTATTGAAAGATGTTCATCATATAAAAATCATTAGGTTCCGTCTGGTGGATCTGATTATTCTTTAATCTTAACGTCAAATTTTTTTTTAACGACAATATACGTCTTCAACAATATACGTCAGATTCCATTTTTTGTTCTTTAGGCGTTCCTAACGAAATTTTCAGGTGTTTCCATACTTTTTGTCTCACCCTGTATAAACAAATATACATATGTATGTTATCGCAAGGCTGACCTCAGCGTTACGCAAGCGCTTTTTAGTTCCCAGCCTTCTTCATCCCTCTGGAAGTCAACCTCAAACGGATTTTTCGCGGAAGCAACGTCCGAACGAATTATCTCGACGATTTCTTTTCTCCACTCCAGAGCCCTGGAGTACTCAACCAACGCGCTCATGCTCTCACTTCTATAAGAGTGTTGAGTTGTGTCCGAAGGAAAAGCAAAACATAAAAGAAGAGAGAAATGGTGAAATTAAAGAAAATAAGTTTCTCTGCGCGGCTCGTCGGAAGGTTCGAGCACCGGAAGTTGCCATTTTCTTCTTTCTTTTGTATCTCCGATTTATTGTACAGGCGACGACGAGCTCAAGAGAATAATGTCAATGAAAAATGAGAAAAAGCGACAACAACAAAAAAATTTAGCAATCCAAGGAAGAAAAAAAATCACCCTGCTCTTCCTGCCTCTATTCGTTTTCTTACTTTTTGTCCCTCTATCGATTTTGATACAAGGTTCGAGTTACGTTCATTTTCAAGCTATAAAATTCCCGATTGTGTAGCGTTTTATTCTCCGGTTATCATCTCATAATCATAAACGAACACCCCTTTTGTTCGTTTTCGTACTTTTTCTCCCTCTATCGATTTTGATACAAGGTTCGAGTTACGTTCATTTTCAAATTATAAAATTCCCGATTGTGTAGCGTTTTGTTCTCCGGTTATCATCTCATAATCATAAACGAACACCGCTTTTTCCGTTACACGTGATGAGCCTGGGAACCATTACAGTAGCTCGTAGAAGCGAGAAACATTCAAGTCTTTGGAGAGGCAGGAAATGTCGCCTGCATAAACAAAAATATTCAATTTATTATGGTGTATAAGTCGTCTGCCTCTTCTTAAAAGGTAATCCTGAAATACGCAAAGGTGTTGTACATTCCATGAAATTAACGTTAATTTATATCCGATTGTAGGTACAAGCTTTTAGGGGTTGGAACAGAGGGTGGTTCGTGACCGGATTCGAGCCCTTAGAATTCGCAGACGCTTTGTGCATCGGACAACTCGTCCGAGCGCTATGACGAGGCAACCTTTGCTGAATGGTTTCGGTTAACGGTGACTGTCCGGTACAGACACGTTTCATTACATACACACACACACACACACACACACACACAAATAATCAAACACGACTCAACCGTCCGATTCAACAACTACAGCTTACTTCATGTTATATACAAAGCGAACTACGGATGAATAGCAGTTTATGTACATCACTTGTACCCCATCCGAACTCTGATACGGAACGTAGCTGTGACGTTTCGATCGATGCATTACCGAGTCAGATATACAGATGCACCCTGCGAAAACGTAAATCAAACCAATGGTCCACTTTGACTTTCATCTTATTCAATGTAATACACAAGAGCTTTTGTCACTGGAAAATCACGAGCAGCTAGCTTCGTGAAACACAAATTATCGGTACAATTATCTAGTCGGTAACGAGATAATCCTTCTAATAAAAACTTGATGAGGAGATATAGATCGAAATTATCGAAATATCGAAATATCGCATGTTTTGTTGTCGTTTTATTCGTTTCGTGATTGGTCGGTGATGAGCGTAGCCGCGAAATTCATGCAAGACCGTATTCGCGTGGTTTTTTATGCTGTTTTTGACAATTGTCGACTTGTGACGCGGTTAGCAAAGGTTATAGTTCTGCGATAATTCATTCAGTGAAAAAGAAATCATCCATATCAAGTAAGCAAGAGTGCTATATTTCATAGTTGAATTTATATTGTACTGAGAAAAAATGAGAGATAGTCCGGGAGAATGACAGTGAATAAACTAAACTAGCATTTCTTGCACATTTTTTCAAGCGAAAATTTTTTTCCCTTTCTCCATTGCACATTAGAGTTTCATAAAATTTACAAGAAATGACTCTTCGATCGGACAATCTCGCGAGAAGCGCTTCCGTTCAAAGTAGTGGCAGATAAAAAGAACGATCGACAACTCCACCAAAATTTAATCACGCATAGAGAAAACGACTCTAAATAAGTTTCTTCATTTCCGGTTTTCGGAAATTTAGTTTCAGATTTTTTAGCACAGCTTCCGGCCCAGCGTTCGATCGGCGGATGAGAAAAACGATCGACGACTGCATGAAAATTTAACCACACGCAGAGGAAGCGACTCTGAGCAAGTTGCTTCACTTCCGGATTTCGGAAATTTTGTTTCAGATTTTTTAGCACAGCTTCCGGTCCAGCGTTCGATCGGCGGATGAGAGGAACGATCGACAACTCCATGAAAATTTGACCACGCGCAGAGGAAGCGACCCTAAGCAAGTTGCTTCATTTCCGGTTTTCGGAAATTTTGTTTCAGATTTTTTAGCAAGAGTTGTTTCCTCTATGCGTGGTTAAATTTTGATGGAGTTGTCGATCGTTCTTTTCATCTGCCACTACTTTTGGGTACTACAGCGTCGAGCAGTAGTACTGCGCCTGCGAGACTGCTTACCCGCCCGACATTGCTGTAGAGCGGAAAGATAGCCTCTTCGGGCCAGCGTCGAGCGGTAGTACTGCGCCTGCGAGACTGCTTACCCTCCTGATATTGCTGTAGAATAAAAATTTTCGGAAACCGGAAATGAAGCATCTTGTTTAGAGTTGTTTCCTCTATGCGTGGTTAAATTTTGATGGAGTTGTCGATCGTTCTTTTCATCTGCCACTAATTTGAAAGAGACTCATCGGTAGCGGTAAACTGGCAATTTGAAATAGTCGAGACAAAAAAATCAAGAACTTGCCGTGTCATCTTTTTCTTATCGCAGCTCGCAGAAAATTTATTATTCACACGGTCAGCATAACTATTTTTATGTCTGTCCATCTTTATTGCATATCCTGGATTAAAGAGAACAACATGGGGAATAGAATGTAATTACACCGAGAAAGAATAATACTCTGGCATATTCACAAGGCACACAGGAAAAATAATTGCGAGATCCATATGACAGTAGAAGAATGAACAAAGAACGCAATCTTTCCCTCTCTCTCTCTCTCTCTCTCTCTCTCTCTTTTCACCTCGCGCAGTTTCATCTGTCATTCGGGGTTTCGCCGCGGAGATCCGCATTGCTGAAACAAACGTAATGAATTCGTTCTCCGGTACGCGAGACAAGTTCTGTTTTTCAGCCGTTTCAAAGCCACGTATGCACATATTCCTTTATATTTCACATGTACAGCATGTGTGTATTGTTTTTCTGTCACAATAGACGATAAACCAGAAAACTAGTCGCAATGAACAAAGGAACCAGCACAAATTTGTCATCACCTGTCTCCGTGCTCGCATCAAGGTATCTTTATTGCATAAGCGCACGAGATTGCTGGATAACACAAATTTCTACTAAATATCAACTTTATTCACATTAATTTCAAGCCCACTCGGAACAGACATGAACAAAAATCCTTCGTCGCATCTACGTCGTTGAGCTCAAATTTTTTCACGAAAAGTGCAAAGAAACAACTGTATAAAGCATATAGTATTTCGAATCTATCGAGATTCGTCCACCAAGTGCTGGATAATAAATATTGACACATTAATTTTCAGTATCGAAGAACTATCCCGGTCAAATGTCCCGCGTATAAAGCGGCATTTTCCAGGCAATCAGCCGTTATGTAGAAAATGTGTCCTTTGATAAAAAGTGTTATAACTTACGTGAAAATGTTTCATCGGCGAGTTTAAATACAGAGGGGAACGGAGAAAAACAAATTGGAGCGAAAAAATGAAGTGATGGGGGAAGACGCTGTGCGTACGTCTGGTACATTGTGTTACATGTATATACCCATGTATTAATTTTTTTATTTTTTCTCGTGGGGAGAGTTATTCGCGGATTAATATCCGTATCATCCGCTCGCATATCTTCTCTATTGCCTTCAATCCTACATATACCACGGCATGCACGGTTACCACGCTACTACGGCCACGAAAATCCTTTCGTCTCCTGGCTTAGGAACTCGTAGTAAGCGCCCGCGTATAGTTGTACATATATCTGTATCTACTTGAGGGCCTAGACTTACAGAGGAGTCCTAGAACCCTCCGGTATCACACGGTGAGCTGGCACCCACTGGAATAATCCTGGTGCTGCGTCGGCATTGCTCTTTCGATTTATGACTCTATACATGTTATTTCGACAGCGTTTTCCATCTCTTTTGCCTCCTCCATATACATATTTTTCTCTGTCTCGCGTTTCCCGCTATTTGCTTCTTCATTTTCTTGTACTTTACCCTTTTCGCTTCGCTTCATCACGTACAAAGTTTAGTCATACCGCAATTCTTTCGTTTCATTCTGTATCTATGTTATTCATTCTGTCGGTATTTTCTCATGATTTTCGAGACGTATTCAGCTTTCGTGTATACAAATCTTGCTATCCAAGGGCTTACTTCGGAGCTCGGAACCTCTCAAAAGTCTTCCAACTCATTGCCTTCCTCTCTCCCACCTCACCCTTGTTATATCCCTCCCTACATGCAAGTTGGTATTCAGTGCTCTTTTCGCTCTCAAACTCTTTTCATCAAGCAACTTGTTTATTCTGTCTTTTACGATATGTAATAGCCGGAATTTCCGAATTGCACGCCGGAATTACCGTAGATAAATTCTCGTACGTCGGCTACGATGAATAGAGAGCGAACCATACATGTATACTTGCTGCTGCAAATCCGACGAGGTGGATTGGACGTGGAATGGAAAAGATAAATGAATAATGTAATTGAACGGATGAACGTAATATAACGTAAAATAATTCGAACTATATCCATTTCAATCACCATAAATTAATCTCATAATTTCGATGGTTTTACAATCTTTATCCTACAATCGGTTTAACGGTATCTTAATTTCGAATACATGGTATTGCAAATAATCAATAATGCTTTTAAATATTCAGGCCGTTTCAATCTCAATTGTCATTACAAACAACGAGTATCTATAAAAGAGCTTCGATAAATTCACGTGTATTCAACGTTCGAAAGTTCGAATACGCGCTTGAAAAAATTGCATGTCCTCCATACCATATTAAATTCCGATGAAAAATATGATAAGTCGAGGTGAAATCGTCGAACTCGCAAAGTAAATGGAAAATTAATGGAATTATCCATATACCCAGTTCACATGTTTCATCGCCCATTTTTTAGTACTGCAAGAGACGTGAAGTGCGCGACCAACGGTACGTACTGACGATGAACGAGGATGTGGATTGCAAAGAATGGAAACGAGCTCGTAGAATGTGCAGGACCAAAGGGCGAAGAGTCTAACTGGGATCTCCTCGGGTCCTTGTGTTCAACCGAGTAGCCAAGTTTCTCTCCGCGAACTGGATTCTCCAGAGACTGAAAGCGAGTCCTGAATCCAGCTAGGAGAAGAGAGTAACTTGCATGGAATGGGCCAAATTGCTCCTGCCTGCCCACGAGAGAGCTAAGTCATCAGCTGTTCTGGTCGCATCTTGGCGTTTCTATGGAAACAGCTATTCTCTTCGCTTCAGTCGAGGTTCCTGTTAGTATCCGTTGGAATAACACTGTCGAGAAGCGTAAGCCAGTGCTCTTGGGATGAACGGGTAAATAACTTGCGACCCTCTAGTTACATAACCAATGTACAATGCTGCGTGGCCCCACGGTATGATGGGGAAATTTGAATGAAAAGTCGTATAACAAAAAACGTTCAAGTATACCTCGCATTCGTGAATAATAGATTTTTAAAGACGATAAGTATATGATCGCTGTGCTAGTCGAAAAATGTTTGCAGTATTCACCAAGTCGTATCATGTTTCGACGTTTGAAGGCGTTGAAAATAGATCCTACCAATCGTAAAAAAACGTTTACTGTAATCGGAACGGATGAGTAACTTTTCATAAAAATTCTACTGCTCAAAGAAATCTCTGATTTGTTCCATCTCCACTTTATTATCAATGCGAATTATCGGACTTTCGTTTCTTCCCAAGATCGAACGGTGAAGAGAAGTGTGCTAAATATATGAGAATGTTAAATTGTCTGGAAGATCAAACGCCGAGAATCGGCCTTGGGAAAAAATGCAATTATTGCCAACGGACGGAAAAAAGCAGCAAATGTGAAGATCGCTACCTAATTTATTGCGAGACGTATCTGCGATGCTTATCCTACTGTTGTGAGGCAGGCGGGGCTCTTCTGATGTTGCGAAATGTCGCGAGAGAATTTCACACAACTGGGTATCCATGACGACGCTTTGGATGAGCCTCGTCATACGCCTCATCAGCGCGAACGACGTAATCGAGACATCAAAGCGCTTTACACCTAGCGTATGGCACAATACCTCCATATAAGGACGGGTGGAAATTCCGCTTTTTCGAAGAGCGAGCAGGCGGATGGCTGTCTCTGAAAGAGAGGAACGCGAAGGGTCCGACAATGAAAATCAAATCCTTGAGAAGGTTCGTGCAAAGATGGGTGATAAGATAATGAGAAAGTGATGATACCTCGAGGTGGAGTGCGGTGCCTTTCAGTGTCAGTGTCTTTTTCAAACAGCCATCGATCACCAAAGAGCTACAGGGGATGTATACGAAATAAAACGAGATCATATACAACGAAAAACGGTCGCCACCCTGTCGTGATTATAAGCCTCTGCGGTGGCCGAAGTAATTACGACTTTCTAGAGGCTTTTTATTTTTAATACCTCTCGACAACGCGTAACCGCAAACAACCCTCAAGCTGGCTGTGAAACTTACTGGCTCCCAATAATTTACATACCTTTTTCAATGAATGGAAAGTTTGTTCAGAATGGGAAAGAGGTTGGTGCGGACTCTCGACTAGTAAAGCCCTCGAGATGAAGAACGAGATGGCATTCCTTAATTCGTCAAGAGACGATCTTTTCTACCGACGTCTCTATGTATATGCAGAATCACTGCTGGACCCTCAGCTTGAAATCATCTGACCTGGACTAAAGAGGACGAAACGTGGAATGAGCAGAACTTGAGAATGGCTTTTCGTCCTCGGCTGTTCGCTCTATCCGCTTTTACTTTACTCTTTTACTCAATCTCTCCCGCTGACTTTACCCTCACGAAGCAGGAATTCCGGAACTTCTCACAAGAATGACTTCTATTCCTCGACGATCTACCCCTTAACAAGAACCAAGTGGGTAAGGCAGAATGACGAACCAACGAGGGGCGGGGGGGGGGCTATCTCTCTTCGACTCTTTCCCCTTTGACTTTCGGGAAAGAAATTGGCGAGAGGATTTCGTCGTTCTAAAAGTCATATTGTCAGCTCGAAATGACATCTCCAGACAGCATTTCTATCCCTCGACGGTCACTCTTCCTCCTTTGGATTCCGACCCAACCCGATTTATTAGTCCTTCCATATACAGCCTGCCTTTGTTATATCTATATTTTCTCTCCATTCTTTCTCCTCCCATTCATCGCTAAATATACGGACGAAGCTTTACGAGAAAGAAATTTAATATTACCGGAAGGAAAGCTGCTTGCAAGGACCAGCTTTTCAAGTTCGTGCTATCTATACGGATCATCCTTAATTATTGAACTTTGTCAACGTTTGATACGCTATTCCTTCATTAATTTTCTCGTCTCTCTTTTTCTTTCTGACTCTCTCAACTCGGTCGATCGTAATTACTTTCCTATCTATCGTCAATCTTGTAATAAGAAGTTTGTTCCTCATAAAAATGTCATTTGCTTGTCTCACACTCTCTCATCGTCACTACGCTTCAGTTCCAGTTTAAGTTCACGTCTCGGCGCGTTCGCTAATAAATTTTCCCATCCGTCGTTATATCGTTGGCTCGTACGACATCGCATGTTTGACAAAGGCAGTTTTCTCGAGTGATTAACAAATATTTCATCCATGAAATTCAGTTTTCAATATAAATATTTGAACGATTGCAAAAAATTTGTGTCAAGCTACTGTCAATAATGACACTTTCGACGTCAAAGAATCATTCTTGTTTTCATATACGCCATGGTTAACAATCCTATTCGTGAGGAATAAAATTTATAAAATATTCAACACTCTCCATAGTGCATTTTGGAATCCCAATTAACTGAAATCCCTTGGAAATCTTGATCCCTGTATGCATCAAACGAGAATTCAAGGCAAAACCGATCCGTCTCAATTTCCTCAGAAAGTTAATAGTGCCTAGTTTCACCGGAGATTCGACATTTATTGCATGAGAACAGGCTTTTAGCCAGGTCGACAAGAGGAAAAGTTTGTCCTATCGTTCGTATATGTGCTTCGTGGCTTATAAACTTTTAATCCAAGTTCTGTCGCCCGGATGCTTCAACATTTTTCGCTGTCTATATATGAAACTAAGGTTTCCCGATATCCATTACCGGAGTCTTTACGTGACATGACAAAGCTTCCCGCAAGTATGCCCAAAGAGGGTGTGCACTTGGATGAAGAATTTTTCACATGAAGTTCACTCACGTTTGATCGGAAACATATACCCTTTAAATCTAACTTCGTTGCGAAGCAACGAAAACTGTTCTCCCGAGTGGAGCAGATCTGTATTATTAACGTATACGATATTAAACATATATATATGACATTCGGAAAATGAGCCTGGATGAATTCAACCTGGTCGGTTCCAACGCAGGGCACAGACCGGCGTCGCGATGCCGGTGGCAGCAACGATGACTAGTTGAGTAATTAGCGTGACGAGCTGCGATGCCGGTCCCTCTTTTCTTCCCGTTCCCCGTGCGAACGGTTTATTAGTGCCGAAAGCAGTGAGAGAACTGGTAAATATTCGTTCGCGCGAAAGCCAGTGAAAGTGGAACTGAGAGATGGTGGGAAAGCTCATGGAATGCCGGAATGAATGCGAGCTCCGGTCGGAAAATGAGGGAAGAGTCCGCATGGAAGATAAAATGGAGGACGGAGGTTGAAAAGGGTGGGAATGCGCGTGCTTTTGGCGCCTGAGGGATAAAGTCTCCAGATCCAAGTACATTCTAGATCTGGCAACCTCCAGCAGGAGCAAGTAGCTCTCGGTTACTGATATAACCGTGCAGAAGTAACGAGGATATGGCGAAAAGGGCGGAGGGTGAGACGAAGAGAAAGCGAGAGAACGACGACGACGCCGATGGGCGAAAAGCACGTACTACATGCAACTGGGTTATAACTATGAAAAGCCGTCTCTGCCTCTTTCCGCATTCCTCTTTTCCACCGGCGCTCGATCCTTACCAAGCGCCACGGACACTTGGCATGGAAAAATAATTGCACGGTGATAAATTTCGAATAATCGGGCTACCACGTGAGTTTTCAGTCTCCTACCCTCGTGCTCTCCCTCTCTCTCTCTCATTTCTTTCACCCCTGCTCAGAGTACGTTTTTTCTAACCTCTACAATTTCACACTTTCATGAGAGGAAAAGTCGTTAGCGCAGGGAAATACTCGTGTTAAAAGCGTATATACCTTTTTCCGAATACATACGTGATCCCGAAGAGCTCTTCCTGCATGAGAGATCACCATTTGCTAGGAATTATAAACCAGTCAGCGTTAATACGTACGAGAGATTCGTTGCATATCTGCCATTCCATCTTTAGCTTTTCTCAAATATCGGATGAACGTACTGATGTTTTTTTCCCGAAATCAGTACCAAACGCTCTAAATATCCATCTACGAATATTTAGACATACCATTAGTTAACTTGTACTAATAGTAAATCCGATTATAAATATGTAAACACCAACGAAACTTTTGATACTCAACGAGTGAGTTATCCAGCGATTACACAATGACAGTTTGTTCTTATGAGTTTTTGTTTTTACTGATTATAATTCTTTGATAATTTCGTCATTATCGATTATCGATTTCTGTAAATCTCGCAAGGCTATCGCATCTTGTTTACATTTGTCCTTGAAATTTCGAAAAACATCCTTGTGTCCATCTAGTGCGTGTTTTGGTAAAAAGGCTGATTATGTTTGTATTCATACTACAAATACCCACTCTACACAACCAGCATCTGGCTTATTCTCCTAGTTTTCCAATGAGCTCTGATGAGCTGAGAAAGCGAGGAGGGTGCAAAAGTATATGAACGAGATTGCGTAATTGGGTTTGCACTGCGCTTGTAGAAAAACTCTCGCGATTGTATTACGATAAAGTTCGAGAAAGAGTATACGAAAGACCAGGCAGATATTCTTCAAGAGAAGAGTTTGGCAAACAGCGTGACGTCCAATGGAAGAAAAACACTCTTACTAATGGTGTTGCGACAGAAGGGTTAGAAATGTACAGATCGGGGGTTGAAAAGCGACCCTCAAGAAGCGATAGAATGAGAGTGGACAATAAAAGAGGGTTGTACCAGCAAGGGTTCGTCGTTATTAAGAAGGGTGGATCGAAGAAGCTGTATAACAGCAAGGGAATATTGTAAGTCATTTCCGCATATGTCGCAAAAATCCAAAACTTTTTTGAGCCGCGGTATTTCCAACGAAGACAGTGGCAATTCTATTTTGACACTGGGCTTCATGGTATAGCTTCTGGCTTTCTTGCACGACGATCAATTTGGAAGAGAATTTATCCAGATACCATTATGATGATTTATAATCAAAAGAAAACGTCGTCATTGAACGGTACACGGAAAAAAATGATTCGTGAAAAGTGATGACTGATGTTCAAAAATCAGTGGGGAATAGATGAGCATATGCAGTTTTACACTGTAAACTAATCACATTACTGAACCTCCATTAAAAAATAATGGATCAGGCGTGCTTTTTTACCATTTGAACTCGAAGAAATGCAGTTGTAAACTGTAAAAACCCCTAATGATCACCGTTAAAAAGTAAATAGTAGAAGTAACATATTAAATATAAAATATCGCTGTACTTCAGACGTAAAACATACAGGTTACCGAAGAAAAATTGAAAAATATATTTGAAAAAATAACGGTGAGATTCAACTGGTATTCACCGATTTAAACCATAAAATACTTCAACGAGTGAATGTCAAAATAGAGATTAAATTTCATTAACATGTGGTATTATCTGCTGAAAAATGCAATACGTACAAATTTAATTTTTACAGTGCCGATTGTCATTTCCTAATGAATCGTGCGAAACAAATTTTAATAGTGGATTGTTGGTAAATACTAATACGAATACTTTGCACATATTAACGTGATTACATTTGCAAAATTTCAATGCGCTTACTTAAAATTACAACAGGCATTCGGCATCGTATCCCGCGTATCCCCGAATTTTTACAATGTACACCGTAAACGCGTGGACGCGTCGGCTTGGCCACGAATTCATTGGCCGCAGCGCGGCGCATTGCCACGATCTCGCTCACAAACGATCATGAGCCAGGGAGAACATATAATAGCAGCATAGCAACGATAATTATTGTCCTCGACTTTAGGAGGATTTTTGCTATACCTGGATTGGTTAATTGAAATTATTTTTTATTTTATCTATAGCAATGACAGATACAAATTAAGCATTCCACAATGCAGTACTTGTGGGAAATTACAATTTTCCAAAATGTTATAAGCGATTTTTGAAGTTATATCCATTTTGGTGATTGAGAACAAAAGTATTTTTAAAAAGATTGATTGGTATTTTCCTAACGATACACATATATATATATATATATTTAATCTGTGAAAATAATGGTGTTAGATTAACATAGAGCTATTCACTGTCTGCATTATTGCTATTTCACAGTGTATAAATTTGTCAATCGAGTCGTTCATTTTATAAAATTTTTAAATGTAAGAATTTGTGGGTTGGTTCGTGTACTTCTTGCAGGTTCACATTGTAAAAACTCGTGGGTTGATTTGTCTACTGTTCACAATTTCACATTGAACGAAGGGGTGCGTCGCTTCATTTACTGTTTACAAGTTCACATTGTAAAAAGTCGTGAGTCGGTTCATCTACTATTTTCAGTTTCACATTGCGAAAATTTATCAATCGCTTAGCATAAACTCAGTAGTCATACAGTTCTTTGTGTGAAACGTGGCGTGTACTTTTTACAGTTTTACGTAGCAAATATCAATGGTTTCGTACCGAGAGGCGCTAGTAATGTGAAACACAGTACATTTTGATGGGATTTCCATAAAAATTTACGGGATTTTTTTTTCCGCGTATGCGTTTTACCCGCTTATCTTCAAAAGTGCATCAATCAGTTTGGACATGATATAAATTTAGTATACGATGTCTTCATCGAAAATTAACGGGAATTTTTTTGTAACTTACAGGCTTTAGGAGTAACGACAATTATTCAGGGGAGGCCAGCATTTTTCCATAAACAGATGTTTCTGGTTTGTGCGTGGGTACATACGTGTGATTTATTTTTCCACATTATCTGATGTTATCGTCGAATGGCACCTAGTAATTGTTGAATATTTCGAAATGGCATTTTTTACGAAGAATACCGAATTGTTTGGGCGAGCATTTTTTCCGAAGCTTAGCTGTAGAAGTAAAATTAATTGTATGAAATTAAGTTATTTTTGATGATGCTTTTGTTCGAGATACATTCACGTGGATGAAATTTCACCATTTCCTATGATATGCATTTAGTGGAATACTTTGAAACCTTTTTTTATGATTAGTCGAAGATTTTGACGTACAACTGTAAAGTATGTACAATTTCCTCAATTTATTCGTATCTCCAGTTAACATGCTGTACAATCAAACGTAATGACGAATAATAATTAATGAATGAAAGATACATTTTGGCTTAGTGAAACATGAATTCGAAGTTTATATCAATTAGTTATTGACTCATAAGCGCGTCAATGCTATGATGATCCAACCTCTCAAATTCTGCGATCGATGCGACCAGCAGTGTAATTTGCTTCTGATTGTCAATCTGCACGACCGATAAATTTATTCATTTATTCATTTTAAACAATATGCGAAAAGCTATCGGGAAAATACGTTTTTTCATTAGTTCGCAAATATCATTGAAACGGCGCTGAGAATTGTGTTTTCTACGATAAGACTTTAAGACATTTTTAGAAAAAAATGAATAATAACAACAGCCCGAGTTGTGTAAAGTCATATCGATTGATCGTTGCATCAGATCGTTAGTTTCAATAAAATATACATCGATAACGAATAATTTAACGAATAAGGCACGAGCCGGATGCAATAAAGAACTCACCCATCCTCATGGCTGATCATCCCATAACTACTGTCAGTCTTTCACTTTCTTCTCCGGTACTTATCCGTTGAACGTTCAGCACGAGAAGACCGCAGTGTCTGCAAAGACCAAAGTTCCCTCGTTAAAGACATGTAATCCAAACGTACGCAGGGTCAGTGTCGAAATCGGCGCTTAAAATATTCATATTACACAAAAACGCAGAGATTATTATAGGTATCTTTTCCGATCGCATCGATTTTTTCAAGTTTCAATCCGAAGCTATTAAAATAAACGCGATTAAAGAAAATGTAATCGAAATGAATAAAAAAATCCCTACAAGTATATATTGAACCATCGAGACACGCCAGAGGAATGAGAAAACTGCCGATAAAGGGAAAACTCGCTGAAGTCAGAAGATGCCGCCTCTTGAGAAGGATCTTTTCTATTTCAACAAACGAAAGTCTCTCTCGTTTTGCTCTCGTAAGCACGTCGAAGGAATCTTTTTATGCGATCGCTCGTATACGATTCGGTCGAAAAAAAGATCGGTTGTGTTACGTACGTATCCAGAATCCTCTGTCGTTTTAGGATGTCTGAAGTATTCAGGAGGGATAAGGAATGTTCGTGAAAGCCACCAAAGAACGTGAAACAAAAAAAAACAACGATTCCATTCTTACGTAAACGTAAGCCATCGCGGAAGTATTAAATTCAGCCGGGTTTAAGAAACGAGCCCACATTGCTCGCTTTTTTCGCTCGATAACCGAGAATATATATATTTATCAGAGTAAGAAGTGTTTTTCACATTTTGCTCTCTAACAATATTTGAGAAAAAATCGGGCATTACAGATAATACAGCATGATTTATGTGCTACTTTTTCATCATTATAAGGACGTGTATGTGCCCAATAAAAATCTAAAAACATCTATTCCAGTTTTGTTGTTTTTCATGTTTATCATATTTTCCATATAATATAAATTAGGGACTCTACGCTCTTTCCGGTAACTTGAATGATTTTGATGTTTGTAGATAATGTTATTCAACGGTTGTGGAGTATTTCTAACGTCGCGAATTATGCATTTTTCATAAAGAAAATATATAGAGACATATATAATTATCGGTAATTCTTCAACTTATTCGACGTTTCGGGGAGGTCTTATTTTCGACGAGAGCAGAGAAAGACTCTTGCCGAAAGGCATTTATCAAATCTTTCGTTTCTTGCAGAAATTCATACGATCTGTCAGTTATTTTTCGATTTTTTTACATAAACTTGAATATCATCGGTAAAACACAATTTTCAGCACGGATAAAAAGATTCTCGTTTATGAACAAGTATGAACTCGATAACTGTGAAACCTATGAAAATCGACGAGGCTCGGTTTTATTATATATATATGATTTTCGCCTGTTGAATCAACATTTCATACCATATCCTCCATGTCCTTCAAATGCATCACTGGATAAATGATAGGCAAGGATAACATTTTCTTCGGATGAGTGAGCTACCTCTTTCCATGGTTCTTTTCCGCAACTGTCTCCCTATACATGTACAAATATGTATATATATGGATGCATAAATATAGTTTTTAGAAGAAAAGCTCGACTGCCCTTTGGGCATGTTCGTCCTGCAACCCCAGTGTCGTCAGCATCGAAGAAAACGAAGATGAGGACGATGGAAGCGTCTCGGCGGAGAACGGATAAAAGGATTTCCAAGTTTCCGGCAGGTGAAAGTTCCTTGAATACAGGGTTTGCCCTTAGGCATCGCTATTTCTTTCACTACCACTCTTACTTCCTCTCTTTTAGTCGAGCTTCTTGCAATCTTCCCTTTTTCCTACGATTCGTTATCCTTCACTCCCTCGACTCATATACCTCGGTTGCATATATACTTGGATATTCTTCGGTTTCGGTCGTGGTTTTCTTCCGCCTGCTTATACCATTTTGTATTATCCATCGGGTTACATAATATACCACATATATATACATTTATATACGTATAAACGAGGGAGAAATATTTTCGACTGGCGAGACGATATCATGGCTCCAACATTGACAAAAACGATATATGTAAATATGCAGCGTATTGGTAGGGTGCTTATGAAATGTCGGTGGCTTCGTATAGGTCAAGAGATACAGAAGTGGAATTTTTACGACTGGCACACACTATTTATTCGCGACGAGAATAGATATCCGTCGATCGATTCCTGAGAGAAGAGAGCAACGGGCAAGGAAAGAAGAAGAGAATGACGAGGTTAAAGCGTGGCTTGCGGAATAGATATATCCACATTGCACGTAGACAGCCACTCGTACTCGAATTCGACGATTGCGGAACGATTGTCTAGCCGGAAACCGGTAAGAGCTACACACCCCGATTCACTTATCGGAGAGAAAGAGAGAAAGAGAAGGAGATATAGAAACAGGACAGGCAGGATGCACCCCCAACTGAACTTGATGTGATCCTCTATGTGGCTGTTCTCTCATCTCTCGACATACGAGTTCGAAACAAAACTACAGTCAAGTGTGCGAAAGACCGGATTGCGACGATGGATCTGCCAAAAATTTGTTCAATCTAATGAAAACTCACAGCACAATAACTTTAGTACTCGTATATAGTTATATGCAGAATTAATGACTTGCAAGTCTCAATCGAAAGCCCAAACAAGGAATGGAAAAGTTTGTCACATTCGATATCTCTGAATTAAATCGATTAAAACAATATCAAGTGAAACAGGTATCTACAGTGAACGTATGCACATGCTGGCTTCGTTAAAAGGGTCTTCGTAACTCTCGAGTCGATCAAGTCGTATGAGAATGTACTTTTTTTCGAATTGCTACCGCGACTAGTGATGTACATGTTATGTGATATATTTACCTACACGAAACGACACTACCGACTATATGTCGCGGTATATCGATGTGAGATTGGCTCAGGAACAGAATTTATGAGCCCACCTACCCACTACCATTTCGCCTAAGCTCGTAAGTGATCACCCGTATTGCATCGACTGACGGATTCGTCATTTGCCGAATTTATGGTCGACGCTATTGATACATACGAGAAATGTGCATGTCCGGTCAATTTAATCAAGTATCTCGAACGATTCTTTCGTGTCTTTTTTTTGAGGTGCAAAACGAATGGTCGAAAGCAAGTAACGCGTGAAAACTTTTGAAAATGAAAAGAATTTCGATCGTTCCTAGCAAGTCCGGTCAAATATTCGCTTTTTGTATTTTTTCCAAGCAAAAAGATACAGATTAACACGTTTCAGCTACACACTCAATTATGAGGATCTTAAAACTACAGAATTACCAGACCAGTCATTTTGACTAGTCGTGCGATTTCAGACAAGTTTGCCTCTCTTTTTTTTCGTGTTTCTCTTTTCCGCTTCAACTTCCCACTGGGGTAAAACAAGATCTCTCCGATTACTTGAAATGGACCTTACACTAGGTTTCCCAGCTATTTAAATATACCTCTGTTAGAAATAGGTATTTTTAAAAAGCTGGCAAATCTAGAGTCAATTAGATTAATAATTCTGTCACGCCTTATAAATGCCTCAAGCCAATTGATCTTGATAACAAGAATATTTTGAAAAGTGTGCACACGAATTTGGAAATTACACCTATATTTCAATCGATCCGATATATACATTCATCCTGAATTCACTATCTGCAAGATCCAATAAACTTTTCATAGCGGAACAAATTTTTCATCCACTTTTAATTTTCACCCCTTCTCTACAGTTTCACGCGTTTGACTTTTATTACCAGCATAGAACATGCAAGAGAGACGTGTATCGACATTTCTCGTGGTCGGTGGTCTTTGGTGCATACACACTAGCCGATTAATTCGCGCCACACTATAGTAATCAATTTTCGAGCACACATATCCAAGATAAATATATACACGCATATAGCATTAGATTAACCCTCGAGTGCGACAGATATATGTATGTTTCGATGTGGCTTCGATCGGAAAAATTGCTTCCGCATCGCCGGTTCGTTGCGTGGACAATTGGCCGGAAAGCAATATTCCGGGCATTTTTTCTTCTCTCTATTTTATTCTCTGGCTTTTACCTTCGGTTTTATACGTCATTCTTTCTCGTTTTTCCCCATTCTTTCGTTCTATTACCAGTTCCATCACATTTTCAGAAGTCTCTTTTGGCAAGCTGAGTTATGAACTTGACGGATGTCACGGTCAATGTTGCCCGCTACAATTTGCGATCTCCATCGCGCGAGTCTATTTGCAGTGACTTTGCACCTTTCCTTTCGTATCTCGCGCAAGTCAGACGTTAAGAGCAACGGCACTTTGCGGAACCAAACCGGGTCACATTAATCTGCAGTAACGAGCGAGCACCGTGCAAACCCATATGCACCAAGCACCGGAAGCTCCGGTAGCTTCAGTGTCGCTTGTAAACGGTGCAATATCTTCGTTTATCGTCACGAACCTATTAACCTACGACGTAAATTCTCCATACACTATTTAATTATACATATTCCATATTTAAAGCTGCGTTTACTAATGGATGGAGGTAAAGTGCATCCATTGGTAAACATCTGTAAACAGAGTAGAGTAAAATTTAATTCCGCATCCTTCGTGGGGGATGTGAAACAAAGTGTTAGAAAAAAAGTAAAAGGAATTATCATTATTTATCCCAATTTCATGAGACGAACAAGATCCTAGTATTAAAGCTTAATTTAATGATAATACAAAGTCAGTTCTTGGCTCAGATAAAATAAAATGATTCCATAATATACACAGCTCTTATTATTCTCATGGACCACATTAGGATGATGAAAAAGTGATGAGCCTTGGAACGTATTTCATAAAATAATCACATCGTACGTTTCGATAAAATCCTGTTCTCCTTCGAGTTGCTCTGACACGCACCCGAGTATTCATTTGTATACACCATGTAATGCGAGTTACGAATAATTCTTACGAAAAGATTACAAATTATTAGAGGCCACAGAAAAAATCTTCGAAGTGTAGATAATTACACTAATGTAAAGTAACTTTTAACGTACACTCTTGCGCTGGCAAACATAAAACATTAACGATGGAAATGCCAGATGGGTTGCGCTACATCCTTGTTTCCAGCTTGGCCTTGTTCAATACAACCGCCAGTATGTACCTGCTTTACATTCACTAGGTTGAGTACAAAAAAATTTGATCCAACTGCACAATCAAGGCACGGTATGGTATATATACAACTGCGCAATCATGTCCCATGACAACCGAGCATGATGAAATGGCGAGAGAGGGCGAGGAAGCGACAGTTTAAAAGGTTGACAGAGAAAGAGTCCAAGGACGCTAAGGAACAAATTGGTAGAACCTTGCGGCAGTAATAACAAAGAGCTGTGATGCATATAGCTAAATGAGAAAAAGGGCGCACCAGAGGAAGTAGAGATGAGAGGCAGACCAATCACAGGAACCATTCTCCAGGCATATACATCCATCTTTTTTTTCACGAATAATTTACCAGATAGCTGAAAGGAAAAGAGGAAGAGAGGTTTGGAAATTCGAATGCTTTCTGTTCACAATGTCGGTATCGTCAGTAGGATGTAGAGGGATTTCTTTTGAAAAAAAGTGAGGAAGCCCAAGCTTTTTCGGCCTCACTGACGTGTAAGAGCGACTGACATAGCCCTCGGGGGTTGCTTCTTAAAGCGTTCGGCAGTTTCACCATTTGTAGAGCGTTGAGGTAATAGAATCGAGGCCACTTTGCATTACAAAATGTAATTCATTTTACTTCGACGCGTGTACCCGCGATTCCTTATCGCATAGGGTTCATTTTAGAGATTCGCGATTGAGGGCGATTGAGAGTATCATAATTGTCTTTATCTGTATGCGCGAAAGAAACATTTGGAAGATAATGTAAAAAAATTTCAAACGAAAGTAGATTTCGTTGTCGTAAATTTATCATTTGCTTAAATGGTCGATTATAACCACTTAGCCAGATCACAGTCAATTATATCATTTTCAAATGACATACCAAAATTTCAGTCAATTCCAAGTTTTTTGAATGCAGCGGGCGAAGATTGATAAGGCAGGTCAGCCATGCATATCGCAATAAACGTGATTGGCTCACGCAATTTAATCATTGAACATAATTCAGGGTCTCTTTGTGCGGTGGATATAACTGAGTCGAGGCTTTCGGTTTCCATGTCTTGTTCGCCGTCAACGTCCTTTCGTTCTTGCGGCTAGAGAGAATGGAATTCCGCGGTTAATAGACTAGACTAAGTGATCGAGGGTTGTTCAGTGAGAAGCCAAGTGGCAAGAAACGCGGAAGGATACCACCACAGGGGTAAGTACTCTACCGGAAGGTTGAGTCAAGTGGAGTGAGCGACTGAGAGATAGAGGAAGGAGAAGATGAAAGAAAATAGCAATAAAATTTAAACGCAGCCTCCGTTTGGAACAAAAAGGTACGGGTAATTTACTCAATTTCCATAGACCAGGAGCACTGAGATTTTGCTTCCTGTTCAAATATCCAATTTATTATCAAATGGGGTATTTTCCGTCAAGAGAACTTGACTCTTTGCTTGTACGCGAGCATTTTTTTATCTGAGCCTCTGGATATGGTCAATAATCTTTATTTATGATTCAAAATTGTTTGGAAAACAACTCAAAAACGATGAATAATTACGGTGATCAGCGCGAAAATGTACCCTCTGATAACTGTTAAAATTATTTGGTCCTTTTTTCATGTTATATCCCCTTCGAGTAAAAGACAATTATGTACCTGACGCGATAGGTGCTTTAAGATGATTCAAAGAAAACAATTTGTTATTCTATACGTTTCTAAGCAAATTCTCATCATTCCGATCTTCGTGTCTATGGAGTATCAGTTCGCAAACGAATTTTCTTATCTTCTCACGATTATATCTCCGCGGTGGAATATCACAAACACCTTCAGTATCAGCTTTTAGTTCTCATCGGAAAGGTTAATAGGCCTATAACCACCATCTCTCCTCTCTCCAGCCCTTTATGCCTCAATAGAAGCCAACAAGGATTATAATAGACACATGTATGCAATACAGTAAAGGAAATATAATCCGCAACGTGTTGCTGTATCTTTATACGATAAGAGCACTGGCTATGCAAGAAAGATTCTGCTTTGTGAATGCGATAGCAACAACGATAGCCAAAATGAAAACTGAGGTGAGAGAAAGGTTGGATATTCAAACGCGTGATAGTAATGCAAGACCGAAACAAGGAATGATCATTAGAGCTGGGGAAGATAGGCGAGGACGAGTGAAAAATGGCCGCCATGTGTTAGAGATATCGCTCGAGCGAGCTTAGGAGAAGATAACACTTTCGTCGGAAATACTTTCCAAGGTCGTGACTGAAACAGCTGGTAATATAAAGAGAACGAAGGGCAACTCCCTCTTTTGGCTTAACACAAACCATCCCCTTTGCCTGCATCAACCTATGTTTACTGAGAGATTTATATACGTATGTATGTGATCTTTATAACACAAAAATTTCTATATATCCAGAATATGAGGATGGCGTGTCTACTGGTAATATACGAAAAGTCATTTTACGAAAAAAAAAACATACTTTTTATTACTTTTTTCATCCCTCGCAACATCGGCGAATTTCGGTAGATGTTTCCAAATTTATGAGCAGCATATATAGTGATTTCGATGATTTTCAGCGCAACATTTTGTAAATTATTTAGATGCAACATTGCACAGATGGGTGGGCAACGATTTTCTACCTTCTCGAATATTATTGTATCATCTGTGGCGGGCGATTATCCTTGCATAATGCATATGGTTTGTAGGAATCTGTCACTCAGTATTCTCATCGAGTCTTGAAATATGGCAATGTGGTAGTCGAGCGATTAGGTTATTAGCGACGACTCCCAGCGACTTCGATTTATCGATCAGCAATTCGTCACCAACGATTCGTGAAACAACAAACGTAGCATGTTTCAATATATACAGCGCGTACGATCTAGCATGATCTCTGCATACATAATCGTATTGCAATGAGCTATTACTCGTAACACCGGTAAGTTTCAGCCTCGCCAGACGCAGAGTTAAATAAACATAAAAAAGTGAATGAGGAAGAAATCCCGAGACTCCCGGGGGTGCATTCCTTTCCCGTCATGCGAGACTTATTCCATTGCTCACTTTATAGCGGCCCCTAGTTTAGCCCCGGTGCACAGAGTACGGGAAATGAAATGCATTTTGTATCCTCTGCGATTGCAAAACGGAGCGGAATAAAAAATGCATTGAGGGAGAGTGAAAGGGTATACGTTCGAGCTGGGAAGCTCGAGTGGCCGCGTTGGAGAGGAAGGCAGAGAGAAAAAAACAGTAAAAAACGACAGTCTCCGCGAATGGAGAAGGTGCAAGTGGAGGCAAGGTTTGATTAACAGAATAAAAAATTTACAGCCACCTGGCAAGTTAGCCATTTCGAGTCGGCTTCAAGATTCAACGTGTGCCGAACACATCGTCATGGAAACCTGAGCACTGATGATGTGAGACTCACGGAACGGTTTTTCGGAAACGCCCTCTTGATACGACCTCTATAGGCCGTGAAATTTTGTACAAGCTATTGAGGCCACTATGCGGGAGCACCTCGAGAAGTTTACCGCAAACAGTCCTTGTTGTTCCGTTTTTTTTTTTGGTTTAGATGTATTTCGAAGGCAGCCTTCGCCAGCTTGTTCCTCTGCCGATTTTCGCAAGTGCTGCGCAAAATACGGTCGAGCACGCATTTTTAGAATACAGCAATTTTTTTATCGCGAAAATAACCGAGCGTAGATATTCTCGCGTCCGGTTAGTGCTTTCGCGAATAAATTTTGTCGAAAAGGTATTCTCCTTCATATTCGCCACACGCGATTCACCACAGAGCGGGGGCTCACCGCAGATACCGGTACACAACAGATGGAATGTATTTTTCAAAATTAAACAGTAAAAAAGAAATAAAAAGACTATTTGCGGTTTGGAACATTGATTATGGACATTTGAATTCATTACAACAGAATTAATAACAATTAATAATTGTTACACATTCCGTTGATGAATTGTTCAATTTCTATTTTATTCCCTATTAATTTTAGAGTCCGATTGAAACACGAGGAATGCCAAAAATCTTAGCCGCCATCCTGGAAATCCTAAACTGTCCATCGACTATCTGAGTTTCATGAGACATGCGCAAATTTATTTTCTGCGACTCGAAGAGTAACTCTGAAGGACGAATCAGGAAAAACGAAGAACAAGCTCCCACTTGCGATGTAAATTCAAAAGTGTAGAAGCACAGTCAAGCAGGAAAAGACAGAATGAGGGCCCGAGAGACTTGGAAGTGGCGAGCATGTGGTGAAACCCGACCGGAGCAAGGTATGACGACCGTTATATGGCGACATTTCCACAGACCGGAGCTATGGTTCAAGTTGAATAAACGTCCGCTCTGTGAAGGGAGTAAGTTCGCGGATTTTCCTTATTAAAGGAATGTAAGCGGAAATAAAGCCACGTGAGGGAGCGAACGGTGAGTGCGTACAAGCGAGTCGAGTAAGAGAGATGTGAGCAGGGGTTGATACGATGAAATGCCAACAGGGGAAGCAAAGCTTCTAACTCCTGCATAACCAATACATTCGTAAGTGCCCGCGTGTGTTTGTATATTTGTATATGTCTAGAATGGCATTTAGCATCGTAGATTAGACCGCTCGAGCGTTAAGCATGATGAATTATGCACGGGACATCTCCTTCACATCGTCGGCGTCCATCTAATCCTACCATCAGCGGAATTATGTATATATGTATATGTACAAAGTATATATATATATGTATATGGGGTATTTCATACTAACGCAATATACGGTAAAAGATTGACGTTTTTGATTCGGCAAAAAATAGTCCATCTCTTTGTGCTCTACGAAAAGCGGTTCCTAGACTTTTATTCTTAAGCCGAACCTTTGATGAGGTGGGCATTTTCGAAAATTTTGATTTTTTCTCTCATAACTTCTTGGGAAATTCATCGATTTGAATGTCCTTTTTTGTTTCAAATCATGTGTTTTCGGAAATACTTTTTGATAATGAAATGCGGAAAAATCTCGAAAGCCTTTCGACTACTTTTTTTCGTTTCAAGATTAAAGTCTTTTTCGGCAACCTCGATCGATTTTTCCTTCAATTCTCACAAATATTAATCTTTATGTCAGAAGTGTTGTTCCTATTCTACTGGTGAATAGACGATTTTTATTTTATTTTTTATTTTAGACATTGAGGAACTCTTCTTTGTTATTACGACGTCCACATATTTTACACGAATAATTTTCGTTCGAGTCTCAAATCGCAGTTGCATTTTCCTCGTAAAAGTAGGTAAGTTTCAGCCAACTAAAAAATGTAATGTTCACGTTGAGTTGGTACGGAATGCCCCATATATGTGTATATCCCTCTGTAAAAAGTTGATGAGGTCCCGAAGTTGATCCTTTATCGAAATTATATCGCGTGATTGTTGCCATTTTATTCGTCCCCTGATTGGTCGCAACGTTTGTGAGAACGCAGCCGCGACATGATTCATGCGAGAGCGTATTCGCGCGGTTTTCTATGCTGTTTTTGACAGTTGTCAACTGGTGGCGTTAAAAGCGGTTAGCGAAGGTCCCTCTGTAAAAAGTTGATGAGGTCCCGAAGTTGATCCTTTATCGAAATTATATCGCGTGATTGTTGCCATTTTATTCGTCCCCTGATTGGTCGCAACGTTTGTGAGAACGCAGCCGCGACATGATTCATGCGAGAGCGTATTCGCGCGGTTTTCTATGCTGTTTTTGACAGTTGTCAACTGGTGGCGTTAAAAGCGGTTAGCGAAGGATAATATAATTCTACGATAATTCATTCTGTGAAGAAAAGAAATCATCCATATCGAGTAAGAAAGAATGCTATGTTTCACAGCTGAATTTATATTGTACTGAGAGAAAATGAGAGATAGTCCGGGAGAATGAGAGTGAATAAACTGAACTAGCATTTCCTGCACATTTTTTCAAGCAAAAATTTTTCTCCCTTTCACCCTTGCACATTAATGTTTTATAAAATTTACAAGAATCGGACGATCGGACGATTTCTCGAGAAGCGTTATCCTTCAAAGGAGTGGCAGATGAAAAGAACGATCGACAACTCCATCAAAATTGAACCACGCATAGAGAAAACGACTCTAAACAAGTTCCTTCATTTCCGGTTTTCGGAAATTTTGTTTCAGATTTTTTAGCACAGCTTCCGGGCCAGCGTTCGATCGGCGGATGAGAGGAACGATCGACAACTCAATGAAAATTTAACCACGCGCAGAGGAAGCGACTCTGAGCAAGTTGCTTCCTGTCCGGTTTTCGGAAATTTAGTTTCAGATCTTTGCACGGATTCTGTGGTTCAGCGTTCGATCGGCGGATGAGAGGAACGATCGACAACTCAACGAAAATTTAACCACGCTCAGAGGAAGCGACTCTGAGCAAGTTGCTTCCTGTCCGGTTTTCGGAAATTTAGTTTCAGATCTTTGCACGGATTCTGTGGTCCAGCGTTCGATCGGCGGATGAGAGGAACGATCGACAACTGAACGAAAATTTAACTACGCTCAGAGGAAGCGACTCTGAGCAAGTTGCTTCCTGTCCAGTTTTCGGTTTTTAAGTTTCACGCGTTTAAGAGGCTACTTCCGGTACAGCGTTCGTACGCCGTACGAGGGAAACGACGATCGACAACTCGATGAAAATTTAACCACGCTCAGAGGAAGCGACTCTCAGCAAGTTGCTTCCTGTCCGGTTTTCGGAAATTTAGTTTCAGATCTTTGCACGGATTCTGTGGTCCAGCGTTCGATCGGCGGATGAGAGGAACGTTCGACAACTCAATGAAAATTTAACCACGCGCAGAGGAAGCGACTCTGAGCAAGTTGCTTCCTGTCCGGTTTTCGGAAATTTAGTTTCAGATCTTTGCACGGATTCTGTGGTCCAGCGTTCGATCGGCGGATGAGAGGAACGATCGACAACTCAATGAAAATTTAACCACGCGCAGAGGAAGCGACTCTGAGCAAGTTGCTTCCTGTCCGGTTTTCGGAAATTTAGTTTCAGATCTTTGCACGGATTCTGTGGTTCAGCGTTCGATCGGCGGATGAGAGGAACGATCGACAACTCAACGAAAATTTAACCACGCTCAGAGGAAGCGACTCTGAGCAAGTTGCTTCCTGTCCGGTTTTCGGAAATTTAGTTTCAGATCTTTGCACGGATTCTGTGGTCCAGCGTTCGATCGGCGGATGAGAGGAACGATCGACAACTGAACGAAAATTTAACTACGCTCAGAGGAAGCGACTCTGAGCAAGTTGCTTCCTGTCCGGTTTTCGGTTTTTAAGTTTCACGCGTTTAAGAGGCTACTTCCGGTACAGCGTTCGTACGCCGTACGAGGGAAACGACGATCGACAACTCGATGAAAATTTAACCACGCTCAGAGGAAGCGACTCTGAGCAAGTTGATTCGTTTCCGGTTTTCGGATATTTAGTTTCACGCGTTTCAGAGGCAACTTCCGGTACAGCGTTCGTACGCCGTACGAGGGAAACGACAATCGACAACTCGATAAAAATTTAACCACGCACAGAGGAAGCGACTCTGAGCAGTTTGCTCCATATCCGGTTTTCGGTTTTTAAGTTTCACGCGTTTCAGAGGCAACTTCCGGTACAGCGTTCGTACGCCGTACGAGGGAAACGACAATCGACAACTCGATAAAAATTTAACCACGCACAGAGGAAGCGACTCTGAGCAGTTTGCTCCATATCCGGTTTTCGGTTTTTAAGTTTCACGCGTTTCAGAGGCAACTTCCAGTACAGCGTTCGTACGCCGTACGAGGCAAACGACGATCGACAACTCGATGAAAATTTAACCACGCACAGAGGAAACGACTCTGAGCTGTTTGCTCCATATCCGGTTTTCGGTTTTTAAGTTTCACGCGTTTCAGAGGCAACTTCCGGTACAGCGTTCGTACGCCGTACGAGGCAAACGACGATCGACAACTCGATGAAAATTTAACCAAGCACAGAGGAAGCGACTCTGAGCAGTTTGCTCCATATCCGGTTTTCGGTTTTTAAGTTTCACGCGTTTCAGAGGCAACTTCCAGTACAGCGTTCGTACGCCGTACGAGGCAAACGACGATCGACAACTCGATGAAAATTTAACCACGCACAGAGGAAGCGACTCTGAGCTGTTTGCTCCATATCCGGTTTTCGGTTTTTAAGTTTCACGCGTTTCAGAGGCAACTTCCGGTACAGCGTTCGTACGCCGTACGAGGCAAACGACGATCGACAACTCGATGAAAATTTAAGCAAGCACAGAGGAAGCGACTCTGAGCAGTTTGCTCCATATCCGGTTTTCGGTTTTTAAGTTTCACGCGGTTCAGAGGCAACTTCCGGTACAGCGTTCGTACGCCGTACGAGGCAAACGACGATCGACAACTCGATGAAAATTCGACCACGCGCGGAGGAAGCGACGCTGAGCAAGTTGCTTCGTTTCCGGTTTTCAGAAAATTAGTTCCGGACGTTTCAGAGGCTACTTCCAGTCCAGCGTTCGTACGGCGTACGAGGCAAACGACGATCGACAACTCGATGAAAATTTAACCAAGCACAGAGGAAGCGACTCTGAGCAGTTTGCTCCATATCCGGTTTTCGGTTTTTAAGTTTCACGCGTTTCAGAGGCAACTTCCGGTACAGCGTTCGTACGCCGTACGAGGCAAACGACGATCGACAACTCGATGAAAATTTAACCACGCACAGAGGAAGTGACTCAGAGCAGTTTGCTCCATATCCGGTTTTCGGTTTTTAAGTTTCACGCGTTTCAGAGGCAACTTCCGGTACAGCGTTCGTACGCCGTATTAGAGAAACGACGATCGACAACTCGATGACAATTTGACCACGCACGGAGAACGCGACGCTGAGCAAGTTGCTTCGTTTCCGGTTTTCGGAAAATTAGTTCCAGACGTTTCAGAGGCTACTTCCGGTCCAGCGTTCGTACGGCGTACGAGGCAAACGACGATCGACAACTCGATGAAAATTTAACCACGCACAGAGGAAGCGACTCTGAGCAGTTTGCTCCATATCCGGTTTTCGGTTTTTAAGTTTCACGCGTTTCAGAGGCAACTTCCGGTCCAGCTTTCGCTCGGCGTATTAGAGAAACGACGATCGACAACCCGATGGAAATTTAACCACGCACAGAGGAAGCGACTCTGAGCAGTTTGCTCCATATCCGGTTTTCGGTTTTTAAGTTTCACGCGTTTCAGAGGCAACTTCCGGTACAGCGTTCGTACGCCGTACGAGGCAAACGACGATCGACAACTCGATGAAAATTTAACCACGCACAGAGGAAGTGACTCAGAGCAGTTTGCTCCATATCCGGTTTTCGGTTTTTAAGTTTCACGCGTTTCAGAGGCAACTTCCGGTACAGCGTTCGTACGCCGTATTAGAGAAACGACGATCGACAACTCGATGACAATTTGACCACGCGCGGAGAACGCGACGCTGAGCAAGTTGCTTCGTTTCCGGTTTTCGGAAAATTAGTTCCAGACGTTTCAGAGGCCACTTCCGGTCCAGCGTTCGTACGGCGTACGAGGCAAACGACGATCGACAACTCGATGAAAATTCGACCACGCGCGGAGGAAGCGACGCTGAGCAAGTTGCTTCGTTTCCGGTGTTCGGAAAATTATTTCCGGACGTTTCAGAGGCTACTTCCGGTCCAGCGTTCGTACGGCGTACGAGGCAAACGACGATCGACAACTCGATGAAAATTTAACCACGCACAGAGGAAGCGACTCTGAGCAGTTTGCTCCATATCCGGTTTTCGGTTTTTAAGTTTCACGCGTTTCAGAGGCAACTTCCGGTCCAGCTTTCGCTCGGCGTATTAGAGAAACGACGATCGACAACCCGATGGAAATTTAACCACGCACAGAGGAAGCGACTCTGAGCAGTTTGCTCCATATCCGGTTTTCGGTTTTTAAGTTTCACGCGTTTCAGAGGCAACTTCCGGTACAGCGTTCGTACGCCGTACGAGGCAAACGACGATCGACAACTCGATGAAAATTTAACCACGCACAGAGGAAGTGACTCAGAGCAGTTTGCTCCATATCCGGTTTTCGGTTTTTAAGTTTCACGCGTTTCAGAGGCAACTTCCGGTACAGCGTTCGTACGCCGTATTAGAGAAACGACGATCGACAACTCGATGACAATTTGACCACGCGCGGAGAACGCGACCCTGAGCAAGTTGCTTCGTTTCCGGTTTTCGGAAAATTAGTTCCAGACGTTTCAGAGGCCACTTCCGGTCCAGCGTTCGTACGGCGTACGAGGCAAACGACGATCGACAACTCGATGAAAATTCGACCACGCGCGGAGGAAGCGACGCTGAGCAAGTTGCTTCGTTTCCGGTTTTCGGAAAATTATTTCCGGACGTTTCAGAGGCTACTTCCGGTCCAGCGTTCGTACGGCGTACGAGGCAAACGACGATCGACAACTCGATGAAAATTTAACCACGCACAGAGGAAGCGACTCTGAGCAGTTTGCTCCATATCCGGTTTTCGGTTTTTAAGTTTCACGCGTTTCAGAGGCAACTTCCGGTACAGCGTTCGTACGCCGTACGAGGCAAACGACGATCGACAACTCGATGAAAATTTAACCACGCACAGAGGAAGCGACTCTGAGCAGTTTGCTCCAAATCCGGTTTTCGGTTTTTAAGTTTCACGCGTTTCAGAGGCAACTTCCGGTACAGCGTTCGTACGCCGTACGAGGCAAACGACGATCGACAACTCGATGAAAATTTAACCACGCACAGAGGACGCGACTCTGAGCTGTTTGCTCCATATCCGGTTTTCGGTTTTTAAGTTTCACGCGTTTCAGAGGCAACTTCCGGTCCAGCTTTCGCTCGGCGTATTAGAGAAACGACGATCGACAACTCGATGGAAATTTAACCACGCACAGAGGAAGCGACTCTGAGCAGTTTGCTCCATATCCGGTTTTCGGAAAATTAGTTCCAGACGTTTCAGAGGCTACTTCCGGTCCAGCGTTCGTACGGCGTACGAGGCAAACGACGATCGACTACTCGATGAAAATTTGACCACGCACAGAGGAAGCGACTCTGAGCTGTTTGCTCCATATCCGGTTTTCGGTTTTCAAGTTTCACGCGTTTCAGAGGCAACTTCCGGTACAGCGTTCGTACGCCGCACGAGGCAAACGACGATCGACAACTCGATGAAAATTTAACCACGCACAGAGGACGCGACTCTGAGCTGTTTGCTCCATATCCGGTTTTCGGTTTTTAAGTTTCACGCGTTTCAGAGGCTACTTCCGGTCCAGCTTTCGCTCGGCGTATTAGAGAAACGACGATCGACAACTCGATGGAAATTTAACCACGCACAGAGGAAGCGACTCTGAGCAGTTTGCTCCATATCCGGTTTTCGGTTATTTAGTTTCAGGCGATTCAGAGGCAACTTCCGGTCCAGCTTCCGCTCGGCGTATTAGAGAAACGACGATCGACAACTAGATGAAAATTTAACCACTCACAGAGGAAGCGACTCTGGACAGTTTGCTCCATATCCGGTTTTCGGTTTTTAAGTTTCACGCGTTTCAGAGGTAACTTCCGGTGCAGCGTTCGTACGCCGTACGAGGCAAACGACGATCGACAACTCGATGAAAATTTAACCACGCACAGAGGACGCGACTCTGAGCTGTTTGCTCCATATCCGGTTTTCGGTTTTTAAGTTTCACGCGTTTCAGAGGCAACTTCCGGTCCAGCTTTCGCTCGGCGTATTAGAGAAACGACGATCGACAACTCGATGGAAATTTAACCACGCACAGAGGAAGCGACTCTGAGCAGTTTGCTCCATATCCGGTTTTCGGTTTTTAAGTTTCACGCGTTTCAGAGGCAACTTCCGGTTCAGCTTCCGCTCGGCGTATTAGAGAAACGACGATCGACAACTCGATGGAAATTTAACCACGCACAGAGGAAGCGACTCTAAGCAAGTTGCTTCATCTCCGGTTTTCTGAAATTTAGTTTCAGATTTTTCAGCACAGCTTCCGGTCCAGCGTTCGATCGGCGGATGAGAGGAACGATCGACAACTCCATGAAAATTTAACCACCCGCAGAGGAAGCGACTCTAAGCAAGTTGCTTCATTTCCGGTTTTCGGAAATTTAGTTTCAGATTTTTCAGCACAGCTTCCGGTCCAGCGTTCGATCGGCGGATGAGAGGAACGATCGACAACTCCATGAAAATTTAACCACGCGCAGAGGAAGCGACTCTAAGTAAATTGCTTCATTTCCGGTTTTCGGAAATTTTGTTTCAGTTTTTTGTATAGAATTTACAAGTCATGACTCTTCGATCACACAATCTAGCGGAAAGAGTTTTACTTTAATGTGGTGCTAGATGAAAAGAACAACCCACAACTGCATTAAAAATAAACCACGAATAGAGAAAACAACTCTAAACAAGTTGCTTCATGGTTTGTTTTCGGAAAATTTTTTCAAAATGTTTTATAAAATTTACAAGAAATGACGCTTTCCTTCGAAGTAGTGGCAGATGAAAAGAACGATCGACAACTCCATCAAAATTTAACCACGCGCAGAGGAAGTGACTCTAAGCAAGTTGCTTTATTTCCGGTTTTCGGAAATTTTGTTTCAGATTTTTGCACAGATTCTGGTCCAGCGTTCGATCGGCGGATGAGAGGAACGATCGACAACTCCATGAAAATTAAACCACGCGCAGAGGAAGCGACTCTGAGCAATTTGCTTCTATTCCGGTTTTCGGAAATTTAGTTTCAGAATTTTGTTAGCGCAGCTTCCGGTCCAGCGTGAGATCGGCGAACGAGAGGAACGATCGACAAGTCCATGAAAATTAAACCACGTGCAGAGGAAGCGACTCTCAGCAATTTGCTTCTATTCCGGTTTTCGGAAATTTAGTTTCAGAATTTTGTTAGGGCAGCTTCCGGTCCAGCGTGAGATCGGCGAACGAGAGGAACGATCGACAACTCCATGAAAATTAAACCACGCGCAGAGGAAGCGACTCTGAGCAATTTGCTTCATTTCCGGTTTTCGGAAATTTAGTTTCAGTTTTTTCAGCACAACTTCCGGTCCAGCGTTCGATCGGCGGATGTGAAGAACGATCGACAACTCGATGAAAAATTAACCATGCGCAGAGGAAACGACTCTAAGCAAGTTGCTTCTATTCCGGTTTTCGGAAAATTTGTTTCAGAATTTTCGTGGCGCAGCTTCCGGTCCAGCGTGAGATAGGCAAACGAGAGGAACGATCGACAACTCGATGAAAATTTAACCACGCGCAGAGGAAGCGACTCTGAGCAATTTGCATCTATTCCGGTTTTCGGAAAATTAGTTTCAGAATTTTCGTGGCGCAGCTTCCGGTCCAGCGTGAGATAGGCGAACGAGAGGAACGATCGACAACTCGATGAAAATTTAACCACGCGCAGAGGAAGCGACTCTGAGCAATTTGCATCTATTCCGGTTTTCGGAAAATTAGTTTCAGAATTTTCGTGGCGCAGCTTCCGGTCCAGCGTGAGATAGGCGAACGAGAGGAACGATCGACAACTCGATGAAAATTTAACCACGCGCAGAGGAAGCGACTCTGAGCAATTTGCATCTATTCCGGTTTTCGGAAAATTAGTTTCAGAATTTTCGTGGCGCAGCTTCCGGTCCAGCGTGAGATAGGCGAACGAGAGGAACGATCGACAACTCGATGAAAATTTAACCACGCGCAGAGGAAGCGACTCTGAGCAATTTGCATCTATTCCGGTTTTCGGAAAATTAGTTTCAGAATTTTCGTGGCGCAGCTTCCGGTCCAGCGTGAGATAGGCGAACGAGAGGAACGATCGACAACTCGATGAAAATTTAACCACGCGCAGAGGAAGCGACTCTGAGCAATTTGCATCTATTCCGGTTTTCGGAAAATTGGTTTCAGAATTTTCGTGGCGCAGCTTCCGGTCCAGCGTGAGATGGGCGAACGAGAGGAACGATCGACAACTCGATGAAAATTTAACCACGCGCAGAGGAAGCGACTCTGAGCAATTTGCATGTATTCCGGTTTTCGGAAAATTAGTTTCAGAATTTTCGTGGCGCAGCTTCCGGTCCAGCGTGAGATAGGCGAACGAGAGGAACGATCGACAACTCCATGAAAATTGAACCACGCGCGGAGGAGGCGACTCTGAGCAATTTGCTTCATTTCCGGTTTTCGGAAATTTATTTTCAGATTTTTCAGCACAACTTCCGGTCCAGCGTTCGATCGGCGGATGAGAGGAACGATCGACAACTCCATGAAAATCTATGAAGATTATTTATGATTTATTAATCATTATTATTTGTACTTCATTTGTGAATCTAAAAATTTCCTGCTTTTCACCATTTGCTACTTATGTCGAATTATAATGTGTTCTGTAGGGGTCTATACTTAATTCAAGATGCAGCGCTGCAGCGCGAAAATGCAGCCGGTCGCGCGCGTCTCTAATCCCTAGTATGCATATAATGGAGCAGCGATGTCGGAGTGCTTTACGAAAATAATATTTGAGCGGTTCTCGTGAAACTACGCGAACTGCATGCTTAATACGTTCGGGCAACACAAGTTCTCATGAAAGACCGTCACTCGTGCAACACCGACGTCCAGATGTAATAACCATTGAACAATGCATACGTGTATCGGCATATCCGTCTCTCAAAATTATTGAAATTGGCATATCTGGAAATAAAATGACAGCGGATATGATAATTATCGCTGTTTTTCGTCTTCTGTCGTATACGTCTTTGCAAATGTCTTCGCAAACACATACATGAAGCTTGTATCAAGATAAGAACCTGCTTTATCAGGATTAACCCACAAACACAATTCACAATTATTATTGGCATTCAAATATAGACATATACTTTGTGGCTACCAACTATGAGGAAAAAGGCATTGAACGGAATGCACGAGAGTTGAAAGTGGAGTAATGGAACTGAGAGGAACAATACGTGGGTTCTCGTTGTCATCCACGGGAGTGAAGTCGGAGTGTAGAACTTTACTTGGAGTGAGTTTGTTTGGTCACTCTCGAATTCCTTATATATATATATATATATACATATATTTAATCCCGTACACCGCAAATTGTCCTCATCCACCAGCAGACCTACTTTTTCGACGAGAGGTTTCAGCAACCGCATACTCGACTCGTTCACTATTGCATACTGCATCTTTTAACAACTCAATTGACTCGGTCATGTTTCAAGCATACATTGCGAAAATGGTCAAAACTACGATAGATTTGACTGAGGTTATGTACTATGAAAGCAAAGAGGAAACCTTAGTACGAGAAAATCGTCGATTCCATCGTTGATGTCTGTTGAAAATATCCCGTGGCATTTATTTATTTCAGCTGTCAATTTTGTCAATTTCGTATCGAAAGATGTTAATTGTGATGCCATTTCGTGCGAAATTTGAAAATCAGCATCGATTTCAAGGCTCTGAAACTTGGTGCATAAGATCACAACATTTCTATAGCTCTTTCGTCAATATATCATTACCGTCATTTTAGCATCATTATCGTTACTGATACTGATAATCTTGAAACAGAATTCGAATTCCACTCGACGTCACGTTTTTTGCCCCAATGCCTTTCGCGCAGAGAGACAAATCGGCAAGGGTCATTGTTACAGGTCTTGAAGTAGTAATGAACACAAGAGGGCGGTGAGGAGGCTGTCGGGAGCGTTGATTCAACACCGCGAAGCGGGAAGATGAAACCGAGAGAAAACTTTTTCACGCAGTCAGGGAAGGCAGAAAAAGATGGATACATTAAAAGAGCGGAAAGTGTACGCGAGAGTCGTCGCGCTTTCGACAATCCTCCTCTTATTGCTTTATTCCGTACGCCTTTTACTCTGGTTTACAATTGGAAGAGAGAAAAAGTGCACCTTCTTCCGCGAAAAACGACAACTTTTTTTTTATTCCACTGCCTCGCGAATATAACGCCAGAGTAGTTCATCATCGCTTCGAGGCGTCGAGTTAACACAAATTACTATTCAACGGGGCGTGAATCAGCAATACGAGCGGATGGTATAATTTTGTAGACAAATTTCCGTGTTTCTTATACGTATATGCGCTTGAATAATGCCATAAGACAATTCCACGCAGGGACTAATGTTTGCTCTGTCTGAACTGAGCATCCTTGCGAGATGAAGCATACCGACTTTAATTGCAGTGTTTAATCACGGCATTAGCGCATTCTGTTAATTCAGAACGCGTTTGCTTGCGCTGCTGTATGTTGTTCTTACAAATTATTCTCAGTCGTTTGATATTTATGCTCCAGATGATTCAGTTGCATCCGCGGAAATAATTCGATGTACACATCTTAACTTTGCGTTCGGGATTTCGGAGATAGCAGAAAAATGCGTTACGGGAAGTAAAACGATCATCCGCGACGATGAGAGTATATTACAAATAATATATCAGCGCGAGCTTCGTTAAATAAGAAAAAATATTATTCAAATAATCCCCTCGGAGTTTCTCATTTCTTGCAAATAATGCCAAAATATTTCGCAAAAATTCGATCGGGTTGCCAAAAAAAAAAACGTACAAAATATAATAAGCCGGCTGCATTATATATAGAATGAACTTTTGGATATTATAATTCTTGACTTTTCCAATTCCGGTGAATTAAACGAATATTCTGTTTTTATGGCTCGTATTTTCCCCAAGCAGTTTTTAATAAAAGAAACATGGTCTCGTTATGGAAAGCTTCATATAAGTCGTGCATGTATACTCCGAAGATAGGATGTCTCGGGTAGGCGGAGGAACTGCGGAGGTTAAAGTTGGTCGAGTGGCAAGAGAGACGACTACTGTACGGTACAGAGAGATCGCCAAGTTTGTACCCTGAGCTCGCTGCCGCAAACGAGCAAGAACGACGTTTTAATCATAAGTCCCTTAATCTCTTAATTGTGTTTTGTAAACAAGACCACGGCCTTATCTATAATTGCGTTACGTAAGAGCTCTCCCGTCGCGTTTTACTCTCTAATCCTACCGTCAGTGTCGGCTCTTCGCCTCTCTTATACCTGCGCTTATGCCATAACGATACTACTTTTTAAACGTGGTCGCGAATAAACCCAGTCCAATTGACGTAAACTTATATTCAGTGTCGGTGGTGTCAAAAACATTTTACCATAAAACTTGATTCGTCTTTGTCACGCCCAGCTAACCTTTCCCAAAATTCATCCTATTTCTAGACCAATATCCAACGAACCGTATCATGAAGATCCTACGAAACATTGAACAGAATTCTTTGAAAAACAAAAGATTAATAATTTTTTACCCCTACGTCTTGGAAATCGTCAATTTCTTTGTTTTTTCGATGGCCATGGACACTCTGTCCAGAGTGCGGAGACGAAGAATGATCATACAGCCAGCAAAAGAGCGATGAGGTGAAGATTGATTGTCCAGGAACATACCATGTCCCGTAAGAATCGTACAGGAAAAAGAATCGTCGAGGAGTCACTTTTCCTTCCACACCAGACGTCTCGATACATTATCTACTTTTACGTTGTACTGGCTGTGTTTTTCCGCGTGTATTTCTGTCGCGTTTCCATGCAACGGTGTCTTCCATTTCTCTGGCCAAATTTATTCTGTTTCTGAAGAGAACGGTAATGACAATGGCCAAAGGTTTGGAGGTCCCGGTGAGAAAACGGCCTTAGAAAAAAGATAGAATTAGAGAGAAAAAAAAGAGAGATGTACTTCGAAGGGAAAGCACGACGGAGCGCAGAGTTGGGCAAAGAGAGCCACTTTATTCAAACGAGAATGCAGTGGTTGGTCCGCGGTGATGCTGGTTCTCTCTGGTAACGCTATTCAGAATTCTTCTCTCTCACTCACTCTCCATCTGCCTCGCTTCTACATTTATATCTCCAGCGCACGGAGACGAGACCCGAGTGACAAATTACCGGAGTTTATCCACGGGTTCTCTTCTTCTGTTTCTCTCTCTATTTATCTCTCTTCCATTTGTTCATTCACGTACATTCACGAGAGGAACCCAGCGAAAGCATCTCATCGTGAGACCTCGCAGACTTCTGCGCTCGTTCAAGCTGCCAACGTCGTTGAGAGAAAAAGAGATAGACAGACATATTCGGCAAACTTCTCCAAGATTTCTCGAGACATCCTTCATATGCCACCGCCAAGGGACAATGCCCGAAGTCTTTACGTCGATGTGCATACATAAACCTCGATCGTTTTTCCCTCTCTATCTAAACTCTCATTTCCCTCCGTGCAATTCGCAAATGTGTAATTTAAAATGTCTTTCCTTGGCTCCACTCGAGGTACGGTGGCGATGCCTACAGGGTATGTATTCTCGCACGATATATATATATGAAGGGTTCTTTCAAGCAGCCAAAAAAAATTTGAAAAGTATCGAATGCGAAGACATACGCCCATATACTACATAGAAACTGCATCTGGGCTTAGTGATGTATGTCGCCAACACACATGCGGATCAATTCTTTTCTATCGATATACGCAGGTGCACTATCGTCATTGAACGCAAACCGTCGTCTTTGTGTTTATCTAACTTGAACGTGTCACACGTCAACTACACTCGATTTCATTCTGCGAGCTCGATATCTAACCGATTTCTTCAGGGAAAATGGTTGTTTCCTGAACGTACGTTTATACAGCTGTAGTCAAAAGCATCAAACCTGCTTATTGCAAAGTCTATATATTTTTCAACAATTTTAATCTCAGTAATGCGCAGTTAGTGTGGTGGCAGTTGGTATTGATGATATATCAATTAATACTGGGGTGGATTATTATTCAGAACAATAAGTCAAGTTTGTCTTCGTTTCGGTCCGAATGAAAGCCTCATACTTTTGAGCGAAGCTGTAGATACTAATACAGCAATTTCGCTATACTGGATCGAAGGTAAGAGCTTCTTTTGTAATAGAAACTCTTACCAGTTGTTCGGGATGATACTTTCTCATGGAACTATAACGCTTGCACAATCGACTTGCAGGTAGGTGGGACAATAGAGTTGTAATTTAGAAAATAATAATGGTAACGCGATTCAAGTCTGAAAAAATCAAGACAGTTGAGGTACCTTTCGTAATCGGAGTTATACTTATAGGACTTGTTATGCTCATAATACTTGTATTCTTTCTAAAAAAAAAGCGTGCGAGCTATGTCGAACTTTAGATATAATCATCGTCAACGATTTATTCGTTTTGCAAGTGACGGACGTCAGACGAGTATCGTCACAAGTCGTAGTATTTTACGGAAATGTCAAACTGTATTTTCGTCACAACGAACACTTAGGCTCTACCTTTTTTTCTGTAGGAAAATAATTCATGGTCATTTGAAGTTTTCAAAAATTTGTATTTGTTGAAAAATATTTCATGTTTATGTGATGCCTTTTTGAGGGGTTAAAAAATTCCAATTCGCGAATGAAAAATATCGCCATGTTTATTTTGGAATATGTTAATTATGGTTGAGGTTTAAGAATAGAAACTCGCTGAAAAATCATGTAGACATTTTATTACTGTATAATATCCAACTCGAGCCACTTCTGAGCCTGACATTCACGTCAGATGTAATCACAGATGTATTTAGTAATGAATCGACGGAAATAAAAGAAATAAAGTTTGGAAGACGAATTATGGAAGATTTTTCCAATGCCGAAATCTAACAAAATATTGGCTCTTCGAACGGTTTGCCAAGTTTTATAAACTTTTGAATATTAATCAAAAATCCCAAGATGTTAAATGAAAAGAATACAGCACATGTTTGTTGATGCTTGTTTCGGATTGATCTAAACACCCTCGTAGCAGCAGAACGATGCTCCGACAATGCCGGATTGATGTGACGTGCTGGATGCTGGATCTACTATAGCGATGAAGACTGTGGCAAATGTGTAATGCAAGCATTGCGAAGCACGTACGAGGTTGTATAGAACCTTGGCTATGTATTTCGTGCTTTCAAATAAGCGATCCCATAATCGTTGTATAATCGATTACCTAGGATGACGCGTAGTGTGAACGCCCAAATAACGCGGTTACACATATATAATTTGCAGAATCGATTGACATAAACTTATGAAAACCTAGCTGAACGTTTTCCCTCTTACAAGTCTTCATGCGACAAAATTGTTTATACACCGTTATAATATTTCATAACAGTGACTTCATACCGACTTATTTTGTGCACGTGACGTTTATGTTCCCATCTTTTAAACCTACAATTTACCTTCCGCTGTTTTGTTCTGTTCTGTTCATTTTTTACAATTATATACGACGGTTCGTCCTCCCAGAAACTTGCAGAAAATTTTTGATTGATTTTTGAACAAATTGGTCAATGACACCTAAGCAATTTCCCACCCACGCTTCAATAACTTTTCCAATATAAAACGGGGCAGTGACGTTGACATTACGTATGAAAGATTCATGCAGCGTTGGTGAACATAAACTCGTCGAACGAACCGAGAAAAGTTCAAACGGTAGCGGAGTTTATTACGAGACTTGCCAACCACAATTCAAGCAATAACATCGATCGAGAACAAACGTCAAGAGTTCTTGCTGTTCTCGGGCATTTCTGAAGATCCCACTAGGAAATGATTTTCTTATATTTTACTTTCGGACGTTGATGTTTTACAATCGAGTGGAATAACTGGAATACCTTTGAACGACAAGACAGGACGATCAAATGAAAGGATACATATAGGTTGAAACAGAAGATGGAAAAGCTTGTTAAAAGAGACGTAAGACGATGGTGACTGATCAAAAGATACCTCTCGTTGAAGATCAGGCCCGTGGGTACTTTTGTCGATTAAAAGAGTCATAGGGAGCGACTGCAATGTCTTCTGTACGGTAGAAATGTACAGTGGTAATCTTGCACACAGAAATGTAGTACATGAAAGTTGGCGCTTAGCCAAACTGGTAGCAACATTGTTGCACGCGATACACGCAATGCAAGGATAGAGGTAAATCCTCAAGACACGTATATCGCATTCAGGAAGCTTTACTAATAAGTGCATGTGCGCAAGTGCGCACACGGTGAATTGTATGGTATGTCTTGCGGCTATAATCCGAAGGATTCAGATGGGTGTGTAGATGCATTCGGTACGGTGGTTGTAAAAATGTGATGAACGGATACGTATAATACGTCGCGAGGGTGGTGAACAGCAGAAACAGAACTGCAGTTCCGAGGATGATAGGGGTAGCGACAAAAGACAAAGCGAAGAGAATCTTCGGTCAGACCCCTTTGGCGCTTTGGCGTTATACAGTCTTACTTACGAAAGCAACATTTACTGCTCGACCAGCAATTGGGTGAGGCTGAGGATCGATGTAGAGAGATGGGTAAAATATATATGGACACGTATATATATAACCTTGATTTACGGCTAGAGCCTTCACCGTAAACCGTTGTCTCTTGCATCCTTGCTACCAAACACAAATTGCTGATCCTTCGTTGTTCCGCACATACGATGTGACCCCGAACGATATATGTGTATCGCGTACAAGATTCTCTGAAACTATCTTGAAATCGTTTTATGCAGCATTCGCGGCGATCGGAAGAGAAATATAGGTACAGATTTGCATTCGCACCACATGTGACAAAAATATTTATTCGACTGGCTGTGAGAAGGAATAAAAAATAAAAGCTGCTGAAGTGTCAAAATGCTGGCAGAACAAAGGTGATTCGCAAGTTCTGAAAAAAAAGAACCCGACTAAAATCGATTCAGGAGAGGAAGTTCAGTTTTGTTTGGCAGTTGAAGTTTTATTATCAGTTTCTACACCCTTGTGGAGACTTTTGGAGAGTAGGTTTCATTTTTTGAAAACATCATCATAAGACAAAAAATAATATTGTCACATTTACTCCGAGGGTCTTTGACCAGAGGTCGGGGGGTGAAATCCTTTTACATTCTTGATATCAAAAGTAGTTTATTTGAAAGACAGTAGAATACGGTCTATATTATAGAGCCAGCGAGGAAAAAACCGACTTGTTAGTACTTGACCAACCCCGGAAATTTTGAATCGGAAAGAAAAATTCGATAGGTCAACGAATTTAATGGGTGCAAACGAACTATTCTCCCATCTGACATTTTCTATCCTTTTTTGTTCATGTCATATAAACCCAGTTGAAAATAAAGAGACTCACGGATATACAGATAAATAGTGCAACATTGCTCCCGGCTGTTGTCCTGTTTGACCAGGACAACAGCCTAGCATCACACAGAGAGATGGACAAACTTTGCTCAAGGCGCGATGAAGCGAAACAGAGAGAGAATGAAAAAGAGAAAGTTGAGAGAGTTGGATGCGAGTTTATTCTGTTGCCAAAGTCTCACATCCCCGGACCATCCCCCTAGATACCCGTTTTTGCACCAAAGCTCGTATGTATACGTTTATACAGATATATGTATAATCAGCTCTATTGCCTTCCCTCCCCCCCCCCCTCTCCAACATCACCTCTCTTTTTCTCTGCAAAATGTCTTTCTTTACTGTCAACTCTTTGTCTGACGCAAGATCCCCGCGTCTCTAGGCTTTCGTCCTTCGACCGCAAGTTGTCACGTTACAAAAGCTCCGCAGGGCAAAACTCCTCGGAAACACGGCAACGCCGACAAAACGAGACCAAGTTGACGCTCGCGCAGCGCCCTCGTCATCTCTCTCGTTCATCCCAACCTATCTATGCTTCGCGGTTGAAGTAAGGAAGGGTTTGCCAAGGGGTAAGTTTTAAGAGGAAGATGGAAAAGAGGAGCTGGTGAGATGGAGAGAACGAGACAGACTGAGGGCATGAAATACAAATATAGACATCAATGTCCTATAGACATCGGAGCTTTCTAGTGGAGGCAATTGTTGGGGGATGCTGCGTCTGTCGTTCCGACGTCACGAGCGGCACACAAAATATCCATAGAGTGATAAGAAAACCCGTGCGGTTGCATCAGACGTCGGTGTAAAGGGTAGAGACGTGTTAAGTAGTATTCTGAAATGCAAAACTTATGCAGGATACCATGGAAAACGAGCGGAGGACGAGGGTGAGAGAAAACAAAGAAGAAAAAAGACAGAATAAAGAAGATTAGGGTCGATCCTCCCTTGGAATATCATCGCGTTATTCTTGAGTCGCGAATGAATGACGCGAGATGCCTCTTCATTTGTTTCAAGGATTTTCACAGGAAAGTAGATACCTCAACCTTCATGAAATATTATTGATTACCACACGAGAAATCGTTGACCCAGATCTTTGACACGAGAACTGACGGAACGAAATCCGGGTGTTGGGAAACCTCATTCTCTATTCACTTTGAAAATGGTCGTTTCTTATATTCACGAGTCGATTCGTCATCATTTACGTGCATCTTTGGACGACATCGATCATCAAAAATTCCTGCTAAAGAGGAAATTATTTTCTCGCACATTATCAATAGGAATTTCCAAAAAATCATCCACTATCAACAAGCGTCGATACAACAGGGGGATCTGTTTATGAAAATTCACTAATTACTCTGTAGCAAATTTGATAAATTCTTTATTCGACCAACGTCCAAGAAAGTCCTGGTTTACTCGTTATTTACAAATTTCGATCGTGTATGTGTATGCTAATAATCCTTATTCAAATTTCTTCATAAAATCCAAATAGCTTTATGCTCCATGTAATGTAATCTTAATGACGGATCGACCATAAAAGCGGGGCAAGACGTCGCAAAAGTTTTTGCCGGTATATGCTTGCAGAGAAGAACAAGAAAGAGAAAAAAGGACTTGACTGGTGTGCGAAGGCAATGCAATGTCATCGTCGTTGAAGTTATGCGCTGTTATATTTCTCCATCGAACAAGTATAGGCGTAAAACTTGAAGTAGTTTACGTCGAACGGGAGGGATCTCTTTATCCTGTGAAAAGCGAAATGTCATAGCTTGCGTGGCCTATAAAGCGAACGCGTACAGCTGTATAACAGCAGAGTTCGAAATCAGGCTCTACTGTCCCTCGATGTCACGAAAACGACATGATGATTCCATGTTATGTACAGTTTTTCTGCTCATATCGATTATATTCGCGTGAGACTTTGAGAGCTTACATTATAATACAATAAATATCCCATATTGTCGCAGGAATGAAAAGTTCCATGAAAAAAAAAATGACACTTCAAATCGTGAGAAAACAGCAAATATCTCTTTCGTATTTTATCGTACTCAAAAAGCATTTTCAATACTTTACGCTTACGTGTTCCCAGCAGCCACTGAGAAACTCTCAGCAGTGACAATATCTGTATCCGAATCGTTGGTTAAAATGTCTAAAGAATTTTACGCACGACGTGATTTTAGAATTTATTAAAAATATCATTCGCGTTTCTAACTTTTTCAAAAGTTCGTACAATGCAGCAGAAAAAACGGCGAATAAAAATCGTATACGCGCTAACGGAACGTGCTCGTTCTGGAAAAAGTTCAATTTTCGAAAATCCGTTGTCTCATAGAACTTTGTGAATTTACAAACGATAATAACCATAGCAAAGAGAAAACAATGTTCACGTTTCAACTTTCATTCTCATTCTATTATTATTCATTCGGACTTTCGTTGATGTGATTTTCAGGTGTCACTCGTGAACTTTGAGAGTTAAACACAAAACTTTAACTCTCGTGCCACTCATGTCATGATCTAGAGCCGCGAGAGTGCTGCCGTTATATGTACAATGTATACTGTTTTCACAAAAGTTTCTGCAACTGGAAACCAGAGAGTTAGGAAAATACGGATATGGTAAGAGAACAAGAAATAATCGTAATATGGAAAAAGAGATGCCATGGAAAGCGGAGAAAGCGATGGAGAACGGGACCCGAAGAGACGAAGCCTTTTCAAGAGGCTGAAGAGGAATTTTCATATGACGAATCTGTTATTTTTTTGCTATCTTCTTTAAATATAAACGAACTTCCGTAGGGCGGTTTTAAGATGACGGATATCGAGCGAGACGGACATCATCATGGCTGCGACAAAATTGATAGAAAGATGAAGAGAAGTGAGAAGAAAAAGAACGTTATGTGAAAAGATATGGTAGATGCACGAATGGCGGAGTATGAAAGCGAAATCCTGAAGAAGGATCAAAGTTTTGCCGGGATAACATGGGGTGAAAACCGATGAGAACCGAATCGCTTGGAGAATCTACTTTTACGATGTCGTCAAAGCGAGAGAACGAGAGGCTTCTCGCGCGGTAAGCAACAGCATCGAGTCCGGAAACAGAACTTGAAGGATCGTGTGCAAGCGGCGACAAGGCTCGCGATCTTGCCAGTTGCACGTGTAAATATCAGGATTTAGCGAAAGATCAGTGTTGTACCATTCTAGCTCATGGCTCGGGGAATCTCTCGACCCACGGAATCTTTGAACATGCACGTGGGATACCGATGTAATAAACATTTTAACGTTTGTGTGACTGTGTGACCATCCTCGAACTTTAAGTACAGTCAACGGTCAATCAATTCAGTTCAATGCACCTCTCGTTTTCTCGGTTTCACATCTGCGAGTGGACAAATCTGTCGCTTGGGCGGAGTCGATACGTCGCTCTGATTGTTGACCGAATGATTATGCATTTTAGAAGCTTTTTTCCCCAAGTCAACGAACAATTACTGCGATTACGTACAATTATCTCTGATTATTACAAAATCTTCAAAGTTTGAAGACCTCGCCGATGATTTGTCTATCGGTATTGTTTTTATTTTCGCGAGATATTCTTCCAAGATCGCTTCACGATTCATGATTTTTCGCGTGAATGATGAACACCATCGCTTCAACATCACCGCAGTTGATACTCGAATGAGAGACAATACATTTTTTGGAATAGCGATAAAATATGTCGGCATGTTACGTATAATCATGACGATTTCAATTGAAACATAGTCGAGAATCGTACAGTTTTATTTGAACGTGAAGTTGATATTTGCAAAAGAAGAATTATGAAATTCAAACACATGGCGGTAATTTAACAGATGATACAAATTTCAGCCACCATTTTAAAAATGATGTTCAAAGCCGTATTTTCGTAGTTCGTATTTTTTTCAGATCGATTGCTTCACCAAAAGTTTCACTTTTTCGAAGCAATTTCGTGACACTTTTTACGCATAAGCGATAAAAACATTGACGGAAATGTAATTCCGTAATGAAAAATTATATGAATCAATATGCGCTCGAAAATAAACTGTATTTTTTTTCACTGCGATGAATTTTGAATATTTTAGTAAATCTACATCGTTTATTCCAAAGAAAACGTTTATCATACAACGTTACATTAAAGTTAACCAATTTACAGCCAACGAATGTTTACTAAACTTTTTTGGCATTTATCTCAAACTTTTATGAACGCACCACCGCGATTGAAGCACCAATTAAGCGAACACACTCATTAAGAGCCGAGCTTGTGCGATTTGTTACACCTTTTTTTAACCAGTAACGGCAACTATTACGTATAAAACCATAACGATAAACTTATCACTCCCACTCAGACTTTTTAATTAAACGCTCTCAGCGTAGCTAACGAAAAAAAAAATGTAGCACCATCCTAGCCGTCCTCGTAGAGGAAAAAAAATAACCCGAGACCAACGACACAAACGTACAGAGAAAAAGAAAAAGATACGATATGTAATGTTGCATGTTCGTATTTTACTTTTAACGACATTTTTTTAAAACCATTGCGAGTTTTTTTTTATTCCGCATTTCCGCAGCTGAGAGAGTGCCCAACCGGGAATTACATAATCCTCGCGAAGTGCTCCAGGATTACGAGCCTACATCTCCCTGCCTCTCGCTCTCTTCTTGTTTGCCCTCTGGTCTCAGAATTTCTTGGCCGGGTCAAGCGCCACGTATACACGGTTGTCCCTCTATGCGTACATTCACATGTGTGTAAGTTTGCGTGCTGGTCAAGGGGGTGCGAAACTTTTTTCCACCGCATATCCGCTCTGCAGGAGCTTTCCCGAGGTAGAAAATTCGTGGACCCAAACGTTTCATTGAGGCACCTGACTACCACGTTCGGATTATGCAATACAGAGGAAAAAGAGGGAGAAAAGGGAAGGGAAAATATAGGAGACGCTGTATCTGAAAATTCTCACGTATCACCCCTATCTTAATTCGAGCTTTTTGTAGCAAAATATAAGAAATAGAAAGCCTGAACGATGTTTAATGCATGCAAGCACTTCAACGAGAGCCTATTCCTTGCACGAGCTGGAACAACGATGTCAATGACGTAAATTGTGAGATACATCGAGTATAAACCGATCTGCATAAGTGTATGTATGTGAGATATAGTTACACCCTCAAAGAAAAGGATATATTTCCAAAAATAGATGATTAAACATGTTTTCATAAAAATATGTTTAATTAAATACGTATTCCTGTTTTAAAAAAAACTGTATTATTGCAAACCAAATATTAGTTTCGTTATTATTTCAAGACCCATTTTCACATTGTACCTGGAACGTGTATGCACAGGTGGATTGCATATGATGCCTCTAAAACTATTGAAAAAAAAACATTCCAAAAAAAAAGAAGAATTTTTTTTTGCATCGAACCTGGACCGATGCAATTCATCCTGCATCTTCCGCGCACTTTACGTTGTGTGAAACAAGAGCTTAGCTGTTTTCTTTCAATTTATTGAATCTGCAAAGGATAACTTTAGTTTTTCGTGGAAAATCCACACACTTTGAGAAAAAGTGGGGTAAGATTGATTATTAGAGTCGAATTAAAGCATGGATAAAAGTTTCAAGTTTCAGAATATGTTTACTCTGATTGATACTTTTGAAAAACGTAGATTGAACAGAGTGTTCTGATTAGCTTCTAACGAACGATTGAGCGTGAGTCAATCAGCATAGAGTCTTCACGAGATTCTGCATTTAGACAAATTGATACATACGTATATATCAACAACACTGTATATGTATATAACGACCATGTGAAATCCACGTAACTTTACTCAAAAGGATGAATGCGTCACGATCGATTCGATGTTTGCAGAATTCATCAAATGCAAATCCGTCACGTAACAAACTTTCCACTCACCGGGTTGAATCCCAATAGCGCCGAAGGGAGAAAAAAGAAGGACAGAGAGAGGGAAATTCATAGCGAACTTCTTCAGTTCGAGGCGTTCGAGACGCAAAGTTCGGGGTTTTATGCATCCAACGAAAGTCACGACCAGTCGATTCGAATGTAATACACAGATAAGGAAATTTATGATTTCTTCTTTTATCGCAATATGTACTTTTATTGCGGAAACATGCGATGCCTCGATTCTTCGAATTATGAAATTTTGTAACATACAGCGTGTGTTATCGTGTCGTTTTCTCCGTTCCCTTGACAGCAGACCGCGAGAAAAAAATGCATCAAATGGGAAAAATGTTCTCGTTGAATTTTTTTATGTTGCAAGTCTGTCAAAAATCGCTATTTGTTTCGAAGACGACTCTTTACCTATTTTTCTTTTCTAATACGCTAATCATTATAGCAATCTCGATTTTTTTTATCGAAAATGCGTGAAAAATGAACAAAGTCAACTCTAGCTCCGATTCCAGAGGATTGTTGTTCGTAATTCTTATGTTATCAATATTATTATTCAAAATATTTACTAATCTACGTATATCATGAATGTATAAAATTAACCTGCGTCGTCCTACGTATCCCTTGCGCATCTCAATTATTCTTCAAATGTACACTAGTTTTATGTGACAATATTTATTATAGTTATCCAAAGTCGTAAAAGAAGATAAAAAATAACCAGGGAATTACTGTGATAATTATTCAACATACATACGACGCAGAGTCATCTGCTCACGGTATTTCCATCACACACTGAGATGGCACCGGTTGGTGAAAAACTCCGTCGAACCACGAAAGAACACAACACGCCTGAACGACTGCTACATCGAAGGATCACACACCGAGGCTCGCGTATAAACGAATTACGACACAAACGCAGCATCGAGCAAAACCATCGATCGTTTAGTCAAACCCGTAAAAAATGGCTGGAAACCATAATAAACGCGAGGCTTTTTGACATTTTTTCGCGAGAGAAGAACGTCAAACACCCTGACACGACGCGTGGTGTCGGTATCGATAACCAAACAGCTGTTTTCCGCACATATATCCCTGGGAGACGAGGGGTAGCAAAGATATCGAAGAGTTATCAGACTGGCGCCATCCTACTGATGTTTGAGTGAGACGGTACGTGTGGTTACCTCACTCGGTCGTCGTAGCGAGGGTATGATATTCACCCCAACGATGGCGTTGGTTGTTCTCGTCGCTGGTGAAGTAATACAAACAAGTATTTCACGACAAACAAAATGAAACAAAAACGACTTTTATTCTTCGCCAAGAGCAACCATACGAAATAAAACGAAAATGGGAGTTGACCTCTTTTTCGCCATCACGTTTTTCCCCAAAGCAACTATAGCCTTCCGGAAGATCCGCTCCGAGGTCGATAAAAACTCTTTCGTCATCTCATGGTATCTCCTTTTTACATGTACATGTGCGTAAAGGCTTATCCATTACAGAAACCTATCGTTGCGTTTGAACTTGTTGCCCTGATCCAGGAGGGCATATTGTCCTTTATTCTGATCAATGTTGGCTTGTCGACCGATTTTTTATTTTCCATACCGTCGATATCGATTTTGAATAATCTGTCCTTTTTTGCCACTTCCTTCAGTGCCTCCAGTAGGAAGACATGGAATCTGGGGTATGGTTTTTTCATGAGAATCATGCGTGATTTTGAACGCCTCTGAAATGCGGAATCCGCAGTACCGAACGGAATATCTACCTCGGTTGCTTCAAGATGTTTTTCGCAGTTGGTCCGACCAGTAAGGTCGGCAACGCATCTACCGAAGGTAGCTGGGGAGTCGTACGAACTGGTGCAAGTTTTAAAAGCTCCTATGAACGTACAGGGTGTTTGAAACATCTGTAATTCAAATATTGAATGGCCTTGATCTATGTAATGGTTAATGGCCTTATTGACTGATCCACTGGTGGAAGAATGCTGCGGTGTGAGCTGGATGTGATTCAAAGGAGCCTTAAATACCTCTTACGCTTAAAAAACCAATCAAGTAAACTCATGCCAGGCAACGTGGTCTTTCTGCCTTCTGCTTCGGAAAGTGACATGTTCGTGCGTGAACGTGGTTGAATCGGTTAACCTGGGACATATTTCCGGTCGTAGGCACACCAGGCAGCCACAGGCACATTTTAAAGAGTCTTGTCCCGGAATCGGACATTCCAGGACAGACCCAATTTCCTCTGAAATATCGCGAGGTCGTTCGGCCCCTCGGACGTGCAGGGTCATGGATTTCGTTGAAGGCTCGCTTGCTGAACGTCGGCATTGGGTTACACCTGAATCCTCATCATGCGAGTTCCCAAAAAGTCTCGGTATTCTTCGTCGCTGAATTTCAAAATCTGTAAAGATCACCGGCAGCTCACAGTTGGCCAACCAAATCGATCCAAATCGACGGTTCGATCAACGAATTTTCATGTTGGTCCTAATAACGTCAAATGAAGTACCTCCTAAGTATAAGGAGCAGCCTTTTTTTCAAAAGTTCGTCGAAATTATCGTCCAATGGAATCAGGAAATGGAAACGTCCGTCTTAAATAATTACATTTATTTAAATCATCGGTTTTACAGCGTGATGAATCGTGATGCGCCGAGTTAAAGGATCACCTTTCTCCTACGATTTTCTTCTCATATCTCGGTTGCTAATTAAGACGATTAGTCGGGTGAGTGATATGAAAAGACAATGAATAGTAATAGCGAGCGTCTCGACGGTTTCAACAATCGCAATATATCTCGAATCGAGCTCGTGCATTCTCATTAAACTCGACGGTTTCTCACTAATATATATATATATATTTTTTTTTATCATAAACATATTTTTTTCAGTTTAAAACTTCGTTCTCGCATAGGAACGCGAATTTACGGCGTAGCCGTTTCTTTTATTCGTTTCCGCGATGTTAAAAATTCATACAATTGTCGAAATATAACAATATATATATATTCATACATATACGTATATATATTATCTAAAACGTTAGTTATACTCGTATCTACTCATCTGTATAAGGCCACGGATGTTTGCATTTTTTTTTTTTGTATTTTTCTTCGTCATTATTATTATTTAGTCACTCTGGGATAATAACGTTTGAGAGGGTGCTCGTAAAAAGTGAATTCGATTATCAACTTGGAGCTTAATTCCGTGTCATAAGGTGTGTATGTGTGCCTGTGTGAGTGTGTATGTATATGTGTGTTTGTGTGCGTGTGTGTGTGCATCGAAAAAATCTTGAATTTTGCGTTGTCACTCGTCGAGCTTCCAACGAAATGCTCTCACGTGAAAAGAGCACGAATATCGCGAAAGCATTCGACAGGGGTTACTTGTGATTTTCAAAAGACAGAAAGAAAAATTTGTCCCACGACGTATCGCTCACTGTACACTTTTTTTAACCTCGGCATGTGCACACACTCGTATCCCAACGTACTCGTACCTGAACGTGTATACGTGTGTATACATGCATTTTAGAGAGAGAGAGAGAGAGAGAGAGAGAGAGAGAGAGAGAGAGCGAGAGGGAATATGAAAACTTGAATTTTTAAAAACTCAATGCTCTCAATTTTTATCGCGAGTATATCCACGGAATTTCGATAAAAATATCTCGTTCTATGGATAAACCCGCGTAAGCTCGAAATTTCGATAAAAAAAGAAGTAAGAAAAAGAAAGGGGTTTCCTTCGATTTGACGCGAAAAACGTGTTGTGAAAAAATGACAACCTCCGTCCTCGCTCTTTCTACCGGCTAAATAAGAAAGCAAAAGAATAATAGTCGAGCGGCTATGCATAAATAATATCGCGAGTCGCGATAAGTTCACTCTGTTCCGCTTGGTTCTAATCGACACAACCGTATCAGTCGTACCGCGTTATATTAATAATAATAGTAGTATAATAGTCATAGTAACGGTAATAGTGATATTAATAGTAACAGTAACATTAATATTAATAATAATAATGTAATATAGCGATTTCCTCGACATGTTTTCTCATTTTTTCAGCATCGAATTTGCTCTCGAGTCATCGGGGCGCTTTCTCTCCAACTGTGCGCCGAATTACCGTTTTTTTTTTTTTTTTTTCATCAATCTCATCATTGATCGCGAGGTTTTTCAAGCGAAGAACTGACAATTCCGTCGAGAATCGTGCGCGTGATTGAAAAAAATTAATTGACTCTTCGGGATGACGAGAGAGGTCGCGACATTTGCCTGAGTAATTTTGTCCTCGAAGTCATACTGTTGCACGATTCTAAAAAAATGGCCGCAGCCTCGGAAAAGGTACTTTGGATGTTTTGAGATCTATCGATTCAGGCCGGAAGCCGAAGAAGCTTGGGAGAAATGAAAAACGTTTGGACAATGGCTGGAGGGGTGAAATGTTTTTTTTTGTCGTGACGACTTTGCGATGATTTTTTTTTTTTCGTTAATTTCGGTCTATCGATGAAAATCAATCTCCTCTCTCTCTCTCTCTCTCTCTCTCTCTCTCTCTCTCTCTCTCTCTCTTTCTCTTCTTCTCATCCTTTCTCGATACTCCCTCCCGTTTTCTCTTAACACACACACGTCAGCACACACACACACACACACATCACTCTTTTCCTTTCTCTCGTTCCTCCTTTTTCTCCCCATCTCGTTTTTCCACTTTGCGATCTTCTTGGTCCCTCTTGGGTTCTCATTCCGAGAGCTTTTGTTTGGCGCATTCGGGACATATGATGTCATCACCATCGGTGATGAATCCACGTCCGACCAACGAGGTATTGCAACCAGCGCAGATGAAACAATTGTTGTGCCAGTGACGATCCTCGAACGAGATGAAGCGTGTGCCTCCGATTCCTGTGTTTATAAAAAAAAAAAAGATGAAATATCTCGGCACGATGATGAGACGAAAATTGACGGCGAAAACGCACGGGAATACGTTTGCGCGAGGACAAAATTGCGAGTCGGAAAAGCAAGGTAATCGAGTCAAAGGGAACTACGAAAAAATTATTTTAAAGGGGTGAATTAGAAAATTTTATTTAGAAAAAAAATTGTTGTTGAGCTTAATTCAACCAAAATTGGACAGGATTTTAGGAGAATGGCAAGTGGATTTTTTGATGAAATACTTTAAACAGTCTTGAGAAGAAAACTGAGTGGATGAATCGGATGATGAACCCATTTTTTTGTCACCCATAATTTCGTCGAAGCTTAAATGACTAACCGGTAATTGGCTTCGTGCAAGCGGTGCATCTCTTCGCGAATAGTTCGCCGAAGCATTCGGCGCAATATGGCTTGTCGTCACGAGATGTGAATCGTTGTCCCGCGAGTGAATTATTGCAGTTGCTGCAAGTGAAGCAATCCCTGTGCCAGGGTTCGTTCTTGTAGGTCACGCCGCCGCTGGTGATGATCTGTCGTTAAAAAAAGAGTGAAAAGTTTAGTAATCTCATTTTTTTGCGACATTCCTTCAACGACAGAACAGCGTTTAGGCTACATATACGTTTAAATTGAATTTGTGCTGAGTAGCCAAAAATTCGGTGCCGATAATTTAATGCTGCATTGGGGATGAAATTCCAAGTCGGAAAGTCTTCAAGTTCGAGCCGTGCCCACACGAGAAGGCTCAAATCCATTGGCTCAAATTTGACAATTAAAAAATACTAAAATACATCTCGACGCGGTATTTCGTCCTGAATCTAGCTGAATATTTATTGATATCGGATTTTGGGACAGCCTGCATATTCCGCTCGAAAACCATCCGCAATACGTTCTTCAATTTCAATTCAATTCTATGTAATTTTTTTTATCGAAAGACGATGTTCTTTTCCCTTGGATAGAAATAAGCTGAATCGTGGCTGGAAACTTTATGGGCAGGTGTATTCTATTTTACATTGCTGCGTTTGTTCTACGGCTATACCTTGTTACACTTGACGCAGCGAGTCGCGAACTTGTCCTCGTAACACCCGGCGCAATAGATCTCCTGTTCGCGCGGTATAAAGCTCTTCGTACCGATTGGATTTTTGCATACCACGCAACAGAAACATTTCTCGTGCCATTGCCTGGTCTTGTACTCCATCTTCTTCGTACCTGCAACATTGATAAAGAAAAAACATATTTCATCCGATTAGCAAACGTCAGAACCTTGAAAAAGAAAATAAAGAAAAGCGGATGTCAAAATTCCATCTAAATCCTTCGATCAATACATCTACAAACATCGAAATTAGCGTCTCGTTGCTACGAGCACTGTTTTTCTCACCTACGACACTAAATGCAGCAGCCGTTTACTGGCCAATTCCGTTTTTGCAAAAAATAATGATGGTGATAATAATTATTATTACTGTTATGTTATCGATATTATTATATGAATATAATAATCATTTTGGAGCAAACCGATTTTTATGAAACGAATTGTTTGACTGAATATTTATTATTATACTCAATTACGATTATTTTTTCAAACAGAAACTGTATGAATTTCGGATAATTGGGACTCCATGTAAACACGTTTGATTTAAATGGGCACAGTTTTTTCTCTGTACCAAAAACATCACGGTCGAATCATTGGAAACGTTCGTGAAGATGTTCCCACTTGATTCGATCATAATGTTACATTGAATCGGACCAATTACGTTTGTTTGATAAGATAAATAGTGTCGATTGACATCGCCTACACGAAACTACGCTTCAAGGATAACATCGAGTCGCGATACTTGGACAAACACCGAAGATCGTGACTAAACGTAGACTTTTGCGTAATAAGTAAAAGATGGAAAAATCCGCAAATTATTTCTTGAGTTTTTTTTTCGTTCAAAGACAAATACAACTCCTCGCGTTGTTCCTTTTTTTCCTACTTTCAGCTAAATTGTACATCGTCATTTTTCATTTTTCTCGTTTTTTTCTACTTTTTTCTGCCACTTTTATCATCTCGAATAAATTTGCACACGACGTACGAGAGCACATAGATCAGTGATAGAGATTTCTTGGCATTCGATTGACCCCAAATTCGCGTGTTTCTCTCCGAGCACAGGCGAATACCAAAATTTACTCCCCGTATGATATACAAAAAAAAAGTAGCACTGAAATGAAGAGACTCCCCAGCATCCCGAAGCTAAATAATGTAAAAACAGCATTGTGCACTGACGCGAGAGCAGAAACGTGTCGCGGCACTCTGCATAAAAAAAAATTGACTTTTACTTGTCAAACAACAATTTCAATTCGCTTTTACTTTCACGTCGGTTCGCCAATCGCGAATCTTATCGTATCACTATGCTTTTTTTTGGATCGAACCTACTTAAAGCGCGGGTCATCATTTTGAACACATCGTTTTCTGATTTTTTTGTTTTTCAAAACGATAGCTACATCACAACCACTCAAAGTCACAGCCGTATCATATCAAACGCATCAAATGATATTGTTCAATATTCGCCACACTTTATTCGCAAAAAAAACCCAGGCTACCCGGAGAATGGAGCAAATTAAAAACGAAGCATTTCTCCGTCGAGTTTGTCGGCCTTAACCATACGAGGGCCAACGTTGTTTGCTGGTTGACCATTTTTCCTAGATTCCTTTCTGTTAATTATTCGGCAGACTTTTATTTTGCTTTTTTCAGTATAAATGTATCATCAGGACGAAAAATTTGATTAAATCTAGAATCTCTTTTATAATTATAAAAATTTATTTCAGAACGAGCATTCTCGATGAATTTTCTATCGAGTATTTGTCACATCTTGACAAGGTGTATGCCATTTTCTTACATTTAAAAGCGCTCTCTAAATTGATTCACTCTTATTTAATTCACTTATAATTATACATTCCAAAATTAAGAAGAAATCGAAATGGAAAAGTCATTTTGATAAGAAAAATGCAGTTTCAGTATTTACTGCAGTTGACACGACGAGCGACGTTAATGATAAATCGAAATTGCATACGTAACACAATTCTTATGCCTTCTTATGCCTGGGTTGGAACAAGCGTGGGACTTTAACCATCAACGGGTTATGATAATCAAAAGTCTACGTCATCCATGAACCATGGTGGGCGAGTGCTGCATATAGCCATCAGAGACAATTCATCATTTTTTTACGACTATTTTATTCAGGAAATTCAAACATCCACCACTTTCGGTCACGCAGCGGCTGCATTATCACCGCAAGACGCAGTTTACGCTTATTTACATAATCATTCTCCATGATAAAAAATGACAACAAATAAATGATTGCTCGAAACGCACAAATTGACAGTTTCTAACGTAATTGCATCAGTGACGCGACGACATTTTTGAGTATTTTTTTTTTCACTTCAGCCAGCAATGATTCTTTCGATTCTCGTCAAATGATCAGAAGCTTGTATGCAGATTGGCATTCGCAATCTTTTTTTTCGCGCACGGCGTTCAATTTAACGTCTTTGATGACAATATGCGAAGAACCTTTCTTCAGAGTGTATATCGACTTGGCATTCATATGAAATGGAATGGAGAGGATGTAAAAAAGTTGATTTAATCGTACAACCACTCGCTTTAATAATCTTTCGAATATATCTCGGAATAATTATACACACAGAGATACAGAGAGCAAGGTAGGTAAAAGTAGAACGGTGAAACGGTTCTTAAGGGATTATCCTACATGACTAAACCATTTTGCTGCGAAACGATTCAGCCATCAAAGTGAAATGGTGTTAACATGGCTCTATAACGCAGAGACTCGCGATAGATGAACGTCACCCCAGAAAATGAAACTTCCTGCTCTCGCGAATACCCGCGAGAACTGGTGTATCTCGTTAAAACCCGTCAACACTCGGTTTTAACTTTGCCAATTCGATGATTATAAACAAGCTCCAACTATCTATATTACGGAAAAAAAATTCCATATGAATTGGGTCTTTAAAGGTTTCCGAGGCGATCGCTCGTATCGATTCAGGACAGAAAACGATTTTTACCGGATTTTGCAACGAATAATCTCATCGGCGTTAATGCGCTCCTTAATGGTTGAGTAAATAAAACGCAATTACGTTGACGTTTAAACGCTGATATTCGCCAAAAAGTGACTCACAAGGTCACAATCTTCGTGGGCGTTTTATCCGGCCTTACTACCAAGAGACGTTTTTTCTTCTTTATTATTCGTTTAAATTTCAATATCGCGCTTATGCGCTCCTTTGTACTTCTTTGTCGCAGTCATTATCTTCGTGCCGCACGCGCGTGAAGAACGCACGAAATATTGTGGGTCACGTGCGCGTATATGAGGCGTGTATAACGAACGATGATCTAAGAAAACGTCGGGCGTTCGAGGTGATCAGGAACAACGCGACATTGGCGTCAACGGAGTCTAAAAACATCTCAAACATCGCTCCACAGATGAATTGGCGTGAATATGGACCAGCAGTTAATAAAATTGAACTACATCAACTCTGTAGGATCAGAGACCTCATTTTTCTCGATTACTCGGCTAATTGGTCCATTTATCATCCGACTGTTTTTGCCTTCACCGCTACAATTTCTACATCTCCTTAATTACGTTATCAAGATCTCGTCTCAAAACGTAGTATGAATTATGATACCTTGAATGGAGCGAAAGTAGGAGCAGATTAAGCCTTCCTTTTTACTTTCACGATGTAAAGTGCAGCATTATTTTTCATTGATGGCCCAATTACAGATTGTCGTTAGATTGCCAATTTACCGCTAGAGATATTGCTCGAAATTTCCGAATCAATTTTTTCCAAAAAAGCACAAGCGATCGCGTTCCAATTCATTTAGCCTACGCGCGGTTGTGGCAAAAAGTAGCTCAGCTTCCGATTAGGAAGAAATCTTCACAGTTTTGGAGAAAATACATTTCGCGTTTGACACGGTTATCTCTATCGCCCACTCGCGGCGAATTCCGGGATGCCGCTCTTCGCCTTAAAACTGTTTCTTTTCAATAAATCGTCGTGGGAAATCGATTACACGGTTCGATTGATTTTCTATGAAGATCGATGAATAATTGATGGAACTAAATAAAATTTTTAATTATACGGTGGTCCAAATTCCCCGACCTTTTCCGGGTGTCAGTGAGTTCCTACACATGGAATGAGCTTTGAGACTCGACGAGTTGGTAAAGATTTTGATAAAGTTTTCTAGATTCAAAATGTGGTGAGAAACATCATGGACGCACATGACATTGTTCCTATAGTCACACGTGTGACTCAGTGTAGGACCGGGGAACTGACGTCAGGACGGTTCGTGTCCACGACACGTCCGTATATGTATAAACTACTGGTCGATGGTCCAAGGCAAGCAATATGGCAACCTCCAAGCCTCGTGATGTTTTCGAACGTCTGCATGTACGGATTATCCATCCTCTTCTCTTTCTCGCTCATTTCATCCAAGCTATGGTGAATCTTTTAATTCGTGACAAACAGCCTATCGGGAATGTTACAATACGTATAAAGTTACATTTAAATTCTTCACCGACCGGCTATGCTCGCACTAACGGATAACAAACACGTTTTGTATTTCCGATGCTGTGTTGTTTTTTTCTTTTTCATATATACTCTTACCGATATCAAGTTTGAATAACCCGTAGGAACGCAAGATACCATAGTCGCTAATAGAATAAATGACGACAAAGTTAAATGACATTTTGTTGAATATATTTTATAAATTTTCATGTGAATAAAAAAATGAATAGATAAATGAAAAATCTAGGTTCTCACTTCCGTGTCGGTTGTTAAAGTTCTTTGAAGTTTTTTTATTTTCACTCGTATGCAAGAGAATGATTTTCAACTTTGCATCCTTGGAATCCCACGAAATGTACGATAAACTTATCGCCGATATTCTATTCGGTAAATATTTTGGAGCAGATTTTGGAAATGATGACGCTTGTGAAAAAAATACGATGAAAATTCCAAAAAACGTTCGAAATCGTGAAGATTCGGATTCTCGTCGAGGTCCAACGATGCAAACTTCAAGATCATTTATAAGAAAGGGATGATAAGCGGTTTTATCGATATTTCCCGCACACAAGCGTCCAAAATTAGCGACTGCGAATTTACTTTCATAATATTGCTGCGAGCATGTGCCCGTAAAGGAAAAAAATTGACGTTTCTTTATTTCGCGAATTATTGAGCAATTTTTACGTTTATTTTTTTTTACACAAGTACGTATATGTAAGTCGCTGTAGGTATTTGCGTATACGTTCCGGCTGGCATCGTTTATCAAACACATGAATTATTCCCGATACTTTAAGTTGCATTTAATAACGTACGTAACGTAGAGTATGAAATGTTGGTGGTTTTTTTTCCATACGCAAACGAATACACGGGCGTAAATCATTTTGGTGAATGTGCAGAGAATCGTAAAATGGCGAATGTGCTAAATCTCGAGGCATGGTAAAATCAACACTCGCAACGGCTGCAAGCAAAAATGCCAGTCCGTACGTGTATTTTCATGAGTGTAAATACTATATATACGTTTCAAGTAAATGTGTTCATGAAGAAAATCACCCTCGGAGGGTCCCGGATTCGGGACAGACCTCGAGTGCAGCTTAGGACACTAGAGTGCGTCATTTCTAAATATAATGATACGAATATAACGTGTGATTACATTTTGCATCAAAATAGCTCTTTTAACACTAGAAAGACTGAAACTCAGTATATACCTGCATTGCCCAAAATCAGTCAAAATGACTGCACTGTGAAAGAATAACCAATGTGTAAAGAAATTTGTTTAAAATTAATTTTCAATATTTTTTATATTATTTACAGTTATATAACAAGTTATTAGTAAATATTGACAATAAAAAAAATTTACTAAGAAATTGTGTCATTGTATACATAATTGTTTTTCTAATTGAAATTAAAAAGCAGTCAGAATGACTTCCTTGTGGGCAATCTAGAGTTAAAGAACAAAACTTTTCAACGAGTGAGAAGATACGTATGGATACATCGATATTCATTGAGCTCAGATAAACACAGGAAAAAAGATGAGAATAATGGCTGATTTTGCTGATAATTGGCTGTATCCATATCGATTGACACGATGTAAAATACACGTGGATCGTGAGATGAAGCAAAGTGAAATTGAAAGGCAATATCGTTGTCAGAGCGATGATATCGATCGTTTGTATGAACGCAATAGTAACTCGATGGTTTTTCAAAAGACATTCGAGTAAAAGGGCGTATGCTACGTCCATAGCCTTGGCCACTGGTATCAGGTACCTTGGAACAATTTCTCATGTTCGGAAATAATGTTAGATGAAAATGTACGGATGTATTCAATGCTTTTGGGCAAGGCTGCAGAGGATACTTTTAAGTTTTCCGAAACATCCTTTGACGCTTCATCTTCAAACGATCATCAGTTCACGGGCAATCGGTTACAAGAGTCAACGTGTCATTTGGCGATGACAGCCGATAACTAATGGGGGAATCGTAGCAGAAAGAATCAATCTAGAGGCTCGTCAAAGGGAAGCTGCAAAAAAAGATTTACTCACGCCCGTAGAACTTCTGGAAGTCAAGCAGGATTTGTATATTATCTTAAGTGACTTTCAACAACTGTAACTGTAAATCTCTTATTTTGGCTACCAGAATCCTTTTTTTTAAATACAAAGTTACTGAGAAATCGGGAGAAAAGCGGCGAAAGAAGCATTTTCTGAATTTTCGTCTGTTCTTCAAAAGATCCACGTACGTGGTAAATATTTTTTCGTAGATTTTTTTAGGGGAAACTCCAGATGAATCAAAGCTATCGAAGGATATGTTTCTGTAAACTTGAAAATATTCTCTTCGGGGTAAAAATGATCAGTAACTATAAATTTTTACATCAACGGTGATCGTTTATGTTGTCGCCGAAAGTGCAAAATTATTTAAGGCCTGATAAATACTCTTGACCGAAAGCTGCGTAACTTGTGCATCTGTAAACATAATTTTTTTTTACATGCATGCCTGCATCCGTACACGTGTATGTGTACAAGTGAATATCAATATATTTAGTGCAAACGGCAAGTAAGCAAATGGCACATCGCGGTAGTCGAGGCTAATTAGCGAGTTCGTTAGCTGAGTGCAGAGTATACACACAGGTGAACGCATAGAGCCACGCGGCAGTGCTTGGTATATATTCGCCTGATAAGGCTACGCGAGTATATGACTCGATTTCTCGTATGTTCACTGGGTTTTAATCCTGTTGCTGCTGTTGCTGCTGCTGCTACTGCACCAGAGACCGGTTCATCTCGTGCTTGGTGTATGTATCGAGAAACTGTGACATTATGTATGAATGTGTGTGTGTGTGTGCGTGTGTGTGTGTGTGTAAACGCCACCTCGGCCCACATCCCACTGGCCGCGACCATAGTATGACCTCAAAGCAATTCAAGAACCCTTACACGACGTCCAGCTTGGTGCAAAAATATGAAACTCAACGAAGCTTGAATTTATTGCACCAATAACGTGACAGAAGAAACCGATCGATGACAAGTGGAATTTTGTAAACCGAGTATTTGGAGGCGTCAGATGTGGTACGGGAAATTCGGAATGTTTTTCATTTTTGAATAATCGTGTAAATTTCATGAAAAATATTAACAAAAACATAAATAGAGAAGGGACACGATAGATCTGTCTGAATCGGGTTGCACGTTGAATTGGATTTTTAATTTCTGCAATTGTTTTTCTTTTCGTCGTATGCTCAGCCAAAATTTGGAAAAATCATTGAAATGGAATATGATTTTTTATGTCCAACAGAGTTTTAAAAAAATATAATGGATGCTTCGTTACACGCAGAGTGGATTGAACGTTTTCAAGAAAATTCGATACTTCGAAATCGATAGTTCCACCAACGACGACGATTACAAGAAGGGAAGAAACATATTTTAATTTGTTAAAACGAGTCATCACCTGGATCGGCTTTCTTAGGATCGCCCAAAAAGCAATCCTTGCCCAAACAGCATCGAAACTTGGCATCACCCTCCATCGGAATCATACTGAAAATCGCGACATCTTCGTCCTTTTCCTTGGCCCTTCGAATTCTATCCTCGCCCACGGTCTTTGTCGTCAGATGCAATTTGCTCGAGAGTCTTTCTCTCAAAGCCTCGGTCGCCATTCTTTACTCGTCGAGAGATTTTTTATCCTTTTCGATTTTTCACTTCGATCAACCACTTTTGTGTTTTGCGTAATCTAAAATGTGTACTTTTATCCTCTCGAATCTGAACACCAAACTAAGTGAGTATTTTGAATGAGCGATTCGTACTCTATCTACGTAAATTCAATCGAAAGTGTTACGGTTACACGGACTCGACGCGATCTCCGATGCGTCGTGATTCTTATTGAAAAGACTCGCGGGCTCCAGAGACTCGCCGGAGAAACCGGGCAATCCCCCACCAACGGAAAAATAACATTTTAAATAGTTTATGTATTCGTGAAACGACTTTTCATCGCGGCACCTGTACGACACGCGGTCTGGAAAGGGAGACGTATTTCTCTACGATTTCACGGTCAATAGACTTTCCCTACTGTATTAATAAATACATGTGTAACTTTTAACGAGTCAATGATGTGTTGATACGTCGGCTGATACATGCATATGCATCGTATTCTCGTAAACATATGAGTCACATGACCAATTTCGATTCGAATTATTTTTCTAAACAACCGATATTCATCCATAAAGCTATCGGATGAGAAAAATTATAACGTATATCGTGTATGCATGTGCGATCATTAAATGTAGAGAAGAATCGACTGCGGAAAAACCCTACTACAAAATCCGAATTTTTTATACATACGATTGTTGTTAATAATAAAGTTTGTTCTGCTATTTGACGAGGATTAAATTTTCTTTCATCGAGTCTCCGACGAAGCGAGCACGTAAACAGGAACAGGAAGATGAACAAGAGCTCGACAGTATGGTTATATATAGAAATATATACACATACGGACGTACATTTCACGAATAATTTTTATTGATAAATCAAAATTGAAGAGAGACGGCATTAGTCAAATCTATGTGACAAAATTCTTTGGGCATTTAAAGACACAGCTGAGAGCGATTCCGGGCTACTCAGCGGTGTCGTTAGCTGCCCAATTATTTGAAGGATTACGCTCGCGACCATTTTTAATTTTTGAATTCAATAATACTCTCATCTTTATGAAAAACGATCCAAAATTAGTTTCATAAAGAATGGGAATTTGAAGATATCGGAGGTTTTTTACTCCAAAATCGTGAACGACGAGGGTATGAAACTACGTGAGTTTTGAGGGGTTTCCCGTTGCCCTAATCCGCGAGAGGAATACGATCATCCCCACGATCCTAGATTTCTCATCCGACAAAATTCGCATAGCACCCCGAAGTATCCACGTTCCGGTCTTTTTTTCAACGTCAATTTTCAAAACCTGCTTTATCGCGGCAACGAGCAATGACCCAGAGAGCGTAGTGCAGGTAGGAGATGGAGAAACGAGAAGAACGGATTGGAAAAATGCGCGAATCGGCGAAAAAGTTTTACCGACAATGCGATTGGTTCGAAGGCGTACGAGCCACTGAGTGGGCAACCGGAGAAGAACCCGTATACACTTCTGCTTCTCTCTGTTTCTCTTTTTATCTCTCTTGCTCTCTTTCTCCTTCTCTCTCTCCCTCTCTCTCTCTCGTTGCTGGAGAAACGGAGTGCCCAGGCAACGGGCGATATCGCGATAAACTCCGCGGGCTGTGCTTCTGCATCGTCGCCTCTCGCTTCAGCCGAGTCTCGAGGAAATGCTTTCTCGCTATCTGTAGCATTATATTTAGCCTACACACACAGATATGCATCATGGCGCGAGCTTAGAAGAAGAAATGCCCCTCCGAGCACCTTTGCATCCGGAGCCTTCGTGCAATAATCTTGTATTTTCGTCCCCTCCAAAAAAAGAGCTCAGATAACAAGTGAAATGCTAGAAAAAAACTCCAGAATCTTTTCCAAAAAAGTATTCACTTTGACAATTCCTGTGTCGTCAACTTATTAATCCATTGACACCATTGATAGTGACACCGATGACTATCGCTACGACGAGTCGGAGAATATGGGCCTACGATCGGTATATCAGTAACTTTGTGGCTTTATCGAAGCTTCTTCTTCGGATCTCTGCACAATAGCGCCTCGTTCTCCGCCTCTTATCTTTCTATGTTTTTCTCTCTTGCACGAATAACCATCGCTTTTGTTTATCGCAAGTCTGACCACGACATTCGAAGACTCCGCGATGCACATAACACGTTTACTCGTTATATATCACCAGTTACGTCACTGACAACGAGACGAAGAATCAATCTGTACGTGCTGAATGATTAACGATTCTTTTAAACTAGGAAAAATCAAGAGAGAGAAAGAGAGAGAGAGATTCTGAGAGTGCTGTACCGAGATGAGTATTTGCGTTTAACGCTGCTGGTCGTACAAACGTTTCCTGGTCACTCTGTCCGTACTGGTCTATCTCGCTGACGTGGGCAGAGACTCGTAATAGCTTTTATCGAATTGTCATATGAACTAATGGAGAAAAGAGGTTTTAAAATTTTCCATTCTTCCACGACACATACGTATTGTTTTTCTCATTGGGGATGGAAGCTTTTCTTCAACAAAGAACATATTTTCGGTATAATTGTAAAGGCAAAAACATACATTTTTCATCAACGCAACGAAGGCTAAATAACTTTGTCAAATTCAAAAGATTCCTTCACAAACAGTCATTCTATCTTTTGCGTTAAAGTGCCTTTACAATTACGTGACACTTTTTTTTCTATCACCGATTCGTACGATCAGATTCTGTGTTCAAAGTGTCAAGGTTGTTCATTCTTCCGACATCCAATGCGATCGATAGCGTCACGAAAAATCTTGATTATTTTTTATATTACAGCCTAACAGCTTAACAAAGATTTCGTTCTAGCGTATATTGTGTTCGGTTGCAGAGGGTCGAAAGGAAGCTGCGTAGATCGTTTTACAATGAAAAGTCTCGAATCTTTCTCACGTAGAGAATCTTTACAACGGCTCGTGTCCTTGGACATATCGGTCCGGGCGTGTGACCTACATTTTCGTTAGTAGTAATCATAAAAATGATAATGAAGAGGGAACGCGCGAGAGTACAGAGATAAAGAGAAACGGAGGCTGAGCATCATCGCTCGAGGTCTTCCACAGGGTCTGCGAGCATTTTGTTATAATTCTCGTAAATAAAAGCGGAGGAAATCATCGCTGGACCCGATGTTTTAAACATGAACAGTGTCTTATTTTGAAGAAATCGTACCTTGATTAATATACAAAACACTTTGGAGCGGAAGATTCTCACTGGCATGATTTCAAACTGTACAACATTGTGCGGAGAAGAGTTTTCGAATGTTTAACCGTTTTATATCGATAAATTTTCGTTTCATCTCCTATTTTCTTGCCTCATCCGATCGGATCTTTGCGCTTTGCTGATTTCTGACATTTCTCGCCTCATTAAATATTCATTGATGCATTAATAATGCGAAATGGGTATTCAAACTGCCGCAGATCTCTAATTCTCCTCGCGTACGTGTTTTGATGTAATACTCACGATATATCACATCTTATATCACATTTATCCAAACATACAATAAAAAGCCCGGGTCTATATACGAGAGATTTATAATCTCTCGTGAATCACTGGCCCCCCGTCCGGATTTCAAAGACACGCAGTCTACGGAGCGAATATGAAGAGTGACCGATGCGAATGAATTAGGCTCGTCTCGAGTTCCCCGAGTCAAGACCTGTGCCGTTATTGGCTAAGCTCCAGCTGTTATTGGCTCATTAAAATTGCCGTAAACTCAATTAATTTCGTCATGTTGGGAATCGTGGAACACACTCGGAGTTTGTTCTTCGATGAAATTGCTTGTTTTCAGCATTCTGTCATGTGCGAAAATGACTGTGTGAGACAGAAATACCATCGAGCCAACTACACTGATTTCCAATGGGAAAAACGAACACTTTTACAGCCCCCTTCAATAATCTGCGAACCCAAAATCTTGCGGAATTGAGAGAGATCATTCTTTAATACGAATAAAAACAGGAACGAAACTGTTTTGAAAGGAAAAAAAAACACAAACCTGGAGACAACGAATCAACTTTTGTGTGCAGAATTAACGCTTGTTATGTACTATATTTCCGAAATATATGATTTTTCTAAAGAGACAAAACAATTTTGTTGTTTTTTTTCGCAACTGAGAAAAGTATATCAGCGTTAATTCTCTCTCAAGTATTCCGGTAACAATGTTCACACTTAATTGAGGAAAAAATAATTAAGTAAAAAGGAATGCGCGTCTGCAATTCGTTTTTAAAGGAACTAATTTTTTCTTGCGTCATGGCCTGCCAATTCGTCGATCGACGCGATTGTTCAAAACTTTATGATTATGGGTTGTCGAATTCTGCGTGTGACAAAATCAAAAACGTCATTCATCCTTGATAATAAAAGTTAACCCGAGTAAATAATTGCGTTAAAATCCCCGACTCTTCCGTTTACGTTTGATTTTATCGACTGTGCAGTCTTTTTCGTGCCTCGTATGTGTTGATCATCGATGAGCTTTTACGGTTTAAATTTTGTATTACAGCAAAGTGTCGTAATAAACGTATATATATCGACACTCTTCTGTAAGTTTGTCTTCGCGTGTATTCGTGATCGTTCGAGAAACCTTGACTCGGTTACCTCAATAAGAAACGCCGAATGAAAGATCTATCTCCAACCACACTCGATCGCCCGCAGCAATTCCACTTGCAATTACGGGAACTTTGAATATATATATATATACGACCGAAGCGATACAACACATATTTGAGTATTTTATTTCGCCAAACGAGTGTATCTGTGATCTGCTCGTTTATGAATCATTCCACTCGTCTGATATATCCACGAGTTTCTGTACTATAATCATTGATCGATCACCACACGGATTTCACTCGTGTTCTCTCAAGCAGACAGAGAAAAAAGAAGCACAAGTGGAGAATTTGAAAAATCTATCCACAAAAACATCCGCATTTATAATTTGTCACGTGCTTAATCAATCGACTTCGTTTACGTCTACGATGTGTTGGAAATTCCTTCGGAAAAATCAATGTGATCGACATTCCAATCATTTACATGACAAATACGTTCATTCATGAGCAAAATCGTGGATAGATGGACAATTATTTTTTCGTAATATAGTATTTTTTTTCGTCTGCGATTTGTTTTGTTTGAAAAAAAGATCGCAGATTCATCTTCTGCATTATAAAATGATGACGTAGAGTGGTAATCTATATTGGCGCAATGAAGTACGATAAAGACGCGAAAGTCTGCTTCTCGACGCATCTGCTACGTCGTAGTGTGATGTGGGAAAGATGCAAATATATTGGAAGAAAGTAATTCGTGACTTACCAGCGCGGAAGATCTCGCCGCATCCATCGCAACGGCTGGCGAACTGGGCGTCGTAGCAGTTGCCGCAGTAGATCTTGTCTACCTTGCTTCCGAACTGTTTGTCCACGAGCGATACTCTGCACTTGTTGCAGAGGAAGCAAGCCTCGTGCCAATGCTTGTCCTTGTAGGATAGATCCTGAAAATGAATGAACAAAATGGAAACGTGTATTATAAATATTATTCAATCAATCGCTTTTGCGTACTTCACACTAGAAATTATCACTCAAACAGCAAGAAAAAAGACGACATTTCATCTTAAAATTTGATTATGACTGATAATCGTGATATACCGCGTTGGAAAATCCATTTCCTTCGCAATTTTCATCACAACTACAAATGTGCCTCCTTACATTCTGTCGACGTAAATTCTACATTTGTCTTTTTTCAATAGTAACATATGTGTACCGTCGAATATTCATTTCAACAGTAATTTTATTATGAGAAGTTTCGTAACACCCAGCAGCCGGAAGAGATTGCTCATTCAATCGTCGGAAGAATCGTCGGAAGTTTTTTTGCATTTTCTTACTGATATTTCGAGTTTTCGCGAAAAACTCGATGAGTTTCGTGATCGGCGGAGAATTTGCGATGGAACTGGCTGTTGAACTATCGAAAATTCGATAAAAAATGTTTCGTTCATTTTGGCTACTTTTCCAGAATCGGCGAAAAGCCGGAATTTCAAAAGGCTGTAACTACGTTGAAAATTGCGCTGCATAGATTTGTCAGGAGTGTTTAGAGACGCTCTCGAGTAGACTTGAAAAACGGTGAAAGTTAAACGTCGATAGCTCAATTCCTTCACCCTCAAAATCGATGTTGAAAATTGGCGAAAAAAACGCAAAGGGGTATGTATGGGAAAATTGGCGAAAATCGGTGGTCCTACTTTAAAAATCTGCCAAAAATCGAAAATTTAAGATATCTGGACAAACCAAACGGCAGTTTGAAGCCTCATCAATTGCCAAGAGAATAAGCACAAGTGGGGATGTCCATCTCGAACGAAAAAAAAATGGCACACCTTTTAGTGAATCAACTCAGTCCGGCAGAAAATGACGAAAAATTTTGGATTTCACAAATGATTTTTCATGGTTCATATCGATGTATTTTTCCCCGCCGATTACAAAACACACCGGTATTTCATCGAAAACCCAATATTTCCGTCCGAAAATGCGATAATACGAGTTTTATCGATTAATTACTATTGTCTCATTGAAATATCGAGTTTTCGGGAAAAAGTCGGTGGGTTTCGTGATCAGCGGAACATTTTCGATCGAACAAGCTCCGGAAATATTGAAAATTTGAAGAAAAAAAAATCCAACCATTTTTCGCCACCTCTTCAGAAACCTCAAAAAGTCGAAAAAGTAGGAGGAACATTTTCGAAATTGGGAAATAAGACAATTAATTTTTGCCTTTCGGGAGAAAAGATAAAGCGTCAACGATGGTTGGGCACGTATAGAGAAAATTTTGGATGAGACGGACGGAAATAAGCGGTCTTTGGAGCCCGATAAACAGCGGAAGGTGGGAGTTTGTATAACCGTGTATGTATACTCAGGCGTGCTTCTCAGCGTTTCTGCGTTTCTATTTCTAGCAGTGAGTAAGATGATACTCAAAGTAGATGCTCTCTTTGACTCTCTCGGAGTGATTTCTGGCAGCACGAGCTTCCGCGGTATAGGGGAGGGCTGAGATATGACGCAGTTATCGATTTTTAATCTTTACCGTTCGTCGGATTATCCAATAGCTTAAATTATCATCTCGCAATCCGAGACACTCGTCCAGAGCCAAAATGAATCTCACATAAATATACTTTTCCGAACGAAATTTTCTTTCCAATGCCCCGACGTGATTTTGAAAAATGTACTCGATTCCTTTCCAAACATAAATTTTGTATTGACCGAACCAGCGTGTGCCTAATGAAGGATCGACATCAAATAAAATTACAGTTCACGATCAATAAATCTGTTGTCATTTTTATCAGCGCTCCTTTCTGTATTTATTTTTCTGCCTTCGTCCAAAAAATTGACGAACAATTGTCACTGTTCGGGCTGTTCCTGCACCTTTAAACTTTTATCATGACACATTTCAGTCCCGAACAACTCCTGCATAGAATAGCACACCGGAAATTGCCATTTTTAGTTAACGTATATACGAAGAAAAAAAGCTCACCTTCGAATCTATGCCGATGATCTTGTTGCATTCCTCGCAACCGTTCGCAAACACGCTCTCGTAGCATTTGATGCAATAAGGATGCTCGTCCCTCAGTACGTAACGCTGTCCTGTTAAGGACTCGTCGCACTGCCAGCAACAGAAATGGCCGCTGTGCCAATCTTTGTTCATCGCCTTTGTGTACTCCCCACTGAAAATTAACTGAAACAGAATGAACAAAGACGAAAGGTCATTATACCGTTAATTTTCCCACATGACTGTTTATTCATTGTTATGAAAAAAAGAACAATAATTATTCCACCTTTGGGTAAACATAACATGTGAAATTGTTATTATATTGAATCGACAAACAATCAATTACATCACGATGTATGGTGTAAACACCAAAAAATTTAGGATATAATGGACCAATTAATTATAAACACTGGATAAGTGTGCTTGTGATAAACCCTGAGTGTTTCTTCATGACAGAGTGCATGGGGATAATAAAAAAAATGCAACATTCTTGGTCTTAGGAAGCACGATTCCACATTTAATTTACGAATTAGCTCCACTCAAAAAATTGATATTATTCCTTCCTACATTTTTTTCTACCAATTATTTGAATTAAGCCGCTGTGTCAAAACTGATCTCATATCTTTCGACATTTAATTCCGTACGATGTATAAATACCGTTATCGATAATGACACAATTATATACGAAAAGTGAATGGACCGAATTTGAGAAATAACCAAAGATGACGGTACACCGCGGAAAATGTAATCCGGTACAATTTTGACATTTAATTTTTGTCAAATGGTTGCAAACTTGTGCAATTTTAATAAAACCCATCGACGTTCGAACGAAAAACCAAATTACTTATTTTCCTTGTGTTTTATTTCGGAGCGGCAAAAGTTTGAGATTGGAAACTATTTCTTAATTATTGATTCAGCTTTATGTATATATAACAATGATGTCATTGGAGCGAAATCGAGTCCGCAGTCGAATTATGAAACGTTGTTTGTTCAGAATGGCGTAGCTTCGATCTCGATCGAAGATAAAACCTTTTTGTGGAAGATATCAGAAATATTTTTTCACAACTTCGATCGATCCGCCTCCTCTGACGTTAAAATAACAGTAATCGATCATCCTTGATCGACGAATCGCGACATGTACACGCGGTAAGTGCAAATGATCATAAATCGATATTTCGTACGTGATGCTTCATACGATTGTCCTGATATATACCTTGATTGAGTGCTGCTGTATGTGCTGGCTGAGTATGAATTTGCGACATGCGCGTAATGCGATAATAATCACGAAAAAGTTACGATTACGAAATAAGATTTGAACGATTTTAGTGATGTTTCCCTGTCATTTGGACAAATTGGTGACACGTGACTTGTCTCTCGTACAGAAATTTGAGAAAAAAAATTTGGCAAGGGTGCAGGTAACGCTCCGTGTATGCCAACTCGACTTTCCGGATGTTACAGTTCGGCAGACGGACGGTTCCCCAAAGTTCTTTCCATCCTAAATTTTACCCCGATTGCCGTTCATCACGAAATGCCACGAGAAAAGCTTCAACGATTCCCATTTGAGAATACATATATTTAAATGTCGTAGAGAGATTGGCCTTCGTTCAACGTTTTTTTTCCACGATAAGAAAAAAAAAGTGGTGATACTAATGGGCAACGATAATTCTCCTTGAGAAGGAAGCTCGTGGAACTCATGGATTCCCGTAAACCTTGATAAATCCATTTGGTGCCGTAACTCGATATCCGATCGATCATGACCTTTGCTCTTACGATATTATAGTTCACAAAAGTACATAAAAGCAGATAAACGGTTTTGATAATCGCGAATAACATTAAACGCGAGGATATCGTTCATTCGCAAAGACCACCACCATATAACGCTTCGGAGGAAGCATGACAAAATAAATGGATGCCAAAGATCGAGCTGGCGAGTCGTAAATTTTCATGAAACTCGTTCGTTTTGACTAGTTGGCAGACGCGAAACGAATTTCTCGTATTGTGAAATTGTCGATGCCGTTCGCGTGTAAAATTCTGGATGAGAGAATAGTCGAACAAAAACGAATATTGGGAATATACTGCGCGAGTCTTGGGGAAGAAACGAAAAATCAAGACTCATGGGGAGAGCAGCACGCGGCTTTTTTTTTTATCTCCAGCCAGCACATACTCTTCGATGGCGTTGTGATGATTGTTCTGGGTGCTGTCGACCTCGGTTATCGTCACCTCCGCATTTTGATCGTGACTCTCGCGTCTCTTCGTCGTTTTCTTCACTTTGCGAACTTTTCGCTCCGTGGTCGTGTACACTACACTGTCTACATCCGCCATTGTGGTTATCGATATCGATACTTGATTTTCTACCGAACGTCTCCGTACCCCGCGATGCGAAGCGAAAAAAACAAAAGCGCCCGAGTTTATTCGTTCGCGATCGCTACTCAAAAGAGCGCGTGAGCTTTGAAAGTTTGAATCTTTTGGGGCCTCGTGCTCTTCTGCGTTCGATCGTCGATGATTTTTTTTTCTTTTCTACTTGGAGGATCAGGAGCGACGTTCACAAAAGCAAAGCACCGTGTCCCTTTCGTGTTTGCGAACTGACTGAAAACTACGAACGAATCGCCCTGGGCTTCATCTCATATCGGGAACCGCGCTATTTTCGTCTGTCCCGAAACGACTCCAGAAACCGTGCGCACACCTCCTTGACCCTCCCCTCTTCGGCATGTGTGTTCCCAAAGATGCTGCGACTCTTTCCACCACTCCGATCTTTCGCGTGTACGAAAATGCAAGTGTGCCGGGTGCAACTTTTCCGTGCTTTTCGAAAAAGAAAGATGGAGACACGAGACGGGATAAGAGGAGAGAGATTCCGACTCTGAGGAGCAATATTTTGCGCTCTTTCAAATCCCGCTTAGAATCCTCTGTGGCATGGATGATATAAGCTATAACTCGTGAAAAATATCGCACCGGACGTGCAATTTCATATATTTGCGCTCTTTCAATCGCGAATCGCAGAGCGAATACGTGTTCCATTGAGAGACGACGAAGAGGAAGGTCGAATATACCGGTATATTTTCCTCCGTTCTGCGCTAATATATCCGACGAAAATAATTGCCAAGTGAACGTTCAAATTGAGAGGAAAAAGCAAACGCTGACGATTGATTGAAATATTCTCAAAACAAGGAAGCTTCGTTTGAAATGCAAACAAGGTTGATTTCCATCAATTGCAATTGAATGTAATCAAATAGAATTTAACTAACGCGATTGAATGGGTTACAAGTATGTTCGCGCCAATTGTGCACGATGGCAAGATTTATCCACCTAAGGATTTTCTCTGTTGATTTTTAACGCAATCGGGATGTTTTTTTCAGCGTTAGAATTTTCCGAATTTGAAAACAATGTCCCCAAGTGTACCATTATTGTAATAATCTCGTTAAACTTGTTGGTAAATTGTGCCAAATGCGAATTCCACCATTATAATCTCATATTCTGTCTACATTTCGATATCCAAGTTTATGGCAACAGAATTCGAGCTAATTTCGTTTTTTTCTTTTTCAAATAAAAGAATATTCATTTAAAACCACTGATGGAAATTTTAATAATGTGGAAAATCTGAAGGAAAATTGGAAATCCGAGAAAAATGATGTGTGGGAAACGCAGACATTATACTTGGCCTGAAATTCTTTGAGCGCGGATTGTTCATGCAAACATGAATAATAAAAAAAGAAGCACGAAAAGGAGGAGGGAACAGAGCTAGAAAGTCACATTTGCGATGGGTAGGAAAACGCAAAAAGATTATACGTTTATGTGGTTAGAGGGTGACTGAAGATGAAGTCTTGAACGCATGCCAAACAGGTGGTTTTCGGTTAGAGGCTTCGCGCCGTCACAAAGAGTCGCTGTTGTAAACGAAGAGAAAAATAACCCACGGGTTTTCAGTGCGATAATCATGAACGAGAAATGAATAAGGAATAATAAAAGCTCACGAAAGTCCGAGGATAAGGAACGGAAAGAGCGAAGAAAAAACAAGCTCTGTTGCTTTCAGAAATACTCAAAACTGTACGTGTATATAGGTTGGACTAGCTAAGGATGACTGTCGCATAAAAGTGGGTCGGTATTTTCCACACATCACCAATGTCTCGGCCACCCACGCACCCAACAATCATTTGCCGAAAAGTGACTCCATCGTTCCAACAGTTCCTCTCTGTCCCACAAAACGTAACGTTTTATTTATTTCTCGATATTACTCATTCCTTTTTACCCTAAAAATAATACTTTCGCGTCGACAAATTTTTCCGAGTCTTTTTTAAAAACATGCATCACTTTATTGCACTTCTTTTATTCCCCAGAATAAAAATAAGAAAAATCAAATATTCAACATTTCACCCGAATCCTGCGTGTTTAGACATTCGATAGCAATTGAAAAAACGTTTTCAAAAACTGCATAGCCTGATCTACCAAACGGTAAAATAAACTTGTACTGATTATATTCCTATATTATCAACGAGCAGGTGACACTCTACGAATTTCATTTGATTTTTTTATTTTGGTGTCAATTAAGTCCAGGTTCAACTTATTGTCAATTAGCATGAAATTCCTGGCCCGAATATCATTCCTTTTTTTCTGTACGAAACAGCTCAACGAAACAATCGTGTTACACGTACGTAGAGGATCATGAACCGAATCCATTGCCAAAATTTATTTATAATCTCGGAGTGAAGTTTGAGAGAGCAGCGAGTGTCTGGCAAAAGGATGAGCAGATGGGCCCCCAATTTGTTTCGCACGCATTCTTCATACGATCGGTGCTTAACGATCGAACAGCGACTCGACGAATCACGAATTTTCCACTTGGCAAATGTAATCTTGATACTAATATGTATCGACTGTTTATTTAAATATTTATTCACCCATTTTATTTAGTTTCCTGGTGAATTTTCAGTACTTAAAATTTCAGGCTATCATATTTCCATCGCATAGTCATCAGCCTACGCGATTAAAATTGCGCGAACGCGCGTGTATATGAGTTTGATATTTTGGTCGACGCCACAAGTAGTCACACGGCACCAACGTACAAAGTTTCCTCTGTCCTCACTTATTCCCCTGCTCTACTCGACGTGTGTATACCCTCATCTCGACCCCGTTCGCCGAGAGAGACAGATTTGTTCCTCTCTCGCATGTAGATCCAACAGAATTTCGACGTGAGATTTTACTGTATAAAACATTCCGTCGACGAGAAGCGAGCACCCAGATCGCGTGGGACAGCCATTCGAGACGAGCTTTCCCTACGCTAACCGGCAACATCTGTCTGGCCGAAACATGCCCCCATGTTTAGTGGTACAAACATTTTACGGATGATCTACTTGTAGGAAGACTTGGATCTTTTTTTAACGGTGACAATATTTTTCTACAAACTTTTGGCATTTTTTATCGAGCCACTGGGTCAAAGTTGGCAGGTAATCACGATTTGCAACGAATAATTGATTAATTCAAAAATGCAATCCTTAAAATCCTTGGACTACAAAAAAAAGGAGGATCAAAAATCAATCGACAGGAAATAATTGTTTTGTCCATCAGCATTCGAGAGAACACGGGGCTGTACATCTGTATGGCGAAAAATTGGATCACATTTTAGCGAAATACATTTCATTCCAATTGAAAGAACTTTCGCGAGACGTTTCCACATTGGTGGTATTACGATTGAGATGAATTGATTTTCAGTTAAATCCATTTCTTTTCGATAAAATGCCATTCAATTCTCTTAGTGCATACAGCACATTTTATTGGGCTCATTGGGACTTTTTGGTGCATGAAATGCGGTTGATTATTATCACCGTCGATGCAATTCTTGGATGCCTCACACAGGGTATGAAAAAACCATTCCCACATGTATCGAATCTAAGGGTGTCTTGCATTCTTGGTGTTGAAACAAAAGCTTCCTCTATGAGAGACCGCAATGTGCTTTGAGGCACATCTGCGTGTCATCAAGGGGCTCGAATTTACCCAGAAAGGTTTATCAGACTCTTCGTTATACGGTATGCGGTACTCGATCGGTCCATCACCCGAAAGACTGGTACTCGCCTCCTCAGCGTCGAGGAACTCCTCATCCATGGAAGATTCTTCCCCTTTCGATGTCCAGGGTTCCCGAACTTTGAATTTCTCTTCTCTCGTCGCTGAATTGCAAACACTCGATTCCTTGTCATTAGCACGAAATCTCGACGTGTTCACCATTGATCGTATACCATCGCCCTTCGAGTTTGAACTTGTATAGTCGTCGAGAGAACGCGACTTTGGTATAATGGGCGTGGGAAATCTGCGATTTCTAAAAGCTCTCCGTCCAAAATGATCTCTATCTTTGATACCGACGTCGCGTCCACTTTCGGACAGTCCAACGACCGGAATGTCAAACGATGAAAAATCGTTGAAAGTTTTTTCATCGAAACTCGTTTGAACTTCAACGGATACACCTTTGTGGCTCGCGCTCATCGAGCAGTCGCTGTTCGTCGGCGAAGTATTGGTCCACTCGTCACGCAGGGAATCCTCCGGTTTCATCGTTTGTACCGATATGTCGGACTTTCGTCGCTCAGGATCGCGCTGTCGTTTGGTACGCTTGACTCTGCTGGCCGCAAGATTCTCCGCCGATTTGCTGACCTCAGCGTTTTTTGACTTCAACCTCGTTGGCTTTCGCAGCACTGTACTCGGTGGCTTAAGCTTCTCGGATTTGCCTCGTCTTGGAACGTCCTCATTCACCGGCGAAGCTCCATCACCTTCTTCCGGCGATCCGGACGTGACGGATTCCAAACAGAGAGTGCGACCTTCTTCCGTAAACTTTTGTCTCTGTCCCATCTCATTGACCAAAGGTATCGGAGTTCTTTTGACAATAAGATCCTCCTTGCACAGCGCCGGAAGTCTTTTTACGTCCGGCGATCGCGATCTCGAAATTTTCATGAAACCCCTTTTTCTCACGTGACTCGATGAATCGTCATCTTTATCGATCGATGATTCGGGGGATGAAGAAGTCGAGCTGGCGCTTTTGTGCCTCGTCAAAAGAACAGGCACTTCATCAAAGAAAGCTTTTGAGGGTGCTTCATTGCCCGATTCTATATCTAATGAGCTGCTCAATGAAGAGTTCGATCTTGATATCTCCTGTGAAATTCCCAGAGGTATAGGCGTGGGAATTCTTACATATCTGTTGGCATTTTCACCAGTTCCCACATCGACTGCCGTTAATCTAGCTGCTTCGGGTTCGTTTGTTTCTCGGATCGTCACTCTTTCGTTGGAATCACTCGTTCGTTCGTGTTTCATACGGATCATGTCGATTTCATGACCTGGATAAGTGAAAACCGGGCTTCTCGAAGCGTCATCCTCGTCATTATTGTCGATCGTCAGGTCAAAGTTCATCAAACTGAGTCTGGAGTCTGCGCGAGACGGTGATAGGAGATCACGCGTACTGCAATCCGAAAGCGTGCCTCGATCTGACCCGCCGACAGACTTGAGCTCGCTTCTCACCCGCAGACTGTACTCGTGTAGATTCTCCAACTTTCTTTTAGCCCCTCCGGATACGGGAATGTCGCCGGAATGACTAATGCTGCATAGAGAATCGTGAAAGCTCGGAATATCGGTTGACGACTCGTGATAAGACAGACAAGGGGTCGTTGGTCCCATCGAAGTAGTCGAGACCTCATTCGTAACTTGCTTCAAAGACGACAAAAGTTCCAGGACACCTACACATCCGACGAGTATTGAAAGCAATAGCCCCATTCTTCTCCTTTTTATTCGAATTCTCTAAAGTTGTATAAGACACCTCCTCTCTGCCTCTCTCTCTCTCTCTCTCTCTCTCTCTCTCTCTCTCTCTCTCTTTCTCTCGTTAATAAGCTGACTCATCGATCAATGAGGCTACATGTCGGTCTCATGAATTTGATCATTGACCGTCGATTGTTTCGCGACTGCGAAAAAAGCAACCCCGAAAAAAACTCCGATATTAGCGAGCAATACTTTTGGAATGACGAACCTCGATGACGTCACACACATACACGATCCCGCACACGAGCGCAAAGACGCGCCGGGTGACCGGAGTTTCGATTGCGTAAGAAAACACCCACACTCGTACTTCACCCCGGTCGTCGTCGTCGTCGTCGCCGTCGCCGTCGCGTTTATCGTTGTAACATTTCATCCGTTCGCGACCGTTCCGTACATTCACACTACTCCCGAGACTCGCAAAGCAGCGGGCACATCGACGGATCAAAATTGGCCCACATTTAGTAACGCAACGGAATTATCGCGTATACAAACACGTATATTCTTCATATTTGAAGACCGAAGATCTCTCGCGCTCGTGTCCTTTTGTGCTAAACGTACGGATGAGACGCGAACGTTTAAGCGACAATGCCTTTCTCTATTGCCGCACGGTGTCTATCGTTATCGGGAGATAAAAGACACATGGCCGATTAATATGCCGTCCGACGCTATACTGGTTTCATTTTCCGCGTTTGAAATCTGCCACAACGAACGACCCGAACACCTGAACTGCTTGGACCTCTAACGTCGTCGGTTAAAGCTTTATGAACAGTTGCAATGCAACTGGTATATTGCAAAAGCTTGAAGGCGCATAAGCATTGACGACGATAGACAAAACCAACCGGGGCTTAAGGCTAAAGTTAGATCGCATGTCCCTGGACCCGAGAATCTTTTGACTGAGTGTCCTTAATGCGTCTCACGCACGGGCCTAAAGACACATATGCATATATGTATATATATAATATAATCGATGAATGCCACGATAATTAACGACGTACCCTAGACGATTCTATTTGGCAGCGCCCTCGTTATTGCCAAGTAACAACACGAGCAACGTGTATCATACGCACACGCGAGATCGCAAACGGTGTCACGATGAACCAATAATTTTACGACAAAATGACAAATTTTCTGTCCTAAAGTTACACGTCTCGGTGGAGAGACGAGACAAGGTGAGTTCGGCGTCGTACTCGCACACGAATGTCATTTTGACATCGTGGTGAAGGCATGCGTTTTACGATAGACTAATACATCCCGGCGATCGGCCGTGACACGAGAAGTTTTACCGTGTTCCCTCTGGCAACGCTTCTCAGCTTTCGTGGACTTTTTATTTCACGATAGTTTCACTAATATGCCGAAACATTCACGTATAGTCGGGATCAGCCATCTGACAGTAAACTGCACAATCGTCTCGAAGTCTTAACAATTTAACACTAGATTTGCCAGACCGGCCATTTTGACTGCTCGCGCAATTTCAGACAAGGTTGCCTCCCTTTTTTTCGTGTTTCTCTTTTCCGCTTCAACCTCCTCATCGGTAAAACAAGATCTTTCCGAATGCGCGGAATGGATCTTAACGCTAGATTTACCAGCTCTTTAAATATACCTTTGGTAGAAATAGGCATATTTAAATAGCTGATAAATCTAGTGTCAATGCCCTGTTGATGGTGAAGCTATACCTTGCACTACTTTGGATCGCGTCGTGTTTGGCTTTTTTCAAAAAACGAAGGGGATAAATTGTCCAAATTTAATTCTACCCAAATTCGCTATCAACAGCAGAATTACGAATAAGCCGAAAAATCTCATCATTTCCAATAAGTTATTTGTACAAATAATCGATAACATCGTAAACGTTGATTGTTGGTACTGCAGGCTGTCATTTAATGGAAAATAGGCGAACGTAAAAATGTAATCCCCATTGTGGATTTTGTGCTTGACACCAGCATTTGTATAATATTGTATATTTCACGTCTATTTAAACAAAAATGCCTCGTTATTGATTAGATTGCTTCTCTGACGATAAGCTGCAGATCTGACGTAACGTTTTCCATTGCCAGCTAAAAGATCGGTTGGTCTACCCTAATAATTTCCAAATATAGATGAAGAGAATGATATTTTAAGACTTTGAATATCGCGAATGAAAGGATCAGCGAAAACATGAAAGACGTAGGCATCTAGAGCCACATCATTGGTTTTATTTTATTTTCGTTACCTCATCGCTTCTCGGTCCGACGTCAGAAGATTATCGTCTTCCATATTCCCCCATCACTCCCCGTCTCCCTCAATCTTGTTCACTTCATCTTCGCTCTATATGATTTCATCTCTCTTCAGAATACAGTGTGTTTTGCGCGCGGTACTAAACATCAAGTTGACTCTCGGTTATCCTATTAGCTGGCCCTGTTCCAGCCGCGAAAAATGGCACGGGGCTTGTTGAGATCACCTCGTGGCCCTATCGAACACTCGATGACTTATATTTAACCTACTCTTCGGTACGAGGCGTGTAAAAGTAGATATAAATATATGCGCATATACGTACATCCATATACACATATCGCCATTTCTTATACAGAGTCTCGTCACTCGATTGAACAGAAAAAAAAACAGAAGGATATACATATACAGAGTGTAGTAATAAGCTGTCTAATGGATGGACCGATAAAAAAAATATTTACGATTCATTTTTTCCTTTATTGACAGTGAGATTTATGTTCTTCCCACTAACGAACAGATGACTTGATCTTTTTATCTCCCATCTTCCGCATTTTTATCTCTTTTTGTCATCGACAATTATCCCCCACTTCCTGTTAAAGCCATCGTGGACTCAAACACAACGAGAGTACGTAAGACACTGCTGTTGGACAATTTTTCGGGTGGTCAATTGAATTCTTTAAGGGGTAACGTAGATGCGTTTATGCATACTCATGCACGAGATAATACGCGTTACCTATGCTCGAAATAAACGTTTCGTTGATGGCTTCTGCTGTGCGTATGCGATACGAGCGAAAATAAATTCGGCATGCATTTCCTCTCTCGCTCTCGAGGTTCCTCATCGTTGATCTCGTCTCTCACCATCTTGCTTCTTACTCGCGAAATACTTCTCGAGAATTATTATCCCTCCCAGCTTCGTGGACACTCGTAGATTTATTGCAAAAAGATGAACGAGCGGCGCTACCGTTGGCTATATCGGGAAAAACATTCACATGTCCGCTCGTGGAAAAACGAAACGAAATTTCAGTGTTCCAGACCTCCCAGCGATACAATGACGTCCATCATGTTTGCCGAATCAAAAACTCGGTTGACGTCGCATAATTTCGACCTGAATTTCAATTATCTCGCCCTGTTTCGCGGCGTTGGACGAAACTGCAAGACCACAAAGTGTCAAACAGCAACAATACTGGTGCTATTTTAAGCGATGATCAGAGAGCTGATTTTTTTAGAATCCTCGAGCTCGCCTCGTGGCAAACGGCAGAGGAACACTGTGGTCGCGCAAAACTTGAGAAACGCGAGTGTCTAACTGATTGAAAATTCGCGGAATATCAGAAATTTTACTACCCTTTAAGGCTGTCACGCCTACTTTACGACCTTTGTAAAATGTTAATAACGCAATCTTCTATCCGTAATGTCGCAATATTATTCGATTCTTTTGCCAACGAAATATTCGAGCACCTTAAAAATGTTTCCTTCGTTAAAACAAATATCTCGAGAATAAACGTCACGAATTCATCGACTTATGTCTGCGACGTTTCACACTAGAAGAAAGGAAAATTCGCCAAAAAAAAAAAACGGACGTAATTCTGCCAAAAAGTGTATCGCTTCGTCGAGGTAATTGGTGTCAATCCGTTCGGACCGCAGCATTAATTTTCCTGGCTTTTCCCCTGTTTTATTCACTTTTTTCTTTCATTATTTTATCAATCGTCTTCGCACCACACCAGAATTGGTTCGGTGACATAATCACCGACCGACCTCGTATGTTTTCTTTTGGTCTTCCGGTTAGGCCATTATATGGAAACAACGGACGAATGAATCATTCAACAGAATAAAGTATTCCGTCATACAGGAAAAAAATGGATTATACTTTGATCTCTCAAATTTTGTTCAATTAAAATTATTCGACAGATCGAAAAACAGATGTTATGAAATCTATTTTCAGAAGTTGAATATAATTTATCGGATATATATGCTGATGACACTTGGCCACGGTCATTCGTTGGCATTTTACTTTCGGATGAATCCTTCTCGATGTACACAGACAAATTTACTTGGATTACATCATAATAATCGTCTCTCGAATACAAGTATATTTCCGCGTTAGGTCGATCTCGCAAACGTCGTTTGAACGTCGACTTGGTTTTCCTGGTGGCAGTAGTTCAAACTCATCAATAGTGTCAATTATTTGCAGAGTGACCAAAATCACTCGCAGCAAGAGAGACAGAGAGAACTAGAGAGGGTGACTCAATGAAAGAGACAGAAAGATAGTCTCGCGTGCAATGGCTGAATGAATGTTGCTTGCAACCGAACCTTAACGTAGTAAGCGAAGAATGTGGCACCAGGAAGCGTCATGTGCTGGTCAAGTGCAAAGACCGGGTCAGAATGCAGGCTCGTGATCGAGCGATATTTTTTTCTCAATGTTCCAACACGAATTTGCCATAAAAACAATTTGTAATAATACCTATGCATTTATCGAGGAAAAACAATATGGTCCAGAGATTGAAGTAAAAAAAGATGCTCTATGGAGTATGGACTACGATATTTCGTGAAACTGAATCGTCAAGCACGGTTCGAGATGAGGTCAAGAATTAATTGGTTCATCGAACGCAACAATTGGCGACCGAAGTCAAAGTATCATATATCAGCTACGAATTTCGTTATAAATCGCTGCAAGACTGCCAATAACTGACTAGTCGTTACTCTAAAAAAAATATTCTAGAAAAATGTAATGCGTCCGTAAGTTTTTAAATTATACATATTTATTAGCGAAAATTCTGGCAACGGCTTGCAATGTCTTTTATGAGGGACGAACGATCGTTTCAGCCGACGGATTCCATTTTTTTTATTTATCCCGAAAGAATTTAGTTTTCAAGAGCAATCATTGCAAAAATATTGATAAACGAATTTAAGTGAATTTCTTTCTTACTCGCCTCTGGACTATAGATTTTATCGTCATTCAGTGTCAAGTTTCCATTCTTATATTATTAAATCAAGATCCCGGCCCAAGTCGGAGCTTCTTATATCACTTACAGTCGGCTCGTGTGCATCAATGCTATAAATTTCACCAGCTTTCTTTTTTAATCGTCCTTCACACTTGTCTGAATCATCGTTGAACGAGGAATCAAGCCGAAGCATTTTTTTTGTTCTCATACTTCAGCGGAGCATTTTCCGCTGTTGAATAGGACGAAAGTTTATTTACCGAACGCGAATTATGCCGAAATGTGCAGAGAAAAGTGTCCACGGAATCGATATGCTGACTTTCGAAGATAAATGGCATTATTTTCATGAATTCAAAAACGTGTGAATCTATTCTGGAAATCGAACGTTGGATAAATAAATATCCCACCGCTTCTGTGTACTCTACGAATGGATTTGTCTGTTTCAAATCAATGGGATCTGAGTCAAAGCAAATGTATCATCCTGCCAATTGCACAAATTGCAACATGGCATTGATAAATTGTCCTCTAAATATGTTTCATCCATACTAATGTTGGAAATACGAAAGTAACGCGCTGCCTGTTTGATACCATTTCGCGGCCACGTCGCTAAACGCATATCGATGAAGTTTGGCTGGGCGATAGCTTCTATCTCGAGGAAGGGCATGAGCTACCTTACGGAATTTTTTTTTCCACATAGATATATGTTTGGTCTGTTTTTCTCAAAATTAATACACTGCTTCATAACAAACAGTGAATTTCTTATCTGTCATTTAGTTAGATATTTTTTTTATAACCCTCTTTCTTTTTTTTCGAGAGATCAAGTTCTGTGTTTCATTTTCAACAAGTTTACCCACGATAAATATTTTTGTATAAATATTTTCGTATAAATAATTAGATTTAAAAAAGTACCTATTCCACGCGAAGGAGCTGCTAACGGCTAGATTCCAATAAATTCTCTCTGGACGAATTAAATCCCTTACGGACGTAATTTTTGAATGGTTCAAAAGTTTCAAAGCATCATCTCGCTATGTCGCTGTGAACCTTAAACGTTGAACCTGGTACACGGCGTTACCGTGTCAAGGTCGAAAGTCAACGTTGGAACGAAAATGGAACGTAACGACTGAGACCTCAAATTCTCAGCGTTTTATCCTATCTCTTTCCGAAGCGAATTTAGCAGGGTGGTGCAAACAGTCGCGTGCAAGCTTCTTCCTTTCCGCTGTAAAGTATAACTGCAAAAAAGCGTTGTTTTTCAAGTCGAAAATGCCGGATTATCGCGAAAAAAGATGCTTCACTTCTGGCTCAGCGGGACTTTATCGACCAGCTCGGAATATATACACTTGTCTGGGAATTTGGGAAATAAAAAAGAGGACTGAATCTTTAAATAGCGAATACATGCATCGAGTACGGGGTAAGTCGTTGGGGAATGATCGAGAACCGAGTGTTAGCCTCAAAGCATTCTGGTCAAATAAATATTAATAGTCCAGAAGCTGAATACAAAAAAGGGTCTAATTTATGACACCGGCTCAGACCGATTATGACCGACGAATTCGTGTAGAACCGATGCCCCTAATGAAGGCTTGATACTTTCCAACCGCAGATTTTGGGAGGCTTTTTTTTGGCACGAGGTCAAAGTTGGCAAAACCATGTTTTTGAGAGATAGCGTCGAAACTATTGATTCCAGGAAAAAAAAGTTGAGTAACTATTTGTAGGTATTGGAAAAACGAACAATTTGGCGGGTCGCAAACTGAAACCGGTTGATTAGTTCGCTCGCAATAAATTAAAAACCAGCCAAAATGGCCATTTCTATTATTCTCCATTATTGATTGAAAAATGCGTGTACAGCCTCTAAAATCTCAGAATATATGCCCCTCGGTAGACTAAGCGAGTGTGCAAAATTGGAGCTCGATCGAATGAATAGTTTTCGAGCAAAGCTATTTGTTATTAGAAAACCGACCTTTTTCGCGAGGAATTTGCAGAGCGGGAGAATGTCGCAGTGTAATGAAACAAAAACGAAGTTAATCCGAAAGAATCGTACGATCATTATAATCTTAATAATTGTCCGATGAGCATAGTAACTGAAACGACGTAATTTGTCGAAAAAAAAACGAATGATCCCGAATCACGCTTGTCGCGAGTGTAGACATGTTTATAAACCTCCTCGTTGATCGTTCCAAATTTTTAGGAATTTACGATCACAGAATGTTACGATCGCACGGAAACAAAAGATCGTAAAACTCTGTGGCGATTCAACAAGAAAAATGATGTACGACAGTCCGCTTAACCGCGACTGAAATAAATGTTTTCTGGATTCATCAATTTTTGTGCAATTGTCTCTGTGTGCGTGTGTGTGAATAATGCCACACTCGACTTACCGAAACACGTGAGGACTTTAGTTCTCTAAGCGATAGATGAGATTTTCTTTGGGCTACAGTGATTGTCAGACGTTCAAATGTTGCATTTGACGAAATTGAGAGGGAATGACATAGTCTTGTATAGATTTGCCCAATGTTAATTCAGTGTACGCATTAAAAAAATGAGATGTATGTATATTTATAATGCAAAACCGTCGCGCAGCGTTAGGCAGCAATCATAAAACCGCTTTGGCCGTTTTTCGATGACTGACGAATGCATCGAACTGCACGTATACTCTGGACAGTGCGAGTGCCGTGGATAAACGAGATTTCGTCGCCAGAGAGTGGTGGGAGCTTCGATGTGAAGTCAAAATAGATCGCTCTTAATACGTAAACTTCGTATCGAGGTGTCATATAGTCATCGACAGGGAGTGAAAAACCAGTAAAATTATACCGCGTGCTTTGTGCTTTCGTAACCGAGGAAAATTTCATCTTGAACTGATGAAATAATATAAAACAAGACATCGACTGACTGATGGCGCTGAAAAAATCACTAGAGTAAATAATGCGGATGATTTTCTGATGTTTCAAAGGCTCTGCTCCGAAATGTGAAAATATACGTTGGAGCTTTTCATTACCGCGAAAAGAATCGACGTGAACCGTGATTTTTATTTTTATTAAAACGGTTAATATTAAAAATAAATCGTAGTCGACCCCGTCCACGTTATTTTATTTAAATTTCAGCGTGATTGGTCGTGGAAATTCGGAAAAAGTACAACGAACACCGTTTTCGAAGAGGTCAGAGGCTGAGATGGGGTGAAATTGAGAAAAAAGCCGAAGAAACGAAATGTGAACTCTGCGAAAAATTCTTTAATTACAGCGACTGCTTTATCATTTTTTTGCGACAGGAAAACAAAGATCCGATCAATCGCGTTTGATAAAAAGATCGTAGACAGTGCTACCGAATTTTTCGAATTAAATGTGTTACGTCGATTGGTCGATGGGGTTTGAAACGTATAACTATAAATCTATAAGTGTCTGTGAATAAATACGATAAAAGTGAGGTTGCATTGCACAAAGAAACACCTTGATAAAAAAAGGAATAATAGATAAAGTAAAATTGACAAACCATACACGTATCAATTTTTGTTTTTCTGGAATGCATAATTAATTGGGTGACATTCGGATTCTTACGGCGGTTGACTACATTTTTCAAAATGATTATTCAATTTCGGTTCGGACATTAAAGTATTCGTGAATGAAATATTGATCGCAAGGTTTTTCGTGTTTTCGATTTGAAAAAAAGTTCGAAAAAATGATAAACATTAGATAAATGTTCACCTTGAGCAGCGATTTTCTCTGATAAATCGGCTGCTGTATCGTCAATGACTCGCGTGTGAATGAAAAAATAACGAAGCAAAAATTCATCGTCTTCGAGCTCGATGATCGAGAAATTCGAAAAATAATTTTCAGCAGTCATCTAAATGAAGCCAAAATTCAGTCTTGGTCGTAAGACGATGAACGACGGAGAATGACGCAATTCATTTCTGTCATTCCTGTCGTAATTTCACGACAACGAGTCGCTTCGTATTATCGCAATATGCATTCCAAAGATATTTCGAGAGTTCACGAAAACTTATCCATGCGCTATATATCTCTCTGGCAAGAGGTATCTCGCATGGTCGGTATGTCAAGCAAGGAAAACCATCGAGACTTCTCGTCCACGAGATTTCGTCATCGGCATCTTTCCCAAGAATTAAAAACGAAAATATCGCAAGCACGTGTTTCGCTGCGAAACGAATATGTTTGACAGAAAAAAAGCCGACGAATTGGTCAAAATGAAAATAAGAAAAAACGTACTCTTATATTCATTTTCTCACTGAGAATCCGACGGGATACCGTCGAATTACAATTGTACGAACGCGCCGATGGCGAAGTTAGTCCGGTTATGTAAACTAAAGTTAATCAAATGTATTTTATATATCACGCGGATTTACACGCTCAAATAGCCTCTACGGCTTTGATCGTGTGCATACCTATATATAATATATATATATACACACAAAGCTCCGTCCTTAAAATGAAAAAAAAATCTGCATGGTCCTTATCGATTCACCGAGAAACGAACACGGTAAACCTTGAAAAAAAAACGCACAGCTTGTACTTATATTTGGGTCATCGGTTTCGTATACCTCGCGACTTTTTTACGGAGAGCAATGCCATCCCGAATCGGTTCTTCGGTTTGTGGCTATAAAAATTCCTTGCGCAAACTCCGTCGCGTGTCTTCGCAAAGAAATCCGGCCTTATATCGAAGTCGTCACAACCATAAATGGACCGGACTTGATTTTTCAAAGCCTTCGGCCATCCGAATTCATCGTTGCGGATATATCGATGACACGCGAGTGCCAAAAGGATGTTAAAATCTACGTTCGCACGCGACTGATAAGCCCTTTCGATTACAACGATCGAAACATTTATGTGCATGTACATGTTCGAAACCCAAAATCCATTGGGTTTGTATATCGAGTACCGAAACTAAAGTAAATATTCTTTTTTTTATCCTCATCGGTCGATATTTTTGCAACACTGCTCTGGCGTCTTATTTAACTATGGGACTAACGAGATTTGAAACATTTTTCTGGGCGTCCAAATTGAAATTCTAGTCGGTAAAGAAGAGCCCGATCGATAGAGCAGAAGGTGGCGACATTATGTACCGCCGGTTGAAAAGGGAGAGCGTGATACTTTTGGCAGTCGAGAGATTTTTTCCCTCGCGAAAGATTGATGAACGTCGATTTTTCTCTCGTTTGAAAATAAAGAAAGTAAAACTTTTTCCAGGTGTTAATTTTGACGAAGAAGATTTTGGAAATGGGACAATATTTTCGGGATTTTTCATTAGCAACAAAAAAAATGAGAAAGTGGCTGAATAAATCATTCGTAAGGTGCATAACAAACAAAAATTGGTACGAATTCGTAATAATTGATAGGATAAAGACGAACCTCGTCGCAAGCTGCGCATCTCGGTTTGAGTTGTTCAGCGTAATGTCTTTCGCAATAGAGCGCATCGTCGTGAACGCAGTAAGCGAGATCGACCAGCAATTCTTGACACTGCGTGCATTGGAAGCACGAAGGATGATACGAAAGACCTAATTTGCTAGCCGATATAACGAGACTTCCATATTTGAGGGGTTCCTGACAAACGCCACATTTCTGAAATGATAGAATCGCGAGGTAACGAATGAAACGTTATTTTTCATCGAAATTATTTCAGTTATCGTTGCACGAGAGAAAAGTGCGAAAAGAAATTATTCGAAAATGGGACTCACATGGCCTCGTTCAAGAATTTCTTTGACGCTTCCGATATCGAGAGCAATCTCGTTTCTCGCAGCCATAAAATCATCTGCACTAGCGGAATGTTGAGAATCCAGGTGTCTGCAGTATGCTCTAGCTAGATCCTGCTTCGGCAACTGCGTTGCCAATTGACGATCCCTATGACGCTCACCCGGTGTGCCGATTCTCGGCACCGATATTTCCGGCAGCATCGAAAAATATTCTTCTACCTGGAACAATATAAAACAATTACCGAACGATGACAAAAATAAGATTGTCATTTTATTTCAATTGCAGTCTTTAATCCAGCATCAAACGCCTATGTACGTTTTGTCGATCAATTTTTTAAGCGAGTTTAGTTTCAAGCAAGTTTGACCAATGCAATTCAACGGCTTTGCGCGCTTTTGATTTTTCGTAAAACCGAAATCATATATTTATTTCTCATTTATTGTATAATAAAAGCAAATCGACTTTCGGGATTGATCATATTCTAGTATCATAAATTCCTCTGTTAACTCCATCGCAATTTTTTTTTGCGATGGAGAAATCGGAGTAGATTAAACTTGTAGAAATTTAAAATTTTACGACTTTACAAGTTGCATGCTTTCCCATATTTACTGGAATCGAAATCCAATGGCGAAAATTCGACTGGAAATAAAAGCAATACGTTCGCATTATTTTGTTTCGGTATTGGTATTATGGTATATTTAAACAATCCAGTGTTACAGACGCGAAAGTAACTCTGCCTGTTACTCGTTATCTCTCTACAGTTGCAGCCTTAGGCAGCCTTGTTTTGTGTTTGCACTTTTTCATAAGCACGACATTTCTCGAAAAAAATCTTTTCCTGCGTAAATTTCATTTACAACACAGCGTTTTTTGTTTTTCGATTCAAGGAGCACGTACAGTAAGAGCGCCGAATGAACTGGGACATGCGGTGGTCTTTTACGTTTCCGACACTCGGATTTTCCCACTTTTCCGTCAAAGTTTGGTTGATTCAAAACATCCAAAAAAGTACAATCGAATAAGCTTTAGCACCCATGTGCATCCATTCGCGAAATCGTCTCGCGATCGGCGAATTGTCAACGCATCGGATCGCGACTAGCCTCGATCGAAAAGTCATGAAATTTACTCGAACTTACTTTTTGGATCGAAATCGATAAAAGTGGGGTGGAAAAGCGAAAAAAACCGCGTGTCTCCGTTCAATTAGCTCGCACGTATGTTTACGTGGAAGGTTCAACGAACTGTCCCATGAGATTATATCGAGCAAATCGACGTTTCTGCGTCAAAAAGTATTTCATGGCTCGATGGTATTCCCGGATATTCATCATTCAAGCCGAAGAAGTGTTTTAATCGTAAATTGCAACCATAAATACTGCATCGTTTTTCATCGCTTTTTTTTGAGTTCCACTCACAGACCGCGCGGTTATACGAGTGCACAAACTCGTAAAACCAGCGGGGAGAGAATTTATCATAAAGAGCGCTGGCTCGCACATATGAGAAATGCGAGATTTTCGCAATGTACCGCGCGAGCTTTAGCAAACGTTCGCTACTTTCTCGTAACCGCGCACATATACGCATATCCTCGCGCAATTTAAGTTATGACAAGCTTTTTGGAAATATTGAAGCGAGGGCACGATGCCAAGCTCGCCGACCAGCCAGCACGGTGTACTTTTGGTCTCATGTATACTGCTCTTATATATTTAACATAATTAACGTGACGAACGCGCGTATATACATCGACCGTACTGACAAACGAACAGGGCCATTTGCATCCCTTTTCATCTTAAATCTTACATGTATCAGCATAAAAAGACGCACGAACAGCAAACTCGATATTTAAACCTTAAGAAAAAATTTCTTTACACCGCATCGTGTCACCTCGAAAGGTACGAAAATTACACGAGGTTGAGAAAACTTTGCACAAATTATCAATGGTATAACGGATAAAAATCGTTATTATTATTATTATTGTTGTTAATTTACAACTGATTTCTGATTTACAATAAGAGTTTTCTATATATTCGAATAGCAGCGGTATCGATGAATCAAAATCACCATTTTCATGCCGCTCGTCAAGTTCCAAACTTAATTGATCAACCTATTTCCGACGGAGCAGTTTTGAGGCCTGGAAGTTGCTGGTATTTCAAAAATAAGCACAGATACTATAGGTATGAGATGCGCATTTGTAGAACTGTATGAAATCCGATCTAAGGTAACCAGCTCTTCATATACACCCGTCAGCCTTTGATATTCTATTTGAACATCCATCAATTACCGAATCATACATCGCTCCGTGTGTTGTGGAGCTAATCGACCCATCACTTTTTTCGAAAACAGAGTATGTCTATTCGCATAAGACGCCCACGAGTTACCAAAGTTCCCGTTGTAAACCGAGTCAGATTACGAGGAACTGTGCGAGAGCGAATCTATCATTTACGCTAATATTAACAATATTTATAAAGTCAAAGTTGGCAAGACGATTGAGAAAGATTTACTATGAACCAGCAGTCAATCGAATACACCAATAATCGATAAACAATTAATAAGGTTGTGTTTGATGACTACACAAAAAAATAATGATGTTCTCTTGCAAAAATAAATTCGTAATCTAACGCAAAAGTTTTTTGTTCCGCCACAGCCGACCTTTTTTTACGTTGCAAGTGAAAGATTTGCAAAAGTAACTCACCTTGCTCGGGGATAGTCCAGGCGGCGCCCAAGTCAATCCTCGATCTCTTGGGTCGAATCCCACGGAACTATTGGGACCTTCTCCTTTGAGACCCAGTCTAGCACGAACGGAAACCCACTCTTCGTGGCAAACGTCGTGTGCCTCCCTGGGACATTTGCAACTCGTGCAATTTTTCCTGGAATAATCAAAGAAGATTTCGGTTCAAAGACAACATCATCAGGAGAAAAAAAAACATTTCATGACCGTTGTAACGGAATTAGCAACAGACGGTAAATAACCGTGAGCAATCATGACATTTATTCAGTATTAGTCACGTGTGTAAATTTAATTCGATTTGATTGAATTTTACGTCACGACTGTACATCATTTTTATTTCGCTCTGAGAGAAGATTTAATCGAGACTAAAATACGTCAGGTCAAGATTTTATCCGCTCGGATAGCTTAGGTGTATACGGCGGAATAAATATTTGCAATCTTGCTCGTTACTCGAGTCTTCCTGAAAGCTGGGGAAAAAAATCATTGCGTCGTAATTGAGCGTCGGATTCAATAGGGTTTTTTTATTGCCAGCTTAATCAAGTATATATGCCAAAACATTGCGAAATGTCTGTTGGGTTAATTAATTTTATTTCTTCCCTACGGATAGGGAACGTTTCGTCGCGCGCAATTACGAAATGTTTATTTTTTCCTTTATGAACATTTCCGGATCGAACTAAGACTTTAATCCTGTGACAGACTGACCAATCAAAAGACCGTGAAATATTTATTATATGCATTTTTTTCCAACACAATTTATCGTCGAACGCCCAGTCTAAGAATCTCGTTAGTTTTCTTCTTTAATGTACGATGGAAAATGGTACATAACTCTCATGCGAGTAGATCGTATAATCAGTGAGATGCATTTACGGCGGACGTTTATTGTGATTCTACACCACACCCTTCCTGATGTCAGCCCCAAGGCTATGACTTTCAAACGTCGCACTTTCCGACCCTTTGCTATAATAATGCAGAAGGGTGGCCTCTTTTTTCCTCCTTAATTCACCCCTCGCATAGGGGGCAAACTTTTTCCATCATCGTTACATGGCATATTCGTTTCGGTCTTCGACAGACAGATTTTCCGAACAAATGTTCCCAATCGTAATCAGTGAAGCATATTTTCAGTCTCCAGATTTTCTTTTTTCGAAGAGAAAAAAGATTGAGACAAAATCGAGAAAAAAATGGTAACTGAAAAATAAAGTGACGAATGTGTACGGTGGATTAACAAATGCCGAAAAATATTTGTAAAACGAACCTATTTTGAATGTTACGCGATGTTTTTATGCTTGCGAGGCTAATCAAGGGGGACGACGGCTTCAGCTTTCGTCTAAGCTGACTTCGCAACTTTCAAAGAGAAACAGAAAATCGAGATTTAGTCGTGTTTAGTAACAAACCCACGGTCAAGTTGAAATTGCACACGTTGAACATGTCGGTTATTCATAGCTTCGTCATTATTTGACACGGGTTGCGTATATCGTTTGGAACCGAGGAATCTTTCATTTTCTTCCATTCGGTAAAAAATAAACACATGCGCGAACACCCCAGCAATACAGAAATAGATTCGAAAGAGACGAATTTCTTTTTTTCCAATCGTACGACGAATTTGTTACGCAATTATCACGCCAGCCGGTTCAAACACGGTGATCAAAGTACGCAAAAGTCATTTCTAATTACATGGCTCCATTTTATGAAAACCGAAATGGAGAATTACGAGAACGATGGAAAAAAGGATCTCAAAAAAAGATTTTTGATGGAACGTTGTCCATCGTTCCATCAGCGTCAATGCTGATCGTATGCAAAAAATAGGTGAAATGTTTGTAGTAGGGATAAAAAAGATCGAGAAAGAAAAGAAAATAAAAGAATCCCGCGACTTTTCGTTTTATACGACCGGAAATATTCGCGCTTTGATAATGTCAGCGAGGCACTTGTAGAGTTAAACTCGCTCGATGAGTGCTCTCGGAGGAAGTCGTGCATTGCAATGACGGACCAAGTACCGCGTAATAAAACGCGATTGAGATATAGAGATAGAGAGAAGGAGAGACATTTGCTCGTGACCGCCATTTCATTCGCGTTTCAATATCGAAAGAGACAGGGCGAATTTGGGTACAATTAAAATTATCTCGAAGCGCGTGGGTCGCGATGTCCAATTATCGAAACGCTCGCTACACGATTCATTCGTGTATTCAGACGTCAAACCGTGGAGGGTAGACGCGATAATTGAAAAACGTCACGCAACATATGGGCTCTACACACGAGGCTGAATGTAAAACCGATCCTACTAAATAGACATAAAAGGATGGATGAGCAAAAATAATGTGTAGGTCGGCCTGAGCGATCAGGGGTGGTAAAAGGGCTGTTGGCGTGGCACAAGGGGTGGCTCGAGAACAAAGAAAAATGGTTATACACCCTTTGATTCCTTCGCTCTTATTGATTGAACGAATGATCATTTGTACCGAATATCAGGTGGATTTTACCTGTGATACTGATCTAACCATCACATTAATGCTTCGCAGACGAGCGATGACCTGAGGTTTTTTTTTCCTTTGGAATGAACGTAGAATATTTAAATAGCTCTATGTGTTTGTATATGTTGATCTTGTAACTTTTAGCTGCAAGGAACACGACGCCAAATTTGTCGCATATTCTCCCGGATTTTATTGTCACATCGAATGATTCATCATCCCTAATAAGCACTTTCTGGTTTCTGGGATGTGAGGAAACGTAAATCGAAGAAATCGAAGGAGTATAGCTCACTGTAGAAAACCTGGTGAAAATCGGAGGATCTTGAAAAGAATTCAACGACATTTAATTTGATACGTTCTATCGAATTACTTTCTCAATTTATCTGGCAATCAGTCTAGTTCAAACAAAATTAATCCTTTCCGGCTGGACGAATATCTTTGAAGTATTAAAAAATGAAAATCTGCTCGGCAAGGAAATAATTTTACTCATTTTTTTTCCCTTTAGGGGAAAATTGAATTTTCAAAGCAACGTTCTTCATGAAAACATGTGAGCGTTTTTGTTTTTGCCACTTTGTTGCGGCTGAAAAAATGTAGATATTTTTTTCTCAGATACCTGACGTAGAAAAAATGCTTCTTTCGATTGCACAAACGTCCTCGCTATGCTCGAATCATGCTTGATTATCTGTGTATAATTCGCCGTAACGTACATCGTACGCTACGCTCTCAGGAATGACAGTCGAATGCTGCATGGATTTTTTGTGCCCACACGATATTTCATTTCGCAAAAGTTGACCGTCGGCAGTCTTTATCGTGAATATGTGTGACACGCAATATAACCAATCGGGATTTATAGTCCCGACTTGTCATTAAACTGCGCACGTATATTATATCTGTATGTTGCCCACACAATATTTCATTGAGACTCTTCGAGGACCTCGATAACCGCAATTTCACGAATGATTTAGTTCGATCGTTTTTTCTTCGCGGATACTTCCTCCGTAGTGTCCCGTATGCAACGTGAAGAAATCCCGACGGCAACAAACGAAAAGTCACACAGCAAACCACAAAGTAAGCAAAAATTAGATCAGAGATGCGAGGAGTCGGCGCTGCCGAGTTGGAATGTTAATAAATTGTCACGATAGGCAAAGACAAACGTGTTGGAAATTAAATGCGAAAGAGTACATTGTCACACGCCATCCGGGAAAAATGTGTAGGCCGCACCGATGTTGGTGAAGTTCCAGCAAAATATGCTCGAGCATTCTCCGACTCTCTTGAAATACACGAGGAACAATTACGAATTCGCGAAGCGAATTCGAATTCCCCAACGATGACGGAAAAATGTGTAGGAAAACAAAAATGTTGAAATTAGCCGAACGCTCGTAGTCCTTTGGTGCAATTGTAAGCTATGGAAAGTCCTTTTAAAGCACGCGGGTAGCTCGATAACTCGAAGCACCAAAGCTTATGAGCATGAATATGTTTGTATGTCCACACGAGTTAATGTGTGCCGACGTTATACTACTCGATGTTAAATGAGGGTAATAAGATTTGCAATGGGTCGGAGCGAAGCTCGGGAGATAACCACGACGACCCAGACCTCATTTTCAGCGGATGCATTTGCATTCTAACCGGACAACCAAAAATAATACGCTGTAAATATGTATTGCACGTGCTCGAAACGTCAATAACTTTGTCTCGTTCGAAATACGGATCAAATGGTCATGTGTTGTTGGCTGCAAGCGCTATTGAAGCAATTTCCATATTTGTTAACAAATGCTCCGCCATTTGCACGAAGGTTTATGTCACGAGTAACCGTTATTTGGGAAACTTTTGTGAATTTTGCTAGCAACACATGTGTGGCAAAGTATTTTGCACAAAATAAAACTCGACATGGAAAATCATGTCGACAAACCACTGACAAAAATTGATGACGATGTTAGCTCTATACATATATTCGTCAGGAGATACAAATCACGTGGTACATCAATAGGAAACATAAAAAAGCTCGAGTGTCGTTTTATTTTTACCTAACTATCAGCTCGAAAAGCTCGAATTGATCGAAGACTTTACAGTAGAGATGTAAGACTCTGACACAGGCCCACTTCATGCCGGGCCATGGGGCAAGACTGAGGTCCAGACCGTCCTCCAGAGGGCATTTGCCAATGGCGAAGCTTCTCTTCAATTCTGCACCGGATATCGTTGGGTAGCGATGTTTCCTATCTAGCATAGGATTTCTACGTCCACGAGGTTGTAATTCACTCTGTCCAGTCTGACGACTCACTTCTAATCCTCTGTTTATCTCCGTACCCGAGAGAGTCGTATATCTCTCCCGTCTATCGAGCGACGAGGTTTTCCTATAAAAGTCCTTCTCCGGAACTGATGGGCACCTTGTGCGCATTGGTTCTCGAATCGGCGGACTGATTGGGCGTTTTTTCGGCTTGGGTATTTTGACGCGGATACCCTGAGGTTCCGCACCCGGTCCCGCTATGCATGATATCCTAACTTCCATCTTTTGACCCTCCTGGATTGGACCCTTTGGGCTCATTCTCGATATTCCAGCTGATACCAGTAATACCGATGTCGTTGAAAGCTTTTGGCAAACGTTCGTTAAGTCTGTTGAGGTTTCAGATGGGTCTAGCGTTATCCCCAAGTTTCAATGACCTTGCAACATTTTTGGTACTTGAAAAACAGTGTCCGCATATTAAACTTTCCGGATAAATGTGTAGTCGTACTGTCGATCCAATCGCTTTTTCCGTTGAGAACATTATGGCTGCTACGGTGCATCAGCGTGTTCTCCTCGTTATATACCTTGTGAAGATCAATGAATCAACTGGCAACTGATGAAATCCCGAGGATTGACATGCGGCTTAACATGGCACATTGGCCTCTCATACGTTGTTGCTGAATGCATGAAATGATACTATCTATGCATAATTCACGTGAAACAACGTCCTTACGAAGCACAAATCTCTTGATGGTAAATTCGATGTCTGCGGATTTGTACGTTATGCGGATGAACTCTGGTGCACAAACACGTGCATACAGACGCACATCATGTTTCTTTTCGAGTCCGCTTCTACGGCTTCACGAAGATAAATGATCTTGCGCGTTTTACCTTCGAACTCCCGACTCGTCGCATATCCGCGTTACGAATACTGACCCAACGCCATCTGCGGGAATCACAATTAATTTATCTCCATTGCGTGATCATCATCATCTTCTTGAGATTTCATAAGGCCTCTTGGAATGTGTTACAGTGACTGTATTATCGTAAAAGCATGAGACGAAGGAAACTTGGGAACGGAATAATAAGGAGGACGAATCGACGATCATGCACATTTGAGAATTCGGTCCCTCAGCGGCCAAGGAATTACAATGAAGTCTAGTACCTTCTCCCATAAGTCCTTTCAAAAAATAATTTCTCTTGAAATCGAAATAACACGAGATAAGAGTAATTCAAGTGGAACTACTGTTATCCCAGGACAATCGTTTCTTATCTTTCCCCCTTCGAATCGCCTGCCTTCCTACCCGTGTCTCGCGATCTCTTTTTGAGGCCTCTCCTCATCTAAGTTGTACTCTTCGCGTGTGCGTGTGCGCGCGTGTATAACAGCAATGGCCTCGACAGATTACTCACGAAATTACCGCATCTTCGGTACCGCCAATGAGCTAATATCGGTGGAGTGCATTACGCTGTTCCCGAAGATATTGATACTATAAATCTGATTGCGTCCGATAAGTAGCGCGGTTTTCGATCGTCTTTGCGCTATCTTTGCATTGCCGCGTTTGATACTCGCAGACGAGAGCACAAGAGAAATGCGAACATTCTCACATTTGCCAATGAATCATCGAGATATCGGTCAAAGATTTATCGGAATGTTTTATTGTAAAAGACCGAAATCATCGCGCCGAAACATTCCAGTTTTGACGCTCGTATCTCTGCCGGCCTGTAAGAATGTTTGCTAACGATCATACAGCGATCGAGAGAAAATAAAAGAACATTTTAGGTCGCGAGAAAACTACAGCGAAACATTGCGCAGGTGTTGGTCGAAAAAACCACAATTACTCCCACGTAAATGCCAATGACCCATACACTGACAGCATGGAATATTATAATCATATAAATACACATACAGATAAATGTGTAAAAAGACACGTGTGTGTCTGTGTGTATTGCTGATACCGCACGTACAGAGGATATATGCAGGTCGATCGCGGTAGCTCGGAAAGCTAATGGCTATTAATTAGATAAATGGTCACTGTATCAAGAGACGGTAATGGTCACCGTTTAAAATAGCAGTCCCGGGATTAAGCGCAATTTAGAGTTAATCTATTTATGTTCGTGTGCTAAAGGTGCATATTTGCGTATATACTAATATATGTGTATATGTATCATATGATGACATCATGTTTTCCCATCTCACGTGGTGCGACAGGTCTATCTATGTCAGCAACGGTTGAAACACCGCAATGAATGTTTAACTTGCTGTTGAAACAAAAAGATGAACTCTAGCAATAACAAGCAATGAAAAGGAGTAATTAAACAAGGACCATAATTAACGATAAATCAATTATATCATTAGATCGATACCGTAGTTTGGTAGATCCAATCGAGTGGATCTAGTTCTAAATCGTCAGCAAATGAAACTCAAATAATACCAATATTTAGTCAGACCTTGCCCAAACAGGTTTAGATTAAATTTGTTTGTATTCAAACCACTGGGATGACAAATTAGGATGATCAAGAACGTGAATCCGTTGCATACAGCACTTGAATGAATTTTTTTCAACTTTACACCGGTTACAACAAACTCGGACCTCACTGCACCTTTGATTCTTCGGACTGTGTCTTTGCCGTGCAGAGATGAATAACAAATTTTCACAATTCCTGTATTTTTCGCACGGTGGCAATTCCTCTGGAGAGACAAACGCACGCGGCAAATCGTCGACAAAAGCGTTGTCGAGAAAAGATTTCGGATCGCGATGCTGTTGCCGGAGGGATTGTAAATAAAGTCAACGAGATGTAAAATTCAATGTACAGGAAGTGAAGGGATTTGAAGAAACCGACGAAAGGGAAGAGGGACGAAGTCGTGTCTGTCTGATGATCGGCGTCCGCGCAACAGTGCATCCGCAGAAGGAGCATACTTCAAACTGGCGCCACGAGGTTCGTCAGACAGGCAGAGTAGGTAGAATCTTTGCTGTTTTATACGTATATGTACGTGTACGCATATGTGGTTATATCTGTCTATATACATACATACATATGCTTGTATACATATCTATATAAACACACGAGGAAAACTCTCGTTCGACCAACACGGAACGCAACGGCGAGGATGTCAGCGCGCAGGCGCTCGTGTGTTATACGACCTGGTGTCATCCGCGAAAGCTCAACGAAAAGCTTGGTACAACGTGCGCGCGTGCTGTATCCCCTCTACCGATTCAAACTTTTAGAAACCCAGGAGGTGCTGGAGATTGACGAGGAAAGAGAGGAAAGCTGTTGAAGATAAACGACGCAAAGTAATCGTCAAGCTGTCACGATTCAGGCATTGGAGAACATCACGTTAAGGTGATGTGTTATACTCCCGAAACCTCGAAAACGAAAAAGACTCTCACGCTAAATCCATCAATCCGATCGATTTGAAATTTTTTGCGAGTATTTAGTTTAACAGTACGGAGGGACTGGCGATTTTGGAATTTCGAAATATCGAAAATTTATTTGTAGAATAAAAAAAATGTGAAAGTTTCGAAATTCTGAAACTGTCGGTCCCTCCGTGCTGTCACTAAATACCCACGAGAAATTTCAAACCGATCCGATTTACAGATTTCGCCTGCGAATTTTTCGAAATTTTGATGGGCGGCTATAACACATCGCCTTAACGTCATATATAAATGCCTTGTTATTCTAGCGAGTGTTTGTTCATCCCGGAATCATTAATATCAAAAGACGTTTATCGAATGGAGTAATCAAGAACAATATCATTCGGGCCATGTAGAGTGTAGTGACAAATAAAAATCCTCGCGCATGCCAAGGTTTTCTCAAGCTTCTGGAATACAAAGTGTTCCCCGTCGAATGACTCATGATCAGAAAATATCGTATATCACGATAAACTCGCCTGACGCGCTTTTGCCTTGCTTTTTTTTCATAGATCGCGGAGAAAATCGGTATTTCTTCTTCGAAATTCGCTGGATGTTTCGGCAATTTAATAGACATCGAGAAATGCATTATGCGTAAAATAAATGAGTTTTACGAATAATGCATTTCGAGCCGGGTTTTCTGCAGCTTCCCCGTGCCCTCATCTTGCAGTAGTGGGAGGTAAGACGGCTGCAGATGCCCGATATGAGGATGGTACGAGAAAAAGGGATGCGAAAGGAAAAAGGAGGGAATGAAGGTGATATTAATAAACTACACGGAGCGAAAAAACCTGGAATTTGTAGTCTAGGTTTTATTGTAGGTTATTTCAGGCAGAAATTGCAACTGGCCCTGACGATTTTCACGAAAAATCAAAAAAACAAAAGCTCGTTTGTGCATCGTCAAAAAACGTATTTGCATGTAAAAAATTCTATATCACATGATAAATTGTATTATTTCAAGGACACACTTTGGAGTATTCTACACACCCAGAAAAAAATCTATTATCTTCAAATAAAACCTATTTAATTTGAATAGATTTTTTGCTTGGCTCCTGGCAGAATAGACTTTTATTCAAATTCAACATATAAATTTATTTGATTCAACCAGTGTTATTAGTGTTATTTAAAAAGTATTGGAATGAGCCTGGAGTTAGTATTGGAAGTAGTTGTATAGGATGTGATGACCCGAACGGTCTTGCAGTGGTGGGGACGGTCCAGTGACGATGAGTGAACGGAATGGTGGCCCCGCCGCTAGATGGTCTCGAACCCGGGTCCTCCCGATGAGAGCGATGAGCGCTAACCACTGCGCTACGGCTACTTATGATTTTTTTCACTCGAATCGTCTATGCCTCAGTAATGCTGGACCGTCACAAGGAATTGTAGCCACCATCGTAACTACCACCGCCATAGCCTTTCGGTTATTAATAACGATGCTTGATATCAGCATTCATGCACTATACGAAAAATATTTCTTATAGTATCATTTATATTCGTGTAATTTAGTGATTAAGTATATCTCAATGTTAAATAAATATATATGTTAGAAGCGAATACATAGGCAAATCAAATCAAATAAAAATTTATTTAATCCAACAAAAAATTTATTTAATTGTAATAAATGAAGATTGAATAGACGAATCTATTCAATCATAATAGATCTTTTCTCTGGGTGCATTTTTTTGGTTTTCACTGATAAATACCGCAGCGTGCCGCTTTTGTGCCACGTTTATAGAGAAAACACGGTCATTTTTTAGTGCACTAAATTAGTATATAAGTATGTAACAAGTTATAAATGGTATAATAAGTCAGAAAAAATATGAACTCTCGAGTATTTTGTCACGAGAACTAATGTGTAGAATGTCAATTCCACACATTTGTGAACTCGGTTGAAGCTTTCAGCGATTGTCGACATTTCACATGCGAGAACATACGTGAATGAGCGATACGCGACACGGTTATGAAAAACGATGAAATCGCGGAGGTTGACGAAAGTAAAAGTATTAAACGACACTGACGGACGAGTGGAAAGATATTGCTGTACGGGGGTCCCCTTCATCTCTCTAATTTCATTAGTGCATATGCGAAAAGAGAATCGCAACGAGAGGCGACCTTGGCCGTGCAGCGAGCTTGTTGCAACGTGCCTCCTTAACCACTGAGTTGCATTATGCAGGCCGGAAAAACCGTATCGATGTATTTGTCTTTCCACATCGATCGACTCTAGACGTTTCGCAAATAAAAAGGCCATAACTTCCCACAAACGTAATCACCCAATGGTACACGTTATAATGTTCATTTGCCAACCATAGTCGTCGGAGCTGACGAGAATTAATAAAAATCTGATTAAAATCTCGAGAAATAAAATGAAAATTCGGGCTCCATCGTGGTTATAAAAATGGAAGATATATCTCGTTGAAATTGCAAGTTTGGCAAGAATCTGACTGCATCGTTTCGTATTTATACTATATCCGAATACGCACGTAGAAACTCAAACTTGTGAGAAGGTTTTTGTGATGACGCAGCTATGTATGTTTATATGTTTAGCCACTGCAGGTGGCTCAACATTTCTCGATGATTACCACGCCTGTCAGGAGAGAATATTCATTTTGCCTACATATTTTCTGCCCTCCAAATAATTTGCGCGTTTTTATAACATTCTTGTTTACAGTGAAAAAAATTACGTTTTCAATTTTTCATCTGCTTGATTTTCATTCATTTTGTCTAAATATTTAATGCCCTCCGAATAATTTGCGCGTTTTTATGACATTCTTGTTCACAGTGTAAAAAACTACATTTCGAATTTTTCATCCGCTTAATTTGATTAATTTTCATTATCAAATGAAGATTAATTAAATGAATAAATGAAGATTGTTCGCTCATTCGTTGATTTTGCGTGACAAATTGATTACAATGTCATTAGCACCGAAACGCTAACGAATTAATAAGATACGAGTGCCACACAGATTTTATGGTTGATTCAGAAATTAGAGTTAACGTTCTACGAATTAAAACTTATCGTGGGTGGCAGGTATAATTATAGCGACCTGCGTGGAATATAATATTTATCTAAAGAGTGTATTGTGAACCGGAACGGGCATCGTTAACTACCATTCTAATAGACAATTTTGGAGCGTGTCAAGCATCATCGTGGAGAACATAATGAACAGGCCGTCATTAAAAATGAGTAGGACACAAAATGCCTCACAGCATATAAATTTCCAATCGGACAATTATAACATCGTAATCAAGCTGCATTTTTAGTTATTAATAAAATTATACTTTATCAAGAAAATCAACCTGGAAATTGAACACATGGAATTCAAAAAGTTCGTCATGATGCCTCTTCGGAGCTGCTTGCGATTTTTTTACCAGTCAGGCTTTCCCGTATGGGTAAAAGCAATATACTGTGTCAACAATGTCTGTTGTATTTATTATTCTGATTGTAAAAGGAATATCAAGGGTTATTAAAATCTATTCCCATCATTGAATCTAATAATCAACTTTTGTCGGACAAATATAAATTGATTGTCTCTGCAAAGGTAATTTTGGTTTTTCATGCCTTGTGGGTCTTTTTCCATTTCCGTTCCTTCATTATTCTCGTTTTTTCTTTCGCTCTTAATATGTTATTGCTCTCGGAACAGACATTTAGCGAACAAACAGCTGTTTCACCTTGGCAGTGAAAAGTCCTTCTCGTATTTACCGCTGTAATATACCGAATGATTTACCGATCATTGTGCGATCGTTTGACGGAATGGCATTCTCTCTCATAGCCGTTGAAACCGAGGTAAAGAAAAGGCTGGCGAGAACTTTGAATGTGTTGCAAGAGTCTAATTTATATACATGAGAAACGAAGTACGAGGAAAGAAGCAATAATACGGGATATATTTTTGGAACAACGATGAAGTTAGTTTTTCTCGAAGCATCATCATTCACGGTTGGTGGTAAAAACGGAAGGTTATGTGACATAACTTTTCGAATACGATCAGCATCATTTTTGATAGAGCTGACATAACTCGTAAAATAATCATATAAACATATAAGATTGATCACTCGCGCTTAAAAAAGATTTCAAATAATAAATGAGATTCCTGAGAACGCTCTGCGTATAAATTTGTACATAAATATTTATAGTTTTGGACCAAAGGTTTAAATGAATTCGAATAAAAAATTATGGCAACTCAACTGAAAATCCAAATAGGATGAAAATTTCAAGTACTCGTTTCAGCAATGTTGTAAAAAGGTGCAATATACCTGCAATAATTGAAATTTATTAACAAATTGTTGTAAAAAATCAGGAATAGCTCAGAAAACCTCCATCCAATACATTTCCAGCGTTTCAACATTTTTCGATTCTGAAAAAATTCCAAAAAATCGAAAATTATTCGTCCTTTTTCATACACAAGAATTTCTCCGACCTTCACCGACGAAATTTTGAAAAATTTCAAGTATACTAAAAAAAATCACGAATCGATGAAGTATTAAATAAAAAACTTTCTTAATATCGACAGAATCTTTTTTATACCGATTTTCATTAATAACGTTCGAATGACGTAATCAGTGAAAACTGCTGCACTCGGTATCTTACATACGATTGATTTTTTTTTTCGATATTTCTATTTCCGTTTTGTCGAGAAAAAATCGTTTTATCCTGCAATTGCAGAGTTCTTATTCCACTGTTCCATTTCGAGAGAAGTTGGTAAACGATCTCTCAACACAAAACATGACAATAATGTAGGACTTTTGAAGGCTGCGTTTAACAGTTGGCGTCGGCTTGGGTCTGAGATTCGTCCATCATCAATACCATTAATAGAGTCTATATACTTTTTCAAGCATCGTAAACACTGTCTGATGTCTGGATTGTATTCACGTGATGTCTTCCCCGTGTCTCCTCACCAAACTACAAGCAACATATTTGGGATGCTGACATCGCAGCGCTCAAACGAATTGTTAAACAGTGACGATGTATATGTTCGCTCTGCACATTCCGTAACAGAACCGAGAATCTATAGAAAGAACATCACCCGTGATTTCATCTCGGAGAGTCTGAACAGCAGGCATGTGTGTCGTACTTGGAATATAGGCCAGTACAGGGAGAAGAGATCACGGATCACGCATTCGACATTAATCTGGAAACGCAGCCTCAATTATGTTGCCCCTAGGAGAGCAAACTTTTCCCTTTCATATAATAAGATTTCTTCCGTAGACGGTGGAAATGCCACACGTCCTAACACACAACACGATCGTGTCTACGTATACGCCCTTGTCAAGATTAGTCGCAGACCGCTTATCGTAATTTCGCACTCCGTCTTCTATAACGAAACAAATGGGCAGAAAGAAGTATGGAAAAATTCATCCGGAACCCTCGGAAAACATCATCTCGTAGATCGATGAGGCTTCCTCATGTGCGTCCCTCGGGAAAAACGATGACGAAAAAATGATGATTCGTCCCTGCTGTCCGATTTCTCACATCCTTCGTCATCTCGCACTCGCTGGACTCAGTAACGAAGTCCCTCCGGAGAAATAGAGGAAAAGAGAGGCAGGGAATTGAATTCGATTGATTGAGAGAGAGGGAGAGAAAGACAGACAAATCTTAATGACCCTACTAAATATTGGATCAAGGACAAGACCCTCTTGATAAAGCGATCGAGTTATGTAACTCACGGTTCAATTGGAGTGCATGGTGTATAAAAAAAAACGTTTCAAGATACCCAAGTTATTCGTTTAAGATACTTCAAAGACAGTTACAAAATTGTAATAAATATCGATTTAAATTGTTGCTAAAATCAACTGGATGGATCGAGCTGTGCGATTCTAAAGACAGGCTGTACCGACGAGCGATATCCGTTGATGTACCCGAGGTTGATGCACTTGCGGTTTGTTTCTTGAAAAACATACAACCCGTGGTTAAATTAATTCGTCATCTCGTTGACGTCATTCCGAATCATTGTCATTGTGAACCATTAATATATTTTCCACAGCTTTTTGACAAAGAGCGACCTGTGTGCGTCGTGACTTCTAAAATTATGACTATATAGCGACTCATAAATCGGCTGGAAGTCTGTGATTCATGTTGCTTCTCTAGCAGAGAGGGAGAGAGAGAGAAAGAAGAGGAGAAAGACCACATTGAGATCCTTGAACTGCTTCGACCATCGACATATGACGTATGATTATACAGAGAGCGGGAGACACGATAATCGGTATCTTACCACTCGTATGATTATCTCTGTGAATACACATTTATAGTGCACGTTACTTTAAACATGTACAACGAGAGTGTTACAGCTTGACCTCGATCTTTTGCCATTCCGCACTGTTGTAGCAGATTCTAGGCGTTTGGAACAGCTATAACCAACGCCATGCGTCTATATCTTCATCCATTTTATTCCTTAAACAAAGATTTTCAATTGATGCGCAAGAATGGATGAGACGTGCTCTCTCAATCGAAATTAGCTTACAACCAAAGTGCCGCTGTTCGTCTTTACACATTTAAAAGAAGCAAAAAAAGGAAAACATCGTTTTTCATGTGTTCTACATTACGACCACGTTTTAGAAACGATCGTTCTCCAAATTACCGATTTTCGCAAGATTTCTCTGACGAGACCTCCGAGCAAGTGATTTTTTACACTTCTAATCGATCGATCCTTCGTTGAATAATATCGCAAACAAATATTCATGTAGTTTTATCCATCGTAACGAATGTGCTTGGTTGAAATGTTTGGAAAAACATGAACCATCGATATTTTTCTTGTAATATTTATCGCCGCCAAAGTTGACGATGTTATATTTGTTATCTTACACGCACGATGATCCATCGCATACTCGGGAAGAAGTACAGACGTCAACCTCGAGGATCGCCGCACCGAGTGTTTCATGGCCAGCTGTCGGAGTAATACCGGACTCGCGAACCGATGCCGAACCTCGCGGGCCACGTCTTCTCATCGCAAAGTTTCTCTCCCTTGACGGGAAACGCGGCGTCTTCTTTTTCGCTTCGATAACTCCCTTGACCGACAAACCATCATCCCAGACCATATTTATCGCGTTCAATCGTTGACTTTCCACGGACTTTTCTTCGAAACAAACGGCGATCACACCTCGACTTTGCGACGGATCTCGCGATTTGCAAAATCGCTCAAAAAACTGTCGCCAAAAATTCCTGTGGCAACACAATTTCCGTCCAGCCGGAATGTGACATTGATCGATCAGCCGGATAAAAACCGATGCTTTTCGCTATTATATCGAACGTTCCGCGTAATTAAATCCACTGTACGAACATTGGAGAACAAATCCGATCGACGCAGTTTGTCTAGAGATGTGTGACTTGAAAAAAAAAACAGCTTATGGCGGTCTTGAAGAATGTCACGATCGCCCAAGGACTGTCATTTTCAGATGCACAAAATTGCCAGCGAATCACCAATGTGTATACACTGAAGAAAAAAAAACTCCGAACCGTCCACTTGGAAACACCGTAAACTTGCGGATTTTTTTTTTTTTGGGAAAAGCAGACTGCCGAAAATCAACGCGGTTGCAAAACGATTAACCTTTCTTATTTTCGTCAGTTTCAATTCCACGACCGACGAACTTTCAGTCCGGGGAAAACTGAAGCGTCTGCTTGGAACGAATATATCGTTGTTGAACAAACCGTGCCGGATGTAAATTATCGTGGTGGGTTGCACCGATAGCGCACGCGCCGACGCACTCGTACATGTGCACGAACGCACGCGGTAAACCGATCGTATACGCGAGGAATGCAAACTACCGATTACGTGAAGTCCTACAGAGTCGGTTTTCAACACGCGCGAGTTAAAACCGTCGCATACTTGTCCTTCTTCTTCCTCCTCGTCTTTCAGCACTGCGATACTCTCGCGATCGTTGAGCAAAGTGTAATATCGATATGTATATATACATACGGTACGTACGTTCGAAAAATCTGAGAATATTCAATTTGCTCGAAAAGAAAATCGTTCGTGCCATCAGACAGCTGAATAAGCGCAAATTATCGCGCACGAGAGAACAAATCGATCGTGGTTTCAGAGTCCTCTCGGTCTCGGTATTGTTTGTTCAGCGATGGCCATTTTGCGAAAACAGCGAGACAGAGACGGGGTAAAGACCGAACACTCGAGATGATCGGACTCGACGCTCCTGTATGGCTGTGGGACCGTCAAGATCGTCTATTAACGTACACCTGGTACGACAGGATTTTATCTCCTTCAATTTCTTTTTTTTTACCGTCCGATCGTCGAGGCTTCCTCTTTTCGGATCGATTACCGATTCCAACAGCCTTTTTTGAATCTCGAAACTATGGAAAACGATCCATAACTGCATAGAATCCGAGATAACGTCTTGTTCATGAGGGTTTGATAACTTTCGGTAAAATGACGAGTGACGGGATGATTTTATCGCTGCCGATATAGCGACCGTGGAGAATTCGCCGAGAGCGGCGGGACGATCTTCGCGGACACGCGATGATGCGAAGGACGAGTGACAATCGAGCGCAATTCCATTCTGCTGCACTTTCTCCTTCATTATGACACGACGATGATCGTCGGAGACTCTTGAGTCATTGTGCACTTTTTAATATCAATGTGTCATTATGTGCTAATGGAAATCGTGAGCCCCTTTTCTACTGTATAATTAAATAACTGCTGGCAAAACTCTCGGCCGTAAAACATGTCGTTTGCTCGCGGAGACTCTTCGATACTTTGGATACCCAGAGATGACTGTCGTCAGTTTGACCGAACGATCGGAAGCAGCACGGACGGTCGAGAGGCTCGAGAAGCCCCAGGGAACGAGAATACTCTCTCGTTCGGCTCTCTATCACATCCAAAATGAACAAACCCGGCGATATCGCGAGCTACACAACGTATCTGGTCCCCGCTCGAACCCAGAAAAAACCAGAACCTCGTATACACGATTAAACTCCATGTAATGGATTCAAATTTTTCACTCGTGTTCTCTAACGTATCTCCTTTCATCACTCGATGTTTTTAAGTCACAAAAGTTTGGTCCAAAATCTGTGAACTCACCCGGTTGGGAAGATTGTCTACAAAAATTAATTTATCCGACAAAAAATTGCGTTTTTTCTTTCCGATTGTTAGTAAAATTTGTAGACCTCCGTAAAATATCATTCGCAACGCAATTATCCGTCGGACAAATGACATAACTATAGCTTTGAAAATTTCACGCCGGATGATATATCATCGCTATGTCTAGTGGACTCTTGAATCTTTCGCGCATCAGCTTTCTTATCGCTATTATTTTTTTCGTTCATGCCGCCGATCCAAGAATCGTCAATTGGGTCCCGCGTCATATTTCTCCCCCGCGAAAAATAAAGGATTTTCAAGTGTCAGTATGACAGTTGCTTCGGTACGCACATGTTTCGCGTTTGCCTCGCCAGAGCAGTCTCGGACAAGTCGCACAATGCTGTGATTCTTCAATGAGTCACAGCAAAGTGTAAGAAAGAAAAACGATGCTACGTTGTGGGTATCATTTATGGAGAAACTCATTTGGAAAAGGCATGAAAACATAATTACACACGGAGCCTCATTATCTTAAATTGGAAAGTCTTTCGTAAACCAATAATGCGATACATGTATCTATTCAATGTGTCACGTGATTCTCGCACTATACTATATATCGTGATTTTTATTACCGATGATTACCACCGTCGAACTATATCGATAAGTTATCAAAACATTGGAGTTTTCTCTTTTGACTCAGAGACCGCGATAATTATCTTCGTTCGTGCGAGGATATGACGTGCATCACAACGTATTCCCTCGTGTAATTTAAAGTCGAGAAAAATAAGGCGAACTAATCGTGACCGACGATGAACGAGCGAAATGGACTCACCGCTCTCGATCGTTATAACGCCGTCGTAAATGAGAAGTTGTCGCAACGCATTGTGGGTCATCGATGAGTATCGAAGACGTTTCACGATCGCTGTTACCGAGGTTCGTCGCTTCACCCGCGAAGAGCACATCGCGCTTCCACGTTTCCCATCTGTCACCCATTGGTACACGCGTTAAAAGATCGCTCTTAACATTTTCGTCCAACGAATGGCGATCGGCCATGAATGTCGCACCGTTTACAGACATTATGCGAAAACCGCGGAGGGACCGAGAGGGATGAGTGGTGGAGATGCAACGACAGAAATTTGAAAAAAATACTAACAAAACTGGACAATCAAACGAGCAGTGTCACGCGCATGGTATCGAGATTCGCGCACGCGGTATTTTCGTCATTCGGCGATGAATTCGCGGTCCCGACTGCGCGGGACTAGATTCTCGTCTGGCGAATCTTCCTTTATCGCAGTTAGTCAGCAAAACACTGCTGCTTGTACGCACGTATATATGTATGCATATATGTACACAATATGTATACATGTAACACCAGAATGCGACAATGACCACGCGATGTCGTTGATTTTAGCAAACACAAAGATTAATTGAATTTATATTCTTTTATCACGCCCGAGACCTTCGTATTGCCGACAATAAACGATGTGAAATGTGTATATCATGTGTATTATCAAGCTGACGTATTTGCTTTCTTTGCTACACTTCGGATGCGGAACGAAAATTGTGGATACCGTGTTACTGATGCAACTAAGCGACTGAAAAGCAACGACAACCAGGCGTTTCCAAATGGGAACGCATCGATGAGGGAACCTGGCACGTGTATACGTATATTACACGAAGAAATGTCGTGGTGTGTGCAAGAAAGATAGAGCGAGAGAGAGAGAGAGAGAGATTTTGTATGGCTGCGCCGGTTGTGCGAAATGATAATATGCCATGTTGAAAATTTGGATGATAAAACATCAATGAAGGGTAGCGCGTTATCCTTATCAGCTTTCTCACCAAATTTCTCGCATTATGCCTATCATACATGTGGCAGAAAATCAAGTTGGCGGTAATGAGAATGGCAAATATATACACTGCGTCGAGATTATGCGTTTAACCCTATTTCATTCGAACACCGAGGTACGTTCCAAAAGAAACAAAAATTACAATTCCTTCAACACCTCGCGACACTTTTGCTGATAAAAAATGAGCGTGTTTATATTGTGATTTTTTCTGACATTTATACTTTTCTGTGGATAAGACAGCGTTAACATGATTTCTCGTCATTTTTACACTGACGAATTTCAGATATTTATTTGATAATTAAAAATCAAAAATTGGCGAAACGTTAGGTGATTCACCTTTTTCCTTGTAAGAACGAGAATTTTCTTCACTTTTCTCGCATTTAACGTAGCAATCGAGAAGCTCAAAACTTTTCGATAATACCGAATTTTTTTCATCTTTTTTGCACACGCTTGTTCGTATAGTTGCATATTTCCCTTTTGCTGTTTGGGAATTTGATTATCGTTGCGTCATAAATTTATCGAATTTAGTAGAAAAATCTGAGGAAATATTTGTTTATCTCGGCTTTCTTTGCTGTCGACAAACGAGAAATATTCTTTCGCGCATTGTACGTATCGTAAATCATAAATATCAACAAATTATTAATACTACGCGATTGTGTTACAACTTGGAAGAATGTCATCAGTTTTATTCGCTGGCAAAACGATCCATCAATTTTTTTTGATTACTCTAATAATTCGCTCAAAATTTGAGGCTCTTCCTCGGTGTGATTTAATCTCAACAGCTACTAAATACAATTGATGGCAGTCGAGGTGTGCTAATTGACCTGTTTTTTTTTAGTCACGCTCGATAAAACCAGTTCAGACAGCACATGTTACACGCGAGCTTTGTAATTCAGCCACCAACTCTTTTATGAGTTTTCAGCATCGAAAAAACGATGTACGATTTATCTTACAGTGCACATCTAACAAAAATATTCATATATAACATTAAAACAGCATACATAAAACTCTCGAACGATCGAATCGCAATAATTTGAAACTTGCGCCGATTCCAATAAGTTTGCCAAAATGTTCCAATAAAATATCAATAATACATTTATTGATCATCGATTGTTCGATGTTTCTACTTGTCACTATTACACGCCATTTTATGCTTCCACCAAATTTTTAGGAACAATCTACGTGGTTTCTAGACGTAGAATTGTAGGTCGAGGCAAAAGTTCACGTCAACGTGAACTTTTTAAAATGTCTCGAGCGACCTCTCATATTCGAAAAGATGAATAAGTGCGAACATAAATGGAACTTTAAGATAAGTTGACACTTGAAGAGGATGTCAACGAGTGGGACGAGTGGAACACGTTTTATGTCGTCGACAAATGTCGTCGGTTGTACCCTTTGGATACGCGGTTTCCCAGCTCTTAAGGGGGTGGCGACTGATATCGTTAAACGCTTGCGCTTGTATATCAAAGCGGGGAAATCTCATTCGCCTACGTTCCTCCACGTGTTTGAAACGTGATTATCTTTTTTCATCTATGAATCGAATTTTCTCGAAACCAGAAGTCCCCGTTTCCTAATTTTATCCCTGTCGCACTAGCCAGACGTGCGTCAAAATTTTTAAATATATACAGAATTGTGCGTAGGTTAAAATCACTTTTCGAAACAGACATCCTGAAATGAAAGTTTCCCACAACGCGAAATTTATCCCTCGTTAATTAACCAACCCCCGAATTTTAAAAACGTCTCTCGGAAATTCAAAACATCGAAGGAGATAAAGCGGAAAGATCCGGCACAAGGTAACGCAATTCGATGTTTCGAAAACTTTCGCCGGATTGAAATTTTTTTTTATTTCGATATAAAAAATAATACGAATAACAAAATACCGTTCGATTGATTTCGATTAAAATTCAGTCATTTCTTTTTGAGTGCATGTATATTATTATTATCACTTTTTTTATGTCACCAGTGTGAGTCAGAGCACGAGAAGCTGGGAAACTGCAGTCGTAAAAGATTTGCTCGAGACGACGAAAAGATGACGAACTCGCGAGCGGTCTGCTTTTTTTTCTCCATCTGTTTATTCACCACTTTTTTTTTACGCCAACTCGGAGATGGCTCTTGCACGTGAGTCGTAACTATCGCGGCTAGCGGCTATTTAATGCATATAAAGATATATTTACGCCTTCGTCCATGTATAATGCTATGTATATGTACATATATGTATTTATGTTGTATATATATTGTAGTGCACTCTGCGCCGTACACAATACGCTTTCGGTGAGTGTTTAGCATGTACGAGAACCATATAGGCAAAAGACGTGACTAAAAGAAGTCGTATTATTAAGATGATCTCATCGCGAGTCTCGTGCACGAAGCGTGGGTGCTCAAAACGTATGCCAGAGGTAGAAGAACAGTTTTAAGGGGAAAAAGCGAGAGAGAGAAAACCGAAAAGATTTTTGTACCTCTGTTGATCAAAATTCGGGGAAGCTGCTCGACGAAAAACTGCTATTAAAGTTCAACATCCTAACAAACGATCCCGAGTTACTCCAAAAAGATGCTGCGCGAGGGTAGAAATGAGACGGTTTAACAGCCCCCAAGAAAATCATGAAAAAATATGCTTACAGTTCTCGTCGAAATAAAACGCTCATTAATTCCTATAGTGATAATAGTAATGATGATGCTATTCAAAATTCTGATAAAATGAATTCTTCGATTTTATTCTTATTCGTGTTAATATTTACGAACAGAGCTCCAATATCCAAGATGTCAGAAGTTTTTTTGCCACGCTTTTTCATTTTACTCACTTTCATCGTGTTAAGAATTATTTTACGGCAAAAACTATCAAATGCCAGTACTCAAATTGCCAAGTTTTTCAGAATTTAAAAAGTATTCCAATTTGCAAAAAAAATTGCCATCGGGGAAATTTTTACTGCTGAGTACAGGCTTATTTTGTTTCTAAAAATTCGCACAAAATATCAGCCAAATATATTCATTAATATTAATGATACCGACAGGTCAAAACTTGAACTGCGTTTCTGCAATGTTATGAGCAAGAGATAAGATTTTTCGTCAATAAAATTTTCTATTTTTTTACAAATTAGAAAATGGTGTGACGTGAAAATAATGACTCGCAGATGATGAATTTATCAATTATCTCTGACAGAGGACACGAAAAGAAAGATATAAAATCCTGAAAAAAACACGTTAATCCTCGTTGATTAAAGTTATAGATAAAAGGCCACACACACACACACACACCGCGTGAGATTACTCGTATCGAACAACCACAAATAATGTGGCATTAAAACGAGCGTCCGCTTCTGCAGGTAATTTTGGTCACAGCATGACTCGACCAGTAAAACAGCATTTTGGTATATTTAAGAATGCGAAATAGGTGGCCCGCTAACGCCCCCTTGAACGGAATCTTGAAAATAGAACAGTTGTCCCAGGGAGCCTGACTCGTTTGCGAGAAATATCGTGGGAGAGAAATTCATGAACGTGGGCCAAGTACATCGCAGGCATTAAAGAGTAAAGCGGAGCATTTGGTAACGCAAATGTGCCATATCCTCGATTGTTTTCAATGGAAACAGAGATTTTTTTCGCAAACGTCCGAACTGCAAAAATTCATATAAAAGATTCTTTTTTTCCAACGTCATTCATTATTTCGTTGAAAATGTTTTCTTCAGTAACGACGGGGGAAAAAATGATGGTACGTTTGAATTCACATGGCGATCATTGCGAGCATGATACACGTTATCACAAAAGTCTTTACGAAGAAGAGTGCACGTGCGTGAAAATTACTTCCGCTATTTGAGTATAATATGAAAGATGACGTTTAAGCGTATTGCGGATTAAAGATTTTCGAATTTTTTATAAACTCTGAAGAATCATCCATGGAGGAGTGACTAAAGTCCGAGAGCAAATTATCGAATTATTCATCAATTACAAAAAAAGCAAGTCCGAATGGTCAAAAAATACATCGAGGTTCGTGTGGGCTTGTGAATATTGCAGAGCTTGTAAGTAATCGCCGTAAATGATATTTTTGGAAACGCTAGTCGTTATTTCCGAGTGTCTCGATTCATCGGCGTGTCATGCACTCGTACGGATGTTCTCATCCGTGTTTTCATTCCACTGTAAAACGTACCAATCCGCCACATTTTCATGAATGAAATCCCAAGAGCGCGATGATCAAACTCATCGTGACGATTTATGATCACGTGCAGACAGTCGCACACACTCAGGTGTGGATTCGCAACGATTCTCCGCAAAACAGAATTCTCACGATAAAATCCCCCGACTGTCATGGTCACTCGCGCGGCCGTTGGTAATTAAGCGCCGAGATAGGTCTATTAATCAACGCCCTCAACAGGTCTGCTGTTCGCCGCCGTGACGCGTGATCGGCTCGTCGATTGAATGAACACTAAAAGTAAATTCGCGACTACTGGACTAGTTATATTATATTAACGTGCGATTTCCTCACGGCGGTTTACCTACGTTATATACATACATATATGTATGAAATCTACTTGCGACTATAGCTTGACTTCTTAGCCACTACGACGGTATTTAGAGCGGGTGAATATGAGGATACAACCGATCGCGGGAAAAGTCGCGTGTGAGCTGGTGGAATAAACGAGTTGCTGGTCGCAAAGTATGTCTCCGTGGCTTTCTACATGGACGTACAATATATCACACACGATACCAGCTTTTTGATATATATGTTTGCACTCTATGGAGTGCATGCACTACAGCCACTTATTCATGCACCTATGCACGGGGATTTTCTTCTTTATTAAACAACCTTTAAGCCACATCATCGAATATTGTTCGGTTATTTTCCCAATTGTATCATTTCTGAACATGGAAAAATAAATGCACGAATGTGTTATTAATATAATTAAATATGAATCAAATTTACGGGATGTATAGCCCTTTCTTTCCTTGCATCTTTACCTGATATTTTTGGGTTGTACTTTGAGTCATAGAAAGAAAAATATTCAAGTAATTTAATAATTATCCGCGTTGAATGATAAATATTTTACTAACGTAACTTTTTCGATAAAGATATATAAATAAGGCCCTGTATTGTAATTTTTGCAGGGACGAAATTGCTTGACGGTAGAAAATTTAAAATACAATACAAAAACGAGTCAACTTTAGGAAACCTTATGAATTATCGATCGATGCAAGATTTTGCATCCATAATACTCGTATTCATATTTCTCATATTTTTCTTATTGTCGATACTCATTCCAGTTGAATCATATATTTCATATCTATCCGTTGGTCCAAAATTACACGCGAAAATCCTCTTCGACTTGTCGGTGGACGAACGCCAAAAAGCTTTTTTTTCGAATGTTTACTGGACATTATTTTCCCATACAAATGAAATCCAGAGAAATGCTTTTCAAAATTTGTCCCATAAATATTGGGTTATTTTAACTTTTTAACGAACAGTTAACGAGAATCTTGTTTAAAAGCACAACTTTGAAGCACATCCACGATGCGATCCCGAAATAGTTGCCGGTGTACAATTCAAAGACAACGAGATGACGAGAGCTTTCACGATCGCGCCCACTTGCTCGTTGTATTCTTCGCCGCCCTCGAAGCCCTGAATACACTTTTTTCACTCGCCGAAAGAACGTGCTTCACTCACTCGAAATCTCTCTTCCTCTTGAAGATACTAATAGCCTATCATTAATGTCCAGAGCTGAGGTGAATTGTATCGTAAACCTTCCTTCGACTTTAATAATGCATAAGAGTCCCTTGCTTACTCGAAACCATAACCCGTCGATATAGTGTCTTTCGTGTGACGCGTTACCATTAAACATGAAATACATTAAATGCTGGTTATAAATAATTCCCTGAAAATAAATCATTGCTCATTCTCATTAAACATTTTTTTCCCCTCATTTTTGATTCTTCGGTGAAAACAATTTCTTCCAAAAATGATTCTTCCCTTCTGCATAAGGGCATAAAATTGGACAAAAAATTGGTTTTTTTAGACACCATTTTCGCGCAGCGTTCGTGCGATTATCAAATAATACATTTTGTATCCGCGTAGTTTGATCTCCATTTTTATATACGTATAAATTGGACTTTACGTCGCGATTTTTCAATGTAATACCATTACGACGGTGTGATGTATCTCTACGTGTATGCTGATTTATACGAAAGTTTGAAAATCGCGCGCGATCCTTAAGGTACTCAAAAAAAACTCAAGGGTTCTCGTTAAATTTGAAACACTTTCATTCTACCGTCGTCTGTCGCACATGGTGAAACGTTCGAAATAAACTGAGGCTATACACGCGTTTCCGAGTGAGAACTTTGGCATGGAGAGAAATACATTCACACTTGTGCGTGTTCGCGTGCGAACATGTAGCAAGATCGAAAAGCAGAAATAGAGGAAGAAAAGCGAGCAGAAGAAGAACGATGAGGATTGAGAACGACAGTATCGTGCATGTCTACCTGAAACATTCCAACCAAATTAGGCACTCGACTGCTGAGAATATTCCTTTATTCTGTTTCTTTATATACAAATATTTCTTTCTTTAAAACCCTTGATATTATTTCGTACAGTCTGTTTGCTAAAAAATGTTAATGTTACAGTATAAATTGCTTGAAAGTCGAGTGTTAATTGCGAATCAGATTAATTTATTTTCCGAAATAACTTTGGAATTACTAGCAGCATCACGTGTCATTTATGTAAAATTTCCCTCTCGTTACTCCAAAAATATCAACGCGATGGAAAAGCCACGAGGGTCACTGAAAGAATATGGTTGATTTTTTTTTTTAATTACTCCTGATATGAAAATTATTAAACAAAAAAATGTTTCGTGCAATATTTTTCATCAATACGGACTATAAGGTGACCGGTGTTAAATTGGGAATAAGGTACTTTAAATATAAATTTTTCAACGCTTTATACCCGCATAACACATAGCTTTGGTTATTAATTTTACTTGTCGTGTTTGTCAGACAAGATGTATCCTTCTAATATCCTTCTAATAAAAAGTTGATGAGGAGATATCGATCGAAAGTATCGAAATATCGAAATATCGCATGCTTTGTTGCCGTTTTATTCGTTTCCTGATTGGTCGATGATGAACGTAACCGCGAAATTCATGCGAGACTGTATTCGCGCTGTTTTTCGTGCTCTTTTTGACAGTTGTCCACTTGTGACATTAATCGCGGTTGGCAAAGGTTATAGTTCTACGATAATTCATTCCGTGAAAAAGAAATCATGCATATCGAGTAAGTAGGAGTGCTGTATTTCACAGTTAAATTTATATTGTACTGAGAGAAAATGAGAGATAGTCCGGGAGAATGAAAGTGAATTAACTAAACTAGCATTTCTTGCACATTTTTTCAAGCGAAAATTTTTCTCTCTTGCACATTAATGTTTTATAAAATTTACAAGAAATGACTCTTCGATCGGACGATCTCGCGAGAAGCGCTTTCCTTCGAAGTAGTGGCAGATGAAAAGAACGATCGACAACTCCATCAAAATTTAACCACGCGCAGAGGAAGCGACTCTAAGCAAGTTGCTTCATTTCCGGTTTTCGGAAATTTTGTTTCAGATTTTTGCACAGATTCTGGTCCAGCGTTCGATCGGCGGATGAGAGGAACGATCGACAACTCCATGAAAATTAAACCAGGCGCAGAGGAAACGACTCTGAGCAATTTGCTTCTATTCCGGTTTTCGAAAATTTAGTTTCAGAATTTTGTTAGCGCAGCTTCCGGTCCAGCGTGAGATCGGCGAACGAGAGGAACGATCGACAACTCCATGAAAATTAAACCACGTGCAGAGGAAGCGACTCTGAGCAATTTGCTTCTATTCCGGTTTTCGGAAATTTAGTTTCAGAATTTTGTTAGCGCAGCTTCCGGTCCAGCGTGAAATAGGCGAACGAGAGGAACGATCGACAACTCCATGAAAATTAAACCACGCGCAGAGGAAGCGACTTTGAGCAATTTGCTTCATTTCCGGTTTTCGGAAATTTAGTTTCAGTTTTTTCAGCACAACTTCCGGTCCAGCGTTCGATCGGCGGATGAGAAGAACGATCGACAACTCGATGAAAAATTAACCATGCGCAGAGGAAACGACTCTGAGCAAGTTGCTTCTATTCCGGTTTTCGGAAAATTTGTTTCAGAATTTTCGTGGCGCAGCTTCCGGTCCAGCGTGAGATAGGCGAACGAGAGGAACGATCGACAACTCGATGAAAATTTAACCACGCGCAGAGGAAGCGACTCTGAGCAATTTGCATCTATTCCGGTTTTCGGAAAATTAGTTTCAGAATTTTCGTGGCGCAGCTTCCGGTCCAGCGTGAGATAGGCGAACGAGAGAAACGATCGACAACTCGATGAAAATTTAACCACGCGCAGAGGAAGCGACTCTAAGCAAGTTGCTTCATTTCCGGTTTTCGGAAATTTTGTTTCAGATTTTTGCACAGATTCTGGTCCAGCGTTCGATCGGCGGATGAGAGGAACGATCGACAACTCCATGAAAATTAAACCAGGCGCAGAGGAAACGACTCTGAGCAATTTGCTTCTATTCCGATTTTCGAAAATTTAGTTTCAGAATTTTGTTAGCGCAGCTTCCGGTCCAGCGTGAGATCGGCGAACGAGAGGAACGATCGACAACTCCATGAAAATTAAACCACGTGCAGAGGAAGCGACTCTGAGCAATTTGCTTCTATTCCGGTTTTCGGAAATTTAGTTTCAGAATTTTGTTAGCGCAGCTTCCGGTCCAGCGTGAGATAGGCGAACGAGAGGAACGATCGACAACTCGATGAAAATTTAACCACGCGCAGAGGAAGCGACTCTGAGCAATTTGCATCTATTCCGGTTTTCGGAAATTTAGTTTCAGAATTTTGTTAGCGCAGAATTTGCTTCAATTCCGGTTTTCGGAAAATTAGTTTCAGAATTTTCGTGGCGCAGCTTCCGGTCCAGCGTGAGATAGGCGAACGAGAGGAACGATCGACAACTCGATGAAAATTTAACCACGCGCAGAGGAAGCGACTCTGAGCAATTTGCATCTATTTCGGTTTTCGGAAAATTAGTTTCAGAATTTTCGTGGCGCAGCTTCCGGTCCAGCGTGAGATAGGCGAACGAGAAGAACGATCGACAACTCGATGAAAATTTAATCACGCGCAGAGGAAGCGACTCTGAGCAATTTGCATCTATTCCGGTTTTCGGAAATTTAGTTTCAGTTTTTTCAGCACAACTTCCGGTCCAGCGTTCGATCGGCGGATGAGAAGAACGATCGACAACTCGATGAAAAATTAACCATGCGCAGAGGAAGCGACTTTGAGCAATTTGCATCTATTCCGGTTTTCGGAAAATTAGTTTCAGAATTTTCGTGGCGCAGCTTCCGGTCCAGCGTGAGATAGGCGAACGAGAGGAACGATCGACAACTCGATGAAAATTTAACCACGCGCAGAGGAAGCGACTCTGAGCAATTTGCATCTATTCCGGTTTTCGGAAAATTAGTTTCAGAATTTTCGTGGCGCAGCTTCCGGTCCAGCGTGAGATAGGCGAACGAGAGGAACGATCGACAACTCGATGAAAATTTAACCACGCGCAGAGGAAGCGACTCTGAGCAATTTGCATCTATTCCGGTTTTCGGAAAATTAGTTTCAGAATTTTCGTGGCGCAGCTTCCGGTCCAGCGTGAGATAGGCGAACGAGAGGAACGATCGACAACTCGATGAAAATTTAACCACGCGCAGAGGAAGCGACTCTGAGCAATTTGCTTCTATTCCGGTTTTCGGAAAATTACTTTCAGAATTTTGTTAGCGCAGCTTCCGGTCCAGCGTGAGATAGGCGAACGAGAGGAACGATCGACAACTCGATGAAAATTTAACCACGCGCAGAGGAAGCGACTCTGAGCAATTTGCATCTATTCCGGTTTTCGGAAAATTAGTTTCAGAATTTTCGTGGCGCAGCTTCCGGTCCAGCGTGAGATAGGCGAACGAGAGGAACGATCGACAACTCGATGAAAATTTAACCACGCGCAGAGGAAGCGACTCTGAGCAATTTGCTTCTATTCCGGTTTTCGGAAAATTACTTTCAGAATTTTGTTAGCGCAGCTTCCGGTCCAGCGTGAGATAGGCGAACGAGAGGAACGATCGACAACTCGATGAAAATTTAACCACGCGCAGAGGAAGCGACTCTGAGCAATTTGCATCTATTCCGGTTTTCGGAAAATTAGTTTCAGAATTTTCGTGGCGCAGCTTCCGGTCCAGCGTGAGATAGGCGAACGAGAGGAACGATCGACAACTCGATGAAAATTTAACCACGCGCAGAGGAAGCGACTCTTAGCAATTTGCATCTATTCCGGTTTTCGGAAAATTAGTTTCAGAATTTTCGTGGCGCAGCTTCCGGTCCAGCGTGAGATAGGCGAACGAGAGGAACGATCGACAACTCGATGAAAATTTAACCACGCGCAGAGGAAGCGACTCTGAGCAATTTGCTTCTATTCCGGTTTTCGGAAAATGACTTTCAGAATTTTGTTAGAGCAGCTTCCGGTCCAGCGTGAGATAGGCGAACGAGAGGAACGATCGACAACTCCATGAAAATTAAACCACGCGCAGAGGAAGCGACTCTGAGCAATTTGCTTCAATTCCGGTTTTCGGAAATTTAGTTTCAGTTTTTTCAGCACAACTTCCGGTCCAGCGTTCGATCGGCGGATGAGAAGAACGATCGACAACTCGATGAAAAATTAACCATGCGCAGAGGAAGCGACTCTGAGCAATTTGCATCTATTCCGGTTTTCGGAAAATTAGTTTCAGAATTTTCGTGGCGCAGCTTCCGGTCCAGCGTGAGATAGGCGAACGAGAGGAACGATCGACAACTCGATGAAAATTTAACCACGCGCAGAGGAAGCGACTCTGAGCAATTTGCATCTATTCCGGTTTTCGGAAAATTACTTTCAGAATTTTCGTGGCGCAGCTTCCGGTCCAGCGTGAGATAGGCGAACGAGAGGAACGATCGACAACTCCATGAAAATTAAACCACGCGCGGAGGAGGCGACTCTGAGCAATTTGCTTCATTTCCGGTTTTCGGAAATTTAGTTTCAGATTTTTCAGCACAACTTCCGGTCCAGCGTTCGATCGGCGGATGAGAGGAACGATCGACAACTCCATGAAAATCTATGAAGATTATTTATGATTTATTAATCATTATTATTTGTACTTCATTTGTGAATCTAAAAATTTCCTGCTTTTCACCATTTGCTACTTATGCCGAATTATAATGTGTTCTGTAGGGGTCTATACTTAATTCAAGATGCAGCGCTGCAGCGCGAAAATGCAGCCGGTCGCGCGCGTGAGCGCGCGTCTCTAATCCCTAGTACCTTATAAACATGCAAGGTGATTCAAAGCTCAAAAATCAAGAATATGGAAACGTGGCAGTTGGAGCGCATTAATTCATGCGATTATTGTTTACGAACTTTTTTTTATTAGCGCTCTTCTATAACACGGTAATTCTCCGATCTACTATAGGCAGGGACGAGAGAATCAGCGAACTTCAGTCGGAAGTAAGAATCGCTTGCTTGCGCGAGACGATGTGTTTGAACAGAAAGATGTTTCGTTGTTTTTAATTTTCGAGACTTCGTTTTATGGACCAGGGGCTTTCTAACATAGCCATAGCAGTCTCTGATTAACCCGGAATGTTGGAATAGTTTTGCTCGGCATGTAATCCAAAATTCAGAATTTTTGGGTCCGATAGTTGATGTAGTGTGAATCACCCTGTACACATAGCATAAATTTTCATGTACACATGTGTTCACGTGGGTTTAAACATGATAAAGTTTGTCTGTACAACTATTGTAATGCAAGAAGATATACTGGAGGTACCGACGAGCTCGACCTCATTTGATTGCATAAACCGACAGCAGACTTCACGAATGATACTCTGTCGAAGGCAGACTTTCTCGCGCATAATTAATACCTTATAAGCATCCAGTGTGTGAGTAATCCCGAAGGGACGTAATTGCGCGACTTTGCAATCCAAACTTCCACAAAATTACACTTTTTATAATGACCCTGGTCGGTTTTTTATTATTATTTTTTCTATATAGTGTTTTTTACCATACATTCGTTCTGATCCGACTGCAGTAAAATTAACAGAACGACGCGAGGGCCGAGTATATATAGATATGGAAATAAAATATTTGCCAAAAGGTGTACATGATATTGAAAATATTTTTACACGTTTTAGCGGTTAAAGAGTACGTTAATGTTGCGAAATATGCATAACTTACATTTTAAAACATTAACGCACCTTGTCATCGTGTGTCTCGAATCAATTATTCTTGTACGTTTCTTCTTCTCATCGATTATCATTTTTTATTCTGTTTGCGTTCGAAATTTATAGCTGTCCATATGTCGGAGCTAACGTAAGCTATACCAGTGAAGAAATGAGGAGATGTTGAAACCGAACTGTTTAAATTTGACTAAACGATAGTGTAATACACGGAGATCCGGTATGTGATCTGAGCTGCCAAAATAAATAGAATTAAAATGTAAAAGTCGGAAGTCTCCGTGGGTTTGCTCTCAGCTGTGAGACATCATATAGAGTAACGCGCTCTGGTTTGGCCTGGACCAAAGTCAGATGCAGGCGGACAACTCTTGCCGCGATCTTTTTCACAAACGAGCTCGTTAAACTCTTTTCGAGAACATGATAACGATGGTAGCGGGGTATTTTTAGTTACGACCTTGTATTTCATCCGAAAAAAATTGATCTTCTCAACATCGTATTTCATCTAATGTATGTCTATATATAAATTCCTCATAAACTACTATAACTCACCTCCAAGAGTGTGGGGAAAAACCGGGACACGTTTCGCCACAGTGCAAACAGGGCTGGCCCTCGTCGAGATCGGTGATCTGAACACCCTGAAACATTTTTTTCATTGTTATTATCCTCGGAATATACAGTATACTCGGTTTTAAACAATGAGTCTTAAATGATACTATAGTGATACTAGGGGATGGGCACTCGCTCAAACGCGGAACAATCTTTAGGGAGCTTATGTGGTCGGAAATTTCCCGCTGATTACGAAATCCACCGACTTTTTTCCGAAAACTCGATATTTCAATGAGAGAATCGTAATTAATCGATCAAATTCGTATTATCGCATTTTCGGACGGAAATATTGGGTTTTCGATGAAATACCGGTGTGTTTCGTAATCAGCGGGAAAAAATACATCGATGTGCACCATTAAAAATCATTTTTGAAATCTAAAATTTTTCGTCATTTGAGTTGGTTCACTAAAATGTGTGCCATTTTTTTTTCGTTCTAGATGGACATCCCCACTTGTGCTTATTCTCTTGGCAATTGATGAGGCTTCAAACTGCCGTTTGGTTTGTCCAGATATCTTAATTTTTCGATTTTTGGCAGATTTTTAAATTAGAACCACCGATTTTCGCCAATTTTCCCATACATACATACCCCTTTGCGTTTTTTTCGCCAATTTTCAACATCGATTTTGAGGGTGAAGGAATTGAGCTATCGACATTTAACTTTCACCATTTTTTAAGTCTACTCGAGGGCTTTTCAAAGGCTTTTCAAAGGCTTTTCATCAGGGCGGAAGTTATGATCATTTGAAATTCCGACTTTCCGACGATTCTGGAAAAGTGGCGAAAGACGAGTCGACATTTTTTTTTTCAAATTTTCAATATTTCAGAAGCTTATTCGATCGGAAATTTCCCGCTGATTACGAAACCCACCGACTTTTTCCCGGAAACTCGAAATATCAGTACGAAAAAACAGTCAAATTCAAGCAAAAACAAAACACACGAGCGCATCACAAAGCAAACGGAATTTTGCCACAAATTCGTTCTTTTTTCACCGACCAATCAGGGAACGAATAAAACGACAACAATCGCGCGATATTTTTTCGATTAAGACGACATGAAATTGTAATTTCTGCTGTGTGTAAAAAATCGTTTATGTAACAATAAATTCATCTGCGAAAATATTACAATTTAATAGCGCAAGAATAATCAAATCGTTCAAAGAGGTCATGAATCATTGCTCATTGTATCTACCGCAGATGATGAGACTTGTACGCGTTATTCTAATCTAAATATTTCTCTGGTAATCGTTGGTGTAATGGCCAGGGTGCGGGTCGCTTGGCAAATAAGTTGTATGGCACACTTTATTATCATATGTTTACAAGTGACAACGTTCATCACTCCAGCTCCCAGTAGAGACGATTCTACATTACTTGCCACGTACACGAAAAAAAAAAAAAAAATTTATAAAACGCGTGGAGCCGCGTGCGAAAGCCTTTTTCCAGTGTAATGCGCCGATGCATGACCGACCGAGTTTATACCTCTCCTTCTCGATATCGCTCCCGCTAAATTGTCGACGGGATAGAGCGTGAGAGGTACGTATACATGCCTAGATTTTGCCGCCGTGTGGCTTCAGCATAGAGCGTCATCTCTTTGCAAAGTATCGAAAATAGTCCGCGATATTCGATGTTTATCAAAGAAGAAACTATCGATTATCGTCATACGAAAGTACCCGACGAAAAATGTTTATAGCCGTATTAACTTTTATCACAGATTTTTTAATTTTTCACAGAGCCGTTTTGTTTTCTTTAACAAACATTTCCCGAATAAAAAAAAATAACTACCGACACCTTGCATGCGTTGAAGTTTAGAACCATTTCGAATCTCACCGTCTTACGCGAACTCGATTTAAATGAAATTAAAATTTTTCGCTATCGGTTTCTGAACTAACAAATAGTCCACTGAGCGATTACCGATTTTCTGGAACATTGACGGTACACCAGGATATGCTTATGTTTAGACGGACGTTCGAGAGTACACGTACTACTTGCACTTGATAAAATAATACTCTTTATATATTTATTTTCCTTACTTTTACAACCCATAAAGCTCGCGTCTCTAACAGTCGATAAAACGATCGTTATCGTCTCTTCACCCACGCTTGTATCGGCGGTACAAGAGCAATGAAATTATAGCTACGTATTCCGGCGGATAAACCCCGGTAACGAGCACATTGCGTTATTACAGCAGTCGGGCATACATACAGACGCATATACGTACATATAAATGCAATTCTACCCATAACCGATCTCCTATAATGGTATCGCGCCTTGAGGATCGATCTGCCCATAGACCTTAAGGGTCCGTACGCGTGTACTATATTTCCGTAGCTCCTACACCATTAATTCGCTCCGTCGAGCAACGGAAAATCAATCGTATAATTCATACGCGCGAAAATATTTAAAAAGTATTAAAAAAGCAGCCGCGGAGCATCCGACCGCGTGAGTATTCGCAGACGATGTAAAATCGCGACGTCTGGTGAAAAAAATCGCCAAAAGACGTCGATATCGATGACAGGAGAGCTAGCTCTTATAGCGGGGATACGGATCTTAAAAAACATTCGGCAAATAAAAACGGGAGGGAGAGAGAGGACGGATTTACTCTCGGGTAACTAATCAAATATGGTCACTACGCCTACGTGGACCGGCTTTTACTCGCGGCGTTTCTGGGCATCACCAAATATATCGACTAGAAAAACCATGAAGAAAGCACACTTGATTATCTACACATATTTCTTGGCAGCATGATATTTAGCAATCGCAAATCCTTACACGCATAGATACGTAAACACATCTTCCCGAGGATTACTCATAAATGATATACACATGATCCGTTGAAAATAATATCGGAATATATCGTATCCAACTTCTACAATAAAATCACCGAGAAACAATCAAGGTAATAATAAAAACGGAAAAGAAACTCCTCGAGATTCGTCACGGACGTTCAGAAGTTGTTTTTTTAATTATTTTTCAGTCGATATATTCACGCGGAAAAACTTGAATCGTGTAGTGTTAAAATAATATTTGCCTCGCCCACGCTTACTTTGTCTTCGTTTAAACTCGTAACTGCGGAATATCCGCGGTTGGAGAATTAGTCAAACGTATCGCACACGGGAGAGGAGAGAGAAGAGCGAGAGAGACATAGACTCGAAGGGGAATTAACGAACGTCGATTAGCAAAGTTAAGTGCCGCAGCACGAGCCATAGCCGGGAACAAGGTATATCTCGCGTGTGGACCCGCATCGTGCAACGACACTCTCTACTCTCTTTCTCTTTTGCCTGGTGGTGTCCTACGCGATGCGCTAACGACGTAGGCGTTTTGCCGACATTTGCACGATGCGTCGTTCATGACTCGCTGTTCCCTGTCTCTTTCTCAGTTTTTTTTTCCGCGCGCGTATACTCGCACGCGTTCTATCGACGTCTCTATTTCTCCTGAATCGCTTAGCGAGAGGGCGAGAAAATATTGCGCAAAACAATGCTAAAAAGCGTGTCGCGGGGCACGGCACGCAGGAACTTCATATCGAACGAACACATCGCAACTTGTGTAACGTTGCTTTTCCGGAACAATGAATATTTACCGATTTTTTTTTATGCAAACTATAGAAATATCAATTTTGTTTCATACAGGATAATAATAGTACAATATAATAACAATGCGCGTTTGGTAATTTTCTAAGCAATGATTCGTGCGTCGGGCAACTCCTACGATTAACGAATAAACAAACTTTTTCATCGATCACATTCGCGGTTTATCGTACAACGCAGAGTCACCCCGTTAGCGCCGTAGTGTAGTGTCTATTATTAATGTATTAGTATTCTCAAGAGATCACCGTCCAATATCAGGAAAAAAAGGAACAATTTCATGTACATTTCCATCCTGAAACTCGTAAAGTATAAGATATTGTATGTATATTATAAACCCAATAAATCGTGAATTCATACCCCGCCTTGATTGGACCAAAATCGTCTTGGACCAACTCTGTAGTCCCTTCGTTGATTGCCACGTTCAAACACTTCATCATCCTCGTCCTCGTCTTCGGCTTCGTCCTCGTACTTTTGATAGCGCGCTGCACTCGCGACTTCGCGATGACTCGCGCGTCTTCGCGATCGGGCGTCTCCTTGTCCCACGGGACTCTGCGAATCCGTCCGAATTCTTATCACAGTTGTACCGTTTTTCTCGATTGTCGAGAAACTCAAATGTTCTCTGTCGTCGCATTGATCTTCGTCGTCGACGACGAGATCTCGCGAAGCTAAATTATTGCTGACTGCATCTAATCTAGCGGCCCTTCGTGCGTTAAAATTATCGTGACATGACTCACTGAAGGATCTCGTTGACACGACTTTTTTCACGGAAGAAGGGTATCGATCGCGTCCCCGCGATACCGATAAAAGTCCTGTAGGATCGCGCGTCTTGCCCCGACATTCATCGCGATTTTGCGCATGATTGTGAGCAAGATCATCCTCGTTCTGAGACACTCTTTCTTTAGACGACGATGATGAAATTCTCGACGATTGGTCTTTCGAGCAATCTCGATCTTCGAGACCCACGAGCTTCGGCGGTGTCAGTGGCCTCGAGTGACGGTCGTTCTTCCAAGGCGATCGATCGTGATCCTCGTCATCCTCGTCTTCGTCTTCGTTGCATCTCGAAGACTTGCGTGTTGTTGCGGATAAATCGTAATCTCTTCTGACCGTTTCTGGCCGATCTCGATGATAGGAACCATTCTTTCGGCTGTGGATATTGTTAATGTTATTACGATTGTTATTATTGCGAGTATCCATACCGTCGACAGCAATTCCGATGTCTGACAAGTTTCGGGCGGTCTTTGCATTTTTTTTCGTTGATTCGGTATAACGATTCTTGAAGGAATTCTTCCTGCTTCCTCGATCGTTGTCACGGTCCTCGGAGGACCCTCTTCTCGCAGCTTCCAAATTCCGCTGCCTGTCGTTATTGTTCTTGCTCACGTTATAATCCTTGGATCTATGATGATCCTTGAATGAGCTCTTTCTTGACAAATCACCGTCGTGATCCTTGAACGAGGTCTTTCTGGACAAATCAGAGTCCTTGCGCGACACTCGCAGAGCCCTCTCGTATCGATGAATTTGAACATCGAACTCTTCCGGCGTCGCTTTATGCCGTGTATGATTCTTCACTCCTGATGGAACACCTCTTCCAGGTTGACAGCTGTCTTCGTTGATATTGCTGTGCTTTTTGCAACTACCATTTTCCCTACGACTCACGTCGACGTCATCATCATAGCCATGAACGAATCCACGTTCCTCGAGGCGTCCTTTGCCTAATCTTTTCGATTTAGAATCCAACTCTTCACCCTTGTCACGTTTGCTCAGTCGTTCCGATCGTGTCGTCGAGATATCGCAATTACCGTTTAGCATTCTAACGTCATTGCCGTCGATCGGTGAATAGGATCTTCCATCAGCATGCCTTCTCGATCTTCGATCGATGCAGCGAAAATCATTCTCCTCCTCGGATTTTCGATCCGGCGAATAAGATCCGTAGTCGTTTCTATCTTTTGTTCTCCTTTGAAAACGTCGCTCCGACGAAACGCCGTTCGAAACATTTACAAATCGTCGTACCGGCGAGTAGGACCGATCACGCGGACCTTTCATTCCGCTAGAACGATCCATTGTTCCATAATCATCGATCTCGCTGCTACGGCCCACAGCTTCGGTTGTCAAATTAAACTCTTCGTTCCTTTCGTCCCTCATCGATCTTTTAACCGATCTGTCGCGTTTATTCTCCTTGGAAGAATCTTTAGCTCGCATCTGCGTTTGATTAGTGACATCATCAGCGCGAAAATCTGCCGAGGCAATTGATGAGTCCTCCATGACAGGGCGTTCTCCACGAGTCAACGAACCGATCGTCTTGTGATGATCGCGCCTCGGATCGATTCGCTTGACCTGCTTCGCCGAACCGTTGCTCCCTTGTGCGCTTATCGGAGAATTACCGTTGGTCGTAGTCGTCATGAGCGACGAAGAGGCAAATCTGCGTTCGTGGATCGTGTCGTCGCTGCCACTCTCGGCGAGGTCATATCGCGCTGTCGATGAGCCGATCGCCGAACTGCTGCCCGTATCCTTTTTTTCGATCGGTGCTCTCCTTTCCCTCTGACGGCAGTGCTCGACCTCGATATCGCCTCGATATCGAAAGTTCTCCCTGAAAGAGCCACGATGGTAGTTCCTGGCGGGACTATTTCGATCTTCGTCCAATTCATAATCATCGCCGCAATGACTCGCACCAGGAACATCTTTGTCACACAACTTTTCAATTCCGTCATCCCCGTACCGATTTCGAAAGATCGCCTTTTCGTGATTTTCAGAATTCGCGATATCGTCATCGGCACGTACGTCCTTGTAACACTGTATCCTGACATCATCATCAATTGGGCAATGACTGTTGTGACACGTCGCCGAATCGAAAGTCGGTAATGATGAATTGACCCGCTCTTTGGTCCAGTTGCTGCGGAAGCGCGAAGTCATGTTCGTTAAAAATAAATCACGTTGATGTGGCGCTGAACGTTGATTCTCACAGTCTCGTGTATGTAGCGGCCAACTTCTTCACGGTCTAATTAGTTCGTGCGATAGTTTATCGGCTAATCACACAATAATCGGACGATAGCACCAAAACATTTGAAAAATATCACAGAGTATATCGTACTAATCACTCGGCCAGTTTGTTCAATTTATTTCTATTGGTAAAACTCTTCCGAGCAAGCTTCAGAGTCCGCATTACGCTGGAGCACGGCTATTCGACGCCAAAGTCAAATCGGCTAATCCACGACCGCCGGTCGCTCTCTGATTCCACATGCTATTCTCGAGATTCTAGAAGAGCTCTGCGACGGAGCAAATGTTCTTGAAGATCCAAAGAGCCAAACGGAGGCGAAAAAACAGAGAGACTCGTGCGGTGGGTATGAGCGTGCGCGCGACTGTATTTGTACTCGTATTGTCCCGATCGCGGTGCGTGTTCCCGAACGACCCTGAAAACTGGCCGACACTTTCACGATCGAGCGACCACTTTGATCCCGATGTTGCGCCGTTGATCCTAGTGGAGCGTCAGCGGCGTCGTCGTCGTCGTCGTCGTCGTCGTCGTCGTTGCTGGAGCAACAACGAGGCGAACGTCTTCGCGAATATCCTCGGCCGCAAATTTTTGTCCAGACCTTATCAATTCGTTTTTAACAATTCTCATTCAAACAATTAAAAAAAGATACACCCATTCAAATTGTACGGTGGATTTATATGCGTTAACCAGGGGCGAATGTGGTGACGCAATTGGATATTCTAACGAGAGTTAAATTTTATTGTAAAAATTCACCTGGCACAGAAAAATAACAAGACGCCAAAGGGCAGCGGACAATAATGTTCACTCGGATCCGTGAAACTTTCAGGCCTATTATTTATGGTTTAAAGTATCACAAGGCCATTTTTATTTCGATCCCTCGATATCCTTAATTGTAGCATTAATCAATGTAATCATTATCAAATTTCAGCCGTTACACTTTTTTCTCAGCACCACTAAAATTGGCATAATCGACCGCACATAATTTCCTCGAAAATTCCCTCAGCTGTGAAACTGTTTTGACATTCGCAGGACGAATCCGTCATGCAGCCGCGATCAATCGGGCCAAGGCAAGTTTCATATTTTTACCGACGCCTAATTAACAGTGCAATTGAATTAATCTGCATTTTTTTACAATCCTCCTATCGAAGCATCGATAAAAAATCTCACTTCGTAATTGTCAGATCCTCTCTCGTCTCGTCCGTCGTCTCTGATAATATCTTTTTTCTCTATCGCTGCTCTCGTTGCTACCTGAAGTTTTCTCTCTTGTGATTGTCCGATTTTATCTCCATATCGGTATTTTGTTACCACTAGATCGGTAGTTTACGCGCGAATATATAAGTATTTTTATAGGTCCGCGGTATGAGAGGAGCCGGACAAGTCGACGCGGCAACGGCTCGAGCCGAGAGAGCACGGCAAACTAACGGCGCCGGGGATACGAACGACGAGCTTCGGGGCTCTCGACGGCAATATCCATGAAGGCTGCTTCCAGATCCAGCAGTTGCCTGACACAGCAGCCGGCCTGCGGGCTTCTCTCGTGGGAGAGTGAGGTGGAGAGAAACGGAGAGCGAGAGAGATGCGGGAACACCAGGCAGGTGACGCCTCGCAAAACCCGACGACTGACGGCGATATAAAAAGTTAAAACGAGCTAAACTCGTCCTGGAACGAGACTCAGCGCTGAACCTGAACTCTTGGAATCACACCTATATCTTCTTACCCCCAGGATGTACGTAGACTCCACGTACAAGTTACTTTGCATCGACGCCACTGAGTAATTCAATACTCCTCCATAGGAAATATCAAAATGCTCATCTCGTCTGCAGTGAAGAATTATAACTCTTAATGCTCACGAGATATCGAAAGTAATCATGATTTTTCCAGGATCCCCGTCTCAATTTTTTTTTCAATATGACTGCTGATATAACAGGATGTAAATGGAGTAGATGATTATCTGAAGAAATTCCTTCAACTAATAGTAATCTCGTGAGTCTGCTTGAAAATGTCAAACTGTGGAAATTATCAACGTTGTGATATAATAAGGGGCAATTTATATTAAATCTGTGTGTATGTGTGAGTGTGATAATATGCGAACATCCTTCGCATATTATCATTTTTATGTCAGAAATTAATAAATCCTAGCAAACTATTGTCGAAAAAGTAATTTTATACGCGTGCATCAGTTGTTCGGCAGGAAGAGCGTCATGCTGCAATTAAACTTTTACCTACCAAGGAAATTGTACGACATCTTCACATTGCTATATCTAAAATCTATGAATGCATCAACGGCGTTGAGAATAAGTATACTCAAGCAATATTTGGAACAATTCAAGTACGAAAATGTATCAAAATTCGAGATACACAATTCGAGATGCCGTGCGTAATGGCAAATTATTTTTATCGAAAGCCAAAAGTGGTTCGATATTCATCCAGTGTCATGGAGTTTCTAAATTTTTTTATCCAAGACGGAAATACGGCGAGTGTATTGGCAATATACACATTTATACAAACGTGCTATAAATGCATATTTATACGTAAGATCCATCACTAGAACGGTCAAGAAAGTTAACGGGTCCGTGAACGACGGTTCTGCACAATTAAAGTTCCGTTTTGCGGTCAGCTCGAGTTTCCGTCTCGTGTAATTGCCAGCCACGGAACTCCGGGGTGCGTTCCTCGCTCTGATCTTAATGATGTATGTATATGTAATATGTCTGTGTACATTTATTTATGTATATTATATGCCCCATATAATCGCAACAGACGACTGTTTTTTTTTCTGTCGTTCGCTGATGGTGTTTCGCCGAGCTTTCGAAACTGTGGATTGAATCTTCCCGTACACGTTATCCTTCAACGAGATATATCGAATAATACGATATATATATATGTGTTTATACACGTATAAATGTATAATGTGGACATATTTATGTATACAAGCACTTTGGCATCTGCGCTGCAGTGCTGCCAGGTGATTATTAAACCACACGACAGGCCGCTGATCGTGACCTGGTCGACTTTGTTGCTACACTTTTATCCACCGCACACGGGCCCTTCCATGAAAAATGCACGTCTTTTTACTACCCAATGGATCGAGACTTTGGAATTTGAAAATCTTATTTTCTCATTTTCGTGCGAAAGAGTTGGTGATAACAGTGACGAAAAAGTAATCAAATGAAAAGGTCCGAAAGGTCTTACCGGACCCTCGATGTATTTCCATTGGAGAAATTGGACAAACCTACGGTACGAATTCAAAAAAATCTGCATCCGTTTCTCCCGTCTCACCAAACTTACTCCAGCTCGAAATTCAACCGTTTAAAAATTTCGTCAATCGAGATTCACGACTAACTAATTTGGGCACGAAGTGCTCGCTTGATTATTTGAACTTAGGGAATGAAATAAGCAGGAATGATGAGGGAAATTTGAAAAATCCGAAGACAAAAGGAAAAGCATGAAAATATTCAGAGTACGATAAAAAACACCTCGTGGATGAGCGACCTGTTGAATTTTTCGGCTGTTTTTACTCCTGCCGAAACGCGTTAAAAAGCCACTCTTGAAGCACCTCCGTGAAACTCACTCTTGGTATACCTACGGCCCTGAGTGTGGGTTGCAACAAGGTCCTGGCAGGACGCCCCCGCTCCTCCAGCCTCCTGTACTCAAATACATGTATATACATTTATAGACATACATACATATATATGTATGCATTCACACATATTGTATGAATACGTGAATGTATACACACACACACACACAGACACGCGCGGGTCGCAAAGCAACAGCCACCGCACATCGAACCACTGGACAGCGCGAAACGAGGCCTTATATCAGCCTTCGCCCGAAATGGCGTGAGACCGTAGCTGTATATCTCCGCATGTATTTGTACATTGGCAAGGCTTGCAGGAGGGAGAGAGCGAGATAAACGAGGAGGGTACTTGAAAAAAATAGTACTGTAATGGAAAAAAATGCGAAAGAAGCCGTCGAGTCGTTCTTCAAGGACCGAGTACGGTCCTTAATACCGATGCCACCACGGTATTCAACCGACTCTCGAGTCGGTCCATCAATTTACGGTACTTGAAATAAACGGAGATCTTGCTGATATTTCTTCGGTTGAGTCCCAAAGGAGAGCACTTTGACTTTACGTTAAAAAAGGGATAATCAGAGAAGCAACGAAAACGTTAAAAATAAAAAATATTCCTTAATTACACTATCGTTACGGCTATTATTGCGAGCGGTGCTCTTAAGTTTTACCACCCTCAGTTATGTTGATGGCGAAATTTTTGTGGGGTGCAATGTGTACGGACGAGAATATATATTTCCATAGAAGGAAAAAAAATTAATGAGGCCGAGAATGCCGACACAAAACGATTTTATTATCGATCAATCACACATACATATGTATCTAATGTTCATATACATGTATATGGGAACACGAATGCATTAAACGTGCATTGAATTCGCGCGATTTACGGGCATGCCGGACACCGTTCTGAGCAGTTCTGTCCGTATCTACTTTCACGTCACGGTATTTCCACTCCGTTCGCGCTACCACGCTACGCGCGTGGTGCGACATTAACCCTCTTTCCCTAGGCCTGTTCCCTCTCTCTCTCTCGCTCTCTCTCTCTCTCTTTCTCGTTCTCTCAAATCAAATGAAATCTCTTTCGTTTTTTTTGCCTCTCACCGAACACCAAGTGGCACGTGTATGCACGCGCTGATTAATTTGCTACGTATATATAGATGAAAACGGAGCAACATGGTTGACAATATAAATTTTATGAGAAAAAAATACGAATCTCGTGACGGAAGATTCACCGTGACGAAAAAAAAATTTCAGACTTTGAATAAGAGGCATTTAAATGTTTCAAATATTTATGAGATCATGTCAATGGAAATACAAATATTCAAATGGATGTTTGCGTAATTCTTCAGCGATCGAGAGAATGAATTATTTATTTCGATTGAACATGGGTTTACGTCATCTTTTTCGGATAAAATGACAACTTACGAAAAACAGGGCCACCGAAAAGATATTGAAATGCGATTTGTTGATGATGATAATTTCCTGGTACGCTCATTTTGAAAAATAAATTTCTCGTTGGCATATAAATATGATGGAAAATATAATTCTATAAACATTAAGCACGTTTTCTTGATGAAAACATATTCATCAAAAAACAGCCCGTATCAGAAAACTTCCACGTGTTTCATTGAGCAAAGTCATTTTTTATGGCTTCACGGTCTCTGCTGTAGCCTTATGGCGCGTTGCGTTGCGTTACAAATGATATTTTTTAAATATGAATTGGTCTTTCTAAAAACATAAATTATCGTATTACACGATTTTACCTTTCAAAAAAGTGTTGTCGTGGGTATCATAACAATAAATGTATACAATGGTATTTCGTTGTCGCTTTAAGAAGCCCGCGCAGATACCTGTTACGTTAATATTCTATACCTGCGATTCCTGCGAGGGTAAATTATCAGCTCTTGAAGGGTCTCTGGTATTGTGAACCTTTTCGAGTACAGCTCATTGCGTAATATGTGCGAAGTGTTTTCGATCGGAAATAAGATAATGGGTAAAGTAAACGTTGAAAAAAATCATCAGAAATATCCCTAAATTAATTAAGCATAAAACCAACGTCGAAAATCTAACGTTAAACATTATAGTCAACGTGCCCTGCAATATTTTTCAATTTCGTTGAGCAATCGACTTACTCGAAAATAACCGCTGTCTGAACTGCCTTTTCCATTTGAAAAAAGATCGGGCCTCCTGCTGTTGATAATCTCTCAACACACGAGTCACAAATACATTTTAGTTTTTCTCAGAGTATAACGTTGATCTAGTATTGCATCATTATTATACAGCTCGAAAGTAGTCTCAGATTTATGTAAATCATCGCTCGATCCGTTTCTATTTTTACTGAGAATATATCAAGATTTCCATTCGTTTGTCAGTAAATCTGTTATTTGACATATTTGCAATTAAAAACGTTCGAGGCATCAAAAGTAGGGACGTTTTTGGGCAACATTCGAACGAAATATCAAATGTTTCATGCAAACAAGTTTTTGTCAAATCCCGCCAGGGGCGAGTCAAAATTTAGCAATTCTTTCGCGCCACCGCACGGAGCTGAGTCAAACATTCACATGGTGACACGATCGGCTTTTATAATCGTCACTTATCGCATGTCGGAGTTACAGAAACCTGTCGACCGAAATGCCTCAGGTAAGAGGAAGGACGGCGAACCGTTGAAATATTTCGACTTGTTTGATCATTCTTGAATCAACTCGAATCACTGTCCGATCAGGCGAATGACAGGAGTACGTGTAGAGTGTGGGCTACATAACCAGCGATATCAAACTTTAACGAGATGACTCTCCTTCTTCCCGCTTTATTATATATATACTATAAAAATCTTGACGCTGCGAGCTGTAAGAGCTTATGGATTATTCATGAAGTGATAGGATATTAACGTCTCGCAAATATTCAGTGTCCTTCAGTGATGAGTCCGTAATCTCGCACGACCGCGAAAAGTTGGAAAAAGAAAAGATAGAAAGTCACATTTCGCTGTGAAAACCTTGATAGCTGGCATACCTAGTTTGTCTATCCAAAAACAGTTATATTTGCTCAATTTTATTTTTCGATTTTTATTCTCTGACTGTATGTTCCTTCTGCATGCTTCTTTTTATTCCTTCGCAAACCCTTCAGAGTTTTTGCAACCCTTTCCTTTACTATTGCCTTGTTCCATTTTGCCTGTTTTTCTTATTCCATACACGCTCCCACGGGGAAACAGCAGAAAACTTTTCAACATAAAATATGAATCGTATTTTATACGATAGAATAAAATACAGAACTATTTTCCTAGAGATGAAAGGCGATTTTAAAGATCATTCTCCCACTATTTTAACCCCAAGGAACGCCCCTGACCATCAGCGTATCATTTTATCATGACATTGCCAAATGTAAAAATTTGGAAATTATCGAAAATTTATTTAGGTGCTTTCAGGGCTGAGAACTATTTGCCTAGAGATGAAAAGCGATTATTCATGAAGTGATAGGATATTAACGTCTCGCAAATATTCAGTGTCCTTCAGTGATGAGTCCGTAATCTTGCACGACCGCGAAAAGTTGGAAAAAGAAAAGATAGAAAGTCACATTTCGCTGTGAAAACCTTGATAGCTGGCATACCTAGTTTGTCTATCCAAAAACAGTTATATTTGCTCAATTATATTTTTCGATTTTTATTCTCTGACTGTATGTTCCTTCTGCATGCTTCTTTTTATTCCTTCGCAAACCCTTCAGAGTTTTTGCAACCCTTTCCTTTACTATTGCCTTGTTCCATTTTGCCTGTTTTTCTTATTTCATACACGCTCCCACGGGGAAACAGCAGAAAACCTTTCAACATAAAATATGAATCGTATTTTATACGATAGAATAAAATATAGAACTATTTGCCTAGAGATGAAAGGCGATTTTAAAGATCATTCTCCCACTATTTTAACCCCAAGGAACGCCCCTGACCATCAGCGTATCATTTTATCATGACATTGCCAAATGTAAAAATTTGGAAATTATCGAAAATTTATTTAGGTGCTTTCAGGGCTGAGAACTATTTGCCTAGAGATGAAAAGCGATTTCTAAGATCATTCTCCCACTGTTTGGACTCCAAGCAACGCCCTTGACCATCAGCGTATCATTTTATCATCGAATTGTCAAAAATCAAAATTAAAGAATTCTCGAAAAATTCTTTGGATGCTCCCAGGGCCGAGAACTATTTACCTAGAGATGAAAGAAGATTTCCAAAATCATTTTCACACTATTTGGACCCCAAGGTACGCCTTTGACCCTCTGCACCACGGTTCATTATTAATTTGAAATTCAAACAAAAACAAAACATATGCGCGCATCAGTTTATATGCAGTTCATATGCATAAGTTATTGACCTTGATCTTATCTATACTTTAAATCGTAAAGAATGTCCAGAACATATATATATATTCACACGATCATTTAAAGGCAAATGCTTCCGCTTAAATATCGATGTTGTACGAGAGCGTAAACGGCGAATGGTTACAGGGTTCCCGGAAAAGATCGAATCATCGTGATGACATTGAGCCCATATAATGACGAGTATTCGGTGATGTACCGATGTCTGGTTGTCGGGAACGTTCCATAATGTGCGTATACATACGCGAACGGAAGTGACATCACGCGATAAATATCTCGCACTACCGATCTAATATCGCAGCGTATATAATTCCATGGCAACAAGCCCGGACCAATTTGCTGAAGTTCGCGTGGGTATTTTTTTTAAACCGCGCATCCGTGCGGTATATTATTTCTATCGCGTGACCGAATCGTATTAATATGCTCATCATTTTGATGCTTCAGTCACTACAATTTCGTTGAAAACGTACATTTGCATGGACATGTTGAGATTTCGGCCGACGGGTTCAAAATACGAGTATTTTCATTGTCAACGATGTCAGCATTATTATTGCAACTTCCGTTATCAAAACCTAGCGATTTGTCGTTCGTCAATGATGTATGGACCGTGTAGCAAAATATGGAAGTTATTTTTCTTTATAAACAAAAGTGCCGCTGGTGTTTTTATCCAAAAAAAAGAGCAATGGTAGAAGCGCTATTCCATGCGATCCAGGCGTACTTCCGCGAGGCACACACGTGTAATATAGGCATATTTATAACCGCAAGAAAAATTTTCACCCATCGCAGCCGCATGTTTTCCTCATGTTGCACCGTGCTCGATACACGCAGAACGCAAATATGCAAAATCGTGGAGAAAATTGCTCCTGGCAACCCGGAGCACGGCGTAACTAAACAAAGCAGCCCACAGTTTCCTTTCAGAACTTATGCCATTTCGTTCTTCCTTCTCTTTCTCTCGGTCATCCTATTCTCCTGTCTCATATCATTTTCTTCTTCTTCTCTTTTCCTCGCCTGTTGAATACCCGACGCTTTTTGTCTCACGCTGGTATCTCCGTCCATCCACCAAGTTCCGATGTACATATAGCATGTATGTGTTCCCGCAAGCGTCTGTCGGTTAAATAACACATATATCGTACGTGTACTTTGTACGTAACTCATACGCCGGGATATGTATATCCGCAGTTGCTTTTAATCAGTAGCTCGGCGGAAGGGACGACAGAAACTAGCCAGAAGGGCGTCCCTGTTCTTTACAGAAACTTCAAATCTGCTGTATCGCAATAACTACGACAATGAGCATATATATGTACACACAGATGTATATACTTTATCAGCAATTAATCACCGTTGTACATTTCAAAAAAACAAAAATTTCAAAGAGTTTTTTTCTGGATGATATGTTTTCGCGAGCGTGTAGTCTTTTTGCAGACTGGGCGTTGATGATGGTCTGAAAGAGCCTAAAAATTCCAGCATTGTGTAGCTCTTTCCACAGGATTCATGTAATATCCTGCAGGAATTTATATACTCCGATGTACCTTCCATCGACCTTCCACGAGTTATTGCTCCGTTTTACTTTTTTCAAAGTTCTTGATAATCAATTTTGACCCCTATCTAGGGAAATTACGACGCGATTCGTTTGTTTTTTCTCACGAGGTAATTAAAATTGCGTACCCATTGCGAGAAAAATATAGTAACCAGCGATCGAAATTTCGAAGGACAGTCGTTGTAAAAGAGTCCAAAGGTTCCAGTATCGTAGCTGGTTTCACAAGGGTCATATACCATCAAGCAGAAATTTACGTACTGCCAAGTATCTTCTATCAACCTCCCATGAATCATTGCTCCATTTTATTTTTCCGACAGTTCCGGATCATCAATCTTGACCCTTTATCTCTGGCAATTACAACGCGATTAGTCCGTCGCTTTGCATGGGAGAATGAAAAATGCATTCCCAGCACGAGAAAAATAAAAAAACGAACAATCGAAAAGCGCAATGATTCGATACGTGCTGACCTTCGATCACTTTCTCCTTTATGAATTTGCATTTTGCACAAGAAGCCGTAACGAAACTAGCCAACCATGGTAACAATTTGCTTATTGAGAACTTAAGATTAATTCAGAATTAAGAAAATTACCGAATACCTTCAAGATTATCGAAGTCTTCATTTTATAAACAGCCAACAACAGAACGTTGTTTTAATATTTATTTTCTCTTGTTGTCGCTATTGCCAGCAGAATGCAGAGGGACATCGATCAAGAAATGTCGAGATTTTCGATTGGTAACGGCCTCGATGTATACATATATTCTTAGCTGTATGTGCGACGTGAGAAAGCTCACTGATAAAACAAGAGCAGGGTTTTTTTTACGAGGCAGAACACATGGAGGGAATTTCCAACATATTTATATATCCGTGTGTGCATTTAAACGTTGAATAAACCGGTCCATAAATACTCACTCATTTGCAACAGTAGAGTACAGAATACGTGCGCATTCGTGTCGTTTGCGGCGATTCAACTTTTGCTGCATGTGACGCTTTCTGCAAAGCGACATTCAGTAGCCTCGTCATTCGAACGCCCACGTAAGATTCGAATAAAGCAGCAGAGTTACCGTACAAAAGAAGATTGACAAAGTTTTCCATTTATCAATTACAATTGAGTTCGATGACGCACTTTCGTCAACACAGGTAGGCGGAAGAATAACTCGCGAGGGAGCCTATAACGAGTAGAGGTGGCTGAGGGTGTATTATTTTTGTGAGATCTCTCGACATCATCATCAGCGAAATTGTCGTGGAACACGAATGTCGTCCTACGAGATGTTTCATCGAATGTTACGAATTAAACTGCACGACGAGTGTGTGTATAAAAACAAACACAGCACAGCCCACTTAATTCGAAATTTAAAAGGATGGGGGTTCCATCCTTCCGTTCGCTTGCCTCTGATGTGTCATCTCCAATGACTCAAAAATGCTTCTCTCCTTCGCTCGGAGGGTCTTCACCGCTTTATTTTTATAGACGTGCGCAAGCACGCGTGTACGTGTCCGTAAACTTTATTTTCTTGCTCGTACACCAGTTTTTCCATGGAATAAAAAAACAGGGGCAACCGCGATGATAAGATTACCATGCGTACAGAGAACGAAATAATCCATACGGAAAAAAAAACGTTTACGAGTCGAAGCTTAGTCGGTATACAAGCAGTTGTAATTCATGAATTATTCAATGGAAGAGTTTCTCCGATTACATTACAGAGACTTGTCTCATTCTGCATTATTAACCTTTATTAAATTCAACGTCGACAGGGCTAATATCCCTCGAATCGGATACGCGATGATAAAATGTACATTGAATGTACAAATAGGTATTATCCAAACGCCCATTCATCGCCACACTTTTGAATTCTGTTTCGGCCAATTTTTGCAAATTACATAATGACGTGAAAGAGAGTATACCTTCTTGTTGAAGAAATGATAGACGTGTTGTGACGCTGAAACGATCCAAAATTTAAAAAAAACACGTTCGTGTAAAATAACGTCACAAGATTCGTAAAGTTATCTCGTTGTTGGCCCTCCATGGAAAACAAACGATGGTGTATCTTCGAAATATGCGCAACGGTTCATGCAACGAACGAAAAGTGGCTGTTATTATTCTTGAAGCTATAGTCGAGTTGGACAATTTCTCGAGATTACAATTATGTCGTGAAAAATCGTGATAGCTGTGTTGATTAGCAGAAGCAAAGTGTTCGCTGTTTCGTTTGCTTTTACCCTCGCGAGACCATTCCTCGTCGCGTCTAACGAAATTAGACACTATCGTTATAATTACCGTGTCGTTGCAGTACGCCGAGGCAAACTTTGCTGTCTCGTAAAAGTGTGCAACGATGGCTCCAGAATTTTGTAATCCAGGAAAATTGAAGATGTTCACGCAATAGACGGAATCGTAATATTATATTTATATATAAATAAAAATAAATATTTAAATACATATAATATAATAACTATTTCGATCTAGGTTATTTTTATACTTGCCCATACACAATTTATTGAAAACAAAAGTTATTATTCTTCGAGCGAATACCAATTTTGATCATAAAAAATTGAAAGGATACTGACAATAAATAAATCAGGTTTCTAAATTTGTTCGAGTATACGAAATAGTACAAAAATGTTTCAGGTACGTCGAATATTTTTCCAAACTGTGTTCTGTACTCTTCAATTTATCCATTATCCTTTCGTATAAAAGAAAGCCGAAATAACGAGTATAATACAGAAATTCTTCACGCATTTCCTCTACACAATTCAATTCTCCCTTATTAAAATCAGAGGTTATTGCCAAACGTGGATTTTCGAAATTGTTCGAAGAAAATCGAAGGAAATACAATTTAGAAAACTACTTCCGACGATGAACTGGATCATTGTTCCGGATTATTCACCGTCCTTGTTTCAACGTCAGCCCCTGTGCAGCTCTCATTTCGAGGAAGATCAACCGAGCCCTGGGGACTCGTGCCCTCTTCACGTCGCAAATGAACGAATACACTTTTGAAAGTGAGTTTGTATATTCGATAGATGTGACTTGCGTACCGTATATACCGATGTGTACATTAGGGTGTCACTTGTTTCCAAAACTGACTTCTTTCACCTGAGCTGCTCCAAATCTTTACTTTACAGTCTTTTGACATTCCTGTTGGAAAAACAAAATTTTCAAGCACCCTCAACCCTGACCCAGACGACGATGCTTGTCCCGTTTAATTACCATGGGATTTTCGCACCTTTTCAGTTTAAATTTTTTTCCCGCTCGTTATATTCATGGAATCTTTTTGAACTGTCGATTCTGCTTCGTCTACGATCCTTATAGATGGAAAACTTTTTATACTGATGAAAAATATTCTATTTAATCAAAATCTTCCAACATCTCATGTTAATTGAGTGGGAAAAGTATCGTCGCTTGGGCAGAGCACCATGTGGCGTTTGAATTTCTTTTTAAGCTATGAAGCAACGGTTTTGAAGCTACCCAAGTGAAAAAAGTCAACTTGGGAAATAACAGACACCCTAATATACATGTACACCAAAGTTTCTTGTCGTTACATGTGCGTACAGATAGCTCATCGATGTTGAAGGGCGCGGAATAGGTGAGAGGGTGCAGCCGAGATAAGGCTTTAAGGGTGTGGCCGATTATTCCTCTTCCTCCCCTAAATCCATAAAAAAAAAGATCGAAAAGGAAACGAGCTTTTATAAAGACACGTGTGCACACGAACGCTTCACAAACACGTGCTGTGTATACATGTGAACTCTGGCGCGTCGTGTCTGCACGAAGAGAAATAACTCGAGCAGCGACCTATCTACTTTCGGAACGAAAAAAAAGGAACCATCATGCGGAAGGGACGCTCGATACATGATAAACATATAGGATGAATAGCCTAGGGATTCAAAATAAATGAAACCGACGTGTGAGAATCCGATAAGATTAAATTTGCGTCAAAATGTTGTTTCGCGAGCGCTTATAGATTTCCACGAGTGAAAAAAATTCTACAGATGAGATTTAAACGGCGGTGGCGATTGCAATAATTAAAAGCCGCAATTTTAAATAACAACATTAACGAACGCATCAAGAATCGTCTTTGTTGCAACTCAGCGTGCTGTCACACGAGTTATTCATTAAAATGTAATTACTCGAACGAATCTTTTCATCTTCAACTTCGACGCAAATATTTTCTTCATCTTCGGATTCCACTTCGAAGCTCGAGACTTCAAAGTCGAACGACATTCGCGTTAAATAACTCTGCACTCCATTCCGGGTATTCCACGTGAATATTTTGCAATTTGCAAATGTTTATTATTTGTAAAAGTTATTTTGAAAAATACTGCGCCAAGCTGTCTAACGACGATGCTGTAGATTGAAACGCTCACTTCTCTCTTGACTGAAGAATCGTTGTCCAGCCGATCGCGCTTCCGGAGAACATTTCTTTTATGATTTCCTGACGTTTCCTGACGTCTGGGCAGACGATATTCGCATATAGCATGCATTATAATATGCTTTACGCGATATGCAACGCCTATCGCGTTACATAATGATAAATCCGCGAAAATCGTAGCATCTCGGGTGTATTACACACATGACCGATTGGAAAAGCAGCTTATTGCGTACATCGATCGAGAAAATATTCCCGAGCTCTCACACCCGCGCAAATGCAACGGGAAAAAAAGTAACTAGAAATTAATCAAGCTCTCCGAACGGGCGTAAGGTGAAGTGCGTTTCAAAACATTATGCGTAGGCGAAACGCGATATGCCAACGCGGAGTGTTCATACAACACGTTCGTTCTTTCCTATTTCAGTTTATTTTATTTTTAATTTTTTTTTTTTCATTCACTTACGAGAACGTCCCGGCATTCCAGAGAGAGGCTCTATTGAGAAACGAGCTTGAAAAATGCAATGGCTTATGGAAGAAAGAAAAAGATAGATACTCGCGGTGGCGTAATTCAATCTCCGCAGACGCAGACGTATCTATCTATTTCGTCGTTGTATCGAGACACACGTGTTTGAAACACATGTGTCTTTATGGTGTCGATGGTAGCACTGACCGCATCGACTCACGCGACGAAATATCGTCTCACTGAAGAATAACCTCCATTATGGCAAATTTTTTCGATCGGCGTCGAATCAATTTTTCTCCGTGGAAGCTGTGGACAGTTGATCTTGGAAAATGGCGTAAATGCATATTACATTGAATATTAATTTGCTACTAAATGCTCGCGGACATGTAAAATATTATTTCTGCACAGTTTAATTTATTTAAATGTTCGTATTCGAGTTTCCACGCGGATGAAGCTGTAAAAAATAGAGGCAATCACGAAACACTTTTTTCGTGTCTTTGCGGATTAAACGGCCATCGTACAGGGTATCCGAAAATTGATTAATATCAGGAAAAATAGCCCGTAGATATCTTATTAACGAAACTGCACCCTAAAGGTCTATAAAAAATCCCTTCTCCTTTCGCAGCGACGGATATCCTCAAGGAGAAAAGGAGCAATGCTGGTCTTCACTCGTTTTTCATACGATGTCGGTAAAAGTGCTCGTAAACGGGCAACTTCCACTTTGCCTGATAATATGACATTGCGTCTTAGGTTTTTGTCTTCGATATAGAACAGCAGTTTACGAGAGGCTCGTAAAGGCTTGACTGTAACGCGACAGGCTGTCGCGGGTCTCGTGCACGTAATTTTTTTTCTTTTTTCAGACACAGCGTACGTGTAGTATACTGCATGATGCACGTATGACTTCACGCGTTTGACGTCTGAAATCCCTGGCATCCGCGTGCCGCAACGGTTGCGCACCGCAAGAGGAAGAGGAATGCAAAAATCCGAAAAGTTTTTCGATCCTTACAATGACGATTTACGCTTTGAATTCGCAAAATTAGCGCTATTGGAGAAAACTGGGAAAATATTCTGATCTTGTTGAATGGAAAATTGAAATTTGTTTGACTTTCACCGTGATTATGAACAAGCACAAAAAGGGAAGCACGAAACTGCTTGTCGACGACGCGAAAAGGGCAAGATATATACAGTTCACTTCTTAACGAGGCCGTGACATTTTCTACTTGACGCCGGGACACTGCGCGGAAATTTCCACTTTTAATGAATGCGATGAAAATTTCATTCCCTCGTTGCAAATTACTTTGTCATCAAGACCTCTGTCGTTTGTATAATTATACATAAATGTAATTGCCACATACGCACTCTCTTTCACGTAGAAATGAATGTAAAATTGTTCATTATTGCAGCAATGACTTTCTTCTCGTATAACTTTGTTATCTATTGATTTTGTTCAACAATTGTTTGCCCGTTTAGTAGGGACAGGTCGCAATTCAGTTTTTATAATTTTTTTTTTTTTTACGTTTTGGTAATAAAAAAGCATTATATATTTTGTATCATCCGTAAAGAAGATATATTATTCGAGACATCGCGTAACCTCTTGTTCATCAATCTCAAGTTCAAACAATGAACAAATCAAAACTAAAGAAAATTCTCGCAAATGTTTCGCGAAACTGCGAGTTTTATTTTATTGTATTTTTTTCATCGATTGAAAAAAACTTTTTTGGAAAATTCTTGGAAACACTTGAATATAAAGAAGATAGTGTTAGTGGCGACACGAGGAAAAGAGGGGAAACCGTAAAAACCGAAAACGGGGTGTACAGAGAGGAATAAATACTGTCGGTAGTGTCAATAGTGTCTTCTGAAACCTAGGCTTTGAAGGACCGTCAACGAAATACCTCTTTTTGCTTTCAATGACGCTAATTAAATGTTTTTTTTCGTGATAAGAGCATGTGAATATGTTCGGTCGACGAACAGGCCGTGATCGAGTTTTTGCCTGGACGATATTGACTTTTCAATAAAAAAAGAAGGAAGAGAAGAACGGTTCGCATCTTTCCGAGAAAAATCAGCGGTTTTGAGAAAACTTTGCAACCCTTTTTTCAGTCATCTTTCTGAGACTCAATGGCAGCACGGTTCTTGTTTCCCTCAAGGATGTCACCCTCAAGTTGCCTTCTAAATATCATCATTCATCAGAATCCCTCTTTGACTGAATTCCGTCAAAGCTATATTTATTTTGAAATGATTTATCATCGAAGCGATATCAAGTTCGGCTATATAATTATTTTAATAAATGATGTAATAATTACGAGGATGCTTATGACTCCCTTTAACAACGTTACAACCGGCAATTCCAACAGGAAGTCGCTGAATTTATCTCGGTTTCCACGGGGTTTCCGCTAAGGTCAGACTCTCTGTGGGCATATTCTCCTGGATTAACTGTGAATAAATTCCGCAAATAAACGGTGACGCTACATTTTTCAGCGCGATTCCGATTTTGCAACATCTCACAGTTATAACGTCAGTCTTGTTTCACTGCATTTTTTGTGATAAATTGATGTATTTTTTAATACCCTCAGGCGGTAAAACGCAACTTTTTCACAAAATCATTGACAAAAATCACAATTTTTCATCGCGGTTGTCTTTATCGAATTATCAAAAATGGGTCTGGAAAACGCCGCTTCGGAAATTCGAATATCTTTTTCTTTTTTTTTGACGAGTTATCGAATTTCAAGTGCAGCAAGAAACATCGACTGGTGTATCCAAACTTTTGAGCGGTAGTGTAGGTATTAACTGGCCGAAAATGAAATCAGAAAAAGGATTTTTATTTTTATCGTTGATTTTCTATGGAAGAAGGGGGAGAAAATCCTTATCGGCGACCCGATTTTTTTGCGCCGTAAAACGTGTACGTGATACGATTTCCTTAAGAGGTTTTTGGGACGATGTGAAAATGAATATTGCATCAAGGCCCTACTATGTAGCTTGTACAAGGGATACGCAAAACATGAGAGCCGCAGAACAAAAATGATCGGGGAGAAAACGCCGAGTCAAGCTGCCTTCCGGGATCAGTTTTTTTCGCCACCAAACGTCGCAATGTTTCTTCTTCCAGGATAGATAATATCAAGCATCGCGTTATCGTAACAATGTGATAACACAGTTTTAAACCTTCTCGAATACAGTTACCAAATTAATTAAAAACTTGAGTAATTAGTCCAAGGTGACTCGGATAATTTCAAAAGTTTTTTATATTTTTCGGGATTGGTTCCAGCACTATTTAAATTTTACGATTTCCTGTGGGAAGGATCTTCGGAACGATTAAACCGACGTGCGCAAAAGGATTAATATAATTAAGAACGATAATTTGAAAATACACGAAGAAAATAGCCGAACGAAAATATTTCCATCCAAAAAAAAGTATGAATTTGCTGTTTGCATAGCCAGACCCATTAAAGAGTTCAATTCATTATAGATAAATGAAAAAGTACAACAGGATTCTCCGAAACTTTTGTTCTTTGCTCTTTTATTGCGTTCATAAATTCTGATCATTGAGTGATATGGAATCCATGACTCATCGTCAGTTTCACATCGCAAAATCTTTTAGTTTCACGAATTTCACTTGAAAAAGGTAACGTAGAGGGAAAAAACAAATAGTACGTGATTCATGCTCTACGTCTACAATGATTAAACAATTAAATTATTTATTTCATATGATTTCGAGCCAGTACGACGTTATTCCAGAGTGTAGAATGATGTCGTGGAGAGGTCAAACGAATTTTTTGATGATAATATTTTTGTTAATGAAAAATCATTGTTAATGTCGTTTGAAGCTTGAAAGATTGAATGAGAAAAAGATAAATGGCTGTCGTAATGGTTTCCTGATAAAAACCAGGCTAAAAGAAAGAGTATCAGCTTCCTTCCCATATCCGTTGATCTTTATCGTCTTTCAGCAATTTTTTTTTTCTTTTGCGATGATAATTGTACTGTTGCAGAAAAACTCACTGTACGATGAAGCTGCGATATAAACGACTCGAGCGATAGAAGAAGCTGGCCGAGCTGATTAAATCTTATGGAGATTTTACGTCGATACGAAGGCACGTGTATATTTGTTAAATTAAACAATTTACTTATAGACGTTTCTGGCATGCTCATACGTACTGAAGGCTTCACGATACTCGAAGATCAACACTCTAATCCAGTGAACCGAGAATTATCGCGTCTCTTGTAATAAAAATATATCGCGAGGTAATTACGCTGGGACAGGTAAGCGGAGCAAGAAACACTTTATTATGTTCCTTAACATGAAAATAGGCGCATATAGATAAATTACGTCCATGAGATCCGCAGTACGACCGGAGTTCTCGTTGATTCTATCGCTCCTATAAATTCGAACGTAATAATAAGAAAACAAATAAACGCAATCTCGATGACTCATCGATATATATTACAGAGTCTGTGCTTCCTCGCAATATCGGATCTCTCTGTTCCACTCGTAGCTATTTTAAACAATGACTTTATTTCCAGACATTACGACAACATCGTGGCTATAATCATTTTTGTCGCTCTCAGGTCTTATTTCTGATCCGGATTCGATTTGTCATTATACGCAATTTTGTCTAAGATATAAATAAATTTAAGATCATGTTCTCCGGTGTACGTAAACGTATTACGAAACAGAGCGATTTTTCCATACACGATATTAAAATATTCCTGATATTCGCAATGAGTAAGAAAATCATATTTTCTATTTACTGAAACTCGTAAAATTGAGGAGTAATTTAAAAAATAATGAACGAGGATGTAGTTCACAATTACTCTAAGCAAGTTGCTTCATTTCCGGTTTTCGGAAATTTTGTTTCAGATTTTTCACAGATTCTAGTCCAGCGTTCGATCGGCGGATGAGAGGAACGATCGACAACTCCATGAAAATTTAACCACGCGCAGAGGAAGCGACTCTAAGCAAGTTGCTTCATTTCCGGTTTTCGGAAATTATGTTTCAGATTTTTCATGAAGATTCTGGTCCAGCGTTCGATCGGCGGATGAGAGGAACGAACGACAACTCCATGAAAATTTAACCACGCGCAGAGGAAGCGACTCTGAGCAAGTTGCTTCATTTCCGGTTTTCGGAAATTTTGTTTCAGATCTTTCAGAGGCAACTTCCGGTCCAGCGTTCGTTCGTCGCACGAGACGAACGACGATCGACAACTCAATGAAAATTTAACCACGCGCAGAAGAAGTGACCACGAGCAAGTTGCTCCATTTCCGGTTTTCGGAGATTTTGTTTCAGATCTTTCAGAGGCAACTTCCGGTCCAGCGTTCGTTCGTCGCACGAGACGAACAACGATCGACAACTCAATGAAAATTTAACCACGCGCAGAGGAAGCGACCACGAGCAAGTTGCTTTATTTCCGGTTTTCGGAAATTTTGTTTCAGATCTTTCAGAGGCAACTTCCGGTCCAGCGTTCGTTCGTCGCACGAGACGAACGACGATCGACAACTCAATGAAAATGTAACCACGCGCAGAGGAAGCGACCACGAGCAAATTGCTTCGTTTCCGGTTTTCGGAAATTTTGTTTCAGATCTTTCAGAGGCAACTTCGGATCCAGCGTTCGTTCGTCACACGAGACGAACGACGATCGACAACTCAATGAAAATTTAACCACGCGCAGAAGAAGTGACCACGAGCAAGTTGCTCCATTTCCGGTTTTCGGAGATTTTGTTTCAGATCTTTCAGAGGCAACTTCCGGTCCAGCGTTCGTTCGTCGCACGAGACGAACGACGATCGACAACTCAATGAAAATTTAACCACGCGCAAAGGAAGCGACTCTAAGCAAGTTGCTTCATTTCCGGTTTTCGGAAATTTTGTTTCAGATTTTTCATGAAGATTCTGGTCCAGCGTTCGATCGGCGGATGAGAGGAACGATCGACAACTCCATGAAAATTTAACCACGCGCAGAGGAAGCGACTCTGAGCAAGTTGCTTCATTTCCGGTTTTCGGAAATTATGTTTCAGATTTTTCATGAAGATTCTGATCCAGCGTTCGATCGGCGGATGAGAGGAACGATCGACAACTCCATGAAAATTTAACCACGCGCAGAGGAAGCGACTCTAAGCAAGTTGCTTTAGTTCCGGTTTTCGGAAATTTTGTTTCAGATTTTTTAGCACAGCTTCCGGTCCAGTGTTCGATCGGCGGATGAGAAGAACGATCGACAACTCCATGAAAATTTAACCACGCGCAGAGGAAGCGACTCTAAGCAAGTTGCTTCGTTTCCGGTTTTCGGAAAATTTGTTTCAGATTTTTTAGCACAGCTTCCGGTCCAGTGTTCGATCGGCGGATGAGAGGAACGATCGACAACTCCATGAAAATTTAACCACGCGCAGAGGAAGCGACTCTAAGCAAGTTGCTTCATTTCCGGATTTCGGAAATTTTTGTTCAGTTTTTTGTATAGAATTTACAAGTAATGACTCTTCGATCACACAATCTCGCGGAAAAAGTTTTACTTTAATGTGGTGCTAGATGAAAAGAACAACCCACAACTGCATTAAAAATAAACCACGAATAGAGAAAACAACTCTAAACAAGTTGATTCATGGTTTGTTTTCGGAAAATTTTTTCAAAATGTTTTCTAAAATTTACAAGAAATGACTCTTCGATCAGACGATCTCGCAAGAAGCGTTTTCCTTCAAAGTAAATTTTTTATGTAAAACATTTTTCTATGTAAAATTGCAATTGTTTATTTAACTACACATTTGTTATACAAAGCAATATGCGATAATCAAAGGTATGACTTGTACTTTATTATCGATCCAAGTGCGACGACCTCATCGTTGAAACACCCATAATTAGATGATGCACATATACCTTGCTCCACGTATGCAATTTACGTGCATAGCTTTTCCCGCCAGACGTGGTCAACGCCGGTACGAGTTTATTGTATATACGTATGTTTACGCAAATGCCATACACACACTAAATGTATTTCATACTGGATACATGTGTGGTATACATGTCAAATCGACCGACACAAAACACCTTGGCTATCACGCGAAAGTGGGTGAACTTACTTTTTCATTCTGTCAAGAAGTTCTGTGCAGACTTGGGCTCCGACCGACTGGAGCCAAAAAATAGGAGAAAAAATACAGAAGCGGCTGTCGCAGCCTCTGGATTGTTTGTTCTCTTTGAAAGTCTACGACGGAACACGTCATAGACTGCTTTTTTTCACGGGCTTTTTTTTGCTGGATGACGATTTTTTCATATGAATTTTATTCTGACGTGAAGCAGTGATGACACGAATACATTTTACAATCCTGTTCAAGTCTTTTTAGAATTCCTTTATTTCATCGAATTTTCAATTTTTCTTTCATACAAAAACTACCCACCTCGGTACTACAAATACAAATTTCATGACTATTCCTGAGTCGAAATCGATTATTTAAAAATGAGGAAATAATTCAATTAGTTTATGACGAATTACCTCGAGATAGAGTTGAAGCGCGAATGAAAGGTTTAAATCGTAGAATTTATTTCGAGTTGCTCCTCGTCGAGAGCCTCTGTAGGTTGCCTCTCGATAGCGGTGTAATTCTTTTGTGCAGGAATTTTTATTGAATTTATATTCTCCGGAAATAAGAAATACTTTATTGCGACTTGCGCGTTTTATTCCTCTGACACATTGCGTTTCGTTCCTCTCACTCAGCGGGTTCTAAAAAAATGTCTATTGTTGAAAGTTGTGTCTCGAAAGCGTTGACAAGATCGAAATAAACTCGATGCAAGTGAACTTTACGTAGCTTTGTATAGCAGAGTCGTATGCCGGTGTCGTCTAAAATTATAATTTATAAGAACACGACGGTAAAAGGTTGTCTTTTGTGAAGGATAGATATTATTAGATAAAGTGTTTAAGCGTGTTAATTAAATATCCAGAGTTCAATCAGGCTACTTATATATACACGGTACATACCTCTACCTATACAGTACCAAATGGTCGCTTTAATCACACCGTAGTCTGCATAATTTTTTAATACAACGAACTTGTATGAAAATTTTGCTTTCGACGACGATCTTGCGTTTAAATTGAAATAATTTTGGTAATTTTGGCATATAATTTTCGAAACGCGTTGACGATAGGGAATTTAAAAAATAATGATCGATCGCCTTTAAACTTGGTGGCATTTCCCATATGAACGCATGCGAACGTGACTCGACGAATAATCTTGCCATTAGAATTATATATATCAAAGTGTCAAGGGAGAGTCTTACTTAACACGACCTCGATTGCGTGCCTGAATATCGATTATGCGATAAATGTATTGCGAATAGATTTTTCTACTCAACAAAAGCAGTAAGAGTGAATATAATTAAATTTTCGATAACTTTATGATGCTCGAAAAATGTATTAGATCTCACGCACTTATTGATACATAATTGATACGTATAAATTGATAAATATATATAATACATATAAATAAAAATTGATACATAAAGATGCCTGCAGTTCTTTTTCACTGTTGTTCATTATTAGCTATTCAAACTTGATTAAAACACGAGAAAATCAATTAAATAATACAGGTCGTCAAAACTCGACGATTTGGAGCACGTGTTGACGAATAAGCGATGCAATACTTTCACTTCATTGCTTATAATTTTCGAGAGAGCCGAGCGGAGCATTCGTAATTCGCGTGGAATAAAAGAAACGAATATTTCGCATTGCTTTATGACACCGGACTGGAATTGCCACACACGTGCAGCAGGCCTACATTGCGCGATTAATACATTTTTATTTCATTCACTTTCCACGAAATTCAGCATACGAAAGTACCTCGTCATGATATTATTTTACGCCTGCGTGTGACGATTATGTGTAATTTAAACACTTCTACTGCAATTATTGGAACTTTAATGAAAAAATGTATTTGCACAAAGCGATCAAAATTCCCCATCGTTGACTTGAAAAATGATATAAAATTCATGATAAAATGTGACGTAGGTGTTTCGCAAATATTTCCTGCCCTGTAGCATGAATTGTCGGTATGGAATGTTGAACGTTTATGTTTATTATGCATTCTATTATTACTCTGGCGCCAGACAATTTATCGTTCTCCTCGTGTATATATTCATAGAACAATTATTACAAAAATTACATGATCTTACGATTTGCTTCAATTACCTATAAACACTGCTGGGAAGACGATTTCGCCGACACAAATTGATCAATTGAAAATTTTTTTCACAAAATGGTGTTAACCGAGATCAATAATAAATCCTGCGAGAAGATTAAACCTTCGTTACAGAGTGGTAAAGAACGAAGGCAAGTAGCATTCGAATGGTAAATTATCGATGATTTATTTTGTTTACAAGCTTCTGCATGAACAAGTAAAAATATCTATTTTTACACACTGGAACGATGTATCTTTCGATTTTTCCAATTGATTATTGCAAAATAAGAAAAGACAAGGATCGTTCTATTTTTTAAACAGCTTGCGAGTACAAGTACAATAAAGATATCATAACGAATATTGCATAACGTGAATTATCATGGTGTATCTAAATTGCTATTTAAATTTCAACGAAAACTTACCTTCGCGACGAGTGTTTCGATCGAGCAACATCGAACGCCATTCATTTCCGTAATTTAGCTTGGATATTTACAATCGACTCGAAAAATCCGAACCAGCTCGTATGACGTTCGTCGTCGCTGCTCTTCCGGCAACGTAACAATTACAAGATTTTGCTGACTGAAGCTCTATATGCACCACCATTCGTAACCACTTTATACAAAGGCTTCTCGTGCTTGATTTTGCACGATATTCATTTCGCACGTTTCTTACAGGCTTATAGCAATTATTATATTTATGTATATAGGCACGATCGGCACAATAGCTTCGCCGTTTGTCAATCAAGGTTTCCCATGATTGCTTTCCCACAATAAGCCTCAACCCTTCGTCAATTGTTCGGTTAATTGAGGACGTTTTAATTACAGGAAAAAGCTACATTTGCATGACTAATCGAAAATCAACGCGATCACACTGGCGTTCCTCGCGTATTATCTAACAATCGCGATGAACGTATGATCGATTGTTGCCCGATGATCAACAAGCTCTTTTTCAACCTGATTATGCGCGCAACGACAAAAACAAACACAAGCTCGTAGACACCTTATTTCTGGAGGGAAACGAAACTCGCGAGAGATTGCACCACAAACGTTTTGTACACCAATTGTGCAATGATCGATCGATGTATCGATGACTTTCTTCCTATAAACATTCAACCGTACGTCTTGCAAGCTTGAATGATATCCAACTCGATTTTCAAACTCACAATTCGTTTTTGTTGCTCAATTTCGAGCGTTTTAACGATCAACTCGTCTGGATTAATTTACTTATTGTTTCCAACTGAAGACTACATCTCGTAATTACACTTTGACACTATACGTGATATTAAAGTCGCAAAACAAGATACTGGGAAAATAACTGCCAGTGTCGTACCCTCTCGTTTGACGCTTCTATCATCTTGTTAACAGGTGATTATACATCAAACATCATCGCCGGGTAAGATTAGATCGAGAAAAAGTGTTATCTTCGTGTCATCTATCTCGTTTGTCGAGTTTGAGACGTTTTTCGAAAGTGTTCCGCAAAAAAAAATCTCTCAAAAACCAGTGAGATCGTAAACTCGAGCTGTGCTGATCCAACGAAATAACACAGGCACTCGAAGCATCGTGGCTTTTGTTTTCTTTTGAATAAACGAGCAAGAAGCTAATTACGGCAGTGCGAAAATCTTGGGTACATTTTCTTTGCACCTGTTAAATCGATTAATCGTGCATACACACACTCACGCGCACACACTCTTTATTAATGTTTCACTGACCGATGCCGGATCGAAACGCGCGACAGATGGTAATTTCTCTCTTTATCCGTACGTGAAATGATGAATCATTGCATAAACACGAACGCGAATCGAACAAACTCGCGTTTATCACGTCGCTTTAACCCCCCCTTTTTTTCGATTTCCGCGAGCTACACTCATCGCCGAGGGGATCCAACATGAGCCAACGAGAACCGCAAAAAGACTCGTGCTTTCCACAATCGCAAAATTCCAAACATCGCCCTTGATCGAAGATTATTTTCGGTTTTTCTTTATTCGACACTCGCACGTAGGAATATACAAAATGTTCGCGTTTTGCTCGCTGCCGATGGCCGTATAGTTGCCTCGCGAGACACACGGCAAGAGCGAGACGCGAACGCGATATTCGAAACTTGTCTCGCGAGTCGCGCGGAGGAGTTGCGCGCTTGCGCCTAAAGTGTTTTATCGTTCCACCGGGAAACACGTGGTCATGACTTTCATGCGTCTGTGTCCTCCGATCGCGCAGTTTCGCGACCATTTTTACGCCGTTATCTGACGCTAGCGTCGAGGATTTTTCGATCTTTTTTTTTAACCTGATGGAAATTATGCCAGCTTGCGATCTTAAAAAACAAAAACGTCTTCGAAGGTTTGGAACATCGAAATGTTTTGCAAATGCTTTCGCTTCCGTCCGCGCTCGTTCATTCTACTCTTTGAGCAAACTCGTAGAATTATCGAAGAGGAAATTCGAATACCGATCTTCGCAGTGTGGCTATGGCTGGTCCAAATCCCGCGCAGAGGGATGCTGCTGCTGCTGCTGCGCTCGTTCTGTTTTAACTTTGCGCTGATCTTTCGGTATCGAGTGCCACTGTACGAAGCGCAATGTGTGAACGAGGGAGATGGAGATCGAATGAGACGCAAATGCAAAGGGGATAGAAAAAAAGAGAGAGGGAGGAAAAGTATATGTGTGTGTGTGTGTGTGTATTGTAAAAGTATTGGTGTGCGAGAGAGCACGTGGCGAATATATTCAGATTCGAGAGGCACGTCGGCGATATTATAGAATATCCGTGAAAGTATATGAGATTACGAGTAAGTACGTATATAGGGCACTCTAACTTTGCCATCGAAAAAAAAACATTTCATTCCAGCCTCATCGAGAAACTAGTATCATATTTGTTATCTCTGAAACTATTCCCCTTTTTTCGAGCTCGTATCATCGATGAGGACGTAAAGGGAAACAGCGGCTCCTATTAAACGCACTAATCTGCCATACGTTTCGCCTCATCCACCGGAAAAGGTTCTCTAAAGGGAGAAAAGAAGAAATAAGGAGTCCTTGTGACTTGTACAGTGATGGTGTCCGATGGCGAGATTATTTCTAGCGTAAAAGCTAGACGACGACGCTCAAGTTTGCATCATTGGAAAGCGACGAAAATACGCTCAATATTTTTCAACAAATTCTCGACTTTTCGCGTATGTATTTGAAATTCCGTAATTTACGATCTAGAAATGATGCAGTAGGGCGAATAAAATGAATTTGAGATACAATCGGGAATCAACGGGTTCCGACGATGCGACGTTAAAAACCATCAATTTCGATAGTTGGAATTAAATTGAGATCCAAACTGAGTGTATATATATCTTGACATACGTGACACGCGGCTAAAGTTCCCGCTCTCACTACAATATCGCGTATCAAATCATCCTTCTCTACAAGTCTTTGAGAGCTTTTTTTCTCATTTGTCTCAAACTTCCTCGATCGGCAATATTTCAAGCAATACGAGTATAACGAAAATGTGATCGACGTTTCAATCACTTTTACCTTCAATCAGGGGTACTCTAAAAGTGCCGAGTATCATCGATCACACGGGGATTGTCTGAAAAATATCAGCCCGACCATGACCGCGAGTGCTTTTCGGAAGTACACCTGCAGCCATTTATTTCTTTGTCATTTAGTCTGCGGAAACGTATATTGATCAATTCGTAAATTTCGGACGTTGAGCGGACAAATCGGCATGGAAAGTTCCATGCACATAAGTTCCAAGTGGCAGTCGGCGTTCGAGCGCTCCGCGTCGCGGCTGAGAAGGAAAAGAAAACCGGAGAAAGAGAGAGAGAGAGAGAGAGGAAGAAATAAAAAAACGATGCGATGACCTCATCACCAGCTTGCTGTGTTCTCTCTCCGTGCCCATGTCACACTATACTACTAGCCATACTGAAAACGTCGCGGATTTTTATTCCCCCCCTCCCTAGCCCTGTAACGTTCCGATATCACGGTCACACGTCCGCGATACTCGTCGAACCTATGTGTGTTACACGTATATACGTGTATAATAGACTCGCGACAGCGTCTCGACGCCGAGTAATGAAAAAAAAAATCAAACATTTTTTTTAAACGCAGAAATGCGCGCGTCAGCGAAGGCCCGCGGGAAAAAAACTATTTCCACTGGTTTTCCCATTTCTTCACACTCATCTCCGACGTTATGCAACGAACGACGGCTCACGATCCCGCGGTATCAAAAAATCTCAAGGTCACGAATGCTACCAAAAAAAAATGGCGAATTCGCTGCAAAGTCTAGGTGCGCTGTCTCGTAATAGTGCGTGATTAGAAATCTGTGCTTTGATATCTTTGAAGGATTGACATTTTCGAAGATAAAATAGGGAACACGCTTATCGAGAATTTCTCGGAGCAAAAACGTTCAAACACCGATTTTCTCAATTCTCAAGTAACGCAGCGGCGTTTTTGCCCAGACGCGAAATAACCCGGGTTTAATAGCATAACCTCGGTATACCGTTGTGGGGATAACGCTTGAAAAATTTCAAGGTCATTCATCGAACAGTCCTGCAGGTAGATTCCGATAAAGAAACGGGAATAATTGTATTCTCAGGTTCGACGCGATGTGGTCGTTTGAACGAGACCGAAAAGTATTACGCGACATTCCAAAGTGTTGACGATAAATATGATAAATCATCATTCGAGGAACGACCTTGTACCTGTCTAATTCATTGTCTCTTTGCATTGCAACAAATTATTCGGTGTTTCACCGCAGTATGACACGCGCATATGTTATTTGTCAAAGCGCGAAATCGGAAAAGTCTCTTCCGAGATACATCGATCGAACGCGTTTGACGGTCACAGCGGTCGTGTCTGGACACCAGACGTGCTTTAACCTTTTAGTTTCAGGAGAGGAAAAGACTGTTGACAAAGAGAGGGGAGAAAAAGTGGCAGACATAAAGGGAGAACGAGAGGCAGAGAGACTCGATATTTGACGTGGGCGTTGTGTGCTGCACGCAGACTGTCGCGAAACGAACTGCTGTTATTACGGAAATCGACCTGGGAAACGGTAAGAAATGTCAGACGGTGGCGGATGTAGCGCTCACTGTTTCGTGTTGTCAAAAAGCTTCCAACAAATTGTAATTGTATGGAAACCAATTGCCTGAAGCAAAAATTGTATTTCCCGAAGAAACCGACTTTTCGCCAACTGCTTCCATCAATCCTACGTCCGAGGGCGGGACTTTCATTCGTTATTCGTTAAATCTTACGACAAAAGACTTTAACGTAAATATAATATTTATATGAACTTTGTTTTACGGATTCTTGAAATTTTAAGTAAAGCGAAAGTCAGCTTGGTGTTCGACATGAACGGAAGTGTTTAATGCCGGAAATTCATTAGTATTATAATATCAGGATGGAATTTTTTCAAAGTACATTCTCTATTAGCCGAACTTTTCAGCTATATCTGTATTACCGGCTGCTGTGTGAATGCATCATTGAAGAGAGAATTTACGCATGTATCGATGTCTATTTACATTAGACTCAGTCGGTATATGTAGATCCGTGTATTTTATATATATACAGTATATATAAACGCTCTTACATAGATGTCATATCAGTTTACGCATGAAAACATGTGAGTTAATAAAATTCGATTGCAAATTGTCTCCTTCTTATTTATTCTAAAATAATAATTGTTTATACAGCCGAACATACTCTTGTCATCGCTCTGAATCGATAACAACATTTTCATATCTCCAAGTTTGCGTTCTATTTGAGGTTATGTTTTCAGCATTTGTTCGTTCGGTTTTTGTTTTAATTTGAAGAGAAAAAAGAAAAAAACGTGTTAATTATCATTGAAATTTTCATTATCGGAAATTTTCGATCACAAGTTACTGTTCATTAATCATGTGTAATAACGAATAATTTTGATGATTTTAAAGTTTGCATCATTACGGTCCAACGAAACGTGCGACAAACGTGTTTCCCATCGTCGATATTCTGTGAATTGCCAAATATTTTGAATCAATTTCTCGATACTGTGACACTTGTGACAAAGAAAAGAAAATATAATGAACATTCAGGGAAATTCAATGTTAAAAATCGAGAAAATTCGGATTCTCGTTGAGGTCCAATGATGCAATTAAATATGACATTGACCGAATTTTCTGTCCAGCAAGTTTATTATAAACATTTTGAAAGTTCGTGGTTTCAAATGTAATTCATTTTCAACAATATTCTAAATAGTTTGTCGATACGGAAATATTCCGAATATGATAAAAGCGAAGAAAATCAAGAAAAAAGCAGAAAACATGTGGAGCAAGCTGCGAATGCTCGTGTTTGCCAATTTAAATTGAAAAAATCTGCACACAGAAAGACTCTTATCAAAACTGTGCAACAGTCCTGGATAAAAATCAAATCATTGTTGTATTTGATTTAGATTTTTCATCCGGATTATGAGAAATGGCATCTAAAAAGCCAGTAGATAGTACACTACCGCCGATGGTGAAAATAAAACTAGAGCCTGGGACATCGGCAGCTCCGATATTGAAAAATATAAAAATCGAACCCGGCGTGCAGGCATCGACGACCAGGCTCACATCTTTCAGAGTCCCGAGAGATCTTACATTGGGCGCCAATAAAAAGCCGGAGAAACCAAAAAAGATCTATACACCGAACATCAATGCGCAGAGAAACAAGAAAAAAGAGTAGGTTCTTGTCCCAAAGAAACATAACTCTGAAAACATTATTTTTCTGTTTCATTTGATACTATTTTCCTCGAGAGTCTAGTCATTTGAAAAAAGAAAAAGCATGTACACATGACTTTTTCAATACAACTTTTGACATAGAGCTGATTTTCGTGATTTTTCGAAGGGACGGAGATTCCGTGAAGAAAGAAATTAAATCAGGAAGAGGTAGAGGTCGTGGTCGAGGTCAGGGAGATAGGGGACGAGGACGAGGCAAAACACCCAGCAATTTAGTTCAGGTAGATGAAAAATTGTCGGAAAGTGTATAATAGAAAATTAAATCGGAACAAACTCGTTAAAACGCAGTCGTAAATATTCGACATGCATTGTGATGTTTTCGTTAGTCCACTGGCGTGTTTTCGGAAGGAATAACCGAGACGACGCGTACGAGCAGACGTTTCTCTGGATATCGCGATAATGAGGACAAAAAAGATAAGTCGTTTATGGAGAAACCGGTGCTCCATCTCAATCAGACGATTGACAAAGCGGATGAGGAAGAAAAAATAAAATCATTGCTCAGGGATGACTTTATCGATGACGGGGACGATCCTGTCGGCGTCGAGAATGCTCCGATTTCCTTGCCGCTCTTGCAAGAGGGTTAGTTTCAGCACGCGTTTACAGAATAGGTGTAAGAATAATTATATGTTACACCACATATTCCGCAGATAAATTGTACAAGAGTGAAGCAAAAACGGAAACGAAAATGGAAGTTGCGAAGGAAGAGGAGGAAATCGATGTGAAGCCTATTCTCCTTCCAAACGGAGAGGGTAATTTCGACAGTTCGTCCCTACACCAGCTGATGAAATTCGTTGATATAATTATCGATGATAATCGCAAAATGTGTTTTTCATTATTTTCCAGCCGTAATGCCGTCCAAAATCGCTAAAGGCAAAATAAAACGCGATATCGATCAGCCAGGGCATAAAATGCACGATACTATAATGCAAATTTTTGAAAATCAGACTGAGGATTTTATTCTCATTCAGGTAGGAAAAACCAAACGCGGATTTGTTGAATTTTCTTTTAATACTTTTACGTTGCTCATACATGTGCTGTAAGATCGAATCAGATTATACAAAAAACAAAACAAATTTGTATCTTTAGTTTGTATAAAACAGTGATTATCGGTGCAAGAGCGATACAGTTTCGACATTTATCTGTTCCAATTTTCGGTCGAAATCCATTAAAAGTTTGAAATAACCAGGAAAGGTTGATATCATTAATTACCGTCATCCCTAATCGTTTCTCTGTTTCTTTTCTTTCAGTTTCCGGACCGCCTGCCGGGTTTGCGATCGAACGACGAATCAACCGATCATCACCGTTCGAGAAAACAGAGCGAACAAAATCCCCCACCTGCGACTGAGAACGTCGGGAAATCGGAATTTTGTACTCTAGAAAGTTTGAAGGGCGGTCTTTTAGGAAAAATTCAAATAAGCAAATCCGGTAAAGCTCGATTGCTCGTTGGTGATAACTCAATGGTGATGGACGTCGGTTCGAGACCAAGTTTTCGCCAGGTAAACGTTGCCGAACATTTTTCGACGATTTGTCTACCTCCTTTCTTTTATCCGACTAAAGAATTTCGTTGTATCGTTTTACAGGACCTGGTGACTACGAAAATAAATGCTGATAACACAAGCGGCGAACTCGTTAATCTTGGACGCGTAAACAGTACAATCATATGTTCTCCCGATTGGGAAACCATGCTAGCTAGTTTATAAATAATAAAACGCCATTTCTCATGACATGATCGTCGCTGCGATTTCCACAACGAACTGACGTGACGAAGAAAGAAAGTGTGCGAATTTTCAATTATTTTTCTTGTGTATTTTACCCATCCCGGAAGGGATGACTCCGGGATGGCGCTGTTTGCGGTACAAATCCGTGTGGAATATTATATAATAATTACAGGAACTAAGCACTGCGATTCAAAAGCCCATAGGCAGAAAAAACACGAGAGGAAACTTTCTTGAAGATTTCCGAAAATTGTAAATTAAATAGACCGGCTATCGAATCGGTGGGAGGTCCAGACTGAATTGACTCGCATGTTGGATGAGTGACATTTATCGACAAGTGGAACAATGATACATTATTTATCTGTTTTTATTAATCTTGAAGCAATGTCCGCTTTCGATTTCTCTTTTGCTGTTGGTTTTCATTTTTTCAATGAATCGAGGTCACTGCGCTTGTCCTCGTGTGGGGGGATGCTTGAATTCGGTCGACGCTGAACGAAGACTGTAAAAATTTGTCCTCCAGAATAGCAATCGATTGAAAATAATACAATCGCATCCGAGTTACGACGTTGACATCAATCTCGTACTCTCGAAACGTTCGTCCTTCGCGCGATCATCTAAGGTCACGAGTACAAGAAAGCGTCTTGAGAAGAAACAAAGTTGTGTCCGTCTCAGTCACTTCGTTCGATACTGTGACCTTTTTTCATCGACTTTAATGCTTTTTCTCGAAGTTTCTTCTCCAGTTCTTCCGTGTTTCCTTCGCTCACGTCCGATTCTTCGGACTCTGCTACTTTCTTCTTCTTGTGTTTCCTATGCTTCTTGTGTTTCTTATGCTTCTTGTGCTTCTTGTCCTTCTTTTTTTTCTTCTCCTCGATCTCGCTCTCCTGAATGACACGAAAATGATGACGATAATGATACATCCATGCGTACTAACAAAAACTTGAATATTGTATAAATGGAAGTTTCACTTGAAATTTTTTCTACATTCCACCGTGATTCACCGAGGATATCTTTTCTGGCGCGCGATTATTTTATTACATTTACAATTTGAAGGAAAATAAAGTTTTTCGAAGTAAAAAATATTTCTATAATGAGGAAAAGGTGTTGTTCGGAAAACCTACCTCTGATTCGCTCGTGCTGGTTTTCGTTTTCTTCTTGCGCTTCTTCTTCACTTTCTCCTCGTCGCTGCTATCGTCGACTTTCCTCTTCTTCTTCGTATCCTTTTCGACCATCTCCTCTTCCTCCGAGCTGGAGTCTCTCTTGCCTCTTTTAATTTTTGAACGTCCCTCGTCATCGCTGGTCGAATCTTTTCGTGATTTTCGCACTTTAGATTTCTCCCCATCGGACGAGCTGTCGCGACGTTTTCGGGATTTCTTCGGTTCCTCGTCGGAACTCGAATCTCTACGAGACTTTCTCGGCCTTGCTTTCTCATCTTCGCTCTTTGCTTTTTTCATTTTTTGTTCTTCCTCACCGGAAGACGACTCCTTTCTGGATCTCTTCATTTTTTTCATCTCATCCTCTCCATCTTTCCTCGATCTCTTTCGCAGCTCGCACTCCATCATCTCGCGTTTCTTTGCATCTTTTCGATCTCTGCTGCGCTCCTCGATGGAATCTGATTGCGCAATAATTCCTGCGTGCGTTAATTTTGAGTTTCAATTGTCATAGGGGAATTTGGCGGTTTCGAAAAAATTTAATCTAGACGATGTTCACCCGAGCATATTTTCTGCTAAAAACGATTTGAAAGTAGGAAATAAAGATTTTTCTTTCTTCTCCGAGAAAGAACACTAGGGCAAATCACCGACATTGCGTCCAAGTTTTTCATTCATCATCAATATCAATGATAATTGCGTCTTCAAAAATTTTGACAATACAACACAGATCTTGGGGGTTCTCAATCAGAAATCTTATGATTCGCGATAAAATGGGATAAATATTCATGCACCAACCAGCACGACTCGTGTCGCGAATGCGTTTCAATTTTTCGACGTGTCTGCGATCGTCATCCGAATCGGAACTGCTGCCAGCTTTGCTCGCGTCGGATTTTTCGTTGTCGGACGAAGGTTTATGAGATTTTCGTGATTTATCGTTCTTGCGAGATTTTTTCCTTGCTGCAACATTTTTGCCAACAGAAAATTGAGCGAGGATGCTTTTAGGAATTCCGCTCGAACGCGTTTATTCATGAAACTTTTGAAAAATAAATATCTCAACATTATCAGAATTCGGGGGAAAAAATTTCTCCACAGTTGCCGAAGCTGAAGACGATAAAATGTAAAGCTGCTGTGTCTATGCTTTACTCTTTTTTTTTTATATATCGATCATTTTCGTTGTAATAAAAATATCAACTGGATCGTTGACTTATTTCATCTCAAGTTTTTCTCAACTCTCACGGAAATACCATCGGGAGCAACGTATAATGGAAGCATCACACAACCTCGCGATATTTATCGAGTGAATGAAAAAATTTGCCGGATCATTTCCGCAGCGATTAAAACAAAGGTACTAATAAATAATCTAAAAAACGGACATACCTTCCGGCTCGGAATCTTCGGAATCGGAAGATTCATCCCGTTTGTCCTTTCTCGATTTCTTCACATCGATCGGTCTTTTAATGCCCGATGGTTCGACCGACTTTTGAATAACCTTTTTCTCTTCCGGTAACATTTTAGCCGACTCGATTTTCCGAGGATGTCTATCGTCCTTCTTCAGTTGAAAGTTATCCACCGTCGCGACCGTCGTGGTTTTAGGTGACGCTTCCTTGCTCTCCCTGATATTCGCGCGACTTTATTAGAATTCAAGAGAAAACAAAAATTCGACTCATGCCATAGTTGATATAAATTTGAAAAAAAAAAAAAACATACTTGGCAGGCAACATTTTGGACTTGGCAGCAGCGACGATGTCCTCCGTCTTCTTGAAGGGTGATGGTGTACGGGACAAACTCTTGGAGAACTAACGAGATACAAGCGATTGTTTATATTTTTGTGTGCGCTTTCAAGAAAAATCTATGTTTTTTTAACAAGCCGTTGAAGCGAATTTCGTAATAAAAAAGTAATCTCGAAAGTCAGCGGAAAAATCAAACTTGCAACTCCTCAATATTTATAAACGAGGTTTTTTTACCCTGTGTCTGCTGATGGGCATAGAAGGAGGTTGAAGTTTCTTGGGTGACACGCTGACATCCGGTTTCTTGACGGTGACGACTTCGGCAACTTTTTTCACTTCCTTCTCGGCTCTTTTCGCCGGGATCTCTTCCTTGGCCAATCGTTCCTTCTCCCTCCGCTGTTTTTCCTCGGCCTGCTCGCGATCACGTTTCTCCTGGGACCTCTTGCGTTCCACTGATTTCCTGCAAAAAAAACCAAGGAAAACATCGAAAAATTGCTTTTCGAAAAATTCGACCGACGATACGAGAAGAAAAACGTGTGAACTTCCTGAAAAGGAGGAGCGACGAGAAAAGAAGAACACATTTTAAGCCGCAGTAAGTGTGTTTTTGTTTTAAGCATGTGCCTTCAACGTATCGCACTCACCTGGGTGATGGCTCCTCATCGCTAGAGGAACTACTCTCGCTACTTTCCGAGCTACTCGACTTGGACCTGCCGTTTCGCAGTTCTTTCCGCGAAATCGGCACGTCCACGGCCGGTCTCTTAACCGTTTCGTCGACCGGTTTTGGCTTTTCGCGTACCGGCTTTTCCTTCGGAACGTCCTTTGCGCGGTCGGGAGACTTGTGCACGACCTCCTTGACCTGTCGTTCCATTGACGGCGCATCTCTCGACCTCGATCTGCGCTCCTTGTCACCGCGACGTTCTCTGGAATGCTCACGCCTGCTAGATCGATCACGCGACGAGGATCTATCGTACCTGTTCGATCGATCGCGTCCATCGGGTGAGCGACGTCTGCTGTTGCGACGATCGGGCGATCTACGACGATCGTGACGCTCCGATGATCTTCGCCGTCGATCGGCCGAGCGTCTTCTTCGCCGGTCGCCGGGACTCTGCGATCTGCGACGATATCTCGGCGGGCTTCTGCGCGGTGGGCTTTTTTTCATCGGTACAAAATTCGTCTCGTTATTAAAGCGATATTACATGAAAATTCACGTAAAAATACCGGAATTATGCACGTGTGAAACCATCGCATTGACATTTTACTGTTATTCCATGTGATGAGTGTAATTGCGCAATATATGCATAAAAGGTTTATTCAGTACGATATTCTTGAGAAAAAAAATCCAAAATGAAAATGTATCGTTGCACTGATCGAGTAGAGCAAATTTCATGATGGTATCGAGTTACGCAATTTCGTTAGATACGCTGATTTCAGAGGCAAAAATTACCTGCGCCTGCTCAGGGCTCGACGCACTGAAGGAGGTCTCATGCTGCGACCACCGCTGTAACGATCGATTCTCTCGCGTTCGCGCTCTCGTTCCCGTTCTCTCCTGCGTTCGCGATCGCGATCCAATGATGATCTCCTTTGATGAAAACACGGATATAACGTAATGAAAAATGATGAAAAAAATCGCGCGATGAATAGTCAAACTCGTCTCTGATCAAAACGTACCGTCGATTCCTGTCCCGCGATCGATCGCGCGATCGGTCGCGATCCTTGGAACGATCGCGATCCTTTCGGGGTGACGGACTGCGTCGCTTCGTCGGTGATTTTCTGTCCCGACTAGAATCGCTGTCGGTGCCAGTGTCATCCTTGTTGGTCTTTCTGTACGAACGTTTCGCCTGAACGCCGTCTTTCTTCTTTCTTATCTCAAAATCATTTTTGTCCTTTCCGCTCTTGTCGTCTTCGCTGTCGCTGCTGCAACTCGAGCTGGCATTGCGCTTGTTGCGATCGCCGTTGTTCTTCCTCTTCTCCAATGACTTCGAGCGTGATTTCGAGGATCTCGAGCGACTCGAGTCCGAGCGTGATTTCCTTGATTTACCACGGTCGTTGCTCTTCGACCTCGATTTCTTCGAACGTGAGCGCGACTTGGAGCACGATCGAGACTTTGACTTTGATCTGCGAGCCTTGGAACGCTCCACCGAGCGAGACTTTGATCTTCTCGACTTTGATTTCGATCTTCGCGACCTTGACTTTGAGCGCGACCTGCGTGACTTTGACACGGGCGATCGTGAACGTCGACCTTTGGCGATCGGTGACTTTGATCGAGACTTCTTGGTTCGAACTGCGGCCGGTGATTTCGAGCGCGATTTCTTTGCGACCTTTTCCGCTTCCGGGGTTGGCGAACGATTGTTCTTCTTTTTGCCATCCGCGATGCTCATCAGTTTAGCCTGAAGTCTCGAAATGGCAACCGCTGCTTCCCTGGTGAGCATCAGATAGAGAATTTACGTCGAATCGAGGACAAATCGATGAGAAAAGAATAATACACACATACAAACACGAGTGACTATTTACTGTTCGGCTCTCGGCAAAGTCATGAATTTCTATTTTCAAAATTAAACTCACGGTTTAGTTTTTATCGGCATCGTAGGAATAGCGTTTTCCGGTTGGGGCGAATCTTCTCGCTCGGTCTTGACGACGTCTTGAACGTCCTTCCCGTTGTCCTTGGACGATGCTTTGCTCGGTGATCTTGAGCTTGATCGACGTTTACGAACCGAACGTTCACGTTCCCTGTGGCGATCGCGAGATCGGCTTCGCTTACTTCTGGAACAACGCACAGGTTCTCTAGAACGATCATTGAATGACGGAACGCCGGGGCTTTGACCGAACCCTTTCAGGGGCACATTACAACGCAGAGCATATCACTATAACTCAAGGTGGCTTTTGAGGTTTTTCGGATCGCTGAATTCAAATCCAAGATCCATTGTTTCGTATCGGGTCAGGTTCAAGGTCATTTCAAGGTCAAATCGAAAAAAATGTCATACAAATCATTTCCTACACCTTGTGTACAAAAAGTTCTCCAAAAAATATATGTCGTTCCAGTAAGTCTATAGAATGCGTATAAGAAGATTTTGTATGAATATCTATGCTTTTGTGATTGCTGCCGAATTAAAATTAAAAAAAACTAGTATTTTTCAGTAATCAATTGTTTGTAACAAAAACATGTAAGTTTTCTAAAACAACTACTTTAAAACTGATCAAAAACCACAGAAAAGTAGATGGGTCTCAGAGAGTGGCACTGCCCCTCGGAGGGTTAAAGGGACTGAGATTGCTGAACGGCGATGTTTGTTTTTTTCTTTCTAATGTTTCGAAATAAAAATTTCAACGAAATTCGTATACTCTCGAAAAGATGTTCGAACGTTTGTACATACCTATCTCTATCTCGATCACGACTTCGGTCCCTTCTTCGTTCTTTCGATGAACCGCGCTCCTTCTCATCTTTCTTTGCCTTGTCAGAATCGTCCTTCTCCTTTTCGCGCTCCTTTTCCTTCTCTTTCTCAGCGATAGAAGCTTGAAGCTTCTCCTGTTCTTCCTATTGTGATCGAAGGATGGAAAATAAATCGCATCAATTCGGGTTACACGAAAAAGATGCATAACGCTGCATTTCAACCTTCTTCTGCCGGATGAAACGGAAATGGCACGATTGATATCAAACACGCAAAAAAAGGGCACGACTTACCAATCTCTTTTTAATCTGATCTTTTTTCTGCTGCAAAAAAGCCTCGGGAATTCCGGTGACGCTCTCCTGAGCTGACACTAACAAGTCCCACAGTTCGCCCATGAACGATCGAGCATTACGTCCGTTCAGGAAACCCGTAAGATTTATTTGCATTTTACGAGGATCCGGAAACTGTAAAAGACACGTTGTGATTTTTTATAATCGTCACAAAGTTGCGTAGCCTCGTCAATAAAGTCCTATCTAACACATGTGCGCAATTCATTCTAAACGTTTTTGCGATCTTTCATGTTTGTTCAGAAGTAAAAAAAAAACAACAAATTTCTTCGATAAACTGCTTTTCCCCCTCGAAAAAAGCAGACTCACTTAAAAGCTATCTTAACGGCTATCTTACCATCCTCGGCACAGTTAAACTCGTCAAATCCGCTGCGCTACCTGTATGCAAAAGATGTACAAAAGGCACCGACGATTGACGAATCAACATTAGAGTGAAAAACAAAACGTATAACGGTAAAAAATGCAGAGAAAAAAAAACAAGTTCCCAGGTAATTCTTGAGAAATATCAGCGAGTCGGACGCGCGTAATTTGTCCATTACATCTTGCCGTTCTAAAAAGTTGTCTAATTTTTTTCTCTCTCTATTTTCTTGATACATTGTTTTTTTCTCCAAATGTCATACTGCAATGATAAAGCGAATCCAGTTACGTCAATGATACCCAGTTAGATTCGGGGATACGCGTGAATCACCAGCCTGCGGTATTAAACATGGCTGTTGTCGTATCTCTCGTAAAAGAAAAAGAACGGAGATAGTGAGCAACAAGCAAGACGAGCGCAGGCGGTGAAAGAGTGCGCATCCGTTCATTGTTTCGGAAGGCCCCGATTTCACGCGCATTACGTTGTCAACAGTACCTCCTAATAAATTGGGGAAGTAGCTTCGAATTCAGGCCTCCACGATTGCGGAATGATAGCTTAGACCATGGCCCTTTGAAAGTCTCGCAGAATTCGTTGATCCTCTGGAATATGAACGGCGTTGTTCCAAACGGCCAGAGTGTATGGGACGTGTGAAATGTTGTTTGTGAAAACGGGTCCTCCACGAGAACGCGGTCCATCGTCCGATGCGTCTCTCCGCGAAATCGAGCGTTCGCGCGATGGCCGAACGCCCCCGGCCACGGATGAAACTGCGATTGTCCCGGCGATGACGATGACGAGGCTGAATGGATATCCGTGAAGATCCGGTGGAAGTCGACCGGCGTTCTTTCGATCGCGTGCCGCAGGTGATCGGGAACGGATGACCGGATGTGGCATCTTTTCGACGATCGACAATGAGAACGAGGAGGGAAATACATCCTCGTTGAGGACGAAGATGCGTCTGCGTGGCTCGACGAAGGATCGCAAGTTCAGCAGTTAAAACTGCTTACGGTTGGACGTATGAACAAACCGGAGCTGTTCTCGAAATGTTGTCGTGTTGAATGATGACGAAGATCGGAGGAACAGCTCCCCTCGCGGAGAAAAGATCAACGAGGGTGTTCGCGAGGATGCGAGGACATTGGCCGGTCTCGTTGATCGACCGACAACTCGGAGACGCAGCGAGAGACGGAGCACATCCGAATGCCATTTGGATTAAAGGGTTGAATCCCCCATCAACGGTCTCTACTTATACTAACGGGGAATTCAAAGATAACGTGATAAGAAATTACTTGCGCGCAATACGTCATGTGCAGGATTCTTGCTACGTTCTTTTTTCTTTCTTTTTCTTTTTCACTCTTACTCTCGATCTTTTTTTTCTCTTTCCTTCATTGTTTTCAATGTTTCGACCCGCGCGCACACCCGAACGGCGATAATATCCGATCGGGTTGCGTGAAAGTACAGAGGCAATAACACGATGCCTCGATGCTTCTGATCTCTTTTAAACTTTCGTTTCTTTTTTTTTTGTTTTGTTTTGTTTTGTTTTTTTCACAACAGCAGGGTGGAATTAGCACGCAACGGAGCGTACAAGCTAATTCGACGATCGTACTTAAACATTGTCGCTGAAACAATGTTTAAATGTAACGTTTTTCTTTCTTTTGTATTTTTTTAATCTACGCTGAGGGGAAAAAGCCAAGTGGACACGCATATGCGCGTCTTACTTCTGATTCATCTCTGTTAAATAAACTAACAAACCTAAATACTAACGATGAGCGAATTTCCATCGTCGTAACGGTTCTCTTACCTTTTCCTCCAGTTGGTTATAAACAAATTCTACCACTACGTCGTCCTCCATTCCGAGAATCTGCGTTATTTTCGTTGTTATCCATGGCTTTATGACGTCCAATTTCACCTTGCTCATGTCCACCTGATTACGAAAATTCAGAAAAAACTTCGCTATAGCGTGAAAGACAAATTAAAGAAAGTACTCGTAAGTTTAAAATTGACCTGACTTTCGAGGCGATGTGTTATACCCACTCACCCATCGAAATTTTGAAAAATTCTCAGTCAAAATTTGTAAAACTAACTTACGATTTTAGAATTTCGAAATATTGCAAAAAAAATTGTTTGCAGAGTCAAACAAAATTTCGAAATTCTAAAATCGTCGATCCCTCCGTGCTATGCCGCTAAATACGCACGACAAATTTCGCTTGAGAATTTTTCGAAATTTCGATGGGCGGATATCGCACATCGCCTTGAGTCTTAACGTTCCATGTAATGAATGCAAGATGTCACAGCGAGAGAGCGATAAACATTGCGCGAATATTGTGTTCTGACAGTTTGGTTCCATGAAAATAATTTTGTTTGTCAATGTCATGTTTTAACGAACTAAAACATGGTAACAAAGTATAGGAACAGCCTCTAGTCAGAGGAGTCACTCCATGAAACAATGGAGACAGACATGGATTTTTTCAATCAAACACAGGTCTTGTATGATATTTCCAGGGATAAAAATAATCATAGTGAAAAAAGGTGATTTCACGAATTTAATACAAGACCATATATACAATTTTTTAATTTGAAAAGTATCGAAACGGTGAGACATTTGATTTCCACTTTGTGCAGCAAGAGAAAAGCAACCCCACAAATTTCAGATTGAACGTGGATTAAACATCGTGGTTTCGAAATAAATTATTTATTACAACTATCTGACGCCTTGTTCGAATTATTTTATTGGCTTTGTTGCCTCGACTGTATGAAATAAAAAATGTGATTTCCATCGAACCCGAAGGTTCGTGGTGGGGACTTGACTCCTACTACCTTAATCACACCCACATATACGCTAATCAATTTTGCGGCAGACTCAAATGACTTGTGTTGAGAGGATGCTGAAAAACCATGATTTTAGGATCGAGAGGAAATGCCATGGGAGAAATGAAATAAATTTAACGAATGTTTCAACAATTCCCGTCAAAGATTTCAGACAATAAGAAGTTATCGCCATGCTCGTCAAGATCTAAACATCATGGCTCATAAAGTTAATTACTATACTTTTGTGAAGTTAAGGGTTTATGACCTAAATCCATAATGTTTTTTTAATTGCCTCTCCTGCAAATAAGGTTGATTTTCAGGCAACAGGAACTTATTGTCAGAAAAATTGTTGAATAGATAAATTGTTGCTTCTTGGAATATGAAAAAAAAAGTATTTAACAAGATTTGAAGGCTATTTAGAGATGAAACAATGGCATTTGGACCAAATGTTGTCAATATGGGCTACATACGGAAGAAAATTAGTTTTATCAAGAATAATCGTACTCAATGTCAATGAATTTGAACTAAACCAAGATCGTCAAGAAAAAACTATGCACAACATTAAAATATTTTTTTTACATAGAAATGTACGTAAACTCTGAATGCTTCACAGCATAACTTTGTCGGTCAACGTTTAAAAAATGTTTGAGAATGTTAATCCGGCGTATCGACCGAAGTAAAAAACTTGAAAGGCCGTCCGCCTGTTACTGGATCTTTTTCATGATCGGAGACGACACCGAGTTTCGGTAATGACTACCTCACAGCGAAGAACACTATGATGCGTTATTATTAGACGCATGCCATGATATTGCTTAACTCAGTTAATTTTCTATAAGAAATTACAGGCATTTACCTTGCTGTTCAATTGTAATATTCAAAATTGTCATACGAATCACTATCATACATAGAAACGATTTAATTAATCACGAATGCACGTACATAAATTATTTACACAATAGTGACAAAACAAAATAAAACACATTACCTTTTGTGTCAAGGAGTCACCAAACTTCATTTGCTTGAGTAATTTTTTCTCTTTGTCGCTGAACCGCGTATCTTGAGACGCCGTTGTGCCCTGTAAAACAAAGGAGGAAAAAGCATCGACGTTAATGAGCAATGGATACCGCTACACGGTTTCGAGAAAAAAAAAACTTTACACAACTGTCGGAGACATATGAAAGTTCGCAAACGCCGTCGATCGATCGTCTTTTTTTTATCATCACGAAATGTTAACAGGATGCGCCAAGATTCTTACCGTGTACATCATTTTCGCAAGTTTTGCCGTAGAGCTGTAAGCGAGAGGTCCGGTGTGCGTGTTCCACGATGCAGAAAGGTCGACCGACGCCGCGCACAGCACACTCAATCAAACGGGTAAAATACGCGTATTACACGTAAAGGACAAAACTGCTCTTATATTAGCCCTCCATCGAGCTGAAATGTTGCAACTGATGAAAATTATTTATCATGTTTGCCCGAAGGCGCACACAAAATAATTCTCAAAGAGATAGAGACGCAACGCTCGAGGAAATTTTCGTGTAGAAACTTACACGATAGATCAATCCGGCAATATGGCGGCCATACCGTTGCTGCGGGAAGGTGAAAAAATATGTCGCGTGCGCCACGATGGTGGCGCCACTCGGCGTGACGCGGTCATGACGCGAGTTGATGCACACAAATCTATCTTTATCGATAGAGTAAAAATGAAAAACATGTATATAGCATACACGCGCGCGATTTCATGATACGCACAAATAATATAGATATATATGTATGAAAGGGCTCTCAACTCTGATAAAAGCACAAGTTACCGAGTTTGACGCCAGATGTCAGAATGGCTGTAGCGACGTTGCACGTGTTTCGCAGATTCAGTTTGAAAGGAGCCTCTATTCGATCGGCTTTGCGTTGTCAGTGGGGACCTTATAACTTTGCAAAGTTTACGTCGGGTGAAATAATAAAAAGTACAATGTCGTACAGCACGGTAGAACGAGGTTCCCCGAATACTACGGAATACAGAATATATTTCAGTGAGTACTATACATAACCTCGTAAAATTTTTATTGCAATTTTTCAGCCAATGAAAAAATAATGCTTTCTGGAGATGTATATATGTGTATAAATATGTATGCAGTGCCTTCTAAAAGGTCAACATCCAATCGAAAACATGACGTGGTTGTACAAATGTGGTGACCGGTCAGAATTCATGAACTGTGAAACAATGTGGCGTTTAATTCGCACCTAGTAAACGTTACATGTAGCATTTCAGTCGATTCAAACGTCCAGTTTTTCGTACGACAACGTAAGAGGCAATCTGTCGAGAGGGCATTCTCATTTCCTTCTGCTCGACGATTTGAATCCCGGCATTTTTATGACCTCGCTTTATCCATCTAACCACGTGTATTTTATAGCGTTTTTTTTTCCAACACGTTAGTGCCATTATTCCTCAATAGAAGCGGTTCTTAGCTTCTCGAAGTCGTGTTACATGGATATTCTATAATTTCTGTTGAACATATAGCGTTGGAACAACGATCGACTTTCGGATGTTGCACTTTAACATTTATACATAAGAGAAAGTTACTACGGCAAATATCGTGTCGAAAAAATTCATGAATATATTATTTCTCAACAGATATCTGCAATCTAGAACCAGTTTTTACACATATTTTCTTCTTCAATTTCCTGAATTGACATTGCAAAATTTCGCTTGAGCAAAACGTGAAAAACAATCACTAAAAAACATGGAATCTCCAAATAAAAGAAATTTTATTCAATAAATTTATACAAAGCATGAAATCGCGGAACGAGGTTGCACAGATGGAAAGTCTCATTTCGAGTCTCAAATGAGACCGATGAATACTTTGTAAAACAAAACATCAACTTTTTATCAATGTTCTGCTTCATGGTCTCTTCCACCTACTTTTACTAGCTGATCTCCACCAGACTATTCCAGTGTGGATTTAGCCAACTAAAAAACACTTTCTCACAAAAGTATGTATTTCAACTTGAAAAAATGCGATCCAAAAATATTTACTCAGACAGGGATTTTACAGAAGGAAATTCGAGATTTGAGAAAAAAAAACACAGCAAAGCTCAAAACTGTTTTTGTGTTTAACAATTTTTGCGCTGAAAGGTATTCTCCGTCCTCCGTCGCAGAATTTTCTCAATGTTATGTAGCATGGAATGAGATTTCGGTTTCTTATTTTTCGCTGTGCTCATTTTTTTGTAAAATCTTCAGTATCGATATACGTTTTGTTACATTTCCCACAAGCACGAATTTGGTTTGCCTTTTAATTTCATGGTCGCGCCTTATTTCTAAAATTCGTTATTTCCGTCCTTCCATAAAAAAGAAAAGTTTCGACTTTCTTTTACAGAAAATGATAACGTACCGTGCTCGCCGATGCACGATATACCGTTGTACGCCGACGAGGCCAACAAAGTTTTCAACATGGTGGTCGAAGTGCCGAGATGGACCAACGCCAAAATGGAAATAACTCTCAAAGAGCCCCTGAATCCTATAAAACAGGATGTCAAAAAAGAAAAATTACGCTTCGTAGCCAATTGTTTCCCCCATCATGGATACATTTGGAACTACGGAGCTTTGCCTCAGGTATTTAAAAAAAAAATTTCCGAGTTTAGTTAATCATTCTTCGAAGCACATTTACGAGTAGTTTCTCGCCGTGTCGACGAGCACCGAAGATAAAACATCGATAAGACGTTCAAGCTGACCAATTTAGAGTTTTCATTGAAAATGATTCCCTCGGAGACTAACACTTTTTTACTCTTTGTTCTTTATCAGAAAATGGTTTTTGCATCGTTTATCATAGCGTGAAAATTGTCATAAGCGTTTGTACTGAGATAGGAAAAGTTTTTGTAACAAAAGTGAAAAGAGTTTTTGCACAAAGTTACTCACGACTAGATTCTTCGAGAAACATTGAGCTTCAAAGAGAACCTCCAGGTAATATATTCAGAGCCGTTAGAAACTGGAAATGAATCAAAGGTTCGAGTAAATCAAAGTTTAGCGTGTGATCAATAAGCTCGGATGATTTACATGTTTAGATTAGGTTAATAACGGTAAAGTTTGCATCGTTAAATTTGCAACTAAAATACGAATTCCATTACGTTACCGTGAATATCCTGCGAAATTTTGTCAATCACAATTTACATTTTCCAAAAAAATATGGCAAACGAAATGAGAGATTGAGAGAAAAATGGAAAATAATGAACTTGTAAACGATCCCGTGGTAGTGCAGTGATGCAATTTCAATGATCCGACAACGTGAATAAAAGTGTCGTCACTGCCTTTAGCATTGCCATGAAGGAATTTTTTTTTTACGAAGATCGAGTCGTTTCAAGACTATGTCGATTTTCAGACTTGGGAAAATCCGGAAGTGCTGGACGAAGCCACCGGATTTAAAGGGGACAATGATCCGATCGATGTTTTAGAAATTGGTCATAGGGTAAGAAAAAGAACGGATGAAAATTTGACGAATGAACAGTAAAAAAGGGTAATCGGCGAAAAGATCGAAGCGTGATAATATGATTTTTTGCGCGTGCAGGTAGCGAAACGAGGCGAAGTATTGAAGGTCAAGGTTCTCGGTACGGTCGCTCTTATCGACGAGGGTGAGTTTGATTAACGCGAACATTCTCGCTGCTGATGCAGATAACACATGCGCAATTGCACACAAAAATACATACACCGACGAGTTGCACTCTCTTATCGTTTCGTTACTCGCAAATATCATGACGTTACACTTATCTCGGTATTACAACACTATAAATACGGAAGTATCTGTCGTATTGCAGGCGAGACTGACTGGAAGATAATAGTGATCGATATTAATGACCCACTAGCTGAACAAATGAACGGTGAGTAATGACAACTTTATTGTCAGGAACACGATCATTTCCGGCAGATTACATGTCTCTGCCAGTGTGAACAAATACAGTCGAAAAAGCGTTTTATTCCCAGCGATGAAAAAAATGCCTTCGTAAACGTTAAAACACTCAGGGAAAACGTGCCCCGAGCCTCGCGACTGACGGACAATTTTTCATCGTGACAAAATATTTATCGCAATTTTTCCAAGCAACAACGACACCGAAGTTTGCATCCGGTGGTCGGAAATTTTTATCAAATAACCTGTAGGATGAAAAGCCGGAGAAAAGAAAGAAATACAAAAATCGTACAAATTCGGACTTTCGTTTCGGTCTTAAGGGTAATTGTTGTGATAATCCGAAATATCGAAGGGATTTCGCGTGGAATTTTTCTTTTTGCAAAATTAATGACAATTTCGTTACGCGATCGCCGTTCTTACAGTGATCTCACGGAGATCAAGTGGTCGCTCGTATTGCCCATTGCAGAAAATTCGCATGAAATCATGCGTGTATTCGGCGTTGTTGCGCAATCCGTTTTATCGCGACCGGATGATTCATCGTTACGTGGCAATTTAATCTTCACCGTTATAATTTAACGCGCGTCATCTTTAAATTTGCGACAGATATCGGAGACGTTGAGAAGGTTTATCCCGGTTTGATGAAAGCTACGATCGAGTGGTTCAAGATCTACAAGATACCGGACGGCAAACCGGAAAATCAATTTGCTTTTAACGGCGAACCAAAACCAAGGGACTTTGCCCTGCATGTCATCGACGAGGTCCACGAGCACTGGCGAAATCTCATCAAGCGAGAGAGTCCAGTCACGGGAATATCTTGGTGAGTTTTCGAAGCTCTTTAAACAAAAAATCAAGACTTTCAAGATTGCTTTACTCTCACTCTTTTCATAAATAATTCGTGTAAAAAAAGTTTCATCCGAAAAAATAATGTTTGAGATGTTTTTGAATGATTATAGCAGATTTACGCTGTTCAATATTATCTCCACGGCCTAATTTTTGAACAAACTACTTATCATCGATAAAAGATATCATTCCTTAATCAGAGAGGCGAAACAATCGCAATTTCATTTTAATCTACCATCTCTCAGAGGCTTTCGCGCTGACGGTACAAGTCTTGAAAAGCAAGAAGAGAAAAAAAATTCGAAATGCTTGAGCGTCGATGTTTCGAAGATTTTTTTGTTTTTTTTTTGTTTAGCACGAACGTAACGGTGGGAGATAGTCCATTCAAAATCGATAGTGCAGCTGCAGAGGAGATCGTGAAATCATCGCCAGAGCCTGGCGAGCCTGAACCTGTCGGTTCGATCGGTGAGTACAAAATTCACGTATAAATATCTCTGTATATGGGGCATTCCGTATAGACTAAAGACTACATTTTTCGAGAAAACAAATACTTAATTTCTGTACCCGGAAATTGGAAATTTATAAGAAAAATTGGAGCCAGCGCTGACTAATATTTTATTTCTCCATGACTAAAAAAATGATGAATTACAAAAATGGTGTAATGCTAAATGTGAATATTCGAATCATTATACCGTATTTTATAACTTACTTACGAGTTAAATTCTAGCCGTTTTTTTGCACCAATTTTTCTCGATTTATTCTTGGTTCCACATGCGAAATTGGTGAAATATTTCTCATTATTAAAAATCGTCGAAATTTACTTTTTTCCAATGTAATCGGAAAAAAACATGAAAGACCTCGGTTGAGTTGGCACTGTGTTCCCAATAAATATTTGTTCTTTGAGTCATCATCAATTCACAATCGAAATAAAAAAAAATAAAAAAAACAATTATTCTCGAATTTAAGATCGATCGATTGATTCAAAAGAAAGGTATTTTATTTTTCGTCTGATTCGTGTTTACAGTTGATAAGTGGCATTATCTGAGATTCACGATACCGCCTCACAAACTGTAGAAAAAAAGCACCAAAAACACTCATGTCAAGCACAGATCCATCATTGTACTCTATGTGATTTCAGTGGATAAATGGCACTACGTGCATCTGAAGTAGAAAAAGAACGAAGTAGAATCTAAGGGGAAAAAAACAACAGGAGAGTAGCTCTGCTGGGACAGGCTGATCTTCGACCAGAGCGCAACACTGAAGTTTATAGAAAAAACAAGACAAGAGAAATAATGAGAAAGAAAGTCGAGTAGGTAAATAAAAGTAAGGGAAAAAAAAATAGACGTTGCACTTTCTTCCTGCTCGCTTAATTATGACAAAGTCACAGCCATGGAAGTTACAACGCCGCTTTTCCGGTCCATGTCACAGCTTCCGGCGAATTTTAACATTCACGGATTAACGCAAAAGCCGCATAATAAAGAAGATACGATATTCCTACCGTCGAGTCACTGCTATCTTAATTTTTATCACGCATCGAATTCCTCAATATTTTTCATGAATAACGTACATTATGCAAACTGCGTAGATTAGTTGTTAAAGGTTGTGATAGCATATGTCTGTGGGAGGATAATATGCGAATGATAAAACTTGGTGTATCGAGATGAATTGAAAAATTGATTAAACCTCCGTTTCTCAATGGATTTTCCAACAATTTCCTCTCTTTCCGTCCGCGCGATATATTTCCGCCTGCTCCGCACCCCACTGCGTAATTTCTATCGTAATAATGACAATCAGGCATTTTTCACCCGGAATAATTGAAGCTACGATTTCAAGTATCAATGTCTGAGCATATCTCGATGTTTTCGCGCTTGTTTCATGGATGAGCACCGAGCGGGAGACAAGGCTGACACGTGACTGACTTGACTACTGAATAAAAGACAGTCTCGTTCTGGCCGTCAGTGTGATAGATTGTCGATGATGGCGCTGCGATCGAAAGTTTCTGATGCATCGAATAATTCATTCGGCGGTTATGCTAGATTCAACCGAACTCCATGAATTATCGAACAAATCATTTTCTGAAGTGTTTAGTGGTGAATAATGAATAGTTAAATATAAAACGCGTTTTATTGCCGTCTTTCTTAACATTAGCGTTGGACTCGCGAGGCTGAGAACGTGTCTCAGGACGAATGAAAAATCCCGATACAAGGTTAAAAGGTCTGCTTTTGGCGAGCGATTTCAGTCAGCAGCGCGTTCTTTTCGAAGATTAATGTTTTTAGAAAGATTGACGAAACTTGTGAGAAAGACACGAGCTAGTCGAGACTACGACTCGTCGACTTACGCTTCTGACGCTTTATACTTCGTTTGCTGTTATTAGATCGTTCTATTGACTCATACATCCAATCCTCTCCCCTCCAAACGCCGATTAATCCTTCGATTTTACGATTTCGTTAGCATCCACTGTATCCTCCAAGTTTTTCGCCAAAGTTTGATCATTGTGTATCACGAACGAGACATTATGCGCGCGGAGGATGGAAATGACATCAGCGATGTGCGAATGAGCAAAGAGAGCATAGAAAATAGTTGTTTTGTGGAAATAGCGGCGGAGATGGTGTATCGACTGGCGCATTGCATGCGGTACATGTCTGTGTGCGTCCATGCTCTCGTGCGCGACGATTCTCCCTTTTACGTACAACAGTGAAATTCCAGCGGAGAGGGGAGCGCGTAGGGAAAAGGGACGTTGGGAGAATTTCTCTCCGCGTGATACAACAACGATCATATCTATATAGGATCAAGTATACGGGGTATACCGCGTCGAGTTGACCAAAGTACGATATTTCTCTGCAGCTATAATTTTTCAATAAATTTATATTAACCGTGAATTGGAAAGATCGTCGTGAATAAAATATTCGAATGACAAATAAAGGGCTGCCACTTAAATTTTTTTTTCATTTAACTAAAAGAGAACCCCTGCTATACAACCAGCGCCATCTGTGGGGAGTTACGGAAAGTCTGTTCCCGCCTGCGAAATCTGTTTAGTCGAAATTTATAGATACGATCGTCATAACGCGCTGGTGCTTTTGGTTACGCGTTTTTCGCGCTCGTATTTCCGCGTTATATTTATCAAACGAGAGCTCGACAACGTATCTAATAAACAACCGACCGGTAGTCGCCTGAAAAGTAACGAGATATCGAGTGCTGTAAAATGTGACGCCATCTATAGGAAGTTACGGAAAGTCCGTTTTCGCCTGCAAAATCTGTTTACTCGAAGTTTATAGGTACGATCGTGATAATTCGCTGGTACTTTTGGTTTCGCGTTTTTCGCCATTCCTATTCGTGCATTGCATTCATCAAATGAGAGCGTAACGCGATATTAAAAGAGGGTAGCCGTAAAATGTGACATTCAGCGCGGAATGTCCCATGTTTTTGTGTACATATAGATAATTTAGTACCTCTAGCCCCCACTAGTCGATGTTCCCCTTCGTTTCTGTTCGTGGATTTTCGTCGAAAATCGGACCAATGGCGTCCGCGCCTACACTCCCTCTCGCTCTGTCGCAACGTTCCCGTACGTTCTTACCCTTTCACCGCACACCTCGCGCCGCAGTCACTGTTCGTTCGACTCCTCGAGCAGTCTGATATCGTCGAGAATACAAAAGCAAAGAAGTAAAAACAATTCAAACGTCGGATCGAACTCGTTCTCACGAACCCTCGTAATTTCGTTTTTTCGCGCGTTAAAAGACACACGGTGCGTGAAGATTCGAACAGACACCCGCGCGTCTCGCGAACAAAATCCACAATTTTATCGCATACATGTTGTTTTTCTTCCGCGTTCCATCGTATCCCGTGACCATCAACGCAAACGTGCGAAATTTTTAGTTTTTCCCGAACGTGTTGGTTTTTTTCCACCCCGACGCCCTCGCAACGAGGGTACGTTTTGTTTTATTTTATTTTTTCGTTTTCTTTCAATCCCAACGTACGCACGTTTTATCCTTGCTGCTGGTGAAATAACGCCCACGCACACAAGTACACTTTGTATTTCGCGCACCGGACATACGCTCTCTTCGGTGATATACATTTCGCAACCCGGCGTGAATTGATTTCCTGAAAATCGACAACGCGTTTTGATCAATCGGCGGTGTAAAGTGACGCACGGAGGGGCCAATTGTTCTTCTCCTCCTAAACTCGACGTCGCCGGCGTAAAATAAATACATCGATATTATATACAAACGCAATAACATTATCGGACGAGGGACTTTTCGAAAATCGTAAACAACGTTCGAGGACAAAAAGAATCGAAGGAATTTTTACACAATGAAGTTCTCGTGTGTGTTTTTGGTCACGGTGTTGATCGCTTTTATCACCGTGGCGGATTGCAAGAGAAAGTTCGACGGTGACTTTGAATTCGCCGAGGAGGTAAGTCAACCTTTCACGAGGATAACCTTTTTCTATTTTCTCATAATCAATATCATTAAAGTAATCGCTATAAATTACGTTGTCATCATTCGGAAAGAATCAGCGGAATCCATTCCAACTTGAAATCTTTTCGGCAGCGTGTTTTTATGTGCAAACTCGTTGCTATCGCTTTTGAAAAAAAAACAATATTTTTTCAAGATTGTTTACAATTTATTTGTTATTTATTAAAAAATACATACTTTATCTTGTTTCGAAAAGCAATTTTGAATTTTGAATTTTTTTTTTTTTTTTTTCGTGAAAACTCGAATCTTTCGACTCCCAATGGTCACGTGAGAGAATAAATATTACGAATCGGACGAGACATTTTCAATTTTTTTTCATATATGAAATTTTTTTTTTTTCTCTCAAAACCCGGTGGTTTCGGAAATATTGTCATTGCAATTGATTACCGGTAACGTGGAAAGCACAGCGCAACAGATTTCTCGAATGATTTATTCATCGACGGTGAAAACCCTGGGTAGTTTTGAAAGAGACCGGAAGTGGATCAATCGTTCATGAATATTCCCTTTTTAAGCCATCGGCTTTTGCCAAATGGTTGCAAAAGTGGTTGTGCAAAATCGTCCCTGCAACACCGACGCGATCTTGCTTTTTTTTTTCACCGTTTATCAATCTGCCAAACTGGTTTTTCATCTATTTTTTTATGCGTTGTGATCGGATTATTTTTCAAACAGCATCCCGATTGTTTCAATACCAACACGAATTTAATCCGAATCTGTGAAATTAATAATCGATTTCAGCGAGTTTGGAAAGTCATTTTGATTACCGAACCAAAGGCCGTGGCCAAAAAAAATTTCAATCGTGCGAAAAAACGTTCTTTTCGTTCATGATAATGGGAAACTTTATTAATAGTGTTCCAATAATGTATCACCTTAATACGACGTTAAATTTTCTCTCGTTAAAACACAACAAAGAGATACGAATTCTTACGCCGAATTTTCAATATTTTCCAATGTTCTTTCTGCGTTTCACAAAAACGCCAGAAACATCGAAATCGCAATCAAATTTTCGTCGATAATACGGATATATAAAAAAAAAACGTTTCCTCATTTCGTTGCGTTCCAAAAATGCAAAAATTGCCCTCGTAGTTATCGTCGATTATATTCCTCGTGGGTAAAACAATAAAACCGAACCTTGCATCGTTTTGGAACACTTAATTTTTGAAAGAATCGCAACATTCACATAACTTAATTCCCACCTGTGTGGGTAGAAAACATTAAAGTTTTTCCAATAATCAGGTTTTACAAATTTGCAACAATTTTCTAGATCAAATAGAAATGTAACCAAAAAGTATATACGTTCCGTTAGAAAAGTAACAACATTATCCATAATTGTTCAGTACGCTGCATTTATTGCGATAGTTTTCCCTCGGGAGCTTCGTCAGTTTGAATCTCGTTCTTTGTACTTCTCTATACGTACATTCTCTCTAGCTTCCAAGTGAGCTAATACAGCAGAGGGCAAAAATCGACAAAAGAAGAGTACCCCTCCATTTTGTCCTCTTTTCTTACTCTCATCGACTTCATTTTCACCATTTTATTCATCTCTCACGCGAATAAGGGTGCAAAGTATATCAAGATGATCCGTATTACGTTTAAGCAGCACCGAAAACTCGAGAGGCAATTTTTTCGTTGACACTAAATAAGTGAGACGCCCTTCGACGTCCATTACAATTTTTTTCCGCAGGCAAACATAGCTGAAACGGAGTTTTCATTTCACTCGTCGTCTCTTTATCCCCCTTCTGCTCGCCGGCTTACTTCAGGCTGACAAGTGTTTCTTCTTTCCTTTTTTTTTTTTTCATTTTTTCCCTGGACCCTTTCACCCGGATGTTAATACTGTACTATCCCGTTGAGGATATAACGAAGCTTCCGAGAAGATCTTCTTTCCTCGTCGGGGAGAACGTCCTCGAGTGCATCTTGGTCTTGGGCTTATTAAATATATAATAAAGTCTTTGCTCCTTGTTCTATGTCTCGAGCGAATTATTCATTTAGTCTCTCTCTATCTCTGTCCTGTATCACTTTGAGGCAATCTTTTATGTGTGAGATTGCAATTACGAAAAAGAATTAAAACGACGATATCCCCATTACTTTTATGACCACTTTTGCACGTGATAGAAAGCTTTCAATGCAGTATGACATTTGCAAATGTTGAAATATATTTCAATCTGTTTTTTCTACTTTTTCTTTATTATAATAAGTTATATCGTTTCATTGGTTATCCTTCAACTTGCTTTATTTTGCCCGGATGAGGCAATTTGAATTTAAATTCGTATAATACAAAAAGAGCGCAACTACACTCGAAACTCATTAATCATTCCTTTGAGTGAGAACCAATTTTCGTTCTTATCTGCTTGAGCTTCAACGATAGTCAGTGAGCGAACGTTCCAGCATCGTTTGGAATAATTTTTCACCAAGTACGCCTCGCAAATACTTTTTTCTCAGCTGGTCCAAGCACGTGCTTTCTTTTTGAGATACATTTGGGTTTTTGTTCAACCCTCATTGTGCACACCCTCCCGGCGACTCATTTACCGCACATGTGGTCGATTTAACCCCGGGCAATTTTTTACCTCGAATATCTCCCTAACCTCTTCGAAAAACCGGTGAAGTCGCTTTTCCGGCAAAATTAACAAACTTTGAGGCCCCGCGGTGCGATTTAGAGAAAAAAAAGTCCGTTTTTGTCCACTTTTTGCAAACGTGCTTAAATTTGACGTCAATTTTAAAAAATTGTGGAATTTTGTAAAAGTGTTGGGCTCAAAAGGACCAAAGGACCAAAAGGAGGATTGTTTTTAAATTTTTTTTAAATGTTATAAAACCCTCAATGGTCATGATATTTTGATAGCAAAACCTGTAAGACCGTGAATGCATCGTGGAAAATTGCGTAATTAACGATTCATGGGTTCGCGTTCGCTCCGTCAGATCGTACGTAAAATCGCGCTGGTTCGTTTATTTTTTTCAATCATTTCGAGTGCCAGGCTTAAATGACCAGAGAGAGAGAGAGAGAGGGAGAGAAGGTACGATTCGATCCACGACCTATTTCTCATTCAGCTATGGAAGTTCATACAACGTGAATGATGCGAAAACGTCCCCTTGATAGCCTTTGAGCTCGCTCGAAAAAGAGTAGAATGGTCATTTTTAGAAATTTTCGAATCGTGCGGATGTTTGTCGCTGTATTACGCAGGCCATATTTTCGCATGTTTTCTTTTATCTACTCTCATTTCGGACGAGCGATTATCCAAAAGATACTTGGAAATATATATTTTCATATCGCGAGAGAACGCGACGAAGTCGCACAACCATTTACAACCAAACGAATAGCGAAGAATTTCAAAAAGTTATTCACATCAAAGTTATTTTTCGTATCGTTTGTGTTATTTTATAATATAACGAAAAACTATGATTACAGAAAGAAACCTGAAAATGTAAAAGAACGGCAAAAAGGTGTACAAATTTAATTTACATTTGAATATACATGTTTAAATAACATTTATTTTCACGGATGCTGCAATCGAATCACGTTTCGATACGAAAAATCGAGATTTTTCGAGATTTTTCGAGATTTTTCGTAATTAGATTTCACTATCCCAATTAAAAACTTTGTTACAAAACCGTAACCGTTCCTCACTCATGAAAAAACATGATGAAACGGCGAAAATAGACAATTAATGTCTCCCAATTATTTGATGTTGAAAGATCACTGCACCAATTAAGCTCTAATTGCTAATAAAAAGGAAGCTTTATAAATATTCAACGAAGGAATGAATAAACTTTTGTGTTGGAAACGAATGTGAAATACACTTTTTAAACACGAAATTGGCCATATACGTGGTTGGATCGTTAGACGAGCTTTCCTTTATTTTCTCGGTCGTTTCAAAAGATCACGTTTTTGCAGTTGAAATAAATTGATCATTAGTTCCATCGTTATTGACTACATTTGAGTGCAAGGTTACCGCGGTCAACGAATTGTATATTATACACGGATATACGTGTATGTCCGCGAGGAAGAGAGAGGTAGGGAATTAAAGGGGAACATGCATATAGCAACTACAAAAAATAAATAAAAAGTCGAAGCGCGCGCCCGGACCCTGCTGCTGCATACCTTTATGCCGAGGAACAGCCGAAACGAAAAACCTGTTTCGCGTGCATGACACAAAGGAACATTATTGAAAGACGAAAGAGGCAAGCTCGGTGAAATAATTTTATACATATTTCGCTAACGGAAAAACATCCCATTTTCCAAAAAATACGAAAATTATATTCGTTATTTTGTACGCGAAATCGTTGCATGCATGCTGGCTGAAGTTTCATCAAAATTCGTGAAATCAGAAGCATTTCCAGCGGCAAAACTCGAGTGGGAAATAGTGATTTATCGGAAAATTATTTTCAATTCATTCGCTTTTCAACGCAACGAATTTTACAGTGGGAAAAACAAAACAAAAGAAGAATGAAAAAGGTTTCCCTTTAGCGCGTGAAGGCGACCGAAAAATTAATGAAAGAATACCGAAAAAAAAGGTTCACCGGATTTGTCTCGATGTTCATTACATTCACGTACAATTACAAAACTATGGTGGTTTATGAACTTGAAGTTTGCATCGTTGGACCTCAACGAAAAATCGAATTTCCTCAAGATTTTACACTCAATTTTCCTGAATTTTTACTGATCTTTTCCATCTTTTTTCAGGAGCGTCATAATTTCGAAAAATTCCTGCAAAATATTTGGCAAATCGTAGAATTCGTTGTACGTTTCGTTGGACTCCAACGATGCAAACTTCAAGATCGTTGTGGTTTCGTGCCCCATGTTTTGAGGGTCATCTTTTATATATTTATGTACATTGTTCGATTTCGTTCACGTTCATATCACGTTCTCTCGCGATATGGAAATATCTTTTTGTAAATATCTAATACGACCGAAAAATTATTGAAACGATACCGAAAAAAAAAAAGTTCGACCAGATTTTTTCTTGATGCGCCATGTTTTAAGGGCGATCCGGAGGTGCAATCCCAACAAAACCGAGACAGACTGCGAATTTTACGACGTCGGCGATGGCCTAAAGGTCTGAAAAAATTCGCAGTCATATTGAACGCGCCGAGTAATTTGTTTTCAGACAATAACAATATCAAAAAAAGATTAACAAACAGTTGGTAAGAAGTCGAGAATAAACCGGGAGAACTTTTCATCTCGAAATCGAACTTCAAAGTGATGAGAAAAATATTCTGAAAAAAGTCTTTTGCCCAGGAAAAATTTCCCGATTTTTTGAAAATCATTTTTCAATTACCTTTTTTTCTTATTATTATCTCGGGAAATCCACGCGTTCGTAGTATCCTGGTGCACGACCGATTTTCCTTCAGACTTTTATATCGTCTCCGGTGGTCACTCGAAATTTGCGTTCAATTTTCATTTTATTCCACGAGATCGTATTTCCTTTTGCGCTCGATACTCGGATACTGTTTGATTGACTTTTTTTTCATCTATGCACCATTTTTATGACGTTTATAATGATCATTGAAACAGCGTTGGCGAACCCGCCGCCCACTCCGCGTATATCGTCGATGTCCTTTTTCCACCAGCTGCGGTCGCCTTATGCAGCCGCAGTCACAGAACAGCCGTTATTAATATTTGCCGATCGATCTCCATCGCGTTGTGTGCAAACACGTATAAATCTATTTATAAATAACAATCGTCACCTTCGCACGGCATATATTTTTATCGCAAACGTTCGCGTTTCTCGTAGTCGTTGACGCATGAGTTTTTCTTTTTTAATTTTTTCCTCAATTTACGTGGGATCGTCAAAAGCCGCGGTGGGTTCTATAAAAAGTGACGAGCATAGATTTTCATTCAGTCATGCACGAGCGAGCGTTCGCCGGATGTATTTTCCTTTCGTTATTTTTCTTCGTTCAGCCTCCAACTTTTCGTATTATCGTACCTTTGTCGTTTGCTTTTTTGCAATTTGCCACAGAGGCATGTGAGATTTACCCTTTGGCGAAACGGGCAAGCAAATACTCGGATGTACAGACACACTGCTCCAACAGTCATTGAGAATTCCGGAAGCATTATTAAAAAGTTTTGTTACGCCCATCTTCGGTGCGCGAAGGCATTCATGCACAAATGAATTTTTAACCGTCTCGACTCTTCGTTATCTTTCTCTTTGTTCGTCTTTTGTGCTGTAACGGATTTTTTCAATACGATTTGAACGATATGGTATTTATATACATGTATATCATGACGAGAGCGAAACCGAAATACAGGCAAAAAGGTCCGATAATAATGGAAAATATAAGGAAACTCGATCGAATTGAAAAAGACATGTTTTCAACGTCCTCTCCGTCCTCGCTACTTAATTATTTTCCTCATAACGTGTATGCAGAGTCGGTACGCAGCGATGAATAAATTAATGCGCATCGATACTCCGGTACGAATTAATTCAGAAATTAACATCGTTGAAATGTATATATTTCGAGAAAATGACAAAACAGTTATCTGCACACTTTTTATCCGGACTTGGGAATTTTCCAAGACAATTTAGCGGCAGCAGAGGAAAAAGCATTATTTCTTTCGGTCCTTATCAGCGAATAAACGGAATCGAATAGTCGTAAATTTGAAAGATTATAATCATCGCTCGTGGATCTTGCATATTTATATTTAATTATTTTACATTCGAGGATATCATTTGACGATCGAAACATTTTTGGCTCATTTTTTATACACGATGAAACAGCATATACATGCATTCTGCGAAGATTTTGCATCAATTTTTTTTTTTACACGAAAAAAAGACACAATTTCGAGGTTGTAACATTGTAAATGTATTTTTCACCCGAGGTCACGGGGCTTTGATTGTTTTTCACGTTGGGAGAGAGGACTCTGAACGTCGCTCCTACGTTGTATGTGTAAAAGCAGAAAGAGTAAGAGCATGCGGCAATGAGGAGGAGAGGACGAGCGCGACAAAGACGAAAATTGCAGGGAGTCTGCTCGTCGGTTTCCTATCGATTTCCCTCAGCCACCCTCTCTTCCGAAGCTTTCACTTTCTTTTTTTTTCTTTTTTTTTTCACGTGCGCTATCCTCCTTCTTTTCAGACACCCTCTCTCTTGCTCCACCACGCTCGTTTTATATTCCTTTTCCGACGTGTATAGTGTGAAAAATAACGAAAAATGTTGGGTTTCAAAAATAATTCCGAATAGTCTATATCGATGTATCTTTCTCATTGAAATATCGAGTTTTCGGGAAAAAGTCGGTGTGTTTCGTAATCAGCGGGAAATTTCCGGTCGGACAGGATCTTGAAACATTGAAAATTGGAAAAAAAAATGTCGACTCATTTTTCGCCACTTTTCCAGAATCGTGGAAAAGTCGAAATTTCAAATGGTCATAACTACGTTTCTATTTGCGCTACATGCATTTCTTGGGGGGGTTTCGAGACGCTCTCGAGTAGACTTAAAAGATGGTGAAAGTTAAAAGTCGATAGCTCAATTCCTTCCTCCTCAAAATCGATGTTGAAAATTCGCAAAAAATCCGCAAAGGGGTATGTATGGGAAAATTGGCGAAAATCGAAGGTCCGCGTTTAAAATTCCGCCAAAAATCGGAAAATGAAGATATCTCGATGAACCAAACGGCACTTTGAAGCCTCAGCAATTGCGAAGACAATGAGCACAAGTTTGAGTATCTACCTCAAAGGGAAAAAAAATGGCAATCCTTTTAGTGAATCAGGTCAATCCGGTGAAAAATGACGAAAAATTTTGGATTTCAAAAATGATTTCTTATGGTCCATATCGATGTAGTTTTTCACGCCGGTTACAAAACACACCGGTATTTCACCGAAAACCTGATATTTCGGTCCAAAAATCCCAAAAAAACCAATTTCATCAAATAATTTTGTTTTTCCAGAGTTTTCAAAACATTTCCCGAGAACGAGTCATCTGCAATTCATTTCTCATACGTATTCTATAAACTGCGCGAGGGGAGTAATTAACCGAAGAATCTTCCCCCGACCTCACTGTAGATTCAGTTCTCAAGAAATAATTCCCCCCCCCCCCCCCACTCTTTCAATTAACCCTCGTATTTGCCGGATAATGAGAAATAGCGGCGGGAGATGTACTTTTTCCTTTTTAATATCGTTTTTTTTTTTTTATAAAGCAACCCTCGAACGTTGCGAAACATTTGTCGGCTCTGCTCTTCCAACCCTACTCGCACAGCTCCACGATAGCTTACTTTCACTTTTATTTATGAATGCGCTGTGTCGAGCTTCTATCGAAACTCACCAGAGGTCGTTTTTCACTCTTTTCGCGGGGGTAAACAAACAAATACCAGTAACAATCGAGGTAAACAAAAAGTTGAGCCGTATTGAAATTCGCGAGAGGTACTTTTGAGGATCGATTCAGGCTCTCAAAACCACTTATCTTTGCGATAGGATCATTATTAGTTTACGAGATATCGATCGTCGGAGAAACAATGGTGACTTTTCATTAAACAGCCGATATCTCAAGAACACGTCGAAGAAATGTCGTCTCGTGAGCTTTCCTCTCCTTCTGTAATGGGGAATGCACAAAAAAAAACATTTTTCCGAAAGGGTCTTGAAAGGAGAAGCTTCAAGCTTCACCTTTTTTGCATTTGCGTGTATTTCATTCCTCAAAGTTGTCCATGTGGCCAGAAAAACTTTTCCCAACGAAACTAATGTTCATTTAGCTTTAGTTTTCGTTTATCAGCCTCCGTGTAAGACGATTTGTCGTTGTGATACCGGCTGTTGTATGAAAAGTCACCCTTTGGTCTTTCATCACTGATATCTCGGCAACTGACACTAGCACAGCCAACGAAAGCAGACTTTTGGAAACCTGAATCAACGCTCAAAAAGAGCCCTTTACTGTGGTTTCCGGATTTTTTCAATATTTTTTTCTAATGATTTTTTTTAATCGACTTTTCATAGTGTCACGTAATTCGTACGAAAAGAACTGTGCGAGTGATTGGTTTTCATTGCTTCGTCGTTCTTTGTGCAATCGGTCTGAAAAATTGACCAAGTTGCGTTTTTGAGTAAGCGGAAAATAGACCTTAGCTCTCTAGCTGTCAAGATCTTTTCCTTCGTCTCGCGTTGATTATTGATGAAGCAGGAGACTATCCCGAAGACTCTTTCCCGCTTTCACGGTAATTCGTCGTTTCGAAATAGACGTGATGATAAATTTGAAGAAAAAAGAACGGAGAAAGAAGCTTGGTCCAGACCGCATCGATACGCGTCTGGTCCAGCAGAGATATAATACAATAAACGAATGAGAAAATTCAAGTGCGTGCCTCTTGCTTCTCTTTGAATCCGTCCTTTCACGCTGAACGTGTACTGCTCCATAATCATTTTTGAAATCCAAAATTTTTCGTCATTTTTCACCGGATTGAACTGATTCACTGAAAGGATTGCCATTTTTTTCCCCTTTGAGGTAGATACTCAAACTTGTGCTCATTTTCTTCGCAATTGTTGAGGCTTCAAAGTGCCATTTGGTTCATCGAGATATCTTCATTTTTCGATTTTTGGCGGAATTTTAAACGCGGACCTTCGATTTTCGCCAATTTTCCCATACATACCCCTTTGCGATTTTTTGCGAATTTTCAACATCGATTTTGAGGAGGAAGGAATTGAGCTATCGACTTTTAACTTTCACCATTTTTTAAGTCTACTCGAGAGCGTCTCAAACCCCCCCCAACAAATGCATGTAGCACAAATAGAAACGTCTCGCGTTGATTATTGATGAAGCAGGAGACTATCCCGAAGACTCTTTCCCATTTTCACGGTAATCCGTCGTTTCGAAATAGACGTGATGATACATTTGAAGAAAAAAGAACGGACAAAAAAGCTTGGACCAGACCGCATCGATACGCGTCTGGTCCAGCAGAGATATAATACAATAAACGAATGAGAAAATTCAAGCGTGTGCCTCTTGCTTCTCTTCGAATCCGTCCTTTCGCGCTAAACGTGTACTGCTTCATAATAATAATAACGAAGTATCGAGCACATAACTGTATGCAAAACTCGCATACCGGTATTGGAACGTAAGCGTTACATCAGCTTAGGTACGGAAATGTAGCACTGCGCTGCAGCAGCAGCAGCAGCAGCCACATCGAATAAAACACCACTCCTCGGTATCACGGTGTGTCTGGGCTTGTTCCTATATCCTGAGGACTGCTCCTTTTCTCACGAAATCGTCTACAGTGCAGGTACTCTCTCGCACAGACAACCGGAACGTTCTTGCACAACAGCGAACACGTAAAGCGCGGTGATGGACTTACGAACGTGCGAGACAGTCATTTTTGTATAAATATTTGAGGAAACGTGTAGATATTCTTTATTCCACTTTTATTTGTACAAAACGGTACGAGGTGTCTTGAAATTCGTATTCAATGATATTGGATCAGATTCAGTAGAGAATTCAGAGTCGAAAAAATTGCGCTACACACGTCGCTGCAGAAAAAAAATGAGCGCGTGTGATTGCTGCAGTTTTGAACAGCGTCGATTTGTCGTACACTCGCAGCATCCCGAAATGACCAGATAATTATCGACTCGGAATTTTCTCGTGAATCTGACTTTGAGATATCTATGGTTCGCTTCACTGGCATCTCTTGCTGGACCATTTTCCTTGATCGATCGGGTTGTGAACGCGCGGCTGTTTCTTTATTCTCTCTCGCGTTGATCACGTGGTGATTTTCTTTCTCGCGGGTTTTCTCAGTGCATTTCTGACTTTTATGGAATTATTTCTAAATTATCTATAGAAGAAATGTTATTTATTTTCGCTGAATCGGTCCTTCTAATGAATGACGTTTTAATCGCAAACATTCTCGTGTCTTCGGTTCTCCTGGCTCACGTGGCAGTCCCAAAGAAATGTCGCCAAGTTTATCTCTTTTTCTACCGCGTTTCAGACTAGAGGTTGCACTCTCGAGGGGCACTTTTTCGGCATTCGCTATAAATAAATTCCGTAAATAAGCGGACGCACACCACATTTTTTGCGCAATTTCGCTTGTGGAGTATCTCGCAGTTACAATCTACAAGTACAAGTTACAATGTAAAATTTGAAATTTGAAATTTAAGTGCTTTAAAATCTCTTTAAAGCGCTTGGCGTCGAGTCGCCACCGAGTCTCTAGATTTCACTTCATTTTTGCCATCAATCGGCGGCACATACGAAATTACGCATTTATTTTTCGGTGAAAGTTTATGATCTCGAAGTTGGCATCGTTGGACCTCATGGAAAATTCGAAATTTCTCTATTTCCAACATTCTTCCGGAATTTCCTATCTTTTCGCGAGTGTCATTTGTGCGAAAAAATGATTTATAATAATAACGATATAATATAATAATGATAAAACAAAAGTCTATAGTACATCTCATCGGATTCCAACGATGCGACCTTCAAAATCGCGAAACTTTTTGGTACATCAAAAACCGAAATCACCCGCAGCGTAATGCTCTCTTTTCCGTGGACTGATGCACCGGAAAGAAGGTTGGTACCACCCGCTCAGCACCGGAAATGATTTTGACTCGCCGGTTGGTGCTTCTCGATAAATTTGGAAATTTCTCCATGGGGAATTATACGATCGCGGCGAATTTCATTTTCGCACGTCCATGAGACGATGACGATATGTATTATTGAAAAAACTTTGGTACCGCGCACGATCTTTCAAGAAATAAACGATGTCTGAACAATGAGACTCTCGAACGCGACAGGGCAAACGTTGCACTTGATCTTTCCGTTGGAGGGACTTTGAATTACACGTCACAACCGGGTTAGTACACTGGCGTGTAAAAATGAAAGCGAGCAAGAGGGAAAAAGCCTTTTGTCGTCGTACCCTAGTGCGGTATTTTCTTCGCGGTGACTTAACTCGAGTCGAAACGTGCATGTGAGAACAACGCCCACTCGTTGAAAGTACGTATTATACATGCATGTCGTACATACATCGATGAAACAAAGAGGCACAAGGGCGGTTTAATGCTTGTGGCTAAATACACTCGAGACGCCCTTTTAACCATGTTACATGGTTAAAAGGGCATGGTCTGCAGCCATGCGTATGTAAGAAAGTACAGCAAACACACACCATACGCCGAGTCTGCTGTACTCTGCGTCAAAGTCTCTCGATCTCAGAGGTCTATCCTTGTATATTCGCGTACATGTATAGAGAATCTCGGAGTTCTGCCTCCCACGAGAAGAAAAAAAAACGAACCCGTCACCCTCCCCCATGCACACTCGGCAAAAAAAGAATGGTCAAGCCTCGAGGGCTCTTTGAGCGTCTACCTGAGCCCCGCTGGTCCACCAATCCCGCTTGAGGTAAACTTTATTGCGGCTTCTCTCGCCGTTTCACACGAGAGACAACCGCGCACAGTCTTACACTCATTTGCAAAGAATTACGTCGAGTCGGAAAGAGAGGCCACTTTTCGCGATAGTCTTCACGCCTCAGCATCGAACCGGAAATGTTCGCTACGGTTGCCAAGTTTTTTCGAAAAAAATTGCGCAATTCCGATGAATTTCATGGAATTCGATGGAACTTTTGAAATTTCTGTCAAACCAAAGACGGTGTTTTTAAAATGATTACTATATTTGAAAATGAAGAGAAACTTTGTTAACTTTTTGTCAACAATGGTTGGCATCATGAGGGAGCGATGAGCGGTCGATATAGAGGCCTAACGAAATCCAAAAAACTGTAAAAAATAGAACCACGATATGAACTACACCAGTAAATCCTAAACATATTTTTCATGGAGAAAAATCTCGGTCTCTGCTGACTGATTGTCGTTGCTGGTGTCGAAAAAAAAGTTCCCGTCGTTTTTCCATAAAGGCATCGTCCCGAATAATAACCATTGTTAAATTCATAATTCTCCCGTTTTTCTTTCACAAAAATTCAATACAATCTTTGATAATCGACAAGGTAACGAAATTGATCAATGATTAAGTATCAGAATTTCGATCTCTCGAGATGGATAATTGAATTCTCGTATTACTCGATGCGCATCGGATGCTGCGTGCGCGACGAGTTCCGATGCTCCGATGGAGAGAGAGAGAGAGAGAGAGAGGGAGCGGCATGACAAGTGTCTATTTGATACTACGGTTGACTGCTTGGAGTAACGTTGACATTCCTCCGGGGTAGGTATGATCGTTTTGTTCCGGCACGACGGAATTGCAAATGAAATTTCGTACTGCGAACATTTCGCGATACACCAAGCTCTCGATTTAGTAAAATTGGATGGTAGGGTGCCGCACGGTCTCTCTTGTGCGGCGCATATCGATCGGCGCATCGCGTAGTGGGGGAAGCGCCGCGCCAACCCCGGCTCCGACAGCCGCAAGGTCACTTGCGTACGAAGAAATGCGCACCGTCGAGTTGAACGAAAACTGTGCAGTGCTATGCTTCCGTGTTGCTGTTACATAAATCGAGATTGCAGTGTACATCCGCTTGCAACGAGTAATTCTCTCTCTCTCACCCTCTTCTTCTGCGAGCGCCGGATGACCGAGCAACTAGGAAGTTTACTCAGATGTAGGTCCATCCTGAATGCCTTCGTCTGTACATATTTGTGCATTCAAACGCACACATGTATAGAATAAGGAACATACACATTCGTGTACATACATGTATGTAAATATGTGAATAATATGTGTGTATATATATATATATATATATATATATATATATATGCGGAGATGTTTATGTATTATTCGGCCGTTGACGCACGCATTCGCACTAACAAATCACTTGTGCCGTTATCACCTCGGTGTCCGTCCGTCCGTCAGTCGGTGGCCTGTTTCTCACAAATCGCCCGACTTTAACAACCAAAATTCGCAATAATTGCAGTCAAGCGGTAATCCAACGTAGTTTTACACTTTTTCGTGAAAAAATGGTTCAAATTTTTCGGGAAAATATACTGGCAAGTTTTAAGCCGCACATTTTCACGAATTTGAAACCCACATGTGATTGCGTGTATCAATTTTTCGTGTAATCTCCTTTTTTTCATCGCCGAGTGCACATTTTGGAATAACATTTTGGAAATGAACATTTGAATATTATCGCGTCAAATTTTATTCAGTTTCAAGTGCGCAAGTTGAAACTCCTCGTGTGATATAAATAATTCCATGTCATGCAGCGGGTGGACAAAGAAGTACCGCGGTATTCTGTACGTACTCTGCACTTTTTTTCAGAGTGCTGTATACGGAAACAACGGTGATTCTCTTTTTCCCTCGTTTTTTCATTTTTCCCCCATTGCAAAACGTCGCTTTTCCGAGCTTGAACGTTTAACGGTGACACGTCAGACTGCAAGAAATTGAACGACCTGTAAAGTTCACGGTGAATCGAGAAAATTGACACGACGATCGTTGCGATACGTGTACCACACGTCAGATTCCATCTCGCGTGTTTCTAGCTGTCTTCATTTTCTACTCTCGCTACGGCGGTTCGTATTTCCCCGGAAGCGACGTTCCGAACTTTCTAGCCTGTTTGTTATACGTGTACTGAGGCTCTCAGGTCCATATACAGACAGAAATTTTGCCCTGTTTATAGTGTCAAAGTGTACAGCACAGAACAAACCGTAGATGTGCAGGAGAAGAGAAGAATCGGACGGGCGTCTATATATATATTTAGATATCCTCGGGATTTTCGCGTGATCCTTCACGAGGCGATTCGAGAGTCGTCCCTCGTCGAGACACTCTGTAAATTGGCTGTGGCGCGCTCTCGCTCAGAACCGTCGGAATTTCACGGATCGACCTTTTCTCAGTCTTCGTTTCTGTCCGATTTATTAATTTAAGCCGCGTCTCGCTTGACAGAAACGTAAATAAATTATTTCGCAACGTTCCACAGTCGATGCGCGGCAGAAAATTGTTCATACGATGATTGTTGGCTATCGCGGCTTCCGCATATATTTCCCATGTTTTAGACTCATTTATGGACCCTTTAGTTTCGTTTATACAACTGGGGATCGATAGGAAATGCGCTGCAGCACGGTGATTCTTAAATTTTGCAAAGTTATTTCGCAAATTACGGCGGACGATCGTTCTGCCGAAAGGTAGCATCAGCTGTTAAACTCGAGCACGAGCAAAACGCATCGCATGAGAAAGCGAACGTAAATTCGCCAAGAAATCCGTTCTTTTACCGATCAATCGCGGATCGAATAAAATGGCAACAACGAATGCGATATTTTCATGTAATATCATCAAATTTTTTAGAAGAAAAAGAAGGATATTCGGTATCGCGAAGTTGCAGAGTTGCACAACAGTGATTATCGTCATTATATTTTGCTATTGCAATAGTCTGTGAAAAGAGGAATTAAACGCGGAGCTGAGAAAAAAATATATTTGAAAAAAAGTACACGTCCGCAGTTTGGTCCTCTTTCAACAATGTAAACGTCGAGATTATGGACGATAAAATAATGTATACTATAATATTATCTTCTTCGAATCTTCGTAATTTTGTTGCAACTGGATTAATAAAATTTCGACGACAATATATGTCGCGTGTTGATAATTATCACGACGAGTGTCTCGTTTACAACAACCCACGCACGTTTCTCCATCGTTAATATATTCATAAACGTTTATCGTCACTCCTATTATTACCCTCATATGGTCTGATCTGGATGCTATGTACAGATATGGTATGTCGATGCATAATGCACGTCTAGAATTTATTTCGATAGTACTCTATAGAAAGCTCTATAAATAATTATACAGGCAGATTGCGGATGTGGTTCAAGAATAAAATTAATTCAATAAATCCGAATGAGAATTACGATCTGCCGACTCCGATCGTTCGCTAAATGGGTTTATTCGATTGCGCGAGGCGCTCTACCCGTCACGCGATGTTCAATTATTGAGCTCCGTGTGACTTTACGCCGGCCCTCTCTCGCGTGGGAATAAGCGCGCGTGACTTTAATTTCAAGGATTCCTACCGACGTGATACATACAAAAACGGATCGCGTAGCCTTGCCATTCGATTATAAAGATACTACACATGTCGTCACGACATAAATATACATGTCCTAATTTTAATCGAATACACCTCATTCAATTAAATAATTGAATTACTTTCGACCTTTTCTTCTCACTTTTCGATCTTTTGTTGCTGTTTCACTTGCAATTCTTCGCAAAATTCTATCTCGCGAATGAAGCGAAACACCATTTTTCTTGTGGCATATATTAATTATGACATCTTTCTGCGTAAAATAAGAGAAACTGCATGGATTTTGAGGCTTCAAAAAAATTCTGTTTCTCGAACGAAGCGAAACGCCACTTTTCTTTTGAAATATCTTATTTGTTGCGTCTTTCTGTGCAAGATTGGCTCTATGCAAGTCATACAATATTGTTGTTTGGGGTGTTTTCGCCTAAACACCTATCTAGCAAGTTTCTGGATGACAAATCGTGGTAAATTAATGGCATTTTCAATATCCCTGTAAAGTAGGGATTTGCGATAGAATTCGTACAAAGTTCGCTCGGCCTCCGTCTTGCGCCATTTGCACCAGCCTTCCGATTCCACCAGGTCACTTTTGCGACTATCGAACAGCAACTTTGCACGCATATTTTCAAGTTGTTGAAGAAAAATCCATTTTTTCGAAACAAAGATACAAATAATCAACTCGAAAGACATTTCACTATCTCTGTGCGTTATTTTTCCGCTTGATAACGCAAAAAAAAACAGAACGAATGTTATACATCTTTGCGTTATATTTGTCCATAAAAATTTCCAAAACATTGCCGGTTTCGAGCGATACCTTTTTTTCTTTAACGGAAAACTTCCTGTACACGGGAGACTGAGAGGAATGAAAGTATCGCGGGTTTCTTCAAAATCCAAGCTTTTTCATTCCTGGTAGTACAAACTGTAACAGTTTTCCCACCGATCTCGCGAAAAAGGTTAACTACGTAGCTAGAAAAAACTTTTTCGCGTATAGAAACGCGGGGGTGTTATGAACCAAGGGAAGAAATACCCAAGAGCTTTGACTTGCTCCGATGCACGTACACTAAAGTGCTGTTGCGTAGATATTCAGCATCAAGGCTTTGCGCAAATTCATACAGTTCGCAAAAAAATATTATTATAGAGAATAAATCGAGGAAGAAGTAAAAAATTGAGTAAAAGGATCACAGCAGATTCGTTCCCATTTTTTTTAAGTAAAAACGGTTCGAAATTGCGTCGTTCACCTTGAAAATTTTATTTCGCACGATGCATCGTTGCTGTACAGTGCAAATACGATTTACCATACGATCTTCGGAATTTCAGCGAGAAATTGTTTGCGTCGTTGCGTCACGACGATTTCAACCCCTTCATCATTATCCCAGGGTATTTTCCCCCATTTTTGACGAAAAAAATGCAATTCTAAATTTTATAAAGGCAAAGTGTGTCACGTCGATTTGACACGTACGCTGCATATGGATAAATTTTTAAACTGGCGATAAAAAAAATATACAGGGGTCGCTGGCGTTTCGGAAAATTCTCGTCGACTTCCGGAAGCACGAGATGACGATGAAACGTCGCAATCGTTGACGACGAGATCGTTTCCCCGCGTAGCTTCATCTTACTTTTATAACGTCACTCGGTATGGAGGATTCCCTTCACCCCTCAGCTTCATCTCAGTCTTTGGTACTTTCACCTTATCCCTATACGTTTTCGCAGTATATTCTTTCGTTTACGAAATTCATTCCACCTTGCGCACATGACATTGAGTCGCTCGCTTTTCTCTCGCTTTTCCGCTTGGCCAAGAGACATCATTTGCAACGGCGTACGAGAGCAGCAGCAGCAGCAGCAGCAGCAGCAGCAGCAGAGGGTAGAGAAGAGAGAGAAAAGCTGGATTCGCCCTGGTGGATAGTAAAATATTGGCTAGACCGTCGGGCGCCGTCGTTCTCGTCCTCGTCGCTTTTACCCTCCACCAGTCAGAGTGTATGTGTTTTCGTACACATAGATATATAGAGAAAATTCCCTGAACGAGTTTTTCATCGTGCTTTAGGTCGTCACACTCTCAGAGACGAGAGAAACGTCTTCTTTTTGCCTTTTTGGCTTTGTTGGGTTGAAGAAAAACAGTATATAGGAATACACGTTGCTATACATATATGTAATTCAAAATAGTAAAGCTTTCTTCAGCTTTCACGGTTCTGCTTCTTCCAGCCACCTTCTTTCTTATGGTTTACTCATATCCACCCTATCCACCCGTTCCTCCCCCTCCGCCCTTTCCATTTCCTCTCACTTTTTCACTCTTTTTCTTCATCTCTACCATCAAAGTACACATGCACAAAAGTTTGTCAGTCAATCCCGCATATAGATAGTATTTCTGACTACTCCGCCAAAGTCCATTGTGTTCCCGAGCGATTTTACTATCTCCGCTCCGCGTCTTCGGCCATTGATTTCTCGAATTTTTCCTCGCAGACGAAAACATAATAGCGGCGCCGTTTTTCGTACGAACTTACCGCGCACTGTGTCGGTGGATCAAACAGCCTACTCTCTAGATTAGGTATTGATTTTTCAGTGCTGCAGACGAACCACGGGGAATTTCCCTTTTGCTCGAAAAATACCCATATTTTGTTGCTTCTTTCGCTCTCTCGTCGTAGGCTCTCGACGCAAGGAATGAGTCGGTTGTCTTATCATCACTTTGCTTTATTTACATGGCGTTGAGTAACTACTGATATAAGATTTTTGTACGTCGACGAAAAACACCATGGTGGACTTTAAGGAGGTTCCAGAGTTCCCGATCTTCGCAGACACGAAAAAGAGAATCGAGATTGTTGCTCGTGTGGGTATATACTCTGTTTACAAGATTCCATCGTGCTCCACGATGCGGCAATATCACGCTTCACACAGACCTTGTTTCTCTGCCTACCAGTCTCGCTTATGTCGAGATATATATATATCCTGACAAGCGCGATACTAGCTCCACCTGGTTAGTACAGCGCTACGGTACTTCCGGCCCGTCCGCAAACAGTCGTAATACTATCTGTACGATACGTAATACTAAGGCACACTACACTACACCTTTATACGAGCATATTGTAAAGGATTAATGTACAGGGTGATTCGCATCACACATTTTCTTGTCTCTATTTTTCGAGCCTCGATTCTACGGACCTGAAGCATCATTGAATATACAAGGACCTCTGATTAGCCTAGAGTGTTGAAATTTTATTGTTTCTATATGGAAACTCTTTGAAATAAACAAACAGGGCAGTACCCGTGTAGAAATTTTGATCGGGAACAAGTCAGGCCCAGTACTGGCTTCCCCGATTTGATATCGGGGCATAGCCAGGCTAGCCAGGCCGGGATCCGGCTAGCAATGTAACGGGTAATAAGTCAGGGCCTGGTTTGATTTCCACACACCGGGAAATAATCGGGAAATGACCAGGGCCTGATCAGCACCCGCTCAGAACAGTAAGCCGGGAAATAGCCATGCCCAGCCATGGCCCTTACTTGGTTTTCAAATGTCATTCCATGCCACAGCCCGGTTGGAATCCGACCTGAGACTTAATATGAAATCATACACATTTGTGTAGGGAAATAAGGAAGTAGAGCACACGGAATAAATTGAAACATAAAATTCAAATGTAAGCAAGATCATATTTTTAATTCTATTTTTCCCTTGTCGCACTGCCTTACCAACGAATGTTGCGCGTTAGGCGCAACGAAGGCGAGCATATCAGGAGTATATGTATATAACTCGGAACTCAGAATTGTATTCATGGAAATCCCGACCAGGCCATGAGCATTTTCTGACATGGAAATATTGACGAGAATAGCCCGATTTTCCCTATTTGCCCCTTACCAGGCCCCTACCTAAAAACTAAGACCAGGCCAAACCAAGGAAATCCAGACCAGGGCCCGGTCTAAAGTCGGGACGTCCAGATCAAATTTCTACACGGGTAGTTTTGCCTGAACGGTACTCAGACTTTGCATTTTCTGGGTTTGATACTTGATGCGGGTCGAGCTGTATACGAATGAATACCGCGACTATATCAACGTATAAACAGGCACATATAAAGGATCCACGTGAATTTTCGTTCAATCGTCTGGATTAAATGCTAAGCGAGATTACAATCGGCAACTCCACTTTCGGCAACTCCAATCGCCTGTCGTACCAACTCCGAGAGAAACTGACTGTTTCTCAAACGCGTTTTCCTTTCTGTACAATCTTCCGTCCAGCTGCAATAATTCCACAAAATAAATCGCGTGTAAGGACGCTCGATCGATGATCGGATCACCAGTTTTTTCATGACTCGCCGCCGCGTCAATGTCGTACACGGTTCACGTTGTTGGAAAACGTAGAAAAAAACTTGACCCTGGAAAGTCGAGAAAATGGTAAAAAAATCGAATTTTCATCGAGTTTCAACGATGCAAACTTTGATGAGGATCGCGTTGGCTCGATATTGCGGACAAATTGTCAAATGAACGTGAAAAATGTGCTAGGATATTTTCGCAAAAGAGCACGGTCGAGTTTGCGAGATTTGTTCTCGTTTCCATCCGTCAATAGCTGCTGCCATTGCCAAAGCATTATATGGAATATTAAATCCTGGTGCTTTCCTCGTCATGAAAGGCTGAACGACAAAGGCCATTAAACAAAAGCCACTACCGCTGCTATCAAATTTTCGGAAAATCGTACGCAAAATTTCGACCTCGAATATACGTGCATAAGTATATACATATATACACTAACAGATCGAGATAATAACACGACAATGCAATAGTCGAAGCCACGGTGCAAAAACCGTCGAATGCACCCATCTTTTCACCAGCCGTATAGGCGAGAGAACAAGATACGATAAAAAAACTTTTATTAGTTCGAACGGTCGGAGGGAGAAACATCGAACGGACGAGAATTTCACTCGATGTGCTTTTTTCTCGCTGACAATTCTCCTGATGACACTGCCTTTATTTTTGCCCTGTATCCTGGCGTGGTCGAAAGTTTTATATAAACGGCGCCATGTTGAATCGGCGTATATCTATGTATACATCGATGTACATACAGGCAACAATCCTTTTTTCTCCAGTGGTCCACCCTCCATTTTCTCCGTTCGGAAACTTCACCGCCATCAAGGGTTACGCTACATCGATGTATACGTACATTATATATATACATAACTAGACTTTTTTATATAGGATTACATCCATATACGTGGGGTGGTTTTCTCGGAGTATCTGGCGACATGCGATTGAGTTTCTCCCTCTAGTTTTTTTTTTTAACAAACTCTCGATACATTTCGACGTTGGACACGAGTCGTCGGGACGGAGATTCCGAGGGGTGAGGAAGGAATGAGGGTCACGATATTTCACAGCAGCGTTTACTTCCCGGACGACGAAGAAATATCGTTTGATCGATATATCGTCCACTGGCTATCGTATTTATATATAGACGCGCATATTATATCAGCGTTGTATCGAGTCCATTTACAATTCCTGTTCTCGTACGATTCCGAGTCTCGAGCGAGAAGTTCGCCGAGAAAACGTCGATCCGGAAGTTCGCGAAATGCTTTTTCGTCGTCTGCTATACTCCAAAGTCTTCTATTGCACACAAAATCGTATACAAGGATCCGATGTGCGATAAGCGCATTATACACGTGTGCTTGTATGTGCGCGGAGTGAAAGATGCAGACCGGATGCGACCGAGTACCTTATCCCTGGTTCTCGTCACGCCATCCTTTCGTCTTCTCTCAGATAACTGTTTTTTTTTCTGTTTTCTTTTTTCGCAAGTCACAACGCGCACACACATCCGTGCACACGAGATTCCGTAACGTATGCCCTCAACGTCGAACTTTGCCTCGAAAGATGAACAATTTTTGTGTATATAAATCTTTCCGCGGTAGTGGATGCTGTATCAATAATTCGTATAATTGCGCCTCTGATGCATCAAGAGATACGAAATTCACAGCGAACGATCCGAGCGTGCTCGTCATTTTCGATCTTGAGAGAAATTGACGAACCGCTGCAACTTTCGTAATTGCTCCGTCTATCGCTACAAAGTTTTAATTGCAGCCAACTTTCTCCCGATACGGCATACGTTAATGCATATATATCCCTTGCAGGTTTTTCTACGAGGACCAATAATGTCGAATCACGAATGAGGAATTTGCTCGTTCCGCATTTTTCAAAGCTTTCGTTTGATTTTGAAGCACTTTTGATGCCGCGGATATCGGAAAACATCGCGGGGTACTGACGATGATCGTACGGTATACCGCGTGGCTAGGGATGAAACAAGATCGTCTTGTATCAGACGGGAGTGAATTTGATGGCCGACACCATATATCTCGCGATGTTTGAAATCGTGTTTGAAATTATCCCGTGCCACACGCTTTTTTCTCATCACATCGACATTTTTTTTTTTTTACATCGCCCGCATCGAGTACCGCGAGCTTTAATGTCCGGCGTCAGGCAAAACGAGACAGTTTTGCAACGGCAGCTCATCAAAAGACGTGAAAAATGATTTTGAGGAGGATAAAGCTTCTCTCGGAGCTTCGATGCTGCCATAACTGACATGGAAACAAAATCAAATCGCACTTGACGTAACGTTTAAACGAAACAATAAATTTCAACATTCTGTCAAATTCCTGGTTCTTAAAAAAAAAAAACTGAACTACTTTTTTCTATCCTAGAAAGCTTCGCGGATGAATTTAATTAGCATATATGGGCGTTGATGTAGCGGTCGAAATTTATCCCAAAAATGTTTTCATTTGGGATTCCGAGGGTTGTTCGGAACTGGAATTGAAAGGAATTTTACAAATTCCGCGAGCCTCCGCCTCGATAAGCCTCTTCCCTTTTTCACCGGGAAATCCTCTGTACCTCTGCTGATCCTTCGGCTATCAATGTCCCATGAAATAAACACTCGTGAAAAAAAAAAACTTTTTGGCAACGTCTAGCACGAATAGGATGCGAGTCCATCGTCGGAAAAGAGATATATCCATTACATTCGTCGAACCATGAAATTTTCAATTGATTCGAATTTGCTATTGACCACAACGTACCTCTGTACACCATCGAACATTTCTATTTCATCCTAACGGTCTCTTTCCCTTCTACGCGGACATCGCTCGGGTCCTCTTCGAATTTTATTTTATCCCTCGGTTTTTTTTACCTCCTAGTCCGATCCAGACTGTACAGCATGTCGGAGAGGTAGAAAGGAGTGTGAATGTGTTAAAACGCGAATGAAGCAATTTGACGTCGCTCGCTACATCCCGAACGATTCATTGTCTTTTTACCGTTCGTTCGAAAGACCGATCGTGTCGCGTGTCATTTGTTCTTCAATGTTTAAATCGAATGTAATATAAAGTAAATAAAGAAGAAAATGGAAAAAAATGCGACACTTTACGAGAGGGGAATATTGAAAAAAATACACACGCAGAAGGCGATTCAAAAAGTGTTTAAAATTCCGCGAGATTTACGATTCATTGTGATATTATTAAAATTCGTGCAATTATCCATTCAACGCTGCTACGAACGGGATGCTTGTTAAATTTTTACACGAAGACCGTATTTTACAAATTGGAGCACAACATTTATGAATTTTTCTTTAAAATTATTACGATACATCGATTAAATTCGCAATTATATCGAAATTTACATTTTTTTCTCGGGAATGACGCGCTTTACGGAAGTTAAATTATCAATGAAACGAATTTCGCTGGTATCAGTAAAAATCAATAAAGCACGCGCAGCATTTCGCCATTATTTTCCGCGACATCGTAATAATCACATATTCTCATAAAAAATACGAATTTTTCCGTAATTACTCAAATTACTCAAAATAGCTCAAAACTTGATTGCGTACATAAATGAAGTATAAATTTGTATAAAAACTCGTGAGAACTTGTGGAATTCGAAAATTTATTTTCTCCCTCAGCGACGTAATAGATTTACAGCATCCGAAGGGAACTTGATTTTCCGTGCAATTGTGATATAAACTTTGCAACGTTTACTCGTATGAACATAATGGTCTTTTGCAACCTTTTGCTCGTGGAATGTTTTGTCATAACTCGAAAAAATATTAATCACTTTCTCAAACGGTGCTTCAGACATGGCACGATTGTCGGAGCCGGCTTTCATCGTATCTGCTCCTTTTTTTCAGCTCGTATCGCACGTTATCCTATACGCTAAGGTCTCTTTCCGGGGCAGACATTATTCGACGCTGCTCGATGCGATGTTTCGTTTCGAAATCCGTAGATTCGTCTCGTTAATGAATATCTCTAGGGTAGTGTGTGAAACGTGTCCATGACATTATATACCTTCATAATTGCCATAATAATTGGGGCCAGTATGGAGGAAGAGGGCAGATGTATAACGCATGATACCAATGCATGAAACACTTGGCATACGCGTACGGTGACGTTTTGTCGCCATTTTGACATGCAGACGAATGTATAATTGCAACACGTGATTTAATGTGATATCCTAATATATATATATATATATATTGATCATCATTCAAAATGACGTTTGACTCGGTAACATCATCGTAATTCATCCATTATGAGAATAACACACATCGAGCTCCGTTATTATTCCATCAGAAAACGCCAAATGATAATACACGAGTTATGCAAGAATAGTGTGAATTAATATAAATGTCTCTTTTATAACCGTGTACTATATTCGTATATACAAATGACAAAATTACCATCGTCATTCCGCAAAAGTGCCGTATTAAAATACTCTACCTCCCTCCGGCGGATTGATGTTAAAAAAGGATCGTCAATATTGGGCGACATTTCCGTAATTTTCAAACCCCTCCAGCGTCAAAATATTGAAAAAGAAAATTAACATAGATATTGAAAAATATCAAACATCCAGCGAGGTGGACTTTAATATCATAAAAATGATACAATCGGACCCATCGTGTACAGCAGCGGAGCAACTGTTGAAAAAAACTTACAAGTATATTTGGGAAAACGGAAAAAAATGATGAGAAATAAAATCAAAAGGGTGTCTAAGAGCGTCCGAGGATGGTGCTATCTTTGGTACTACACTTTAATATCATAAAACTTTATTATCATAAAAATAATACAATCGGACCCATCGTGTACAGCAGCGGAGCAAGTGTTGAAAAAAACTTACAAGTATATTTAGGAAAACGGAAAAAAATGATGAGAAATAAAATCAAAAAGCGTCCGAGGATGGTGCTATCTTTGGTACTACACGAAACCGGAAGGGTACATTCTGATTGAATACATGTGTTAAAAGTCGGTCAAGAGGCTACGTAACATACGTGCACCTGCGACAATGCGAAGGAAACTTTGAGCGGTGAACGGAAAAGTGGTTCATTTGATGAGGAATAACTAATTTGTCATGAACTTGAAGTTTGCATCGTTGAACCTCGGCGAAAAATCGAATTTTCTCAAGTTTCTGCACTCAATTTTTCTGAATTTTCATTATATTTTCTATTCTTTTTCAAGAGCGTCGTACTTTCGAAAAATTGCTGAAAAATATTCGCCAAATCGCGGAATATTGACGATAAAGAAGACATTTGTTGTACACTTCGTTAGATTCCAACGATGCAAACTTCAGGATCGTAATTTGTCAATCTCCAGCGCCGGTAGAGGTCTCGCTGTATATCGAGCTGTGATAAATTCCGTGACGTTTCTTCGGTAACTCCGCGAACAAAACTTCACGAAACAATGTGCTCTAAATACTCTCCCTTCCTCCTCTCGTTCTTCGTCGTTGTGGCGCACTATCTCCTTTTTATATCCCTGCACATACATCTATCGCTCTTCCCTATTTCTACACAGACCCCGTTCCTTACGAGAAGAAGATTCAAACTTAATGGCACAAACTTCTTGAATATATTAATATTATGCGCATAATTTTTCCTCGAGCCGTGTGACACCGTTCGCCCTCTGTCGGAATCGATCTTTTTTTTCTGTTCTCCCGCTTTGTTACATCCTCGCTACTAATTACTTCCTGACCACGAATTGCCTTTATCTGTCCCTGCCTGTATAGTGTCGTTTTTTTTTCTTAATTAATTATCCCTTCGTTTCGTGTCAAATCTATTCAATTTTTTGTGAAAATAGCTCTTAATGACGGGACAGAGATTGATGGAATGATTGAAACTTGCGTGATCAATAATTATCCAGCGAGGCGCTGTGTAATGCACGTTTGAAACGTATTGAAGTGTCTCAACAATTGATTATCTCGAGACGCGGCGGTGGCTCGGCGCCACGTAATTAAAAAATCCTTTCGCGACTTTTTGTTTCCGTTTTTACCGCGCCTTCGACTCTGCGGTATAAGTAATGTATACAGATACAAGTTTATTTATCCGAGTGAATATAGAATATCGGAGTGTTGACAAATTTCTTGGATTAATTAATATACAAATGTATAAAGTATTATTCCAATACATCTGAAATTTCTGAATAGTAACAACGATCTGCTCGCAATTATTCTTTTTTTTAGAATTTTCAGAAAATATGTAAATATATATTTTCGCGATCCGAAACTTTCGACTATTTATTTTCCGCGGTTTTCGAGCATTCTTCATAAAAGTGCATTTTAATCATTAATCGTAATTACATCGAATTACAAGGAGCGTACAATTTGCAATTTTTTAACAATCGTTAAACAACGTTGTACACTTCGATGGTACTTATCAAAGCGCGATAGTAATTGCAGATTCGATGTACAATTTCATTTGATTCGGGTGGAACGATAAATACAAAAAATTAAATTCTTTACATACTCGCATATTTGAGCGATTTTCGCAAACTATTTGGAAGGTTCGCTGTATTCCATAAATACTTCAAAATGAAGAAAAAAAAATGATTTCACGATCAAACAATGCCGCGGTCGTTCTGTATTCTCATTACACATTTTAAATCCGTCGGCGTGTCTCGTGTAGGCCGGCGATCAACAACGCGAATCGTCATATTTTTCCGAACAAAGTACATTCACGTACTTTACGATTATTGCAGCACTGTACGCACGATTTCACGCTGATGAGAATTATGAATGCCAAGCTGGAATGTTTTTGCATCAATTACGTTAATTTTGAATAACACCCGACGAGTGTTTACATTGTGCAACGAAATTTATGAATAACCGGACTCTGCACTGCGACGTACACACACGATACATGCATGATGGACACATGCATATATACGATACGATAATACGATAAAATGACAAAAAAGCATAAAAAAATTCATCTTTACTTACTTTAATGGATTAATTAACGTGCTTTGAATCCTGCTATATTTTCCAATCATTTAACTGAAAGAACAAAGCATACAAGTCATTCAATTACCGCGTGCTTTGTACTGCATGGAAAATTGTCGGTACCCACACAGACATGGTAAATGTGTTTCAAATTGTAACCCGACTTTGCTCGAGACTATCGTGTTGATTACTCGTCTGAATAACCAACAAAACTTGCTCGCTGAAGCCGGAAAAAAATACCGAATAACTATAGCGTTGTAACGTTTTTCTGCTGCGATGCTGCGAAAGATGCTGCGAAAGATGCTGCGAAAGATGCTGCGAAATGAGATGATATCTTCACATATACATAAGAGAGATCATACCCTCTATGATCTCTGTACACAATAAACATAAGAAAATTGCGAGTCCAAAGGAATTTGGACACTCCAGGATTCAAAGAATTCCTGAAAAACTATCCAACTACCGTCTTGGTTCATCCACCACGTTTATTCATTGATAACTCATCGGTACGTGATACGTCGGATCGATAAGAGTCTTCACAGCCTTTTTCCTTACAAGTTTGTCCCGAATCTGCCTCCTCCTATCATCGACATCGAGTTTTGAGATACCTTGTACCGCCAACTATTTGCGCATATTCAAGAACCTACGAGAACATGATTTACGACGTTTGATAGTCGATACAGCCTGTTCAACGAAGAATGACAAATTCCATTACGGCTTGCGACGTTTCATAATGTGCATACCTGTATGCCGCTGGCAGCCGTACGTACATAATCTCTTCTTTGCGATAACGACGACGAGAATGACGATGATGCACATGTTGTGCTCGTATGCCGCGCGGTGCGCGTGAATTCAACCCCTTGTTCTCTCTCGTGCCGCAAGGAAGCCCCTTCGAGTCACTTCCTCCCCGAGACTTTCCAAAGCCACAGCCTCGTGTCACTGAATAACACCGGGCCTCGACTCGCGTGTGGCTTTACTCGACGAATCTTTGAAGACAAACCTTTGCAGTCACGGGAACTCGGTATTGTCGTGTTTCCTTGCTATTTTCCCTTCTCTCACGGCGCGCATATTGTAATTGACACATTTCTGACAGGGGTATCTCGTTAAGAGATATAATATATCCTTTTGAAATTCCGAATAAAAATCTTGTTTCAAGCGCCATCTTTTATCACCAGCCGTCGAACTCGTATTACTACTTTGAATAAAAAGTTTCTTTGCCGATCAATAGCACACCTTGATCTCCAGTCTAAAGCAAACTCTGACGAGATACCTCTCTATTTATCCGTCTTCTTTCACCCTTGCGCCTAGAGACGTTTCAAAGGGATTATTTCTTACTTTGCTCGTCGGTCGATTTTCTCTGTTCAATGAAGCGTACTCTATTCACGATAGACCGGTAAAATCATCTCTCTTGCGCTGCATATCTTTGCCCATCTTTGGAGTACAAACACCCGTCATTCCGAGCGTAGAATTGGATAATTTTGAGACATTCATTTTACGATAATTGGCTTTCAGGCGTCATATGTTACACGCTGAATTATAAATTCAAAAAGAACTATATTTGTGCCTGGACTGTGGAAGAGCCGCGCCTGATACACTCGAGTGTCATCTATATTCGCTCTATGTTCTCTGTACAATCCTCCGAGAGAGAGAAGTACGCAAATCCTGTCAATTTCCTTCCTTATTCAATTATCTGAATTAGTCATCCGATTTGAGTTACATTTTCCCAAAAACTTTTATAATTCCGAGGCAGGCGAGAAAAACTGTCGCAAAAAGTGTTGAATTTCCCATCGTTTCGCACAGGAGACTATGTGAAATTACGGTATGTTTGATAAAAGACGTTTCCGAATCGAAATGGGGATCCCATTGAAGTTTCCCGAGTACCTTAATTAGCCAGATAAGTTTGCAATACGATTCAAAGTCGACGGTTTAGATTTTATGTATTCGCGACGCCATCTTATTTTTTTTATACTCGTTAGTACGTACGGGTACGCGTACATGCTACATGGCAGGGTAATACCGTCCGCGGCGTAATTAGGGATACCTGCGCATATATACCGAGCCTCGGAAAATTCGCGTGTTTCAAGAACGTGACGTCGAATGGTAAAGTTTGTTTCCTCTCGCTGTTTGGATCGTTTGTGCAAACTTATGATGGTAACAAGAAGATGAACTTGACGGTGAATGTACCTTGAAAATTCTCCGTCCGAAAACAGTGGAAAACTGAAATTCCGAACTCCTGCGCGTACGTGAAAGTGCGCAACGTGGAGAATTTAAAGCCGCTGCAGTATTCTTGCAATTTCGTTACCTTCTCGTTCATTGCAAAGTGTGTTATAATTATGAGCTGCAGTGGAATCTGTTCGAGAGAGAAGAGAAGCATCACCGTTTGCGGTAAAAACATTTCCAGTCCGCTTTTCACCATAGAAGCGTTCACCGCGTAGATTTCTCAGGAAAATATACGCATTTTCGTCTCTTTCCTCGAGCTTTATTTATTTTTCACTGACGCTAATTTATTTTCGTTTAATGAAAAATTTCACGTACTGATATATCCCGATGGGGATTTTTTCGAATCGATTACACCTCGCAATATCGTGACTTAATTAAACTCACCACAGAACCGTCGCCGCGTAGATTTCTCAGGAAAATATACTCAATTTCGTCCCTTTCCTCAAGCTTTATTTATTTTTCACTGACGCTAATTTATTTTCGTTCAATGAAAAATTTCACGTACTGATATATATACCAATAGGAATTTTTTCGAATCGATTACACCTCGCAATATCGTGACTTGATTAAACTCACCACAGAGCCGTCGCCGCGTAGATTTCTCAGGAAAATATACTCATTTTCGTCTCTTTCCTCGAGCTTTATTTATTTTTCACTGACGCTAATTTATTTTCGATTAATGAAAAATTTCACGTACTGATATATCCCGATGGGGATTTTTTCGAATCGATTACACCTCGCAATATCGTGACTTAATTAAACTCACCACAGAGCCGTCGCCGCGTAGATTTCTCAGGAAAATATACTCATTTTCGTCCCTTTCCTCGAGCTTTTACAGATATACCGATGGGGATTTTTTCGAATCGATTACACCTGGCAATATCGTGACTTAATTAAACGTTCTTCATAGTTCGAACAAAAACGTAAAGGATAACAATATATACATTGCTCATTCGATTTATACGTCATGTGCAAATATATACATGTGGTCTACACACCCGAGTATCGTAGATGTATATAAAACTGCTTCACCCGACGTTCATTGATTTCTGTACTCAAAGTACATTGTAACCGTGTACTTTGTACATAGAATGTACAACCCAAGTACACTCGAGGTCTTTTGTATCTCTTCGTCTTTGGTTCAAGGCTCAGCTCGATGCGGTGTATGAATAACACATCTACATAATACAAACATTATTATACACATTGGAATCCGCGAGAGTCTTTTGTGGTCAGACTAGCTACGCTGAAAAACGGTATTTTATGAATTTATTACGCGATCTACGGTATGGAAGTTTTCCTACCTTTGTATAGATTGTCGGCGAATATTTGCGTTTCTTTCGAATACAAGTCGTACAATCACTGTGTGCGTCATTAATTCCGCGGTTTCATACTTGTACACAGAATACGAGAAAAGGTGAGCTTTTCGACATCGAAAACGTCATAAACTTCGCCCGGTTGAACTTTGAAAACAGTGGAAAGTTTTTGCCATTGCGCGTACAACGCAAAAAAAAACGGTGCAGCCCGCGGAACTTTGCGCGCTAATTATATTATACAAACGGTTGTTCACGCAGGGCGCATACGTGGATACGCGAAAAGTCGTACCGCGAAAAGTTTCCTTACGTCTCTCATATTCCTGTCGTAACTTTTTTTTTATTATATATCTCGCTTTCATCCGGCAGCCCTTTTATCTCCGATCTCGACTGGGTTTTTTTTTCTTTCAAAGCTCGTTCGTTAACCACCGGAGCTTGAGTTGTTTCACGAGGAAGCTTTTTTTTCAGCTATATAACCGAAAGAATATTCTAGTCCGGAAGAACGCACTTCATGTATGAATTCGTACCGAAAACTTGATGAAAAAAAATATTTATACACGTACGTACTTTGGTAAATGTACGGAGTGGAAGATGAAGCTGAGATGGAGTAAGAGTGAAAGACGGATAAAGTTTACGGTCGGTTGAATACAGAGGATTTTCATCCCTTTTAGCGTTTTTGGACCTCTCCCGTTCCTCCCTGATTCCACCGCGCGTTCCGCATCGTTTTTTTTTTTTTTTTTGAACCCGAAAGAACCGAGGGCCTTTTTTTCATCATGTACCAAAGTAAATGCAGCTTCTATTTTTCTCATATGCCTCTCGTACCGCTTCCTAATCGCGTATCCTTCAATTCCACCTGAACGGTTCACCCTCTGCTTTTCCCTTGTCGCGAAGACGACGTCAAGGCTCGGAAAGATCGAAAACCGTTGCTGCAAGGCTTTTATATACTTCACTGCCGCTGGAAAACTATGTTTACCGTCTATGAAAGAACCACAGTCGCACTTCCCTCGCGCAGGACTCGTGCTTTCTTCTGCTGGAGCTTTCTTCATTGGCTACTCCCACAGTGATTGAATGGCTTTGCAATAAGCTGTTTGGATACAAGAAAAACGGGTTTCCGGTATGTCGATAAGTTTCTCGTCTTTCGTCAGCTCGACCGGCGCAAAACGCTGTGTATATCGATAATGCAGTTTTACAACCTTGGCTTAGCGCGGCTGCGGAGAGAAAAAATCTCAGGAAAGAAATTTTCCATTTTTCTTCCGCAATAATCTATATACCGCGAGCTTTTCCTCTCTGGAATAAAGTGATCGCTTTTATCTTGACCGATTCGCGTACGACTCACACTTCCATATTGCAGTACGTTATTTCGATACCTCATACTCCAATCGAAACCTGTTTGCCGAATCTCCGAATAACGCGATATAATTTTTTGATGGTACATTTCCTACAACATCTTCCAGCTCGCAACCTGCGATCGCTCAATAAACTCGCGATTGTGCCCACTTTGTACGCCTTTCGTGAAACTGTTCGTCATACCTCTTATTGCGCTCCGAGTTTTATTACCATCAGAGTTTTGCTCATAAGCGCGTGAAATCATCGACGATGATCGCTGCGTTAATAAAAACCAAGGACGCGGTGAAAATGACGCGATTATTCAATCACGACGTGTATAATCGAAGCTTTGTCGTTTCTGAGTACGTTGATTAATGATAATAATAATAACCAGCCTTTCGTTCACGCGGAAACTCGAATGCTCGAGCATCGTCTCGTTTTTCCACGATGCAACTTTATTTCATGAAAAAAATCCCATCTTCATCGCGTATGCATTTTTCTCACGAGTGATTTTTCCCTCCTCTTCGTCCTCCGGAAGATAATGGCACTCTGTGGTATAGTCACTCGAGTGTATAGCGCAGGACGAAGGAAGTTACGCTTCCAATCGAAACTCGAACGAAATTTACGACGGATGAGGAGATTTTTTCCCTCAGGTTCTTCCGCTCGTACCTTTTCCTCCTTCAATCTCATTTCCGTCCTTTTCCCGGAGCATTTTTCACTGGCAACACCGCAAAAGTCATTTCGCGATTTATCCTCACATCCACGATGCTCATTCCGCGCTCCTCCGAACGTACTTCTAATCGTGTTAGCCTACAGCATTATCGTATCGAGTTTGATTCTCGAAAATAAACGACACCCGTCGAGCCAATTTCACGATTCAATTTTTTGCCCTCTGCGGCGATTTATTTATATTTATAATTGCAAAGTGCGAAACAAACGCTCAATTTTCTGAGTCATGTACATATCGCTCTCTCTCTCTCTCTCTCTCTTTCTCTGCGTGGCGCTTTTATCTACGAGAATATCGATTTATCGAATGTTTTGTTACTTCTGTCTTGTGAAAGTACACGACACTCGAGAGTGCTCCTGAAAAAGAAGTGAATCAGTATGGAAAGTCGATTACACTCGAGAACAGTTTTCCCTATTTCCTCGAATGGTAAAGTGAAGTCTTGAAAACAGCTTCTTCCTTCCGGTGCATCGTAAATAAGTTTTTCCCTCTTTTTCATCTTTTTCAATCTTCACATTTTGTACTCGTCACATTTTTTGTATTACAATAGAAAATGAAAAATGGTGATGAGCGACCTGTTAATATTAATATAACGGGCTCATATTTGCATTGGTCGATACATCGAAAAGAACAAAAAATTGCAATTTTCTATCCACCCTAGTACATACGTCGGCCTACTGCAATTATACCCCAAAGTCGTTCGTCCAAATTTACCGTACAACGTTCCAAAGCGTAAATATATGCAAAGTTAAGCAGAGGGCGCCAGCGTACCGAGAGGGTTTTGCGATGCGGTGAAATTTTATTCACGCCCTCATCCCGTGTACTCGCTATTCTCTCCACAGTCACCCTGATTTTTTGAACAAAATACCCCATACTTCTGCATTGTATAGACTCCATTTAACAAATGTTACATTTAAAGCTACATTGATTATTTTAATGATTTCTTGAATTGAATTTTCGTATGGTATGTAGTTGCTCCCCCTCGGTATATGGTCATTTTTTTAATCCGCTTAATATTTTTTTTATTTTCGATGCACCGGAATCTTGATTATGTACGTAATGCATGCCTTTTTCGGCAAGCAGTTAAAAATGCGTATGTATGGCAAAATATCCATCTACGTGAATTCGATATCGAATTACGTCCATTCACATGCGTTCATGCACATTTGTGGCATTATCCTGCATTTTTTTTTGTAATCGCATCAATCTACACATTCTCCACATGCTTTTTCATTTCATTTCGTTCATATGCATATTTAATTTCTCTCAATAACATGTTTTTTCGGTAAACTGGACTCGATCGATACGCACGAACAAGTGCTCATTTCGTTATCGGAAGAACTACAAATTCATTTTATCCCTCAAACGTTACCGTGCAGAAAGGGCATATACATTTATGCGTGTACTGTGAACAAAATATACAAATATCATACACACCACACACTATATTTGTGTACATGTTCATGTACTTCATGGTTTTCGATAAATGCGTATATGCCAGTAAACCCTTCTTCATAATGAATGAGCGGAAAGCTCGTCAAAGAGATGCGACTGTTCGCCACCCTCCCGTTAAACCTTCGCCCTCGCTCAGGGTCAATTTAATTATCGCAATCTTTATGGAAAACCCAGTCGAGCTTTCAGAGAATCTGCATTCGCGTGTCACGCATATATCGTGCCTCAAACTTGCTTTCGAGTAACGAGGCTCAACATCCGACATTCCCCGCACAAAATTACCCGACTTATTACGTCGTTTTGTGCGTCAAAAAATTTACGCGTCCGCGTGCGTTCGTGAATTGCCTTTGCACGTACGCGAATATGGGAGCATACGTGCGCTTATTATTCACTACCTCGTGGCTCGAGATGGAACATTCACTCATGTCGCAGGCTTCGATTGATCCTCAAACATACGCGCGAATTTACTTTTTTCTTCAAAAGGTTCTCCCGATGTGGTCCCAAAACCATCGAGGACGGGGAATGTAAACGAAAAAACGAAAGATCATTTTTTTTTTTATTAAAAACGCGTATGGTTCGATAACCAAAGAATCTTTGGAGCACGTTATCATTTTTCTCTCGCAAAAGCTATTGGCAAATCCGTTCGTATTGCGAAATTATTATTTAGTACTTTAAGCTTTGAGATTACAAACGTTTATCAATCTTTTCCAATTTTTTTCAAAATGTATCTTATTTTTCCCATAATTTTTTCGAACCCGCACATCAAGTGTGTTTATGATGCGTATACTTGGCTAATATCGTTTTTTTCTTCATTCCTTTTTCGTCAAAGAAAGCATTATTGTTTCAGGACTCTCTGCACACATTTAGAAATTTTGCTCTCTGCTGTTATAACCAAGTTTTATTCCACTTGCTAAGTTATTCAGTTTGTTCGTAAATGTTTCTAATTTCAATGTGCATCCTAAAATAAATCATATCGTATCATATCGCTCCCACTCTCACGCGCATTTTTACCTTCCGGCATTCTTTCGTATACATTTTTTGAGGACTTGACACGAGTCTGGAAATTTTGCTCTCTCAAAGTTACTCCGTTTATTTCTGAATATTTATCATTTCAAATGATATATCGTTGTACTTTTCAAATCCTTAAACAAGACATCGTGTCATATCGCTTTTGAGCTCTATCACTTTCAGGAATTCTTCGATGTGTACATGTATACGTATGGCTATGTCGAGAGATCCGATCACACGGTAGCTGAAACACAACCCGAAGTGGTTACACCGTCGCTCAGCCCCTTAAACATTTCGTATCGCTTGCTTTCGACCTCTTATACACTTTCCGTCCCCGGTGGCTGCAAGTTCGCGTCCATGTATATTTGTTTCTCATACACACGTCACACAGCTCGCGGGAGAGTTACTCCGATGGGCTCACCGAGAGCTCGCTTCGCGCAAATAGTTGGTTGGCAAAAGCATGTCGCTGACACTGATTGATTATACCGATGCTGCGAGATAGGATACCGCAAGAGACGGGAATAGGGAGAGAGAAAGAGAGAGGCGGAACACATCGCTGTACCCCCGGGACGTGAAGCCGTTCAATATCGACGCGTCATCCACCCCTGCACTCTCTTTTCAACCTCTGTCGCACTAATATTTGCGACAAAACCAAGGGAGAGTATCAACACCCGCGGGATGAAGAAAAAAGAATTGAAAGCTATCGGGAATCATACGAGAAAGAAAAGAAAAACAAAAGAACCGACCGTGTCCATAAAACAACGTGACGTGACCCAGAAATCGTCATATGGCCTTTTTTGCATCGATCGTCTAGCATTTTATCGACACTTTTATTTTTCTCTCTTTTACATTTATATTGTACATACATTGTTGTCGAACTCTGCCTTTCTTCATTGATTCTTCTAGGATGTAAAGATATTCTCGTTCCTCCATGTTTTAAAATGGACACTGATAAAATATGAACTTGAAGTTTGCATCGTTGGACCTCGGCGAAAAATCGAATTTTCTCAAGTTTTTGCACTCAATTCTTCTGAATTTTCATTATATTTTCTATTCTTTTTCAAGAGCGTCGTACTTTCGAAAAATTGCTGAAAAATATTCGCCAAACCGCGGAATATTGACGATAAAGAAGACGCTTGTTGTACACTTCGTTAGATTCCAACGATGCAAACTTCAGGATCGTGATAAAATTGATAAAGATACAGGATTCAATGACCGTACCGGTAGCCTCAAAACCGGGCCATGAAAAGATAATAATGGTAATTTACTTCGGGACAGATTTCAACGCAAATTGTATTGTTATATGCGGCAGCACTAGCGAGATACGGTTATCATCATGATGTGGAACAATCGGTGAATAGGTTCCTTCCGCTATACACCCACGCGAACGATCAATCGTTTCTGTTTTGCCGTATTCCACGAGCTGCTCCGCTGATCAATTAGGCGAAAAAGCAACGGTTGCGAACACGATAAAGCTCGTTCATACGTCCACTGTCCTTTTCCACCCTTCGCGGTACACCGGGTATCCCAAAACGCCGGGTCATCGATCAAAGCTAGATTCAGGATGAAATTCCGAATCGAAACGTAGTCTAGTCTTGTTTTCACGCAACCAAAGCCTAGAGAGCCGATCGGCGAGCGCCGCGCGGTCCCGCTCGCGTCCTGTTGGTCTTGAGTTTACGAGTCAATAACTCAACGGGGGTTCGTCGGATCAAAAAGTGCTCAAAGTCTTGTCAACTTGGGATTTCATCCCCATTGCGGAATTGGAGCCGCAGCATCCAGTTTTCCGACACCGCACGGAAAAAAATGGCCTGTGGATTTTACAGAAAAAAGTCTGTAAAATTTACAGAGTCCACTTTCTGTAAAATTTACAGATAAAATATGTATTTTTTACAGATGGAATTATGTAGAAACTACATATTTTTTCTGTAAATTTAGATTAATATTCTATGTAAAATTTACAGAGAAAATATGTATTTTTTACAGATGGCATTATGTAGAAAGTACATATTATTTCTGTACATTTCACATAATTTTATGAATATTTAATGATAAATTGTGTAAAATGTGTAAAAATTTTCTATCATTATTGTTGGATAACTTTTCAAATAAGAACAAATTATTAATAAAAATTACAGATAATTATCTGTTAGTTGTGCATTTTTTAATTTTATAATCATAATGCGTCAGTTCTCGGAAATTTTATCGATAATTATTTTATACTCTTGACTTTCTTTGTTTTTGTTCATCGGGACGGCCGTCTAATCAAACGTAATTTGACACCTCCATTCCCCTCCATTCCCCAATAACTATAATAATGAAGAGGGGTAATCAGGGGAATTTACATATGCTACATAGCGTTGCTCATACGTACGAAAAAGTGCCGTCACTGTCGATTATTATGAGAACCTATTTCACTTTTCTTCATTACTTACGAATTTGATTTTCACATTAAATTTTCAGTAATAATGATAGGAGTTCATCTGTAATAATGACAGAGAACTTCTGTAATTTTAACAGAGTAAATTCTGTAATTATAACAGAGTGTATTCTGTAATTATTACAGAAGTGTATCTGTAATAATCACATACTCAATATGTAAAATTTACAGATTTAGGTTTACAGATTTCAACATGTAAAAGTAACATGTACGGATTAGTACATTTTACATAAAATGATTTACAGATAAGATTCTGCAAATTTCACAGACTTTTCTGTAAATTCCACAGGGCAGTTTTTTCCCTGCGTGTATGTTCTCTGTCCAACATGGATTGCACATATGTGTACCAGATATGGACGAAAATATGTGCTACGTACAGAGTGGTTAGGCGGTATGTATAATGTTCTCTTATAATGTTATCTGGCCTCGCGTAGACTGGCGGTTATCAGCATCATCGTGGTGAGCCATAGGGGATCCTGTTTGGGGTATATATCGATTAGCTCGTCGTTTCGAGTGGCTGCGTCGCGCTGGTACACACGGTATGTGTATATAACGAAGAATCCCACACGTTGCTAGGGTATTCGAATAATCAAATGTTGGTGCGTGGGTGAAACTCTGCGGAATCGGCTCTAGCCTGAATCCCCTTTCGTGACACGGCAATGTCACGTTAATAAGGTTGCCATTGTAAAAAATCGCAACACCGAAAAATGTGGAGCGACGATAAGAATACTGGAGAGGAATATGAATTAAAACAAAAAACTTGAAAGGAATTTGTCAAAAATTGTACCATCGTCGACATTTTTGTGGTCATCGAATAATCGCAGTTTCATGTGGGAAATCTCACTTTTTTGCATACCATACGCTCTATTTAATACCGAATTTTAGCTACGGACGTACTTTCATACTCGTATTTCCGTTAATTGTTACACCGATTTCCGCCGAAACGCGTGTCTGATAAATGTACATATCGAGTCCAGAGTTGAAAGATTGCAAAAGATGCGCTCTAACGAAGTGAAGCGCGCCCTTATTTCCGCGCTCATCGATGTATTAAATCGATCGTGCCACTTCGATGAATACGAGGTCGCGAGACGCCAACACCGTTATGAGCTAACGAACTCCATCCATGCCCCTTAATCCCTCCCGCGATCGACATTGCCAATCGTGATCTTATCCGAGAGGAAAATTTGTTCCATCCAAGTTCTCTCTCAGCAGCCGCGTTAAGTATATACATTCTCCTCGCCGAATACGTCCTGCACCAGTCTCAAAAATGAATTCCACCTTCATTTCATTGTACGGTTTTGTTTAACGCTCGTTAGGATTTTTATTACGAATAAAGTCACGAAAGAAAGGAAAAAATCGTCGGTAAAATCGAGATATTCGAGCGAGGTCCATTTTTTTTGGAGCAGTTTTCATTATACGAGCAATTGAAAGGAAAGCAAGAAGATGAGGCTGCTTATTTCACTCTCTCGTTCGTCACGCGGATTTAACGAGATTTGAACTCTCGCGAACCACGTCCTTGAAATCATCCACATTTTGTCCCTGTCTGTTTGCCTCCGTCTCTCTCTCGATCTCTCTCTCTCGTTCGCCTTAGCTTTCGCGCCTCTCGCCATCTAGTCGCGGATATTAAATTCCAAGTTCCTTCTGTGCCAACATTTCGCGACGACGACGACATCAGATATACCCAGTCGCAAATTCTTTAATCATTCAAGGTGAGAGGCTGTGAATAAACGCCGCTCGAACGAGTAATCGACGATAAAAAAAGCGTGTTATAAAATATTCAATATCTTATTGCGTTTAGCAGTCATTTCGCATGTATTATTTAAAATCCATGCCGAAGCGTCGTTGAAGTTGTTTCTTTAAATATACGCCCGGAAAGTTTACGATCGTAAAGAATTCATGTTAAAATTGGTTACCCAATGGGCTGCAGCCAAATTAGCGCTTTAATTCGTTAAACAGAGCCGTGTGTCTTCCCGTTATTCACAATTCGTGGTTCTGCTCCTGTACGGTTCCTACCTAAAAGCGTGGTGGACAGTTTCTTTCGATGCTCATAGCAGTCTCTGTGTCAGGGAGAGAAAAAGGAGGCTCGAAAAAGGAGGGTCGACCAAACACACTTTGCAAAAACATACCGCAAAACTCATCTCTTTGTATATTGAGTGACGTATACACCGGCCGGGTAAAGTGCAAGACATGATAACTATTTGTTTCCCCCAGGGTGTCTTGGACCATTTATTTTTCTTCCTCCGCCACTCTGACCCTCGATCTCTCTTTTCCCCAGTGTACTTTTCACTCGTAGACCGCACTACTTCTAATTTACTCCAGAAATGCACAGAACACCTTTGGCGAAACGCAGCAGCTTTGGTCGTGTACTCCGGATGTTGCCTGTCATCCTCTCGCGGTATTAGCACCGTGCGAGCATTTTCGTTCACCGAAGGGACTCATTCATCTTGCCATGAATTTGTGGTGTCGCCATATTCCGGTGAGCCATATATGGTCCTACCGGAATATACATAGCGAGTCCAGATACAACATTGGACGAATGAAAGAAGCAATTTCGTTCAAATCATGCAAAGAAAACGAAATTTTTCGAAAATTGTGGTGGAATCAAAAGTAAACAGGATTGTAAAAAATCCAATTACTTTTCTCATCACCGACGTCTCCACTGTGACATATCACGACGGTTCGAATTTGACAATTTTTTTTGAAAATGTGCAGTTCGTATCGTTTTCAATTATCTTTGTTTCGTCACCGGCCTCTAGAAAGTGCCCTCGCGGTGTCGATTTTTGGCGACAATAAGACGCACGAACCGAGCAAAATGAATAGGGCTCAATGAATAAGGAAATCCAGGCTCAAAGGCCTCGAATTTTATCCCGGCATCCGCAGCAATTTTGCCGATGGAGTTTTATGCTCTCTGTAAACCGTTGCAGAATCCCGCAAGTATATACTCGATGAAAAATGTTCACCAAAGTGAAGGCGATTACGCCGCAAATCGCGGCGACAAAATGAATTCTCGGGAAAGTGCTCTTCCGCCTTGTGATGGAAGAGACACATTTTTGTCATCGATCGAAGCCATAGAGCACACGGAAGGTTGCACCGATCGAAAGTACATTGATGCACGCTACGGAAGACAATCTTGTGGCTATTTTAGAGTTGCGGGAGAAATCGGGCTCGTATAGTAGAGGTTTTTCAGCCATACGTGTGTGAGTACACGTATAGTACATAAAATATACTCTACATAACCTTCTACATATGTACATAGAGCCCTACATAGAAACGTGTATAGCCCGGCCGATATTTGAACCATCAGACATGGTCTACTTACTCGGTGCCTTTTGTTTCACTAGACTCCATGTCCGCGATTTCTTTGCTCTGTATGCCCTTCCTATTTTCATATCATCCGTGATTTTGAAGAAAAAAATTCAAAGAAAAAGAGTCGATGAAAAGAAGGAGGAGAAAAGAGGGATGAGGGAAAATATCTATTAGGAAAAAGCACAAGAGCACGTACCTAAACTTCAGCGAACGTCGAAGATGACAGAGACAGCATCGTAACATGTCATCCACATATTGCATTTGACCCTTACCCTTACGTTCACGTTTGATCCAAGTTACAGGCTAACGTTGTCTGTCCCATTCATACCCGCATTGCTTCACCCTCGTTCTATCGGAAAACGGTTTAGACCAATGTCTCCCCTCTTTGGCCATTGATGACCGTGCAACCCCCGTCCCCCATCCCTTCTTCCCATCGATTGCCACGTAAATGTGAACGCTTTTACCCTACATACATGTTCACGTCGATCGGCTACGGGAGCAAGGGCGTAAATGGCTGAATTTCGGTTTCGAATTTCGCCCTTTTCATCTTTTCGACTCGATGGAGCAATAACAATGCGCGTGTGAAGATAGATACAAGCCTTGCTGTTATATATGTGCTCCGTAGGGACAGATATGAACAAACGCGAACTCGAAAGTTCGTTATGGCGAATTATATATGCGCAAAGTGCGTTGGGAGTGCGGAGGCAGCATAAATCGTTCGAACGCGCGTTTTCGAGACGGCTTTTCATACGCCAACTGCGAGAGTGCGTCAGCTTTGGAAATTATTTCGAAAATATCCCATCTCCCGTGATACAGACGAGGCTCTGGAGAATTTCTACACGCCGAAAGATCGCAGACGCGAAATATTGATAAGAATGTTTTTCAAATTTTCATTCGTTGCCTGATTACGATCAGGTCTGATTACGATCATTTTTCATACTCGTTGCATCGGCGTTTTATTTTTCGACGTTGCTTTACATTACGATAAAAATTTCCGGAGATTTTAAGAAGGTCCTGAAATTGCGTGGAAGGACTTGAAATATTGACAAGGCAGAATGTTTTTCAAATTTTCATTCATCGCCTGACGATGATCGTCATCATTTTGATACTCGTTTCGTTGGCCTTTTATTTTTCGAAACTCACGCTCTCCTGAGATATTTCCGTCAAATCTGAAAGACGCTCGCTCGTGCATTGGTTTGCACGAATATCGAGGCTTGATAGACACGAGGTCGATATGCCCTCTCTTAATCCGCACGAGACGTTTGCAATAATTGTAAGTGTACTAAAGATATTGTCCCCGTTCGAATGCCTTCCAAGATCGCGTGAGAAATCTCATCCCTGATGCCACAAAATACTGTTTTTGTGTATTTATCACCTGGACCTTATTAATCAGTCAGATTAAATGAGTATATGCATATGTATAACTATATGTACTCTTATAGATGATGCTTTATTCAAATTCAAAACGATACTTTCAAATTTTCATTTTTTGCGTTATGTTTGCATGTCGATATTTATTGATCACCACCCTAAACATCCCCGAGGATTACCATCCGGATAACTCGATTCTTTTTACAGCGAATGGTATATCGACGTTTGATATCGCAAGTGAAATTCATGAATCTCTTATTTCGTCTACGAACTTTATTGTACGCGTACGAATCATAGATGACAACCGGATCTCCCGTCGTTCCGTTTTTCTCGTACATTCGAATCAAAAATCTTTTATTCAACCCCACGAAAAAAAAAGCGGCAGCTGCCACTGGAAACTGCCGATGCAAAAACAGGACGAAAAAAAACCGCTTATGCATTCATATTCGCGACATATAATATTCAACGTGTGTGCCGCATGAAAACTCGAGCTGGAATTATCCTTCCGCGATATACGTTCAGCTGCAACCAGGACATTCGCGACGGCGAAAAGAAATATAAAACAAATATGACACTAATTTCCCCCATGGCTTTAACCTCGCATGCAAATTTTCATCTCAATTCATTCATTCGCAAGCTCTCGTTTAGCCAAATAATAATGGTCTTTCTGAATTTCAATATGCAGATGAACGAACATTTGTACGAGACGAATATCACACGTATGCAAATTTTAACATTGCAATAACGAACGTTTTGATGGCAAAAGGAAAAAGAAAAAAACCGAAAGTATATTCCGGTGAATTCTCGGCGGACACTTTTATTCGAGAAAATGTCCCAGCGTGCGGACACACGTGTGGGAAAAATATTGCAGTAAAACCCGTGTGTTCGAACGTTCTTGCTGGCATATTTAAATTTCTCTGGCTGTGGAGACAGAGGAAAAGTGGGAAGAAGAGACGCAGAGAGGCTGAGGTCACTTGCCGTTGAATGTGGGCTTCGTTTAATAATTGAAAGTACTCTCTTCCCGTCATTGAGCTCGCTTTATGAGCTTTGCGCACAAACATACACACACGTACGCAGGTACGCTTGATTCTGACGAGCAAAAGGGCTTCCAACCACGCGACTTTTCATCCAAAATACTACGTGAGTCGAACCTTTGAAGCTTCAACCTCGTCAACTTGTATGTTGCTCCAGCAGACGCGTGTGCAAAGTACCGCAGTGTGTATGTAACTTTCATGACTCTGCAACCGAATAAAAGTCTCTTGCGAATGTATACGTTAAATGGTTTCAACCTGTATGTCCATACTTCGGGGGGAACCCACATATCGCGACGAATCGTGCCACGTTTTTCTGTGGAAAATCTCCCGCACAAAGTTCAGCAGCTCATGGCTGACTATTCCGAACGTGATCTCCGTGTTTTTTTCATGCGGAGCTTACAGTCCGCGCGATGGAATTTAGTAAAAAATGGAGAAAAATTGGTAACCTTCGCATTACGACTGTCTGATGATGGTGGGTGTTGGTGGATAGCGGGAGATCCAGGTAAATTGTCAAAACGGCGGTACTAGATACGACGTTTTTCGAGATTTTTTTGTTTCGGAGTAAAATTTATTCCATACAGCTTCGCATTTTTCTCACACGAGGGACAAAGTCTCAAAGCGATGCAGATTTTTTTTGTTTACGATGAAAAAAAAACGTAACAGCGGACATTTCAGAATTTCCAAACTTTTATCAACGTAAATTATTAAAAATATTGATCGAAAGGATGACAAAAATGGATTAACTGATTATAATTTAATTCTGATGATATCTAGATCTGAGCAGAACAAGCCGAAAAACCCGTGTTTCGAGAAAAGCGCATTTTTTTCCAAAATATACCGATTTTTCGAAAAAAAAATTGCTTCTTACCCTCCGACCAGAACGATAGTTTCGATAGCATTTATACGTATATTCACTACGAGAATCTGTAATTGAAAAAAATGGATTTTTTTCAATAAAAAGATTTGATTACTGCCCCCTTGACAGTAACGGTGTAATTGACACGCTATCTTAGTAATATCATCATCACAATTGAGTGCCAATATCGGGAAACAATTTACCTGCTTAATTTGGACGATTTCCGATTGATCTTGATTGCACAGTCAAAGCTCGATTGTCTCTCGAAGCCCGATTGGAAGTCACCCGTAGCAATTCGATCAGCATCGCTTCGGTCGTTTCATACTCACTCCTTCTTATTTTACACCGTTGGAACTTTCTTCCATTTTCCACAATCTCCATCCGAATACCCCTGCAATAAAACGCGGTTGCATTTATGACGAATCACTCACTTGTCAGCCACAAAAAAACGAGATATGTAAAGATACCCGAAACCCTTTGGGTACAAATCCCAACAACTCATCATCCAGAGTGATGCTGCATGGACCGCCGAGACAGTCTCTTGGGAGTCGCCGTACCGCATACTGCGATCATACTCTCGCATTTCCGGACTACCACCTGTCGTACGTTGACCAATAAGTGTATTCTGTAGTATTTGAACGCACACATGGATGCATTGCTCAAATGTATAATTACATACGTGTAAATGTCTGTTCACTGCATCACTTTACTATCTGCATACTCCACGCCATTGCTTCATGTTCCTCCGGCTCTGGAAGACACACACATGTGTCCCTTGGGCCTCTATGTATATGCAAAGGACCATTGTTGCAAGGGCCTTCCATCATCAACCATATTGTCTGGGTCACGGAGAGACGTACCTGGCGTTTATGTATTTATGGACAGTTGAGATGATTCGCACACTGTCAGAACTGCATCTGAAAATTCGGTGTAACGCATACATGTGCTGCACGATGGGCGGTACACCGTAGCTCGTATCTCTCGTTTAAGTACAATAGGACTGACCAAATCTCGTCAATTATGTACAAGACTCCAGCTTCAACCGTCAGATCTTACGGTATCCTTCGTGCTGAAGCACAAGTCTAAATGATGTTCGATGTTCGATATTCTCGATATCGACCGTAATATCTGACGAAATATGAATCGCGTTTTGGCCGGCATGCCATATACCTTACAGGAATAACTCTAGGATGTGAAACCGTGTCTCAAATATGCGAGCAACATTTTTTTGAATATCTGATGAACATTTTCCCTCGAATAGAACATCCCTCCCGCAGAGACGTTTGCGATATGTACACACCCGTGCGTTTGGGTAGAAAAGAGGGACGGATGTCTCTGCAAGGGTATTTATTTGAATCGCGTTCGTGTATGTAGGACAGATATGTGCAACTGTAAGTTACATTTAGTTTGAAACGAGCATCGTAACGTGTGTGCACGCTGTGCACGGTTAAGGGAGGTTTACGTGAGTCACACCCTGCTGTGTCTCGACATATATCCGATCTTTACGCGCTGCCCAAAGCAGGTGCACCTATATTTTGTATCATCCATGTTCTCCACGCAGGTCTCTTACACAACACGGTATACATCCGTTTTATGCATATAAGACTGCATGCACGTGGTATACAGACATAAAAACAACCTCATACGTTATCTACGTCATATTCGCACGTGCTCAACGGTTATAACCTAGGTGTAATAATAAATGTGTATGCAAAAGTGGACATAATGTATACACACACAGCGCATATATTATCTTTACGTCGAGTATATTCACCAGCGCCAGCTCATTTTTCCTTACGTACACATATGGGGCATTCCAGTCTGGATTTGATCGTCAATGAGGTAATCATTGAACGCAGCGATTTCGTAAAGAGTGATTCATGCGGACGAGATAAATTTCGTCTGATTGCGATAAATACAATAATTCTATTATTTTTTTTGTTCAACATTTAAAAAAACGCGAGATGTGATAAGGATCATGAAAAAGATAAGTTTCAGAGGCAAAACTATACTTGTAGTGCACTGTTTGAGACAAAAAAAACGGCCTAGAAATATGAAAAATGACGAGTAAAGCTATTTTCCTTATCCAACTGACTTCCACGCTGCTCGCTGTGAAATCGATCCCTCGTTTGATCATTTAATTTTCAGGACGCCCGGCGATATCAAGTTGCCGGGATTGTAGTCCGACCATTCACCGACTTTCACTACTTGCTCGCGCCGACCGAATACCCATGTACCCATGGCTACGATACACAAAAGCGAGATCTTATCGCAAGTATATGAGAGTGACTGTCGTTTGATGTTTCGAAATTTTATTAATTCTGTAATGTTTTATCGCATTTGGATGCTCCTATTGATGCACGAATCAAATTGTCACAATAAAAAACTGTCTCTTGTTCTATAATTACGAGACTTTCTGCATTTGTCGATCATCTGTAAATTATTCAGAATGACCATGAACAAGTGCAATTCTTCCGATTAATGATAATCGTCGTGTAATATTAACTTTGCTTTTTTAAATGATGCAGCTCAGCGAACCCTTCAAATGTGCTGCGGAAAATTCACAAATTTATTTCGAAGAACTCTCCTCATTGGAGATTCGTCATCGAAATATGGATAAAAGTATATTCATATTGATAAACTAGCGACATGTGTACTTGTATAATATCGAAGGAAGAACATTGTGGTTTTTAATTAATGAAGTTTCAGCCATTTTTGACTCGACAGTTTTCCGTTTTCCCATGGTTTCAACTTTCCAAAACACGATGCTCCCAATTTTGAATTACTCTCATTGTTGAAATATCGTTTTATTCGCTCATTACCTAATACATTACCTAAGCACGAAATTAGGGTTTATCCAATTGATGACACCACGAGTGGATGCTCTTTGCTGGCTCTCCTTTTCCTACTATCCTGATAATCGCGAAAACAATTTTCCAGCAGAATGGCAAAGCATTCGGCATTCTCCTTCTCTTTCGCATTTTCTCCTACATCCCCCATACATCTTTCCCTTTTTTTCTACCCTCTGTGCGGCTGTATACAAGCTCATAGAAGCCGTACTCCGTCGCGAAATGCAATTTGCATCGGGCAGCGATAAACCCACCGATGGAGGTGTGTGGGGTAGGTACTTTGGGGAGGGTTGTATTCGTTCGACCAATTCGTTTCTACATAGCGGTGGCACACCGAGTGTCCTACGCGCGCTTCGAATCAGAGCCGAGGTTGAGGGGAATGGGTTGTCACGCTTGGTGAGATTCGAATTCCATCGCGTGCAAATATAAAACGTAACGGGTGCCCCTGTCTGCATTCGTTAATCAAAGAGTCGAGGGCGGCAAGTGGAAAGAGAAAACGCTACAGCGGGGAGGAAAAACAAGAAAGAGAGAGAGTAGAAAGCGTACGCGCTTTTCTAGTTGACCAACATTCGGCCATGAATTAAACATTTAAAGATATATATTCGCTTGTGGGCGGAAGTTAGAGATTACCGAAAATCCGAAAAAGTCATCCCGAAAATTCTTCAAATTGGAAAATTGTTGATATTAAAATATATTCGGAGAGTTTTCAGACGAACAATGCAAAAATTGTGAGAATGCAGAAGGGCTCGAGAGAAGCGGAGTTTTTACTCAACGTACTTTTACCTGCATGTTTTCCCACCCCGTCATCGTATCAAAACACTCCGAGGGTGTTTTTTTTTCGTTAAAAAGATGATGCGCTTATTTGCAACGTGAAATTTCCAACGGTTCTCGTCGTAGGCCCTGAGATGTCGCTCGGGTGCTCCTACAGATGTACCGCCGCGTTGGCGATAAAATTGGGGCCGAACGGCCCGGTACTTCCGGCGCCAAAACCGCCGCCAAAACCGCCGCTATTCTGTCGTGTACACACGAGGGTTTTTTGAAAACATCGCGAAAATATGCTTCTCACGGCGCAAACCGTGTCGTAACAAGTTTTCATCAGCGGGCGGATGCTCGGAAAATAATCATGGGTATAAATTGCGGTCTTATCGAAAAATTTTCATTTTCTCTAAAGCCTTATTTCCTCGTTCTCCTTTTTTTTGTCTTTGCCGTTCCGCGGCGTTAAAAATGTCTCTCAAGAATTATCGCAGTGAAACAACTTGCATTTCACATGAGATTTTCACCGGGGTGGAAATAAATTAGACGCTATTATTGTTTCCGCTCGTCTGATTTCCTCGCATTCCCTGGGTACAAAGTGTCCCGCTCGCGCGTTTCCACATATATTACCCGCGAATTCCACATGTATAAGTATACAATTTAATTACAAAAAATTGCACATGCATGTGCAATTGCAATTTCTCTTTTGGCAGAATACGCGTAAAAAATCCGCCATTTTAAAAACGACGAGCCGGAACCACCATCCCGGCGGTCGGTGCGCTCGTTCGTTGTAAAGACGCGTTTCCGTCCCGATTTTGTACTCCATCTTTTTCCATCTCTTGCGCTAATCTTAATCCCTCTTACGTTTGTCTCTCTCGGCGTGTAATGCGCCTTCGACTCGTATATACTTACGCTGTGTACCAAGACAACGAGTTTTGCTCTGTATATCGCTCGTTAAAAGCTCGCCAGTGAAAAATGTATATACACAGAGAGCACGTATATAAAAAAAGGGACGAAGAAATAAGGAGAAAAAGACGATGAGAGGAGAAGCTCGTCGCTGCGACAGTTTTTTTTTACCGGAGACCGCATTGCCACAGGTTTCACAGGTTTCTCTTCCTCTCCCGCAACGTTTGCTATACGCTTATATATAAATACACGAATTGCACTCAAATTACCGTCGTAGCGACCAAAAAAGAACGTAATTCAATCGCGTTCGCTCTTAAAGTGACGTAAGCTTCGTCCTTTCGTTTTGCCAAAAGTATCGACGTACTCTGCTCATGTGTAATACGAATGGACACACTTTACACACAATCGACAGTGTATACTATTTTGATCCTTCAGCATCTAGAAAATCTACGCTCTTTACGAGAAACGACGTCCGTGTCGACTCTACCTGGCATATACCGTTGGTGCGCAGTAAAAGATTTATCAGCTCAGTCGAGACACGAGATTCTATTGTTTTCCCAGCTTGACTGATGTGAGCTGCACTACAGCACTACAGCATGTGCCATACAGTTGCTTTATTGCTGCTTTACGACTTTCCCACTCTGTGTGTAATTTGTACATGTACACACGTATACTCTCATTGCGTAATTGGTTCTCGTCTCGATTTTCTCCCAAGTGACGTTGAGGGAAAGTAACGTCGTTCGAATTTTCGTCGTATCCTATCGCGTTTCGAGCTGAGCACTGATGTACGAAAATTATTCGTATATGAACAAGTTTTGGAACAGGCGCATATGCTGAATAAATTTATTTTTCTTTTACTTTAGCCAAATAACTTTCGATTTTTTTCCCTGAAAATCGACATTTTTCTTTCTGATTTGAATTCCTGATTTTTTAATGCTTTGAGTTCAAAATTATTATTGTTGTGTTCAAAGTATCGTGATGAGAATACTTGTCGATTATCATTATGGATGAAATAATTCATAGATTCTCTCATTTTCCTCCTGTCATTTGATGCGTTTTTCATAGCGTGTGCGTTACCCTCGTCGACTTGTTCGTTCGAATATTATAGAAGATACCGTCGACTCGTACGTTCTAAAAATTCAACGGTACACGAGTGCTACTCTCGGTAGAATTCTGCTCAAAAAGAGGTAGCAACAGAGAGGAGAGGGAGACAGAAATATTGATCTCATCGTCGGTAAAACGGAGCATCAACCGATATATTTTTCTCTTATTTCACGATCATTGAGTCTCGAAGCACGTACAGCGCCGAGAAACACAAGAGGAGTAATCTCATCTTTGTGCGACACAGCCTCCGGTATTCTTTCTCGTTGCCCATCGGCGATTGCCCCCGATATTTTGCGGTACTTTTCTCGCTATATCGTCGCATACGTATATGTGTATGACGCCATCGGTATTACATAACACGTGCATAAGATAGGACATTCTCGTCCCACGACAGTCTCGCAATTTCCTCTTGGCAAACCTTATTTACGTTGCGATCCAGCGTTCAATTTTCGACGTTGCAGGCCACCGCTCGTTGGATGTTCGTTTCATCTCATTTCTTCGTGTATCTGCGCGTCCTGAGACGCAAAGAGAACGTCACTGTGCGTCTAAACCGTCGGGCAATCTCTTTTTTTTTCACGATATTATGTAGATGCGTGTACGATGCAATAATGTACTTTTATAAAAATGCAACGGGTTTTTGTAATGGACGTATTATATCGAAAGATACATCTCCCAACAATACATGCACATAACTCCTGGGTAAATAAGCATGAACTGCGCAAATTGGGAGTATAAAAAATATATATAATGTATGTGGTGTATACTATATATATTTATCGACGCCTCGTTCGGAAATTTGATCGCGATAGGGAAAATAGCTGCAGGGAACGTTCCGAAGCTCGGATATGTCTATTTGCTCCCGTTCGCACAGTGCTAATTCTCTTACACTCTTGAATAGGAATGAAATTCATTTCGCAATCGCTTCATCAGGTATTCTCCGCTGTGCACTGATTGAACACTCCCGTCACTTGAACATCGTCCGATCTAGCCGTTCATCGATTATTTATGCACATACTCGATGACGTTTTTTGGCAAAATGTTGGTCGATTTAACGCGCGCGGTCTTTCCTCGGTTGGGAAATTTTGCAACGAATAAATTCATCGTCTCTCGCGAAACAAACGAGATTTTATTACTGAATTATTTCAAATAATGGCAACTTTTGACGATCTTGAAGTTTGCATCGTTGGAGTCCAACGAATTCCACGATTTGCCAAATATTTTGCAGGAATTTTTCGAAATTATGACGATCCTTAAAAAAGATGGAAAAGATCAGTAAAAATTCAGGAAAGTTGAGTGTAAAATCTTGAGGAAATTCGATTTTTCGTTGAGGTCCAACGATGCAAACTTCAAGTGCGTTATTTTTTTCGAGAAATGCGACACTTTGGGTGTAATCGACGAACGAATAGGACAATAGGCCTAAGTTTGTGGTACAGTGGTACTCTACGTCATTATTTGACAAATGGTCCAGGAATTTGTGATGCGCAACGTGCGTTCGTACGTTCAGCAGCGGACCGTTCGACCACTATGGGCCGACGTTATTTCGACGAAAGCCCCTGCATTCGCGCCGTGTACCGGCGGTTTCGAAGCGATCAGGTTTTTGCCATACAAATGGAAATTGTCATGAATATTCACGTGTACGACCCTGGAGGCGAGTTTCGATTTGTTGCCATCTCGTAATCACAAAAATCGATTGTCGCGAGTTGGTGACGGAAAAAAAGAACCACATATATGCATATAATATACGTAAAGTGTGCATACACACCGATAATATAATATAGGTAAAGTATACGTCGACGCGTTTATCAGGCCTGAATTCTCAAAACAATGTGTGTGTACATGCATATGAACACCCTGATACTTTCTTCACCGCCTCGTTACATGCCTGTATACGCCGACAACATGCAAATGAAATTTCAGCAGCCTTCGCGGTTTCCGTTTCGACGTAAAACGGTGTGTGTTGCAGCTCCTTTACATCGGGTATGTTATTATCCGCAAATGAACGAGTTATATAGGATGGAATCGAAGAGAGAGAGAGAGAGAGAGGGTTTAACCCACGGATTCATTCACAGCTCACAGTGGAGCTGCAGGACTTTCTGTATCAGAGAGCACGAAGCTCTCGTATTTTCTCCACCAATATACACGTATTGTGCAGGCTTGCTCCTATCCTCTTTTGTGTTAGCCTGAAGGCGGGATACAGTTCTGTCGAGAATTCTATTAACGATCCTTTCGCACGCTCACCTGGTCCGCATGATTTCCCGGGTAAAAGAAGATATATATATATATATATATATATCCATAAATGTATACGTTTTTATGTGCATCTGTATGCGTGAATGAAAGAGATCATGGCATGAATAATGGTTCGACGATAGATTCCGTTGTCTGACGCAAAACCCACTTGCGTTACGTAGTTTTCCGGAGCGGAAGTAACGAGTCTCAAATCACTAGCAAGTCTTCAACTTTTGTAGCGTAATATCCACTTTATCAGCTCTTCTTTCGTACTTTGGGTATCTCGAGAAGATCTTCAAGTATTTTATCCCCATGTACTCTGCATATGATGACGATTCGAAATTTCATGACGTACACATGCACCAGGATAACTGCAAAAATTTCGAGCAAAATGGCACGAAGCAAATTCATTAAAATAACATGCGGAAAAACCAATTTCCGCGGAACATTGAAAGTCGTGGCATGTTCAACGGGACGTGGGACACAGACCCGCAAAGAGTTTTTTCGCTCCTCGTACTGTACTTTTTCGATTCCCACGGGGTTGAAGGACCGGCCGTTAAATTGCAGAACTATGTGATTCGCAGCGTTGTGGAAAGGTTCGGCGTGCTCTTAAATTGAAAGCTCGCGAGGCTAAAAGCTGCCCATCTCTTTCCGCGTGTCTCCCATCTCTCGCTTTCTCATTTACTTCCCATCTAGCTTCGGAGAGGGTGACGTCGGTATCGGTGATACGGTGTGAACCACTGCACTTATTTCTTCGCCATCTGGATTCTGCTCGACCCTGTGTGTGGTAAATCTCCCTGACCGGTTAAACTCTGCCTCCTCCGTTGTTTCCACACGGAAAGTCTATACATCGCGTGTATATGTGCAGATGACCGCAAACCTTACATTTTTCTCTACTTAAAATCCTTGCACATCCTGCTATCACTTCACTTTTACATTTACGTTTTTCGTTCTTCCCTTGGACGGCACATATCGATCTCTCCTTTCTACTTTGGTCTTATACATAACCCAAGAGTCCTTGCAGCTTTACCGAGCTTAAAGACAACTCTCGATCTCGGGATTTCGCTTATCGCTTCTCCACACTTTATCTATCCTTATTCCAGCTTCCCAATCTCACCTCGCACGCGTACTCAAACCCCGGCAATCTCCAAAATCCCCTCTCTGCTCATAAAACAGTATGTGGTCGTTTGTACTTGAAGAAAGCTCCGTAATGTAACAACGCGCGGTGCGACGAGGAATGAAAGACGCTCGTTAAACCTTGGCGCTTTTTATTTTTTTAGTATTTTCCATAATCATCGATATTTTGGGACCTTCAACATCGCCTTCGTTGAAAAAAATTGGATATGTTTAGCACAAAAGGTACATCGTTTTTTCGTTGAATAAAAATGGTATCCCTAACAAGACGGTCAAACTGGGCAACGGACTCGGCAAAATTCCGTTTTATTTCTACCAAAATGAATCCTTCACAAATCTGTGCGTCTTCAATCTTTCTTCCTTGTCCAAAAAACGCCTTCAAATGCGAGAATGCCACACGCGAAGGTGATTCCACACCATTTTTTGCCCCTATTTCCAGGTCAACCTTGGCGGGTGGGTATTTACTCAGTGGCGATTTGATTGCCGCTAATCTCCATTGCCAAAAAGCGCGTCCCCAAATATCATACGCTGCTGATGTATCCAGTCGGTGAATTACTTCCGCAAAGCTCAGGTCGACAATTCGGGAAGAAAAAAATAGATCGGGTACTCTCTCGAGGCTACATCCAGTTTTAGGGATGAGCAAACGAGCCGGAGGAAGTGATGCGAGAAACGACGGGCTTCGCTCGACGTTGATCTCCGTTGAATAGCAGCAGAAATAGCGCGATGGCCAGAGGCACGAAAAATTTAAGACTAAAGGCGTGTATGTGTATGTAGATCGTTGTCAAGCAAAATGGCAGAAGGGATGATCGATCCGCCGAGTGGAGTCGTGCGAATTACGCCCTCATGTTTGTCAGCGCGTAATAACACGTATATATACATATATATATATATATATATCGAGGAATAAAAAAATGGCATAAAACGTTATCGAACGAGCTCTCTGGTCAGCAAATATGACAGCAATGTTTACATCTGTGTAGATATACAACAGGTACATGTACACCCAGGATATTTACAGATATTTGTAGTATACATAGTTACGAGGCCCGTTCAACATCGTCCATCAACCTTCGGAAGCAAATCCCGTGAAGATGAGGGTGAAACGCGAATCCTGAGAGAGAGAGAGAGAAAGCTCGGCTCTCTCCAAAGTTCAGAGGGATAATGGATGGGTATATACGCCAGCAAATGGCCTCTTAACGGTACCTCGCAACGTGAAACGCGGCGCCGCTCGATACTCTGACGAAAATTTGCTGACCTCCACGTCCATCCGTAATAAATGACCTTACGATATCGTTCCTTAAAATAGACACTGGAAATTGCGAATATATGCACAATGACATTGACACCCTATCACTGCTGGCAATCGAACAAGCCGCTGGGTCGCAAAATGACACGCGATTTATTAATTATATATCCAAGAATGAAATTGAATCGTGGTATACATTTTTTGGTAATGCTCGATGAAGCGTTTTCCTCCACGTGATGAGAAAAAAGGGCTTTTGAAAACCACGAAAATCACCCTCGGACGGAAGATATCGGAAAAAAGGATTTCATCGACAGCATTTTAATCCCGTGGCTCTCGAAAGCTGTATGAAATTCATGTATACCGATTCGATTCTGCATTTGTTTCTGCCTACGTTCTTCGTTCCGTGAACATTTTCCACGCTTTTTTTCGGTCGATAACAAACGGATCGCTGGTTCTTTTTGTTGTCGTAGATTCGTGAACCGTGAAAACCCCCACGTAACGGACAACATAATCTCATTCTAGCATGGCCAATCGGCCGAAAGCCTCGCGCAACGGAACGTGTGCATTTTGCGTGTATGTACCTGTCTGGGCAAACCTCCCTTTAGGCAAAGCCGCTTGGTTATATTCTCCCCCCAATTACGTGGTATGGTACACCTATCTTCGTGTAAACCATCCTCCATCCTTTCATCTTCCTCTGTCCGACTTCCATGTTCGCGGAGCAACCCCTTTTCGGTTGCCAGCATGGTTCTCAATTACCGCCAATGATCTACGTACCTCGAGCGTGATAATCGTGAAAGTGCGACCTCAGCGTCGACTCTCTCTCTCTCTACCTCCTTTATCATTATATTGTCATTCTTTCAGCTTTTCATCATGCTCTTCCGGTCTCTCTCCCTCTCTTTTTCTTCGACAATAACATCACGTTCACCAAGGATTTATTACATTTTTTCTCTATATTCTTACCATCGGAATTACAGGTTTCATTTGTTTTTCATATTTAACGTTTATCGTTGCTTTACTTTAATAATAATTCTTTCCTTTGTCTCGACGATTTCAATTAATTTCCGTCAATTTTTGGTTCGAGATCATTTATCAGAATAAGACCTCAATTTAATTGCTTTGACGCAAACTTTCGTCAATTTATTACACTTTTTCGGTAAAATATGATATTGAACACAATAACGATTATCATTTCGATTCCTTATTGGAAATGACCGTTTTTCGATATTTTCATTTACGCCAATAAACAAAATTTGTAATTGAACATCACAAAGTTACACTTCCAACGTGTTCCAGAATTTCTCGCTCCATCGGACTTTTAGGATCGCGCGACACAAGGCTTCTTTGCAAACATATTTTCTCCTCTCTCGATCGATCGATATCAAACTGCTCCGACACGCGAACGCCTTTTTTATTCCCCGGGGAAAAAGTGCGGTTTGCGGAAAATTCTTCTCTTCCGACGTTGAAACCAATTTTATTCGTTCAAAATATAAAAAACGTTTTAACGTAGTTATCCGAGAATCTGTCGCAACGAGATGAAAATCAGGGATCTTCCATCGTGGGTCCTGTCTCCTCGTATCACTTCATATGTGTATACATAAAGCATATACACGTGTGTATACGTACTTGTCGGGCAGTTTCCTGTTTCAAGCAGATGGCATGTGTGGGGAAGCTAATGCATTTTATAGCAGTGGCAGCGGGGTAGTGGAAACGAGCTTGGCGAACTCGCTCTCACTGGGCTGGAGCGGGCAATGTGGGAATGATCTATGCATATATACATGCGAAAGAGAGCACAACGCGTGATCTATTCGATTTGTGGAGGCTCGGTGTGACCCCGATTCCATAGCCAAAGCTAGATTACGATAGTTCGATCGAGTTCCAACTTTTTTTAAAAATATTTTTCGCTTCCATGCACCGAACCAAGTTATATACGCTTCACATCGACGAGAATCGGTACAATGAATACTCGTACAGGCATGCATTGCATACACAAGCGAGTGGGGTCGAGCATCTCGATGGCCAATACGCAAATGAGCCAGCCAATACATAAATTCCTAAACTCGAATACTTGATGGACAGATCTACTCTCGTTTATAAAGTCATTTCGAAACTTTGATAAACAATCGAAATTGTCGAAGTATGCGTTAATCAAACTTTGTTTCATCATCTTCTCCACTTATTTTCCGCCGAAATTGATATCGTTGTTTACGGAAATATATATTCGATTGCAATTATATTAATACCGGACACCTGTGATTTAATTTTTTGTCACTGAATTTTTTTCTGTAAATATCGGTTGAACTTTGAATATCGAATTTATTTATGATTTCATTTGTATCAAGACCTTTTGCGACAAATCTGTTTTTATAATTTTCATTTTAATTTAATTTCAGAAATTGATATTGAAAAACTTGCACCGAAGATTGTGTTCGGGACTCTTCGCGTTCATCGAGATATTTTTATGAATTCGCGGTCGAGTGATTTTACTCGATCGCAGTCCGTCGCAAAACGCTCGTACATTGCATTACGAAATTACGAAATGAAATAGTCTTGGCAAACGTGGGTCTTACTCGGACGAACGTGTATATGCATATTTTTATGTCAGATCGATGATTTGCACTCTCGTCAGTGAGCTTTCGTAGGTAGTGGAAGAGGCTGGAGGATTCTTGAAACCTGTGTATGCGATGAAAACATTCTCAAGTGCGAGTATGATGTTATATTATATTTACAAACGTAGTATGTTTTCTCACCACAAGAAGTTAAAAATCACGAAAAAAGATCCAGCACGCAATCATTAAAAGTATGCGTTCGCATCTTGATCGAACATCGCTCTCTTGCTTGCCGGAGAAACAGAGTTTTTTAGCTAAATTTCATCACGGTAACCACAAAACCGGTTTTTGTGTCATCATTTTACAAAACATGATTTTCTTTTTCACCTTTGTTCGTTCCTGATGGATATCGTGTACGCAAACCCCACTGGGTGGATAAGAGATACAGAGAAAGTTAATGGCGCACAAGAATTTCACTCTAGTCTGAGTTTGAGGCGAGAGAGGGGTGGAAAGCGAGTATCTCAGTGGTTATGGGACGTTAAACCGTGAATAATGAAAACGGGACGCGGTAGTGGCGTCAGTTGAGAAAATGGAGCGGGATCTTTTCAAAGTTTCACGTGCCTCTCCCGCGAATTGTTCATCCACATACACGTGCACGGATACCCTCGTACACGCGTGTATATACATCGTGAGTGTACAGCACATACACACGTGCATGTGTATAACATGGGACTGCACGAATCCGAATGCGCGCAAACACCAAGTGCAAAACCACATACCAGTATGACTTATAAGAGCAATTAATTCCTAAAGTTTCATGGCTCTTTGTCAGTTTGCTGTTAATCCTAAATTTCTATTCTAATTCACTCTTGAACGTGTGCACTCTTGTTTCGTATATTTGTGCACATTAATATGCCGTAAGTACGAATTCCCTCTGCGTCCTTTGCGCGCGCGAACTCGTGCTCCAGAAACGAAATCTCACGAAAGTAGGACGCGATATTGTGTTCCCTCTTCTGTAAATCATAACTTTATATGCACAGAATAAACAGCTGCATTTCCATTATCTTTGTTTCGAAAATTCGCACCTCTGTTTTTTCGTGATACATTGTTGATCTTGCGAATATATTTCGCTTTAAATTTATCGCGAATGATTCTCGTGTCGAGTTGCGAAAGAACCGTGAGATTTTAATGATCGCGGGCTTTTTATATACACCGTATGCAGGATTGCTGACAATGCAACTTGGAGTAAATTTCCCTGCACATAACAGTTATCACAGTTCAGATAAATGTATGTACCATACTTGACATTGTACTTTTTCGTTTTGAGAAAATGAGGTGACAGTTTAAAGCGACCATTTTCGCTCACTTTATTCCTTTTTATTAACTGGATCATCCTTCGTTAGCATACATATAGTCAAGAATCCTATTTAAAGTAACTTATAAATTAAAATCTGCAACTCAATGTTACATGACGTTACACGAAGGAGATTATTTAGTGAAGAAAAGCGTGTCGTTCTCCAACGTCGCAAACTCAAATTATCAAAACACCAGGAGGCCCACGTCGAGTCTGAAATAATTTGGAGACTGGAAACAATTCCTTTAGTCAAAATTTCTCACGTCTCATATCGTATCCTTTTTCCCTTCTCAAGCCCTTTATTCTTTGAGATTTTTGTATTTCGAGCTTATAGATCGAAGAAATTCATTTTTGATACTACCTTTCTCTTCGCCCAGCTGCGATGGACCGGCATTCAATGGGGCGTGTATAGTATATCATCCCTATACACGATTTCGATTTCCGAACGTCAGAGCCTTTCATAGTTCCCTCGGTATACGGCGCATTCGTATCATCCCTTGTTTTCGCCGTGACGAAGTTTCGAGACCGACCCATCCACAGGTTTACTGCTTTGCCCATAGCTCGAAAGATCCTCTCCTAAACGGCAGCATAAGAGCGCCAGCGGTTAATTGGTAAAGTTTACTTCCACCGTCTCACAATTAGTTGAAGATAATTCTACCATGGTGAGGAGAACAGAGAACAGCAAGCGAGCGTGATATATCCTTCGTTACCTTCTGTGTTTACAAGATATATGTATGTAGAAAATGAATTACAGTATTGAACGACGAGTACACTGCAAGATTTGAACAAACCGGATGTCTTTCGTACGAATTTATTTTTTAAAACAGTGTCTCCAACGAACGACAAATCTGCCACGACTGACGGATTGTGATTCGTCGACCGACTCTCGTGTAGACGAATAATTCGCTCATCCAAGGTTCCCACTGCGAGTTATAAATATTAATATTGCCTCTATCGACCAGCAAGTCGAGAAACAATCTGTTTTTGAGAATTGAAATTTGTTTATCATAGCGTAATCTGCGTACAAAAGAGAAAAAAAGCATCGAGCGAGGTGAGGTTCGTTGATCGTTAAGAAAAATCCACAAGTTTCAACCTTTCCGAGTGAACGTCATCAGCATTTTTCGGAAAAGTCATTCTTCTGGATATTCACCCAATATCACGTCACGCAATTATTTTCAATTATATGAAAATATAAGTTATATTCGTGTGCATTATTGTGTATTTTGTGTAAAATTTTTGGTAAACATTGTCTACGTCACTCGATTTGAAAAACCAAAGGGATGTTATTCAATTTCCATGATAATCTGTGCGAAATAACAAACACGAATGACAAAAAGAATATTTTCACTTAATCTTCGGCAACGTGCAAATATTACATCGCACACGTCGTTCGAATTATTTTCCTTTGCAAATTCCAACCAAATTACCTCGTATATATACACATAAAGCCGCATTTCTGCTCTGACGGCTCTCCTGCTCGTTTTCTCACCCTCCTTCCATATTTCTCCGATTGTTCCTGTTAATTACGTAATTAAGTGCGCTTCCGCGCAAATCCCCAAACGAATAGCTCCGGTATAGTTTGGAAGCAATTTATATAGCCCTTGTAACAAACGGAAGGACGTGAACGGACGTTGCTTGACACGTAAAGACACGTGTGGATTACGCTCTTTAGCTTTTTAAAATTGTACATTTTTGAGCGGCACATGCAGAGCATATTTCGCCGTTTCTGTCATGGAAACCCTCGCCAAAACGAGGACTGAAGTTTGCTAAATTGAAGAGGGTCCTCTTCTCTTCTTGACGATGGATCAGACCTTGCTCTAGCCATCCTTGACACGTGGGTGTATCTCGATCAAGAGACAGAGAGAAATATCAATGTGCTTGCTCTTGGCAAATGGGGATTCGTCACGAAATTCCGCGATCATAATAAGGAAAGAACGGAAAATACGAAATTTGTGCTGGAATATTCGCAGCTATATATGCTTTTGCAAAATTTTCATTTTTACGTAGAAAAACAGAGGCACAGAGAATTCTCCGTTTGTTGCTTTTCATTTTCATCGATGTACAGGCAGTTTATGTTTCACGTCTCTGAACGAATTTCGTCGTCATTCTCTGTTCCAGGATGAGACCCGCATCATGAAGGTTGGCGATAAAAAGCGTTGGATTCACGATCCGAACAGTGAGTAATTCAACGTTTCATTCCGATCAACGCATTTTCATCGAGATGAAGCTCATTCTTTTATTATTATCTTATTTCTTTACTCTCAAACATTTCTCTTTTCAAGCATGTATATTTCTGAGGAAAAACATCTCGATTTGCAAAAATCGCAAATCCACGATTAGTCGGTCGTAATATGCCGCTACTTTGATACAACAAACGGTAACTTTGTCATTTTGCGAGGCAATAATAAAAGTGATATCTTGAAGATACCCCGAGGGAGATGTATTTTAGAATTGAATTATTTTACGAATTAAAATGTTTTCTCACCAAAATATCGTGCCTTCAAAACGTTTCGGAATAGAGATATTTACCATCGTATTTAGTTGATGGAATTGAAACAATCGAGAACAGAGATGTGTTCGAGTAAACAGAAATATTTACAGTAGAATTCCAGGTCCTGCCTGGAAAACCATTCAACAATTTTGTGCAGTAGTGAACTGTTTTATTAACGCAATATTGACGACAACGACACTAATTATCGTAATAATTATTATCATCGTTATTAATGTTATGCATGCGAGTAATTTAGATCGTGTATTGCTGTTTTGTAATTTCGTAACGATAACAGTATTATAGGCCGAATATTTCGAAAATAACGAAATGTCAATGTTCATTCGCTCTCGCCGAATCGAGTATTTCCACAAAAATTGCATTCTGTATGTGTCACACGTAGTGACATTCAGGGATATTCCGAACGTTGATGAAATTCGTATGTGTACTGTGGAGGAAAAATCTCGGATTACTATTTCCGTTGCGGGAGCAGCAGGTAAAGGCTCGAGTGAAAAATATGCACACGCGAGAGGAACTAATAATCGCGTTCAGTCGGCACTCCCAAGCCCCTTTGTAGAGCAAACATGGGATCTTTATAGCCAGACGAGAGCGTCGATCAAGCGATCGATTCAGATTCATCGTTGCGCGTAACTTGAGATCGCAAAAAAGGAGAGAGGATTACGTCAAAGATTTACGCGATTCGACGAGGAGGGGGGGAATATAATACGAACGAGGGAGAAAAAGTCAGAGAGACGAGAATAATATGAAAGAGTAGGGAAAAGCATTGAAGCAATATTAGCCCCTCGTTGGCGATTATGTGTGTGTGTCTGCGTGTGTGTGTGTAGGAGCATTGATAATAACGGGCTATTGGAATGGAGAAGAGATGATTTTCATCCATGTTGGATGTAGAAAGGAGTGGGTCCAGTTTTACGGAGACGTTGAAAGCATATCGCGTCGAGTCGGGTCACGTTTTTCACATCTTTTTTTTCAGGTTTCGCAGATACATACGATGTAACTCTGAATTTCCCATTTTTTAACATATATATATTGTATCAGGATATAAAAAAAAAAGTTTCGTATTTTTCACATGAGATTACACGCGGAAAGTGGCCGGTTAAAATGTTAGCTCTCGATATTAGTATTAAGGCGGACGGCAGCGGCCGTATTGCGCTCTCTGTTACTGGAATGAATGCCTTATTACAAAATGATACTCGTCGAAAGCCCTCTTACGGTAAAGAATACTCAAAAATCGTGATTTTTAACTTTGCATCGTTGGAATCCAAAGAAATGTACGATAAACTTGGCTTTTATCGTCAATAACGCCTTGCTCAACTCGTGAAAGAAAATAGAAATTATAACAAAGATTTCAGAAAAATGGAACGTAAAAAGTCGAGAAAATTTGAGTTTTTGTTGACGTCCATTGATGCAAACTTCAGGAACATTCAAAATTTCTGGTCCTTGTTTTTTTTCAACGTATGTAAACACGATAAATTTTCAAGAAAATTGGATGCTTATTCTTGCGAATAAATAATACGACGACAGACGACGAAAAAAACAATGCTTGTAGTGCAAACAGGAAATTTTCAACATTCTATGGCCTTCCGTGAAAAAAAAACATATTAAAAATAAATTTCGACCAGTCAGTGATGGAAAATTGATTTACGAAAGAGCATTGTCAAATCAACTAGAGTTGGAACATCACGTGCAGTAATCGAGTATACTTTTGATCAATCTGATTTCGAATCGCGAGATTTTCGACCTCCCTTTTGCGACAACTGACCGCTGAATATTCACGTTTAGTGTCACGCGCAGCGACACTCTGAAGAAAACGAGATGTTTCACTGGGATACACCAAACAGCTGGTCCCCGGTTCGATCTCATCATGTCGCGGATGAAAGTCGCGCATTCGTGCTCTTCGACATTTCATTTCCTCGCTATAAAATTATTTACAAAAAAAGTTTCTTCTACGAAAAACCTGTTTTTGCCAACACTGTATTTCTTTGGGAAAAGATATTAAAAATCGTAAAAAAAAATACACTTTTCACTCGTAATACACTTCGGTGTACGCGTTGCATCTAAGAAATAGCCAAACGTACAGCGAAGGTAACATGTGGTAATAAACGATTATTTTAAAGTTTGCTTCGTTTGAATCCAACGAAATGTATGATAAACTCTTTGTTTTACCGTTAATTTTTCGAAGCTATGACACTCGTGAAAAAAAGAAAGAAAATATCATGAAAATTTCGGCAAATTCAATGTGAAAAGTCGAGAAAACGCGAGTTTGATGTCGGACTTTGCAAACTTCATTAAAAATCTTTGCATATTAAAAATCGTGAAAAAAAACACTTTTCACTCGTAATACACTTCGGTGTACGCGTTGCATGCAAGAAATAGCCAAACGTACAGCGAAGGTAGCATGTAGTAATAAACGATTATTTTGAAGTTTGCTTCGTTTGAATCCAACGAAATGTATGATAAACTCTTTGTTTTATCGTTAATTTTCCGAAGCTATGACACTCGTGAAAAAAAGAAAGAAAATATCATGAAAATTCCGGCAAATTCAATGTGACAAGTCGAGAAAACGCGAGTTTGAAGTCGGACTTTACAAACTTCGAGATCGTAGTAAACGGAGCGTATGCTTGATAAAACTGGGCACAAAGTTAGCATAAACCGAAAGGAGATTCGGTAGTGTTATATTCGATATCCTGTTTCAGACACGAATGTGCTAGCTCGTTATAGAGAACTGATTCGCCTGGCGGAGCAGACATTCCGGGTAATATTCCAGCGATTCCCACATATATATACAGTGGTAATCGTACACACGTAAACTCCGAGTTGTCTATGCGACGAAACCACGGAATCGCGGTCCATATACGTCCCGACAGAATTTCGAAAACTCGTTTTCAACGAATTTCCCTGGAGTGTGCGAGAAAGCTTCGAGAGAGTCGAAAACAGGGTCGAATTCAGCGTGCGTCCCACGATATTCCGTTACGTCAGTCTCTCGCATTCGACTCCGAATCGCGATACATTCTATATTCATTAAACCACTAGGAAAAAAATAACGAATATCCACGACATACTTTCGGCGTTTATCTCGCAGTCACGAGAAATTCGAGCAACGATTACTGCGCTGTAAAATTCCTAGTGCATATATTTATATTTGCACTTTATTTCAAGTTCCGCGTAGAGTTTGCCGCAATCGTTTAAATCTCTTTGAATCGCGGGGGCTGCACAGGCACCACGTGATGTAAGCTCGACGCCCTACAAACTTGATAAAAAATTTAAAAAATCTTTAAATCGCGACTCTTATTTCCTCCAAACCGACCCTCTCACCTCCTCCGCTGCTACGAGCATTTCGAACATTAAAAATGTGGAAAAAACAACCGTGCGATGTACCGAAAAGCAAAAAGAAAACGAAATACTTTCGTTGGGTTTCAACTGCGGACTTTTTTGAGTAATCTTCGATTGATTCGATTTTGAAGTGACGGTCGTCATCACGCAGGGTGAATTTGGGAATTGATTTTGAATTTTGTCATCTCCATGTACCGGGTCACCTTCCAAAATATATATGTTGGATTACCCATGACCCGCGCGAATATATCGCTTATCATACGTACGGGTTAATCGAGTTCGCGTGTCCGTCGGGGAGAGGCAAAGGGGGGCGCTATTATCGCTCACCCTGATCCGTCCGATCCGATGACCGGTCGACTTATCCGTGAAGGACGTGTCTAGCCTTGTTAGCGCTTAGCCCCACGAGGTGGAACGTAAAACAACCAGCGTCAGCGGGAAAGGTATTTATCGGATAGTTCGACCACGGGGTGAAAGCGAGACAACTACGAGAAACAAGGAAAATCACTGACAGTCATCGTTTCGGAATTAATAACGCGTTCGAGCTTATAACGATTCTTCCAAGGGGCATGCTGCGTTCTCGGTACAATAAGAATCATTCGCTGTGACCTGTTTGATGTCTGTTATTGGGGGAAATTTCACTCGTCATTAAAAAGCAATTTCCTTCCGAGGAATATTCGATTTTATTTTCACGATTGAAGTTTATTCGGTATCCCACCGTGTCGTTGTTTTTTTTTACCCATAACTTTTTGATTATTGTCGTGTAAAGCTGCAATTCACTGTCGATCTGCGATTATCGCGAACCGAAACACTTTTAACTCGAAACAATTCGCTGACTTAATGCTTGGCCATAGAACCGTGAATCGGTATACGAGAAACGCTTAGACAGGACATCTATACACGCCTGAATTGGCCGATATCGGTCCCAGTGATACGATGATTCGAGCCCTGCGGAACGCCTCTGGTTTGAACGTCCTATGCGAAAATTTGTCAAACGCCAATTTCTAAGAGCACGTATACAGATATTCAAACAATGCTGGAGCTGTAATAGTTGCGATATTGGTGAAAACAGCAGGGGAGAAACGATGTATCACATAAGCGTGGATTTTCGGGGAATCTGTGTTTGCAGTCACTAAATCTGGATTCAACGTCAGCCGCTTTATAGCTGTAGGATACTTTTGATGAGTGGGAACCAGGTGGGCTCGCGAGGTTTCAGTTGATTCGAGCCAATTGATTCGAGATATGCATCATGATTATCAAAGTAAAAACAAAACGAGGCGCACGTGTCAGATTTCATCGACTGGAAATTTGCGCAGTCTTCATCCGCCAGTTCAATTTTCCAAAGCTAGCGTGGATTGATTCTAAAATTTTCGCTGTCAGGATGTAGAGAAACTTTAACATTCCAAGATTGCGATATTTTTGAAAAAAATACTCAAAATTCTCCAGTGCCAAGTTCAATTATGAAGCACTGTACAAAAATTATTGCAAAAAAATTTGATTAAAAAGATTTTGTTGCATAAAAACTTTATTAAACTGCTTATTAATGATGCTTTAACGTTATTATTATTAATAATCGAGGTTTCCCAATGTTTCGTACATGCCTGATTTTTGCGGCATGAAAAGTATCATAATTGTTACTTAAACACGTTTTCTCGACTTTTCACATTGAATTTGCCGGAATTTTCATGATATTTTCTTTCTTTTTTTCACGAGTGTCATAGCTACGAAAAATTGACGATAAAGATAAAGAGTTTAATTATGATTTTGATTAAGATTTTGTTGCATAAAAACTTTATTAAACTGTTTAGTAACGATGCTTTAACGTTATTATTATTAATAATCGAGGTTTCCCAATGTTTTGCACATGCCTGATTTTTGCGGCATGGAAAGTATCATAATTATTACTTAAACACGTTTTTCTAGCTATTATCGTGTTGTCGCGTTATTTTCAAACAGATTAGAGAATTCGTAAAATAAAATGCAAAGCGTGTATAGCAACGACGGTGTGTACCAACATATTATTCAAGCATCATCCTTAGGCGATAAGGTACGAATAATTCCCCAAGTTCACGAGAAAAAAGAAACGATGCGTGCGAATATTGAGAAATTGAAATTTTACAAATCTATCGGCTCTATCGACTCGAGGTAGTTGAGTCCGGACACACTAAAAAGTTAACTTTCCCAGCCAATGGACGAAAAATCGTGTAACTCGCCGAGCGTGTCGCAAACATTAGGCTTAATCTCAAAATATATATTTTTTCAATTCTATCCATCTGCCGATAGATATACGAAATTGCAAGAATTCCTCAGCATTTTAAGTTTTATGGTCGATTCGATTTCTCGAGTACTTTTGAAAATCGTGGATAGTCAATGAGGGATCAACGAAAATTGAGTGAATTCAAACTCGAAAAACTGCGATTTGCAATAATTAATGTAAGCGGGGACGCGGAATATCTCATAGTCTGGCCCCTTTGAGGTCGATACGACAAATGTATATCCGTCTGTTTAAGCTCGTAAGCAATTTCCCTCTTTTGAACGTTTCACGGGGATTTCCCTGGTATTTCCATGGCAACCGCCTTTCTCAACGAGGTTTAATCTCTTTCCTATCATCCTGAAAATCCCTCACGGACTCGCTGCTATCACCGCTATTGAATCAACGATAATATACGATTTTCGAGTGACGAAAATTGCAGGGTTCTATCAAAACTTTATTCGACCAACAATGTAATAATAACCATGATAATAATTTCCCTCGACGATCCAATTTCGACGAGTAAAAAGTTTTTCAGCCCGCAAATGTTCCCACCCTGGACGTTTTTTCCTACGAGTCGTGGCCAGATTCGACAAGACGCGCGTATATGCGGGGCAAAAGGACTCTCGGGGTTGATGAAAACAGCGATAAATGGAAAAACTTGGATTAATAAAAAACAAACAGTGAAGTTTTCTCCACTGGTTAATCGCGAAATAACACGTGCCGCGTAACATTGCGGATAAGTCGTCGCGTTGGATGGGAATCAGAAAGATAGTGGTGCAATCGACCTGGGAAAGAGGAACAGCAGCCTGTATAGAGAGAGAACAAAAAGGGAAACGCGTATTGCCACAGCGCTGTAAGGAAAAATGCCGTCTAGCGGTGAAGGTGGAAAACGAATACCTGCCAACTTTATAATGGAAACCCTGGCCCAATAGTGCTTGTTATACAGAGTATATTGCATTTTTTATGTCTATATACTCGTACAGGGCTCCACAGAGTTCGCATGTATTACATTTGCTTGAATAAAGACAGCTAGGTATTCAGGACGACGATACGAAATTATTCCGAGCAAATTAGAGATCCGTCGGTACAGGAACGGTGTAACAACGTGTACCCTCAACTTTCCAAGTCCGACCCAGCCTGCCAAGTCAGCTGGGTTAACATACATATACACGTAGTCTTATCCACACCCCCTCTATAAACTCGTGAATTCCTGCATAACCTTCTTCCCTTCTATCGCACAATTATTAATGCTTGTCTGGGGTTTCAAGCCCAGCACTCCTCTTACGCGTCTCGAGACACTTTCGTGATTAGCCTCTCAGCATTGTACTTCAGCCCTTTTCCTCTGATTCGTTTCTGACATGGTGCGTCGAGAATGAACGAATTCTTTTATTGAATTGAATTATTGATGCGACTAGAATTGGAGATCATAGAAGCTCGGTTTGATAATTGAAATCGGTCTGGTGACGAGAATTTCGACGTGAAATTTTAAAGACGTTTGCAATGTTTTACGAATATTCTCGCTGATTGGATATGCGAGAATAATCCTGGAAGTAGACGGTCTGAATGTAGGTTTCGTTAAATCATTAACAATTCCACTAATTATTCAGGCAAAGTGATTGCTCCGGGGATGGAAAGCAAAGATGTCAAGCAAACCAAGTATACACCATCAATACAATAATTGCAGGAGTTGGCAGATTTCGTGCTCGAAAGAAATATCACATCTTCATTCTTCCTTTCCGCAAATTATGGACGATTCTCTTAATAGCACGAGATTGGACCACAATCTCCACTAGAGTGCTCGTTAACTATGCACTTACCGGGAGAATGGAGTCCCCGAGATAAAGCTGTTTTCCTGGTGTGAGGCGGAATTTCTCATCGGACTTCACAATGCTTCAAGAGTCAGGTCCACCGCTAAACTGCATCCAGTAGTCTATCTCAGTGTTCCGTCGGACCGCTTTCAACGTCCTGTATTCCAACGCAGATCCTCCTATCCTTCTCCCACTGTTCGTTCCATCTCGCCCTCTCCCTCTCTCTCTCTCTCGCTGTACAGATCGGTAAACTCGCATATCGAGGATGGACTTAAACATCCCGAGATCGAATACAACCCTCGAAGATGGTTTGTTGAGCCTTGATCTCTCCCTCGTTGCCGTCGGTGTCTGCCGAAAGCTTCCTCTACCGCGTTACCGATGAACTTCCTTACTCGCGAACCGGTCCATCGATTAATACCCGTATACAAGTCGATTTCATTCGAACAATCGCTGAAAAAACCACAAACCACCATACCACAAGCTAATAGAAAAATCGATAGACCCGTGGGTTCAAGCTTGAAACTTTTCAACTCGAGGTGATTCTATCTCGTCATTTAAAAATCCATTTTTTCTCTCAAAACGTTGATGAACAGGATATGGACCAAAATATTCGCTCCTCGATTGGTCGGCAGGCGAATAATATTCGTGGCAAAATTTGTTTTCACTCGAGTTCCACTCTCGATGATTTTTGACGGAACGTCCATGGTAACGCGTTTAAATGTTTCGATAAAATTATCTTTATCATTAGGATTTATTAGTAGAAAGCATCTACACGATTCTTTCTCTCATCATCAAACTCGATTGAGAATTGAATGGCTCTCGAGCTAAGAAGTTTAATCCCTAACAGGAAGGATTCGAAAAACTTGTTGAAGCGTCTTTATAAAAGTTGCGCTCTTGGTACCTCGTAATTTCCGGCTCGGAGTGTGCACGCGTGGTTGATTTTCCACCTTGTCACGTGGGTATAGACACGCCGGAGACTGGATTTCTCTAGGGTGTTAATTTTGAGGAATTTTTGGAGAGTACCCCGTAGAAGTGCACTTTGTGTTTTATTGATAGCTATATGTCTACTTCCATGTACGTGCTAATGCAGACGCATAAAAGTCAAGACCCTTTCGCGAGAGTGACTGAGAGCGTGAGTGCTATTACAAATTCGGAAAGAATCTGCAATTTAATTAGTTTGCAAAAGCGTATGCTCGGAGTGAGAAGAGCTCGAACCTTTCTCTACCACGGGAAATAAGAATAGCAGTGGGAAAGAGAAAGCGCAAGAGGGTGGAAAGATGATGTGCACGAGCTTAAGCTGACGTTTCTGGAATACATTATTATATTCACCAGCTGGCGTCTTTTCTACGTTGCAGGCGAGCTTTGTCGTCCGCTAAACTGCAAAAAGAAGGAACTCTGCCTGCTGGAGGACACGTTCACTGCAGTATGCGTCTCAAAGAAGGAACTCCACAAGTCCGGGTGAGTTTTCATCATTAACTTGATATAAAACAGTCACGAAATATTAATTCGGTTTCGTGTATTTTGAGTTATATTGCCCATAATTATTGTCGTAAACAAGAAACAAAAAAATTCTGAAACGCGCAGCACAGTTTTCGAAATTTCATTATTTTCATTATTCGGCGAGAAGACCACCAAAAATGTTCAATTTCGGGGGTAAATAAAAACCATTTCAATCAACTATTGTCGGCAATGTTTGCATCAACTTTTACGTGTACTTTTCGTTGGTTCATTGTGAGGAATTGTGGAATGACTTTTCAATTTCATGGTATTTGTCAGCAATGGGACTGTTTGAAAATCACGAGGCAGTGAAACAAGAACTATAAATTTGTTTCGTTTGATCCAACATATTGGATTTAAAAGCGTGATCAACTTGTGTACGGTATTCTAATCAGGATACTATCACTCAGGAGTACACTATATTCAATGATAACGGCCAGGGGTGTTACATTTCACTTCGCTGTTGAATCCATGAATATTGATGACCCAAAAAAAGGAGGAATATTAACGATCGTCGACGCCATTGTGTTTTCCAGCATCCGCAAATGTTGCATATACGTCGTTCCACAGCACCCTTTCGGGATATCAGCGGATTTTAAATCCAATCGATGTTTTCTTTTTTTTTTAAACTCAACGCCCTCGAGTTCCCTCGAATTTGACAATCATCGTATTTCGTGACTGATTTGTTTTCGATTTTTCCCTACACGCCAGCAGCTACAACGTTATGATAATCGATCGCGATTTAATCTTTTTTTCCTGTTAAAACAACGAAGAACGCTCGTAACAATTTAAGAAAAGCTTAAAGTTTGACTTGACATTAAAATTCTTTCACACGAATACGTCCAGATTTGCGTACGCAAATTTCCGAACTTGCCGTCTCTCTGAACGAGAGCAGTAACTGCGTTGCGATTCCAAAGACTTGTTTTTTTTTATTTTACAGTCCACTTGTATAAAACAATAATTTCTCCAAGATTTCATACTGTAATGAAGACAAACCCTATTTTAAGCTAGGCAAAGTGTAAAGTTGAACAATTTTCCGACTTTTTGTCGGCACAGGGACATCGTCATACCAAAGTCACGAGCGATACAACAGAGAAGATTGCGGGCCGAGTCGTCAGTCGATGGCGAAGACGACGATGCATTTTTCGACTCCGAGGATGACGATGAGGATCAGGACGAGTCCAAGTGGGTATTTTTCAGAGTTTTCCAATCTACACTTTGAAAGTAACGAGTTTCGAGTTGATCTCGCTTGAAACTTTTTCCAAAAATCATTGCGAATCACGATCGTCACTCTTGCTTTTTTTTCAAAATCAAACTCTCTCCCTCCTTCTCGATATTCCCACATTTCTCTCATGTTACTCGACTCCGATGAGCGTCCATATGTTTTTATTACACCCGTGACATTCGTGCATTAACACATATTGACTTTTCGTAGCAAGAAAAAAGAAGCGATTCTCCGGAGCACGTGATAAAGCAACGATAGTTTTGTTCTGAAACGAAGCAGCGCGAAGTATAGCCAGTCGTGCACGCGATATAACATTACGCATACGGAATATCAGAAGAGGCAATAATATACGAGAAGATGAAGCTCATATCAGTACCCGAGCCTCCTCCGGCTATATCCGCTTTTCGTAACACATATCCGAAGGTTTATTATATACACACGCGACATTCTCGAGTATTCCACGAGGCGTGTGTCTCAGACTTATATTATGCTCTGTGCTCGGTGGTAATAAAGACAAAAAAAACAGACAAAAGGAACGCTACTCTAGTTTTACATTTGTCACACTGTCGCGCAGCTTCGAAGTTTGAAAAACCCTGCTGCAGAGGAAATGAGGAGAAAAAAAACGGTCGATACGGTACAAAGCGAGAACACTGAAAAGATCGTGATGAAAGATGAGGAGGGGGAACAAAAATAAATAAAAAAAAACGTACGGAAAACAGAGAAAAGCGTGCACGTTGCCGAGAGCGTTATACTCCGTACACTGTTGGTGACCTAAAATTTTTACAAGGTCCCCCGAGGGCCAGTGTGCGTATACAGCAAACGGTTTCCTGTGTGAAACACAAAAGTTTATCTCGCTGGCTCTCAAGTCGTAATAAAAAATAAAAAAAAAAGCGGGACAACATTTCAAGCGACAATAAGCGAGGCGTGAGATTCACCCGTGAGAAAACAATTGGTATATTGGAGAACGAAAGCACGTAGGAGTAAGTCTGTCCGCATAAAAGCGATCGATGCCTACTTTTTGCAAATTTATATTTCTTTTTGCATTCATCATTTTTCAGATATGTTCGCTCATTGTACATAAATTTGGGTAACAAAGTTTTCAATATTCTTTTTGAAATAATTATCCGTAACTTTATCGGATTTCCAAATGAATTTTCGACGCAATGTTTTGCGCTTGGTGAAACCACGCAGCGTGGAACGAACAAAAGCATCGCCAATTTCAATGAACCGATTGTTTCGCGTCACTTTGTATCTTACATCTGCGCTAATTCAGTCGATAATATCTTGTACGATTTTCCAAATCGTCCAATGACGTATTGACAAATTGTAAAAATCATCTATCTGAATGATCAAATGATTTCCCTGAAAGACAGTGAAATTCCACCGAGCATATTGTATATTTTTATTATCGGAAAGTATAACAAACTTTTGGAAAAAGTTTTACATACGTTTACGATGTTTTCCGATAATAAAGATACATTTCCTTTTCGTGAAATCATTTCATCACATAAACGTCGTCATTGCATCGCGTAATAATAAGAATATATATTTTTTTCAAAAATATCATTTTCACCTTGGATGTATTATTTATATTTTTTTTATAACAAGACTGAAAGTATATCACAATGATAAATACCGCAAGCATCGTATACATCGTATAAATTGCATTTATGCTCGACGACATTTTGAGGAATATTTGTTCCTCGATCGGTGAAGTACCGAAGATCGCTTTTGCAAAAAAAGAAATAATAATTTACCTCTGGCAAATTATTATTGTATTAAATTATTATAAATTATTATCGTAATTAATTCTCATAATCATCGCGTTTGCCATGTCATTCGATGTCAGTTTGCCTCTGGCAAATTATTTCGTCATTGTTCAGTTAAACAACGTCAATTTCTCAATCTCATTTTCTAGTGAGCTTTTGATCTTTCATTTCCTCCGAAGCGTTATAATTGTTCCGTAATTTATAGCATGTGTACGAAACTTTGCCGTGTTGCTCAGATTGTTGTAATTTTCCATCGTGTCGTTATGCAAAGTTCACCCAACCGCGGCGACTCGTTCCTCGCTGATGTTCAAGCGGTCTCGCGCTGCGAAGGGTGCGCACACGTGCCAACGTTGCACTCTCGTTAATTTCAAGTGAAATAAAAATAAACCGGGGGTAAAAAATGAAATGAAAACGTTCGCTCTTCGTCTAAAAATTAATGACGCTTTCAGCGCCACGCAGGCACTTCTTCAAAGCGCCCTGTTTCTAACCTTTGACGTAGTACGACTGTCGACAAAATTAAGCGTCTCGTTACATACCCACACATTCTCGGTTGACGTTCCTCTCGTGGTATGTTTTTTCATCTCCCCGAGAATAAAAAGGAGAATACAATAATCGTAATTAATTCTCACAATCATCGCGTTTGCCGTGTCATTCGATTCCGGGAGGAAAAAAATCCTCGAACCCACGTTCTCTCTTCTATTTATGCTCGGAGACGACTTGTGGATAAAAATTAAACGGGAATTGCATATCGGATGATTTCGCGTCTCGAGCGGTAATGAACAAATCTCTGGACAGTCAAAACACAAACGAGGCTCGAAAGCGCACGAAAGCTCACTCTCCGCTTTCGGGGTTACTCTTTTATGTACACCATACGTGTGTACCTTTGCGTGTGTTACGACCGCGAGTAGAGAAAGTATGCGGTACCGACGATGTACATCTCTTTCTATATACATATATATATATATATATGTATATATTCGACGTCACAATGGAAAATACCTCCGCCATACTCCACAGTCTTAACGAGCTTCGGGCATTTAAATGCCCACACGAAACCACCAGCTCGCGTTCGTTCATTGTTCACAACGTTGCACGAGAGAGACGTGGTTAAATGTAGTCAAAACCGAGGACCGTGAGAATCGAATAATTGTACTAATTACCATGAATGTATTATCGCGAACATTGGAGTGAGAAATATCAAAAATGCCACGAACGGCACTCGTCCTGACTCGTCAAAGTGGAATACAGTTTTTTATTCCGAAATTCAATGTTGCGCTTGAAACACGATGGAAAAAGGCTATTTTTTATGGGTAATAAAATATTTTTGGACAATATTTAAATTTATCGACTTGCGAACGTAACGTTATTCGGGTTTCTCGAATGGAAGAAAAAATAACGAGTCCGAAGTAGACTCCTCTCGTTTCTCATTCAGTCGCGCGTCTCTCTTCGATAATTCAGGCAACTTTTCCAGTTTTCCGTACTTGTCCAGTCTCCTCCAAAGTTTTATGAAACGGGAACAGTGCGGGAGAAGCCATGTGCGAATAAACGAATCACCCAGCGAGTACGTTTCGCTCGTGTGAGTATATCGCGTATTTTACGCAGACGACACGTCTGCGTTGGATCCATCATATGATCCATGATATTTTCGAATTTTTATCGCAAACGTAAATAACATCTCTTTCGTATGAAAATAATCGATCAGATTTTACCTGTTCTACGGACAAGATTTTGAAAAATCGTCAAACGATACAGAATCATTGATTTCTGTGCCATCGTCCGTTGTGACTTGACCTACAGCATAAAAAATCTTACATTTCGGACTTTGACCTCAAACTTCTTCAACATATGTTAAACCTACTCCGAAGATTTTAGAATTTCGAAATATTGAAAAAAAATTTCGTAGAGTAAAAAATCCGTGAAAATTTCGAAATTCCGAAATCGTCAGTCCTTCCATGCTATGTCACTAAATACTCGCAACAAATTTCAAAGCGATCCGATTTACGGATTTCGCCTGAGAATTTTTCTAAACATCGATGGACGGGTATAACACATCGCCTTAAAGCCTTCCAAGGCTGACACGTTTTCAGGCTAGCTTTTCTACCGTATAATCATGATTCGAGTCTAATTTCGAGCGTCTTTACTGCCATTTTCATGAAAGTCGACGGGATGTGATTTTGAAGGATTGCTCCGACAACTCCCACTATCTCATGCACTTATTTGTGTGTTTGTGTGTGTGTGTGTATATTTAAGCCAAAGAGTACACGTAAAGGATAAACCCGAGAAGATGAGAGGAAGAGGACTCGGCGAATCTTCCAGTTCCTTTTAATTGCGAGACTCTGCCGAATGCGTCTCTGTTTACTTATAATTAACGTTGAGAAAATAATCTACCTTTTCGGCGAAGAGAGAGGGAGCACTTTGCGAATTAAAATTTATCTAAGCCAATCGCGTGATTTTCTCAACCGCGTTGGACAGCTAGAAATGGGCCTACGTTTATCCTCTCTGACGTTCAGCTGGTCCAAATAGGGTCGACTCTGGCGCTGCAAATTTACCTTCCATCCTGCACATTGAGATTTCACGTTACGCAAAGTCCGTGAATCTTTGCAGAGATAATCTAATATGCGCGACGAAAGATCCTCGTTCTTCGAGAAAGCCAAATACTTTGTCACTTTGGTACGAGTATTTATCCGCGAACATTTTTTTTTGTACAGTCGCACTGTTCGCGTATTTTGCCATATTCGATTGGTATCGATCGTATCCTATCGCGTATAATACTCGCAACGAAATTTGACAAAAGAAAAATAGGTGAAAAATGTAATGTTCAAAAGTGCCGGGAAGCCTCTTATTTCATCTTTCGGGTTTCCATATATGTGGTGCAATATAAAAAAATGTCCCGTTTGAATGTTACTGATACTTTCGTACTTCTCTCTGTGTTACAATCTCGCTCAAGGCCCCTTGTCCGTTATCGCGTTAGAGAAACGCAAAAGCACAGATTTTCGAGGTAGAACAGATATTGACCCAGGTACGCCCTCTCGGTGGGCCAACTTGCCTCCAGCACGTTTGGTTACACCCGCGCACACAGTGTAAAATACCTTCGTGAGAGCGATAAAGTGATACGGTGATTTGCCATCGAGTAAAAAAAGAATATCGGAAACAGTGTCGCTTCTAACCGTGGAAAAACTCGACCGGCACATGGACGACATTTTTTGTGCAACCGTGTTGCTCCGTTCTGTTTATCGTACGACTTTCGTTACTTGATTTACGAACATTAGTTGAATACTAGAATTTTCGAATTTTGTTTGTTAGCAAAATACGATCAGGAAAAGGGGGACGTGGTTCGAAGTTTGATTTACGTTCGTGAAATACGAAATTGCACCCATTTCGGTTCTTTTCGTCAAAATCGTTTTTTCATTCCCGTTTGTTTTTTTTCTTATGGTCAATCTCCGCATTTAAAATTCATCCGAGACGCGCCTGGGATGCGGGCAATGACGGAAAAGGGTGAATTACCGAACTGAACCTTACCGATGGAGTCAACATTCGCAAACTGGACGGTATAATGTTTTCAAAAAAATCCATCAAGTTCGTTTCAGTTCACGTCAAAGATAGAATACATCGATATTCGCGATGAGCAATCTCTGCTCCGGACGGATCAAACTCTGTTAAATTAGAAAAATCGTTTTCCCAATTGGCCGTGAATTCCACTTCAGAAAAAACGGATCAAAGGTTTCGTCATATTTGTTGACGAAGCGAAAAAAAAGTAGTCGGTTGACGAATTTTTAAAACTTGATGAAAAGCAAAAACATCGTTTTCGTATGAAAAAAAATGAATATCACGTCGACTCCTGCCTCAAAAAGAATATCAAACTCCATGTTTCCCGGTGACACCCGCTCCGTTTCTATACCACAGCTCTTGTATCTTTTTTATACATGCTCAAAGACTGACGTTTACCTCGAGATTGGTCGTGAAATCGTGAGAAATATCTCGAAATAGAAAATCCTGAAAGATACGAAAAAAACGGTCGCAAGAAACGATGTAAAATTTTCACCGGCGTTCAAAAATCGTTTGACGTTAGTTGAAGCAAATAATTAGAGCGATGTGCATCAGCGTATTACGGGCGTGGTTTCTAATAAATCAGAGGCCACTCGATTCTTCCTAGCCTCTATGCTATTTTTATACACAATTTACACCGGGGTTGCTGGATTTTTTTTCCTCATAATCTATGCGATACCATATAGATGGCTGTTGCTGATACGAAGCAATGTCCGCAACATTAGATTCGCTTCACAAATTGGTCATACATCATAAACGTAAAAAAGAAAACGTAAAGCGAATATACCGTGAATATATCGAAACGCGGGTTCGTATCCATGAGGCTGCCGTAAAAAAAAGCACGCATACACGCGAAAACATGAAACCATTAAAAAGAGCACGATAATAGGAACGAAAAGCCAGCATACTCGAGCTTGCGGTACGTACAAAGTTAACGAAAAAGCAAACAATGAGAGTTCGAGCGTTTTAATTATGCAATCTTAGCGCAACGTTTTATCGTCATGTAATTTTTATGGAAAATACAGTAGAATATTTAGATGGTAAGCATCGTTTTGCAAATGGCCTTAAGGGCAACCAACCAAGTGTGCGTCGTTCGGTAACAGAGTCTGGTGGTAAAAAAAAAAATGAAATTAACATGCATGCATTTCCCTCCAGCGTTATTATCGCCAAGTTTTATGCTGACCGCGCACTGCTCGTGCGCTCACTGAGCATCCGCGATGAAAAATGCAAACGGCGAAAATGAGCTAAACAGTTTATTGAATAATTGGGTTAGTTCGTTCAAAGGGATTGAAAATTACTTTTTTTCATTCACTTTTCAAACTTTTATACGCACGTATAAATTATCCACAAACGCAGATAATTCATTAGATTTCTTCGTAAACAAGTTTGTACTTGTAGACTCTGTAGTCGTGGAAAACGAATATTCTGAAAAACAGTGGTGAAATTTATAACAATGCAAGGGAAAGAAGAATGTTTTATTGCGAATGAGTAACGCGTGCAGTGTGCACTTTGATGCTTGAATAAATCTTTCGAAACTGATTTGAAAGAGAGGAAAACGACTGGGTTGGCGCGGGGCAAAGTCGTGTTGCGTCGGGGAGCTTTGGAGCAGCTTCAATATTTGAAAGTGCACCCTTTCGGTGCTTCGAGCGCCAAAGAATGATATACAGAAGGAAGCAAAAGTTGTTCCCAACAGTGCGAGAAAGATAGACGTTCAATATCGCGTGTATAGATCTATATTTTTCTTTCCAATTTCTAGCTAAACACTCGCTACAGTGAAAGATTAAAGTTTCTTGACTCGCTCTCGCATATCGACTATAGAGAGCAGCCGGGACAAGAGTGCGCGCGGAGAAATCACGAAACGCAAACCCTTAGAAACCAAGGACCAAAGTATGTGGAGCTTTCGACTCGTGTGTGAAAACATTCTCATTAATCACGACTCTCTCGCGAGCATTGCCGATATCGAGCGTCAAAGATTCGGCGATGTCTGCGTTGCGGCATTCATCTTGCAGAAAAATCTTCGTTACGCACCAATGTTTCCCATTTTCGATGAAATATCGAACGAAACAAAGCTAGAATGAAAATGCAGTTGTTTGCTCGAAATTGTCGATTTTTCTCGCACGGGCGGGGGGGGAATAAACGGGCAATCCCGTTGGACGCAAGAGACGGATAATATTTACGGCACAACGCGCGATAATTTCAAAGTTTAATCATAAATATTTATTGATATTGACGTTTCTCGTGGAACAGCAGTACGTGAAAAATGAACCGCGAGTTATTATTGCAAATTTACCAATCCCGCTCGGAAAAATTGTCAAATATTTCGTAATATGAGAACAATGTTTGGATCAATGATAGCACCGGTATGTTGCGAGAATTCATTGAAAATTTATTTTCCTTCGTGCAATTGCAGCAACGGAAGGTAGAATCGCGTGAAATTATTGCGCTGGAATTCTTGCAACGATCCCCGACTAAACGCATTTGTTTTACAAAAGAATTTTCAGTTATTGACATTAATTTCGTGACTAGGTCGTTCGTTATCAAAAAAGTTTTTCCTCAAATGAAAAGTCTCGCAAATTTTAGTATTTTTTCCACTCGAGCGAAGAATCTCTCGCTCACACGGTACAGTTGAAATTTCCCAATCGGGCTGAAACTTTGCGTTTCATCCACACTGCGTTTGAGAGGCGCTTTGCGAGCTTCTCAACGCGCACTTATCACGAATATTGTGCTTCGTCGTATGATAGCTTGAGAATTTTTTATCCTCTGCCTTGGCCCTACCGCGCTTTATGACCTTTTTTTTTCACTCACAGTTTGTTACTACAAAATGCGATTGAAATACAAACTTTTGCCTCGGGTGAGTTTGCGGTAGAGATTACATTTCACATTCATGGAATTCCGGCCCGATATGCAGCAATGTCGTCGTCGAAAAAAGTGAGAAAATTCGAACGATCGACCTCCCTTGAATCTAAAGTTCCTCATATAAAACCTTGTTCTCTTCTGCTTTTATTGGGGCCAAGAATTTTTCATTTCGACGTAAATAATATACTCGTTTTTGCGGTTAATGAAATATTGGAACACCGTTAACTTCCTAGTACCTAAAAATGTTACCGAATATTTCACATAAGCACATGGAGTGCACAAAGCATATTCAAAGCATAAGGAAAGAAAATTGAGAGCGGTTAGTCCAAAATTATTGTACGAAAAAAAGACACTTGGTTTTCTCGATGAAATGACATTACGAATATTCAGTTTTATTCACTTTCCCCTCAAGGTAGTGTCCCGAGAATAAGCATAAAGAAAGATAAACTACGTTTGAAATTAATCTGTCGAAATATTTTTGTGGTTCAAGTACGCTGTCTTTTCACATTGATATAATACAATAAATGTGTCAATAAGTCGCCAACCGACTGAAATTCACCAGATTAAGCGGGTGGATCGATGAAATTACCGATTGGCGGATATTGGGAGCCGCGAGATGAGAACCCTCAAGAATCCTCTCAACAGATGAGAAATTCTGTGCAACGTAGAGGGCATGATTTTATATGCATCGATATACATACAGAGTATATATATGCTTATATGGCGTTCTGCATGCATTTTCGAGCGATTACGCGCAAATGTATAATTAGTTCGAATTCGAGTTGCGGCAATTAAGCTAATTTAACACCTTTATCGGCCTGGCGGTGGGAGAGGGAGGGAGATTATTTCGCCGGGATGGTTCGCGAGAGTGGGACGAATACCAGCCGGGATGAGACGCAATTGCGAAAGAGAGAAAATGCCGAAGCGTACGTGCACTATTTCGTTTACGCTGCTTGGTTTATCCGTTTACAAACGGGTGAAAATTACATCCCGTAATTCGCCCCTGCTGAGCTCGAACGTGCACTTAAAAAGCTGGAGAATGGAATGAGGAATGAGCACTCGTGTTTCTTGGCTGCTTCTTCTCTCATGATCGTGTATTCGTTAATAGATATCTCGTTTTGTGTGTTCCTGGCATTGTGGAAGAGGAAAAAAAACGCCAGGGTAAAGGAAGAACACGATAACGATCGAGGGAGGAAAAGGAGCAAAGGGGACTCGAGGGGAGTCGGGCAAACAGCAAAAATCCTTAATGGACCCGTTATCGTGGAGAATGCGCGGTCGAGTTTCCTCCCTAAACCCTTCGCCTCTCGTTTTATGTAAGTACAGTTCGCGAGAATGAGAATTTTATGTGATGTTCGGGGCATGTTTCGTGCCAGAAGTACTCCGCTGTCGTCTTCCGGAGAACTTTTACGGTACAAACATTTGAAGAAAGTGTTTATAACATGTGGCTGAAATATTCATCGTCCTGTGGAACCTCGAGATCAATTTTCATGTTCGTTGTACGCGATAAATAATTCAACGATGGCACGATGAATAAGGTTCATGTTCGTTGATTCAAAATTCTTCTCCAACGTGATGAGTATTTGGGGGAAAAAAAAACGTACTGTTGTAAAAATGAATCGACTGAATTTGCCAGTTTTGCTTAACATTTTTAGGTGATTGGGAACCGTCAGCTCCGTGTTGAAAAGGCGGTCAGCGTCGACAGCTTCCTCGACACTTTGCGCAAATGCTGTACGGTACTGGAGTACGGTACTGGGATGACGTAACGGGAGAAGCTGACGAAAGTGGAAAAAACAAATTGGGAAGAGGAAAGAGATATGTCAAGACGAAAATATTTGCCCATGGCACTTTCGTACGTGGATTAAACAAAAAATAAAGACACTCCGTCGTTCCCAGTGTACTTAATGTCTCTGGCATCTCATCTGTTACAATATGAGTATTACTTTCGACCCAGCGTATATGTAATCTCGACATTTATTGGTTTTACGATCGTCGGTACCACAGTCTGCTCTTTCAGAGTACAGTATTGTTGGACTACCTTTATCGTGCGTTTGTTTGACACATTTACAAAGCATTGTCCGCGGGCAGCGCTCTATTGTCACGTCAACCGCGTAAACTATAAAACATTAGCCGTAAAAACTGCGTACCGTCTATGGACGCGGGCTCTGTAGCAGCAACTTGATTTCATCACACTATGTGTCTATCGAGATTGCTGAGAATTGCCGGAAAAGCACTTAATATGTACGCGACGATATTCTCAACAACATTTATGTTGATACTATCATTGAAGGATTAAAATCGTAAACTGAATCTGAAATAATTACTCGAATGATGGAAAAAAAACTTTTTGCCCGAAAATATACGTATTCGTAGCGAGAAATTGTAAAGAACGATTTTGGCAAGGATCTTAACGATTTGATTCATTTCAGGAGTAAGATAAAATATTGACCAAACTGTTTCTTTTTTTTTCACAGATGTATAGAAATCTATTGTATACTGTATAATGTTTTCAAGCCCAACGTGATTTGGCACGGTGATTCGTAAGGAGCTGTATTTTCAACACTTTTTTTTTCATCGAAACGAATCTTCGACAATTATTCGTTCACAATAAAAACGAAGACAAAAAGTACGAAGAATATGCCTCACTTATATGCCAAGGTCTTGTAGATGAAAAAAAGATCCTACCTCGGACGAAACTTTGCCACTCCGAAAGGGGAGAAAGAAAAATTCGTTTTCGCCTCCTTCTCACGTTTAAAGGGGTTACCTCCCATTTTGTCGAACGAGAGCCAACTTTACCTGGGAATTTTGAGATTTATGCAAATATTTCTATAAATATTCAAACAGTCAGATATTGAATTTAATCCATCCGTTTCTCCCTCCGCACTGAACTTTCTAAAATCGTACTCACAAATGCATCTTGCATCAGCGGGTGGTTTTACTTAAATGATAATTTTTTTTTTCATTATTTTCAATAACAATTACGACGCATCATTTACATTTTGAATTTTGTTACACATTTGGTTTTATCCAGTTACCGGAAACTCGTATTATTCGTTATCGCTGTACGAAAAATACGATTTATTTTACCCGAAGAAACGCATTCAAGGATCTCTTTGTGTATGTGTTGAAAAGCCCTCGAATCGCACCGTCATAACTGCGAAAAAAAGACTCTTGAGAGCAAATGGAAAACGACTGTTACGTCGAGTTTCGTGTACGTTGGTTTTTTTTCCGTTTTTTTTTTGTTCAAAAGGCACTGAAGTGCAAACGGTATTACGTTGATGAGAATTAAACAAGGGAGGAAGATAATATACGAACACAGTCGTGTCGTGTGAAAACCCTTCTTTGTCGAATGATTCACCACCGTCAGCCTCGTTGGTGATATCGCGACTCGCTCTCGTATATGCCTACCCCCCTCTCGTATATGCCTATAGAACAAATATCAGCGAGTGAGACGGCCCTTTTCATTCTTGCCCGAATCCAGAGATATTCTTCGCAACCCCTTAGTGTCAGCAAAGCGCATCCAACAGTATCGCAGATTGTGCTGTGATAAAAGCATTGCGACTCGATTCTCCCTACGCTTTCTCAGCCGTTTTCCACATGAAAATGTCCACTCACTTCCGCTTTCTCTCTCCCTCTCTATCTTTTACTCCCTTTTTCGCAAAATACGCCTTTACGTAAGCTAAAATGTGAAAACTAGCAGACACACCCCCGGTTTGCCATTGTGTCTATCCGTGCTCTCTTCCTCCCCTGTGATCTTTTTTTTCTCCTCGCGTTTTCATTCCGTGTCACACCCGCAGTTTCGGGACCCTCGAACAAAATGCGAAGGCATGAAATAGCGTTTGTCTTTTTCATTGTACCGTAAAATATATTTTGATTAGGTATCATGTACTTGTTGCCACTTAATGATAACGAATTATTAAAAAATATCCAAGTAAAATGTACCGTAATTACCACCATCTGACAATTTCGGGAATCTCTTCCGATTATTGTCAACATCGTTGATGAAAAAAAGTCAAATGTATTTTTTATGCATGGTAAAATGTAGACTCTTTATCTTAAGATACTCTGGGATTTCTATAAACTGCGTTGACATTATATTTTTCGGCGTTGAGGTTCAGGTTTTTTCGTTTAATTGCACCCTTTTATAATAACGAGATGTACAGGAGGGAGTTTGAACAGAAAAATTGGTAAATTCACAAAAATTGATCATTTCTTCGTCAAAAGTTTCGAATTCTGTTTGTACACAAATGTTGCTCGTAAAACACATTTGTAATTTTTCGTCTATGATTTTCAGGTGCGTGGAGTGTCCGGTGGAAAAGCCTACTTTTTTGTGCGGCCACGATAATCGTACGTACAGTTCACCTTGTCGTCTCGAGTACCACAACTGCATCCATCACACGTCTGTACACATCGCCTGTAAAGGATTCTGTCCCTGCAAAGGTAATTTTTAACGATACGTCGCATGTATCGGCACGAAAAAGGAACTGATATACTTTTTCGTTAAAATAATTGCAACCCCAGTCTCGTTGAATAACTCAAAAAGAAAAAAAAACCGAAAACACGATTCAAACGCTCGAAATAAATTCGAAACTGAAGCACGAAAGTCGGTGAATGAAAAACAAGTATTCCACATGGAAAACGCCAGAAAATACACGAATGCTGATTTTATCATGAATAACGATCGCTGAAATTTTCCTATCGAAGTCATAGTATATTACACTACAAGGGCAGAAAGTTTGACATTCCTGCACTGCGCGTGATGATGCCCGAGGCGAAGCCGAGGGACATCATAACGCGCAGTTCAGGGCTGTCAGACTTCTGCCCGTGTGGTGTATACTATTTTTCTTTATACCCGGTCGAAAGTACGATAGGTGTACGTTTCGATTTCGGACACGACGATCGCGGCACGACCGAAGCGAGTGCCGTCGGTTTTGATGCCTGCCTCGACATTTGCAGCACGAGCGAAGCGAGTGCTGCTGGTCGGGGAGGCAGGCATCAAATCCATAAAAAAAAACAAATCTAATTGCATTTAAAGAAAAAAATGAATTAAAACTTATAAAAGGTTATTTATTTTCATTTTGCACAAAATCTTATTGCGGTTTATTTGTTTCAGCATGAATAATAAAAATTTGCTTCTTTGAACTTGATAGTGTCAATTGTACCAATCCACAGACTTCTTTGGAAATGTATCTGCCTGGATGATTACTTCTGCTTCCACATTAAATTTTGTCAACATCGCTTCTTCATCGATTGATTCGTCACTTGACGTCACTCATCTTGCTTCGCTTATTACAGTTACACTTACTTTTCCTTTTCACTTTTTAATTCACTGCAATTTTTAATATATATTTGAGGCAATTAAAACATTGATAATATTTGAATGATGAACTTTATTTATGTATAGAATAACTAAGGTTAATTATAATTGACTGACAGCAGTCGCGATGGTCTTATGGATGCAAAAATTTTTCTCTGCCGATGTCATATTAGGGCCGAAAGAACGTACTTTCGACCGAGATATGAAGAAAAAGTTTTCGCGCCCACTGTCACAGAGGGCGAGCGTGTTTTTTTTTTTACCAATGCAGGAATCTTGAACTTTCTGCCTCGAAATCCGGGCCGAAAGTGCGTACTTTCGACCGAGGTATGAATCAAAATCAAATTTCGACTAATAAAATGTGAAAAAAAACATATTCAACCAAAAAAAAGCTCACGTAATTTCTACAAACCTGATCAAAATAGGTAACAATCCAGTTAAGATCAACTATCGATACTGTTTAAATGTAAAAAAAAAACACAAACAGAAATTTAGTTCGACGGTTTTCCATTTGCTCTTTCAAATTTTATTTCTCCAGCAAAGTTTACATCAATTTGAAAAATCCTTCATGTCAAAGTATATTGTCAAAGTACAATTGACTGTATACAAAATAATTTATTCTCAGAAAAATGTTGATGAATACAGTTTTACTCAAATTTCTCAAAAATCCTCTAGAATGCATACAATTCCATTTCCTGTAGGCACTGGAACATAACATGACTCGATACCAACGGTTTAAGCTATTATACTGTAATTACTCCGTATTTCTAATCGTTTGCATTAGCGATTATATTCGTGAATTTTCGATGTTTCCACTCTGTACACGTAATCAAGAACTATCTGCCGAAGGGATTACACGCGTGTGCAGTCTATGTACATATGCATGTACTCCACAATATATGTATATCACGAGCACCATGCTTTGTTGCATATGTAAGCCCCTAAATGTATAGAAATTTCATCGGCCTTCCATACGATGCTTATCACAGTGTTATTCGAACAATGATCAAAAATGAAACTCCAAATGGCACACTCATTATTCCTTCCACAATATCGTTGTTCCAAAATACGTGAAACCGGCCTCGACTATACGACGTTCGCGTGGAAAATATTTTTCCGAGTGGTGGCAACGTTTTTCATTTCTTTCCATTCATTTCTATCGTGAAAAAAAAAATTGATAAATCGATAAATACTTCTGTGTACGGAATTATTAAAAAAGATCGTATTTACATATATCGATTCACTCTGAAGCAATTTACATTTTGTTTTCTTCATTTACAGTGGTAGTGGTGCACTCGAAGAAGGCCCAGACGCAGAAGCAAAAGACGCTTTTGGGAAAGGTCGGTCGTAATCGTGACATCACGTTGACCCCCCGGGACTTTAATTATGACAACCATCATTATCAGTATCTCAAATACAGCAAACGTGCCAAGGTTAGTTACGATCGATCGGTGATATCGATGAACGACATCGCGAACAATGAAATATTCCCCAATTTGCCTGAAAGTTTGCGAAGTTTGTGGGCGTTAATTGAACGTTTATCTCAAAATTCGTCGCGTGTAAAGAATCAACAGGAAATTTCCGCAAATATTTTCCCAGCTGGTATTAGAAATGTCGAAAAAGAATTTCATACGATGTTTATTCATGCAACTACGCAACGGTAAAAATACGTGCAAACTTTCGTCAACGAGTCACCCCAACGTTATGGAGAAACACGTAGATGAGAAAAATGCAGCGAGGTTTTTTGCATTCATACGAGTGGCTGTGCTCTCGCAGACGGCTGAAGACTCTTTTTCCGCAATTCTCGCCAGCACGTTCCCAATCCTATTAATCACTGTGCACATGTGTCCGGTGTGCGTGCCTGTGTGTACGCGAACATGAAGGTACGCGAACCTGAACGAAGTTGGCGCATTATATATATTACCGGCGTTATACTGCACGTCAGTATTAGGTGAGGAAAAACATGGCGTGATATACGAGAGTCACAGGGTTGAAAGTGAACGATATAACGTTCATTTAAAACTCCGTTCTAGGCTGTTTTCTCTCCTGCTTCGGATGTACCAAGTTTTTGTATGTGGGCGCTTTACGTATATCAAATAACGGTATACTAGACTCGTTAAATGCTCGATTATGGGACGGTACTTGCGTCCCATAATTTCAAACGATTTAGTGAAAGAATAATCCGAGTGACTTTGTAATAATTGTATGCATACGATTATTTTGTTACTTCCGCTTTTTTCTGTAATGATACAATCATTTTTTGCTGACTTTTGCGAGTATATCTGAAACTAGATACGCGAATATATCATTTTTATCAGTGACAGTACTGACTTTGTTGATACCTTTGAATAATCTGAGATAATATAATAATGATGATAGTAATGGAGTAATTTTTACGACAGAAATTCTTTGTGCTTATGTCGAGAAGGAAACGGTTCGATTTTCGAAAATCTAATTTTTCATTTTTGCCCGACTTCGAAGACGTCATATACGTAAACCAATGCTCGGTCAGCTTGAAAAATGAAGAAAACATTGTTCATCATCAAACACATAACCATTCCGGAAATGGGCATTTTTCGTGACCTTGCACATGTACAAGAAAGTGTACGAGAGAATTTATTCTAAACGTGTGATATGCCACTTTTGGAATACATTCTATCAAAAAGTAAAAACCGGAAGTAACGGTCTACATCCCGAGATTCTCCAATTTTCCCAAGAGCAAATCCACCGCGAAGTGCGTCCATGGATTCGCACTTTCTTTTAGTCTTCTTTCCAAAATTCTATTCCGCAGCTGATTCGAAAAGTTTGTATTCACGTGAGCCGACGCATACTTCGATCTCCCGAGTTTATGAAATACTGAAAAAACGTATATTTATGTAGGAGAGTTACAAAGTAGCCGGAAAAATACTTTTATTTCTCCTGGTCTTTCGCGTTTCACATTTCTTTCGTTTCTTCATACTGCTTTCATCTCTGTAAATATACATATATCTCTCCAGGCAGCCAACTACAGAGAACAGAGACGCCAGATATCACACTTTTATACCGCGGTATACTACATACCAATGTACCATAGAAATGAAAAACGTCCCATGTCCAAAAAAAGGCCTTTCCACCTCTCGCTCCGAGGCTCCACGTATTTCTATAAATCAAACGAAAGTTCGAACTTTCACGCATTTCTTTTAGTTCGCCCAATTCTATCGTTGCAAACGTTTTACCATCTTTCTCCGACGTCTCAAACGTATATCAGGTTCTTTGAGAATTCCTTCTTCTCTTTCTCTCTTTCATCATAGTTTCTTTCCCCATTCGAACCTTCTTGCACAATTTTTTTCTCATCCCTTTTCTCTCGTAGTTGCTGCCAAGAGTTTTATACGTGTATACATGTATGTCTGTAGTATTCTGAAATATGTGTAAGAGTATTTGCAGAACAAATACATGAACGTGCGTCTATTCGTTGTAGGATTCTTTTAATATAAATTTCTCGCCGAAGGAAGATGCGATCAGGAGGAGTTGAGAGTGGAAGAAAAATTACAGCTTCGTAACATGGATGTTCGCTCGTGTAATAAAGTTGTTTTCGTGGTTGGACTGAACGGACATTCGAAAATTGACCGAAAGTTGTGCAGTATTCTTCAATTGTGTCGAAAGTTGTAGCAAGTTCTGAGAGCGCGAATTTCGGTACTTGAAAAGAATTAGAGCAGGTCAGACCTGCCACTGACCAGCAATCATAGAAAATCCCATTAATAGTTGTCGCCCTGGCCGCCGATCGATACTGAAGAGCGTCTCATCTCAAAGGTACATCCGATGAAAAGCCGATGCAACATCAATAATCAATGAACTGGAGCTGACAATCGATACCACGGAGAATAGAAGCAATTTTGGCGATAAAAATTGTGTCCAAAATGGTTGTACTAAACTACACGATGCTGAAAGAGAATATCGATGCATCTTTTTGTACCCATCTTTAGGGAAGTTATTCCCCCTTATCTGTGCTTTATGCTGAGAGATAACATCGACATTTATGACACTTTATCTCGTTTATTCAATGTTATGATTATAAAATTACACTGACAATCGAAAAACGAAAAATCAAAGGAAAGAAATAACATAAAAAATGTAAAATCGTTGCAAACATTTAGGACACTTTTTAACGTTGAAACAGATCTATTTGACGATTCATATCACAAATTCATTCGATTCAAAAATGATTCTGTTGAACTATCTTTTTAAAACTTATTTTATCTTGAGAAATTTGCTCTCCTCTCAATCATCATTTTCCCTATCGGTACAGATCAGTAAGGATTTGAAGTACATAATAAGGCAAAAAGATAGAAACGTTTCGTAATTTTGGGAGATTGTTTAAAATAATGTGAATATCATTTGAAAATTTCTCTTATTCGTAAAAAACCTTATGCGATTATATTTTATGAACAGAAAGCTCGATTCGCGGTGCTCCTGCTTCAGCAAATGGCTCTTAAATGAAATCTGTCCTTTGTTCATGGTCCAAAAGCCAAACCAATCGCATCACAGCTGGGAAACAATAATGTAGTTCACGTAAATTCAGAGCTTTAGTCGATTTCTTTGACTTCTGGGCCTTTTCTTAACTTTTGAGAAGCTCTTTCAGAATTATTTTTTAATTTTGAGAAACTTTTTATTATTGAGACGTAATAGTCTTTTATTCATTGATCCATGGTACACTTTCGACGGATATACCCAATCATGCCGCAGGGTTTCGTGCAAACAATCTTTGTCATTCTAAGCCTATTCCAATAGCTATAAGAACGAAAACACAATTGTTTCGTGTATCCGAATATTTTGTCCTTTGTCGTTAACTGGAACGTTATAACTTTTTTTCATTTAATTCCAAGGCTTTCGTGAACTTTTTTCGTATTTCTCCGAGTAGAATTGGGTCAAGCTTCCTTTTCCACCTTCGCTACTTGTCTTCTTTTCAACCCTGGGCAATTCGGTTCTTACTTCGCAACCGACCTATGTGTATACGTGTGTTCATACAGACACACACACACGCATACAGGGCATTTCATTCCAACTCAACCTAGAGTGAAAATTGACATTTTCGAGTTGACTGTAACTTGGCTATTTTTACTCTGTGAAGAAGGTTCCTCAATGTTTTTCAAATCTTTTTTGCCGAAACGTTAATACGATATGGTTTTTCGAAAATTTCCATTGTTTTTGTTTTTTCGATGCTCATAATTTATTTAAATGCTTATAACTCGTTCAGATGAAAATCGTTCGTGTAAAATATTTGAGCGACAACGAGAATAAAAAGAATAAAAGCTCGGTCAGAATATGGATTCCTTATTATCATAACTTCCGACAATTGTAGTTAGCCATTTTTTACTGTTCTTATGTCCAATGAAGTATTGTATAATAGCTTTGAAGCGAAAATTAAAAATTCAAAAAATTAAGATTTATTTAATTTTCTAAATGAAAGAAAATAGTGTGATCTGTATCTCCGCGATTAGACTATAATCAAAATGTATGATATACACATTAGCCTTGGTGAGAATTAAAGGAAAAAAAATAGGTTGAAACAGTAGAGTTTTATTTCAAAAGTTTAATCAAAATATTCGAAAACCCATATGTCATTAATGGTTTGCCAAAAAAATAAGGGAAGGTTATGTTGACGGTGTACGGGAAGACAGCCAAATTTCAGCAAATTGAGAAATATCAGTCCCCGCAGAGTGAGTTGGCACGGAATGCCCCATATGTATACGCGAATTACAAAAAAAGTTTGAGCAAAACGTACTTACCCGCGTTCGTGGGCAAAACGAAAGAGTCACGCACACGATATGACTTCACCCTGTTCTCGCGTGACTCCTGTGGCTTTTGTATGGATATTCTTGGCTGGTTACCGAAATTACTCATAGTTTAATTTACGTGCCTAATTTCTATTCAAAATGACACCCGTAACTCAGCAGGCTGAATTGCGAAGTGAGAAAGCTCGCGGACGAAATAAACTTTATATTATACCAGGGATGGGTGCTCGCGCTCACACGCGCGGTCGCGCGATTGCGCTGCAGCGCCTTAATTTTTTACGTAATTTTATCATACGCATTTAATAATTTAAACAAAACATACGAGCGCATCAGAAAGCGAACGGAATTATGCCACGAAATTCGTTCTTTTTTCACCGACCAATCGGGGGACTTCGTGGGATCAACTTCGTGACCCCATCAACTTTTTATTAGAAGGATTATATTTTCAATATTTACCAATCAACCTCGTGGACATTTACACGAGTTTAATAAAATAGTGAGATGAAAAATAGCGGTAAACGTCGGAACGATGAAAATCCATGCCGGATTTCAACAAACTCTGCGACAACAAAATATGTTTTGAATGCCGAGGAAGTACTGAATCAAGTTTGCTTTTTAGTTTGCTTTCGAAAAAGGACAAGGAATTAAGGTAACTAGGAATTAATCGGAACCGACGTGAATTTCATTTTAAACACGCCAACAAATTCCGTTCTGAGCTCGCAGAATATTGCAGAGGATTAAATTGCAGAAAATTTACACATTCACCATCCTTACATAAACTTTACTGCTATCGCGTATGAGCTCTCTTCAACTATCCTCTCAGCGCAGATTCGAATTTTCAAAGTGAAAAAAGAAAATGAAAAATTCTACATAACGTCTTATTGAACCTCGCGGAAACTTTTGAACGTAATAATTCCTCCTCCATCCGTCAAAACTTCCGGCTTTAATTGAAAGCCGCTGATGTCGAAGAAAAATGTCACGATCACGATATACAGTGAGGGGCGATTGAAGTGGAAGAAAGCGTTTTTTCTCGATTCCGTCTCGATATCGATTGATTTGCCGATGGGTCGAGAAAAAACGCTTTGTTCGACTTCAATTGCCTCTCACTGTATAAGATGAACTTTAATTTATTAAAAAAACGGTAAAAAAAAACGCATGGAGTAAGATTCGCGATTTCAGATTGATCTTCATTCCTGTATATCGGTCAAATAGGATCTTTCCATGGGAAAGACGTCAGGCTTTTGCGCTTCGACCGAAATTTTTCGGTCCACCTTCAATGTACTTTTGCTACCGCAGTCTGCAAACGGCGAATACACTTTCATCCAGTTATTTTCTTGAATAGCTTGGGAAAACCGGACTCTATGCATTGCTGGATAATTACATAGAGAAACCGAGAGAGTGAGAGAGGGACGGAAGTTTCGTGCGAAAGAGAGTAAGAGTGCAGGAGCAGACTCGGCAACGCAACAATACGAATTGTAAGAGAGATTGCAAAATTAGCTCGTACTTCCTGCCTTATACATGGCATTGCGGAAAAAGGACGATGCTAAATTTCGAGCACCTCCCGCTGTTTCCCAACCTTAATTAAATCAAGGTACGATGTTGCAAGCACTGGGGCCTATCTGTACTTTCCTCTCGTGTACATATCTGACAAGACGCTGTTGGGTTTCGAGATAGCTATACATGGATGTTCTATATATTCAACTGAGATACAAACGACGCTGCTTTAAGCCGAGGTTTTTCCCACGACTGCCAGCATTTTCGAAAATCCGCACTAAGCCTAGCACGTCGTGTAATATCAACAACTTCGTCAACGTATGCATAAAAAAACATCAAGTAGACTCCCGAGAGTTGTACCCTCTTGAATACCTGATACTCAAGAGCTCATATATTTGCAAACTGATATAAAAGTATGATATGAATTTTACCGAATTTTTTGTGCCGAGGAGAAAGAAGCTTTTATTATATGAAATCAATGTTCTTTAAATCCTATTTAAAAATTACGAGCTTGCATTTTTCATCAATTTGCCACGAATCATACGTTCACTTTTCCGATAAAATTCGTTATTTGTCCGTGCGTGTGTATAACGCCACACATTTTTTCGCAGTTTTATCTTCATTCCATCAATTACGTCGGAGCTCGCAAAAAATGTTCTCTTCTGTGAACGAGAGATATGTTCGAACCGAGAGATAGAGACAGTACTTGTGCGTCGGTGTGTGATAACATGGAGAACCGAGTATATCGTGGGATAAGTAATTTAAGTTTTGGGCGGTGTGCCACCATCCAGAGCCACTCGAGCTTTTCTCAATTTTCACGAATAAGCGTGTGAAGGGTTCCTCTGCTGCGCGAGCTATCGCCATCAGATGAATTGATGGCCGGGCGTGTGTTATACGTACACATACAATTGAGAAAACGTCTATTACAGTTGGCAAGCCTCGGTAACCCACCGAGAGGAATCGTGAAGAGTTCCCATAAATTATTCCCCAACTTGGAGAACAGACATAATTAATTGGATATCCGAACAATTTTCCACAGCAGCGAACGATCGGTTAACCTGGTGTTTCGATGCGAGTCGAACTCCGTTCAGGAGAATTGATGCCTTTCGTATTGCAGATTTGCAAAATGACGAAGAGTCGAATTTTCGTGATAATCGCAATCATAATAAAAATATAATCGCATCTGAATACGTTAGAGAACATCCGAGTTTCAATCCATCTTTGACAGAGGTTCTTCGTTTGTTTATTCCAACGTTACGATTAAAACGAATTGGCGATAAAAATCGTAACTGCGTAGTGCCTCGTGAACTAAGAGTACGGATTCCTCTTTCGTTTCATTAATTGTGGTGAACAGGACTATGAAAGTTTTTCCGTTATCGAAAAGGACCATTGTAATTGAAGTTTAATGGTTCATGAACGATCGTGTACGAGCTCGCGGTCGTAAAAATTTCTCGTTTTCAGTATGTCCATATCACGAAATATTATGATCATGAAATAATCTTGAACGAGTTTGGGGGAGCAATAAAATTTTACTATTACGTATTCCTTGTGGCGCGATCGAACGAGAAAACACATTTTAGTGGGAGTTTGCAATCGGTTTTTCTCTGTTGAAAGATGTCGTGGCGTGTATATAAGAAAGAACTACGAATCGCATAGCGTCTCGTGTTGCTCCCCCGCGAAATGTCAAATGCATTTATAGGGATGCTGGAAAATAGTTTAGATGCGAGTGCAGCGTGTGTCAGAGGGAGCTCGTGGGAAGACGAGGCATCGTTGACTTTTTTCCTGCTTTCGTCTTTGTCTCTGCCTCGCTTTTTTCTTCAATATGCAGCGCTTTTTACGAGTCTCTACCCTCACCGCGACGTCGCATTCGGGTTAACCGAAGAGCACGACCAGCGGCACTTGACTTTGTCGCAGTAGCGCAGAGTGCCAAGTATACTCTATATTTTCGTCCAAGGGCTCCCATAGGAAAAATCTCCAGTATTTTAGAATCTCCCATAAGAGTCTCCACACGTTTTCGAGCCTATTTGAATAGACGAAAATGTAAAAATTAAAAATTGAGAAGAGAAACAAAATGAGAAAAACGGGAAGTACAAAATGAGTGAGCGACGGCATTCCCAAGGATATTTAGGAAGGGAAGATTAAAAGAGATTTTTATGTCGGCAGCACCTACTATAATGTAACATCAAAAATCTTCCATCGGTGCAATTATTAACGACATGGAAATGCATTCTGCTAAATGTATGGAAATACACTGTAACTTCGTCATCGAGAACAGTCAATGAGAAAAAAATTTGCAATCATCCATTTCAGCCTCTACTATTCATTACTCATCGAGCCACTTTTCGTTGTGACAATAATTTGATTTGATTTTACAGGCTGCATCAGGTGGCCTCGGCAGATACGACGACAAGAATATCATGAGCAACGAAATCGAAAACAATCCATCGACTCTTAAATCTGCATTTAGTCCTCAATCCCCATCTCACAATGCTGATTGTCCACCATCGTCAAAGCCCGCAATGGCAAATCGATTGCTAGATTGGTTTTCCGTCGTAATGACTGATGCAAAGTATCGTCGCCAGCACGTCAAATCCAAAGGTAACGAAACTATTATTTTTCTCAAAGTTCAATCGGATGGATTTTGATGACAAACAAGACAGCCCCGGGTGGCATCGGGAAAACCATTTATTGTTGTTCGTGAAAAAGTCATCCGTTCAATAGCTGAAAGATTTCCCACGATTGATATTGATGATTTATCGTGTTCCACGATCTTTAGAAGTAATGCTCAAAGTATTCACTCGTATCTCAGGTCATTTCCCTGCTGGATGCCAAACCGAAGTCAGGTGGATGTTCGGGCATTTGGATAACGATGGTGACCGGCTTATTTCACTCTCGGAACTCTACAGCCTCGAGCACGATCAAAACGAGCCATGTTTAAAACCATTTTTGGACGCTTGCGACATTGACGGGTAATTTATTTTACTTATATTTATACCATTGACGTTGTATATCTAATATATAGAAACTAGGGATTAGAGACTCCGGAAACCGGACATGAAGCATCTTGTTTAGAGTTGTTTCCTCTATGCGTGGTTCAATTTTGATGAAGTTGTCGATCGTTCTCTTCATCTGCCACTACTTTGAAGGAACACGCTTCTCGCGAGATCGCCCGGTCGAAGAGTCATTTCTTGTAAATTTTATAAAAAAACTAAACAAAAATTTCCGAAAACCGGAAATAAAGCAACTTGCTCAGAGTCGCTTCCTCTGCGCGTGGTTAAATTTTCATGGAGTTGTCGATCGTTCCTCTCATCCGCCGATCGAACGCTGGACCGGAAGCTGTGCAAAAAATCTGAAACAAAATTTCCGAAAACCGGAAATGAAGCAACTTGCTCAGAGTCGCTCCCTCTGCGCGTGGTTAAATTTTCATGGAGTTGTCGATCGTTCCTCTCGTCCGCCGATCGAACGCTGGACCGGAAGTTGCCTCTGAAATGTCTGAAACAAAATTTCCGAAAACCGGAGATGAAGCAACTTGCTCAGAGTCGCATCCTCCGCGCGTGGTTAAATTTTCATCGAGTTGTCGATCGTACTTTCTCCCGTGCGCCGAACGAACGCTGGATCGGAAGTTGCCTCTGAAAAGTCTGAAACAAAATTTCCGAAAACCGGAGATGAAGCAACTTGCTCAGAGTCGCATCCTCCGCGCGTGGTTAAATTTTCATCGAGTTGTCGATCGTACTTTCTCCCGTGCGCCGAACGAACGCTGGACCGGAAGTTGCCTCTGAAAAGTGTGAAACAAAATTTCCGAAAACCGGAGATGAAGCAACTTGCTCAGAGTCGCATCCTCCGCGCGTGGTTAAATTTTCATCGAGTTGTCGATCGTACTTTCTCCCGTGCGCCGAACGAACGCTGGACCGGAAGTTGCCTCTGAAAAGTCTGAAACAAAATTTCCGAAAACCGGAGATGAAGCAACTTGCTCAGAGTCGCATCCTCCGCGCGTGGTTAAATTTTCATCGAGTTGTCGATCGTACTTTCTCCCGTGCGCCGAACGAACGCTGGACCGGAAGTTGCCTCTGAAAAGTCTGAAACAAAATTTCCGAAAACCGGAGATGAAGCAACTTGCTCAGGGTCGCATCCTCCGCGCGTGGTTAAATTTTCATCGAGTTGTCGATCGTACTTTCTCCCGTGCGCCGAACGAACGCTGGACCGGAAGTTGCCTCTGAAAAGTCTGAAACAAAATTTCCGAAAACCGGAGATGAAGCAACTTGCTCAGAGTCGCATCCTCCGCGCGTGGTTAAATTTTCATCGAGTTGTCGATCGTACTTTCTCCCGTGCGCCGAACGAACGCTGGACCGGAAGTTGCCTCTGAAAAGTCTGAAACAAAATTTCCGAGAACCGGAGATGAAGCAACTTGCTCAGAGTCGCATCCTCCGCGCGTGGTTAAATTTTCATCGAGTTGTCGATCGTACTTTCTCCCGTGCGCCGAACGAACGCTGGACCGGAAGTTGCCTCTGAAAAGTGTGAAACAAAATTTCCGAAAACCGGAGATGAAGCAACTTGCTCAGAGTCGCATCCTCCGCGCGTGGTTAAATTTTCATCGAGTTGTCGATCGTACTTTCTCCCGTGCGCCGAACGAACGCTGGACCGGAAGTTGCCTCTGAAAAGTCTGAAACAACATTTCCGAAAACCGGAGTTGAAGCAACTTGCTCCGAGTCGCATCCTCCGCGCGTGGTTAAATTTTCATCGAGTTGTCGATCGTACTTTCTCCCGTGCGCCGAACGAACGCTGGACCGGAAGTTGCCTCTGAAAAGTCTGAAACAAAATTTCCGAGAACCGGAGATGAAGCAACTTGCTCAGAGTCGCATCCTCCGCGCGTGGTTAAATTTTCATCGAGTTGTCGATCGTACTTTCTCCCGTGCGCCGAACGAACGCTGGACCGGAAGTTGCCTCTGAAAAGTGTGAAACAAAATTTCCGAAAACCGGAGATGAAGCAACTTGCTCAGAGTCGCATCCTCCGCGCGTGGTTAAATTTTCATCGAGTTGTCGATCGTACTTTCTCCCGTGCGCCGAACGAACGCTGGACCGGAAGTTGCCTCTGAAAAGTCTGAAACAACATTTCCGAAAACCGGAGTTGAAGCAACTTGCTCCGAGTCGCATCCTCCGCGCGTGGTTAAATTTTCATCGAGTTATCGATCGTACTTTCTCCCGTGCGCCGAACGAACGCTGGACCGGAAGTTGCCTCTGAAAAGTCTGAAACAAAATTTCCGAGAACCGGAGATGAAGCAACTTGCTCAGAGTCGCATCCTCCGCGCGTGGTTAAATTTCCATCGAATTGTCGATCGTACTTTCTCCCGTGCGCCGAACGAACGCTGGACCGGAAGTTGCCTCTGAAAAGTCTGAAACAAAATTTCCGAAAACCGGAGATGAAGCAACTTGCTCAGAGTCGCATCCTCCGCGCGTGGTTAAATTTTCATCGAGTTGTCGATCGTACTTTCTCCCGTGCGCCGAACGAACGCTGGACCGGAAGTTGCCTCTGAAAAGTCTGAAACAAAATTTCCGAAAACCGGAGATGAAGCAACTTGCTCAGAGTCGCATCCTCCGCGCGTGGTTAAATTTTCATCGATTTGTCGATCGTACTTTCTCCCGTGCGCCGAACGAACGCTGGACCGGAAGTTGCCTCTGAAAAGTCAGAAACAAAATTTCCGAGAACCGGAGATGAAGCAACTTGCTCAGAGTCGCATCCTCCGCGCGTGGTTAAATTTCCATCGAGTTGTCGATCGTACTTTCTCCCGTGCGCCGAACGAACGCTGGACCGGAAGTTGCCTCTGAAAAGTCTGAAACAAAATTTCCGAAAACCGGAGATGAAGCAACTTGCTCAGAGTCGCATCCTCCGCGCGTGGTTAAATTTTCATCGAGTTGTCGATCGTACTTTCTCCCGTGCGCCGAACGAACGCTGGACCGGAAGTTGCCTCTGAAAAGTCTGAAACAAAATTTCCGAAAACCGGAGATGAAGCAACTTGCTCAGAGTCGCATCCTCCGCGCGTGGTTAAATTTTCATCGAGTTGTCGATCGTACTTTCTCCCGTGCGCCGAACGAACGCTGGACCGGAAGTTGCCTCTGAAAAGTCTGAAACAAAATTTCCGAAAACCGGAGATGAAGCAACTTGCTCAGAGTCGCATCCTCCGCGCGTGGTTAAATTTTCATCGAGTTGTCGATCGTACTTTCTCCCGTGCGCCGAACGAACGCTGGACCGGAAGTTGCCTCTGAAAAGTCTGAAACAAAATTTCCGAAAACCGGAGATGAAGCAACTTGCTCAGAGTCGCATCCTCCGCGCGTGGTTAAATTTTCATCGAGTTGTCGATCGTACTTTCTCCCGTGCGCCGAACGAACGCTGGACCGGAAGTTGCCTCTGAAAAGTCTGAAACAAAATTTCCGAAAACCGGAGATGAAGCAACTTGCTCAGAGTCGCATCCTCCGCGCGTGGTTAAATTTTCATCGATTTGTCGATCGTACTTTCTCCCGTGCGCCGAACGAACGCTGGACCGGAAGTTGCCTCTGAAAAGTCTGAAACAAAATTTCCGAAAACCGGAGATGAAGCAACTTGCTCAGAGTCGCATCCTCCGCGCGTGGTTAAATTTTCATCGAGTTGTCGATCGTACTTTTTCCCGTGCGCCGAACGAACGCTGGACCGGAAGTTGCCTCTGAAAAGTCTGAAACAAAATTTCCGAAAACCGGAGATGAAGCAACTTGCTCAGAGTCGCATCCTCCGCGCGTGGTTAAATTTTCATCGAGTTGTCGATCGTACTTTCTCCCGTGCGCCGAACGAACGCTGGACCGGAAGTTGCCTCTGAAAAGTCTGAAACAAAATTTCCGAAAACCGGAGATGAAGCAACTTGCTCAGAGTCGCATCCTCCGCGCGTGGTTAAATTTTCATCGAGTTGTCGATCGTACTTTCTCCCGTGCGCCGAACGAACGCTGGACCGGAAGTTGCCTCTGAAAAGTCTGAAACAAAATTTCCGAAAACCGGAGATGAAGCAACTTGCTCAGAGTCGCATCCTCCGCGCGTGGTTAAATTTTCATCGATTTGTCGATCGTACTTTCTCCCGTGCGCCGAACGAACGCTGGACCGGAAGTTGCCTCTGAAAAGTCTGAAACAAAATTTCCGAGAACCGGAGATGAAGCAACTTGCTCAGAGTCGCATCCTCCGCGCGTGGTTAAATTTCCATCGAGTTGTCGATCGTACTTTCTCCCGTGCGCCGAACGAACGCTGGACCGGAAGTTGCCTCTGAAAAGTCTGAAACAAAATTTCCGAAAACCGGAGATGAAGCAACTTGCTCAGAGTCGCATCCTCCGCGCGTGGTTAAATTTTCATCGAGTTGTCGATCGTACTTTCTCCCGTGCGCCGAACGAACGCTGGACCGGAAGTTGCCTCTGAAAAGTCTGAAACAAAATTTCCGAAAACCGGAGATGAAGCAACTTGCTCAGAGTCGCATCCTCCGCGCGTGGTTAAATTTTCATCGAGTTGTCGATCGTACTTTCTCCCGTGCGCCGAACGAACGCTGGACCGGAAGTTGCCTCTGAAAAGTCTGAAACAAAATTTCCGAAAACCGGAGATGAAGCAACTTGCTCAGAGTCGCATCCTCCGCGCGTGGTTAAATTTTCATCGATTTGTCGATCGTACTTTCTCCCGTGCCCCGAACGAACGCTGGACCGGAAGTTGCCTCTGAAAAGTCTGAAACAAAATTTCCGAAAACCGGAGATGAAGCAACTTGCTTAGAGTCGCATCCTCCGCGCGTGGTTAAATTTTCATCGAGTTGTCGATCGTACTTTTTCCCGTGCGCCGAACGAACGCTGGACCGGAAGTTGCCTCTGAAAAGTCTGAAACAAAATTTCCGAAAACCGGAGATGAAGCAACTTGCTCAGAGTCGCATCCTCCGCGCGTGGTTAAATTTTCATCGAGTTGTCGATCGTACTTTCTCCCGTGCGCCGAACGAACGCTGGACCGGAAGTTGCCTCTGAAAAGTCTGAAACAAAATTTCCGAAAACCGGAGATGGAGCAACTTGCTCAGAGTCGCTTCCTCTGCGCGTGGTTAAATTTTCATGAAGTTGTCGAGCGTTCCTCTCATCCGCCGATCGAACGCTGGACCACAGAATCTGTGCAAAAATCTTAAACAAAATTTCCGAAAACCGGAAATGAAGCAACTTGCGCAGAGTCGCTTCCTCTGCGTGTGGTTAAATTTTCATGGAGTTGTCGATCGTTCTTTTCATCTGCCACTACTTTCGAGTACTACAGCGTCGAGCGGTAGTACTGCGCCCGCGGGACTGTTTACCCGCCCGACATTGCTGTAAAGCGGAAAGATAGCCTCTCCGGGCCAGCGTCGGGCGGTAGTACTGCGCCTGCGAGACTGTTTACCCGCCCGACATTGCTGTAGAGCGGAAAGATAGCCTCTTCGGGTCAGCGTCGAGCGGTAGTACTGCGCCTGCGAGACTGTTTACCCGCTCGACATTGCTGTAGAGCGGAAAGATAGCCTCTCCGGGCCAGCGTCGAGCGGTAGTACTGCTCCTACTTTGAAGGAGGAAAAACTGAACAAAAACTTCCGGAAACCGGACATGAAGCATCTTGCTTAAAGTTGTTTTTTCTATGCGTGGTGAAATTTTGGTGGAGTTGTCGATCGTTCTTTTCATCTGCCACTACTTTGAACGAAAGCGCTTCTCACAAGATCGTCCGATCGAAGAGTCATTTCTTCTAAATTCTATGAAAAAACTGAACAAAAATTTCCGAAAACCGGACATGGAGCAACTTGTTTAGAGTCGTTTTCTCTATGCGTGGTTCAATTTTGATGGAGTTGTCGAACGTTCTTTTCATCTACCACTACTTTGAAGGAAAACGCGTCTCGCGAGATCGTCTGATCGAAGAGTCATTTCTTGTAAATTTTATGAAACATTAATATGCAAGGGAGAAAGGGAGAAGTATTTTCGTTTGAAAAAATGTGCAGGAAATGCTAGTTTAGTTGACAAATGCCACAAGTTGACAACTGTCAAAAACAGCACAAAAAACCGCGCGAATACGGTCTCGCATGAATCATGCCGCGGCTGCGTTTTCACTAACGTTGCGACCAATCAGGGGACGAATAAAATGGCAACAATCACGCGATATCATTTCGATAAAGGATCAACTTCGGGACCTCATCAACTTTTTACAGAGGGATCATTTCGATAAAGGATCAACTTCGGGACCTCATCAACTTTTTACAGAGGGATTCTGTTCCATCCACAGATCCGCAATAGGGTTGCAAGATGGCAATTGAATATAGTAATCGTAGTACGATAAATTGTCCTAGAAATAATGTATATGGCAAAACAACGTTTGCCGGGTCAGCTAGTTCAAGCATAATTTCATTGTCAACTTTTATGAAACAAGGGCCAACATTGACAATCTTACATTCCAGAGATATATTCGTTAGCGGGGCCGAGTGGTGCGAATGTTTTTCCAAAGCCGAACGACCCTGCGCAGCTGTACGTAGACGATCGTCACCGGATTTCGCCCCGTCTTGCGATTCACGAGGCTATTATCGAAGTACGCAGTGCCATCGAGGCCTCGGATTGTGCTGGTGCGTCGATCCTCATGGTGTCGAATTTGCCGGAACAAGAACTCGTGGTTCCAAACCAGATTGTGGTAAGTGTACGTATTGAATGATGGGTTTCGACGAAAAACTTGATCGCCTCGTTACGCGAGTAAAATCACAATATCATTCAACGAAAATAAAAATAAAGGCACGATGTATGGTTGTCCACCTTCTAGATGCTATAGTGAATAAGATAAGCAGCGGAGGTCTCAAGACGAACAGCGTGGATCTGGATGACGATGATGAGGACAGCGATCAGGAGACTTCGCAGGATCTCGAGGGTTCGGCTGATCAACCATTGGACTTCTGAGCGAATATTCGAAGCGAAAATCTTAGCGTATAAATAATTATTTAGAAACGAACTGCTGTAACCCTTCCTGCAACAAAGAAATAATGACAAGGCGAGAGAGAGAGAGAGAGCGAGAGCAAGCGAAAAGTTCCGTCGTTATCCTGGCGCCTTTGCCACGCATCTTAGTTGCGATCGGAGATTTTTTTCCTTTCGCGTATTGCAACATGGAACCGTCATTCTTAATCGCATGAGTTTCAAAATCTCCTTAATCATATAAGCGATCGGTAAATCGAGAAAAAAAAGGGAAAAAATCGCTCCACTACGGGTATTTGTACGCCACTTGTAGCACAACTCTAATGTTCCGATCCATGCATCATAATTCCTTTCTCCAATCCCACGATCCGTTCTGGCTTTTCGAATAAGATTCGAGGAAATTAATGGAAACTACTATAAATGCCTCGAAATCACCATCCGCGTTATAGCTGACAATTACGCAAAGTAATGAACAAATAAAGATGTATTTTCACACGAAAAACGACCTCCGACTGATCGTGAAAAGGACAAAAAACGATGTTACCCACTCCATACATTCTGGGATCATCTCCTTTGCACAGTGCACTTCCAAATAATATAATTACAAACTATTTATGCAAAAGTTTTAGAGTACATGCGGCCGAGAGCAATAACAGCAGAGCGGAAGCGGAAAAAGAAAAAAGACAAAAAGTGCAAGACAAGTGCGAAAAAACAAAAAAGTAATCGGGAGGTGACAGCGAAGAAATTCTCTCGCATTGACAAAACATGGTCGAACACGTCCAACTACGCGTCAGCAGTTTCGTAAATATTGTTTGGAACGAAATAAAAAATCCACTCGAAATAAAAAGTATATTCTCTATGATTTCCAGGCAGACATTTTTAGTAGCATTTCATCACTTTTCTCGAAATTGCACGAGTGGTTTTTGACAGAAGACAAAGTATAACGATTTTTCAACGATTAGCTGTCAAAATCGGAGGATTCGTCACGTGAAAAAAGATGTTTGGAGAGAGAGTTGAGCAAATGACGAATCGTTAAAAGATCAAATACAACCTCTCTTGAAATCAAATTCCAAATTTTCTCCATCGCAATTCGCGTCACGAGGTTGAAATCAACAAATTTCGTGGGTTTGAACTGAAAAGAAAATATCCAAAATCTAATGAAGAGGGATGTCCACGTTACAATTGCCACCCTGTATATGTTCGTTGTAACAATGAATAACAAAGAGAACAAACGGAATATCGATTTTTCCATTCACGAGAGAAACAAAGCGAAAACCGGGCAAATAGGACATTTTCTCTCGTAGCGAAAATTCACCGAATTATCAAATAATCTAAAGGACATAATGCTTAAAAAAAAAGTAACAGCCGATTTATCACCGACCGAGAGTCATTTTGACGTAAATCCAAGCTAAAATGAAATCGCCATTCCGTCATCCATCCTCCTCTCTCGATGATGTAATCGAACGAACGACGTACGAACGACCGGGCGATGCAATCCGGGTTTTTTTAGTGAAAAAAGAAAAACAAACAAAGAGCGAGAGCGACGTTAATTAATCATTCGAAAAAGCAACGTCGTGAGTGAGACGGAAGTTATACTTGAATCTTATTGACGAACGCCAATCTCTTTGGCTGAGAAAATACGATGTCGTTATTCGTCTGCGTTTTCACCGTATAACGTTAAGCATTTTTACTTACCGACTTTTACTTAACGAGTATTTGTGCGTAAAACATTGTAGATTATACATAGATTTGAAGAGCAAGTAAGAAAGGAAGCAAAAAAATTGTAATTCGTAGAGAACGATCGGTGTGACTATGTGAATAGACGGTAAGGTTTAGTGGCAAAAAAAAACAGTTACGTAGGCGAAGCGAAGTAGTCCTCACGTGAAAAACTCTTCCGTCCCCCTGTTCCCCCCACCCGGTAACTATACCACCCGTAAGCAAATAAATTTGTGTTAATTTTATTTAGTTTACCATCTTTAAAAGGGACAATTATTCGTTTTTACTTTGTGATCTTAGTTATATACTATTTTGTTGTACAATTTATTGAACGAAAAAGTGGTGGACATCGTTCGAGCACGGCTCGAGTTTAAACTTGATTGTTGAATTTTTTCGGCTGTAACGTTTCGTGCGCGGATAATCGAACAGCTGTGGGACAATGCGATTTATAAGACTCATTTAGCAAGATGAAAAGAAACACAGAGGAAACGAAAGCTAAACTCTTCAACCACTATTGTTAAAACTTGCCCGTGTAATTTCTCACCAACCTTGTTCTCCAAGATACTTCTACTCGTGACTTAAACAATTATTTAATTAAAACTCTATTCGCTTTCTGTTTTTATCGCGTACGACGATTATTTCCGTGTATATTATTATTATACATATATACATACAACCTACCGGAGAATTCTCGTTCTATTGAACATAGTACACAACATTCCTTTTGAATGCCTAATCTCGCGTAAGTGTATTGCAATATATGTAGGAATGAAGAGGAAAAAGAATGCGGCCATTTGAGATTAAGAGTCAATAAGATCAAAGTTTTTGAACAGCTTTGAAAAAAAAATGAAAAACAAGGACGGTGAGACGGGAAAGCAAACAATTACTATGCCTATACACCCTCAGCTACATCGAGCGTTATTCCGCCATAATTAATCTATATATAATGTCGATTATAGAGATTATAACGATAAATATTTCGGAACGTAACGCGAACGGGCCCTAAAGTCCGTTTAATTAAAATATTGTATATACAATAATCGGTATACAATAATGAATATGTAATCATCTAATGAACTTCGTACCATGACGATTAATTTGTAATAAGGATATTGTACTCCGGATCGAAGCGTAAAGAATTTTTACTTAATTTCGAGGCTACCGTAGACATCTAATCCGATTGGTATTGTACACGTGGCTGTAAGAATTCTTTATGAATAAAGATTGTTGTAGAAAATTTTATTGACATTTTTGCTCCGTCGAAAATCAAGCCAGTACCACCGGCTGTACGCAACTTTCACATCGAGTTTCAAAATTTTTTCCGACACTCCCTGATCGGTGGACATAAAAATCTGCGGCAGTTTGCTGGTTGGAGGAGACAAATTTTACCGCAACCGCAGTTATTTCGTTTTCGAGCACACGGGTTTTGGAATCCTCTGTGCTGCAGAACATCTCTGACTGAAAACGCAGGTTGATAGTTTGAAAATAAAAAATAATAAATTCAATCCCCGAGTCGATGATGAAGAAACATTGGAGATATTTTCAACAGCTTACACTTCACGCATATTCCGTCTCGACAGTAACGGGAACAGCATTCAATGCTGTCCTTGCACTGCAACAGAAAAAATACTTCCTGTGTAATAATTTAACGTCATTGTGATATGATCGCTTCGCAGAGGAATCAAAGAATGTCTGGTAATCGCAGCAAGGTGTTTGAAAAATCTCGCTGTAAAGTATTCGTGATTTTCATGCAATATCGTTGAAGTATTAATTGCGAAATCAATTATTATTTTCAATTAAAATTTTCCATTTTATTCTTTGATAAACTAGTCGCCGTTTAGTATCACTGTGAAATACTACTCTCGCTAGCAATGACGATGATACGTTGAAAATAACTTACACTTCTCTTTCTCAGTGTGCAAGCACTCGTCGCAGATGCTACGATCGCAAGTATCATCAAGCACGATAATATATTGTATCTCATAACTGCGATTTGGTTTTTCCAACTTTCCTGGATACGTTTATCTCTCACGAGCTCGCGGTCTTCATTGATCTGTGCTTTGTTCGTCTTTTATAAGAATTATTCAGTGTTTTCGCGACGTTTTGCATAACTTTCAGATGTTGATTCTACAAACATGCAGTTCACCGTATTGAATCCGCAATGCGATGCCTTCAGATGGGAATCACATGCACATTGAGGCAGAAATCTCGGTCTGTCGTCTGGTGTTTGTTTGTTTTTTCAATTACAGCGAATTTGGAATTAAAAAATATTCGAATCGCCGAACTGAAGCCATGCAGAAAAAAAGATGAGTATCGATGAAAGATGGACGGAATGTCTATTTCAAGTAAACTAATACGTATGACCATGTCTAATTACAGAATTTCGATAGTTACTCCTCATATTTGTGAGTTGATTGATTAACGATGTATAGCACGTACGGTCTCAACAAAAATGCCAAAGAAATTACGAATAATTTTAAACTGTTCATAGTAGTTTTGAAAATTAGAAATAAATATTTTAAACCACTCATCGAAACAATTATCATTTCTGCTCAATTTGTTTCCCGAAATTTATCGTTATATCCGAATGTACTTTGTGGATATAACGTTTCATCATCCGAATTCGGTTTACGTGATTTTTTAACGCAATGATCACTCGATGTATGTTGATATGAACTTGATGATAAAATAAAAAAATACAAGAAATATTGGTGTTTTCACAAAAAAAACGGAGAAAAAATGATCAATAATGACAATCGCGACGAAATATTGCAAAATAAAATACATCGGTCGCTGTTTCTTGTCATAATATTCCTTAATCGGTTTATTATAAGACAGCTGGATATCGTTTTATGCGCTACAGCGTAAACGCAATATTTTAATACTTCATAATTCTGTTCTAAAATAAGACAATTCGCTCTCCGGAAGAGTACAGTCGAAATTTCGACAAAAGTTCAAAACTTAATTAAACATATATTTCGAAAATTATCACTTGGACTTGAAGAAAGGCTGGAATAAAATTCGCGGGTCTACTATTTTTATTTAAATGGTTTTTTTGAACATAACTTTTTATTGATGCTCTCAGCCGTCGGCTACATCTTTATCTAACAGGTGTTTTGAAATAATTAGACTATAATTATTTTTTATGGAAAAGTCGGTTTTATTGGAATTCGATAAGCTGCATATGTATATTGATTCAAATGTTTATCGTATACACGTTCCAGTGATACGATTTTTTTAACGGATAAGATATAGTGCTGGAAAATTTAGTAGACATTTCTTCCATTTCTCGACCGCAAGGTACATCCTCTTTTACAACTTTCCTAAATAATATATGTCATCTCAGTTACATTGAGAAACTGGTCGACAGGGAAATCGAATGCATTGAACCTGCTGGAGATAACATTTTTGACCACGTTCGCAAGGGCTCGGACGGCATGGATTTCTACAACCTTTGTCATCAGGAGCATCCCCGACTGAAACACGAGTTGCAAGTGTTTTTTTCAAACATCATTTTCGACCTACAATGTAAATTCACCGAGTCAACGAAAATGTGAATACGAAAACTTACAATTTATACACTTGCCATCGCGACAATAACGAGAACAACACTCGGTACTGTTGCTGCACTGTAACAAAACGAAAAAAACGCTGCAGTTTATGCTGCTTTATTTCGCAATTTATTTTTGCTTCGGTACGAGTTTCGTCTCACCGTTATACTCCAAAAATAGTTTTTTTTTCATCGAGTTATTGATTTCTCATATTCAATAATGGAGAACAAAAGTTTCAACGGAAATATCGATATACAATAGGATATCGATGCAAACCAACTTACGCTTCGAAGATTTTCATTGCAAGCAGTTGCACAAGAAATCACAATAACAATGATCGCAAAGCACAATATTGAAACGTTACACCTCATTCTTTCGTACTGCACGCGTGTGCCACAATAAAGATATTACAAGTGTGTAAACGAGAGTAAATTGTCTGCCTTTTATACGACTCGTGTCTCGTTGCCTTGATACTTTTTTTTTCTGTTCGCGTACGGATTATCGGACTAGTATCGTTGATACTTTGCCACGGACATCTCCGCAACTCTACGATCGAAGTATCGAGAATTTATCGATAAAAAGCGTCGTTGCGCAGCATAGCCAAGGAAGATTAGAAAAACACTTTGCACTGTTCTTCAGAGAATTTTAATTGTTAATATTAACCTCTGAGTGAACAACCTTTCGAGACTCGCAACAAATTCGTAACTTTCGTAACTTTTTTGAAAATCGATTAAGACGAATTATGTTGGCGCGAAATTTTGCAACACCTTCGATATAAAAAAATAATACGAACCCTTATATTTTGGATAAAATTAGTCATAAAATTCATCTTTGATTAAACATAGCGAGGGATTTGCGAATGTAGTATTAAATCGAATGGGCAGAGTGTTCGATGTTCGTTGGCAGATTCAGAGGATCGTGTCATCTATCGGAATTAAACCTTATACAAACATTAATAATTTACTCCAAATAGTGATGTACAGATTGCTTCATCCACGAGCAATCGATTGAATTTTATTGCACCTCGATATTTGCTCACATATTTTTATTGAAAACGGAATTAACTTAAGTTAACATAGATTTAAATTAACAATGCCAACGTAATTGGAGACGTTTGTCGTTATACTATTAGTTTTTGACATTTTGCAATGGGACGACAAGGGGCTCGTGCGCAGATTATTTGGTGCAATAGGCACTCTTCGCCGCATTCACAGGGATTCGGTTTGCACGGATTTGCAATGCCGTGATCATCAGCAACGTCCCCGACTGAAACACAAGCGTGAATATTGAATTCTCATCGAATATGATCTCATACACGAACAAAATGCTTAACCCTTAGAGTGCACACTTGCGCCATCGATCAATAAGTGCATACTGGGTCATTTTGACACAAGGCGTTTTTCGAGTCGCTGTACCTCGGTAAATATTCGATTTTTGTTTTTGTCTCCAAAGACTTTTTTGTAGTAAAATACCCCTATTTAAAGGCCCTGTACATTTTTTTCGACGAAAACGAAAAGTAAATGCCAAAATATTTGTTCAAAGCGGAGCATGCGTTGACAAATACACACCGTTAATGGAAAATGCTATGTGTCATAATGACACCATATGCACTCGAAGGGTTAATGCAGCAATACCGGAGAATAATGAATAATGAAAAAACTTACATTCTATGCATTGTCCATTTCGGCAGTATCGGCCGCAGCATTCACTGCTGTCGGTGCACTAAAATAATCGCGAGTATATTTTAACAGCAGTTTCGAGATCTTAAACTATCGGCAAGTTGTCAGATCGACATTCTTCTCTTGTATCAATAATTGAAAAGATAAAATGTACTGAACGCGCAAAAACAGTTTCTGAGTTTCATGACGCAAATCACGACCCCACGTATCTACCCCTGGATTGATGAATGTTGTACAAATATTTTCACAAGTGGCGATTTGCGTCAACGGAAAATTCCAAAAGAAACACTATACAGATTTTTTCCAGTTCCGCGACGCATGTTTGTATTTCAAGTCTTGCCAAAGATAGAAATCTTACAAAATATGCTACTTCGCTAATTGCGCGGTTCGCAAAAAATGTTTGATCAATATTGTGCTTTTTAAAAGCAGATAACTGAACGACAATGTGAACATTACGAATATTGATCTAAATTCGTTGTATCGATAAAAGTTGAAAAAAAATCAACTCACTCGTGCCGACTTTTTTTTGCAGGTATCCCCCGACGATACTGCCACGATCATGATTATGAAACACGCTATAAACAAGTTGTATTTCATGATGATATTTTGTTTGCGTGACTTGTCTTCAAGTTTCTCCAACGTCTTGCAATTCTTGACTCAGCGCCGACGAGAAATTTAATCTCTTTTTATATTATTCCGAATGCTCGCATTCAGGCTGTTTAAATACCTGGCTTTTGCCCCCCCGCACGTCCATGTGTGATGTTTGCGCAAGTATCGACATTTTGATCTCATATGATGACACAATGACAACACGAGATCTGTTGGAAAATTTGTTATTACTTCCATCTGACTGAAAGCAAAATCTGTAATTGATAACGAGAATATATCAATTATAATATAACATGCTACGAAGATCACGACGATGAGAATCGATATCGTGTTACATAATAATGGTTTGAATTTTTTTCGCGAGAATCATCGAACGAGGTTTCGCGTAAAAAATTAGCGTTGACGTACAGACGTTAAAAGAATAACAATCCCAACGTGGATTCAGCTGGTGTGAGAAAAAATGAATGAAATATACAGTAAACAACCATAATTACGCGTAACCCGAGGTGCGTCGCTGTGGAAAAATTATTCAGCAGCCGCATGGATTGAGGAAATAATCCGAATGAGGACCATAGTCGGTGGAACGTTCGTTACAAATTGTTTATTTCTCTGCTTTTTCAATTTTACAGTGGTGTACGACTATGTCGAAATATATTTATCCTCTGGCACGTAAAATATAGACGGCGTAGTTATTTGTTTTTCAAAAGTGCAGAACGGCTCGCAAGCTGAAAAAAAATTCATTGGAATTTCGGAATTTCGACTACGAATGTAGGTTTTGGGTCTTTTTCAACGTTTCTCTCTTACTCACCAATCACCGGAGTGGAGCAATTCGAAGCTTTCGTTGATTTTGTCAAAAGGCAGATTGTGAGTGACAAATTCATCGAGCATCAATTCTTTATTCTGATAAGCCTTGACCAATTTTGGTACGCTCTCTTTGGATTTCCATCCTCCAAAGGCAGTGCCTTTCCACACGCGACCGGTCACCAATTGAAACGGACGTGTACTGATCTCTTGACCGGCTGCGGCAACGCCAACTATCACGGACGTTCCCCAGCCTTTGTGGCAAGATTCCAACGCCGCTCTCTGCAATCGAGCAATTTTAATGAGAAAAGCAGCTCCGAGAATATCTTTCGATATTGCCTACTTCTCCGGTTTTCGTTATCGTACCATCGTATTTACGTTTCCGACGCACTCGAAAGTGTAATCGAGACCTCCGTCTGTTAATTCAATGAGGACATCTTGAATAGGTCCGGCATGATCTTTTGGATTTATAAACTCGGTGAATCCAAATAGTTTGGCTGGAGACGAAAATAACTAGGATGAAATATTTGAGAAACAAAACGTCTGCGGAAAAAACATCGGTATTTCCGGCCGTCGAACGTTTAGCGCGTGAATTTATAACGCCGGATACAAACGTAATTATGATTGAATGTTTGATTCGTCAATGCGGCAATTTACTGCCGTCTCTGTTCGATAAGTGCCTCGCCGTTTTTGTGCGCGACTGTCTGTGCGGTTATCCGAATGTGCAAATCAGGTGTTGTTATATTTCATCGATTGACCACAGGTCGTATGATTTTAATACAGTTTTAAACGGTTCGTGTTGACATAAGCTTCGAGAGAACGAAAAGAGTCAAACGCTAATTGCTCATCGATCGCACGGAATCGAACAAAATGAGTAAGGTTTGCTGCTTTTTTTCGTCCCTTGAAAATGTTATCCTTGGCAATACGATACGATTATACGATAAACAAAAGCTATCGTTGATCGAATTTTTGAATGTTTTCTGTAGATAACACTATAATTGTCGTTTATGAGAGAAAAAACAGCTTTGATGGTGTTCGTTCCATCCGCCTGGGTACCTTGTTCAAATTTCGAGGGATTCACGTCGATACCGATTATACGAGATGCACCAGCAGCTTTACACCCAAGACCCACAGCGAGACCAACAGCACCGAGACCCCAGACAGCGCATGTGCTGCCGGCCTCAACTTTGGCGGTATTCAAGGCCGCGCCGTATCCCGTTGAAACACCACATCCGAGCAAGCAAACTTTGTCGAAAGGAGCAGTCGGATCGACCTTGAAAGGCAAACGAAAAATGATGATACAAAACAAATATTCCATTACTATAATTATTTGAGTGATTGAACTTTTTTTTCAAAATACAGCTATTTTTCTAAGAGCAAACGGATAGATTGACGTACTGGAACGAACTTTTGAAATAATCTTGAGATATAAGGTATTTCATGACGGTACGTTCGTTCATATCATACAGAGTTCAAAAACGAATCTCGCTTTTTCGTAGCTCAGAAAAATCTGTATCACAATGAGACATTCAGGGTTTTTGGAGTTTTTCCAGATTATCGAAAATATACGAACGAAAACATATAGAAACGTTAGATATCTTGATGCATAATGAAGAATTAATATTCTTAGAAGTCGACAATCGTGAACTTTTTTGTAATTTTTCCTGTTTATGTTTAGTTAGGGAAGAATATGGTGCAATTTTAGAGCCAAGAAGACTCAATCTCACCTTTGCCAATGAAACATCCGCCACCACAGTGTACTCGGAAAATGTTGAACAACCCATAAAATGAGCCAGAGTCTTTCCCTTGCATGTAAATCTCGAAGTTCCATCGGGCATTACTCCCCTCCCCTGAGTGTTACGAATTTTGCTGCAAAGATTCGTTTTGGGAGATTTGCAAAACTTGCAATCTCCGCACTGGGGAACGTACAAAGGTACAACATGATCACCTAGAAAATTTGAATGTTCAGTTTTTTATTGCAAAAGGGATGAAATTTTGAAATTTGTGCTTGAAATGTCGAATAAAGCTCTACTCAGACTATCCACTGACCGATCTGGAATTCAGTAACATCTTTGCCGACGCTTTCCACTATGCCGCCGCCTTCGTGACCAAGGATGCTGGGAAAAATACCTTCGGGATCCAAACCGCCGAGAGTATAAGCATCTGTATGGCAGAGCGCGGTTGCAACTATTTTTATGCGAACTTCGTGCGCTTTTGGAGGCTGAACTTCAATCTCTTCGATCGATAGCGGTTCTTTTTCCTTCCATGCTACAGCGGCGCGGCATTTGATGACCTTGAAAAGCAGAAAAGATTGTGATGAAAGATAATGATCGGGTAACAATTTCATCATTATTTTAAGCGTGCAAATGCAGAAATCGGATGAAAAAATTGTTTTTCAGGAAATGTTAAGTGGTATGGAAATTTACTGTTGATCGTATGATGTAAGAGGAAAAACAGCAGTGAAAGAATAGCATCAGAGCAAACAATAAATGTTGTGATAGATTAAGTGGGAAAACACGTTTGCATCACAGGAATCGAATGAAAATTATATGTAAGTTTTATTGTCATTAATTTGCGATATTTTTGTGTATGGTTTTCACAATTGTACCGAAAGGTTCATGACACCGGAAGATATAAGTAATAATCGAAATGAAAATGGAAAATATTCTCAAAATAAGAAAATTTTTTATTTATATTTCTTTAACAATAAAAAATTAGTGTCATCGTGCACTTGTTTATTTGTACAATTTTTGTGATTATACTTGTATAGAAATAACTTCAATTACTTGCAAGTTAGTTTAGACGTGCGTAAAAATACGTACTTTTCCTACGGTGTCAGTCATAACGTTTGAAAATATGTGCTTAATTGTTTGTTTTATTATACGCCGGTTAATCGAACACTAGTTTTGAATAAATTCGAAGGCTATGCAGATAACAGCATCAAAATGTATTTCGATAACCTTTGTCAGTGTCAGTATTAACTGGAGAGTTCAGACTGAACCATGGAGACTAGAGAGGGAAGGAGTGTCATCTCCATGCAAGTGGGGCTAGGAAATCCGGCCGGAGACCTTGAAAAATTATAGTTCCAAGTTTCGCCCCTCACGTCGCTCTAGTCAAAATGTTCCGTATTATTAGCCAATCACGAGAAGATCCGACCAACATGGCGATTGCACCCAACGGAGAAATCCATTTGGCACTACAAACGTTTCAAATGCTTCGGTTTCCTATGCTTTTACCATACAAATTCGACCCCATCAAAGCATTCGTACCGCCAAGTGGATTTTGTTCGGAGACGAATGAGTGTGTGTGTATGTCGTGACCAGTGGTTGCCAGTTGCCAGTGGTGACGGCACGGCTTTCGTTTCCTGAACGTAAACGACGTAAACGAGCCACAGGTAAACTTTGCACAGGAGAATAAGCTGGAATTTCTAGGTTATGGTAACGAAGAAGAACGTGACCATCTTACCAAACTTCACCTTCGTTGTTTATTATTATACATCGACTAAATTTGAATGAAATTGGAAAGTTTGATTATTGTTTGACTACATCTATGCTATAATAGGTTAGTAAATAGGAGAAGAACGCTCGAAAAAATCACCATGGCTGCGATTCCTCTCAGTTTAGCTGAAAAAACCTTTATTCTTCATGGAGTTGACGTAAGTTATTTTTGAAACACTAAAACATTCTATTCTCTTACCACGTGTTGCAAGAAGCAATCGTACAAATAATGCAAGCATTTTGCAACAGGCAGACTTTCGTACAGACGGAAGAAGCAGGTGTGAATATCGTTCGATCGAAATTGAAACAAAATTAATGCCTCATGCAAATGGCTCTGCAAGATTAAAAATTGGAAATACCGATATATTAGTCGGTGTCAAAGTGGAAGTTGATTCTCCGTTTCATCAAAGACCTTACGAAGGGAAAATTGAATTTTTCGTGGACTGGTAAGTCTGAAGAATCACTAAAACTTTTATTTCTTGCAAATATTAAAAACTGTATACCTTGTTATGAACGTAAGTAAAGACCTACTTTGACGGCCAGCTGACATGCGAGAGATACATGACGGATAAACAATCTCTTGACAACCGCTCGATAAACATGAAAGTCTCTGGACTGATGCGAATGAGAGCAGACGTGTGACACAACGAGAGCTATTGAGACGATGTGTTATACCCGTCCATTGAAATTTAGAAAAATACTCACGCGAAATCTGTAAATCGAATCTGAAGCTTATTGTGAGTATTTAGTGACATAGCATGGAGGGACTGACTGAGAGAATTTCGAAATTTTCACATTTTTTTTACTCTTTAAAAATTTTTTTTGCAATATTTCGAAATTCTAAAATCGTCAGTTCCTCCGTACTATGACTGTAAATACTCGCAACAAATTTCAAATCGACCAGACTGATAGTTTTTGTGTGAGAGTCTTTTTCGTTTTTGAGGTTTCGGGAGTATAAAACATCGCCTTAAAGCAATATTTTATATAATTTTAGTTATTTCACTGAATGTAACGATTTTGTTGTACAGTTCAGCCAATGCAGCTCCAGAATTCGAAGGTAAAGGTGGTGATGATTTAGGAACGGAAATCAGTAATATTTTATCAACAGCTTATCAGTCCTCCAACGCTATAGATCTTAAAAAATTATCCATATTACCTCATGAAAAATGTTGGAAGATGTACGTCGATATTTTGGTAAGTATATTATATTGCAAAATGTTGAAACTGTACTTTCACATTATCGAATAATGTTTCTTCGTGAGTCAACTATTTTGACGAAAATTATCATTTCAACTGTGCCAAATATCGTAAATATTCTGAAATACTGTCAACATTGTTTTAACAAAGTAAAACGTTCCGTATAAAAACGTGAAATTAGGTCAAATGATTTAATCCAAACGTTGCGAAACTCTCATCGAAATAATGGTACTCGATCGTAGATTCTTCAGTGTGGTGGGAATCTTTTTGATGCTGTAGGCGCAGCTGTGAAAGCTGCATTGTACAGTACAGAAATACCGAAAGTTATCGCTGCGACTTTGGATGGTGGGCAACCGGACATACAATTGTCGGATGATCCATTTGACTGTGTTAAATTGGACACTGAAGATTATCCGCTTCTCGTCTCATTCTGTAAAGTTAGTGAAGAATTTCCAATGCTTTTCTGAATGCCTGTGAAACGTGCAAAGCTCTATCAATGTTCTGCAATGTCTGTACTGTTGATATTTGAAACAACGTATTTTTCTTCACCCGATCAAACGATATTCGAAGTCTTTGTAGGTTTTTTATAATTAAATGTGAACATGAAAAGGCAGAACTAACAATTCTGATTAATCAACGAAGTATAAAACGTCGATGTTTATGAAAAAAGTTAAATACGTCAGTAATTCTGCTTTCTGTGATATTATGCACTGGTAAAATCCTTTGTTTCCAGATCGGTGAAAAGTGTGTGGTGGATCCAACTACGGAGGAGGAAATGTGCGCCTCTGCGACGGTGGTAATGTCGGTTACGAGTATGGGGCGTATAACATCAACGGTAAAAATTGGATATGGTAGCTTGCAGGGTGCAACGTTATTGAAAGCGCTAGAGGTATTCCATAAATTCTCAATTCATTCGTTTGTTGGAAGAATTTTTTTCCAATTAATTTTCTTTTTCAGATGGGAACGAGTGTCGGCGAAAAATTGAATACGGCGCTCATAGATGCTTTAAAAAAAGAGGAGGCACTCGGGCCAAAAAGACCAATTTGTGGTTTTCTTCGATAAGTTTTTGTAAATAAGTTCAATGTAATAAAAAAAAAGATTTAATCAGAGTTTTGGTATTTATAAAAAGATTTATTTACACCGTAACAAAAGTATTCCTTATAAACTAACGCTCATTTGCTCGATCCAAGCTAGAACCTCTTCGACGTTTTCTCGATAATCACTCTGGGTGGTCGTCAAAGTCTGTGTAGGCAAAAAATCACATATTCATTCATCATATACAATATTTGTCGAATTTACGAAAAATCTATAGGTAATCAGTAAAATAATAGTACGGCATACCTGTAAATGTATCAGTGTAAGATTATTTGCAGATGCAATCGTTGCTACTTTATCGTTCCATATGGCGAGGCATTTGGACCAAACGATATCAGCGTTGCAGAGACCAATGTCTTTGTAAAGTTGCACACAACATTCCTTTGAAATTGTTTTTAAAAGAATCACAATTATCCATCAGAATGTTTTCGAAAAAGGTTGTATGCCGAAAAAGTTCAGATGTTAAATTACCTGGAGTACCGGATGTTGATTGCGACTAAGATAAGTTTCAGTTATATCAAGGATCTGCCACAATTGTTTCTCTCGAAGGTTGAGATTTCTCGCTACAATACCAATTTGACTCAGCAGAGTTTTTTGCAATTTATACATTTGCGTGAACTTGTAAGCATGTTTCGAGTCCTTTTGATAACTTTCCTTGGCTGATTTGACCAGAAAATTTGACAGCGATGGTAAAACTTGTCTGAGGTAAAATATTAACATTAACAATATTTGACGACGATATGTGAGAAAAAATGGTCAACTCCGAGTTATTTTCGTGAACTCAGTTAAACTGAAATTGGCGATTGGATAACGGAGTTGTGCATTTTTTTGTATCGGACTGAGGGGGTATTAATCGTGAAGATCTAACAAGGATGAAGAACATTTGACTAATAATTCAATTATGTACTCACTTTAGCGTGCGCGATCGAATAAAATCCTGAGAAACGTCTGTAAGTGTGTATAAAAGTTGCCACGCTCGGATAATTACGAGTATATTAGAATCGTTGAATCTGTCGACTAACGGATGCCACAACTGATGAACCAACGGCAATAATTGTTCTTTCCATTTTGACAAAATGTTGAGTCCTTCCTCCAATATTTGCATTGCCAATAAACTTCTCGGTATTTCCTTCGATGGTAAAAAATTCAAGCAGCATTTCATAACATCTTCCGTCATTTTTACGTACGGCGGAGGCTTGATCCGTTCTTCCTCTACGAATTAATTTCAAAATGTCATCATTGCTCGTTCGATTCGAACAATTATTCACATAAGATAGTAAATGAACATTTATATTCCCTAATGCCGTTTTTCGGGAAATTTCCAAGACATTTTCGGGTATTTCTCGATGTATTTCATGGTATACCTTCTTGATTATCGTAGGCGGAAAAACGCTCAGCGGTACCGTCCATCAAATCTTTTTCAATCTCTTCGGGGCTCATAGCGATATCTTCTTCGATATTTTCCGAATCTTTTTTGGCTTCGTAATACTCGAGGATCGACCGTATCACAATTTCCGCTTTATTCAAAGTTTTATCAGCTTTTTCGCCGATAACCTCGTCATTCGTCAATTTTTTCACACAAATGGTGAATACGTAAAGTATTTTGAGTAAAGAGTACGCATATCTGTCGTAATAATTTGCGGACAATTGCGCAAGAGCGTCTTCGACGACTCCTTGAAGAACAGGTAAAACATTCATTGTGCTGTATTTCATTACAACGGAAAAAACGTCGAGGACACCAGGATTCCTTTCGACTCGTCGAATTTTCATCGTAACGTGATAAGAAATATAATCGAGATTTGCACGCAAAAGGTCAGCGATATCCTTATGATTTTGTGAATGTGCTATTCCTTCGAGAGCATTCAAGCCAGCTTGACTAATGAAACTGTTACCGCTGCCTAGAAAATAGATTATTCATTATTAACAGCAGACTTGTACGGATTCCTTGATTAGGCACTCAATTAAGACTTGGGATTATTTTCTTTTTTACTTTCTTAAAGCACCGCATCTCAAAATGAAATTATAAAAATACCTGCTCGTTCGATAACGAGATAGAGCGTTTTCAGAAGATATTTTTCATACTCTTCTCGGATATTCATCGCGATATTTCCAATTCCCTCAACCAAGAGGCAACAAAGTATGATATTAGATTGAACATCACCCAACGAAACATCCTCGTTCGCTTCCAATGATAAATCCCAATTGTCCGAATCCGTATAATATTCGATCATTTGTTTGTACAAAATGAATTCTGATGGCTCCTCAGCTGGAACTATTTTAGGACATTTTGTTAAAACAAAATATATGGAATTGCAGAGAGGTATAAGAAACACTCACCTGTTAAAATGGCATTCAATATTAATATCAATTCTTTTCGGTATTGTGGCATTTCTGACGTTAGGTCGAGAATACTGTCCGATAGAAGTGCGAGATCTCCAAATCTTCCCAAAAGTTTGCAGACGAAAAAGAATTTCTCTTCAGTCAAAGTATCTCTGATGAATTTGAAACGTTTCCACGAGCGCAAAGAAGCGGGCGCAGAATCTTCGATGCCTGCAAAAAAATCAATTACTCTGCTGGAATTTGGCTTTTCTTGTTTAATAATTCAATATGATGATCGTACTTTTCATTGTAATTGTCCCACAACAATTTTTTGAAAATTTTTCAACCCTCGGCGATCGCACTGGGTCACTCGTGACCAGAGCGAAATACTTATTTCTCTACCGTCTTCGATCAGATCGCTACTTATAGCATAACAAATAATAACTTTTGCTCTTCAATAAATATAGATTTGTATTTTATAACTATTCAGGCGTATTTAGAAATTTTTAAAGATTTTTTGAACTGTTTTCATTCATTGAAAAATGTACTCGAAAATAGGTGACCCAGTGCGACGGCCACGGGTTAATATTGATATTATTTACAATTAATATGCCTAGTGCCTGAAACTCTTATTCCACATTAGGTCCACTACGACTGTACAATAGAACATCTTAAAAGCGATTGTCCGACAATTCGACTAGGCATTTGGTTTAAAATTCATGAAATACCCGAAAAAGTGAATCTTACATTCTATGTGACGTAATTAAGTTATAAGCACTAGAATATAATTAAGCTTGTATAGCTAAGGAAAATACTTTTGGCTTGAATATCTTCCAAAATCGAAACATGACTCGAGTCAAGCTCAGCAACATATACGAGGGCAAGTAGGAGTCTTCGTAGATGCGAAACCGATGCCATTACATGAGGGAGCCTCTGTTTTCCTAACAAGTTGATGTAACCTGCCAATTGATTCAGATATGACAGTTGCACGGCGTCTTCTGAAGGGAAAAACGAAATAAAATTAGCCACGGTTGAAAAAATCACATGAAATTTTTCCATTGATTCGTCTAAATCGATAAAAGTTTTCACGAGTCTTACCAGATCTTCTGATCAATCGGGGAAGTTTTGTTAAAAGTTTATAAAAGTTTTCTTCCACCAATTCCACGATGGTCCTCGTGCCGCTATTAGTCGTGATCTTTTCATTTATGCCGTCTAAAACTTCACGCGATGAATTCCTAATTTCTTCGACTTCGTCCTCCGATAATATTATCAAAATATCGACCAGCTCCATAAAGTTGTTCCTCATGTTCCTTAAAGCAACGGTTTTATTCGAATTAATTGAAATGCATTCAATGGCATTCGTATTAAATTTCATATTAACATGATGGTTGACAGAGTCAACGGTGAATTCGACTGTTTCACTTAGTTTTAAACTGATGATAAATTAGGTGAAGTCTATTATACTTGTATGGAAATATTATAAATAGAGAAAGCTATGATGGCTTGATTTTGTCGATTTAATAAAAATGTAAAAAGAGTGCTAAAATGCTTGCTGTACTGAAGAGCAGATTTTTCAACGGTACAATAAGATTAGTGTTGTATTCTTTGAACCAAATGAATATTGACTTCAGAATGTGAATTTATATCCATTAATTGTGTCACAAGAATTAACACTTTCAACTAATATTTATTTATTTCAGACCTCATTTCACACTCGGTTCGATTTTTTGCATTAACTTCTAGGTCACGCTGGTATGAAAAAAATTAAATGATACAGCGGGGCAAGGAAAAAAGTAACGTTCAACAAAATTCAATTATTTTTAAACAGTATGATTTCGAGCATCGCTAGCAATATCGGAAATTGATAACTGTCAGAGAAAAAGTTATGCAATATTTAGTACTTGTGAATATTTATCACTCACTGGGAAATCATGATTTTTAGTAACTTTTCAATTTCAAATTCATTTTGTTTCAATTGTCGGTGATGAAATGGTAAATGGAACGATTTTAATAGCCGTTTGTAAATATTTTAGAATAAATTGTCATTTTTTTTACTACAAACAACCATAATGATGTACTTCCATCTCAATTTTTCGTCGAAACTTTGAGCGAGAAGCTGTATTTTTATTACCTGGAGCATTTCGAGAGTAAATGTTTCATGGCCAGTAACAGTTCTCGTCTAACATGAATATGAGAATGTCTGGCTAAATTAACGAGGGAACGAATCAATGTATTTAGCTTTACAGATGCAGCATCCAGCCATTCTTGACTCCTTTCCGCTGTCTCTAAAAGCCTTTTCATCCCTTCATCTCCCTTGAGTTTCAACGAGTCTTTCAATGGATCACATTTTTTTTCCATATTCTCTTCACGGAGAATACTTTCAACGGTCAAATCTCCTTCCTGAGGCTTATCTTCCATAACGAGAGTAATTATTCTGCTGAATGCTCGAATAGCCATCTGGAACCATTGTCACAAGTTATAAATATTCTCTGTGCGGTAATTGCACGTTAAATCTCCTGCTATGGGATAAATATTAACCCTTCGTGGTCACTAGAGGTCAAAATGACCCCAAGATTCTTTTAGTAAAAAATTGTTTTTTTGGCGCATTTCCTGCTTCAAACTAATGTCCTGAATTTTGATGAGTCGTTCGGAACGATACTGGCAATGTGGCAGTCGTTTAAACATGGCTGGGGTCAATGTGTCGCCGTGTGACAAGCGTCGAACTTTTAGAACGTGTGATCACGAAGGGTTAAATTTATTATTACCATCGTAATTTTATGATTCTGCAAATCAGATCCCAGCGCAACTTCGTGAAGACCATGAGCGATTCCAGGCAAAAAAATCATTATTACATCAGCTACTTGTGCCCTGAAAACTGTGTCATCCGGATCGACCTTGTCGTGAACTTGTGACAAACTCATCAGAGTTTCTATACCAGCAAGCCTGTAAGTACGGCGATTAACTTTAGATTGCGTCTTATCTTTTGTAATTCTCGTTTCCAAATTCATCTCTACATTTTATTATACCTCAGCGATATTTTTTTCTCAGTCTTTGCTATACTTAGACACATGTAAACAGCTTGACTGAGCTTTGCTGTATGTTGTCGAGTGTAAAGAGATTCCATCACATCTCCAGAACTGCATTTTATCAAATCATTCAGACATTTGATTGTACTCTCTTTGAGTTCTTCGTGCGATGGTATTACTGAAAATTATCATGTCAATGTAATGTTTATAAATGTAAATTTATTTTGTAGTATAAAGTTGTTATTACGCATATTTTGTTGGGCTCCGTCATAAATCTGCATTAGCAACACGACGTATAATTTGATGAAGTAATTTATTTTTGTGATTTTCCCTCTGGACAGCAATGTCCTGAGTAGTTTCACCAATTGCTGTTTGACGTCATTGCTGTAAAAGAAGGCAAAAAAACTTTCTAATATAAAATACATTCCATGTAGCTTTCTCTGCGCAGTACCATTTCTTGCAATATTTTTATGAATCCAACATTAAAAATTATATTATTGGGTACTATGTCTGTAACAGTAATAAAAATACCATGTAATACTTGCAATGATGAAATTCAAATTATACTTTTGATGCGTGTGAATAATGTAAACTTTTCGTCATAGAATTTATTGAAGCAATCGCAGAATATTTCTACAGCATCCAGTAATGCTTGTGAATTATGAGACGGTAAAAATTTATTAAAATTAATATCAAATCACGCTGAAATAAATCTTACAAAATAGTGTATTCCTTAACAATTTTAGTCAGTGTTTTCTCATGAGACCAAAGATTGGAATAAAAAAAATTTCGACAAATAAAGGTTGATGAAAATTTTGTATAATTATTTGCTTAATGTAAAGTAAATTTTGTTAATTAATTTCCAAATTACCTGAGTTTATCGTTGTGAAGATGTATGTAAATCGGCAACAAAACATATTCGAAGTGATATTGAACTTCCGAAGCGGAGTGACGTTTAATCTTATCGGAAAGAATTTTCGTTATTTCAATATCAGGTTTGCTCGCCAGACGATCGCACAATGGTTTAAGAGTAACAAAAGTTTCTTGAATTGCTATTGTTTCCATTTTCCAATTAACTAAAGCCAAGTATCAGAACAGCTACTTTCGTGGGTATAAAAAAAAACAAACATTTATAGGTTATGTATGGTGGAAATTCGAAGCACGAAAAATTAATCGCAATAACAGAAGTGCGAACCCCGTGACGTGACGATTATATGAATAAAACCGAAAATAGAAGATTATAATTCATTCGGTACGTAAAAAAATCACCATTTAGTACATTCGAAAGAAAGTGAAAAAACACCACCACTCATCAATGAATAAATACAATTTGATACAATTCAACAGTACTTTTGTGGCGGCCTTGGCTCTGGTTGCTCCGATACAAACCAGAGGCGCCACAATCGAATTCGCAACTCTTTCTCCAATCACGTTACTTCGAAAATAGAGCCGCGCTGCTCCAAAATAGCACCGTACTGCGCAGACGCGAATTACCGACGCGACGACGGAGATGAAATATCGGCCACAGCTGTAGCGGCCTTTAAAACGAGAACACGTCTCGTCGATTGCTCTTGACCACACGAAAATTGTACTTTAATAAAGTAAGCTTTAAGTTAGCGTTATCCATCGTTCAGTGTTTTATTTATTTAAATACCGTCGCGCACGGAACATTGAGCTACACTTTCAGTCGTGAAGCGCCATCTGTTAACAACTTTTTGAAGCGTCTATTAAATATTACCAACAAAATATTCGTGCTCCCCCCCTCTTCCCAAACACTCCAACAGAACGCACGGGTGCCATATAACGATGAAAATTCAATCTCCGAATTAAAATGTTATTCGCAAGAATTCAGAGTTTTTTTCCTCATATATTCTTTTTTACGGAGAGAGATTTTTTTTTTATATATACAAGAAATTTTTTTCCCGGATATTTACGTTACCGATTGTCGATGTAATAGAGACATAATATTTTTCGCCGCAGCGAGAGAGAGAGGGGGGTTGGGTATATGAAAATATTTTATATGTGCACGTTGCGCATGTGTCCGAATATGTCAGTGTATCGCGTATTTCAGTGTGTGTGTACAGTCGCAGTCGACGGATCTTCGACGGATGTTTGACAAAACTGTCCATCTCTCTCTCTTTCTCTCTCTCTCTCCGTCTATATCTCCCGTGTATTATTGTCGTTGTGAATTTATTACAAATCGGCGGTGTAAGAAGTCGGACAAAAACACGGTTTTCTTTGTTGTAGACAGTAGCCAAGTTCTATATGCGGTTTTACGTTGTTTATCCTTACGTGTATAAGCCGCCATCGTAATATCCTTGCCTTTGGCACGAAATAACATAACTATATATCTCGCTCATTCTTACGACAAAACAATCGCCCAAGCAAAGATGAGCTTCCTCTTGTAAGTTTTTATTATGCATTTGAACAAAAAAATTATACAATAAAATTTGTCTGTACATGCGTGAAATCGTTGTATATTGTATCGACCTAAAACGCAAAATATGATGAATTTTCCAACGATCTTGTAATTGTAAAGAGCAACGAAGAGTTTCAGACTGAAAAAAAATACAAACGATCGATTCGATGTTACGGGAACCTTCGTGTGTACTTGAATCAGAAAATTTTCGCTTGTAAAAGCTGCAACGGAACGAGAAAATTACAATGTTTTGTGTTTTTCGTCTTGATTCGCGAATTTTTTACCTGTTAGATTTCTGGGAAATGTTTTTGCCGTTAAATTTCGGACGATGCAACTCGTTATTCGTCAAAAATGTGTCTTTTTTTTTTAGGAATCATTGCTAAACACATGCAACTTATATAATGTAGATATGATCGATGAACGATCTTATAATGTATAGTCGTTTCTTGGAATCACGAATCACGTCATTACAACAATTTTAGTAACTCTGGCATGAGTCACATTTCAAGAGAAAGAACACTTCTATATTTGCTCCATGACTATTTCGAAATGAAAATTTATCAAAACAACGTTTTTTTTTATAAAAACTACAAAGAAACTCGATAACAAAGTGACAACAAAGTCTTCTGAATGAATTTAACTTCCTGCTCTTGAACATTTTTTCACGTATTTGATCATTTTATCTTTGATATTCTTTGCTTTAGAACATAAGATTTAGGTATGGATAAACCGTATCTTATATCTTACACCTTTAATTGATTTGGAAACTCGCATTTATCACAGAAATTGTGCAATTTGCAGCAGCTCTCAATTGCTACCGAAATATCGACACGATTGTATTTAATGTTGCACTAAATATTGATTTTGAAGTTGGCATCTTTGGGAAAACGAAGAAATGGCAATTCTCTACAATTAATGGAAAAAAATGTCAAAAAACATTTCAAATTTACTTTTGTTGCATTCCAAAGATGCAAACTTTATAACGTCACAAATATCGGCTAATTACTTTGGAAGATTCTTGAACAAAAAATAATGAACATTTGTTTACCTGACAAAACAGTTACTGAAAGTTCTATCAGTTATAGCCAAGTATGGACAAAATGGAAGAATCAAAGGAACAAATTCAATTTACATCTTTGATAATTTTTCATATGAAAAATAAAATCATGTCACATCTACTAAAAGTATGTCTAATAATGTAAATTACTTGTCAATAGCGGAAGCCGTTCGTCAAAAACATTCAAGCCGAAAAAGAATATTCCTGAGGGAACTCATCAGTATGACTTGATGAAACATGCCGCGGCGACACTCGGTTCTGGTAATTTGCGACTCGCAGTTATGCTCCCAGAGGGAGAAGACCTTAACGAATGGGTTGCAGTGAACAGTGAGTTTTTTTGTCTTTTTTTACTTTGGAGATGGAATATTTCAAGTATGCCCTATATTCGCGAATGCAACATTTCTATTATTCCCAACACTCATTCGGTGATACGTGTAGAAGCATTGTTATTATTGAAATAATAATCATAAGCAATCATAAGACAATGTTTATTTATAATCTTGTAAATGATGATATGATGGTATTATCATTTTACCAATATATCGGACAAAACAAACTGAAAAATTTTGACTTTTGTAATTTTACATGCACTGTTGAAGTATATTTTCAAAATCAAAATAATTGTTACCCAGTTAGTTAATTCAGTCAAAATGTAAAAACCTACGTTTTATATTCTGCCAGGACAATGACCGTTCTTTACTTCCTTATTCTCAAACATCTCTCTTCTCCATTACCTTAATCTCAACCACGTTCTGTGAAAAAATATCTTGATTCGCAAATATCACAAATTCCTGATAGTTCAGTCCCAGAACATTATCAGGTCGGGAAATTTACCTTCTTCAAAAGAACTCAACGAAAAAATACACTTTTCCAATTTCATCATTCGATTTTCACGAGTGTCAATATTGTTAAAGCTATAAAAATATTTGCTACAATATTGCCCGATACTCTCACAACAGAAAAAAGAGAAATATTCATTGTACGTTTGTTGCGTTCCAATTACGTAAACTTCCACATGATACGCACTTGAAATATATTGGATTTTAAAGATCAAATTTCCTCGAAATTAAGGTAATTGAGGCGAGAGATGTTTGAGAATGAAAAAATAAACAATAGGGACATTGTCTTATATTCATTTTCCTCATTGAGATTAACTTTTGAAAATTTCATTGCAGCTGTGGATTTTTTTAATCAAATCAACATGCTGTACGGTACAATAACGGAATTTTGTACGGAAGAAAGTTGTCCGATCATGTCAGCAGGGCCGAAGTATGAATATCACTGGGCAGATGGTCACACAGTTAAGAAACCGATCAAATGTTCGGCTCCCAAGTACATTGATTACTTGATGACTTGGGTGCAAGATCAGCTCGACGACGAGACGCTTTTTCCGTCAAAAATTGGTAAATTCACTGGGAGAATAAATTTGAAAAAAAAGCAACAAAAAAAACACATCTTTCTCGATTATTCGAAAATGCTCAAATGAAATACATGAAAACCAACGGAATTTGTTTTTAGGTGTTCCATTTCCAAAAAACTTTTTATCGATTGCAAAAACAATACTGAAACGATTGTTCCGAGTTTACGCGCACATTTATCATCAGCATTTCAGTGAAGTCGTTCAATTGGGCGAAGAAGCTCATCTAAATACGTCGTTCAAGCACTTTATATTTTTTGTACAGGTAATATCTTAGTGTCTCATTGTAACGTAAGTACGTTTTTTTTTTTTTTTACATTATCGAAATGTTTTTCATGATAAATTGTCATCGCTATCGCAGGAATTCAATTTAATCGAGAGACGAGAACTGGCACCGTTACAAGAGTTGATAGAGAAGTTAACGGCGAAGGACGCACGGTGAACGACTTTTCGGGTAAACGTAATCATCGAAAAAGGCAAGCAAGAAACTGGCAAGTGAAAAACAAAAAAAAAACAAAATCTCCAAAGAATCTCATTCGTGCTGTTTTTATCTCCCGCGACAACGCCAACTAATGTACAATTGCTACCCGTTATTATTTAAAAATAATCATCAGCTTGGCCGAACGATTCAGAGTCACGCAAGATTGCCGGTATCCGCGTTTTTTTACTCGTTGACGCACAAAATAAAAAAGTGACAAAACAAACACGATCAATGTCGTGGACTATGAAGGGTTTCTCTTTTCGAACGAGTCTCGAAGCGCGAGAGCTCGTGGCGCTTCGACAAAAAGTTAATACACGTAGTTAATCCATGTAACAAGGATAAGTATCGTTGAATCGTTTCGTTACGGTTCAACATTGCTTCTGCTTTCTCCCGATTCAGGATGTATCCATCGGCGGTCTCTTTCTCCCTTCTCAAATCATAAATTAGTCAGTCTTTCGATTGATCTGCGATACTGACGAGTTTTACGCGACAAATTTTCTTTAAAAATATAAAATCATTTTATATTTACGCTCGAATATTCCGTGAGTCTGCGATCTTTCACAGGTCATAAATAGGAGAAAAAGTATTCAAAAGGCTCTCGAAGAAGAATTCATTCAGTCAACTTCGTTATTGACGCAAGAATATAATTCCACGATAGACTTTGCATAAAGGCGGTTCTGTGTCGTTTTTTTCGTATCGATTAATTCAATAAAAGAAATGGTTTCGTGAATTAAATTGTGAATAAACCGTAGACATATGTTCCATCTGGTTTCGACTTTATAAGATATAAACATTTTGTCTGTGACGTATTGTTTGATTCGTCATATATACTTATTTCATTTTTTTGTTTGAGCTCGACTGCAGTTATTAGCGATACACGAAGTTAAGGACTTTCAGAGTGAAATTAGCGAGGCCGAACGGTAATTAAAAGTATGTAGAAAACAAAGAGGATTAATTATATCATAATAATCATTTTACCACGAAGAAACAGCGAGCATAGTGACTTTCGACCAAAACCGATTTCGAAATGTCTGTTCTCGTGAAAAAAACGTCAAAAGTTTATTGAACAATTAATTCTTTCTGCTCGTTTTGAAAAATTGAGGATTCGTAATGAAATAAAAAATTCGAAGAAAAAAATTCAACAAAAAAGAATCGACAATTATCGAGGTTTTTCGTCTGTTTATTTACAAAATTAATAAAATTAAATTTGTCTAAATTTGTACAATTAAACGCGGTATCGATGCATGCAACAATCGTTTATCAATCCCTTATTGTTCATACAAATTGCGGATTCTCACTAAAGCTAAAAAAAGTCTATTGTGGAATAATATCTTCAACATTGATCGTCTTTAAAAAACACGAAATAATCCGTTCGCTTTCCCCAGATACATTCTATCGAAAAATAATTATAGCAACGACTCGGTAGGCTTCGCTGCCGGATGATGAAGTTTTGCGGAGGATTTAGAAATTGCGTTTCTCAGCTTTGTCGCTTTCCACGTACGTGCACGAGTAGAATTTACAAAAGGAATATTTTGCTCGAGCACTTTGGAAACTGAGTTTATTGGGGAAAAAAAACGGAAAAAGAAAATGTAAGAAACGAATGAAAGTTTTATCCCGCTGATACGCGTCAAATTGAAACTAAAAGAAAACTCTTTAGGGAAATGAGATAAAATTCAAGATTCAGTCGGATAATTTTCGAATTACAATATTGCAAATAACAGTTTTACTCACTCACCTCGAGCGAAATATTTCTTTCGCTAAAAGAGAATCAACAATTCGTAGAAGGAATAGAATAAAATAACGGCTTTTTCCACGATAAATTGAGACGTCGGTCGTTATCCGAAACTCTCGGACGGACGGAAATTTATTTTTTATATAACGAGCTGTTGCAAGAAGCGTGAGATATTTCGGATGCTAAATTTTTTCCGAAACAAAAACTGTGTTATTCCGCATTCTAGAATACGATACGTATACTCACATTGTGTGTGCGTGTGCATGGATGTTCGTGTGTGTGTAACGATGAATGTAGGCGTGAGTGTAATTCAGATAAATGATGTTCTCTACGAAAAATGATTAAAACGTGAGGAAAATATTTGCTTTGTCGTTGGAGCGTATTATTTTTACAACAAATTAATGAAACGATGAACGGAGTCATAATCATTATAAAATATGTAGCGGCGTAACAAAATGTGTGTTCTCCAGAGAAAAAAAATAGGAAGTAGTCCGAAAAGAACGAGGAGTGGAGAATTGAAGAAAAAAAAAATATATATATATATCTCAATATATATACATTTATCAAACTCTGCACAGGCTATAAAGTAATTGTAACTCCACGTGCAGATCAATTGAATTATATACAGTACTTAAAAATGACTAGTAGGAGAGAAAAGGGAAAATTGTCATCGAACAATAACAACTGATCGATCTTGGAAAACGATCGATGATGATCGATCGTCTTTCGTAAAATCATTTTGTAACAATTGAAAATTAGATCGGATTGTTCGATAAATAAATGATTGTTTTCACACTTGCACGTAATGAAACTCGTAAGATATCGATTGTAAGCGCATATATGCATAAATCACGCGGTACTCGAGCAAAGAAAAAAGATACAGGTGAAAGAAACACAATAATATAATGGTCGCCTTCGACAAACATTGCCTTTGGAAAACGTAGAGAAAGCATGAAAATTGCGTTGCAAAAATAACATAATCCAAGCTTAATTCTCGTGTTCGAATAGGACTTTGAGAGACTTTCGTTTCGAGGACGTTCAAGATGACGTCGGTAAAATGGTAGATTATTTTTTGTTTTTTCAAAGGATTCCGGAAAATTCATCATTTTTTCCCCATATTTCAATCCTCCGTGTGTGCACTGCCTCTTTTAAAGAATGGTCGAAATTTGGAACTCAAATATTTTTCCGCTTTTTCCACGATTCTTCAATTTTTATTGACAGCGCTTCGAGACTGTTGACATCGGCAACTTCTGGGCCATGCAGTAGACACTTCGAGAAGTAATCCAGAATTTTTTCAGATTTTTCGAAAGCCTAGAAAACTTTGAAAATTCGACTGTTCCCTAAAAGACCCGGTGTACACACACACACCTTATTTCGAGGAATATAGCGCAAACCTCCGTGTGTTGAGATGCTTGAGGATTGAACAGTCGGTTGATCGTAACATCAATGCGGTTTTTTTTCTTTGCAATCTCGATCGTAAACAATTTTGGAAAGGAAGGCTGCATGGATATTTACCTTAATATTTATAAGAGGCGCGCTTTCGATGTAGAAGAAAGATGAGAAGATTCTTGTTCGGGCGTACGAGAGCTTCGAGTTTATCGAAAGACCAAATTGGATAGATTGCGACGTTCTGAGGGTCTCGACGTTGAGTTCGCTCTTTATTTTACCGCTATTGGTTTGAAATATACGATTTGTGTTTTCTTCGCACACCCATAGAACGTTATCGTTCAATATCATAAACGATGTTGCGTGAACCTTTGTCCAATGAAAAAAAAACACAATTAGACGTTCGTTCGCGTGTAACGATACTAGTGATAATATCTGTGCAATGTACATAGTATTTTTCTCAAATAAACGAAGGCCCGATATAATCCGAAGGATTGCATCAGAAGACACTCTGATCCCCATAGATTGTATACTTCTAAATAACGTTTTCATATCACCTGCATTGAAAATGCGAGTTCCAACGCGCGTTTAGTCGGCCGAAACCAGGGAATTTCCGACCAATGCGAAGTTTGCTGCCCCGGGGACACATCCAATTTCTAAACAATGTTTAGAATCAGACTTCGTTTCATTCTTGCCAGAATAGCGTTTGTTCAGCGTAAGCCTCGGAATACTTACGCCATTCTAATCGTCAATTAATCAGATCTTGTGTTTGCGCTGTATTTCTAAAATTGTCTTTTGTTCATTGGCTTTGGACACTGAAATTCCCGGTGTCGATAGAGATGATGTGAAATATATAGCGTGTAATACGACAAAAAATGCCATTCCACATCGTCGCAGACGTCGTGTGACGCTTGACGTTGCCTTCGGCTCGAGCCGACACAATAAACTATTCAATTTACACTGTATTAACGATCATTGGGCCAGCGTGCTCGGAGGACACTCTATAATCAATACCGGCATGATTTGAGTTTGTTACTTGGACGAGTTGTCAGGGCGAAATGAAAAAAAAAGTATCGATTTCATCATTTCGACAACATCTTGAAGCATGTCTTCAACGCTAGTTTTGATCCTTCAAAATGTTATTCTATTAATTAAATTGCGACGGTAAGGGGACTTGGCAACGAATAATTTTATTGAGATCCTTAAGGGGATATAGAGTGGAAAAAAAATCGAAATTTTCGTCACCCCACTTTTGAAAACATCCCCCAAAACAGTTTTGCCGTACGTACATCCTGGGCCTGGAGCATTTGTACCATTTTTCCACCTAATTGACACGGAAAAGTGGCGCGCAGGATATTGTCATGTTTTTCGGTGTTTGATTTTTTTTTTAACGACTCTGTCATGTTGAAGTTGAGCCATGCTTCAAAAGTTCTCCTCAGAGGCAATCCTTTGGCTCAAACGAGTTTGAAGTTATATAAACCGAAATATGACCTTAAATATTTGGTTTATTAAAGTAAAATGTTTTTTAATGTCTTGAATTGTAAAAAGCAAAGTTATTGATAAATGCAGTATCGAAGCCTTCTGGTGAATGGGTGAATAAAAAATTTTGATGGTTGATGGGCGGAGTAAAAGTTGGCAATTATCGTTACTTACGTAACCCAAAAAGTTTAGCCACGTCAAAGTGATTGATATAAATTTCGAGTTTCGGCGCTTATATCTTCTGGACGCTTGCGATCCTACAGAATTAATGGTAAGGAGAGTTTTGTAAATCTTGATACAGAAAAATATGAAAATATCCCGCAAAGGTACGCTTCCGTGTCAATAAAATGGGAAGAATAATCTTGAATGCGCCATTTCCAGGGCGAAGCTGCAGTAACATCCTTTGTCAAGGTTTTTATCCAGTCAAAAAGTAACCACTTTATCGTATAGGAACTGCAAAAAGACAAACTCGAATTTTTTTATCTACCCCGAGATTAAAATGAATACGTATTAGTTGGTAACTCAAAACTAGATTGTTCATTGTAATAGAGCGGAAGAGCTTCAAAGCCTTTGCCGCTAATCCACCGGAGAAGGGATATTACAAATTATCAGATTTTTCTTAACGTATGCACGAGAAAGTGGCAATTTGTACCGAAGATTAAATGAAGAAAAAATTCACGTTCCATTGAGATACTGCGGCATACATGTAGGAAAAAAAAAACTAAAACGCGGCTCATATGCGGAAGACATTTATGCAGTTATTCTTGCGGATTTTCAATCTGTAACTTCTATGCAATATTAGATGCATTAATTATTATTCGCTTTTGAATATTTGTCACAGTTGGAAAAAAATTGTACCTATAGCGTTAAGTTATGCGTAATTATTAAGGCAATATGCTCACATTCTTGCTACGTTGAGGATTGCGGTGATTCGGGGTTGCATCGGGTCTTTTTTTTCTGAATTGTACATGTTTTGTAACTGAACGTCTTGCATAATATCATGACGTATCTTGACGTATCTTGGTGGCATAACAATTATTTTGCCATTACTTGATGCAGGCTTGCGCTTAAAATCTTGTCAGCAATTTCCGCAATCGGTACACGCTGAAATAAAAAAACGATCGAATGGAAATGATGAAAAAGCCATTACGGTGCAATAAATATTTTATAAAAATGATTCGTCAATATCTTATCAAAAAACGATGAAAATATCAACTTAAATAATAGTTGTAATATTTTTAGCGTATATTACCGTAATTTGGACCAGGCAAGTATGAAGTCTACAAGGAGAAATTTTCAAAATTATTTAATTTGAAATTTAAATTTAAATTTAAGCTAAAATTTGTGGTTTTTCCGATGTCGATAATAATTAATTGGATTTAAGAATACATGGGCAGCCTAAAGCGAATTGACCACTTTGAAAGATTTTTATTTTCTTTGAAACTTTCATTATTCATTGTACTCAAAAAGACCAGCTTCCTTGAATTTTAAAAAATTTAATCTTCATTTCACCATTAGCATTGAATATTTTTGTTCTATTCCTTCTTCAAAAGTCATATCGAAAACAAAGAAAATTGAGAAGAAATTGACATTCGTTTTTTATTTGACCGAATGACCAGCTTTTCAATATAAAGAAAAACCAACATTTCTTTAAGAAATTCCTTCCTTTCTTTCCTAATTTCCGGTTAGGAGGAAAAATTTGAAAAAATTCACGAAATTGTCTGCTGTTGAATACGATAACGGTAAATTGCAAAGGATCCAAAAAGTAGCAGGTGTCAAAGTGCTTGATTTGGCAAGAAATGCTTCGTATACACTGCGATATTGTATATTACTTATGAAATTAGTCAATCTTATTTTTAAATTATTTAATCACGCAATGTATCAGCAAATGATATATTAGACCCACAATTACGAAATACGATATGATAACAAATTAGTATTGTATAATTAAAGCATTGGGCGAATAAAATTAATATTGTCACGCAACAATTCAAAGTCTCTTGAATCTCGTCGGTGAAACTCTCGAAATTCTTCGCAATTTTGACAACTGTCCTCAATATATTTGTAAGAGTTGCAAAAAAAGCTTCGTTCTCTTTCGAAAATCATTTTATAACACAATAATTGAATTCAGCACATTTTATAGCTCGCCATCGTAGACACCAACACAAACAATAATTACAAAAAAAAGAATTATTAATGTCGCACCGAAAAAAATGCACGAAAAATTCGACGATCGTTTGAAAATCTGTCGGCGTGTAGAGCAAATGAAACATTGTGACATTCTTTCGCCCCACGCGTATCGTGACCTAGTCCCATCGATGGGTAATTTGCAGACGGATCTCTTGTTTACTTTCGTTCGTCGACACGATCAAATCAGTTTTCACTGACTACTCACTTTGCTGAGACTTTAATATCGCGTGTACTTCTATTCTCGTCGTGTCTTAACTTTGTAGTTCGGTCAGAGTACATTTTATAATTTCAATTGAAAAATTGCAAGCCCCGCGAAAATCCGGTACAATTTGCAAATGTGGATCGAATTATGAAAATAAAATGTATTGCCGATTAATTCATGAATGTTTGTGCCAAAAATATTTTCCTCGTGATGCCTTACGAGGAAAAAAAATTAAAGATAAACCACACATTGAAGAGCAAGAAAAGAGGGGCGCAAGCCGAAGTTCTCACCCCGTTTATATGAGGCTCAGTTCACCTGAACTCACCTGGCGTGCTCTATCAAGGCCAACGAAGTGCGTTCGTGGCACTCACTGTTCTCCGTGTCGCTTCATAATGTGCATAACGTTCTACTCTCGTGACACATTTTAGAATTTGAAAAAAAAACAAACAAAAACCGAGAACGAACGTTGCGATAAAACATAACACGTGTATAAAACAACAATTTCGTCAAGTTGCTTGAAAACAAATTTAGGACGATTTGATTTTTTTTTGAATTGCACATAAAATCGTACGATTAATTGAGACATAAAAACAGGATAATAACGTTCGAATACTGGCGGGGACGTTCGGAGCCTGCGCAAATTCTATCCAACGCAGTTTCACCTATCACACCTGTCCATAAAAGTTTATTTCAAAAGTTTTTAGATCAAATTCGGCCGTCATTGCAGTGTCGCGTGGAATGTGAATTTAAATGCGGAAAAAATGGGCTCAAGTCGTAAGAAATAATTGAATACGCGAATAAAAAATTATTTTACGCGAACAAAGAAAATACGCATCGGGTCGGAAGATATTTATTTTAAATGACAAGTAAGTAAAGAATTTATTGAATATTGAATGCCTTTGGCGTGCTCGTGCAAGTGTAACAAAAACGAGATCGGCCGAGAATTCGAAGGACTGGCTGATGCTATCAACGTCTGACAAAGTCAATCACATGGCAAATGACAAATGCATCAATTATCCGTAATAACGATATCAAAAATTTATCACGAAATTGTGAAAGACAACATTGTTATTCAACCATTGAGCGAGCAATTTTGCAATTTTGACGCAACATGGGTTCGTTTGTTTTTTTGAGTTTATTTGAATTTATTTTACAATTTTCATATTCTTCTAAAAACTTCATTGACAATGACAAGTGTTTAATGAATTCTCTTATGGAAGGATTCCGCCTTACGTATAAGAGACTTCCGATCCGTCGAACGAATTGCTTTGGATACACAGTCTCAACCATAAATTTGTAAAAGACGAAGTTATAAAACAACGAAACAAGAATGAGCGATTGTATTGATAAAAAAAAGGGTTTTTAATATTTTACGAATAATTTTTTGATGAAACAATTAAAAATTATCGTTATGGATACGTGAGAGGTATTGCAATTATTTAAAATTGACGTTCATGGTATGACGCCCGCGACTGATTTTTTATTCACTTTTATGCCTTTGCGATTGAACGGACAGAATATCATACAAAACTGTATACACGTATGTTTGTAACATTGTCATTCAATATTTTAGAGATACTGTACAAGAAATCTCACGACGATCGAGTGTTGTTTCGGCGACTTTAAATACCGTTACACATTTATTGCGGACCTCTATGTTACATCCACACCATTGACTTTCTTCAGAGTATTGAAGGATCGAAATATAGCTCGGTGATTTAAAAAAGCGAATTGTGGTCAAACAAGTATAACGAAAATTGAAAAATAATTGACAATAATGAAAATAACAAAATAATGGAAAAATAAAATTAAAAAATCATGAGATTTATATTTTATGAACCAGCATATTTTATGAAAAATATAAAAACATTGATGAATTATACGTCTCAAACGCGCGTAGCGTGATTGCGGATATTTGGCAGTTATTTCTCGGTGTTTAATCAAGGTTAGCGTAGTTCTATCGCTTCATTCAAATCGAGAAATTGTTTTTCAGTTGTTCTCACGTACAAAATGGTTTGCGGGCTTAATTTGAATAAGAAAAATTGTTGCAAATCAACTAAATACCAGCATATTCCAAATTCAAGGTCATCCAAGGTAATATGTGCTTGCTGTATACCTACAAAAATTGCGAACATTTTTTTTCTTAAGATTTTTTTGAAAAACTGAAGAAAGCTTCATTGATGTTGCATAAAAATGTATGCAAAGTTTTAGAAGGCTTCACCACGTAAAAGCCAAGATATTTATTGATGAAAATGCAACTTTTAACACGCGCTCTTATGAGAGACTACCGACAATTGTGATTCTCACCAATAAATGTCTCAACTTCCACGTGGTAAAACCTTCCAAAATTTATTACACACGTACATATGACATCAAAGAATATGTATCCAAAATTTCAATAAAATCTTAAGAAAACGATAAAACGATAGAAAAAACATTTTTTCATAAATTATCTTTGTTCGTTTTAGAGTAATTTAATTTGAACTTGGAGGGGTACATTGTGCCCTGCGTAAATCGTGTCACTCGGAAACTTTTAAAGAACGTCAAACTCATGAAAACTTGTCAATGAAAAAGAACATTTTTTTCTCACGTATGCTCGTTAAGGGATGGAATCATTTGCGGGCATAATCATGGAAGTCACTTCGTTAAATTTTACAGAATATACCGTACTGTTGTCACCTGTAATATCTATTAAAGATAAAGGTAATATACCAGAATGATGACGCCACCTTCAGGTAATTATCAGAGATAATAGTGCATTAAAAACGAGTGAACAAATATTTATTCTTGCCTGCGGATTCGCCGTGATTCGATAGTTGACGATACACGAATCTATGCGTGTGTACCGCAAATACCGATCTCTTAACACATTCGCAATGAACCAACAATTTTTGAAACGTGAATTTACAAAAGGGTTATTTGCGATCAGTAACATAAGAACGGAAGAACTTTCCCTTTTTCTTATCCACTGCTCACCTTTTTGGATATCTCTTTGTGTAAATTTTCAAAATTCATTCGACTGCGTTAGCCGATAAGATCATGTCAACCTTTTTTCGTTACAAATTCTAATCAAAAGGGGCCAAAAATAATTGAGAATCCGTTAAAACAATTCGGATTTTTTATCTTTCTTGCGTTTTTATAGAAAAAGTTATTCAGTGCAAAAAAATAAGTTCGACGATACAAGGGTATTCTTCCGAGTATCGTCAGACGTCATGAAAAACTTGTAATTGCGATTATTCCACTTTGGACCCCCTCGAGAGTTTTGTGCTTGAACAAAATATTCATGTGCATTGCTGATGTCTTTGAAGAGATGATCTTGTCCGTATGTCTCTTCAATTTTGTTGCACCGACGTTCTTTGGCTAAATACATAGGACTATACCCCACCAACGACATTGTCATCATCATCGCATACAAGCTCGTGATCGTCCGACTAACGTAGCGCGAAACTCGCGTTCATTACTTAGGTATCTGTCTGTTTAACTATCCATCGCGCGTGTCTCACCGGCTCTATAGTGTGTCGAGAGACGTTGCGGCTTCTCGTCGAATTTTCTGTCTCGAGTACAGAAGATACAAACATAAATCTGGCTTTTTTGTTCGGCGAGTGTAGAGTTAAAAAGGAAATAAGGAAAAAAACCAACAAACTTGTCGAGAAACAATAAACCTTCCATTAGCCTTTTCGAATTTCTATTTTCTTTTCGTTCTTCGTGTATTCGGTAATTTTTCGAAATATTTGTACCATGACGTTTGTTTTCATCGATCCGTAGTCAAGGTCCCTCCATTTTTTCATATAATCACGATTAACTTTATTTTTTTTAAATGTCTATTTCCGAAGTGTACTAATTTTTGTTGTCAAACTTGCGGTACAAATCGACGAAAAAATAATACATTTTTTTTGTAAATTTTACACGGATAGCAATTTTGTTGCTTTTGCAAAATGTTTCAAAGTCACGATCGATTTCAGATCGTGATGAATTTGTTTGTTGAAAATTACTTTTCAATATTGATTACTGTAATCAATTTTTCATGATTCCTTATCATAAGCGAATAAGAATCGTGAGATAATTAACGAAAAATTCTCTTGTGCCGATAAAAATTAACATCCATCATATATACGTGTCGATTATAGTGATTAATATACGTATATATGTGTTCATGTGTACCAAGCGGCCTTGTGATGACTGATTGAACGTAACAGACTATAATTTAGGACCTTGAATTATTAGGTTGAGAAAAAATGGAACTAGCATTCTCGATTCTAACCCTGGTGTATGCCGATCTTCATTTCAACGGTGTGGTGAGTCGTAATCACGAGCTTTTTCCAGCATAAATATCGAAGAATTCATTTTTTCCTGCGATAAAAATGATAAGAAATGTTCTGCACTGTCGAAACTGTGGCATGAGTAGTTGCAAGGAATTCATGAAAATCTGCACTGCGATATACAATCGGTAAATCTCATTAGTGGTCAATAAATCGTTTTTCTTTCACCTACGACTCGCTTTATCTTTGATTCATTTTATAATTATATGCAAATAACGAAGAAAAAAGCCTCCAACCAAAAGTTGCCAAAAAAATGTGTCCATGTTGCTAAACGCTTATCAAACATTGAGTAATATTGATTTCTTCAAAAAATGATACGAACAATCGATCCGAAAGTTTAACGCATTTTTGTGTTTAAATCGACCGATAATTATCCGGTGTGAAATCAAATAATCTAAATACTTCAAAATTTTCTTTAAAATTAATGAATATAAAATAAATATATCGTTGACGGTATAGGCAAAGCAAAAATAAAAGACTTGCAATATTTTCACAAACAAGCGTATCATTTTCTCGGAAGATTCGAGTGCGAAATTTCTATACTTTCAAAACCTCTGCGATATTCCGTTGCATAATTAACAACAATGCAATTTTCACGAGTTCACGTTTTTATGGAAGTCTGTCTGGGCCATATAAACACCGAGACTAATTGTTGAAGAGATTCATTGCGTTGCTCCCTCAAACGTCGATTTCTCAATTGGGTCAACGTTCAAGATTACGAAAGGTGCATATCGAGACGTTATTGTACAAATTAGTTGTCTGAGAAACGTGACGTCGTGTAGACTCTTCAAAATTATTTCTCACGAATAAAGAATCACAAGAGTGCAGTTTGGACAAAAATCACACAACGGACTTTAGACTTGAACATCAAAGCCGTACGATTATTGCTTTTTTGTCTGTCCATGTCATTTACCATTCTTCAAACGCTACAGTTGATCAGTTCTAAGCCGGTTTATCCTGACATGACTATACACTCACCTTAATTTACGATTTACTTGTGCAAAAAATTGTAGTGTTTTTCGAAGAAACTGAAAGCTTCAAATTCAGTTTCATCGAAAGATTTTTACGATTTCAGTTAAAAAACATATGATGATTAATTACAAGTTGATTGCAAAAATCGTAACATTATATATGCATTATGCAGAATGGAATGGTTAATGAGTTTATAGTTATGTAGAATTTAAAAACTGTTCTTACATCTTGCATCTGATCATGTCTAGAACTTGCTCTTTCATTTTCTACTTACAAATGTGCCCAGAGCGATAGAAGCCCTGTTTTATTGTCTACGGAATGTTGATTGTGCCAATCTACCATTGTTAAGACGACGATCATTGATCGAATCAGTTACGATCATAGCGATGGAAAAATATCGTGCGTTTTGACGTTCGCCCCAGTCGATATTGGCAAGGGCCGTCGATATCGTGCTAAGAACAAAATAATCATTCTATTTGAGGATCTATGGGTACAATGAATACAATGAAGTACCAACATTTGTAAAAAAAATAACCAAAGATTTTACCGTTTTTATTGCAGGAGATGTTAAACGCTGTGATCAAAAGAATATTGAGAGCCCTGCTATTTTTCCTTAGTTGTTTCATAATTCCCATAACGAGATTACGCGCAGTCTTTCGAAATCGTCATCATTTTCCCACTATCCGCAACGAAATTTTGCTGATGACGGCAACTGAACTCGCGGAAAAAATTCGAAAGAGACAGGCAAGTTTGTTCAATTTTCCTCTGTTTATCGGTACCGTACCCCAGGTGCATTTAATTTACATTTCGATTCGATCTTGAATCCAACGATAAATCAGGTTACGAGCGAAGAGGTCGTATCTATTTACATCGAAAGATGCAAAGTCGTGAATCCCATGATCAATGCCATAGTGGAGGATCGTTTCCGGTTGGCTCTTCAGGAAGCTCGAGAGGTCGATTCGTTTTTGAGCTCCAGTGATAAAAATGAAGAATCTCTGGCACGTGATATGCCCTTACTTGGAATCCCCGTTACCGTAAAGGAAAGCATAGCTGTTAAAGGCGAGTTTGAGAAATAAATGTTCTTTTTTTCATATGCGTACACGGTGGATTGAAAAAATGTCCGTACTGAATTTGGTAGAACTGTAAAAAATGTAATGAGATTTTCCGGAGACAAAATACAGTAGTTAAACAACGATCGCCATTTACATTTCGTTTATAAATAAACAAACTCAATTGTAGTCGTAATATTTAAGAATAATGGCGGCTTGAAATGTAATTTTTTTTGCGACTTTTTTACCGCATGTTTTATTTCAAAGATGAAAACACTATACAATTATTGTTAATCGACTCTAATTTTCATTTGAAATTATTAGTTGTGAGTATTATCAACTCTACCAACTACAGTCGGGTTATTGCTAACACAATTGTTAAAATCATATATACTTTTAAAATTGTTGAGGCTCGATATACTTTTTGTTTCGATAGTAAATTTTTGTTCGCACATAACGCGCGACGCACCGTCGGAAGTGTCAATAGGGAAAATGGAACAGTACAGAGAAAGTGTACAAGTCTTGCGTGGCCTCACCTGCGACATAATGTTTGGACTTTCAGCTGCGAATTCCCTTCGACATTGACCACGCTTGTCATTAGCACAATAAGTCACTTTCCATATTTTTCCTTCCGGCTCTTCAATCATCTTCAATACTAATCCGACAGTTATCTACATTTTTCTGACCAATTTGCAAATTCAATCTTTCCCATTTAACGAAAATGAATGAAAATGGAATTTGCAGTCTGCAAATAAATATTGTAACGATTTTTCGCGACTCACCGTATGATTTTCCTGCCAACAAATTTTGAAATATATTTTTATTCAATACACTTTTCTAGTTTTATGATCTCTGCTTCTTATTGATTAAATTAATTTAATGCATATATTGTCGTTTTTCAAATTGAGATTAACGCAAATTTTTATCTACCTGAAAACCTTAAATTTGCAATTATTTGAAACTTCTTATTATTGTTGCGGATAAAACGTAAAAAAAGGCAAAGAAGTATGTGGCACAGCCGCAATGTTTTCTCTTTTGATGATTTTACCAATTTCAGCGTCGATATCTGAAAAGTTAATACATAATGAATCTTTTTTATCAGCATTGTAAATTTCTCACAGGAACATAGTTTTTAGTACATGTTTGTCTCGTTATTTTCGTGTACAGTGCTTTGATTATGTATAGGGTTTGACTGTGAGAGGTGTTTAAAAAATTTGAGTCATCAATACCGCGATAACGGAGTGGTTGATGTTTTTTCTTTATTTTGCCAGCATGAGCAGCGTACCGTGAATATCGTTTCTTCAAAAATAGAACACTTTTTCACCCACATCGGTTTACAGTGGCAATATCTTACGAACAACTTTAACCTGTTGTCATGGTTTTTTTCACTCGCTCTACTTGCTTACATTCTCGTCTTACCTGTGGTTAGAATGTACTTCTATGCCTGTACGTTCGTGATATCATGGTGAGCCGCAAGTTGAATCGTCACGATGCTTATTTCGATTTTCGTTTGGTAGGGAAGAAACACAACCAGCATACAATATCAGAGTGACATTGAATAAAAGATTAAATTATATCAAACATTGAGGTATCAAAACACGTACTTTCGGAGTAAAACAAAATGCTATCTGGCAGTTGGGAAGTTTTGTAACGGATGTTATCGTCATTTTTGTCACGATTGTAACGCTTGTGTATAATTTTTTTTGCAAACCTACACAATTTTATATACTTGTGTAAATTTTCAAGTTAATCATATTACAAGTATAACAGGAGAATATGCATGGGGAGCGATTTTAATATCGTCAATGATTTTAAAAAACCATCATGCACTTTTTCATGCAACTTTTTCATCATAAATACGTAAAAAATGTACTTGTAATGTACGGATGATCAATGCGCACAACATAATACATTAATAGTCGCGATAGCGACCGAGTACATTTGATTGGACAAAACGGGGTCTACAGACTTTCTTTCACGCGGGAGGCTCTGTTTCTTGTCTGTTTTCAAAACTTCAGTAACGATGTTTAAAGGGTTAATAGACTACAATTTTCGACAGATTGTTAAATAGCCAAATATTTTGTTCACTTCCGACCAAGCGACCGAAGCGAAGTCTGTATACGTTTTTCAGTTTTGCACATTTCCAGATTTTGCGAATAAATCTGAATTATTTTGCCATACAACTATCGCTCTAGTCGACCAGTTCAAGTGACTCTGAATTGTTTTCGATATTACTCGGGTGGCGTTGGAAAACACAGTTTGAGTCATCTTGGTATTTAGTGGACATGCAAGAAATTGTCTCGAAAATCGGCAAAATTGAAATTGATTGTTATGCCTTATTATTCATATTTTGAACACTTATGTCGTTTCATTGAAAGGTGATGGACCGAGCAGGCACAGACGTACCTTTAACGATCGATCTCAATCAATAAATAAATAATAAATTTCGTCGTTCATTAGGTTTGCTTGGATTTTGAATAGATCATGTATGTACACAACTTGTCTCACGCTTTTTGACACTATTTTTCGTATTTTTGTAGTTATTCAATCATAGCCATCATTGAGTCATCATTAACTTCTAAAACGCGTGTGTGAGTTAAAAAGAAATCAACGCTAATAGTATTTCGTTAAATAAAAAATAAAAACGCCTCTGACTAGCGTGATGGACAAAGTTAAAGAGAAAGAAGTTTTTTCCGAGTTAATGTTCGCGTGCATATGGGACGATATTTGTACAGCACATATCGCACGTACGCGTAAATAAATATCATTGCGAGCTGCGTATCAAAAGGAACGGGAGGCGAAAAAGACGAAGACGACGTTTTTCGCTAATGCTTGGATAGCACCGTTCGTCACTTTCGATTTCTTATTGAATGTCCTCGTTGTTCTTCTTCACGTCGTACGGACATAAATGTGAAAAACCTTCCCAGGAATGGAGTATACGCATTAAAAGATACGGCAGACGTTTGCCAAGGATTTCGTGACACAAAGTTGACGTTGAAAAAAATCTTCTCACAAATCGCATAGTCGAAGGTTTTTGGGGTCGATGGTGTTAATTTATGAAGAAGTAAATTGTATTTTTTTCGACGATTTTTGCTATCGTCCAAGACATGCTATGCTACACACTCGCAAATCTTTCATTTGAATTAAGAAAAGTATTTAAAATTGTATTTTTCTTAGATGATTTAAAATTAAATATTCTTTTCTATACCGCCGTTATCGTAATCTTCGATTAATATATTGACAGCTTTAATCGCGTCCTGCGGAATTTTGTAATATCATGAAACATCGTTCTTCAGGGATGAGCTATTCCGTTGGAAGAAAGTGCAAAACGCCTGTAAGAGCGACTGAAGATGCAGATGTGGTCACGAAAGTTCGTCAGGCTGGTTGCATTCCTCTGCTTGTGAGTAATACACCGGAAATGTGTATGTGTTGGGAAACCTACAACAACGTGACTGGTACTACTCGAAATCCTTACGACACACGAAGAACAGCAGGTGGCTCTTCCGGTGGCGAGGTGAACGAATAATACTTTGACAAAATTGATGAAGGTGTTTTTTTTTCAGCCGTCTAGATAAATCTGCGAAATTATAATAATAAAAACTTATTAAGAAACTAAAGTAACTGCAACAATTGAAGGTACGGAATAAGTGATGGAATAATGTTCATTCGAGTTTCTCGTTTTGACGGTCGACACTGTTGAACAACGTGCATGTAATCCTATTTTTTTCAATTAATTCCCTTAAATTTTGAAATCCTAGTTTAAAAATTGCCTCGGTCAGCGACGAATTCGTCGTTGATACAAATTTCACCTCTAATCATTTTTAGGCTGCACTTTTGGGTTCAGGAGCCTCACTCTTGAGCTTGTCTTCCGATATTGGTGGCTCTGCAAGGCTACCCGCCATGTTCTGCGGTGTATTCGGCCATAAGCCAACACCCGGTGAGTGTGAAAAAGTGATAATACATTTACCCACTGATGCTCGAAGCATTAGCATGGTTAAGAGAAAGGAAGAGAAAAAACAATCTTCAATATTTCTTACACCATTATATACGCTGTTTTGTGAATTATGAGCGGTTCAAGGGCAGTCCGAATCTTACATTACAATAAAATGTTGTTAGAATTGAATGTAGCGGCGTATAAATGCATGTAAAGGAAAAATATAACTTTTTGAAAATGAATTTTCATGGAGTTAGTGCCTTGGAATTCTTATGGGTATTTTATTGCGTTTAATTTAATGGATATTTATCGCGGCGAAGGTTTATTCGAGGATGAAAAACAAATTTGATTGCGAACATAATTCTGATGATTTCATCGTTTTATATCCTAGCATTTTGTTAGACACAACGAAAATTGAATTATTATTCATAAGAAACGCAATGAAAGAAAAGTAAAAAGAATCAGCGAGGTTCAAAAACAAAATTTCAAGAACAAGAAAACCAGAAATAGTCTATTTATAAAAAAAAACTTATATTCCCATAATAAGAAAGTGGTATGTTCAAGAAGAACAAAAGTTGAAGTAACATTAGACTTCAGCATGCAAGCGAAGATGATGTATCTTCCAATAATTGTTTGAATCTTAAATTTCTCCACACCACAGATTGGGTCTCGACCGTTGGTCATACGCCAGATTGCGATGACAAAACATGGACGTCATTTTTTACGATAGGGCCAATGGTCAGATATGCTCGAGATTTACCAATTTTTTTGAAAACAATGGTACAATCTGATGTACCGATAGCACGGCTTGACGAGAAGGTATAAATCGCTGGATGAAGTTAATTATTATTAAATTGACTTTAAAAAAATAGAACAGAAGTAACTGACGGATGATGTTTAGCTCGCGGTATCAGACATGAGAGTATTTTATCTAGAGGATGATTGCGGTTCCGGTGCAACAAGTCCTGTGGACCGAGAAATCAAAGCCAGTATCCGGAAGTTGGTTGAATATCTGACGACGTTTCATGGTATTAAAGTTCAAAAGGTGCGTACGTTATAACAAATTGTTTACAGACCCGCGGGAAGTTTTTGTTTTTAGCTGTAAACGACTGATCAATTGACGTTTTTTTCTTTGATGCAGGCCGATATTCAAGGATTGAAAAATTCTTTCGAAATTGGAACGACGATGCTTTTGCGTTTGAATGGAGCCGATTCGATATTCAAAACAGGATCGAATCCTCGTGTGGGTATTTTTGCTTTATACATTTTTGGTACCGAACGTACCAATTTTCATTAAGAAATTTTAATTAAGAAATTGGTGAGTATAGCGGGAGAAATGTTGATTGCATATGTTTGTTTAAAATTGGGATTTTTCTTACAGTGAGGACTCTGAAATCTGGACCTCTCTAAGCTATGGACTTCCCCCTCTTTGAGGAGAAGTTGGGTCCCCACTCTTCACCTTGCCTAGTTCGCCCTCTCTTTTTTTCTCTCTATCTCTGTCTTCTTGCGCATGGCCGGAAAATCTCCCCGTCATGCGCACGGCGACAAAGAGGGAGAGAGACAGAGAAATATATATATATAACATATATATATATGAAGCCGGTTTACTTTATGGTGGGGGCTACGAAAGGCGTTTCCGAACCTCTCTATCCCGTGAGCTAGCAGCTCTGATGAGTCCAGATTTCCGAGGTCGCACTGTAGTTTGCGCGAAATTTTTTATTTTGAATTGTACTTGATATTGGATTTTATTTTCCGTTCCGTGCTCTGTATATTGGTTTGGCGTTAATTTGGTTTTGGGAAAATATCCGGGGCTGATATGAAGAAATTGAATTGAAAATTGAAGAAAGTTGTAAAGTTTAAATACTCATTTGAAGGAGCCTTCATTATGCTTACAATGATTATTAATAAATATTATTGTGTAAATTATTATTTTAAAACCTTAGGATATAATTTTTCGACCAAATTAATTTTTCTCTTTTTTCTCGACATTCTTGATTAAGAGAATAAAAAAGTTATCAAGGCGTCTTCTAGATCATTTTAAGAAGACTTTATTTCTTCTGAAAAAATATCTAACAGATTTGTGCATTTTTGAAATCAGGAATGGAAAAGCGTATTCGTTGAAGTGCTGAGATACATATGTTTTATGTCGCCCCATACGTTTCCCAATGTCGCTTACGGTGTCGTAAAAAAACTTTTTGACAAGCTGCCAGAAAGTCATTACAATCGGATGCTGGAGAAGAATAATGCGCTAAAAAAACAATTTCAGGTAACTCAATGAATTACGCGGAATTTTTTAAATATTTTTTTTTTTAAAGATTCATACGTCACCATAAACACGATAATCAAGTCCAAACAAATGACGTTGATTTGATTGATTTGTAACTTTGCCGTATCCTAAAGTATCCGATTTCAAATGCAGCCAGAGAAAACGTGACCAATATTCTGAAGTATATCTTTCGTTCAATTAATTTTATTGTTCAGAATGTGTTGAATCGACATCAAGACGGTCATCGAATATTTCATGATAATTCAGATTCAGACGTAAAATGTATATGTAAAGTATTTTTCTACACATAAAATTTATAATTATTCCATTGATCATGCATTTCAATAATATTTAAAAAATGATAATGACGATCGACGATATTTTTCCCCAGGATGTTTTAGGTGACAATGGTGTTCTCATATATCCTTCCTTCGTTGGTCCAGCGCATTACCCTTATGAGATTTATCATAAAATTTGCGATGTCGCCTACATGATGATATTCAACGCCCTGGGACTTCCGGTAACGCAGTGCCCCATGGGATTCAACAGAAGTGGTCTTCCGATCGGTCTTCAAGTACACATACAATCATTAAAACTGTTATTACAACATTGTTTTTTACATTATGGCCCAAACATAAAGCATAATAAGTACTTAATCCTTTTGTTTAAAGTTGATCGATTCTTACAATCTTTTTCTTCACAGGTTGTGGCAAATCCGGGTAATGATCATTTAACGATCGCTCTGGCTCAAGAAATTGAACGAGCTTTCGGTGGCTGGCAGCAACCTCCGAGTCACGAAAAAATCATTTGACGGTAGAAGTTATGTTTCCAGGTTAGGGAAAAAATTGAGCGAGTCATCTTTAAAAAGGCCGAGCAACTAATGAGCGAAAAATACATTTGCCTCTCGGTGATTCTTTGCGCTGACGTCTTTTTAGACATTTCGTGAAATGATCAAACGATCTATTGTCCAACACTTTTGAAATCCGTTAAGGGGCCAGCATCCGATCATTTTTTTAATTTTTGGAAAACCCTCACTTTGCAACGTACATTTTGTAATCATTTCATTTACGATTGAAAAAATTACAAAGAAAAGTATTCGAAAAAGGTTCAGCGATTCGACTCCAACCGCGGTTTATATCTTAAAAAAGTCCATGACGTTGGATTTCACAGATGTTGAAAAAAGTGACGGGACGTTGTATTTATAAAGTTATTAGATGCCACTTCAACATTTATATCACGAAATTTACTGGTTTCTGGTTCGTTCATAGTAACCTCGATGCATATTCATTTTTTAACTATTTTTACGAGTGAATAGTTTTGTTTCGTATGAATAATAGTCTATGAAATGAAGAATACCAAGAACCAAGATATTCTTTCAGGCTAGAAAAACAACTTCGCTTACAATATCGAACGAGGCCAATTGGATTATGACGAATAAATAAGCGTTGAATTCTTTTGCCGATATCTTTTGGGATACTCCGTCAAAGGATAAAACAATGAACTATACAAAACATTTAAAGTAACATAAGGGGCAAATTTTTCGTACTTTTTTTTATGAAACTCATATTTTGTAGCATATATTTTGAATAATTTTTATTATGGTTTCGTGTCAAAATTATCGAACGAGTAGTATGTCGTATAAATCTGGCATCAAAGGAAAAGGCAAGAGATGCGTCTTTTTGGCGAGGGCATTTTTACGAGTGTGTAAAAAAAATTGCATTCATAAAAAAAAAATCGAAAGTGATTCAAAGTACACAAAAATCACTTCAACTTTATTCGGTCTCAAGTGATGCTTCACATTTTTCTCCTTGATTCAATATTTGCCACAACCACGATGCATCTCCCATAAATCTTTCACATACATTTCGTATACTCACATTTGAATTGCAGAATTCGACTTTGATTGCAACGTTCAGCGCATTTGGGAATCATAAATAATTCATCGATACTTAGAATTTAAAATTACCTCCCTTTGTTTATTCATCTATAAATTACGGCCGTAAATTCAATGCCATTGTGCCAATGTAAATAATGTTGAATGTTGCCGTTGTTGGTGAATTTAAGAAAAAAATATAGCCGGCTGGCTGTTTTTATCGTCGCTTGATTGCGAGAAAAAATACAATTACAAGCCTCGGTACATTGTTATTTGGAAAATGCTTATTTATTTTTTTGTGATATCTTGAAATAAATTTTTTGCCACGGATCTTTTCTACGAAACCAGACAGAAATCCGAGAAAACTATTTATTTTCAAATTCCTTCCTTTTCGAACCTTGGTATTGTGAGACGCGCAAAATGAAACTTAACTTTTGGGATGCTCTGCATAATATTGACTGATCAGTAACGGTACGAAATCTCAATTGCATAAAGTGAGCCATTCAAAATGAATATAGTCGTAAAAAACTTTGTGCGAGTGTTTAGTGTATCGATGTACATGATTTTACAAAAAAAAATATATATATGACTTATTACAACCGTTGTAGCATGCAGCATGATCATCACTTGTTATCAATTGATTAATATTCAGGAAAAACGTGAATAAATTTACATCGAAATCATGATTCCTTTTAACATTGAAAAAAAAGAATATTCAAAAAATTGCTTATTCATCTTTTAACACCCGTTGATTTTGATAATATACACAGAGGAAAATGTGCGTTTCTAATTACATTTTTTCTTTTTCTCCATTCACTTGTGGGTTTTTGCGGAATCGTTTCTCTACTCTCTTCTCTTTTTATTAAAAATTTGTTTCGCTTTACATTATGTATCTCTTTTTTTATTCGTGTAACTTTGAAAGAATATGGAATACCGATGGATGGCTTTAGAGCAAAAGGTTTTTAGCTTCCTTTTCATGATAATATTTACTTCGTAAAATGAATCATTTGTTAAGGGGGAATTTTCCTGTAATAGTGCACGTTGATTGTTGTATACTCTGTACATGAATTAAAAAAACACAAACTTTCGGAAACTTGTTAGTGATTTTCAAAACACTTTTACTCTACGGAAAATGTATATACGCTATTTCACTGTGACATTCTTTTCTATCTATTTATAGCCCAATCAAAGAAAATGTCGCGAAACAAAAATTTTAATAAATTTTCTTCACAAAAGGGTCTCTGGGTTTGGGAGAATAATGTTCAGATAAAGATCGCACTGCCGAGGTCGATTACGTCGATCATTCTGCTGAAGTTTTGTTTTTTTTAATCATCTCTGTATGACCGTTTTGGTTTTTGCATTTTTATAAAGGCCCACTTTTGCCTTTGATAATCGATATCTCGTGAACTAATAACCATACAGGAATTCCAAGGCCGGTTGTCTTGTCTACCTTTTTCTATGAAATTGCAACTAAATGTTCGAGCCGATGGACGCTGGCAGTGAGATCGTCTGAAAATATTTTTCCAAGCCGAGAGACCCTCGGCTTGGAAAGGGTCGAAGGAAGTTTTTTAAATTTTTGTTTCACAGCGTTTTCTTTGATAGCGCAATAGCGACCGTCAGAAAAAAATGCCCAATAAAATTTCGACTACTGGAGACTTCGAGCTTCGATATGCCTTTTTCCACCTTAATATGATCGGTTTTAACGGAGTAAGAGTGTTACGAAAAACGCTGAGAAAGATCAGAAAAAATGTTTGTTTCTTCAAATTTACGGTTGAAACGTAATTGGTAAGAAAAGTGCTCTGGAAATCTTATTTCGGCAATGTATGAAGCAACTGCATTTAATGAAAATAAAATAATGGCAGGCCCGAGGAATATCTGGCAGAATTTCAGAGATAACATAATTTGGAAGCGATAAAAATGATACTGCTGGTATCTTACTGACCGAGTTTAAATGATATGTCCAAGATGACCGGGATGTTGTGGTAAAGGCAGTTAATGAACTATGACTTTAAATTCAGTGTAATAATACACGATATAGCGTGCTCAGAAATCATTTGACGTTGGGACGCCGAGCTGTTTGGAAGTCGCGTAAAAATAAAAGGTGAGGGTAATGCAAAATTGTTTTTGCGCCAATCACATTTCGTTAATTCGACAGACGTGGGAAACTCATATCCATAGCACTACTTTGCAACAACATCAGAGCGCGTTTTCTGACTCTCACAGTCTCGATCTACTGTTCCACTCTCGCTGTTCGATGAAAATTTTCATTGTAAGACCTCTCGAGTGTTGATCAATTTTTTGTGCCGACTCATACGACAGATCATCAAATCATTCTTCATCAAAGCTCGAAGGTAAGTTTTTATATTGACAGTAATTTTGATTTATAATTTAATGACAATTCTCACCAATGAAACTTTATTCATTTGTTTTTTGTTTTTGATTGTTTTGCCATTTTCGATTGATATCTTTATCTAAATCAATTCTGTCGATTTACGTACGATAACTATACGAGCGGAATTGATTTTGAATTGCGCTATGTTGAAAAATTCAGTAACAATTCATTCATTTTTTAGAAAAAAAAACATATTTTTTTCTTTTTTGTGTTTTTAATCGAAGATTAAATGACGATCAAAATTGAATGGTCTCTCGATAATCTATAGCTGGACATTAAAGGTCTTCATTACCACATATGTGTACTTATACGAAATAAGGTTTATCGGTTTTTAATTTGTTTTTTTTCTCAAAAAAAACGATGAGGAGTGTGATTAATAACCGGCAAGGTGAAATATTTTTCCACTTTTTGCACAACATTCCAAGAACTTTGAGATATCGAAATATTTAACATCGCACGCAGAGTTATTTCGGATTGAGTGACGCAAACATGTGGAGGTTGCAATTTACTGCAATATAATTTGGGGTTTGCTTTGTTTATTAAAAACATTGAAAAAGCGCTCGGAAACAATGGCGAAAATGATCATTAAAAAAAACATTAAAAGATTTTGCAACGCAATGACTCGCATTGAAAGTGTATATACTATTACCGGGAAAATAAACACCTTACTTCGTTCCGAATAACAATTAACGCAATCCACATTTAATGATACGCAAAATGGAATTAAAAAATTAAACAAATATTGAGAAACAATTTTAAGAAAAGATGCGGTTAATTGCGACAAAACTGTTTTCTTAAAAACAGGGTACGGTAGACAATGTCGTAAACAATTTTATCGAGTTTGTTCGAATCAAGATTTAATGAGTTACCAAAATTATCTGTTACGAATTTAGAATAGAGAAATTTCGAATTTAATGCAGGTTGATTTGTAATTACATTATAAGCATCGTGGCCGTCATATCCCCAACAATTATCATTTAAATAAACCGAGTATAGTGTACCTACCATAAAATGTTGCATATTCAATCTGTTTTCAAACAAAACAAATCGAGTTGAAAATTGCATTAGCTACAGTAAAATCGTAGTACAAAGTGGCCAAGTATTTAATTTTCTTTTGAATATTGCTCATTTGGAAAAATGAAATTTGTATCAGTATCGCGGTTATAACTCTCTCGTTTAAAGAATACACAATACAGAACGGCGAAAAACGGGTTTATTCATAAATTTTTTACGGAATTGAGATTACAAAAATTTATATTATTGTTGACGCATTGATCTTTGGTCCGAGGTCGAGCGTCAATGTCAGCGCGGTTTAACAATGCTTTTTACACAATTGTCCATATATGTACATAATCTTTAACGATCGTGCTGTAATCGAGTGCAATGCAATTAAAATTCCGAGAATCATCTTCCTAAAAAATGGCTGTAAAATCATCGTTGTAATTATTTACCTTTCTTGGGAAGATAAACAATGATTATGAACAAAAATTTGCCTCTTCTGAATATATTAGTGGAAATACACAAAGATTTTTATTCACTGTCCAGGTGCATACGATACCCATAGGCATAGGCCATTATACATTGCGCACAATAAACAGCTGGTGAGTGAAGATTGTGGAGAATTTTTTTTTTTTCATTCACATTCAATATTTTCACTGTCAGGGGTACACATCGCCCGAGTGTTTAATATCTGACAATTTATTCTGTCTCGGCGACAAAAAAGAAGCTCACCTTGTTCGAATGAACTTACGCGTGTTCATAGTGCGTTGGAAAATAATACACCGGTATCGTTTTATATCAACCTGTTCACGTCATCGCATCACTTTTGAGATATATTGATATACAGACTCAACTAGGCTCGGCTGTGGATTTGCTGATATATTTTACGAATTCATTACAATGCAAGGTCCGATTCTTTAATTAAATCGATCGGAATATACACTGTGTTTCACTGACAATCACAGACGTTATTCAATCATTTCGTAGGCATTTTTTTTTATAAACTAATTATTTTCATGGAAAGCTGGCAATGACCCACTGATTTCCATATTCCCTTCTTTTCACATCGTGCCCGATAATTTATTCAGTAAGGTTTCCGTTCATGAGCATTACGATGTCATTACAATATTACGTCGGAAATACGTAATCTTCGTACATTGACCGGGAAAAATTAACATTCGTAAAAAGTAGACATTGAAGATAAGGAATAAGTAAAGAGATTAATGACTTATCAATGCGGTTGGCATTGACATTGGGTTCGGAAAAATTAATAAGGTTTTGCGATAGCCTGCTTTCTGTCGATGTTGAAAACACAGTATAAGCACAGATTAATTATGAGTTTCATTTGGACTTTTTGTCATGATTAATTCATGAGCGCGCGTGATGGGCAACTTCATCATTCCTGCAAGTCGTGGTGAATAAAAGAAGCACCGGATATGTGAATAAATATTGGTAATAGTGATTTGCAGGAATTAAGAGAATACAACAACCAGAACTTCGAAATGACAACAGCACGAAAGTGAAATGATGTTTTTTTTTTCGTTTTTCTGATGAACGAAAAATCGTATGGAAACACAGACAGCATTCACGTTCTATTGCATCAGGGTATTTGCAATTTTCCGTGGAATTTAGGTCGAACGTTGCCTGGCCGAGACCAACGTCGCGGATCATACCAGTCAATTTCCTATTATAGGTTATATGTGTGCAAATACATCTCGTTGTCGTAAAAGAATTTACCGTAACGGGAATTACTGCTAATTGCGGTGAAAATTTATACGGAACTACCCGAGCATTTGCTGTTCTCGGCCAGGACCAATGAACTTTCGAATGTACACGGATTTTTGTTTACATTCACATGACATTGGAACTTCCCGCCAAAAGTGATGATTCGCGTTTCCACGTAATGAAAACGGATTTTTTACCGTGTTTTTATAGTAATTGAATATGTCCGGCCATAGTTCCTATCGCCACTTGAGTGAAATTTAAACAAAAAAAGGTTTTTTTTCACAATTTTCATTCTGGTGGATTTACGTATATCAGAGGCGTGATTTCTTACGTGTAGAAAATTAATATGCTCTTCGATATATACATATAGATTGAGGCATGGATATGCGGCTGTATAAAATCTGAATTCAGAATTGACCCAATGTCACGGACAGTTTTTTGTCTCGTTGCTCCCCGTATCGATTTTACCGATAATTAAATGTTTAATCGGCATGAAATATGCATGAATTGGTCGAAGGTCAATGGAGTTTACCGGATCACGTACGTAACATATCGAGTATGGATATTGAACGCGATTGACGTATAGGATCGAAAACGTTTTTGACATAAAATGAAAAGTACATCGCGATCGAATTAACGGTATTGTGGTTTGATGGGTTTTTGAAAATAACGCCACCACAATTCCTCGTTCGATACAGCTCTACATCTACAGTAGTTGCAACGGTAATAAAATGATATCGATCGATCGGTGGTATGATCGTGCGATGATCGGAAAGTACCACAATTATCTTTATTCCATATTGTCATTCGATCCTCGAAGTTCGACCGGAGCTTTACGATATACGCAGAGACCACCGTGAATCTTGGCTAAAATGCAAACGCACCAACCTGCAATTCAATGTGGTATTATACCGCGACGCCGTACAGAATTTTAACGCAGGCAATCTTAAATAGCACACGATCCATAAATAGACATCTATTAGATGAAAAAAAAAGTGTGTAACTTTTCACAGACTATAAGCCAACATCGTTTTCGTCGTTACATTTTTTATATCTGCATGTAAAACGCTCTCATTTTTTATCGATATAAAGATTATTTTATCGATACAAAGATTATTTTACCTGACGAAGAGAGATATGTATAGCGGATCGGTAAAGAGAGATGGTCCGTGAGCTAAGATTAGTTAGTGCAAAATGTGAATTGTATGTGAAACGTCAAATCTGACTGTATTGAAAATTCGCCTGACCGGAATTGTTTTTGTCGCATACCACTTTTGTTACAAGGAATTTTCGTGAAATTTTCTTTTAGCCTTTTTCGATATACCGATTTTTCTTGACTTTTCCTTCCGTACAATTTGAATAAAAATATAGTAACATTTTCTCGCGCGCTTCCCATCAGAATTTTGGGACAAATCAATGAAGTTGGAAAACTGTCAGATTTGGGGTGGTGGTTAGACACGTTAATTCTTCTTCCCGTACAGAAACAGTTTAAATACAGAAAACAGTCAAAGAACGAATGTTTCAACGTCATTAAGGTTACCGTTCGAAATCAAACAGTATTAAAAATATTGGCTCGGTAAAAAGCGAGAAAGAATGGCCTGGTTCATGGTCTAAGCTAGCATGGTCGAAGAACCGAAAAGTATGATACCGTTGTTACTGCCAATTAGGTACTTGACGCTTCTTTATGATTGAAAGTCGCTCATGTATATCGCACCGAATTTGATGGCGAATGAGTCAACGTAACTCGTTGGCCAAGTTTCGACACGATTTAATTGACAATTGCTCCAGGGTAGACAATGTGTAATTCGTGATAGGAGAGACATACCTGTGAGCATTTCCTCAATAATTTTCCACTTTCTTATTCAGTCGTAAAAAACGCACCTTTTCGCTTCGTTACACGTGCCCGCGTTTCGGCTCACGAACTTCATATCCGTATTTGCATATATCGATGGTTCAACATCATAAAAGTGTCGAATGATTGTTCGACATGCGTGGAATATGTTTTTTATTGCCGAGTTAAAAAAAAGAACATTAGGGTTTTCAGACAACATTTATTTTTGTATTGTCCACAGTGAGAAGCTGATAATACATGTATCGAAAGACGAAATTCCACGTGAGTAGAAAGATTCTAGCCTAGTTATAGACTCGGCTCATTGCAATTGACAATTTCCCATTTAAATAACAGGGTACAACATATTTTCGCGCTCGACGACGTATCATTTTCCTTCGCCCACAACATTTTTCTTGTTAAACATGATTTTCACGACTTTAGAGAGCATTTTTCGCAAAAAGGTCTTCAGAATTGCACCATCGATACTTTGGGAGTTACACGGCTTCTAAGAGTTTTCAAGATAGCTGCGATTATGGGATGAGATATGTAAATAAGCTGATCATAGTCTGCAATTTTTGTTCCAAGCATAAAATTCTCATTAGTTTTATGTGATTCATGGAGGATAGAAATTATTTACGTAGATAACGTGTTTTTAATTTTCTCGCATTTATTCAATTTTCCGCGCCTTCTTTGAAACTTATTATCGTCGCGTCTCAAAAAATTGATGGAGCTCGTTTGGCTCTGGGAAACTCTTCGTAGAGAATCTTTTGCGCAACAAAGTCGTAAAGTTCTTTTTTATAAACACATTTTTTGACCAGACGAAAATGGTACTGACTTCGGAAACTTTTTCTCCCTGTGCGCTATGAATGTCGAATTGAATGTGTCGACGAGTTTAGTCTGAAATCGAGCTGGATTTTTTTTCACTCATGTAAAAACGTCTCATTCAATAAGTATTATCAGGTTCTCGGCGTGGACAAGACAACAAAAATATTGCCTAAAACTGAAACACCCTCGTACAAGTACCCTAAGAGACTGCAAGATATTTATAAAAAAAAAAAAGAAAGAACAAGTCTACCGTAAAAACGGGAAAATGCGATTAACATTGGTTTTAGTTTTTAGGCGTTTTTAGGCTTCCAGATGGACGTCGTATTCACCAGCGTTTTGCCGACGTTTCGCAAACGTTACGATCTGCATTTTCATGACTTGCGAGCTAGATTTTGAAGCTCTGCGGGTTCAGATTGTTCTCAAAATGCCGGTCTTTACCGGTTCTGGATCAGTGAGACGTTTTGGTTGAATGCACCGGCAAATGGGGAGTCGGCTTTTTAATTGCTCAGCCGGTCGATTAAAAAACCGTTTTTCAAGATTTTCAAACCTTCTGGACGGTTTCTAGAAAAGAATCTGTCCAAAGTGGCTGACCTACTGGTTTGATCGAAATTGATGTAATCTCCTGTTTCCATCCAATATGTTCCACCGATTACCGTTTATGTCGATCTTTGATGATTTTCGCTGGTGAACGCCGTCTCCGTTCGAGAGACTACCGCGTATATATATTTCGAAAATTGAACAAATAATCCGAGACGAATAGTTCTTTGGGATTATTTCATATTTTGCTCACGTTCGATCTCACCGAAACTGAATTGCACATGTGTAGTTGCGTTTTCGCAAGTGGCAGTATCAACATTGAACCGCCGGTATGTGTCCAGCTTTCGCTTTTACGACTTGGCCATATACTGTAATGTCTTCCCCTTAAGCCTGCAGGAAAACTATGCGAGTTGATTTGCAAAGTGATAATTATTCGTGGATGTAAGTAGGTTATACCGTTTTTAACGTAATACTGCCTACTTCACATTAGCAAAATGATGAATCCATGAGAAATAACCAATAGCCATAGCACCGTGTTATGATCAATTTACGTTTGGAATTTAACACACCGATAACAATACAGATAATTATATCGATTATTTCATGAACTAATAACAAGTGTTGTACTCTTTTTTTTGCAGTCAATAAAGCGTCATGGAGTGGATGTTGCGGATGTTGTCTTACCTAGGAATCATGTTGATGAAGATTCTTCAGCCATTTTTCTGGTATCGGGATCGAAACGAACCACCGATCTTGCCACCAAACACTAATCCTCTCCTTCGATTGACGGCTTGTGAGATCGCCAAAAAGATAAGAAATCGCGAAGTGAGTATTTTCAAAGTTTAATTTCTCAATATAAAATGCGTGCTTGTTAAAATTTTGAATAACCGAGTAATATAATCGTTCGATGCGAGTTACATCACACTGCCCTTGCTCAAACCGAGAATGCACGTAATTGCGTTGCTTTTTTCTCCATTTTTTGCAAATCGCAGCCGAAGACGATAATATATTTTCCGAATAACTCTAGACCATCTTGTGCAATATCGGATCACGAGGAACTTTGAATAATCGAAAGATATCGTGAATCGAAATTGCTGACATCGTTATATCGGCATAAAGACATTGTTTTTTTATTCTTCGTTCTTACAACTCTGACATACCTAATGACCTTATTACCCAGTTATATCTTCAACGATGATTATTTTTAACAATCGTTGCATCCGATTGAAGATGAAGAGCGAGACGGTCGTAGAGGCTTACATAGAACGAATTAAGGAAGTCAATCCGACAGTCAATGCCGTGGTCGAAGATCGTTACGAGGCTGCCTTGAGCGACGCAAGGCTGTGCGATAAGAAATTAGAGGCGGGTGAAGTCACGAAAGCCCAGCTCGAAATCAAAATGCCGCTTTTCGGTGTTCCGTTTACGGTCAAGGAAAGCTGTTCCCTCAAAGGTACCGCAAAAACATAAAAACTGCAGCGTTACTTTTCTTTTGGTCCTTCATTTATTTTTCCCAATCATTCCGACAAAAATCATGATTACTGTGCACAAAGAACACAATATTTTTCAGAGTATGTCCAATGTTGTTGACTGCATGAAAAAAATGAACTTTTTTACACAAAAACATCACAACTTCAACGTTACTTTTCTTTTGGTCCGTTATTTATTTTTCCCAATCATTCCGACAAAAATCATGATTAATGTGCACAAAGAACACAATATTTTTCAGAGTATGTCCAATGTTGTTGACTGCATGAAAAAAATGAAGATTTTTACACGACGCGTGTTGTTTAAAAACTGTTTATTTAGGCCTCAGTCATACAGGATGTACATTGGTGAGGCAAGGGATCAAGGCAACAGCCGATAGTGCGATAGTAACATCGATGAAAAATGCCGGTGCAATACCTCTTTGCGTGACAAATACGCCGGAACTTTGCAGTGGCCTGGATGCAGCGAACTTGATAGTTGGTAGAACTTCCAATCCATATGATGCTAGACGAATTGCCGGTGGTTCGTCCGGTGGTGAGGTAAAATAAATTGCTGAATGATCATGAATTACCGCAATTTTGTTATTTGTTGTTTGAATTCGGAACACAGCCAGTAATACATAGTACAGTCCGACCTCCGAATAAGAAACCAAAAGCCCCCAAGGGGAAGAGTTTTTCGTATATCGCATACCTTTAATGAGAGGTTCTGGGGAAAGTTTCTTATTGCCGGGTTTCTTATTTGGAGGTCGCACTGTTGGTCATCAAAGTTTCTGCACATTCAACAATGTGAAAAAGTGTGTAATTTCGAGACGAGGCTTGAAAAAAGCGCCCATAACTAATTACAATCAGCGCCCTCAACAGTAACTGAAATTGAACATTTACAAACAATAAGATTTGAGACGACAGACAACTGGTCTTCTTTAAAAATGTCTACCCGAATGAAAATATGAAGAATACTGATTTGGATTTGTCATTCAAAATCATTTCGTTTTATTTGTTTGTAATGAAACTAAATTGTAACAAAACTATTCATAAAATTGAAAAATGTAATTAGCGATTTTTTCATTTAGAAAGTATGGATAATAGTTTGACCGGTTTAATTTTATGAAAATTTCATCTGTTGGCTTATTAGTTCAGTAAAACTAGCCCAGAGTGGCTGACTACAGTCATATTTCCGGAATTTTTAACGAATTTTTTTAATGCTAGTTTCACTTAAAAAAAATCTCTCAGCCATTGCTTCTCAAACGAAGGATGTTCATGAAAATTGTATGTTGAAAAATTTGGTGGTTATAGAACTTCGTAACTGTAAAATATAAAATCTTATTGGACCATTTAATGAAAAAGAAATAACGTATCGGGAAACTTGATTTACAAAAGTAATGAACAAATTTTGCGGAATCAGCTTGAATCAAACTAATTATCATAGGGTGCTCTATTGGGAGCTGGCGCTTCGTTGATCGGTATCGGTTCGGATATCAGTGGATCGATTAGAATTCCTGCTCTTTTCAATGGGATTTTTGGACATAAACCAACACCTGGTGAGTTTTATTATTAAATCTGTTCCTTTCTTCAGATGCAAATCAGTAAAATTCTGTAAGTAATCATGAGTCATCGTCGAGAACGTAACAACATTTTTATGTCGACGAAATTTTAGAGCTTAAACCGTCGAATAGAATTTTTTTAAATAATCGTTAAATAAAAAATTTTGCTATCTAAACGTCATAATAAAGACACGATAATAATATATTGATCTTTAGAAACATTTGAGATGAAAAAGTCGTTTTTCATCATCCTGTTATTCCTTATGATGATTTTTATTGCCAGAATGATTTTTATTGAACTTTAGGAATAATACCACTCACCGGGCATTTTCCCACGACCGACGATGAAGAATTTCAAAAGATTCTTGTCGTCGGTCCTATGGCACGGTACGCGGAAGATCTTTTTCTGGCAATGAGAGTTATGAGCGGTGAAAAATCCAAAATTTTACGATTCGACGAGACTGTGGATTTGAGCAAACTCCGAGTTTTTTATGTGGACGATGCTGGTAAATCGTTCGGCACCGAGCCTGTTGATATGGCATTGAAGAAAACCGTAAGAAGAGCTGCGAATCACATGAAAACTTGTGGCTCTCAAGTCAGCGAAGTAAGCAGAATAAACTTGTTAAAGGCGTGGGGCTTCGGCAGTCGCAAACGTTGACATAGTACAGTCGCAGCACTCTCGTTGAAAAATTAGTTCCAAATATTTTCAGACCGTGAAGTCTGAATATCGGTAATGAATTTTGATGAGATGTTGAATTATGAATACTATATATCTTTGGTTTATTATGGCCAAAATATAACGATAAAAATAAGAAAAAGCGTGTAGCAAGGCAGCAGTATTTTCCTTACGCCTTTCGAACTTTCGGCGTTCATATCTCAAAAGTTTATAGTAAAAAATGATGAATCTTTTTCATCGTCATCGTAAATTTCTCATTTATTTTGCGTAGTCTTTAGTTTGTACGTGCCTGGTCCTTTTTTATACTCGGACATGTGATTACGTACAGGGCGTATGCGAGGCGTGTTAAAAATGCCAATTTCAGAGAATAGTTCAAGATTAGAATTTTCGCATCATTTATCGTAATTTTTCAAGGCACCTCTGGGTTCGTTATGGGAAACTCTGGAAATTACGGTGGCCATGTTCTTCTCGATAAATAAAATACCGCACTTGTTGATCAATCCAACTGATCCCAAGGTAAACAAATATCGCAATCAAGTGATCGCTTATTCTATTCTTTTTATTTCGGATTTTTTTTTAGGCAGACATTAACTCATAGGCAAAACATAATTTTTTTAGCACGAATGCAATGGCCCAATTGAATTCCTCAAAGCTCTTTTGGGCATGTCGCAATACACGAAATCGGCGATATTTATGAAAATGCTGAAGGATACGAAAGGGTTCATAACAGAATCGGCGAAAACGAATTACGTGAAAAAGGGCCAAAAACTCCGAGGGAAGTTTCTCGTAAGATTTACGCCAATTTCCAACCATTTTTATTATCGATTTTTTTGTTTACTTCAATGTTTACCATTTTACTATAAAACGACATAATTTTCATCATACTTTAGGATATGCTTGGCGATGATGGTGTATTATTTTATCCGACGTTCGTATGTCCAGCACCGCCACAGGGAAAGATAATATTTCAAGTGCCAGCTGGAATGTACTGCTCACTCGTGAATGTATTTGGATTTGCAGCGACGCAAGTTCCTATGGGACTTAACAAGGACGGTTTACCCATAGGATTTCAGGTATAGGATTTCAGGCAGCACGTTCAAAACTATTGTAATAAACGAACTATAGAAAATATCATTCGTATGAATTGATCGACAAAAGTGTATCTGAATATTTGCTCAAAAAAGTTTAGGATGATTGACCGAAAAACTTCGAGTACTTAGCAATGCTATAAAATACTGGAAGACCCGTGGGTCACCTGGAAAATTCCAAATACATACTCGAATTTCAAATGACAACAGTGTGAACAAATTTTCGACGAATCGTCATGATTAAGAAAGAATCGGTATACACTCAAAAAACAATTTTTTTTACATCTGCAACAAGGTTTTGGTTATGCTTTTCTAAATATCATGCAATCAATTTTTGGTTGAACAATCTTTCGAAAACATGTCCATACTGTACATACTATTCAAAGTATCCTGAATATCTTCGAGTTGATTGATTTTTAATATTTTTATAACTTTGGCAAGTACGGAAAATTTTCGTTAGAATCAGCCCTCGCTATGATCCTACAGCAGTAACATCCTCCAACAAATGTTCCGTTACCTTATTATTTTTTTTGGTAATTTTCGGAATTATTTCTTTGAACTAATTGTAAGTAAATTTCTCAATGTGCGATGGGGCCGAAAATACTTAAGCTCCCTATGCAATTGAGCAGAAAATTCTGTCGATCGCTTTGCTGTACAAAATTCTAATGAGGTTTATTTATTTTGCATAGGTGATAGCTGGTCCGAATCAAGACAGATTGTGTCTCGCTGTAGCGAGGGAATTGGAGAAGCGATTCGGTGGTTGGATAGCACCTTCGGCCGTTAATGCTCTCGCTTGAAATGAATACATTTGAGCGATATAACGCCAACTGCTGTTTGAAAATCGAGAGGAAATATCTTTTTTTTTTTAAATTGTTTATCCAATTGGAACCTCGAACATTTTCTTGTGATAAGTTGTATTTACAGCGACTATACATAAATATAATATGTATATATAGTAAAAATATATTAAAAACATTCCAAATGTTGATGGAAAAACAACTCTACGAAGAAAAAAACTCAAACCATTTGAGTGAACGATTGTGGTAACCAAAGAAAAATGGCAATGTTCGCAAAAAGGAAAACAAAATGGTTGTCACTGTCCGCACCATTGCGTTACTTCGAGTACGAATCTGTTAGATTGTTGGAGTACCGCGATGTTATCTTTGTCGGTGTCAAGAAAAAAAATCAGCGTTGAGAAAATGTCGAAACTGAAATAATTAAATCGCGCCATCATTTTGTAAAACGGAGAGCGCGAATCACTCAAATTTATCGTCACATTCGTATTTTTCCATATTTTTTGCGATACATACCGAAAAAGAATTTTCTTGTAAGCTCGAATTGCGAATTTCTGATTTTTTTTGTATAGAACGGATACTTTTTTTTAACTAATGGTGATAATGGATGTGAAAATTACTTTTTCATTTTCCGATACGATGTCGGATATCTACAGTAAAAAAGGATTTTTCAGTTTCGCAAAAGCTTGGGATTGCGATTATTGGAAATAGGGTGTGTATTTAGGGGAATATTCGGCTACATTTGCAATCGCGTACGCACCGTGTAACTTTGCGTCCAGACACCGCTGCCATGATAGTATAATTGTAGTTCACTTTGAATGTTCCGTTTTACTTTACAAATTTAATTGAAAATTATTTGTAAATTATTCATCAAAGTAAAATTCTGAAACCGTAAAAAAGCTCATGCAATTCAACGAAAAACTTTGCTGCCGGTACGAAACTATCCGTCTCGTCAATATTTTTTTTTCCGTCATGAAAAAGTACTCTTATTTTAGGTCTGAAGGAATTTACAAACATGCAAAGGACCGTGTAGATTTACACAATAATGATAATAAATTCAATGCGATTTCACTTTATTGTTGCTAATTATTTCACACAATTCTTGCGCACGAGACGTGTGTAAAATGTTTGCAGATGTAACAATAGTCCAAGTATGACGCTGTCACTCTTTCAGCAAAGATTTCCGGTTCTAAATAATTCTATATTTGTTTTGGAAACACTCTCTCGCCCATATTTTGCCGATTCTCATTGGAATCTTATAAATACTTACGTCTAATTGAATATATGAGAAATCACTTAATTTTTCTCGCTTTTTTTTAAATTCTTAACAATTATATATTTAGCCGAAAGAATACCGTTAACGAGGAAAAAAAGGAACAGGAGAACACCAACAAAAGCTTCGGTTTATTCAATTTGTCGTGTCAATTCTATCGAGTTACTCTGATTTGCGATAAGACAAAAAAAATTACGAATTTTTCAGAAGGCACTTTTTACCGTTAGCAGTTTGTGTGTGTGGAGTCCTTAAAAGACAAATCGTGTTAGCTAACGTTAGCGGAACTGATAACGATTGGTAAGCAGTTTTGTGTATACCTAATGTGTACCTGACGGTACCTGATACCTGAGAGGGTGTTCTAAAACTCGATGTAAATCGTTTAAAGTAATCATCTGAAAAAAATTTCGTGTCGAAGTGTATCTCAGTATTTTTTTATACGGCCAAAACCTAATTAGCTATTAATCGTCAAAATTTAATCCAATCGGACGCTGAGATACATTGAATATCTCGATCCAACGATACTGACATCTCAACGGGGATTCATTGAGATATTGGTAAGTCGACATCCATTTTTGCGACACCCTTTGCGACATCAGACTTGTATACAGAGCGAGACGACCACTTTTAGCAGTAAAAATGTTGGCGCGCCTGTTAGACTCGGGGAAAACTTTCCCTACAAAAGTTCAGAGTGGGTTATCGAGTGGTGACTACGAGATTCATTCGTTTGGAGATGCTTCGGGGATTTCAGGGTCACCTGCATTTTTTTAAATGGGAGCATCGTGTTTATTCTTCAGAATTTCATCAGAAAACTGGAGAAAAGTTCACGCACTATATTTCGAAAAAACCTATGAAAATTTAGCCCAAAAATGGCGATAAAACGTAAATTCCCGTTCACTAGAATAAGCTCATTGCTAAGTTTACTAATAGCTAAACTGCGCGCTTGACGCTTGTAGATTGGCCAGCTCAATCGCCAGACTTTACATCACCAACCTTTTTTTTATGGGAACTTTGAAACACGTGGTGTACACCTAAGTGTGCAACTACTGCGCAACGTATTCAACGGTGTATAATTACAGAATGTTCGTTAATGCAGAATGAAGTGTTTTGCATCATCTCTCAGGCCGGGTGTAGGCTACAGACAGTGAAATTATTGTTTTATCGATTTTTTTGCTAACCGATATTTCGGTAACGTTTTTTTCAGGTCTTCGGTAAAATTCTGGAAAAAATTAAAATTAAACTCGCAGCGACGCCAATTGACAACCTAGTGCAAACCGCGTAATTTTTGGAGGGAAAGTTTTCTCTCGAGTCTCATGATACATGACTGAATATTTCTACTGCTAAAAGTTGTCGCCTCACTCTGTATATACACACATATATATATATACATGTATATATCGATATACGCTCAAAAATTACGATATACAAGGCAACGTATTAGGAGGAATGCTTTTCCTTCACCTTTCTTGCAGGTAATTGTGAAAAATATAATTTCATCATTTTTTGCGATCACCAGGTATTATATAGGGTTTGCCACCGTGACGTTCCCACTCACGATTGAATTCGTGTTCGAGTATCTCGGCACCGCGTTTCCTCGTCAAACCGGTCTCGTCCAGGCTCAATTCGCACATCTGCATGTCATCGATACCTGGTGTTACAAAAAAGAAAACATATGTACATGGAAATCGAATGAAAAATCTTTTCCATTTTATACGAATAATACCTCCCAAAAAAATTCGTTCCCTGCGAGTGGGTAAAGTTAATTCAAATGCTTTTTTTCCCATTCATTTGCCTTTGTTATAAAATTTATATTCGCTCAGGTTTCAAAATGACTATTATTTTGAATTGTGAATCTTAATTTTCAAGTGGATCTTAACAAATTTACTGATTAACATCTCGTACTTTTAACGTTAGCGGCGGTTAAAAATTATTTCCAAGTAGTTTCAGACTTTAAAGCCTGGAAACCGTTAACATACCGTTATAAAATGTTAAATTTTGTTCGCAAAGTATACATTTCAAATATGTTATTATTATCAGTACGGCAAAAACAAGGTACGCAGCACGGCCGAACTGTCTTTTCGCCATGACTTTCGAACTCTCGCCGTCCATTTTTCAGAAAGTTAATGGTGAATCATGATGAATCTTTTTTTAGCAGTATTGAAAATCCATAGTGTATCTATGCATAGTTTTTAGTTTACACATCTGTCTTGTCATTTTTGTTTCTAAACAGATACGGATCGATACATTTTTTGTTTTGTCGTCATCATATGAGCAGAGAACCGTGGATAATATTTCTTCGAAATTAAACGACTTGTGTCGCAGATCGGTTCACGGTAACACCAGAGCTATAATTGCTGCTTTATTTGGCAACGTATTTTTATTTCGTACTACAAATCCATTTACTTGTTATATTGAAACTATAAATGCGAAAGTAAGGCTGTTTATGTCCATTTTTTACTGCTAAATCGCTAAACGAACATCGAGTACATTGAGCCGGGAGATAATTTGCGTTTCAAGGACGGACCATAGGCAACCTTATGAAAATCTCTATATCGCTATGTTCTGTGATCAATTTTAAAAAATGAATACGCACTGTCAACTACACGTTATTTTGTTTTCTTTCTTTACAATTTTTTCTAATAACAATCCATTCGTTTGTTTTGAATTATTGACTCAGATATTCATTTATGAGTACGTTTTCTCGCGAGAATTTTTTTTTACAAGAATATCTTTTGTCTTCTTCTGATAGCCGGCGTGTCGCAAGCCCGATCAGATGTTAAAAAAGTACTAATTCTGAGCGGATCAAGTCACGGGTAACAGATATTTGTATATAAATGTTGATGTATAGTATATGCAAAAAAGTACGTACCAGCAACGAGAAGAATCGGTGGTTTGTCAGGATGAAGTTCCATTTGTCGTGCTACATATTGACCGTCGAAATGAGCGTACCACCATCCACGTTTGCCCCCAGCGTTTGGGGTATCCGGTTGACCTGCAGTTGCAGGACGTACGAATGGAATTCGGAAGTATCTTTGTGAAGATTCGACTATCAGCTGTTTGGTTGGTGTACGTGGCGTTTTTGCTGTTAAGACAAATGAGACAAAAAAAAGTATAAATCAAATGGAGTAAACCGGATTAAACCTCGACGTGTACACTATATAGTCCTTTGAGCAACAGCCGACATTTCAATTTCGATTATCTCCGAAGTAAATAAATGTAGAGCTTCCGCTTTGTTCATTGGAAAATCTGTGTACAAACTAAAGTTGGCCTGTGATCAGTACACAGCTTCAATTCCTTACGTCCGAAATTTAAGGGCTCAGTATCTGCACGGCACTGGCGTTTTTGCAAACCATCCGCCTATTTTGTTTGACTTTTTCGTACGATATTTCTTTATCTTCAACATAAAATGCAATTTTCCTGCAATCTATTTAGAGCCTACGACAATATTCTTATATTAAGTTGTCAGGTCGCAATTTATAGAAATATGAAATCCTTCATGATATATTATATGATCATGAAGGATTTTTTTTCTGTCGTAACTTTTGCAAAATTATTCATTTTCAATCGAATCCCCACTTTCGATATTTTGCTCAAGATATTTTAATTTTTCCATTAAAAGCTTTGGAAAATGTGACTCTTTTACTTTAGAAATATGGCACTTAGACTCTGAGGAGTTTAAGTGTCATTATTCTGTAGAAAGTCTGGAGAACTTTGAAATCTTAAACTGTCGTTTAAAAATTCAGTGTTCACGGTGAAGCTGGAAAAAAGTACAGTTCACACGGAGGACAAAAACTCCACTGTAAAACCGCAGTAGTAACAAAATGAAAAAAATATTACGATTATTTGGCGGTGCTATGAAAATCTGATAGAAATAATTACGCGGGAATTACAGAGTACATTGATTTCGAATAAAAACGTTATTCGAAAGTTAGCAAATAAATTTGTAAACATATTGTTCGCCAAGCAGGTACACAATTGCCTTTTTATTCCCGTTAAATTAGGTTATCCATTTTTTTCAAATACGTATGAATTTTCCTTATAATTTTCCCATTTTTACAAAACTGGTTACAGTTTTTCAAAAATTTATAAGAAATTTCGAATTCCTAAGTTATGTTATACATAAAATACATTAATGCTTGTGTACCGACTCAAAATTTTGTCAGTACTTGATATCGCGACAATATTAATTACCTGCTTCCATGATGGACTTGGGTGCTCGCTCATTCTCATCCATAGTCGTACGCCTACGATTTCTCGCTTTCCAAGCGTGATAAACTTTCAGTCTACGATGAAACTCGTGTCTGCAAGCCTTAAGTGTATGACAACATTTAAGTTTTCAAACAAAAAAAGCAATAACATTATTTATTCGAAAATCAAGGGTAACATTGAGATTCGCAGTCGTATAATTTTAGATGGTGACGTTTCGAAAGTAAAAGTTGGTGTAAAAAAAGTGTACCTCGAGTAGTTCGATGTCGCAGGACGTGTTTATGGCGTCCCGAAGTTCCGAATATTTCCATTTCGATAGATCGCATTTTTTATTCGTCATCATTGCTTGATGGTTACGCACAGTTTCCGACCTGCCCCAAAAAAGACATTTTAAAAAATTCTCACAACGAATCGGATGAATAAAAGAATCCGGGCGTCGGTGATGACAGACAGGGAACGCGAAATGTAATAAACCGATAACGGGAAATTGACACTAATTCTTTTAATGCAAATAAAATGAGTAGAAAGAGAATGCAACAGAATGACCAACGGAATAGAAATAAAAGTAATAACACACGAGTTTGCTGGTTAGCGAGAGAACATGGGAGACGTACATGGGTGCATGCATGATTAGTGGTTGAGTGAGGAAAAAACGTGTTGTGTTAGAACTGTTTTTGAAAAATCGTTATTATTTTTCCATGCCAAAAACCTGTAAAGTTAAAATACCTTATTAGCCTGTTGTTGTTTGTCGGCGGAGAAACCCGCACGTCCGATCCGCTGTGCAATTACAATAATATTTTAAGCATGAATTCAAATTTATCTCTTTTTTGTTTATCTTTTTTTTATTCCGTCCAGAGCGTAGGAAACGAATTCAACGACGTGTAAAAAAATATAAAAAGAATAATAATTGTCTCGTGTAAATTCTGTATAATGAAAAGGTGCAAGTGACAGGTGAGACACAATGAGAATCTGTGAGGAAAAAGATGTTGTTTTTAACCTTCGAACAGGCGGTGGTGAATCCTCGACTTGACCGTTTGACTCTTGGGCAAGTCTGACAGCTAAATCGTGATCTCGTCTTTCTTGTTCGAGAAGCTCCCGATAACGACTTTCCTCTATTGCTTCTTTCTCTAGTTGGGCCTGGAAGCGTTTTAAGATTGATAGGGAATCTTATTCATGATTTTTGCATCAAATGATTATGCTGATTGTTTTGTGTAATTTCCATTTGTGATAAGTATATTTACTGAGAAAATTGATATTATTAATTGAATAAGCAATTCGTTCTGAAGAAGTTAAGTAAAAAATGTTAATGAATAAATCTTTCGACTATTTAATATTGTATCCAAGGCATTGCTGCTCAGGCTGAAGCTAAATAAAAAACACTTTAAGTTTGGCATAACGAGGGTTTTCTTCAAGCCTGGAAAATTTGCTGAATTCGACAAAATTATGAAATCCGATCCGGAGAATCTTCGGAGACTCGTTGCGAACGTGAAAAAGTGGTGACCATCAGTGGTAAAAAGTAATGAATAAGTATTGAAAACTATACGCCCTTTTGGTTCTCACGAGTCACGAAAAGGCTTGTACAATTTTTTTTTGCCGATTCGTTACGCAAGCAATTCTAAGCCGAAATAAGCGAAGAAAATATCATCCGCAAGGGCGTGTAAATTTGTTTTTTTTTACAAATTTTGGCGTTTTCAACATTTCGGAGTCGACTGGCAGAAAAGAAAATAGATAAGGCCTTTTGGCATTAGGAACGCGAATTGAGTTAGTTCAAAAAATGAGTTTACACAAAATTTTCAAATTTTTCTGAAACATCCTTCCAGTTAGTTTTCCCCCCGCTTACTTGAAGTGTAGCTGCGGCTTTTTTATCCTCCTCTTCCAGCTTTCTTCGTTGTTCCTCTTCCGTTTTTCTTCTCGCTTCGATCTCAATTTTCTTCTTTCGATTTTCCTCATCCTCCCTCTTTTTCGCTTCTTCCTCATCCTTTCGCCGTTTTTCCATCTCCATTTCTTCCTTTATCTTCCTCAATCTTTCCTGCTCTTCCGCGATCTTTTGCTGTTTTACCATATCCTGAAGAATCGACATTCGATTGTCGACGTCTTTTACAATCTTCGTGTACAGCACATCGATCTCCGTCGACTTTATTTTTGGATTGTTCTGACAATCGAGAGAAAAACATGCGTTTCATTTTCAAAATCAAAGAAAAGAAATCGAAGAAATCAAAATTCATTGATGGAATTTTCAAATAATTCGATTTTGATATTAATCGAGTCAATGAATCAATGTACACTGCCGTCCAGAAGTTTCGAAGCACGTATATTACCGGTGGAAACCTCTTTTTATTTGGTAAGAGTTTTCCAAAATATCCTCACATTCAACGTATTCTTTGTAACTCTTCTAGACCCCACCCTGCCATGAGCACGTTCCATAAAGTAAGAATTGTTATTATACCGATTTTCGCCAGGGTACATCCGGGTTTAAAATTAGTACTCGTAGATTGACATACACCCATTTTTAATCGGCAGAGCATCTTCAGCAAGAGTGGAATAAAATTGCGAGGATTTGAGCTAAAAAATTGATTGAAAGAATGCCCAGAGTTGTCCGCTAATTGCTCGCAGCGACAAGCGTTTTTTTTTTTTATGAAAAGCGGTTCAAGTTTCGCTCGGCAGTTTTCGGGAAATTTTGGACGGCGGTGTATATTCTCAAACAATTCGATCTATGAAATATAATTTTTCATCGCAGGAATTTTCGGATGCAAGAAAAATGAAAAAATCTGTACTCTGATTCTTTGGACCGCCGCTTCAAGCTCAGATTGCAATTTCGTTATCTCGTTCATGCTCTTGTCGCGCGCGCTCTTCAACATCTTCGACGTTTCCTGCATTCTCACAAGTTGACTGTTCAAATTTTTTATCTTGACGATTCCTTTTATACGTGGTTGATGTTGCTTTTTAGCGATGTACATGCGAGCCATTTTTTGAATGACGATCAGATGATTCCGTCGATAGATTATCTTATTCTTCACTGAAAGAATGATGATTTCACTTGAAAATAATGAATAATAAGATTGACGTATTCGTTACGAAAAATAAAGCTGTTACTCACGTTTGATGACGGACAGAGCGCAGAATTGCATTTTATTCCATCGTGATTTCAACAACCACTTTTTCACGTTCGCAACGAGTCTCCGAAGATTCTCCGGATCGGATTTCATAATTTTGTCAAATTCAGCGAATTTTCCAGGCTTGAAGAAAACCCTCGTTATGCCAAACTTGAAGTCTTTCTTATTTAGCTTCAGACTGTGCAGCAATGCCTTGAATACGATATTGAATAGTCAAATGATTTTTCAAGTTCAAAAACGTTATATCGTGAGTGACAAACATGCAAATTCAATTTTGTAACTTTTTTTTGTGGCAATATCAATGTAGGGAAGTTTCGCGTGAAACATTTTGAAAAAAATTTCGAAAAATCTTTCAAAAATATGTTTGGCGTAATATTTGTGGAAACTTTTCATTATAATCTAAAAGAATAGAAGCCATCTAAATTAATACCATGTTTTTTGTGAAATGAAAATCATAATTCTTATATTATTTTCGATGTGTTATTTCCAGTGTTATTGTTTTTATTCAAGTTTCATAATACCTCACAGAAAAATCTGGGATCGAGTCTCGCCAGTTCCGGTGGCAAATATGATTTGTACATGTTGTAGAGTTCCTGAAACGGCACGCGACTCGGATAACCGTGTTCCATTAGTTCCAGTACAGAGGTCATACCGGAACATCGTAATTGTCCGAGGATGCTGTTTCCGTCAAATTGATGATCGACCATTTCGTTATTTGGTTTTATGCAACGAACGAAATTTGTGCCCTAAAAAGATCATAACATTTGTTTTATTTTGTGTTTCACATGAAAAAAACATTTCACCAAAAATACGGAGAATTCATTAATATGAAATATTTATTTACATTGTTCTTGAGTTTGTCCATCAGTTCGCCCAATTGCGTCTTGAATTTACTGCCGACGCTTATAAAAGTTAATTTGCCTTTTTGACTCGAGTGATTCGCGAATTTCGTTCGCAAAAAAGTATTGCTGCTCTCCTGTATCAAACCTTCGAGAGAAGCGTGGAGAGCGTCGTTGTTTTTTTCGATAAATTGATTCTGAAAATGAAATCAAAACGATCAATGTCGTCATCGTTTAAATTTGATTACATACATTCTTTATATTATATGTATTATGAAAATGAGTGATGAAAGATGGCAGGAAACGTTTTTGAAAGGAAAAATTGGAGGCATCGGGAGCGGGAACGCAACAAAATGGGGGGAATGAGTTCTGTGGCAGTCACGGCAGATGTGAGGGAAGCAGAGGTATGGGAATCAATAAGGAATGAGATACCACGGAAACTAGGGTAAAGAATAAAACGGGGAATCAAAATCAAGAGCGACCATAAAATCCAGAATGAATGGAATGAAATAAACACTTCCATATCCACCGCGAAGTTGATATAGTAACGGATAAATATTCGACACGCAGCTAGATAAGTGGAAAGAGAGAGAAAGTGTAGGTAATACTGCGTGACGTGGTAGAATAAGGAATGATAAAAATAGAGGATTCCATCCAGACTTGAGATGGAGACTCTGATGGCTCTACACGGAGACAGTGGAAAATACTGATACATTATCACGTGTAAATTAGAGACAAATACTGCTTGAAATAGGACAAGAGAGGAGATGAAAGAACAGATAGAGGAAAATCGAAAACAGCCTGTAATTTGTCTAGTCGATTTCAGACAGAAACGAAAAAGATTATACAGAAGAAAAAGAATGGAGAAATGTCAAGTGTAAAGAGGAGATAAGAAGATCGTATATTTTTAAAACGATTGATAAAAGGTTAAAAAATGAAAAAGATATTTGCGAGTATCCTTGGATAACTATACACACTTTTTCATTACGAAGAATGAGGTTAGTTATAGATCATTATTTATGATTGTGAAAAATGATGAAACATGAGAATGGTGGCAAGGAATTTTATGTTTTTCAAAACTTTTTGAATTAGTTGTATAGTTGTATAGTTATCCAAGCTGCAAATCGCTTTTAAGAAATAAAGAATAATAAACTCATCGCGGAAATGTTGAAATGAGATTTTTTAAAAAGTTTTTCCACGATTTCATCTTTTTCGTAAACGACATATCACTAAAAAAGAAAAGAAACAAAATATGAAGACAATCTAATTTTTTACCGTTTGATAGCAAACTCCACCGGCGTAATGACGGATAACGAAACCTTCGTCATCTCTGAGTTCTCGATGCGCTTTTAATCTGGAAGTTCTTGGTAAAGTAATTCGAAAATGTCCGGTCCATGCTCGATGAACTTCGCTCGTAAAATGGGCGAAGCTGCGTGTAGGGAGCTTCGATTCCTCGTCCAATAAACTAAATATACCACTGGATTTGGACTCGATGAGATCTGCGAAACAAAATGCAATCACTCTTTAAAAATCCTGCCAAAATGAAGATGGAAAGTAGTAGCACGATGTGAAAATCGCGGCGAAAAATTACCGATACAATCCTGATTATCCACGTAAGAAATTTTCGGTACGTCCAGCGATTCTCTGGCATAAAGATCCTGCTCGTATTTGAGAATTCTCTCGTTGAAAAACTGTTGCAACTTTTCGTTGCAGTAATTTATGCAAAATTGCTCGAAACTGTTCACTTTGAAGTATTCTGAAAATATATTGAAATAATAATGATTGCGAGAAAATATGACAGTGAAAAATGATAATAAGTAATATTTCTGTAAAATACAAAAATGCAAATAATAATAATCAAGATCGTTTTATTGCAAAGAAATAAGATGACGAATACGTTATTTAAAAGTGACTGAAAATACCAAATCATTACTTTTTTTATTTAGGTAAAATGTATCATCAGTTTTCATTTCTTCCTTTCTAATATTTATTTATTCTTACTAAAAAGCTCATCGTCCATAGTTTGAGAAAATTTTAGATCGCAGTATGCGAAAATCTATTTGACCCGCTGAAATTCCATGTCAAGTTTTTGTCAATGACAATATGAAGAATAAAAGCATCGAAAACGCGCATAGTTGTTGCAACGACAATAGAGATAATATGTATTTTTCACTAAGAATGTTTTCTTTTTTTCAAAACTCACCGAAACCAGCGATATCGAGAACACCAATGTAATAACTCGAAGCTTTGAACGGTATACTCTTGTTTATACGGCCAACAATGTGATCAAAAAGCTTACTGTAAATCGCTTTAGCGAGCGCATCCCTCGCGTTATTTGCCTCATAAACTTTGAGTGGAACCCTTGCGGTGGGGAAAAAAATAAGTGCAAAATGATAAAAGAGGAAGAGAGAAAAGTCTTCTTATCGAATGTTATCCAATGTCTGCAACGCACATGATAACGGTTCCTTTGATGCCACCGCGACTGGTTTGCATCACTTTCGATATGAGAGCCTGTCTAAGTTCTTCGGTATCGACGCCGAGCAATTTAGCAGACATGTGGACAGCTTTTTCCGCGCTTGCTGCTATTCTCGAACCTCCTTTAGTGTCCTCGGGATTATCCTCAAAAACGATGTTCCCGAGATGAAGAACCGCAGCTACCATCGTATAAATTTGCATACGTTCGTCGTCCGTAAGCCCAAGACGCGTCAAGGCCTTTTTTTATATCACGATAAGACAACGCAAAGAAAGTATTATAACAGTGGTTTGATCTTTTTTCGCTCAAAAAAGCATGTGATAACCGATGAATCGTTTTTCTTTACAATATTTTTTTTTCAGCATTGCAACGATTTTAATGACGATGAAGAATTTCGATTCTCTTTGTGCTTTTAGAAAAGTGATTGGAAAATTGCTACGGTAATATTTAATCAATAGTCAAGTCTTTTGGATCTTCTCTTCGGTTTTTCCGCTTTAATCAATTGCGATTGCTTTACCATTTGCCCAAGTTTCGACAATAAAGTGATTTGGATTTTGACAAATCCCAACTCGTTCCATCTTTATTTAATTGGAGAGTACTTGGCACTCGAAATTGATATTTTTTCACTACACTGGAGAGTTAATATTGAAAATTTACAGTAGCACAGAAGGATTCTTCTTTCACTACGTAATATTATCAAACAACGAATAATATGGAATTTTGGATACACCCTGTCTAAAATATTATTCAATGACTGTTCGTTTAGTTGACGATGAAATTCTCGAAAAAATAACGAGAAAAAAGAATAAAAATGTACGAAAATTGTCGTGAATGTGAAAAATAATGTCATGTCCAGGCTTGAACGTAGCAAAAACGAACCAAAAAATGCACAAAAATTACCGTCGCCCTCTCCTATTGGTTAAGAAAGTTTCCGTTCAGCAATAAAAATAAAATTGCACCAAAAGATTATTCGACATTTATAATTCAACGATCAATCAACTTGCATTGATTTTCTATTACCTGATCAATTGCGTTGAAACCTTCGACATCATCGAGTATAGGATCGTAAAGACTTCCCTCGGATATTTGATCGCGGCTTTTCTGTACATCATTCAGCTTTTTCTCGGACCTTTCATTGCAAAAATACTGCGTGCAACCATTTCGAAGATAATGAAAATCATCGGGTTTCGTGATACCGAGCTTTGCCCGCAGTTCCGCAGGTGCACCAGCGCACATCATGTAAAAAACATGATAATTTCTCTCGTCCGAACTTTGCAGGCAAACGCGCGATTTTTCCAGAAGATAATGCGATATGTAACCGCCGACTACTTGACATTTAGCGTCAAAATGAACCTCCATGAATTTGCCAAAACGCGAACTGTTGTTATTCCGTTTTGTCTTTGCGTTACCGAAAGCTTCGAGGACAGGATTCGCTGCAAATAAGTCGCAAAACGTTATTTTTTTTTGTTTTACGACATTTCATAAAATTGAATGTTTTTTCTTGCACTCTCACTCGCGACGATTATTCAATATCACTATCACTTGCAATTAGACTTTTAATTTATCGGTAATGGTTTAATATTCGATGTGGGTATTTTCAACCGCCAAACACACATCCTGAAGGTTAATTGCCATTAAATTACATTTCTCCAATCCGAATGTAAAAAAATGATTGATACATTTTGCAAATTCGGTCGTAATTCTACAATTATTCACTTGGTTTTTTTTCAAATTTTGATTACAGTTTGATGACCGATTATCAAATAATCAGAACAAAATATGTAGAAGAAAATGAAGAAAATATTCATATTTAGCTTTCATGTTCCTGAATACGCGAAACAGTTATTTTTTAAATGTAATTATTAGAAAATTTGGTTGTCTCTGAAATTCAATTTTTCAAGATTTAAGATGTAATAACTAATTGCAAAATTTACAAACTGGTGATTCAGAAAATAAAAAAAACATTTATAAGGAAATTATTTTGTTTTACCATCAAGAATTTTTTGCTCAATTGGACCAGCAGTCGAGCCCCATAGATCGCAGAGGTACCTCAACAAATATTTCGTTGATTCAGTTTTTCCAGCTCCTGATTCACCGGATACGATTATACTTTGCGATTGCTTCAGCACTTTCATATCTCTGAAGGCTTTGTCAGCTACAATAATAAGAAAAAAATCATAGTTTAGTTTTTTTTTCGTTGAAAAAATAGACAGTAAATAGTTTTACGTACCAATAGCAAAAACATGAGGTGGTGTTTCGCCGAGAGACTTTCCCCGATACGATTTAATCGTTTGTGGTGAATATAAATCCTTCACGGGACAGTAAGGATTCACCGCTATAAGAATATTCGCGACGTAAGTCTGAAAATGTTCAAAAAAACACTAATGAAAGCATCTTAAACTTAATGAAGCATTGCTCGTAAGAAAAAAGATGTTTGTAAAAAAATTATGGAAAATTGATCGTTTGGTCTTTTCAGCGATTAAAAAAATATGATGATTCTAAGGTAATTAACGTGTGTTTGGATAATAATTTTGCTCTTCATGTTGGTATAGTAATAAACAAACCGTTAACCACTAATATTTTTTTTCGTTTTCGGATAATTATTATTCATATCATAACGAATCGAATGGACCTCCGATAAGCAGCAAACTACAGATATGGACTCAATATTATTCATGCTGTTGCTTTATTTAGAATTGAAATCCACAGCGAACGAACGTGACACAGACAATGAGCCGTAAGAATCCAATAATTTATTTTTCTTCAAAGGGCCAAAGGATGGGTAAATAAATCCCATAATATAAAGAAAAAATGCGTCGATCAATTTTGTCATAATTATCCAGAAAACACTACTTATGTGTTTCGAAAAATAGTACCAAAAGTAAATTGACTGCTGCTCTGCACCACTCTCTTTAAAAATACTATTTAGCAAATATATAAAGAGATTTTGAATATAATTAAACGTTTGACGTAAAAATTCGAAAAATATTGAAATCTATTTGTATTAACCCTTATGTACACACCCGGGTACTCGAGCGTCCACCCCGTTACATTTTGAATTATAATTTGAATAAAAATTGAAATATCGCCTTGAGCCTTCAAACGCCTATTATATTTCACTTTTTTTCAAGCTGAAAACTATGGTACATGTTTTTAAATATTTTGTCCCAACACTAAAGCTTTTTTCATGGAAGCTGCAGCTGGCTAGAATTCATAAAAATGGCTCACATAGTTTCTGTTAATGTTTATTTGATTCTAAACGATTCCGTTCACATTCAAACTTAGGAATTAAGAAAAACTAGTGGTGGGTGTGTAACACCATGGTAAAAGTTTGGTGTGTGCACAAGCGTTAATTTTAGGCACAGTTTATCTTTTGAGTGATAACTTTCGTCGCTTAGACGCAAAAGATTTTTTTTGTGAGCATCAAATTTTCTACAAAAATATATAATGACACTTTTTTCCAATGTCAGTGGTTAGGGATGGTTATGAACGACTTGCAAAGTTCAAAGACTCAACGGTTGCCAATTTATAAACCTCAAAGTTGAAAAAAAAATTCCACGTCATTCAAATGGGTAATAAAACATTTCAATGAAGGCCTCGTAATATTAACATTAAAGGCTCATATTTGAAGAGGTGTTTTTTGAGGTACCAAGCAAGGAGACACCAAGTTTTTCAGAATATCGAGAGAAAAAAATAATGAATAATTTTCACGACACGTTGTAATTCAATTAATGTAAAAAAAGTAAAGTTACGATGAATACAGAAATGGCCATGAAATATATTCTAATAAAACCCATATGACAGAGTGTGCTCGTCGGCGTGAGAAGCGGTAAAAGAGGGTTCTTCTTTCTTGTTATTATTATCGCAATAGTGGAAAAGCACTATTATTATTATTACTAGGACTGTTTTTATTATTATTATTGACTCACGTATATTCTGTCTTTGAAATAACGCGTGCGCACGTTGTTCAAAAGTGTCGCTTCGTTCAGGTACATGAGAGCACCTGAAATAATAAATAAAAAAATTAACAAATTGTAATGTGGAAGTCACCTGAAATTGCGTGATTTAGTTGTAAAAAAATCGAGATGAAAAAACGAATAGAAAAGCCGTAGGATATAAAAGGCGACTCATTGAAGAAATAACGAAAGTGCAAATGAAATAGGCAAAGACTGATTCTTATTCTTTAATCGAAGATATTATCTTTATAATATTGAATGAAACTCGCAATTGTCTTCCACGTCTTTGGTATATTCGCCGGCTGGATATACTTCGTCGAGTGGACATGTTCGCTGTGGATATTTTGGATCCAGTGGTACGATAAGGGCATCGCCATCGACCATATCAGTGAATTTGCCGATGATGAAACCCTCGCTAGGGTCCCGAACCCAGACTTGCTGGTTCTCCATCGCGCCCTCTCTGCAATTAAAAAAGAAAATAATAATTATACCTTCGATTGACAACAGTAGGTAGAGCCGGTTCCAGATTTTCGAATATTCCAATCGAAGTTACGATCGTCGATGTGATAAAGTTTGCAGAATTTATTGCATCGTAATCCCTTCGAGTTTTCGATAAACTGCGCGTTTATCGAGACTGGTAAAAATGGAATCAATGCGAGAAATGTGATAAGCCTTGCCGCTCGTTGCAATAAAATATAAGTGGAGCGGTTGATTGAAGGCCAAAACTAAATATAAATTTATTTCGTCGTATATCACATGCGTGTTGTGTACTATGCATGTACACGTAATTTATGCTTTTCGATGTTTCTGCAGTGGTTTTTGAATCAAGGTGATTGTCTCGCGATAGTTGCAGAGAAAAATTACTTCACCAGCCGGTATGCAAAAACTCGTACATCTTGCAGGATATTCGAAAAATATTAGACGTACTATACTACTTCAATTACAGTATATTATTTGCATTTTGTAATATTATTTACATACGTGCATATATAGTATACTGGTATATCATTTATATTACATAATGTATCTCCGGAACTAAATGATCAAGATCATAGAAAATTTTGTAAGAGTTTATGATTTCTTTATACACAATTCAGGAAAAGATCTTAAGAAAGTTTCGAAATTATCGCAGGACATGTCACATTTTTTATCGGTCTACAAAAGAACTCTCTATAACATTGCAGTTCGTTTGACAAGGGATACTTCTGAATCTAAACGGCCAATCTTGTTAAAATTTTGCGAGTGATAACGCATCAACGTCCGAAACCTGCACTTCAAATTCTAGTTAATTCCTAACTTTTGGCGAGACAACGACCTTAGGGGATATAAAAATTGTTGTTGACAAGTTAATAATATGTTTCTTTCTGCATTCAACACCGCGATAAAAAATGTCTCTTCCATGTGAATGATATTTCCCATTTTTCGTGAAATTGTTAAATATTTTAAGCCTCCAATTCATATTTTTCCTGTTAAACGAGTGATCGAAGAACATCCGGAGTTTTTTGTACATAGTTTTGATATTTTCATCTGAAAATGTATTAAATAAAGTATCTTTGATTCATTGTACTATACAGTATTATATCTCCTTTTTATCAGATCAGGAACGAGTGGAAAAACTTTTGACGAATTTTCTTCGATGAAGCAGGGTTTGCATATTGCGACTTGTTCGGTTCGACGACTGTATACGAAGCTCTACAAGTGTCGTTTTGCTTCACCGGTCGATGAGACTTAACTACGCGTATCATTGTCGAAGATGATGTCGAAGGTTGACACTATGGGCAAAGCTCATAGTGAAAGTGGTTGTGCAATATCCAAGGACATATTTTTTTAATGGAACTTCATCGCAAAATTGACGGCTAGCCAATTCACCATTGGCGAATGAATATCTAGAGCAATTCCACACTGCTCGAGAATCCACGTGTATATACCGTTACGATTCAAATTTTACAGACCTGTGCATAGAATTTCGAATTATTATTATTACCGGTGTAAATTTTCGAATAAATCATGCCAGTCTAGCGCATAATTACTCTTCGTTTTTACATATTGTAAGTTAATGAATATAAATGGAGTATTTATTCCAAAGTGACGTGATAATTATCACAAAAAAAGCGAAACAGGATAATTTCTATGGGGTAAAAGTTACCATCGTTGGAACGCAACATAAGTGTGAACACATTTTCTTTATTATCAATGGAGCGAGTATATATTCGTGCATCTATAAAATTCATTTAGCTTGCGAATATGGAAACAAGATTGAATAGTAATTGTGATTATGAAAATAAATGTATATAGATCGAAAAAATGGTTAAGAATACATTTTATTATTTACCGCTTATTTTGCGGCTAATGATTTACGAATAATGCTAAAAGTTAGCCAGCTGCGCGGTTAATTCGACACGTAATTGATTATATTGATTAGTGTTGTTCCGTTATTTTGATTCATATCCTAATAAAATGTATATCAAAGTACGCACATATCATCTCCACCTTCTGACAGCATTGTCAAGGTTTTTTTTCCGTCGATACCGTGATGAATTTTTGTGCAAAGTCAAGATATCAAGTAGGCTAACATCGAAAAATTGTTTTCATGCTTTATATTTAACGAGGAATCCGCACAAATAGCTTGAAAAGCTCGCTGAAGTCACGGGTGACTATAATAACGTATTACCATCCATTAACTGAATATACGTGTGGCACTGAAAAATCATTAGGCGCGCTCTCCTGAAGTCCACCTTTTCTTATCGGGGTTGAAACGTTATCAAGATAACAAATCGCTGCTTTTTTTCTTCACCACGATATCCTTACACGATTAATCGGAACGCGTGCTTGACTTATTTTCGACACTCGAGGAGTGTATAATCGTTTTATTTTCAATCCTTTGCATATCACACAGACATATGTATAAAAAATTGCGCTAATTATTAATGTCTTAATTTCGACGAAGACAAATCATAGCAACACGGAGTCGGAGTTTTACCGACGTTTTCTGTTATCAGTAATATAATGATGATAAAGATGACTCGAACGGTACAATTCGATAAGAGTTCTTTTTCAGATAGCGCAACCACAAAAGTTTGAACATATGGAATTTTTTTCTCCATTCGAATCAATCCCATTTTTCCTATTTTTGTTTCAAGGCATTGCGAATTCCGAAATTGCACAAATGCAAAAATGTCGCATTCGCGTACGTACGTTTGTCGCACTTTAACAATGCAAATGACGTCATTGTCAAATATCTTTCGATGTTTTCGGACAATTCCATTCGTTCGTTGGCACGGTTTTTTCCAAATTTTACAGACGGACAAGCTGAATTAACACGTGAGCATATGAGGATTTGGAGGAACGACGTGTATATTTGATGAAATGTTTGTTTTTTTAATCTCTTGGCGACTGCTTTCGCACAACCATGTAATAACCGTTGTTGTAGAAACGACAGTGAACGTGAGAAAAGTATGAGCACTTTTCTAGTACGAGTTACGATATAGATATTTTGGAAACCCACCTCAGCGGACAATTAAAACATTAATAAAATGGAGTTTCGTGGGATGTACTAGAATTACGAAATACCATGTGTACATATATGTTTTTCTGTAACCTGAAAGCAACGTACCGGTAAGAGAAAATGCACCGCAGATCCGCGTTCTTCGCTATATGTCTCGAAAGATTTCCAGGCTGGTGCAACAGGAACTGCATGCAATATAATATCGCACTGATATTATACAGATATACGTAGCTGTACATATGCGCGCATAAGCGCGGAGAGAACCTTCAGTCAACGTGAATTACATAATTACGTTACTCTGCTGTATGTCTGCATGCGTGTATAGTGAGCGGATATATCTCGTGGTACGATGTTGGGAATATTCAACTAGACGAAACTATAATGATGTGACAATAATGCGAATCTGGAAGTCGTAGACCATTGAGACAACAAATCGTCAGAGATTTGCCTACATGAGTTTCGTACCACGTCGATTACTTTCATATATTTCATTACATGTTTGCATGAGTATGTGCCAGAGGGTGGGTAAAAAAAGACAATTCTTCCGTTTCCTTGATATACGATAAAACTCATGATTGCTCGGCGCCATATTTAAATAAACAGGCCTTCTATATTGTAATCTAAAGTGGTCTCTCATCGCGATTATTTATTTCTCATTTGAATAACACGGGCTACTTTTTTCTACTCCAGAATGTTACACGTCATTACCCGTTAAACTTGTGATATGATCTATGCATGTTTTGTAGGACTTTTGGTGCAATTAGAAAGTATCTCTTGTCTTCCTTCGATAAAAGTAACCGTTCAATATACAATTGGTGCTAACATCGATTTTTTGTTAATTTTAGGACTTGGAAAGCGTAAATATTCGTTATATTTAAAACAGTTTTGAGTGTCAAAGGGAAGAGGGGAGTCCATAACTAATTTATACCACTATAACATTGATTTGATGAAAATAATTAACGATTCAGTATACAATTACATTTTTTCGTACAATAGTTTGAAAAGTATTGACATCAATACAATTGAAACTCTATAGCACCTGCGTTTCTCTTGAATGGTTACTTTTATTGATTAAACACTAGCAACTGTGCTGCAGGGCATCGTATTTCTCGTATAAGTATGGTATCGAATCTTTCCTAAACTCAACGGTCAGCCATTTATAAAATCCCAAAGTTAAAAAAAAACGTCTCATATGTTATCTAAATGGGAAATAAAATATTGCGTTAAGGGACTCTTAGTATTGATATTATCCTACATACATCCCAATGACGTACATTGTTTTACATACAAATATGAACGAACAATCAAAAATTCTATACATGATAATAAATCCCTCTGTAAAAAGTTGATGAGGTCCCGAAGTTGATCCTTTATCGAAATTATATCGCGTGATTGTTGCCATTTTATTCGTTCCGTGATTGGTCGCAACGTTAGTGAGAACGCAGCCGCGGCATGATTCATGCGAGATCGTTATCGCGCGGGTTTTACGCTGTTTTTGACAGTTATAATTCTACGATAATTCATTTCGTGAAAAAGAAATCATCCATATCCAGCAAGCAAGAGTGCTATATTTCACAGTTGAATTTATATTGTACTGAGTGAAAATGAGAGATAGTCCGGGAGAATGAGAGTGAATAACGTAAACTAGCATTTCTTGCACATTTTTTCAAGCGAAAATTTTTCTCCCTTTCTCCCTTGCACAGTAACGTTTCATAAAATTTACAAGAAATGACTCTTCCATCAGACGATCTCGCGAAAAGCGCTTTCGTTCAAAGTAGTGGCAGATGAGAAGAACGATCGACAACTCCATCAAAATTTAACCACGCGCAGAGGAAGCGACTCTGAGCAAGTTGCTTCATTTCTGGTTTTCGGAAATTTTGTTTCAGATTTTTTAGCACAACTTCCGGTCCAGCGTTCGATCGGCGGATGAGAGAAACGATCGAAAACTCGATGAAAATTCAACCACGCGCAGAGGAAGCGACTCTGAGCAAGTTGCTTCGTTTCCGGTTTTCGGAAATTTTGTTCCGGGCCTTTCAGAGGCTACTTCCGGTCCAGCGTTCGTACGTCGCACGAGACGAAATACGATCGACAACTCAATGAAAATTTAACCACGCGCAGAGCAAGCGACTCTGAGCAAGTTGCTTCGCTTCCGGTTTTCGGAAATTTTGTTCCGGGCCTTTCAGAGGCTACTTCCGGTCCAGCGTTCGTACGTCGCACGAGACGAAATACGATCGACAACTCAATGAAAATTTAACCACGCGCAGAGCAAGCGACTCTGAGCAAGTTGCTTCGCTTCCAGTTTTCGGAAATTTTGTTCCGGGCCTTTCACAGGCTACTTCCGGTCCAGCGTTCGTACGTCGCACGAGACGAAATACGATCGACAACTCAATGAAAATTTAACCACGCGCAGAGCAAGCGACTCTGAGCAAGTTGCTTCGCTTCCGGTTTTCGGAAATTTTGTTCCGGGCCTTTCACAGGCTACTTCCGGTCCAGCTCTCGTACGTCGCACGAGACGAAATACGATCGACAACTCAATGAAAATTTTACCACGCGCAGAGGAAGCGACTCTGAGCAAGTTGCTTCGTTTCCGGTTTTCGGAAAATTTGTTTCAGACTTTTCAGAGGCAACTTCCGGTCCAGCGTTCGTTCGGCGCACGAGAGGAACGACGATCGACAACTCAGTGAAAATTTAACCACGCGCAGAGGAAGCGACTCTGAGCAAGTTCTATTCTTCTCATTTTCGGAAATTTTGTTCCGGGCCTTTCACAGGCTACTTCCGGTCCAGCGTTCGTACGTCGCACGAGACGAAATACGATCGACAACTCAATGAAAATTTAACCACGCGCAGAGCAAGCGACTCTGAGCAAGTTGCTTCGCTTCCGGTTTTCGGAAATTTTGTTCCGGGCCTTTCACAGGCTACTTCCGGTCCAGCGTTCGTACGTCGCACGAGACGAAATACGATCGACAACTCAATGAAAATTTAACCACGCGCAGAGCAAGCGACTCTGAGCAAGTTGCTTCGTTTCCGGTTTTTGGAAATTTTGTTCCGGGCCTTTCAGAGGCTACTTCCGGTCCAGCGTTCGTACGTCGCACGAGACGAAATACGATCGACAACTCAATGAAAATTTAACCACGCGCAGAGCAAGCGACTCTGAGCAAGTTGCTTCGCTTCCGGTTTTCGGAAATTTTGTTCCGGGCCTTTCACAGGCTACTTCCGGTCCAGCGTTCGTACGTCGCACGAGACGAAATACGATCGACAACTCAATGAAAATCTAACCACGCGCAGAGCAAGCGACTCTGAGCAAGTTGCTTCGTTTCCGGTTTTCGGAAATTTTGTTCCGGGACTTTCAGAGGCTACTTCCGGTCCAGCGTTCGTACGTTGCACGAGACGAAATACGATCGACAACTCAATGAAAATTTAACCACGCGCAGAGCAAGCGACTCTGAGCAAGTTGCTTCTATTCCGGTTTTCGGAAATTTTGTTTCAGACTTTTCAGAGGCAACTTCCGGTCCAGCGTTCGTTCGGCGCACGAGAGGAACGACGATCGACAACTCAGTGAAAATTTAACCACGCGCAGAGGAAGCGACTCTGAGCAAGTTCTATTCTTCTCGTTTTCGGAAATTTTGTTCCGGGCCTTTCACAGGCTACTTCCGGTCCAGCGTTCGTACGTCGCACGAGACGAAATACGATCGACAACTCAATGAAAATTTAACCACGCGCAGAGGAAGCGACTCTGCTCAAGTTGCTTCGTTTCCGGTTTTCGGAAATTTTGTTCCGGGCCTTTCAGAATCTACTTCCGGTCCAGCGTTCGTACGTCGCACGAGACGAAATACGATCGACAACTCAATGAAAATTTAACCACGCGCAGAGCAAGCGACTCTGAGGAAGTTGCTTCGCTTCCGGTTTTCGGAAATTTTGTTCCGGGCCTTTCACAGGCTACTTCCGGTCTAGCGTTCGTACGTCGCAAGAGACGAAATACGATTGACAACTGAATGAAAATTTAACCACGCGCAGAGCAAGCGACTCTGAGCAAGTTGCTTCGCTTCCGGTTTTCGGAAAATTTGTTTCAGACTTTTCAGAGGCAACTTCCGGTCCAGCGTTCGTTCGGCGCACGAGAGAAACGACGATCGACAACTCAGTGAAAATTTAACCACGTGCAGAGGAAGCGACTCTGAGCAAGTTGCTTCTATTCCGGTTTTCGGAAATTTTGTTTCAGACTTTTCAGAGGCAACTTCCGGTCCAGCGTTCGTTCGGCGCACGAGAGGAACGACGATCGACAACTCAGTGAAAATTTAACCACGCGCAGAGCAAGCGACTCTGAGCAAGTTCTATTCTTCTGGTTTTCGGAAATTTTGTTCCGGGCCTTTCACAGGCTACTTCCGGTCCAGCGTTCGTACGTCGCACGAGACGAAATACGATCGACAACTCAATGGAAATTTAACCACGCGCAGAGCAAGCGACTCTGAGCAAGTTGCTGCTATTCCGGTTTTCGGAAATTTTGTTTCAGACTTTTCAGAGGCAACTTCCGGTCCAGCGTTCGTTCGGCGCACGAGAGGAACGACGATCGACAACTCAGTGAAAATTTAACCACGCGCAGAGGAAGCGACTCTGAGCAAGTTCTATTCTTCTCGTTTTCGGAAATTTTGTTCCGGGCCTTTCACAGGCTACTTCCGGTCCAGCGTTCGTACGTCGCACGAGACGAAATACGATCGACAACTCAATGAAAATTTAACCACGCGCAGAGGAAGCGACTCTGCTCAAGTTGCTTCGTTTCCGGTTTTCGGAAATTTTGTTCCGGGCCTTTCAGAAGCTACTTCCGGTCCAGCGTTCGTACGTCGCACGAGACGAAATACGATCGACAACTCAATGAAAATTTAACCACGCGCAGAGCAAGCGACTCTGAGGAAGTTGCTTCGCTTCCGGTTTTCGGAAATTTTGTTCCGGGCCTTTCACAGGCTACTTCCGGTCCAGCGTTCGTACGTCGCAAGAGACGAAATACGATCGACAACTCAATGAAAATTTAACCACGCGCAGAGCAAGCGACTCTGAGCAAGTTGCTTCGCTTCCGGTTTTCGGAAATTTTGTTCCGGGCCTTTCACAGGCTACTTCCGGTCCAGCGTTCGTACGTCGCACGAGACGAAATACGATCGACAACTCAATGAAAATTTAACCACGCGCAGAGCAAGCGACTCTGAGCAAGTTGCTTCGTTTCCGGTTTTCGGAAATTTTGTTCCGGGACTTTCAGAGGCTACTTCCGGTCCAGCGTTCGTACGTTGCACGAGACGAAATACGATCGACAACTCAATGAAAATTTAACCACGCGCAGAGCAAGCGACTCTGAGCAAGTTGCTTCTATTCCGGTTTTCGGAAATTTTGTTTCAGACTTTTCAGAGGCAACTTCCGGTCCAGCGTTCGTTCGGCGCACGAGAGGAACGACGATCGACAACTCAGTGAAAATTTAACCACGCGCAGAGGAAGCGACTCTGAGCAAGTTCTATTCTTCTCGTTTTCGGAAATTTTGTTCCGGGCCTTTCACAGGCTACTTCCGGTCCAGCGTTCGTACGTCGCACGAGACGAAATACGATCGACAACTCAATGAAAATTTAACCACGCGCAGAGGAAGCGACTCTGCTCAAGTTGCTTCGTTTCCGGTTTTCGGAAATTTTGTTCCGGGCCTTTCAGAAGCTACTTCCGGTCCAGCGTTCGTACGTCGCACGAGACGAAATACGATCGACAACTCAATGAAAATTTAACCACGCGCAGAGCAAGCGACTCTGAGGAAGTTGCTTCGCTTCCGGTTTTCGGAAATTTTGTTCCGGGCCTTTCACAGGCTACCTCCGGTCCAGCGTTCGTACGTCGCAAGAGACGAAATACGATTGACAACTGAATGAAAATTTAACCACGCGCAGAGCAAGCGACTCTGAGCAAGTTGCTTCGCTTCCGGTTTTCGGAAAATTTGTTTCAGACTTTTCAGAGGCAACTTCCGGTCCAGCGTTCGTTCGGCGCACGAGAGAAACGACGATCGACAACTCAGTGGAAATTTAACCACGTGCAGAGGAAGCGACTCTGAGCAAGTTGCTTCTATTCCGGTGTTCGGAAATTTTGTTTCAGACTTTTCAGAGGCAACTTCCGGTCCAGCGTTCGTTCGGCGCACGAGAGGAACGACGATCGACAACTCAGTGAAAATTTAACCACGCGCAGAGCAAGCGACTCTGAGCAAGTTCTATTCTTCTGGTTTTCGGAAATTTTGTTCCGGACCTTTCACAGGCTACTTCCGGTCCAGCGTTCGTACGTCGCACGAGACGAAATACGATCGACAACTCAATGGAAATTTAACCACGCGCAGAGCAAGCGACTCTGAGCAAGTTGCTGCTATTCCGGTTTTCGGAAATTTTGTTTCAGACTTTTCAGAGGCAACTTCCGGTCCAGCGTTCGTTCGGCGCACGAGAGGAACGACGATCGACAACTCAGTGAAAATTTAACCACGCGCAGAGGAAGCGACTCTGAGCAAGTTCTATTCTTCTCGTTTTCGGAAATTTTGTTCCGGGCCTTTCACAGGCTACTTCCGGTCCAGCGTTCGTACGTCGCACGAGACGAAATACGATCGACAACTCAATGAAAATTCAACCACGCGCAGAGGAAGCGACTCTGCTCAAGTTGCTTCGTTTCCGGTTTTCGGAAATTTTGTTCCGGGCCTTTCAGAAGCTACTTCCGGTCCAGCGTTCGTACGTCGCACGAGACGAAATACGATCGACAACTCAATGAAAATTTAACCACGCGCAGAGCAAGCGACTCTGAGGAAGTTGCTTCGCTTCCGGTTTTCGGAAATTTTGTTCCGGGCCTTTCACAGGCTACTTCCGGTCCAGCGTTCGTACGTCGCAAGAGACGAAATACGATTGACAACTGAATGAAAATTTAACCACGCGCAGAGCAAGCGACTCTGAGCAAGTTGCTTCGCTTCCGGTTTTCGGAAAATTTGTTTCAGACTTTTCAGAGGCAACTTCCGGTCCAGCGTTCGTTCGGCGCACGAGAGAAACGACGATCGACAACTCAGTGAAAATTTAACCACGTGCAGAGGAAGCGACTCTGAGCAAGTTGCTTCTATTCCGGTTTTCGGAAATTTTGTTTCAGACTTTTCAGAGGCAACTTCCGGTCCAGCGTTCGTTCGGCGCACGAGAGGAACGACGATCGACAACTCAGTGAAAATTTAACCACGCGCAGAGCAAGCGACTCTGAGCAAGTTCTATTCTTCTGGTTTTCGGAAATTTTGTTCCGGGCCTTTCACAGGCTACTTCCGGTCCAGCGTTCGTACGTCGCACGAGACGAAATACGATCGACAACTCAATGGAAATTTAACCACGCGCAGAGCAAGCGACTCTGAGCAAGTTGCTGCTATTCCGGTTTTCGGAAATTTTGTTTCAGACTTTTCACAGGCTACTTCCGGTCCAGCGTTCGTACGTCGCACGAGACGAAATACGATCGACAACTCAATGGAAATTTAACCACGCGCAGAGGAAGCGACTCTGAGCAAGTTGCTTCTATTCCGGTTTTCGGAAATTTTGTTTCAGATTTTTCAGACAGATCCTGGCCCAGCGTTCGATCGGCGGATGAGAGGAACGATCGACATCTCGATCAAAATTAAACCACGCATAGAGGAAACGACTCAGAACAAGATGCTTCATTTCCGGTTTTCGGAAATTTTGTTTCAGTTTTTCCCTTTCAGAGTAGCGGCAGATGGAAAGAACGATCGACAACTCGATCAAAATTTAACCACGCATAGAGGAAACGACTCTCAACACGATGCTTCATTTTCGGTTATCGGAAATGTTGTTTCAGTTTTTCCCCTTCAGAGTAGCGGCAGATGGAAAGAACGATCGACAACTCGATCAAAATTTAACCACGCATAGAGGAAACGACTCTCAACACGATGCTTCATTTTCGGTTATCGGAAATGTTTCAGTTTTTCCCCTTCAGAGTAGCGGCAGATGGAAAGAACGATCGACAACTCGATCAAAATTAAACCACGCATAGAGGAAACGACTCTGAACAAGATGCTTCATTTCCGGTTATCGGAAATTTTGTTTCAGTTTTTTCCCCTTCAGAGTAGCGGCAGATGGAAAGAACGATCGACAACTCGATTAAAATTTAACCACGCATAGAGGAAACGACTCTGAACAAGTTGCTTCATGGTTTGTTTTCGGAAAATTTTTTCAAAATGTTTTATAACATTTACAAGAAATGACTCTTCGATCAGACGATCTCGCGAGAAGCGTTTTCCTTCAAAGTAATTTTTTTTTGTAAAACATTTTTTTATGTAAAATTGCAATTGTTCATTTAATTACATATTTGTGATAAAAAGTTGGCTTATTGAAACAAAATTTTGAGTCTTTTGGGCAATGCATTTTATGAAGATCATTTATAATTTATTAATTATTATTGTTTGTACTTCATTTTAGAATCTAAAAATTTCTTGCTTTGCACCATTTGCTACTTTTGCCGAATTATAATGTGTTCTGTAGGGGGTGAGCGCTGCAGCGCGAAAATGCAGCTGCTCGCGCGCGTGAGCGCGCGTCTCTAATCCCTAGTTTATAGTAAAATTCCTAATAGATATTGTGAATGTCAGCTGGTTTTAAAAGCTGGTATTATAAATAAAATATCTATATATGTATATTGAAATTCCAAACCGTTTCTTTTCATCGATGATAAGGAAATGTCTCATGAGCTAAGAAACTAAAATGCAGGGTCATTTTCCTGTCAGTGATGCCACGAGCACAGCACAGCTGCGTGATGGTTGAATGGAAAAAAAAGTAAAGGAACGATGACCGTTCAGTGAGGAAGTGCTTGAACCATTGAGAGCTTGTCCATACCAACCCAACTGGTAGAATGACTTGAACTTTTCAATCGAAAGTTCTTCAGAGTAGAATTAATTTTACAGCCCAGTTGCTGAAAGGTTTTAAAAAGTCAACGTCGACAACCGAATGTCTCGAGCTTGCAGATTGGAACATTGATGACATTTTTCTTAATTATCATAAATTTTAGTAAAAAATGCCATGGCCTCCGAGTACCACTTTTTTAATAGTTCTATACTCTTGATTCGGTTGTATGACCATCATTATTATTATTTTCGACCTCGCAGTACGATCTTTTTTTTCGTCGTCTCTTTCGCTTTTCTTCTCTTCTCGTTTCTCACTCTACATCCCGTTAAAGATCCCGTAGCGGGAAGCATGTCGTTATGTGTATAGTATATATACGTATGGTCCGTATGCATGCATGTTAAATATCCGTGAGTCGAGATTTTTTAAAAAACCCTATAGGTAAACGTGCCGAGTTCATGGCAACCTGGAAATGTGCTAAGTGCCTCATTTTACCCAACATGTTTCATGCGATGTCTTTGCTTTGCTATTCGGTGGAAGCGAAAAAGATTGTACCTATGGTTTTTCGGTATAGATAGCATTTATCTCGGAATTTTTCAGAGAATTAACGCTAATCAGTATTGATTTTTATCTAATATTGAAATATTCATCGTTGGAACTCACGAGTAAAACATGATTTCACAAGTTTGTCATTGTACCAATTTTTATTTGATTTTTCACAAATTTTTTCGAGTGCCATCAACATTACTATAGCCAGAAAGTTTATAAAAATATCATAAAATTGCGGTACTGAAAACATGCAGTTTTAGCTTCATTGCGTTCGAACGATGTAGACCCCAACGTTATTTTTTTTCTTCGCGTTTTGGAAGAATAAACATGCTCGTTTCCTGAATAAAGTTTTATAATATTTTTGCACCAGCAAGAATATCCCGTTGCAAGTTTTTAAAATTCACGCTGTAGAAACGAACTTTTGGACAGCCAGGAATTCTAAAAACCAGTACCAGCCGTTATTCGAGAAGTACGAAAAATGTGAAAAGATTTTTTTCTGCCTTTTTATTTTCATTAGTTTGCCGGGTTGATTTATTTTGTGGTATATAATCGCGATAGGTACATACGCTCACAATAAGATATACCGCCGCAACCGCGTAATACCGTCATGTATAGGGAGATGATGGCGAGATGAGAGCAGCTGTTTCAGCTTGAGTATTCCAACCATCGAACCCTTTCTGTTCCTGCTTTGAGCTTGGTGTATGTGTATACCTGATGGATTTCATACACTCTGTGTGTTTATTTATTTCCACGGATCAGTGCTTCTCTTCCGAGTGTACCTAATCAGTACAGTCATTGGCCAGTTAATCATTTTTTACGAGTTGTAAGGAATAACTGCTGTTATTCTCGAATGCCTCTGGAATTAAGATTCAGGAAGTCTTTTTATGTCAGTCGGGAGACAAAAGTTGTTCGTAATAAATGTAAAATTTATAAACATATCATGACGAACACGTCGTTGAATATTCGTCCGTCGTTTACACGATTTTGTCTGAAACGGATAAAGATATTGTCGTCCGCAATTTACCATACTTTTAAAAAGTGCAAAGACACCTATTAAATCCTTCAATATTCGAACCTCGATAAATAATGCGCTGTGGGCTGTATGCTAGCAAAAAAAGGTAATGTCTAATTTTTCATTACGACTAACTTCAATAATGGAGTGAACCAATACTCGAGAAGATTATGCTTAAAATAGGACGAAGGTTCTGAAAGGAAAATAATTAATTACATAGTTTTGAACGTTAGAATCGTTTGATATTGAGATACGTAAACACATCATGCAAATTGGTTCAAGCTCTTTACTGTGAGAATAAGGGCTAAAAAGTCGAACCACTGTTGTGCACAACTTTTTACACCTACGTGTGAACATTAAAAAAAACATTCATACTACGAGGATTTGTCTGTTGTTCGATAAATGAAGGTTTTTGAGGTCATTGAGTCTGAATCTGTAATGAAAATTTCAAAATTCAAAATGGCGTATTTAATTTGGCAGACAAGAATTTACAAAAATGTTTAGATTTCGAGGAAAACCTTGGAGTTTTTGAAATCGCTGGATCCAAATCTGCAGAGAAACTTTCCGGAATTAAAAACGAAACATTCAATATGACGAGCGCCATTTTGCACCGGTATCTTTAACTTCGAAAATCTGATTTCAGATCGGATGCGAATTCAGCGATTTTAAAAATCATAGGGTGCTAATTTTCATCGATGTCAATTTTTTCGAATTTGCATTCGAGAAGTGCATTTCAGATACACCATTGTGAAAGTTCAAAATCTGATGGAAGATCAGGTTTGAATTCAGCTGCTTGTGCTATGAAATGAAGCTGGTTCTTCAATTTGCATTCACTACATCGAATTTTTATATCGAAAATATGCTGTAAGATTCCGCTTCGAGGGTCTCAAAAACCGTAATATTGATACTACAGGGTAAATAATCAGTTAATTTTTTTCCAACATAACAGTGGCATGAAAATCTCACGTTCGCTACACTGCTAGGAGTTAAAATTTGCAGATGTTTACGTGTAAATTCGTAAACAATCTCATGTCTTTTGCCATAAATGTCTCATGTCATAAAGTTTTTTAGTATCCAGTGGGAACGATGTTCATCATTATATTTTCTGCAACTAAGCCTTGAAGTTACTTTCAGGTATAAAAAGCATCTTATACTGAATTTCTGTGAAGAATGTGGGATGAACAGGAAAGTACTATGTCAGCAAATGGCTATAATGACTTTGTTTTCTTTGTCTCGTAAAAGAAGATGCTATAACGCTTGAGCCGGCCAATCTCTGTACCTTGGGTACTACGAACGGGCACCTGGACGTATATATTTCTTTATTTATGTTCTAAGCATGAACATTTCGACTGCTCTGGAGGCTTCTTCTCGGCATTCGAAGAAACAACACAATGGTATGTTGCGATTTTTTGTTTTTTTTTCCCTGCAGGATTATATTAAACTCATCGTACATCGAAAGAATATTTTCTTATTTCAATGGTTCGATACATTGTTCTGTTTTAACCGAAGGTTTCCTAACTTAAAAATAAAACGTATGAGCACGAAACTGAATACTCGAATATCGTCACCTACAACAGTCAACTAGAAACGTCAATTCATGGTGAAAATGTTTAAAGCCAAAGCTTCATCTTATCACCGTAATTGTTTTTTTTTGGGTTTTTTAACATTTAATTTAAGCATTGCCAACAAATGAACTCCATGTTCGAATAACGCATGCGTGTAATTGCTGTATGACTCTGTACCCCTGACAGGAAACTGGATTCCTGATGTTTGTTGTGTATTATGCAAGTTTGTTGGACTGTGCGATATACACATGCATTAAAATTCAGAGAGATGATTTCTCCGTGTATAACAAATGGGGACATAAGGGACCCGGAAACGAATATTTCACTCTGTGGAAATCAGAGGGTAGAAGCCGGAAACCCGTCCACGTTTCGTCGGCGCGACACAATTCTTTTGTCCATCGCACCGGAAATCATGGTGGAGACATGCTTCGGTAAAGTGATAATTGAATGCTGTTTTTTTCAATTCAGCATACAAATTATTCAGCCATTGAAACTTCGAATGTAAATTCATATTTGCGTTTCGAGGATGTTCGAAAATATTTTCGCGTCGAGAACTATTTGTCGATAAGAGGGGCGGACGGGTAGATGAAGTTTTTGCCAGACTCAAATTGAATCAAGCCTGATTATCACCATCAAATACAAAACAGCGTTTATAACCATTCCTATTTCTACAAACTTTCAGACAGCCGTTTTACTATCATAATCATCGAGATCAAAAACAAACTGAAATCAACTCGGTGTTAATAAAAAAAAAAACAAAGATCAATACGATTGCCATCGAAATCGACAATCTTGATTTTTATCTCATGGGATTTTCTGTTATTTACACCATTTCCGTTAATCTTTTGTTCATGGGATTACGTAGAAAGACGCCGTTGGCTATAACTCGACCCTGTCCGGTTTTGTCTCGATTCGTTAGTCACCGTGAAAGTAAGAGGTGGTCCCCTATCACGGTCATTGAACCCGCAGGACCGCCACTTTTACCGTAGTTCACCTTTTCACGTCCCGCCAGTTGTACCCGATGAATAGTACAGTTATTGGCATACCCGTCTTTCTATACAAAAATATTATGATCCTGGAGAGATTTCGCTCCGGATTCGTAGCGACCTCTTGTATTTTATATAATTTTTCAACGATCATTTCGCCAAAATACCGCCACTGGAATATTGACGGTCCTTGTGTAAATTATATCCATGCCAAATATAGTTGTTGCTTATAACTACGTTACAGTAAAATGCCGTTCTATATTTATAACACGGTTTTCCGAGTTGAAAGTAGTTTTTACTGAATGCGTTTGTTAAAACTAGAATTTCCTACGTATAACTGCAATTTACACATATCCACACGAAGCACTATGATAAGGACCACACGACACACACACACAGACACGTGCCACTGTGGTTAAAATGAGTTTCAACCGATATTGGTTCAAGCGCATTCGGTACAAGCTCCTTTTAACTAGGAAAAACACGTTCTATAACTAAAAACCGATTTTGATTACAACGTCTACAATTTGTAAAGGTACAGTTGGTATGCGAACATGAAAGTAGGATTACATGACGATATCTTACGGTCGGACCAGTTACTCTTGAGAACCTTTTGTCGAAAGTATTTCCACGAACCTTGTTGATGAAATTCCAATCATGCTACAGTTGATAGTCGTATTTTTCATTCTGTCAAGCTCGAAGATCGCTTATCGACTAAAAAACAGTATGTTTTAATGGTAAATTAGCGTTTTACATGCGACAGTGCTGTAAAAAATGACAGTCTTCAACGGAACATAAAGGGAGCTTTCTAGCAGAGACGCAGCGTGACACCGTGGCATACAGCTCCGGTTGCATAATACGCAACCCAAACACAATTGCCATGTGTTGCCTTACTAGGAAACTCCCAAAGCCTTTAGCGTGCACTTTACGGCAATTCGAAATACGCTACGGCTCTGTGGGATTTCAAGCTTCGAATATGACAAATGAAGAAAATAGAGTAAACGACTTTTTCAAAGCGTTGTACCAAGTTGGAAAAGTTGTACCGTCGTGGGGATACACGAATGTTCCATAAATGCCGTGACCTACGCTAATCCAATAACAACTACAATTACAAATCCGATTGTTGAATATAAAGTACAAGTATGAAAGCACCACTGTGCATCTGAAACTTCTTCGGAATTTTCTGTGCAATTTATTAAACCTTAAAACTTGTCTATAACAGCTTTATTCGTAAATGGAAAGAGTAGAAGAGACTAGCAATTCTGTCGTTTCATTCAAATCGAAAAATTGTTTTTCAGCTTTTCTCACATACAAAATGGTTTGCGGGCTTAAGTTAAATGAGAAAAGTTGTTGCAAATCGACTAAAGAACAGCATACTCAAAATTCAAGATCATCCAAGGTAATATGTGCTTGCTGTATAATTACAAAAATTGCGAAAAAAATTTTCTTAAAATTTTGTAGAAAAACTGAAAAAAGCTTCGATGTTGTTGCATAAAAATGTATGCAAAGTTTTAGAAGGATTCACCACGTAAAAGCCAAGATATTTGTTGATGAAAATGCAACTTTTAACACGGGCTCTTGTGAGAGACTATCGAAAATTGTGATTTTCACCAATAAATATTTCCACTTCCACGTGGTAAAACCTTCCAAAATTCATTACACACGTACATGTGACATCAAAGAATATGTATCCAAATTTTCAACAAAATCTTAAGAAAACGATAAAACGATATAACTACCTTAACGCAATCGACCCCAAGGAGACTGGTGTCACTGTCATCAATCGAGTGCTACTACGTGACGACGGGCTGTAGCCGAAACAATATTGAGCACCCGGGATATACCAACGGAAATGCAAAGAAATAGATCTGTTTCAGCACCATAAAAAATGACTTCCTACATTTTTTGTATAAAAATAAATAATTCGTTGGAATGGACGAGAGTTGAAATTGTGAGTAGTATGCGTATATAACAGAGCTTCGTTTAAAGATATATCCATAAAGATGTCCGTGTTGAAATAAGAATGATCCGTATATACTGATTATGTTAAATGATTCGTTCGGGGACTCGTAATTCCGGTACTACTTGTAAATTTTAAATTCTTCAAGAATACCGCAGCACTATTAATCCATTTCTTTGTCATAAAATGTCTCTCGCAAACGAGAAAAAATTGCGTTACAACGGTGTGGAGTTGTGAAGCACATCGAACTATAAAGAGCGGACAACGACCCCCATGGTACCGCGAGAAGAAAGGATGATGGAATCTCCTTTTCTTCGAGAATGTACAGAGGCACAGAAGATGGAAATTTTCTCATCATACGCGTGAGAGAATGCACGATCGTTCTGGATTTGCATAGAATTTTTAAGTACGAAATAACGGTCAGCGTCAAAAATAGAACTGCCATGTAGGGTAATTTATGTAAAATTAATAAATGAGACACGTTCCCTTATTACTGACTTTTGGGTCGTGCTTGAAAAATGCACTACAACTGTGGTCTTTGACTCAGATTGGATATAGTTGATTAAAAATAATAAAAAAATCGTATCGAAACGGTAGACCGAAATATGCTGGAATTTTCCCGACCTCTGGAGGATAGTTTTGGCTGTTTTTTTGCGACGATAAGGAATTTTTTTTAATGAATGTATGAAATACCTAAAACTGTCGTTATTGCGTTAAACCGCATAATCTCGGAAGAATGCAGAAAAGGAAACGCGTTGATTGCTCACATTGCATGAAAATAAGTCACCGAATATATACATTATTTGTGTAACCGCGTAAACGTTGAAATAAGTAATGCTTGAGTATGAATACGAGCCACAGTCAAAGGAAGTTATTTTGGCAGTTAAATTTTGTAAACTACAGCCTTTTTACACATCCCATGGCGAGGAATGTGGATGCGAAATATCGGAAGATTGAACAACATACAGCGTCCGTCGAGAGTGCAACCGTTTAATATTAATTGGAGCAACCTTCATTGTCATCATTTACCTTGTCATTGAGCCGTTCATCTCTGGTGTATGTGCGACACCATTAAAAATATACGTGCAGGCATATGCAACGCGAGAGTGTCAGCTTGTGTAACGACGTGGGACGATACCGCAAATGACATAACGCACACGAACGATCGCTGTTAGATATGTAAACGAACAATCATGAAAACATGTCCAAGAATAAGCACAGTAAACGATAAATGTATAAGATTTCGTGAGGTTTTCCTTCAAGCTTTGCAGTTGTTTTTATCTACATTGGGGCTGGCATTGTTTATCTTCCAGATTGTGAATGATAAATGCACGTCGGAACGCAAAGGAAAAACAATATTTTGAAAATAATTTTTGCGCCATAGCCTAATTTATTCTATTTATCGTTTTTTTGTTTTTCTTGGTATTTTGAATTCTGGCAATCAAGAAATTTTGATCGTCCCAGAAACCAGAACTTTAATAAAAATCTTACATCTTTTTATTTGCCTTTTTATGAATATGTTGGGAAGTGATTTTCGCATTTGTGATTACGGCTCATTATAGGCTTTATTTTGTACTGCAAAGTTAGCTTTGATAAGTTACGCATCGTATAAAAAAAAATTTTGCCAATATGAGAAAAAACAGATTTCTTGCTGTTATTTAGAAAAAAAATAATACCACTGATGATGTATATGTATTGTTCAATATATGCATAACATATCGTTATTTGTTTTAATAAAAAATCGTAATAAATTATCAATAAAGCTGTCGCGAATAGTTACTTGGTTTATGCAATTATTACATATGACTAGTTACATACAAAAATGAGAGTCGCAAATCTTTTTATATCACTCCTTCTTTTCCTTTGACAATAAAGTCATGGTACCAGGGCAAATAGGACAATTAACACCCAAGCGGGAGAGAAAGTTTTCTATGACGAAAAAAGAGGGGAACTTCACAGCATCTAATATACATACAAAAGTGTCTGCAATCTTTGTCTGTGCCCGGTACTTATTCTGTTACAGACAGTTTGGAAACCCAGCACTCTACATCTTAGCGCTAAGTAATTTTAAAATGTTTACCTTCCCCGCCGCACTCTTTAATGTATAACAATAGGCGGGTTTTGGCTGTCCGAACAAAATTTCAATGCTGCTTGTTCTGCAAAACCAACCCTTAACTTGAAACTCAATTAAAAAAATGTAATCTTTTTTAAATTGAGTTTTCTCACATCATGATCAGCACAGCCATTATTCGAATCGATTCACATTCGGCTGCTCTGCCAGTTGGCAGATTGTTCAAGCCAAATACGACTATGTGGTTTTTTGCTCAACTACTTAACGATGGATGTATGGTCAGAAAAATGACATGTGCATAAAAAAAAAGGATTTTTTCTAGATTTTAAAATAATTATTTACTTTCGACTTGCAGGACGACCGAATTTGGTAGAAGGTGTCATTTTGTTTTTTCATGTATGCATTTTGTAGTTAAAATACGTGACGGAAGTACTCTGTTGCAATTAATGTGGGTTATTAGCAATAATTTAAATCACTTTTACCGTCAAATATATTGCATGTCAATTTCTTTACTTCAAAAATGCAATAATACTGAATTGAATTCGTGTAGTGTTTAACAGAAATCTGAAAAAAATGCAACGTAGTTATCATAGAAAACATCGATTGAACAAAAAAGTTGTCGGATTTCGGCGTCGCATATTCACGTGCGATGAAGCAAATTTGAAGTTAAGAATTTTTTCAGCGAGCTTTTTTCTCGCGACGAAGCCCGCCAAAGTTTCTGTATAGACGATAGTTGGCAGGTTTTCGTGTTTTTTTTTGTATACAAGGCTACTTTAATTTTTATTTCATTTTTTAAAATATATTTTCCAAGGAAAACTCTTTTTTCAATTACTTGGCGTATGTTTATTACTTTTTTTAAATCTTCAATTTTTTATACTATGCGAATAATGGCGTCTAATGAGAACAAAGAGTAAGTGCACTGTTGTGCTGCGATTGTGTAAAAGTCGGCGCGAGAGCGAGTTCTCGTCATTTAGTACAGGATTAATGTGCTATATATGTATATATGGCATTTCGTGTCAAATTGTTCGCTTTTAAACGGTTCACATTTGAGAATTTTTTTCTATTGGAAATGTTATACGCCAAAAAATTCTTGTTCTTTTCTCAGATTGAAGTAGTAAAGTAGTTCTTGTTTGTCAGATTAAAGTAGACAAGAGCCAACGTTCGAAACGAAAGAGCGTTTACTTCGATCAATTCTTCAAACATGTATATCATCGTGGAAAAAAAAATCATCACACGAGGAAAAAAGTTCGCATCTCCTAGTAAAAATTAGAAAATTAAGAAAGTGTTTTTCAATAAATACCACAAAATACAAAAATCTGAGCCAAATAAAAAAAAGTATACACTCGAAAAAGGGGTTGATTCGACAGGAAATGCCCGATATATATGTTTATATATATATATAGTACGTAAGCAAGTAATTTATCGTATTATAGTACACCCTGTAGACACAGTAGAATCTCGTTGCGCTTTAAAATTATAATATGCCTCAATTTTCTCTTTTGCGACTAGCCAACTGTGGAAATAACAGTTTAAAACAGAGAGGGCGCTTTCACGAAACGTTTTATAATACTTCATCCGATACTAATGTGAGTAAAATAATTTTACGTTCGTCTCTCCTTTCCCAAGCGGGAATAATGTAATAAATACGAGCATCACTGAATTTTGAGTGCACAATTGGCGGTAAAAACAAACGCGATAGAAAGTACACTTTTCAACTTTTGGAAATTTGTCGTATAGGTGCTGTTGCAATTTCAGAATGAAAACCACAAGCTTAAGGATTGCGAAGGAAATTTCAGATAGTACAGTACGATCGTAATACATTTATCGATCATTAAAGTCCATGTATTAAACATGACGGAAAAAAATACACGCTGTGATCGCTGTAAATATTTTAGAGATGTTTTGAAAATTTAGATGCAATCAGTGTGTGAACTCTATTGAAGCTTCAAAAAATCTGACAACATTCGTGTGGTTTTTCCCTACAAACGGTAAATAAGAAAGTCCATGTGAATCATTTAGAAATTTTTGGTTTGTTTTATTTTTTTTATCGAATGAATGGCAAAGCTGGTAATGGGAGCATACTTCGAAACCCTTCGATATTATTCAGGTCGTTGAAATTTTGGCTACACAATATCCCTCATAGTGAACAAACGTCGTACTCGTCACGGGATATGACCAACCGGTTACTTCCGGCGGTGTGTACCATAATACTCACAAGCTGTATTATATACATTTATTATGTATTCCCCTAATATACCGTGTGTGCTAGTGTGGGTACATACACTGTATACATAAGGGGAGAAAAATTGTATAATGATAGACGAGAGTGTGAATAACGTCGTAATCATTATGCAACGCGCAATGTTCTCAAGACTGATGCTGGCAGAATCCAGTAACGTAATGTTACGTTAATACGTCAGGAATGAGCATTTTTAGATGCCAATCTCCCGTGGCGACTATAAAAGCGTATATAAAAAACTGTGTTACTGAACTACTAATTATAAACACTGATTTTTAACCAAGGTGGGTATTTTATTTCTCGACCGAAATCATCGTCGATATTATCTGAGGACGAAATAATTTTTATTCTCAGATAATAATGTAGTTTGCATCGTTGGAATGCAACGAAAGTGGGATTCGAATTTTTTTTTGCCAATATAGCGTACGATATTTTAGCACCTATTTTTATTAATGTATATATTTATTTATGTGAGACGCTAACGTATGAAAAATTAGGAGTCACATGAGAATTGACAAAAAAAGTGAAGGAATATACCGATTGCGGAAACTTCAACATAATCAGAATCATCAATAAAATAGTTGATACCAAAAGGGACGGGGCTGTAGGACGAAATTTAAAGCACGGCCAATTAAGCTTTGAATCGAGGCAGGAGGATTTCACCTCAATTTTATGTTGTTTTTAAAACCGAAGGGTTATTGTCGAAAAAATGTCTTGCGAAGAAAAATCATGTGGATGTTTATTTTTTTTAATTTTCGATTCATTGACGATTATGTTGGAATTACGGTATTGAGTCGCCGAAAATTATTCCAACTGTCGTAACACTGTATTTCTCAAAACCGATATGTATCCAGCCTTTAACCCTGCGCGGTCCCACTGGGTCGTTTGTGACCAGAGCGTAATTTCACTTGGGATTTCCTCGAAATCTAAAAATGGGTGGGGCCTGCTCCCTACCCCTAAAAAAACTTGATAACTATTGGTTCTTATTGTATAAACATTGAGGAGTACTCAGGAATTTTTTAAGATTTTTTAAGGCGCTTCAACCCGTTAAAAATTGCACGTGGTCACAAACGACCCTGTGGGACCGCCGAGCCAGTCAAAATATAGTGGGACCGCGCAGGGTTAACCGCCAATGTAGCAAATTTGCTGCATTCTCTTTGAGTCGGTCGGTAAAAATGCTAGTAAGGACGATGCAGCGTACAGGCTACTTCAGAGTTCCATCAATCGATCCTCGATAGAGATGTAAACGGAAGTAAATATATGAATTATGATAATATAGCAAATAATTTTGAGTCATCCAGAAATAGACGTGGCTGTTGAAGGGTTAAGCCCATGAACGAAAAATAATTGTATAAGTCTAATCTAATCCATTGTTGTAGAATTTACCGTCATTATTATTATATATTATATTATATATCTCCGAAACCGCGCGACCAAAACTGTCGATTTTTTAACTCAGTCATACATTGATATATGATTCAAAGCTGGAAGAAAAAGATCTCAAGTTGCAAAATTATTGCAACAAGTGGTCAATTTTCTATCGTTCTGCATAAAAAAGGTATTTCCCAGCGTCAACTGTGAATTTTGCGAGCCATCGTGCATTCCAGAATGGCGAGGAAAAAGTCTGGAACTTGTTTTTTAAATTCCACGCAATTCCCAAGAAAGAGCTTTTCGCAAGAAAACTGTCTTGATCGAAAGATTTTAGTTATCAGAAGAATGCAGAACTTTTCGCGCAGCTCATCCAGTTCACGCCGGTATTCAGAATGTTGATTTGCAGAGGCGAGGTGTACAACCTGTAGCTCAAAGGGAACATCTTCGTTCCACTCTCGTACACTTCTCGCACCCGATAACAACATAAAAGTTGTCTCACAATGTGCTATAAAGACCGAGAGTAAGAAAGAGGAATAAATCTCTCGAAAAACAAGCCGATGCATTAGCGGTTGATTCTCGGCTGGAATCGTATTCTGATAAGCGACGAGAGTGAAGACAAAAAGGCGAGAACAAAGAGAGAGGACCGTCAAGGTGTTACCCGACGTATCTGTGACGTATCAAGTTATCCGTTTAATATTATAAAAATCTCAAGACACGCACGGGATATTTGTCAATTTCTAGCGCGCATTGAAAGTTCGCAGCACGAGTGGAACAAGGCTTGCTAAAAGGAATTGTACACGTGTGAAATCGTCAGATCGAAGCAAACGAATTACAAACATACCAACAATTATTATTTATCATTCTCTCGGTAAAACAAGCGTCAAGGAATGAAAGATTACTTTTACTTTTTAGGTGTGCGGTAACGCGAGATAAGAGAATCGAGCGAATGCACCGGCTGAGGAACCGTTGCACAGGGTGCAGCTGGCGCGTCGTCGTCAACATACACAAGTATCTGTATACGTGGTCACTCGACGGGCTGACATGCAACAACACGCGTTCGAGGTGTCCACCTGCAGCGTTATTTCAAGGCCCTGCGATGTATGTACGATACAAACGTGGGTAAATATGTAAAGTAATCGTATTTGCAGACGTATACGTGTGATATTGTGTTTGGGTCGTTATTCCTATGAATCATTCTAGAGTGTAATAAAAAGTAGTCCGTACGCTGAACGACCGAGAATATCGAAAATTCAGTACGCGTGAGAGCCAGATCAGAGCAATCCAGCAAGCTGGCGACATGAAAATATCGTATAAAGTTTGCATCGTTGAAACACAACGCAAATGCTACGTTTTTCTTTGGTTTGCTTTCGGTACTCGTTCACATTTACGAACTTGATGAATTATCTAGAGGCACTGCGCCGCGTCTTGGCGGTAAATATTTCAAAAGTATAAATTGTTTGAATTTTGATACAATTATACAAATATCGGACGATACCGGCGATCAAAAAAATGTATAAACCTTACTGTTTTTATATTCCAACGAAGCAAACTGCAACATTGTCAAAATTTATTGCGAGTCTTTGTCGGAGTAACGTGGTATGAAAAAAATATCCATAATTCGTCGCCCAGCGTTTTCCACAAACGACAATGACGCGACACCTTCGTTCCACCTGCGTTTGTATTTTTTTTTCGCCAAAAGTCGACCGAAAAAAATTGCTAAACCGATGACTTTGGCGGAATTACAGTTTCGACATGACACGCGCTAGAAAAATGCCATTGGTATAAAACTTTTATTCTCTCGGCTGTACGAGCTCTCATTTTGAAACTACATGTATGTTTTGAAAAAATGTGCAATTGATGTGTCGCAATATGCAGAATAAAATGAGTTACGCGAGTATGTGCACACACAAAAAGGACACACGATCGAAATTTGCAAAAGTTGTTGCAACGAGATTATGCGTTGAGGAAACAAAAGAACAATAATGTGTGCGTCATTAAATAACAACGAAAATACGAATTTTCGCAATTTGTTTATATCCTTTTCTCTTCGATCTTCGCTTCGTTTTTATATTTTCGGGTTTCGTGTAATCGACAATAGCAAAATTGCGTGCAAGTCGCTTAGGTACTCGCGTATTCAGCGATACAATGAAAATTTGAAAATTCAATCGTATCTGAGATACGAGCGGAATAATTCATCATAACAATAATAAAAAGTTATCGACAAATTGTAGAAAACATCTTTTTTTTGTTGAATTTATTGACAAGATTTCTTTTCTCGTCATTCTAAATTAATCCACGAAAATTGTTTAACCCAACTGAATTTATCACAAGATTTTTACTTGAAAGTCTTTTTTTGAGTAAAATGAAAATTGAAAAAATCGAAAATTATTCACTGCTTTATATGGTCTTGAACAAAATTGGAAGAGATGGAATTCCAAAATACCGATACATTTTTAAAAAAGTTCAAGGGTATTACGAAAACATGAAAGATTTATTACTATTTGTTGATTCACCGTGCTCAGCACGTATATACAATTGACTCTTTACAGATTTTTATAGTGTCGCTGAATACGCGAAATTCCCGGATTATTTCGGTTTTGTCACAACCATCCGTATCGTACAGTTTCGTTCCAAATAATTCCATTTCCGTTCACGAAAATGATCGTAGAGAGCCCATTCTATTATTTGAAAATAAAAAAAATCAGGCAATGTGCGTACGGAAAACGTCGCCAGTACGAGTACGATAAACGCGATGTTATCAGGAGTAAAGTAATTTCGCGATTACGCAGCTTTGCAGCATGTTGTTACGGTACATTATATGCCCGGTACGAGCTAGCCGACGAAACGCTACCTGTTGCCCTCGGTACACCAATAACTTCGTATCCAAGAGGAAGTAATGAATGAGAGTCGAAAAAAGGCTAGTGTAGAATGGTCGAAGACACAGACGGCACATGGTTGACGTCGATATCGTTTTTTATATTCACAACTGTGAGAATCTTCCTTTAATTCGAAATCTATAATGTAGACGAAGTCGTATCGATGCTAATTCCTGACACGCCTCATTTACATATTACATCACAGCTCAACGTTCCCATATTCGTAAGAACATGTAAACGGGGCAGAATTACAAAACAGTCTTAATAAAAAAGCTTGAAAGTAAAATAGGTATAATGAGTTGTGACTGAATACATTTTTTTCTTTCTCGGTTAGTTTATCGCAAATCGGAACGAGTAGTAAAAAGGAAGCTTGAAATCCATTTCGTAATTTAATTATTCCTAAATTATCGTGTTCATTTTGATTTGTTTACTAAAATAAGTATTAGTGAAACGTTCAAAGATATAAGTGTATGGAAGTACAATGCGTACTTAGGCGGTGCTTAAGAACATACAATTTTCTTACATTGTAAATACGACCAGGACTGGAGGAATGATTATTATGGATTTTTCGTTGTTACTTATTCGTTCAAATGAAGTGCGATTTTATCGGCAGAAACTGTAACATTAGAACGTTCTCCATTTCCAGGTGAGTTCTGCGTGTATTGTCGCGGTTTGTGATATCTCGAATCGTGTATGAAACTCGAAGGGCGACAGTATAATAAGCAACCGAATCCGACTTTCCAAAGATGTATTCGTGTTTCAAACATCGATACTGAAGATATTGAGGATTTGTGAAAAAGTATTGTTAAAGTACTCACCCGAATGTACGACTTCTTTTTTAGTTTTTTTAACAAACCTCGTAACACTCTCGACACGAGCGGCACGACGTTACGCGCTCAACTGCCGCATAGATCTTCTCCGTCGTACGAGTTCGGGTATTGTCGTTGATCCTCGGCATCCTCGGCCATGCCACGCGTATCTCCCGAAGCGATCATCTGTTCCTGTTTGTTGTTTTCGTTCTTGAAAAAGGAGAACCTGAAATTCATGTTATTCGAACGGTAATTGCCATCGGCAATGATAAATTTCATTTATAAATAATGTTATGCATGTATATAAAAAGTTAATGAGTAGGAAGTAAAAATAATGATGCGAAACTTCCGTTTTGCAAGCCAAAAAAACAGCTCGTCGTTGTTATCGTATGACCGAAAAAAGTACGATTAAATTGGATGTAAAGAATTAACGCAGGTTTATTCTTATTTCCCTAAGTGTTTCCGGGATTTTGGCTTTATTTTTCGAACGAAAAATACACATTTATTGATAAAACTGTATTGACTGGTCGTTATGGAAGACTCCTGGTTACGCTACCTGTTGGTAGCATATTCAACTTATAATCGTTTTCTTCTATGCCGAGCACAGATAAGAATAAAAAGATTATTTTTCTCGTATCAAGGAGCCGATGATAACTTCTGCCTGATCTACGTTTTTGATATTTTGCAGGGAAATTGAAGACTCCGAGTGTCGCTCAAATGTGTCGCCACACATCAGAGTTCGGTTAAGTCAGAAATAAAATTTAAAAATAAATTGGTTTAATAAAAGACATATTTTGGGTTAATAAGTTATTATTCAAAAATTCGGAAAAAATTTAGAGAACACGTTTTTGGCTCCCACCAAATGGGTAAATTCATGCATTTTTCCGCATACACGTGAATGTTTTCAGAATTTCTTCATCATTTGAAATTTTTGAAAGTTTGTAAACGCGTGCTTTTGATTAACAGACCAGCAGTTTTTTCTGAGTAACGAGGAGCCTTCTTATACGAGTATTATTAATTATTTAAAATTTCACAGAAATTTTTGGTATTTTTCTGAATTCACGAAAAAAAATTTTAATTCATGAACAACTTTGAAAAAATGTCGCCTGGGACGTAAATATAGATGAATTTAGTTTTTTAACGATTTATTAATATTTCTTTTCATAGTTTTATTACCTGAAATCGATGGACATGGTTCCTTTTGTACTATATGATTGATTGTTTTTCAATTTTTATACCAACGCTGATTACGTGAAATTCGCATTCTATGTCGGTTTTGTTGGGATTGTATTTCCAGAGCATCCTCGTAATTACTCATACTCTCAATAAAACCGAAGCAGAATGAGAATTTCGCGTTCTTAGCAATACTGTAAAAATCTGAAAAAAAAACAATCGTACGTAAGATACTGTATGTAATATTTTTTCAAAATCTCTCCTTTATTTTGAATGTTTTATTTTATTTTGAAAAAATTATAAAAAATTGAAAATTATAAAGGTTTCTCATTACGTGTGCGAAATTTCCGACCCATGTAACGAGCGGTTTCGTTTACACGCTCTCAAACAAAATCGGAAAAAAGGTATTTACAAATGCAGAAATTTTGAAAAAATTCAGACGCATTATAAAAAATGAACGAATTAATTTTTTTGGATTTTCGTAGTATCGCTATGGATTCTACTTTGGTTTTGTTTAGAGTATGGGTGCCGTAAACCCTTAAACCTGTGGATAATTCATTTGAATCATAAGAGCAGGGTTTAGGATTTTTTTCGTTTTTCCATTTTTTCTTCATGGTAATTTTCCCTCCAGACTGATGATGACGAAACACTTGTGTGAAAGCGTTCGATGTACAGAGCTCATGAGACATATACAATGTATATATACATATACTACACCGATAATATTTAACCAGTTCCTGGTGACCCACTAAACGTTTGAGTATGCGAGGCGTGACCGATGTAATAGGCAATTGTAGAACTCTCTGATTTTTCCATAGGTGTACATGGCATTAGTTGAAACCCAAACAACCCATATAGGAATGGAATGTTTTTCAGATAGGCTACTGAACATCGCTATTTGACGTGAAAAAATCTTTGAAAATATTTGCGCATTTCCAAAAACAATTAAAACTGTATATGTAACAAAATTATCAGAGAAAATGACAATGTATTTTTGAAAAAAGTAAAGCATATGTACACTTGGTGCCGTACACGAATAAATAAGTGTTCAACGTAGAGGTATCGAAAAAGTAAGAGTAAAAAGTTATTTTACTTGCAGAATATTCGGAAAATATTAGGCGTAATAAAGTATATTTATTATATTATTTTATTGTATAATTATTATTATATTATATTATATTATATACTGTTATTATTCCTTCGTCCCAGGCTAATCACGGGTGCTTTTTTAAATTATTTTTTTTGAACGTAGTGAAAAATAAACGTTGATGAAAGTTGATTTCAATCCGAACTTTGAAAATTTTTTTTACGCTCCGCACCGAGGAGATGGAAATACTGAAAATGTATATTTCTCAATCTACTCAAACTTAAAACGATGGAATCGAACGAACTACCGTCAGTTCCTAACACGGAAAATGGTTGTGTTAAACGTCAAATGCGTAAGAACTCTGTCACCAATGTATTTACGATTAATAGTCAATACGAGTAGTTTGCGAATACGCTTAAGGAAAAGTTTTGTAATCGAAAACGAATAGAACGTAGAAAAAAAAACGTTTTTCGTGTATTATGTAAATGAAGTATTGTATAGAAAAAGTTATACCGTATATTTATTAAATTTCCGAATGTTTCCGTCGATGGTACAATGCAATCGAACGACTTTAGACTCGCGGGATTCTTTTTCGATTCAAAAAAATAGTACCGTTAGCTTGCGAGTTTCGGCACTTTGCTAGATGAACTGTAAGCGTTATTCGACAGTCGGGAGTCGTTCGATTGCATTGTACAATGTACGGAAATAATAACAGCAAAATAACAAAATATTAATTTTTTTAATGCCTTTATTCACGCATCTGAAAGTCGAATACACATACGGTATCATTTTCACCTACTTAACTTAAAAAACGCTAAAAACATTTGTTACGTAACATTTATTTGCCACTACGACACTTGTACTTGGCCTCATTCACAAATATCTCGTGTTCATCATTGTTCGAACGTATTGACGACAGCTTTCTTGTCAACTTCACGTTTGACGCACATGCAACCGCTTCCGTGTCAGATACTGACGTCACAAACTGACAGTAGCTGATGCTGTCTTCAGTACAGAAGGCGAACAGACCCCCGAGAAAAGTAGCGACTTTCACGTGTATCAACCCTCATCTGTATAATCCTTGATTTGTGTACCAAATCGCTGGAAAACCTACAGAAGAGTGTCTAGTCATCACACGTGCAATTTTCACATTTCGCACGTGTACCAAAAGTCCCATTTGCAGGAATTCTCATCTGTGCAAAGCGTCATTCGCTTGGGTAGCACGGGTCTTCAACAGTGCTACGATGTTTTTAAAATGGAATGACGCTGTTTTTCTCATTGCTCTCTCTCTCGTTGATAAAACGGCGACAGTCGATTTCGAAAAGGGCACCCTCCCGTCAAAAACCGTCTCTATATGCACATGCGAGTGTGATGCGAATGACAGTTTGCATGGACGAGAACTCCTGCGAATGCCACTCGCCACGAATGCTACAAACGTGAAAACTGCATGGGCGATAATCAAGCTCGCCCTTTTTTTCAAAAGGCACTGTATTCGAAATAAAGTCCCCTTTTATCGCGTAAAATTGGAAAACATATTTTGTTTATTTCTCACTATGTAACCACTTTTTTGTTGGAAAATCTGTCACTTTTCGGTAATCGCCGGTTTTTTTATGAAACAGTCCGTGAAATCTGGAATAAAAACCGCGATTGGATCGTTTATCTTCGCGAAAAGGTGAATAACAAGCGGTGGCCACGTGAGAATTGTAAATCTGTATGTATATTGAGATGTTTTATTTGTCGGCTTTTTTCTATTTTTTGTTTAAAAATTTTTTTTACGAAGAATTCCCTCCACGATTTTGTACGTAGAGCTTTAAATTTTCTATACGAAAAATTCCTCAGCCTCGTCAATATTTTACAGAGATAATAATAATGTAATATAATATTATCGGTTTTCTAAATTCGACGAAACAAGACGAGCGTAAAATTGACTACCCGAGCCGGAGGTGAGGGCTGGCAACATATAATACAATGTCTGAAATCGTATTTTTTCTCGTGTCACGCACGTTATGTTCTACATCATTTGTATTGAAACTGAGGCCTTCAATGTGTGAAGCCCCTCAATTGTAGACGAAACGAGCAATTGTAGACTGACAATGCAGCAAAAAGTCAGATTAGTTGATGGTAAAAATAGAATGAGTGTTTCGAGGCTTGAAGTAAACAAAAGCGATTTCAGCAGGAATGAAAAGAAGTCAGGAACTAAATTTTTCTTGCCTCAGGGGAGAAAACTTTGACTGCCTGAAACTCGATGTTTTCGGTTGGCTAAACAGACATTGAAACTCGCTTTTCAATGCAGGTGCTACGAAAATAAAGTGTTACCTAGAAATAAATCACCTGAAAATAATAAATAATACTAATTATTATTATTGATAATAACAATATCAATAGTACATTAATAATAATAAGCGGAGTGGAATTAGTACTTTTTTCATCTGATCGGACTTGCGTTTGCGTGGCATATTAAAGACAAAGCATGTGATGAGAAAAAGAATAATCGCTACAAAACGTACTCAAAAATGAATATCCAATGAAAATACGTTTTAATTTTAAGAAATCGGACCCGACATATAACGATGAAAAAAAAGAGTTTTCATGAGGTAGCTTATGTATTTCTTTGAGATGTGTGCTATCATCCTGCCAAATTTCATCAATATTCGTGTATTCGTGTAGCCATTGACCCGTTTTATTGCCCATACTTATACGCATTTACAATATTAATATGGAGTATGGATATATGTCCGGAACTAAGAGGTCAAAGTTCAAGCGATTTTTCGAAAAAAAGGGCAGGAAAAAAAAAGTTGTAAAGTTATCGCTAATGGGTTTTCGTCGCTCTACTTGAGGAATCCGTATAAAATTACAGTGTAAGTTTGTTAACAAATATTTGCGAATGTATCAAGATGAAATCTATTAATATCTTGCGAGTGATTATGCCCTAGCGTCTTGTACCTTTTTTTTTTTTTATTTAAAGCATTGAAGCCCGAAAGCTTATTCTGCTGTGTATATACTACATGTATGTATATATTACATGTGAGCCTTTCTTAACAGTTTTCTATTATTCTATAGTTCTTATTCTTAGTCTCATTCTAGTCTTTTATATTCTAATTTTACAAGATTGGAGGAACCTGTCCACACAGAATAACGCCCGCTTATCAAGTTGACTTAGAATCGTGTTGATGTGGTACGTCTTGTACCTGCTCTAAAATTTTCTGCAATTCTAAATGAGAAAAAACTTTTTGCGAGCCAACTATCTTAAGCGAAGATCTCGTATGTTTCAATTCTTTTGAAAATTTCCATAACGAAAAACGACACAAGGAGCAGAGAAGAAACGAACAATAACTCGGCTTCGGTTGTATGTAGATACCTATAAATACGAATTATTATAGTGGTTGTTTCATCGTCTATTTGTTGACTGAAGAGCGAACGAGACACAACGAGACACGGTTTGCAGAGTGGCAGTAAAACTAGTCGTAAAGTGCAAATTGCTACAGCATTAAGAGTACAACCAGACTCTTACAACCAGAAGATTACAACGAATAAAAAAATTCCTTTATTAGTTTTTGTCTCTTGGGTATTTAAAATAACAATTGGCTCTGACGGTAAAAGCGATATGCTCCATGACGTAGCGGAGAAGAAATATTACGACAAATTTCGGGATAAATTTCGTACAGAATATATAGACTGGCAACAATGATGATAACGAAAAAAATCTTTCAAAGAAGTCATCATTCGCTTTTAGAGCGCATTTTGGTATATTTTGTAGAAATTCGAATTTGCTCGTTAGTATACGATCATTTTGCTCAAATTTCAGCTTCGTGAAAAATCTATATCTAGTCTATGAAATTTTATCATGAATTTTAGCGAGATACCGCAAATCGTTCGAAATTGTGTTGTGAAAAAAACGTAAACCGGTAACGTAATAATAACGCATCGTCAAAATAACGAATGTTAAAATAAACGTAAACCACGCGTACTAGTAATTACACTAATTATGTTCGATTATAATTTCGCGCAGCATAATTATCGACATTAAAAAACGTATTATGTACATTAACCTTGTATATTTTTTTCATTTTTTATTTTAGAGATATGCAACGTACGATAAAATTATGATGGCAACTTCAGACTGCTAAATCGGTATTGATCAAGATGATGACAATAATAAAATGTCTTATCCAAAATCTGTTGTGATTTTATTTCTTAATCATTCTGACGCAATGAAGCTTAGAGGAATCAGTCGCATGTTACTTTCGTCTATATCAACGTAACAAATCGTTCAAGACCGCAATCTCTGTTTACGAAAAAGAACTGCATTTAATAAAAATCGTAGAGCGATTATCTTTGATCGATGCAATCAAGAAAGGCTTTTTCATTGATTTAATCTCATTAGCCACACTCATTCTTCTTTCCATTTTTCATCCAAAATTGTATGTCGAATAATTATAGTGATTGTTTTGTAGTGTATTTGTTGACAGAAAGGCGAACGGGACACAAGTTTCGATGGAACCGGAAATTAACGCAAATACCATTCATGTAACAATAATCATTTGAAGGATAATCATGTCTTTTCCAAATAATCGTTCAATGAGACGATAAACAATTAGCAAGAAGATAAAATTTGCAGTCACCAATTCGAAATAGTGTCCACAAAGTGCAATGGTTTGTATCGTTTCCGTATTTGAAAGAGCGTGACTTTTTTTCTTGGCGCACTCTTTTTTTGTTCTCTACAACATTGTTTGCAAAGAGATTTAACGAAAGAAACGAACAAAGTATCCTGTAAGTGAGAAAGAAATTAATCTTCCATAATTTATTGTATGTTGAAATATCTGTCAACTCTGTACAGAAACGGGATGTTCAAGATGCCGGTACAATAACGAAATGTCTTACCAGTCAGTAATTTAATGTTATCTGAGACATCGTTATCGTTGTACGACCAGGCGTGGATTTTATATACACATTAGGGTGCCCGTCATTTCCCAAGTTGACTTTTTTCACTCGGGTTTGCGCTAAATTTTAACATCGCTGACAAAAATTTGTTCATTAATTTTCAAAGATTGAAGTTCATTTTTATTACCATATACAGAAAAAAATGTCTTAATATTTGAGAAGTGATCGAGACATTTTTTGTCCGCGATATTAAAATTTGTCCATCTAAAACGATCATAGCCGAAGGACAGTCGGTAATTTTTTAAAACGTAATGAATGTAACAAACGTGAAAATAATTAAAATCTGTAAAGTGCTAAAATCCCATGTTATTTCAAATGGGAAAAGTATCGTCATTTGGGCATTCCTAACATTGTTTTTAGGCTATAAATTAATGATTTGGTGCATATCCAAGTGAAAAAAGGCAACTTGGGAAATAACGGCCACCCTAATATATAGAGCTGATCAACAAAAATCCTGTACAGTATGATTCAAAAGCTTAAAAACTCTGTGATTGCGATTGCGATTAGCAGAGAAAAATTAGCGAGGGCAAACAATAATGAGAATTTTTTAACATTTAAAGAAATAAGGAAACTAATCGTTTAAAATTCTGTAAACAATAAAAAAAAATTATTTCTCTAATATATTTTCTTCCATGAAACGATAATAAAAAATTGAAAAACCATTTTTGAGTAGTGGTATTGTGATGACGCGCTTTGATTTATCAAAAATGTTTCAAAAGTTTTATTCGTACTCCGCTGAAACTAACTCTTCAGAAAAGAAACTAAGTTGAATCTCGTCTCAAAATCATGCAGTTTTGATATTGTTCTCAAACCATATTACGTGTAAGCGTTTTTCTCCCAATGAGCATGCACGAGTATCGAAGAATGCTTACTTCACACTTTACACTCGACAATAAGTTTTAAGCGTGTGCACATGTTTAAAACTGGAGTTTAAAACGCGCTGCAAACTCTTCACCGCGAGAAAAATGGACTTACAAATTAAGGCCATGGGGGATACCCCCTCCCCTATCGAAATTTAGAAAAATTCTCAGGCAAAATCTATAAATCGGATCGATTTGAAATTTTTTGTGAGTATTAAGTGACACAACACGGAGGGAATGACGATTTCGCAATTTCGAAATTTTTCAAAAAAAATTTTTTGTAGATTGAAAAATTTTTCAAAATTTCGAAATTCTAAAATCGTCATTCCCTCCGGGCTATATCACTGAATACCCACAACAAATTTCAAACCGATCCGATTTATAGATTTTGCCGGAGAATTTTTCTAAGCTTCGATTTACGGATGTAACACATCGCCTTAAAGTACCTTTCGGGCCAAGGTGTTTGTGTAGCGATAGCATCAGATTATGCTTCTCCAATTGAAACATTTCATAACGTTCGAAGAAATAAAAGAAAAAATTGACCGTTGGAACGTGAAGATTGCCGCGTTTGAAGAATCGATGCCAAGTGATACAATTTAGATAGATTAAAAAATACGAATGAGTCATCGATCAGCTTATTGCCAACAAGAAAAAGAAACTCACCAGAGGCTGTTTTCAAAGAGTTCGGTTTTCAAAAGTGGCTTCAACGTATTCACCTGCTGGTATACGAACTCAAAATGTCAACTCGAGTTTTGTGTGATGAAATTTGCAATTTGTTTATTACAACTATTTGAGAATTTTTACAATCGTATGCTGCTTCTAAACGATACAAAAAATGAAAATTTAAATAAAAATGTGAAACAAATGCTAAAAATTGGTATTTTCGTTGCGTTACAAAAACTTTGATAATTTCAAACCGCTAGGTAGATTGTCTGATTGGATATGGTATTTGGCGTTTGACGTATAAATTCCACACGATTTTTTCCTTTTAGTAATTTTGTCGATCGACGCTCGATATAGCTTTGTCGGAAAGAACAAGATTACTTTTGCGGTGTTATAAGTACACGTAAATTCAATCATTTGTAAGAGCCTTTGGTTCAAGATCGAAATACACCATTTATGTTATCATGTGCTGAAAAAATATTGACTCGTCTCTGTATAAACTGATGATTTATTTTTATTACTAATGATATCTAGTCGAATTTTATTGTCTTTATGAAAAAAAATCGCTCCGCTCCAAAAATTATCCACTCTGAAACAATTTCTCATTTATAAAAATTTTTCTCAATTATTTGGCGATTCCAAGGGTTCGAAGATCACGTCCATGGATCATCGAAGAAATTAATTCTAGAATGAAATTTTCCTTACCATTCAAAAAAATCTTCATGGATGATTGAGCTGTGTACGCGGGCTTTTTTAGCAACGAAAATTGCTTTAATTTTTCTTCGTGACAGCATGCCCACACATGTATTTACCTTCTCCTTCACCGCGTTCTTCAGAATGCGTGCATTTCTTCGTCCGGTAGAGCATTCTTTTTAAGGTATAAAAGAGATCGGTAAAAGGTGGGGAAGCCAGGGTGAACCGGAGCCAATTGGTCCTAAGGCTGGTTGCAGTATTACGTGCGGGGGAATTCCCCAGTGTGGAAGGTAAAAGAAGCTTGGTGCTTCGCTTATTCTTCTCATAACTCTGAATCCGTTCGTTCGAGAGGAACTCTGCTTTCTCTCTCTTTCCTTTGCACTTAACTCGCGCGTGAGCATTTTTTTTTACCGGCGGCGATGGTGTATCTATAATCACTTTTGACAAATTTGATACTTTTCGACGTACGTTTAAAGTCGAAAAAGAATCTTGTTTCGTTATTTACGAGTTTACGAGAAAATTGGAATCCCGTGCCAATGGTCTTTTCATTTTGGAGTAAGTGAAAAACGCATTTTCATCTATTTTCCTTCTGTGCTTCGAAGAGCTACACGATACCTGAGTGCTTTCGCGAAAAATGTGGAAAAAACAACATTTAAAATACATTTTCAAAAGTTAAGAAAAATTAGAGAGTGTATGCTTTGTATCACAAGAATTTATTTACGTCTTTGTGAATTAAGGGGTAGAAAATGCGGGATATTCGATTACAAGTGTTTTTTTTTATCAATCGCTTCTTTAATCGTGTAGGTTTGTTTTTTTTTCATTAAAATTACTTTCGAGCAGAATATTACGAAATTACGAGAATCTCTTTGCAACTTAATGTTTCATTGTTTGTGAAATATAAGATATTTCTAAATGATATGGGAATGGAAAATGTAACGCTGTCTCGGTTTAAATAAGTCGATGACAAAATAACATTCGCCATTTTTATTGCAGATGTTATAACTTTTCTTATTAATCTTAAAGTATTGTTAATTTTGAACGAAATAATGTCTTTCGCTGATGTAATGAAAATTACGTTGTCCAATTTCACAAGTGGTGTTGACATTTCGGTTAACTCTAGATAAAGTTCCATCCGATTAAACGCCGAACCACAGTCATAACATTTAGTCACAGCGATTCGTGTTCATGCTAATTACATTTGTATAACGAACAATTTTGTTTAATGAAAAGATAATCTTCTTTATTGGAATGGAATATGGAATATGAATTAATGAAACTTTTGTTCTATTCCATTCATCAAAACTCTTAACGACAGAACGTAATTGCTCGTTTGAATTCGTTTATTTTATAAATTTTTCTTATTAACAAAATCGCAACAGTCTCGGCGTAAATAACACTAAATTTTGGCTAGATTTCTGTACGCTAGGATCGAAACTTTTGATAATTAGTAAAATTGAGAAAATTGACGTTATCTAACGAAGTTGAAAGAACAATATCCTTTTTATTTTCATCATGATTTATTTTTCATCATTTCTCTATACCAAAGTCTTGAATATTATGATAAACATTTGCAATTGGTTGTGCAATTTTTTTGTGCTAAATGATATCTAGGAATATTGGACAAAATTTCGAAATAACTATGAATAATGAGAGTGTATGTGTATGTAATGCAATGTTTACGAACGAATTTACCAACATTGTTGTTATTGCTCAATCGGTGAGACTTAAACAAATATTGCAAAATTAATTCGCCTTCCGGATGCACAAATTTCGTCTTGTATATGTGTAGATGCATACACGTAGACAATCGTCCGATGAATCGATTGAACAGGCAATAAACACACGAGAAAACTTATTATTCAAAGTCGCGGCAAAAGTGATTCCCCTGACACTCCTACGCAGTGGTTAAACAGCCATCGCTCGATCAAGCTGATTTCGACATTGTTTTCTTCATCCAATTAGACTTTTTTTCGTGTACGACAGCGATATCTCTATTCCTTTGCGATTACAATCTTTTTTCCGATAAACGAAATTGTTCGCTTTCTTAATTTGTCCAGAAAAAGATTGTTTTATACCTCACGCGCAGTAAAATCATTCTCATTTGTAAATAATTTTTTATCTAGCAGTATAAAAAAATGCCCAGGAAAAATGTCAATAAGGAACATAATATTATTTTCTTATCTTGCCCATCTATTCAAGATTTAATCTTTTTCAAGAATTTTTCATAAAATGCAAATTGACGGAAAATTATCGTCACGATATTTCCTTGTTTTTCCTGACAGCTACCACGAATAGCGAATTCAAACAATTTTCTTTTTTTCAAGTCGCATCAACAGCTAACGTTATTTGTAGCCTAAATGAATATATGCTCCTTTTTCCTTCTCGGCAATGCAGTTGCGATTGCTTCGTAATGGTGTAATGTTTACTGCGTATATTTTTAAACAATCGAGGAAGATATTTGCATGATTCAAAGGAAATGCAATTTCCACTTCTACGAATTGGTCGTATCCAATCATGTGTAAATCAATTTCATTCGTATTGATTTAAAAAAAATATCATTTTCGACAGAAAAAATGTACACTGGCGTAAAGCATGAATCATTTCTTAAGATTCAACGATCAGCATATTTTCATTTGATTGAAGTACGTCATCGTATCTAAATGAAAATTCATACGAATTAAGCATCACACTTTTGTCACTGTACATTATTTAATATCACAACCAACGTAAATGGAACGAGTCCAGTATTTTTGCTCAACATGAATGTATATTTTGGTCGCAATAAGGGGAAGGCAAGTCGGAAACAGGAAAAAAGATCGGTATTTTGGGTGTGAATCATTGTTAAGAAATTTAACGTTTGTACAACAGCAATGACGGTACATGCAAACATGAATGTAATATCCATCAGAAAAAAAACCACACAATTACTGTGCGTACTTAATCATCATCATTCAGCATTCACGTTGAATAATATTATAAGTCACATGTGGCATCACTTGTGTCTATAAACTCCTTGTCGATCGGTTACACTTATATAAACTTTTTGACCTCAATATACGTCTCGTCACGAACCAGTTTAAGTATTCGCTTCGTGTCAAAAACGAAAAGTTATTTTCACGTCGTTCTCCCATATATTTGTAACGATGATGAATGCCAACTTCCTACGATGATATAAACTAATCAGTTACACAAAAATATTATCGGCATGATCGTTAGATACCTAAATTTCAAGCATAAATGATGCAATTGTAGATCAAATTCTGAACTGTATTACGTCTGAAGATTTTGTTATTGCTCGAAACATATTGCGCGTAAAGTTTTCTGCTGAGTAAGCATGGATGGAAAAATCTTATACGTATATAAGGAATATCCGCTTTCAGTATTATTACTTTTGACACTATAATTTTCAATTATCAAATAAAGTATCCTCTTTTGCATCCACTTTTGAGAGCCACAACATGTATCGTTGAATGAACATATCGAGACAAGCATAAAATATGCATACTCGCAGAAAAAAGATAATATCAAATGTCCAGATTGTAGGAAGTGAATACGCTTTCAAAATAATTCAGGGGACTGACTCGTTAACCAAGCCTACTTACTGTCAGCTGTCATAAACTGGTAAAAAAAAATTATTATAAGCCTATTGCTATTTTATATAACAACGAAATCCTGCTCCATGTACCTTGAGGGAAGATTTCATTTGTAAAAAATTGAAAATTCGTTTTTGTATTGTCAATATTTTATTTCGATCGAACAATTTTTTGCGATACTATTTACCGATATTATACTCCTTACACGCCAATAAGGTAAGCAAATATCTAAGTCAATTAATTTCCTATTGTTAACTCGCGATAATACTACGCCGTACTGTTGAGAAAACAATAAATGAATTTTTTTTCACGGTTACGTCAGCGTTTGTACATTCAGTTAGCATCTGTGTACATCAAAGGAGGTTCTGCTCCGACGATAAGTAATTTTAATAACGTATATTGATTTGCCGCGCAACGTCGAAATGTATCAGTCGAGTTCGACCTTTATTTTCGAGTTTTCAAAAAGTTGTGAAGTACGCCCTGATATTGTTAGTAGTAAGAAAAAAATTATATGCGCGATCTTCAAAGTGTCATTTATTCTGGAATTTGACGATCGGAAATGGGCGAGTTATATACTTTCAGGTGTTTTACTAAATCACAAGTAAATTGGCCGCGTGAGTATAGCTGTCGAATGAATATCTTTCAACAGAAGGATATATAGTTCGAAGTGACTAAAATACGAGTCATCGCGCAAAAAAAAGATCGTGTGTGTTTACCGATCAATTAAATACCCACTGCCAATGAAAATATAATCGTGTAATTTTGTCAAATTGCTGAACCGCGAATATAAATCTTAAACAAGATTTGATAAATCGGTCGGATAACAAATTTTTGTGAAGTTTTTTCGTCATTTCTGTGACTTGATGAAAAAAATCCCATCTTCAAATACAAGAATTGAAATAAACTATCAATCATATTGGACGCTAATATACATACCAGATTTCAATTCTACGATTGTTTTGTTGTATGTCGAGAAAATTGCGGCTTCTATACTTGTTTTATTGAAATGCCGAAAATTATTTAAAAAAATTAGTAATATACATATATTTGCTTACATACCTGTCGACATTGAAAAAAAATATGATATAGATGTTAATTTATTTATCTGAGTTATTCCATAAACTAATGATTCAGGAAAATCTTCGATCACGAAATTTGAGCACACATCGGAACAGTGTTTTTTCTGCAAAAAATGGCGATGAATTTTGTTTTTTTGTCTCGACGAGAAAAAAAAGCTAGCCTCGAGAGTGTTTTCTCTTCGTATCAAGGTGATGTCGTCACAGTCTTGTAGATTCATGATAAATGTGATATCCTCTGCTTGCTTGTTATGCATTATATCTATAATTACTTTCGTATCGAAAATTTGTTTGTCCCCCACGGACACGAAGATCACGCGGTAGATTAACGTGACCTTTAGTGTTAAAAATGACGAATGAGACGATCAACGAAATTTTTCTCTCCATAATTATAATATTGTTTTCTTCAATTACAAGAGCAAGTGCAAAACCGTAAACTATATTGCGATGCAATTAATCCTTTTTCTGTAAACGAGTAAAATTGCAATTTTTTTCAATTCGGTTATTTTTTACCTCTTCAATATCAATTCCTCCCATTATTCACAGTGCATCGTCAATTGAATTATGTTAAATCGGAATTATTCTATAATTCGTAAGATTCTACTACCCATACATGATCGTACAAGTTTCTCAGTGTATATTTGAGAGAACAAATTAGTATCTCTACAAACACTTCTTCTATTGTATTCCGATAAACAAATTACGGTTGAAAATTAATGATTAGGATCTTCAATTCGATGCGACATATCTGCAAGGTGATCGTGAGATAAATTTTTCAATTGTAAATGTTCGGAAAAACGAGAAACTTCTTTTAATCAATAATCTTTAATCCCAATCGTGTTAAATACCATGAAATTACGAATAATGTAATTTTGACCAGGAGTGACCGATGGAAGGTCTATGAAAATATTTTACACACACGTGCATGTACATGCATGTATGTACGTAACGCGTGAGTACGTTCAAACATTCACGTTCATATACGTATCCTCAAGGTGCAAATGTTTTAACGCACACAACCTCATCAGAAGAATTCTCGATCCATGGGATCTGAAATGCTTTTTTTGCAATATTGAAAGATATAAGCGATGATACAATTCTCTTACCAATCACACGTGCATCCATCCTCGTGGCATTTCAGGCTCGCCTTGAACAACAAATCCGGTGTTTGCCTCTCTCATTCCAGGTGCTGTATACTTTCACTGTATGTTTTACCTTCTGTTCTGAATATCTTGTCGGTAATTCCTTTTTCTTTTTGTACGCGAACGTATCGAAGTGAATTATACACCAACGTGTGTGCGGTATCAGAACACCTTGTAAAGCAGCTCCTGAAATCCCGAAATGATCACGGGCGCATTACCGAGAATCCGGTCTCACCGAAAAAAAGCGGCCAGACGGAGACTTCGCAAATTGCAGTGATTTTCAGAATTGTCTTACGTAGGACAAAAAACCCGATTTCAGAATAACCAAACTCCACGAAATTTTCAGAAAAATTCAAACAATTCGATTAGGTTACAAATTACGCACAAATTAACGAGTTATTTATGCTACATTACAAAAATAAGACTAAATATTCTTTCCCCGCTGATTCCTCGGTTCGCCCAATGGGATTCGACGGAATTCTAAAAAATTGGAATTTAATATTTGAAATAATTGAACCGTGTGAGCATGAAAGAATCGCATCAATGGAAAAGGATTTATGCTTGCAGATTCGTTGGAATAATCGCGATGTTTTTATTTTGCGGAGGGGGTAATCACACAGATCATACATCGAGCACAGTGTTACTACCCGAAAGATTTGCGTAGGTTCCCTTATCGTTGATCTACAGGCGCGACTCTCGATTAGACCGAGATGTCAAAGATGATACGCGCAGAAATGTAAGATTCGTACACGATATATATGAGTCTGAAGTCGCAACGGATATGGTTAGTCTTCCATGATCATCTCTGCCGAGTGTTTTCAGACTGTACACACATATAATTGTTAATACAAAGTACCACATAGATGTATACAAATAACTGTACAGTTGATCGAATTATTCCTACATGTTTGTTTTGCGGCCAAGTGATTAAACGCGCTGCACTGTCCGAGGAACGTTATTGCGGAATCCTCATTGCGGAAGAGACCTAGACGTCGGGTACATATAAATAAACATATACAAATATAACGGCACCTCGAAATAACACTCATTCGACAAAATGATGCAGTTTAAATAATAAATATTCTAGCCTACTTTACTACGTTTACTTTACTACTCATTTATAACGTGGTTTTTCCGACCCTTGTTGTTCAATTGCTGATACACGTGGAACAATCAGTGCGATTAATACTTGCCAATTTGTATTCAAATTTTGTTGAAATTCTAATGGAAAAGAATGTATAGAAATACTTTGTTGAAACGGAGATTTTTTCCCCCAATTGTGTAATTGAATAACCGTTGTAGAGGAACGTATCCTATGTATCATGAATCGCACTTTTTCCTTGACCGATTCTCATAAATTACGTGGTTTGCACTCGCGAGGAAAAAAAAACGATAAAGCGCGGGAAACCCCAACGAGTCTCTTTTGCGCCTCACCTGCTTAGTCTTTTCTAAAATAATCATTTTGTACGTGATGATAACAGAATTCTCAGTCGCTTGTAACGTTTTGTGAGTGAAACTTTACCACGGAATATTCGGGGTATCCTCGGACGCGTAACGATGTGCATTGTATTTGCATGCCATCTGACCAATTCTTTCCGTACCTTTTCCAGCATCTTTTCGCAGATTAAACGAAGCGTTCAGCTGTTGAACGTCAAATTCCTCCGTGCTTAGAAAGCGAAGTAACAACTTAAAGTTCCAGCATTTTTTCGTTAGGCTAAAGACCGTTTTTAAGCATCGGAAAAATAGAAAGTGTCGAACGGAAGTTATGAAAAATCAGAAGTGAAAATCCGTTGGCAATTTGACGGCGATGATTCGATGAATCACCAAGTTTATCTACGTTATGATAATCATTCGTTCCCGTTGTTATCTGCTTTTCACTTTTGGTGAGGATACGATGTATTGTAAATATATATATATAATAATCACAGATGTTATTAGTGTTAAAGTTTTTTACAATCCGTATTCCGCGAAAGTGCATAAAACAGTATGGCACGAAACAGCTATGAATTTTAACGGGAACCGGAAGATTGCACTTTATACCCGACCCACGTCAAAGTAATATCATTCTATGGTGGCCTGCTGCAACTGAAGTAATTTTAGTTTAACCAACACTGACGTTCTGACACAAACAAGACATACCCGATATATCAATTATGTGCTGGATCGTGTCATGCCGGACATCTCGTCTTATTTCACAGACGATGGACATTTTTTTCAAAGACGTTTCCCATATTTCGTTTAAAAAAAACAATGGACTCTTTTCGATTTTTTCTGAAATTTAGAATTCTCGATATCCTCATCGCCGTCGACTATCGAAACAGCTCCGCCGTTCGTTTTATTAGTATCTCGTAGGTCTGTCGCCATCTCGAATTATTAAATGGTTTTAGTGCCAATGATGTTTGATTATTGACTTGTAAAATGTACGTTATGATGATCTGATTAATGATCATGTTTTTATAGCGGGTCGTTATATCATCATGGCTTAAAAAATTAGATAAACGTGAGTGTAAAATTCATTGCTATGTCTACATCTTTACGAATGTATTTATACAGAGTTTATAGACATCACTATATTATTATAGCATATATACAATCTAGCAAATAATTTAGAGATGATATGAAGATTGAATTCTCAGACCACAGAGGGCAACGTTTCCGAGAGACCTTCGTGTCTGAATGTACATCATTTCCCTGTACTCACATCCAATTATGCGCCCACACTTGTAAATTTGTCGAGACAATCAGAAACGAACTTTAGTTGCTCCACTAATTGACTAATCCCACAATCTATTCTGTATAAATTTATATCGTAACTGATTTTCGTGGATGTTCCCTTTACGAGAATTGCAATTGCATAATCATGAGAACGTTCAAAGTAGTAGAATTCCGGTTTAGAAGATTTTAGATAACTGTTCGGCAAATGATTTGTCTTCTTTTACTAACCAAATTTGCATATTAACCATTTTTGGAATAGCAATCTTTCTGAATGAAATTTCATTAATCTATAAGCAGGTCATTTACGACACAAAGTACTCTTGATATAATCGCGAAAAAAATGAATTATTTAAAAATAATGTTGAGTTAAAAATCATAATCAAAATTTCTTATATTTACTCCAAAACGTGAAAAAAATATTCATTATATTGTTCCATTACCGTAACGTTTCTCTACGAAAATTTGTAATTCTTTATATCGCTAACCACGCTATTTGTCGTTTAAATATATGCCAACTTTTGTCCCGAAAATTATACAGTTTGAAATTGTATCGTTAGGATTTTTTATACCGTGTGGCTTCGTCTGTAATCATAATTCTTTTTTTCAGTTGCAGCAAGGGGAAGTCCGTTGGTATAGAATATTTGCTGGAACGAATATTTTCGAAAAAGAAAATGGATCACGGTCACGAGGGTAGCGAAAAAATCCTTGCTGAGCGGTTAGGGGAAAACCATGAAGAGAATTCATCGATTCTCGTTGCGAAAGGTGTTACAATGGTCGTTCTGTGCAGCGTCAGTATTTTAATGGGACTCATGCCTCTAGGACTTGCGAAATGTTTTAGTCGGACATCGACGGAAAAGATTGGCAATCCAAGGTCAAAAAAACATTTATACCACTACATTCGACCACATTTCTTCCGGGTGCTTAACATTAGTCATCGATTCTTATGCGTTTTTTACGATGTTATAAAAAATGTATAGCTCCTTTCTATACGATCAATCTACAGTAATCGTTAATCGAATTCGGTACATGCACATTAAAAATTGAAATGGATGAGTAATTGTCAATTTAATGTATGAATATTGATTCCAAGATTTTTGCATTAATTGGAAAGCCTTGTATCTTCAATATTATTTTGGAACGCAATCGTATTTACGGTTTTTTAAACTTGCAGATCCTTGCGAATAGTCGGGTTACTCTTGGGTTTTGGCGGTGGTGTCCTGTTTTGCACAACATTTTTGCACATGCTGCCGGAAGTGACGGAAAATGTTGAAGCACTTGTTGGGGAGGGAGCATTGCCAGAGTTACCATTTGCTTTGCCAGAAACATTTGTTTGCTTAGGGTAAGTAGAGAAAAAATGACATTTCACAAATCGTTTATTCAACATTCTTGCATGAAAGTGTATTTGGAAGAAAAAGCAATACGTAATTCTCCTCATATACATAATCATGAAAAGTATCGATTGTTTCACACCATTTGTTTTTGTTCGATAATACATACGTTTAGTCTGAATCCTGTTTGTAAATGATTTCCATCAATATTTCAAAAAATTTTACAGGTTTTTTATAATGTACCTGGTCGAGGAATCCGTTCACACACGATTGCGAAAACGTCAAGAGAGTGCCAATGGGAATATAAAAAAAGACGTGAATCGAAGCACGAACGAACTGGTGGAGAATGGCAATATGGCTTCGCAAATACCTCATGGTCATTCACACTCGTAAGAAATATCATTAATAATTCTGCCAGAAACCGTTACAATTTTAGAGTAATCATTCTTGGTCTACTTTTTTAAAAATCCAGTTCATTAGCGATCGACCGAACTTTCTTTGTAGAGAATCAGTTTAAACACCATCTATGTAAAACTCATGAAAATTTGATCATGTTTCTTCGTCTTTTTTCATGCTAAATTATATTTCTCCATCCAGTCTCTTCGACAGAAGACGTCTGTCTTTTACGTGCCCTAATGTAAATCTTACCAACATGCATTAACTAAGTTTCCTAAAACTTGAAAACCTACAATCCTTCGGTGTTCCATCGTGGATGGGTCAGCAAAATTTGAACTTCGCAAAAGATCTTATCAAATGATCTTTTCCCATTTTTTTTTTCAAGACAATTAATTCTAGGTTATAATTCAATATAGATATGGGCATGGCCATAGTCACCTGCCTAATGGGATGTTGGATGAACACGATGATTTCGTAATAAGTTCATTAAGAGGTCTCTTGATCGTACTGGGATTGTCTGTTCACGAACTCTTCGAGGGTCTTGCCATTGGTCTCGAGAGTTCAACGAGCTACGTGTGGTAAGCGTAATCTAGGATTATGCCCTTGAAAATCTAAACGAATCATGAAAAATTGGATTCATTGGTTTATTTTTTATGTTTTGTTGATTTATTTTAGGTACATGTTCGGTGCTGTAGCTGCTCACAAATTTGTCATAGCATTTTGCATCGGTGTCGAGCTAATTGCATCGAGAACGAACCGATTTTTGACGGTGGTCTACGTATGCACTTTCGCAGTCGTATCCCCGATGGGCATCGGAATTGGAATGGCATTGACCGGTGGTGACACCACAGCTGCGAGTGGTCCATTAGCTGTCATTCTTCAGGTAAATTATTTCACAGTATAATGCCATTTTTCAACAATTACTTTCGAGTACTGTGTTTGAATATTTTACTGACTTACGAATTATTCATTTGTCATTTAACGAAATGTGCAACAAAATAAGGTTGATTAGTTGTTCCTGCATTTATTCTCTAATAATCTCTAATGTATAAAATTCTCGTGTCGCAATGTTTGTTACCAAACTCCTCCGAAACGGCTGGACCGATTTGTATAAAATTTTGTGTGCATATCGGGTAGGTCTGAGATTCGGCCAACATCTATTTTTCATACCCCTAAATGATAAGGGTGACCCATCCCTAAAAATATTTTTTTTTTTTTCGACAAAATTCTTTATTTTTATTTTATTATGATTTAGCATTGAAAAATACATACAACTTCAAATTTTCACCCTTCTACGATCAACCCTTCTTTTTTAATCGCGATTTTTATATTATTCTGTTCCATCCACAGATCCGCAATAGAGTTGCAATAATGTATATGGCAAAACAACGTTTACCGGGTCAGCTAGTTATATTATAAATATCCATCGAATGATATTTTAATTATCATTCTAGATTACTCCGCCACATTTTTTTCGGTGTATACGTGTATGTATATTGTCATTTGATTGAATAAATGGCAATCATCGAACTACGATTGAAACAAAGATTTCAGAAATCCTTAAGGATTCTCGACGATTAGGTCTTACATGAAATGAATTCTTTTTCGTTACTAAAGAGTATAATACTAATAATACGAATTACTAAAGAATATAATAGATGGGTGTCTTTTTTATTATAGGGAATAGCCACCGGCACTTTACTCTACGTAGTGTTCTTTGAAATCTTACAACACCATAGAGATGGCCTTCATCAGTACCTTTCAATTCTCGTGGGGTTCATTGTCATGTTTGGTCTTCAAATAGCGAGTGAGTACTGTCTATATATGAATACCAACCTTATACAATATTACAATATTAAGGCGACGTGTTATACCCGTCCATCGAAATTTCGAAAAATTCTCAGGCGATTTTAAAATTTCGAAATTTTGACATTTTTCATTACTGCAAAAAATTGTTCTTGCAATATTTCGGAATTCTAAAATCGTCCGTCCCTCCCTGCTGTGACACTGAATACTCACATAAATTTCAAACCGATCAGATTGATAGTTTCTGCGCGAGAGTCTTTTTCGTTTTCGAGGGTATAACAGATCGCTTTAACAGGAAGTAAAGGATCTTTCGAAAGAAGTGCACTAAAATTAAACGGAATAGAAGAATTGTGTTGCGTTTCCAGTTTCGGATTTATCCGATTCTTTTTTATATCAGTTGAGAGAGACTTTTAATTACAGAGATCTACAGATTACACTTGTCGCTATTTACCACCTATATAGACTCCTCTTAGTTCATTTTCACATTTACGTGTACATTGACTGTAATTGATAAAAAAAAAACCTGTGAACGTATCTTATCGCAAATGTGCTTTGACGGGGACTATTCATTTCACATAGAAATTCTGACATTGATAATACCTACGAAAAGCTATTTAAACCGATAATTAACAAAAGAGCAGAGTGCCCCTCTCACAGTCCGCTCCCTGTACTCGCATCGTTAATCAAAAGTTATAAAGAACTATTGAACGGCGCTTTCATAACTGTACAATAGAGAACACACACGTGTCCTATTTATTAAATATGGGTCTGGAGATGTCACGGTTAAACACGAGCTTCGCGCAATATTTAATGCATATACGTATGCGCATATAAATAGTTATTTACGAATTTAACGATTCTTAATATACAGCGAGATTTCGAAGACCTGCAACAGGTACTGTTCAGAGTTTCACTACATTTAATAGATAAATCCCAAGTATTTTGATAATATTTTGATAAGAATAGAGCTATCTCTTTTTCCCAGAAATTATAATGTTGAAAAGTACAATAATGTCAATATTTAACTGGCACAACAAGATTTTTATTCTTATCTTAATCTTGTTTTTTCCTTTCACACATTGATTACTCTCAAGTGGTGGGTCTCTCGAGAGAAGCAGCACTACCTTGAAGACAAGTAAAAAAACAGAAATGTCGATTCACGCCAGCGATTAGTATAATTATGCAGGGATTGTCACCAGTTGAAGATAAAAGTAAAAATACCCTCTATAATATAAACAATCTGTGAATTCAAGTATTCCAATTTCGCTGTACGTTTTCATAGACACCTGGGACAGAAGATATGCGTATACATATCTTCTTTGAAATTACTTTACTGTTGAGGCATTCGATAGATAGGCTATATTAACATGACATATATTTTGTATTAAAGTAGTTTTCTCGCGACGGTCCCGGTAAAAAGTTTTCTCATCAGTCAATGTAGAAACAATAATTTAATTTTATCTTCAATCCTTTGTTCAACTTTTTAGGAAAAACCGACAATTTTCGATGTTTGTTATATTTTTCCTTTTTTTCGAACAAAAAACTTTCATATTCTCTGGGTATTAGTTAATAATTATTATTGATAATCAACGCAAATATCCCATCTTTTCCCCCATTATCGGTCTAGGCTTACAATTTGTTAAATGGACCATATTTTTTTAGAACATTTTTTGAAAAAAATCGATCAGCACATACTTTAATGAAAATAACAATTTATTTTGAAAAGTTAAAAATCTCATGATAATATTGTTTAAAAAAAAATCATTTTTCATCAAAAGTATGATTATAAATGAAAATTTTGAAAAAAAAATGTCGAATTTGGCCCATTTTTACCGAAGTTATGGGTGTTTAATAAAAAATAACGTTATTTTTTTTAAATCAATATCTTCTCAACTCAAATAGTATCCGATTTGGTGCGAAATGATAAACATTATTATACAGGGTGAGGCAACAACTTTCATCAGTAGAAATATTTGAAGATTGAAGGCGCTTTGAAGATTTCAAGGTCGCCTCTATTTTTTCAAATGGGACCATCATGTTTTTTCTTCAGAATGGATTTTTCTGAAAATTGGTGTGTGAACTTTTTTGGGGTTCATTAATGGAATTCTGAAGAAAAAACATGATGGTTCCATTTGAAAAAATAGAGGTGATTTTGAAATCTTCAAAGCGCCTCCACACGGATAAAGCTCGTAGCCACGATTCGATGACCCCCTCCGAACTATGCAACTTTTGTTTCAAAAGTTTTTTTTTAAGTCAGATATTTGAGGAAATATTTCTACTGATGAAAGTTGTTGCCTCACCCTGTATATAATACTTTATATTTCCGAAACAAAGCGGTCAAAAGTACAGAGATTTTTCCCAAAACTTCGTAACACGTCTTTCTAATAAAAAGGTGATGGGGTCCGGAAGTTGATGGTAAATCAAAAGAATATCGGTGAAAAAAAAATATGGTCGATGAAAATACAATGAATTTCGTGGCAAAATTCCGTTTACTTTCTGATGAGCGCGGGTGTTTTGTTTTTGCTTGAATTTGAAAGTTTTTTTTGCGTTTTCTTACTGAAATATCGAGTTTTCGGGGAAAGATTGGTGTGTTTCGTAATCAGCGGGAAACTTCCGATCGGATAAGCTATTGAAAAATTGAAAAATAAAATTCGGGCCATTTTGAGCTACTTTTCCAAAATCGTCAAAAAATCGAAATTTTAGATGGTCACAATTACGTTTCTGTTTGTGCAATATACATTTATCGGGAGTGTTTTGAGATGCTCTCGAGAAGACTTAAAAAACGATGAAAGCGAAATATCGATAGCTAAATTGCTTCACCCGCAAAATCGATGTTGAAAATTTCCGAAAAAAACGCAAAGGGAGAATTGGCAAAAATCGATGGTCCTACTTTAAAAATCTGCCAAAAATCGAAAGATTAAGACATCTACATGAACCAAACTGCATTTTGAAGCCTTAACAATTTTAAGGAGAATAAGCATAAGTTGGGCAGTCTATCTCGCACAATAAAAAAATGGTGTGTATAAAGTATTATACACACATTTCAGCGAACCAACTCAATCTGGAAAAAAATGGCGACAAATTTTGGATTTCAAAAATTATTTTTAATGGTCTATATCGTTGTATTTGTTCCCGCTGATTGCGAAACACATCGGTATTGCGATAATTTGGAAAAGTTGACGAATTATTGCAAAAAATGTTCATTTTTCTATTGCCTTTCAAGAAATCAATCGAATTTTTTTATGCAATTCCTAAAGCAAACTTGAATATGTACACAAGACATACATATACACCAGTTTACTGATTCCTTAGCTGTAATCATTATCGTTAGACTGCAAATTTTACGTACATTCGCGACGCTGGCTCGGTGTTGGCAACTCACTGTCGATATCAGCATGAAATGCGCATCGACTGTTTGACGCAAGTGATTATTTTGACAAAATGCAATGACGTCATAGATTATCATCAGAAAGCTTGTGACTGTCGAATGTATACGACCGCATACAAGCTGTGCATGCACAATATCGACGTTGTTTCTTTTTCCTGCAAGACTTTCACCGGTTCTACAGTTTTCGAACATCCTAACAACGCGGAGGATGACAATGTTGCAAGTTTTTCTCATATCGGCATATGAAAAAATTCATGATGATCAATTACTACATGTTTCCCCGGGATTTTTTGGAAAAAAAATTGAATTAACGTATTACAATTTCTGTAATTTGTCAGAATATAAATTTCGTTACCTTATCATTCCTCTTCGTTAAAACGCTAGTTCACAAACGATTTCATGATTTATGCTGTATTCGCCGAACGTCATCGCCGCGACGATACATCATAGAAGCAACCGAAATGCACTTAGAGAGGATTTAACTTTAACGAAAAATCCTTGCTTTTTCGAAGTGCAACGATATATCAAATGAACCCGTACTTTCTAAACATCTCGAAAGTTGCCCAATTAGTGTTACTCGAAAGACGCAATGAATTAATTCTGCAGTCATTTTCCTTTGCAAATAATTGACAAATTCATTTCTAACTTCTCTTAATGACCAATTACGAAACACCAAAACTTTCAAGACTATGTTGATGGGGAGCATAGACTAATGTATTTAACATCATCGATGTGAAACGGATGACACTTTGCGATGATTAAAACGACAGTTAATTACGTCCAGAAGAGAAATCTATAACAAATGTTCGGCCGTCGCTCGATAACGATAGATGAATATTTACGAGGTTCAAAACTTTTGAGAGAAGTTGCTCCGTTTGTGTCTCGAGAATGGATTAGTTATTTACGCTGGGGATAAAAGAGTCAGGTGTCACGAGAGTCATTTGCGTTTAAAATTCATATATAGATTACTGCCGGAAAGTGTGAAAAAATAAATCAATTTGTTTTTGTACATATATTCTCCGATGCACGTATTTAAAAAAAAACCAAGCACATTTTTTGGTTTAGAATGAGTTTGGCAAAAAAGATGCATGCCCTGCTGATTTGATGTACACAGAAAGCATCTTATTATTAACTTTTTTTAAATTCAATATTGTTAGAAAATAATTAACTACAGCTTACATTACAGACTTGTCTTTTACATACTCTTAGCAAAAACAATTGTGTTTCCAAACTTTCTGGCAATCGTGTAGGGCCAACAGTATATTTACGGAGAGTTGCTCGACCCTAGAGCGAATAAATATATCATCGTGACCGTCGATTAAATTTTTCGTTCCGTCATTTAATAAGGAGGTTCACACGAATCTAATGATACCTGATAATGCCAACTTTGTGCCTTGGAATTTCACACAATTATAGAAAAATTCCACACACAACTACCATCGTAGTTATTCATGGTTCCATCATGTAGTTATTGAAAAAAAAATTCATGAAAATTCACACGACCTTATGGCAGAATAGCTACGATTCGTATTTTTTGACATAGATTTTTTCAGCTTTGACAGATTGAAAACGACTATAAAAAAATAAAATACTCATATAAAGTAAGACGGTTTTATAAAGCTTTGTTATCGTGAAAAATAAGTCAAAAGTAAAAAGTTACAAATTTTCTTTAGAGATCAACCTGTATTGCCGACGTGAAGGATGAATATTTTTTATTGGACGTTTATAGAAACGTATCGTGAAGAAACCGTGCATTCAATATAATCTAAACATATGATTCACGCTAAATTCAGTCGTTTTATCGTCACACGTTACGCGGGTATCTCCTTAATAAAGAAACGTATCCAGCATTCACGAACTTAATAGCCTATTTTATGAAAGTTATCTTATTACTCGACGACTGTTTATAAGTTGATTTTTTTGTACGTAATTTTTTTGCACGCAATTTTTTTGTTGTAATTTCGACCGTCATTATTGGAAAGGACTCGGCTCTTCGACATTCAGAATAAACGGAATCGCTATCTTTCGTTCAACTTGAATGCACCGTGAAAATAAACTGCTAAAAATCATTTCACTTTGTACAGAATACTCTGTGTAATACAGGCAGATGTGTATAGGTCGGTACATGTGCGCATACGTTGTGCTGCAAGTTTAGTACTCGTGTCGAGGATCATTGGGAGAATAGGGAGGGAAGGAAATGGTGGAGGGACGACGGACGACGTAAGATGCGGTCGAGGGGATACAGCCTTCGACGGAGGCCCCCGCCGTTTCTGCACGAGTGTCCGGTTCGCTGCATCGTAGCGAGGACGTCGCGGTGCGGTGATTCTCTCGTTTACACGTTTAGTAACATTCTCCTACTTTTGCCTGTCTTTCGAACTCTCTCTCTCGTTCCACCTCCTCTTCCATTTGATCACGGCTCTTTTTTCGGAAATTTTTCATAATTCTGACTCTTTTAGAACATCAAATTGTATTCCGTTACGTGGCGTCGTTGAACATTATTAAAGCTATACTGTTTTACAATATGCCAATGCTATCATTTTCGAAAAATGTCTGCGGCAATTAAAAAAGAACCAATCGCCTCGTCTGAAAATGTAGGAAGGGAATTTTGATGTCGAATGAAAAGAAACGTTTGAGATTTTGGGAGTGAAATGAAAAACTTGTTTTTCAAAAATGAGATTTTAATCTGAAAATATTTCAATTGGACCAATGTATGTCTTTTTTTTGTTGAGCAAATGCACTTTTTTTCCTGAACTATAACAGGGAAAAGAGCGAGCATGAAATGCAACGAGAGAGAGGATTGATTGGCGAGAAAACGATATCATTTCTATGCACAATAAAAACGTTCGTGAAAATGTTCCATCAGCATTAAAATTTATCGTGTAGGAATTGTTCTCTATATATTAATATCGCTTTTGAAATGAATGAATCAGAATTAATCACATTTTATGACAAACGATCAAACCTATGTGAAAAATGAAGTATCAACAGTTTTCATATTGAAAAAAAAACGATTTCGGTAGTCAAATAAGCGAAAAACCTAGTTGATTGTTAAAAGTGATGTCATAGTAATTAAAGATAAATGACAAATTTTATTTCGAATTGTTTAAGAATATATAAGATGGGTGAAAAGCAAATTTTGTATACAGTACGTCATTTGAAAACTGCATGATTTTGAGGCAAGAGGTTGCACTTCTGAAATGCTGCAGTTGTCAGAATTTGTATTCCTCAAACGCTGTCGAATTTTCAGGGGAAATTTATCGAGTGGACAAACCATAATTAGTATCTCCATTTCATCTTTTACCAAATAAAAAGATCCTCTAACCATAGTTTAAACAAATAAATGATCGTTATTTTCACTAATCATTTTGCTACACCGAAGAAATACTTAATGATTATTTTGTAGTTTTTTCCTGAAAGTTATTTACCAGTATCAGTTCGTGTATGCCGAATCTAGTTTTTTTCTAAAATTGTTACCTTTGAACACTTACTAACATTTCTATTAAAATTGTAGTCTTTCGATTATTAACTCGTTTACAGTAACTTTCTGACGCACTATAATGTATATTACAGTGCTTTATTTTTAACCAATATCTTCTTTGTCTTTTCCAAGTTGAAAGGCTATTAAAGACACACAAGTGTTATTGTGAAAAACTTTTACGGACAAAAAAAATTGTACTTGATTTGCAGGCTTTGCTGATTGGGATATTCAATGTCCCATTCAAGTAACACGAGGAAAAAAAAATGTTCGCACCCAACATAATTTCTCTGTACCCTCAAAATTTCTTGCAAAGAATGAACTTCAAAGCTTCATAGCGCATGAAATTTTCCACAAAAAGTTGCGTAGGGTCAAGCTTATCCCGTCAATATTTCAAAAGTTACAGACACGCAACTATAATAAATTTCAAAAGACGCGCCAAAAACTGAATGGATGCGGAAGTATCAAAAAAACACATTATGCACGTGAATAATGTATATCCATTACATGAAACTATTCATGAGAAATTTCCGATAAAAAAAAAAGAATTGTTGGTTTTTAACGGCTTATCTAAATGTTGCTCCGTTGAATGCGAAAAATGTTCTTGCCCAAGTTATTTAAATGGCAAATTGTGTATTCCGACGAACCAAGTCTGTAAATGAGCTTGAATTTCGTTACATACGTGAAAATTTCTTTTTCCAAATGTATCATCACATTTTCAACTTCAACGAAACAAAAAGCAATGTTGCCCGAAAACGAGATAACCCAGAGTGTGTGTGTGTGTGTGTGTGTCGAGTTAGCGTGAGATCGAATCCCATTGATTTGTACCGGTCGCATGAATTCCGCGGTCTACCGATCAACACATCAGTCACCGTTACATTCGCAGTTGATGAATGCGAGATTATCTCCTCCATCCAGTCTTGCCCTCGATCGAATAAATAAAAATTCACCGGTTGGAATATACATACGCGAACAGTGGATATAACCGCGGAGACCCGAGACTGCGGGTCCATTTTACGATATCGTCTGTCTCCGTCAGTATACTTAACTTCATACACAAAAAATACAGTAGTGCTGTATCTACTTGACACCCACACGCGCACAAACACACGCACGCGTATATTTAAAATTCGAAATACCTTCCGCGTGTCCGTATACGGTGAGGAGGGGGAAAAAGATCTCGGTCACGGAAGAGAGGGAAAGGTATACGAACGAGAGAACGTATTCAAAGTCGATTCGTCTCGCAGGCTCGGTTTTTTCGTCAAAAGTTCCATTACACTTCAAACCTTATGCATATACTCCGGATTACAATCACGTGTTGAACCATGTCGTTTGTATTTGTGTCATTAATCGAATATATTTAATCCTGCTCTTTCACGAGCAGGGATCATTCTGAGCGTTCATTCTCGCTTAGACACGTGCACGAGATACTCGTTCGATGTATGGTTTTTTGCTCTCGAGCGATAGCCAACGTCCAGTGTATTACGAAGTAATTATCAATTTTTGAAAAGTGATGAAATTTCATGTTTCGCTGGTGCTTTAACCCGTGGCAAAAGTGAGCGGTGAATTAAATATTTTACGACAAAGATACATTCGTCATTCTCCCAGAGACGATCGAAAACAAATTAGTGTGACTGTAAAAACAAAATAGTGACACTCCAATTGATATGCTTTTCGAACTGACGGAAAATTGCATTGGCAGAAATATAGCTTCGATAAAGAAAATTGCAAGGAGACAGTTTATCGCCGCAAGAACGTGATGAACGGACAGATTTGCACTCAGTCTTGTTGATGCATAATTTTTATCGCCGTTTGTTTAAATAACCGAGGAGTGGTATTTAGGACAATTTTATCAACGACGAATCGAAGAAAAGAAGATTCTGCGTTATGAGTCTGCAATGATGCTGATGTACGAAACGGACTATCGTATGGAGTTTTGCCTTTTAATTGTCTTCCGGAAGTAGGAAGGACTCGGATGGTGTGTTACGAGACACGAGGTGATCTCGTGCGTGGTCCGAACTGCGTAGCTTAAGCTCTGCTTCTTGATTTTTTGTTACGTATACATACGTGTGTACAATACAATACTCCAAGAGTGTTGTCTTTCCAGCTCGTCAACTTATCATACGACACAATGAAGCTCTATCAGTGCGTCCCAAACAATTTGTACAGCGGTAATTGTAATGCTCGCGAGTGAAGAGCGTTCGTTGCGATACGCAAGTCTGGAATTCCTTCTGTGGTATCGCATGAGCGTACATTTCGTGAGGTCAGCGTGAAGAAGGAGAAAAGAACATTTATTTTCAAGAGAAAACTTCAAGAGAGACTGTCATTGACGCTATCTCTAACCGATAAGAAGGTGTCTCATTTTCTTTATTTTTTTATGAAATATACTCTTGATAACGTAAAAGCCATATAAATAAGATTCATTCAGACACGATAATAAATACTAAATGTTCGACTTGAACTCGATCGATGTACTATTTATTAACACTCTTGGGTAGAGTGACCTCACGAAAATACAACGCGGCGAAGTTCAATTTCGTTATCGACGATACTACAAAATGTGATATGAATTCTTGATATGAGGGGGGGGGAAAAAGCTACTGTAGCATAATATTATCGGTACTCGACGAGTGAACATTCGAGAATTGTTGAAATAATCGTGCCTTCGGTTCAGTGTTGATACACATAGCCAATATCATAAAATATTGGCATCCAACGGAAAAGATCGAGATAAAACAAGAAAATGGAGAATACGGATTATTCAACGTCATCGACAAGTACAACGCTCGTACTTGCAAAAATTGGTGTAATGTTCGTTCTTGGATTCGGCTCGCTGATACTGGGAATGTTGCCTCTCATCATTGGTCGTTGCAACTTTCGCAATCGTGACAAGTGTCGTGCGATATCGAGCAGTAATTCAAGCACCGCGACAAACGCATCGTCGAGCATTGATTCGTCGTCTCAAGTACGCTGATCCTAACCAATATTATATATCTACGAATATACATGAGAATTAAAAAAAAACAGCATTACAAGCTTTTACGAAAGCGTCACTCGATTCTCGTTTTGTATTATTCCCATTTTTATTTAATTTGATTTATCGAGATAAAGTAACGTTCATTGCTGGATGGGATGACGTGACCTCGACACCCGATAGTTGTTTCATGAGTTGAGATTAAGAATGACAAGTGAGAAAGAGGGATCGGCTTGTTCTTTTCACCACCCACGCAAGAATTGTAACATAGTCTTGTTGAAATGAACACAATTGATCGAAGTAATTGCGTCGTGTGTAGTGCTAGAATACGTCCGAATACGTTGTTCAAAATTTTGGTTTGAAAATCGAGAATATATGAAAAATATTCTCTACCTGATTCCTGCTAAATGTCATTTTTCATCGCAAGAATATATGGATAAACAACGAATTAATTACTTATTTACTTCTGACTTTGTAATTTATTTGCAATTGTTTCCCGTAAATCAGCAGCGAAACTTTTTCATGGCAAATTTTCGGATGATCGTCGGACGATTTTCTTTTCGATATTTCAATGATTTTCCTCTTTTTTTAATAAAATGTTTCGTCAACGATACAATCACTGTCGGATAATAGTAAAAAGCGGCAAAGACCCAAACAGTGTGAGCACATACGAAGGTTGATAATACGACCGAACGAACTCGTAGAAATTTGCGTTCGATCGTGTGTAAATGATAAAATTCCACAAAAAAATGACAGGCGAGTGAGACGCTCGGGGATGTTAATTCAATGATATGATCGAATTTAGGGCGGCCTGCTGACATCGTTGCTGCTCTGTTTTGGCGGTGGTGTCCTGCTGTTCACGACTTTTCTTCACCTCGCGCCGGAAGTACGTCAGAGCGTCGAGCGTCATCAGGCGAATGGACAGCTGATGAGCTTTGGAACATTGAGCATGGCTGAGATGCTTTTCTGTATTGGATTTTTTCTCGTTTATCTCGTCGAGGAGACGGTGCACGCCACCCTGACAAGCAAATCCGAAGCATCGGAGGATCTTCTTTACAGAACCGTGTCGGTGAGACGTTGCAACAAGCAAGCACCGACGTCAATTTCAACAACGACAATATCGACGGTAACAGCCCCAACCAGCAGCGCAAAATCAATGTCATGGCGAGTTGGAAGATTCAAATACAGCAGTGATAACGACGACAAGGAAGAATTAGGGCCGGAAGTGACGCAGACACGTACCGGATCATCGATCGTTAAAGAGATCGGTGCTAAAAATAACGATGTGCTTCCAGCTTTATTCGTGCGTTCGGCAAAGTCAGTAGAACCGTCAAACGAGCCTAACGAGATGACGGACCGGTTGAACGAAGCCGAGAAATGTTTTGTACCGAGCAAAAAAGTCATAGTGGCGAGAGATCCGACAAACGCGGACACTTCCGTTCGTGGATTACTGGCGGTTGTGGCATTATCGTTTCACGCGATTTTCGAGGGCTTAGCGGTGGGTTTGGAGCCGTCACTGAGTTCGGTACTTTATTTAGCAGCTGCAATTGCTACTCACAAGCTCGTCATCGCATTTTGCGTTGGCATGGAACTCTACGTTGCCGGTGCATCGAGCAGAACGGTTCTTGGATATCTCTCGCTATTGTCACTGGTAACACCATTGGGGATTGCCATCGGTTTAGCTCTCGGATATTTCAAGAATGATAGCGAAAATCTTGGTACGACCCCGACGATACTTCAGGGTATGGCCGCTGGAACATTACTGTACGTCGTGTTTTTCGAGGTTCTCGCGAGAGAAAGGGCCAACGACAAAAGTGGATTGCTTCAGTTACTCGCTATTATCGTGGGGTTTATGCTTATGCTGGGTCTTCAGTTGGCCAGTGAGTTATCGCAGAATATTTTTCTTTAAGAAAACTGGATATCTGATAAAAACCTGTATATACATGAAATTACTTGGCGTCGTGACGCTACCGCGTCTCTAGATAACTATTGGACACAATCGAATGAACTTTGTACCCTCTTTTTCGAAAACAAATACCTGATCGTAATATTGTAACTGTAGGAGATAACGTATCGTACATTTATACGTTTCTGCGGCAAAGTAAGAAGCTTTGGAAAAAGCGTTTTATGGCGCCATTGAAGTTACAAAACTAAAACAACAAGGAAGGCTTTGAATGACCTGATGTTAATTTTGATCCCGCAATTAATCGGTTGGTGCAGTATTTCCAAGACCGATTGATAGCCTCGAAATTTTAACGGAGGTATTGGAAAGACTTTTAAGAAAATCATGAATCATTTGCTCAACGATGCGGCAATTATCGCTCGTTTTGTAGCATCCCTAAACAACATTTCTCAATCTTTCTTTCTCCATCTACGTCGGCAATGACGCACATTAAAGATTACCGAAAATCCTTCGAAATTTTCTTTTAGGTGTGCGTTATAGATTCAGGTATAACCGGAGAAATACCCTGGCGGATTTGCCAACCACGATTTCGTGGTAGGTATGTTTTGGACAAATGACATACCGCAAAATCGTAGTTTTTCTGGTTTGCAAACCACGGAAACTACGATTTTGTGGTATGTCATGTGTCCAAAACATACCTACCGCAAAATCGTGGTTGGCAAATCCGCCAGGGTACCATTTCTCATGTCGTTATTCAGGGGCAATATTTGCGAATGTAATAATGACGTTTCTTTACTCCGCGCTCCTTGATTTGCTGCCAATTAGTTGCGGAAACTGGCCGAAACTATAATCTTTCAAGGCGTTTATTGCATTAATATACGCCAGGTCAAACTATTCTGGCAAAGAGATCTTATAGTTTATGTAATCCCAAATGGCCGATACCTCGAAGGTTAAAGCGCTGGGGAACGAATCAAGTAACACGAAACGATCGCGAATTGTGTTAAAGTTTTTGCAACGCGCTCGAAGCAATTTCAGGGTTCTGAAAAAACATCGACATGTAACCCACACATGTATAGGTGTGTAATTGAATGTTTGTAAGCTTGGGATTGGACTTAAAAGGCCTAACCCCACTCTTCCTCATCTCTCGCGTCTGCTTTTATCTACTTCTCGTACTATTGGTGCAAACCTGTGCAGCGGTACGTCCTTGGTTTTCTCTGAGCTCTCTCGACACTAAGATACAATCACGAGCACAGAATGAAGCACGTGCTGGCTTCAGCCGTCCGTTGATGATATATTGGTATAAGACCCACATTTATACAGTTGGCCAGGTTAGAGGGAAAGTTAAGGGGAAGGTTGTTCAGGAATCGATTAACCGGAAAGAGGAATATTTGGCTCGGAGAGTATGCATTTCCGTTACTGAGGTCACGGTGACTGGGTGAGGGGGCCACGGACGCTTAAAAATTGCATGTCCAACAGATCTTCTCATCTTTCCACGGATCATAATAGACTTTGTTTCTCGTCCAAACACAACCAGTTGTCTAATGAATTTCAATGCACTTGGATTCTGCTCTCTGATATACATAAGATACAGTTTGTTTCGTGAAAAAAAAACCATCGCGATATTAGGATCCTAAAAATATTCCAAACAATCAGAATTTTTGTTATAAAACGTTACGCGCGATTTATGCAATTATGTATACATAGTTTCACGATTTTTAGGGGAAAAATTTAATTGGGTTAAACATATTTCATTTTATCGACTCTTAATTACTGTGAAACTCGCAGAGTTGGTGTACAACGGAATGTTTGTTTTCTTGTTTAGTAAAATCTTCTCACTTTCCTCCTTGGGTAGTTTTTGGGAAGCCTTCGTTTTTAAACTTTTCATCGCACTCTCACACTTATCCATCTAATATCTCAAATTAAGCTTTTTAAAAGCTAAGGAAATCAAGAAAATAACATATCGTCGTTGTCGCATTGTGTGCTGTGTATTGAAAAGTTGATAGGATTATTTTCGATAGACGGCTCACCGCGATTAGATATCGATTTATGAAAAAGTTTCCGTCCAGTACGATACAGCAATATGAAATTGTGTGATTTCGAGATAACGATTGGCAAGTGTCCAGCTACAATTAGTAGAGAGGGCACAGAATGTACGTGGAAGTGAAAATTTTCAACGAAATATTACGGTTGACGAACAAATATTAATATGATTAAAAATTTGCTTACTAAAATATTCCAATTATTTCTTGACTTCTTGAAGCTTTCTCTACAAATGGTTAATTTTCGGCATTGCTGACGCTGCTTCGGCATTTGAGATTAGAGACAATCGGGACGAAAATTTCATCAGTGTATCTTTTAGTATCCATTTTAAAAAAATCGAAAAAAAAATCGATTTTCTCCTAAAGGACCGGTTTCTTCTGGGTTTCTTTAAGTAAACGTCCTAATGCCCGGACTCGTCCCAGTTTCCGACCCCTTAACAAATATTCTATTAAATTAAGTGCTTAATTAACGAGAAAACAAAAGTGTGAATTGATTTAGTACTTGGAATCCATAATCTTCGTGTATGAAACGTCTCGAAATTGTTCAAACAGCGTTTGTAATTTACGTTTGGATAAATATACCAACACACGTGCTACTCGAGCTACTGAAGCCTATGTCTAATCTAAAACATTGAGGAATGGCGAATTCTTATTTCAGCAGTGGCGGTTATCGCTTGAAAACATGCCGAGAATTTCATCATGATCTGCAAGATAGCAAGGAAAATCAGTTACGCGTGTATTCATTGTTAAATTTTTTGTGTTGCTTGGTGTCAAAATGTTGTCACCTCTCTTCTACTCTTGGTTGTATAACGTCTTCGCAATAATTTGCTTTCCTCGCCAGTGGCAAAATAGACGACTAAAAAGTTGGGTGATGAGTGTGTATGTATCTCTATCCACATGAGGTCGACGGACCTTCGCGTGAATCGACCGACTTTCAACGTCGGCTTTCACGCGATCATCTCCATCACCGATCACAGCGTATATACCATTTTTTTATAATACCCTTTTTTTTCAACGTTCGTGCAACTAAACTCCGTGTAATCGAGAATGCCGAGAACGGTGTAGAGTTATTGTGGAAATTTTTACGATAAAAAAAGGGAAACTTGCAGAGCGTTGATTCCTCACGTCTTCACACGCTTCCGGTTTGAAGATCGATCGATTATTTTATCGGCAAGCTATTTCTAGTAATCGACCGAAGCTCCGGATAGTTGCGCCTCGCTTGTTTTAGCAAACGTTTATCAAAATTAAACCATTCAAAACTATTGAACGTTGTTGTCGTTATTATTGTTATTTTCAACGAATTATTTCGAGAGATCTATTGCATTTTCACGTTCTTCTTGTTTTTTTTTCACAAAAAACAGAATCTTTTTTGATTCGTTTATTGAGATGTTTTAGAGATACAATTCCAACGAAATTGAAATAACACAAGAGTTTCAAGCACGTTGTGACTGTATGAAAATCTGAAAAAATCATGCTGCAGAAAGTACCAAAGATGACATTAAATAGTGTGGCGAAATTCAATTGAAAAATTCAGAAAAACTACTACTGGTAGCAGAATTCCTTTTTATATGAAATAAATTAACTTTTTTCCCAAGTACACACGAATGGTTTTGCAACTTCTTCATATCCCTTTGAAATTCCGTTTATTAAAATTTTTCAAACGTTGCATTGACGCGTTTTGTTCAATGGTATTGAAATTTCCTGTGCGTAATGGGGAGACTTCGTACTCGAGAATTGATGATAATTTTTTAATTTTTTTTAAATTTCAAAACGAAAAAATTCATATGTATTCGGAAGAACGAACAGATTTGTCTAATGAAAAGCAAAATAAAAATTCTCTCTTTTTTTTCCGAATTGTGTACTTTTTAAACAATTTTTCAAATCTCAATGATATTGTTATGAGCTGAAATCAATATTCGGGATATGTTCAAACAAAGCATCGAGAAAAAAAATCGGAAAATTTTATTCATGTAATTTCTCCGAAAACGATGTCGTATTTCGTAGTCGTTTTGTATATATGGGAATTTTCTTTAACTGTTAATGCTTTATTTTCAGCTGCACATTCACACGCACACTCACATGGACACGGGCATGGACATGCCCATGAACACGGGGATGAACATAAGAATGCAACTGAACATCATAACGACAACGATGACGATTACTTAAAGCAAAGTACGGGTCTCATAAATGAGGCCATAGAGAAAATAACGGAATCTGTTACCGATGCTGTAACGAATGCAATCGTATCGTCTACGAAAAATACTCCGAAACCTTACTTGAGGAACATCACTGAAGAAACCACGCTAGGAACGTAGTTGTAAAAAGAAAATAGATAACACTCGATGAAAAGTATTTTCCTGTCATGGATCCAAATTCGAAAACTGATGAATTTAAATACGAGAAGCGTAAGGAAAAATGCAGAATCGATTATTTTCCTGCTCGATGCAGTCGAAACAGTAATCATAATCCAACGTTCACATGGAAAATTTGTAAATTCTATCATGAAATTTTACCAGACTCCGACAGACGGTATGAAGTGCAAAATGCAAAAACGCAAAATGATATTTTTATAAAAGGTTAAAATTGATGAAGTTTATAAAATAAGGACTGAAAAAAAATTAGCCAAGAATATTCTAAGCATTAAAAAAAAATACTACAGGTTAATCGAAAAGAAATCTATAGTTAGGATTTCGTAACTGATCGGAAATGAAATGGGATTTTTTTATGCTCAAAATAATTGGTTTCTTTTCCACGTTTTATCACGACAATTTGGGGAGATGGAAATTGGTAAAAATTCGTAATTCAAGAATTGTTGACATTTTTTAGAAAATCGAACGAATGCCGATTTTTACTAAAATTTTATACGTTCGGATCGAAGAAGATCAAGCTTCTCAGGAAGATTTTATATCGTTGCAGCTATTGATCGGAAAAAGTTGCGTTCCTCGAACGTACATTTTTGACGACTTCATTGACGAAAACAATATGGTCAAATGTAGTTTTAGCGTTCGCTGTAGATTAATGGAATTGAATGAAAAAGAAAAAACGAAAGATTGTCCTTTCGTGTCGTTTTACCAAGAATCAATAAATAAAGATAAGACAACAAAATGATTTCGACATGGATGTATGAACTAACTGGTTAGTGATGTCGAAACACTTCTTTGTGGAATTTAAGGTATAATGCGAAATTCGAGCACTTGACGAAGTGTAAAAAACCTGTAAAATCAATCGTATCGATGGCATCAAGGACATCAACTTTGAATAACAATAACATTGAAATCGATTAGAAAATAAATAGTGATGCAATTTAAAAAATTGCATTTACTTATCCCGTTACAATCTGATGATATTTCACATGCTGTTATGTAAAAACGGGCAAAAATTACGACATCTCTGAGCAGTGTCATTCATTTTGCACACTAAAAAAATTGTTATTTATTCGTATATAATTCGGAATGGAAAACTTGACTTGATTTCAGTGTCGAAAAATTTGTTATAATGTTTCTTGCGAAACGAAAGAAATAACGTCAGAAAAATGTTTATAAAAGCAACTACCGTATTCAGAACATGATTTTATAAGTGATTAAAACATTGACGAACGTTCGTTCGACGTAATTATAAAAGTACAATTTTAATCTCAAAGGCCTTTATTTCGAATGAATGTATATCTGTACGCTGTAAAAAAATGTGCGATAAATAATAAATTAGAATCATTGTAATTATTGGATAAACGACACGAGACTCTTTCTTTCATTCGCTTCGTTCACCGCCTTGCAAATATGAGACTGAAACTCCGCGTGCCAATTGTTTTTTACGAAAAGGAACGAGCGGAGTTTGAGGCAAGGGTTGATACAGTATATTTATACATGTAAGCATCGACGATTTTTTATCGTTTTTTTAGAAATAATGTCGTATTTTTTACCTCTTTCCGAATAAGCCCAAATTATTTTATAAAGATTTTTCTTTTAATTGGAATATAAGTATAACCGTAATGCTGAGCTATAATTATTTCAATGATACACTTGACGCGAGTATTATCGTGTAAGATTGCCGAATTATTAATTATTGTTATTTATTGCTATTGATTTCGTTGAACGGATGCTGATTGCATGTTTTTACTACAGTTTCTCTACAATGTATGATGAGAATGTAAGTTTAAGCACCGTCTATATTTTAAATCCGTTTTGGCGTATTTACAGTTGGAAAAAATCGATAAACAAAAAATGTCGATGTAGCACGTAGCGCAGGAGGCGTCTACTAAATTATTTAAGCTAAAAATTTATCAATAAATTGCCAAATCGGTATTGTTTTGAAAAAAGCTAACAATTGGAATTTATTTATTGAATCGTCGTAATTTTCAGGTAACAAAAATGATGGGTTTGGTCCGAGAATTTAACCGAAACGAAAAACTTCGGTACTTCGAAGCTTCCGCGATTTTGAAAATAACCGCAGAACGGCAAATTTCATTTTCCCATTCAAATGAACTTGTTCTTCCTCAGTTTCTCAAACACCATCAGAGAATAAGATAAATAAAACGAAATTTGTTTTTTTTTCTTACGGGGAAAAAAGTTTTATTATCAATCGATCATAAAAGCTATTTCCTCATCCTACAGTGATCCACGTCGAGTGTAATCTTTTATAAATTTTGTTGTTGTTTCCTCTTTTGTACAAATTACAAATATTAATAAGACATCGTTCTGTCGTACACAAAAATTGCCTCGAATAGTCGTTAAATACACCTTTGAGTAAACGGCAACGTCGTTGTGAATCGTTGTGTCCTGATTAATACAAATTTGCATCGACGAAAATCAGGTAAAAGAATCATGCGGGAAAATTCAATCCCGTTGAGTCAAGGCACGAAGAAAACGGTAATAATTGCGGAAGAAATAAACGATGAAATTTCCGGTACAAATTGTTCAACGAGGCGATTTTGTATTCTTAGAGTTCTAGAAATATCATTAATTTTTAAGCTTGAGGTTGTATTTCTTTGTCTACTTCTTGACGACTTGAGAGTCGATGAAATCGAGATAGCTCGAGCCGACCTTGATGAGAGCTACAGCCGATCCAACACCGGCGATTGTACACAATGTTGGATTTGGCGGTACGATGGAACGAAGTACCGCCCAGGCCAGAACAGAGCCAAAGCTCAGCAGTACGGCACCCGTCGCGCTATATATACGTTTTTTTCGAATAACAAAATAATTAGAATAACGCTCATTTTTAGAAATTCAATATTCTCACACAAAGTATCATTTATACCTGTATGTAACTCGCAGACTCGTCGGAGCACTTTTAAGATGTTCCCTAGTGTAAATGTAGGATGCTGTGCCTACCAGAGCACTACCGAGTAAAAAATTTGTAATATCTCGTTTTGGGAATATCCTGCAAGAAAATAATAAAAATCGTATTTATACATCGGTGATGTTCAGTAATTGCTTATTTTCATTATATATACACACACACACACATATTATATTCATGTTACAATGTAGTTTTGTAATTGAGGATAACAAGTTTGAAGGAGCGTTGAAATACAAGGGGACCGAGGCTCGATCGATAAATCCGAATACTGTAGAAAATATACAGAGGATGAAAGATGATGGAGAGATGATAAAGCTCTGATGAGATAAAGACATGGGGGAAAAGACAATAACATAAAATGTAGGTTTTGTAGATGAGAGAATAAGATAACGGAGCACATATTTTGATAAAAATACAATACAGACACAAGGATAATGAATTTTTTTAAAGAATTGAAGAGATGGAAGCTGCAGGCAACGAACAACGATGCAAATCCAGCTTCGGTGATTATTTAAGAAAATTTGAGGGAAAAGGGAGAACCGGATAGTCATGAGGAAGGAAGAGATTGGTAACACAAAATTAGGAGTAGGATAATATAAATCTAATGACCAAACATGGCACACATGGAACAAAAAATGACAATACGAATTATGTATTACGAATAATGAAATATCAATATTATAATTATAAATTTATTGGGATTCGGCAAGATTCTTTGAAATCGTAGTAAAAAATCACTTTAAACAACATTGCAAGATTCCTCCGATTTATATCGCTGTGAAATAAAACTAATTCTCGAAAGAAAATACAGAGGCACGAGGAGTAGGATTGAAGATTGAAGGAAAAATAAATACGAAGATTACATACAAAAGTAAACAATGAATATTAACAAAAAAAATCGTATCAATTTCACTGACAGTTTGGAATGGATAAACTCGATGTTTATTCGGTGAAAATAGAATTGAGCTTCCAACCGAACGATTTTCGTGAATGCGTGAAATCAAAGTTGTTACGTAATATGTGGAAAAATTGCAACAGAAAAAATGTATGGCATCAACATCGAGGGAAGGTGATCGTAGGTTTCTTTTTCAGTTTTGTCAGTCTTTTCTTTTGTTTTATATTCACCTGATAACAAGGCTGGGATTCATGACATTAATTGACAGAGCGGTGTAGGATCCAACACCGATTGCAGGCACGTAAAATTTAACGAGACTACATTTGGTGACCGGTCGCAGGCCAAGTTTACTCAGAATGGAGCCCGGGCACGAATTTCCAGAACCGGCCATTTTCACAATATTCACAAATACCAAGCACGAAAATAAAATTCCACACTTTTCCTCTCGTATTAATCAACAGTCGTTACAAGAAGTAATTTAGGAAAAATATCACGTGGATAATGTAATTTGTTCTGGGATCAAGAATCACACAATTGCTTCTTTAAAATGTTCCTAACCCACCATCCTGCAATGAGAGCGAAGGCAAAATCAGACTGGGTGAATATGGCAGCGGATGTCGCGAGCAGACGACGGATAACAATTACCGTGGAGCAGCCTCTCCAGTTTTTTCAATTTCAAACATCTCAATTGCGTTACCTCCCTATTCTCGTATGTGTTTTTTTTATAGTAATAAAAAACGTGTTTTCCTAATAAAAATGAAGCGTTGGTTATTTCGGTGTTGCTGTAAAAATGCTAATAAATTCTCCGCGGACAGTCATATGACCGCAAATCTTCCGTGAAGTTGGCCTCATGCCTTGATCCAAACTGATTCAAATTAACACCAATCGTTTGAGAATCGTTTGAGAGTCAATCGTTTTTCCAAAACAGCAATTTAATTTTTCGCGTGACACGGCTCTGCGGTTGTAAATGTAAATGTAAACTCTGAAACGATTTCAGCGAACTCTTAAACCCTCTCTAACGATTCTCCATTATTTATGCTACATTTTAGACATATTTGGCAAGTTTTCATATTCACTGCGCTTCTAAATGATGACCAGGATGCCCATGGGTGACACAGCTCTGCGGTTGGTTGCGTTTTCCGATAAATTCTTATATTTCATAAAACATAAACTTTCAAACGATTTTTCCGAACTCTCGAAATCTTTCGAACGATTCTCAAACGATTGGTGTTAATTAGAATTAGTTTGGATCAAGTCGCGGGGCTAACTTCACAGAGGTGACCGCAAGCCATGACCGGTGTCCCGTAGCGAAGTTTATGCGAAGTTGACGCCGGGCGTGCTGCTGAGCAACTATTTTCGGGAAGGTGTCAAGCTGCTCAACGACAAGAGCTGCTCATGTACCAACTGTCTTGTGCAAGCTCCCCATGGCTCAACTCGCTTTTTGTTCAAGCTGCTCACGTATCAACTGCCTTGAAATCAAGTGTCTAAAACAGGGGTACCAACCTTCACGAGTAGCGTTTATTTGTGTAAGTGTGAAAAGTCAATGCAAAGAGTCTGATGGTTCACACTCAACAAATAAACTCTATTCGTGCAGGTTGGTACCCCTGTTTTAGAAACTTGATCCCTAGGCAGTTGATACATGAGCAGCTTGTCGTTGAGCAGCTTGACACCCTCCCCTATTTTCAGTGGTGATTACGATTTGCCGACAAACTGAACAAACATGGCATCAAAAAACAAGAAAACGTTAAAAAGAAAATTATCGGATCGTAGCGGCTCCGAAGATGATGAGACGAGTGAGTTTGATCAATTTTTTGTTAATTAACGAATTTTTCATTTTCATTCATTGTTATATTGATGTTTCTTCAAATAGAACATCGCTTATAACATAACCTCTAAACTAGCCTGCCCCTCAACAATCGTGGTAACAAAATTTTTATTACAGAAAATGGCTTGGATACAATCTCAAGAAGAGACGCGCCACGTTTATGTCCGTATCTCGATACGATAAATCGGCAATTCTTAGATTTTGATTTTGAGAAATTGTGCTCCGTTTCATTGTCGAGAATCAACGTTTACGCCTGTTTAGTATGCGGCAAATACTTCCAAGGACGAGGAACAAACACTCATGCTTACACCCACAGTGTAGCTGAGAGTCATCATGTTTTCTTGAATCTTCATACTCTCAAATTTTACTGTTTACCCGATAACTACGAGATACGCGGTAAGCATGTTTTCTTTGCGTTGGTGGTTTCAGGGTTTCGTGCCCGAAAGGAGCAGGATGAATGACACCGACTTAATATTTTATTTCAGATTCTTCATTGGATGATATCAAATATGTCCTTAATCCGACTTTCGGACGATCGCAGATAGCTCTGCTGGATAAAATTGCCAAACGTTCTAGAGCCATAGACGGTTCTATGTATTCTCCCGGTATTGTGGGAATGAACAATATAAAAGCTAACGATTATTGCAACGTTATTTTACAGGTAAGAAATATAGCATTGTACAGTCGCAGTGATACATGGAATATTATATTTTGATATATTTTTGAATGTTGTCATTAAAAAAGACGTATGTCTGTACTGATGAAAATTTAAAAAAAATCGCAAAAACGATCGTAATGCTCACATTTATTGAGGAAATTGAATAAATCCAATGTGCTAATGATGATTAGCGAAGTTAATTGAATGCAAAACTAATCATTTTCGGAAAAAATAGTAATTACGTAATTCTTAGTTATTTTATAGTAAATGAGAAAACAATGTTTATTATAATATTAACATTTCGAAGTAATTATATATTGTTTTCATTAATGCTTTTGTCACGACGAAAGTGCAAAATTGTAAATATCAAATGTAAATGAAATATTTGATTTAAAATTCCATTGCATTATGCATTGATTTAGTTAAAAGAATGAAATAATACTATTTATTGCTCACTTACAAATTGATCGTTGAAAACTCAAAGCTTATTTAAATTATTCCATTTGAAGATAGTACATTTAATTTATAAATTAATATTAAAATCTGCTCTTCGATTAAAATAATAACCGATTATTTTTTCTATGCTCCTTGAGATATTCAACAATGGCGGTTGACAAAATAGTATTGAAATGGCAAAATAACTTTAGTCTAAAGTACTTCATCGTATACATCAATAAACAAATGATGAAATATATATCTTATGTAGTAAATAAGTGCTTGAATTATTACTAAAAGAAAATATGCAAATAGTAAGAACTTTTTTTTAATCAATTTCAAGGCTCTTTCCCACGTAACACCGTTGCGTGACTTTTTCCTCAGAGAATCAAATTACAGCCATGTTAAGAGGCCTCCTGGTGATTCCTCGTATTTGTTAGTTCAAAGATTTGGTGAACTTATGCGAAAATTATGGAATCCACGAAACTTCAAGGCTCACGTCAGTCCGCATGAGATGTTGCAGGCTGTTGTTTTATGGAGCAAAAAAAGATTTCAATTCACCGAACAGGGTAATCCCGAAATTTACACAATAATTTTCGATAGTCATTCGATAATTCGAATATCGACATTGAAATCATGTGAATCGATATCTCTTATTCTTTACCTCATTTCAAAGGCGATCCCGTGGACTTTTTATCGTGGTTTCTCAACGCTTTGCATCTCGCACTGAACGGCAGTAAAAAGAAAGATTCGAGTATTATTTATAAAACATTTTTGGGACATATGAGGATATATACGCGAAAAATTCCACCGCTGGAGTTAGAAGAGAGTCAAAGAAGCGAATTATTAAATACCGTTGAATACGGTGAAACTGTCACGGAAAGTCCGTTTCTTTACTTAACTTGTGATCTTCCTCCACCTCCGCTATTTAAGGATCAATTTACCGAGAATATCATTCCGCAGGTCAGTATAAAATAAAGTCGTACAACATGCGACTAAATTATTGTAGTCGGAAATATATATTTCTGCAAAGCTAATCATTTTTCACATTATTTTCTGCGAATTACGTATAAAAAGTACGGCAAAGTTGATGTCATATATAAATGGTAGTTTATCGCATTGTGTGATGAATTTTAACACATTTATATCTTTCTTCTATAGGTCAATTTGTATACTCTCCTGAACAAATTCAACGCTGTAGCGGAAAAGGAGTACAAAACTTACAAGGAAAATTTTATGAAAAGGTTCGAGATAATGGAACTGCCACCTTATCTTATACTGTATATAAAGGTAAATTACAAATTTCGAGTAGTTGTCATTTGCGCGATGAGAAAAAGTTTAAACATAATTTTATGCTTTGTTGCAGAGGTTCACGAAAAATACGTTCTTCGTCGAGAAAAATCCCACGATCGTCAATTTTCCGATAAAGTAAGTTTCCAACATTTTATTCAGTTTAGCAGTAGTAAACAAGCGCTAAAACGGTATTTATCATTTGCTTTAGGATGAAATACTCTTAAGGATATGTCTTTTTTTTTTCAGAAATGTGGATTTCGGGGATATTCTCACGCCAGAGGTAAAAGCCATTCATCCTTACACAACGTACGATTTAGTAGCAAATATCGTTCACGACGGTGAACCCGGCCAGGGAACTTACAGAGTACACATTTTGCACAGAGCCACGGGGCAGTGGTACGAATTGCAAGATTTGCACGTTACTCAAATTTTACCTCAAATGATAACCCTCACCGAAGCTTATATACAGGTACGCAAAACAAAAAGGAAAATAGAATAGTGAATATCATCAAATCGTAACGGTGTTTCATTGTTCTCAAACGGTTTTTCTATAATTACAGATTTACGAACTACGAAAGGAAGAAAATATGGAAAATGGCGAAGAGACAAAAAATTCTTCGCAATAGAAAACGAGTTGTATAAAATTGTAAAAAAGATAACATGCATTTCATACGTTCAATATTTGTGAGCGATTTTTCTTTGATCCTGAGTTTTTTCATTAGATCATAATTCCGCTCTCCTTCCCAAAACAAACAATGAAAAGTGGTGTGTATAATTTTTTGAAAGATCGACTAATAATTAAATATTTTTGCGTATCCGTGATATAAACATCGGTACATTCATCTCTAGTACCAATCAGTTTTCTTTTTACTTCAAAATTCTACGGGGAATTTTTTTAGAAAAAAAAAATGAAAGTTTAGAATCCGTCGGTATGTCAGAACGCGCCATTTGGAGGAAAGACATTTCGTCTCTCCCTCTCTGTTCTCATTAAGGAAAATATGTTTCGATGCTTCCGGCACCAACTGTGTATTTTTATGAACACGTTTTCTAATATTTGCTCTTCAACGAGTAATAATGAACTTTTGTTCAATTACAAATAATCTGAATAACCGAAATCTTGGCGAAAAATGACGAAGAGTGGAGCTTCAAGACGGAAAGTAGTGGGGTCGGCGCGGAGGAGGGGAGGCTTTGTGGCGCTCGAGCTCTGCCGTCTGCCGTAGCTGCTCGTAGCGCGCTCGCCGGCTGCGTGAAGTCGTCCGAAGCACGTTCGCTGTTGATGTTGTGTTTCATCGTTCTCTCAACGTTTTAAACGTGGTTTCACATAGGTACGCGAGTTTCAACGGTGCATTTCGCGGAATTAGCATTATCGTGCAATTCTTTTACTTTATTTGAGGCTCAACGAAAGGAAGTTTGAAGAAAGCTTCGGAACGATAGCATGATTTCTCGTGTGTTTTTTGTTTGTTATTCGAGTGTCGGTGGTGTGCTTTTGTTTGTTTAGTTTTTATTCTTCGTTATTTGCCTCTGGTTCGCCGCTAGTGGATTTATCGAGCACGGAAGCAACGAAGAGGATACTGGTGCATCATGTAAGTGGTAAAAATTAATCAAAGATTGTTTTTCCCGGCGAATTTCAAGCTTATGAACGAATCAAACGTCCATAGCTGCAGCAACGAACAGTCTTTTTAACCTCATTTCAGTTAATATCTTCAAAAAGCAGTCCCGATTTTTGCCATTTTTTCGAATATTACAGTTTTTATGATGATAACATCGATCGATCGATAAAAAAAATAGCTCAGGTTTACCCATAATGAATTACGAGCATTGAAACGTCTTTCATTCCTTCTTGCTGTCGTAAGCAATGTCTTTGCCTGCCGGCTGTAACGGTTTCCGTCCTCCGCGACACCTGACCGCGCCGAAAGGACGAAGCAACCCCAGCGAGAAATCGCTTTCAAGCGATCCATGGAAATTGATCCGTTCTCGATCATTTTACGTCCAAAGCACTCGAAACACTTCTCGCTTCTCTGATGATTATTAACGTAGAAAATATTATCCGCTATTTTAAGTCAGCCTGCTGGATTACACAATATGAAAGATCATCGTACACGGTCGGAAACGATCGTACGTCCTTGAAATTCGAAACTCCAGAATCAAAACAACGATCATCAAACTAAATTCGACTCGATATCGTGATATTAAAGCTTGTTTCCGTTATTCGTATAAACCCACATTTCGTTTACCATGATTTTTTTAATAATTTGTGAAATTAATCGGATCGACAGAATTTTACCGTTCTCTCGCTCCGTTCTCTTTCTCCCTTGCTCGATATGCCGCGACCTTGCTGTCCTTGCTGCTTCACAGAGAGTCTTTTCGTCGTCCTCGTCGCGCCTATCCCCACTCCCCGTCCTATCCCAAATATGTACCTGTTTCACGCGAAGAAACCGAGTAGAGAAAAAAAGAAGGAATGAAGAATGAATCGAGTTTTCGGACGCTAACGGGCGTCACAGCAGCGAGTTTGTGAGCATAGATAGGATGAGCGAAAGAGCGTAGGTACGTGAGAAGATGGGAATCGTAGGCCTGTAGAAATTCTCTGAACACAGTCGTTGACGCCGCTATCGTACGTGTAAAGGGCGCATACACAGCGATTTATACCAAATATCGAAAGCAGAAACTGCGAATCCAGCAGAATGCACGCGAACGTTCGATAGAGTCCATTGCCAGGATCAGCACGGGCGATACATCGCGGCAACTATTTTTGCAATTTTTAACATCACGAGGGAATCACAAGTGGGAAAAACTCGTTCAAAAAATTGGCTTATAGCGTTGAGTTACTACGATTCATTTCACAACCATTGGTGCTTCTTTTGGTAAATAGTTTTTATATATAAATAGACAGAATTTTACCATTCGAAAAGCATCATCGCTTTGCTCGAAATATCAATCAGAACTTGCATTTTTTGTGTAAATATTTGACGCGCATCATCCTGTGTTTATACATTCGAAGACCCCACGAATTTTGAAATCCTAACCTTCGAACCTAGATCACAATTCTTACGGTTATACTCTATTTCTTCGTGCACGTAACGTTATGAGAAACATAAAGTATGTTAAGGCCATGGGGGACACCCCCTCTCCCATCGAAATTTAGAAAAATTCTCTGGCAAAATCTATAAATCGGATCGATTTGAAATTTTTTGTGAGTATTTAGTGACGCAACACCGAGGTAATGACGAATTCGCAATTTCGAAATTTTGCAAAAAATTTTTTTTGCAGAGTGAAAAAATTTGCAAAATTTCGAAATTCCAAAATCGTCAGTCCCTCCGGGCTATATCACTAAATACTCACAACAAATTTCAAACTGATCCGATTTATAGATTTTGCCGGAGAATTTTTCTAAGCTTCGATTTACGGATGTAACACATCGCCTTAACACATACACGTTTATTTCAAATTCTCGAAATTCGTTGTTTATCCACGAAACTTTTTCCAACGAATTTTGCATAACTATACTTTTGCATTAAAAAAACTTGTAGTCCATTTTTTTGTGGAGTTTTGATAAAAAAATAAGGAAAAGATATTATCTCAATATTGAAGAGAATATCCCGTATATCTAGTGACGATTCCGTAAAAGACAAAGGTACTTTTGCGACGAAAATCTATTGGTGTTTAGGGAACCGTCAACGAATTTTCACTACTCGTTTCTCGACAGGAAAAAAACATATCAGAATGCCAGTAACAGGTGTTTCGATGCTCAAACGACTGTTAATCTCTCATTTTCATAACTCGCGAAGGAGACTTCGAGAGTCGAGCACATGTCGACCCTTGAAATACACCAACATTCGTATTTTTTCGTGAGACCATATATGTATATTAAACGACATATGCGATATATTTTTGTACGAGTCCGGTGTTCGTTGCTCTCAGAGTGGGTACTTGACTCACAAACAAACTCTGTTCAAGATGAACCTCGATCCGCATTGTGAAAAAGCTAAGAATTTGCAGTCAGGAATTTGAATACGACGAATCTTTTTCTTTTTCTTCGTCGCGTTCCGACTGTACGAACTTTTCCATATTATTTCATGATGGTTTCTTACATACGACGAAATGCCACGTGACCAGATGCTCCCCCGAGAGTTTTGCAGAAATAAATGTGTACAATACATAAATATATATATATATTCACACGAATTCGACGCGGAGAAAAGTGCAGAATAACGAGTATCAAATGTCATATACAGAAATAGCGGGACAAGATCACGTGATTATGGACTTTGCACGCTCCTTTGCTTCGTTCGCGGTTTATTCTTTCGATTGGTCGACGTTTGAAGAGTCCGCATATCTCTCTTACGAAATTGATCGAAAACGACCGCGTGTGCATCGATCGTTCGTGAGATTCGCAGACTACTATGGCTACTTCATGTTTTGTGAATATTCAATCGAGGTCCGATCGATGTTCCGCGAAGTATACAACGCAAAGAGAGGCATAGATGTAACCCTTGCAGCCGAGTATCTTTCGGCTTTGCTATCATCATGAATCTGGGACATGTGCTCTAGATGGACAAGTGTGTTTGCATGCGGCAAAGCCGCGTGCGACGCAAGCTCCAACGGTTTAATGAGATTCCGTGCTCGATAGTAATCTTACCGGCGTTTTCGTTGTGGAATTAACTTGGGTGAGAATAAGGGTTGGATTAAAACAAAGAGGGGAAAAGGGAACGTGCAGCCCTCTTACGTTTGGGTGCAACGAGGGTGACTGACACAGGGATAGCAGGTGTTCCAACGGCTCGATCCATATCGGATGTACAGCGGAAACTAGTGGGGGGGGGGGGGGGTCAATGCGGGAGAAAATGGGACACCCGACAAATTTTTCCTCCACCAATGAATATTTCTTTATAATAATCATTATTCGACAATGCTTTCGACATATTTGCAACAAAGGTACTGAAACATTTCGGAACTCTCGTTTTTTTTTTTTTCATTACAAATTTGGTAACTTTTATCGTAATAAGTAGTTATTGTTATTATATTGTTCCGAATTGGCTATGGATATTCATTTCAAAATTGCGATTCTATTTGTGATATCTGCATATATTCACGTGTATCCAACGAACTTCACTTCCCTTTACTTTTTTGACGTCCACATACGCTGCATCACGGCACAACTCGCAATGTCTAATAACGCAATATGTGCGCACGATTGAGAACGCCAGAAAAGAAAGTGAACTGGGTCTGTCAGAAATCCTGATCCCAGTTATGAAAGAAACAATTATGTTTGTGCACTTGAAAGAAAATGAATTTTTTGCATGATGGTGAATTTTGCATCGTTGGTATTCTACGAAAATCCGAAGTTCCGTAATATTTTCCATTGAATGTCGTTCAATTTTTATCAAAACTTCATCCCATTTTCCTGAGTGTTGAAATTCGTAAAATTGCAAAAATATTTGTCACATCAAGAAATAGTGATTAAAATGAAAATAAATCATCGTTCAGTTGTTGCATTTCAACGATGGAAACTTCAACGTTATTGTTTTAACAGACTGCAGCAGAAATAATTTTGACATGCAGGTAAAATCACCTCTTTTCTCGATGGCATTATCCTTCCGTCGCAATCTTCATTCCTGAGATGTGAAAATGCGATTTTCACTTGAAAATCGAGGTAAAATCGAAACATTCGTGGACAAACGTATGAAAAAAGATTTTTAATCACCGCGAAAGTCGTTGTATTTATCCTTATTTTTGTATCAAATTTACGACTTTGGATCATACAGCAGAATGGCGCAAAATTCAATCCTGTCTTAGAGATTAAATCGAGTCGGTAAACCCGATGCAAGAACCCTTTAGTACTCGAAAATCAACGACCCACCTCAGGGATGAGCAAGGCTAATTTTTCCCTGATTTTTTCATGTCAATTTTTGTCGTTAATTCAAAAATGCTGTATTTTTGCCCCTGACAGGACTTTAATTCAGCGATTGAAATTATTTTTTCATATACGTTTGTTCACGAGTATTTTGACTTTACTTCGATTTTCAAGCTCAAATCGTTTTTTCACCACTTGAGAATGGTCGCAATTCAAAAAGAATGCCAAAAAAATGGAAAGAACGAGTGATTTTGCCTACGGTCTTGAAATTTCGGATCGTTGGAACAAAGAGAAAATACGATTTTTCGCCATTTTTTCATGTTTTTATTCTTATTAAACTTTTCCTTTCTTCTTACGTTTTTAGGTGTTATAAACGCACGTAAAGCGTTTTTGTTGCTTCGAACAGCTAGAGCAAAGTTAATGCGACGTCGCTTTGGCGTCAATGGGTTAAATTCATATGGTGATAAGAGTAGTCGCACGATCGAACAACGAGTTGATAATGGACACGATAAAGAAAAACCTGAGGTACATATGTATCCATCGAGGGGGCAATTATACTATACTCATGTACGTGTGTAGATGTAAAGTTTGAACTCGTTTCCCTTCCGCTTGCAGAGTAGGCTACAGGGTCATCGATTCGGAAGTTTCACTTCCAATCAAAATCAAGCTCGGTGTTCATCAATAATTATTAAAATGTACCATAGATGCGAACCAGCATATAGAATAAAGTACCCAGTCTTCGGCCCTGCTCCACTAGTCGGCCTATTTCGATTTTGTGTGCGTGTGCATAGTGTAGGAAAGGTTCCTGCCTTTTCCGTAAATGTGTTTCTTGCAATCTCTGGTCTTTGACTGTTCGGTATACGAATTTTCCATGTTCTAAACAGTCAAACAACTGAGGAAAAAAAATTAATTTGCAACACCGTGATCACCGTGCACAGACTACCGTCACGTACTATTTTTTTCATAGCGCAACGTCGTTTTTGACGAGATGGGTATTTTGTAATCTTTCCAAGCTTCGTATTCTTTTATGGGTTTATTCGATCAAATGAAGTGTTTTTTGCCTTCTGTATTGAGTTTTTGGTTGATGAAATGGTTAGAAATACTAATAAATATGATTTTTATGTGGGCCGACTACTGGGTGTACACTTTAACATTGTAAGACCAATAGACGCCCCCTTGCGGCTGACTACTGGTGTTTTTTAGTCAATTTCTTTTATTAGGCTGAAATTTGCACTATCAATCATTAGAATTGAATTAAACATTCTAGATGCAAAAAAAACATGATTAATGATGATTTTACCAGTAGTCGCCCACATACAAACATATCCTGGTTGAGACGGCCAACGTTTGGATCAATTGATTTGGACAAATTACTCCAGTGGTCGGCCGTCCAAGTGCGGCTATCGCAGGCCGACTATAGGTTCCAATGCGCCGATCACTGGTGCAAAGCGGCCGACCACTGGAGAAAATGACACTTTTTCATAGAATATTGTTTTTTAATGTTTTTGGATTGATTTCTTCATTCTTAATAATTTTTCACTCAAAGTTCAATAATTAACGTTTGACATCGAACTTGTCTTGTTTCATCATCAATTTTTTTGTTCATACAAAAAAATTCCGAAGTTGAAAATCGAGGTAAAGTACCCGACTACTGGGTACTTTACCCTACTGCACGTTGAATGATCGTGCAGTTTGCATCACTGGATCTCAACAAAAATTCGTATTTTCTGGATTTTTTACATTCATTTTTCCGGAATCTTAATTGTACTGATTTTCTATGTTTTTTCACGAGTATCATAATTTCAAAAAAATGCTCTAAAATATTTGGCAAAACGAAGACTATTGACGATAAAAAAGAAGTTTATTGTACGTTTCGTTGGACTTCAACAAAAATCTGAATGTTGTTGACTTTTAACCCTTTGAGTGCATATGGTGTCATTATGACACATGGCATTTTCGATTAACGGTGTGTATTTGTCAATGCATGCTCCACTTTGAACAAATATTTTGGCATTTACTCTTCGTTTTCGTCAAAAAAAAAGTTCAGGGCCTTTAAATAGGGATATTTTACCGCAAAAAAGTCTTTTCAGACAAACACAAAAATCGAATATTTACCGAGGTACAGCGACTCGAAAAACGCCTTGTGTCAAAATAATCCAGTATGCACTTATTCATCGGTGGCGCAAGTGTGCACTCGAAGGGTTAATATTGATTTTTCTGGAATCGTCATTACATTTCTTCTCGTTTTTTCAAAAGTGTCATAACTTCGAAAAATTGCTTCAAAATATTTAGCGAATCATAAAATATCGACAATAAAAAATAAATTCAAGTACATTTAGTTGGATTCCATCGATGCAAATTTCAAAATTATTTAGAATCTAGCTGGATCCCCATCGAAATTTCTTCTCGAGTGGGGATTCGAATCTACGGACGTGAAAGAAAAATAATAGTGGACTCTGAGACGGAGCGACAAGAGGGAAGAACTAGACACGGATGGGCGAGTGTGACGTGTAGATGGGGTAGAAACAAACGCTAAATAGAAGAGAGACCGGTGTAGCGACGAAACGGTCAATATGGCGCCGGCTACGGGGAAAGCGGTCAAAAAAAGGTGAAAGGAAAGAGGATAAGGGCTATCCTCATTTACGTAATGCACGTTAAGACAATACCGGTCCAACGCGTTGTGTACGTTCAGTTCGCGCTTCGCTGCTCGGGAAACGCGATATCTGAGATGTTTTTTTAATAGTCTACTGGGATACAGTGACTCTCCATTACCCAAAACTTTATACTTTATACAAAGCAAAAATTGTTTTTATTTTTGTTTTACATTTACATTCTGTAACTATAATCTGTGATAAAACGTATAAATTGAGCTAAGGGAAAAGAAAAAAGGAAATTCTTGTGTATTTGGAAGTTGCATCCAGTGATGCGCGCTTTTCCGTGTCGGAAAAAAATCAAAAATCAAAATTTTCCATGTCGTTGGTACTTTCATTCTGCACTTGTAAAAACATCATGATATATCATATATTATCCATGAAAAAATGTAACGCAACTGATCACTTCATCTAGACACGTTGTCGACAAATGTGTTACAGATGTTTCGTTGACGCCGAAAATTCTTTTACTATATAAGTTCAAAAAATGTCATGAATTTACACACGTTTCAAGTAAAACAGTATTAATATTTATTGCATCTGATCGTAAAATACAATGTCATCGTTTTCCTCTTAAGGTAGTTCAATCACGACGCGATTTTCTTAAGCAAGTCTTGAAATTTATACAGAGTTTAAATGGGTAGTCGACTGACACGCATATCAAATTTTGAAAGATTCGTCTTATTGGTTATTAAGATAAATGTAGTCAAATATTGAGAAAAACTTTCCATGTAGCGAATGAACGCTTCTTACGAAGTTTATGAAAAACTACACAATCACAATAAAGTATATAATAGAGGTCTGGGAAAAAATTCGAGACGATTGTCTTACTAGTAATCAAGATATATTACGTTAAAGATTGAACTAAATTGCTAATGAACGAAATGGTATGAATGGTAATGAAAGTTATACGATTTTTTACGCATAGTCCCTGTACCCCTGTGTATTTTTCTTAAAATTTGAATACATTTATCATAATAACCAACAAGACGAATTCTTTAAAATTTGATACGCGTGTCAGTCGACTACCCATTTGCACTCTGTGTAAATTTCAATACTTTCTTAAGAAAATCGTTTCGTGACCGAACTGTCTTAAGAAAAACGAATTTATACAACTTCAACGATATTCTCAATTGCCAAAATATCGCGTAACACTGACGATAAAGAAGCTCGTTTCAAATTTGAAATCAAATGTGAATTTGATTGAGAATGATATTTTTTAGAATAACTTGTTTAGTTTGATTTTTTTCTCATCTATTTTCAAAGGTCGATATAATAAAATACCAAAAATATACAAATAATCATTAGAAAATACTAACAATATTTTTTTTTACCGCTACACCACGTTGTAAAGTCAATAAAGTTTTTATTAGTGACTTTTAAGGGACTGTAATCACAGGGACAATAGCCATCAGAGGGGATGGTGATAACTGTTGTAGATATTTTTAATGCAAGTGAAAAATGGGAAAACTCCACACCATGCTTTTGGAATTCAGGCGCGATTTCGAAGCATCGCGAATATATATTTTCATTTTTTGCACGTGGACTCCTTTTGGTACTTTCCTTCCCCAGACTCATCGTGTTATCAATGCCTGACTCTCCGCTGTGCAACCAGACGCGCATAACTTTTTGTAGTTCTTTATCATTACTTTTTTTTTCATTTCGTTGTAGTCACATCCGAGACGCAGCCTCCCTTTATCATTGCATTCGTTTTCGCTTCGGTTCATCTTTGCATTTTCATCTTTTTGTCTTCGCTGTTTGGGTATCTCGAAGCAGGCATGGTATGATATGGCTTTTTACGCGTATAACTTTTTTTCTCTTTGTAATGTGGGAATCAACCTTCGTTACTTGGGAGCTTGGAAAATTATCTTCCCGAAATTAATCAATTTTTGGTATTTGGATTATTTGTGAACAACGTATAGTATAAGAACTGATGAATATAAGCATCGGTAGATTTGAAAATTCAACAACAGGTTTATTGAACAATGTATTTACTGATTGTTCCCATTAAAAAATTTACAACAGTTTGGTGAATATAGGAAAACTGTAAAGGCGCTGTTATTTAATCCGTGTCAGCCGAGTTCTCTATATTTTTAGACCCAGACTTCGATCATACTTTTGCGTAAGATATACCGTGTTTGGATTATGCTGCATGTTTGTACCCAAGTTCAAATTCAACAGGCAGTCTTTACTAGTAATTTTCGAGTTATCTCAATTTCAGCCCAATTGTTCATAACCTACCTCTTTTTTTTGCGTACATTCGTCACGTTATTCGCATTTCGTCATCCCTTAAATATGATTATTCCTGGTATTGAGCTATGTGTCGTGACTCCCGAAATATGAAAGATAAAAGAAAATGATGATCTCGAAGTTGGCCTTGTTCGACTTCGACGAAAACCTGAATTTTCTTGATTTTTCATATTGCATTTTTATGAATTTTGATGAGATATTCTTTCCTCTTTTCATGAGTGTTATATTTTGAAAATATTCATCAAAAATATTTGACGAAACGTAAAATATTGACAATAAAAAAGAAGTTCATCGTGCATCTCGTTGGATTCCGACGATGCAAACTTCAAAATCACAGAAAATGTTATCCCAGTTTGCCATTGTCGTTGGATCCATCCGTCATCCGTATGGTAAGTCCATATAGGATTTACTACTTCTGTTTCTACGGCCGAGATGCGTCGGCGTTGCACGTGCAACCGGCTGGGAGACGATACAAAACGTGTCTGTACATATATGTATGTAACTCGGGGACAATACAGTCACTCACACACATTCATTCATACCCACACCGAGGCATTCTCGTATACACTTATATATAATAGCAGTGATATTACACGAGGCCTGTTTTAACCGCGACGCGACGAGGTACACACGAGACTCGCGAAAAGATCTCGAGGGACTTTGTGCTCAAGCGATCGATGATGGTGCAACGTCCGCAAACCTCACGAGTCGAACTTCCGACAAGCGTTTCCTCTGTTCGATGGGTCGAAAAGTATTTTGTTTTCTTGCTCACTTTTTACGTTATACGGGATATATATTTTTCTGTATTTTCTGCAGTATCTTCTTCCTTTGTGTTTATTGACATAATATTGAGATTTTGTTCACAAATAAACTATGATGTTTAGTTTGAGAAAAGGCCCAAAATAAAATGACATTGTTCAATTGATTATTCACAAAAGTAAGTCGAATGCTTCATTTTATAACTAATACTATGATGTCGTGGAACTTTTTCCCGACGCAATTTTCCACCAGTGATTTAGTCTAGACGTTTTAAATGCGGTTCTTGTTAATTAACATACTGAAAGGTTTGCATTATTAATCCTATACTTCAGGGATTCTGTTCTGTAATCAAAGGTAATTAATCGTGGCGCAATTTTGGCAGTAATTGAAATGCAAGCTTTTTTTTCTATATGTTTAAACAGTACGAAAAAGACAATTTGTATATATACTTTTTTCGATTTAGGGAAAATTACTTTTAATACAAGATTGCAAATGATGAAAATGTTGATACCAACCAACATGTCGATTAATTTCATAGTGTTTTTTTCGTTTATTTAAAAATATATATATATATTAGTTTATTCCAAGTATACCCCTTAGGGCTTTTACATTTGTACATATATAAACCCTCCTCCCCTCTTCTTCACATTACATCCTTTCATTTTCCGCGTTCTTTATAATTTTTTCCATTTCTATAATGTAATCGCACAGGTAAATTACCGGCTGCTCTCCTCTCAGCGCCTTGTTTATCTTTATTTTGAAATATATTGTTACCCCGAGAACAAAAAGACTGTATGTAAATGGATGTAAATGTGTTAATTGGGTCTCAAGTTAAACAGTACATATTCAACCGGATGAACTTGATATGGGTAAGAATTTGGTTTTATATAAACAAAAAAGTGCCATTTTCAACCATTTTTTAACCGTCTGGTCACCATCCGGGTCTCTAGAGACCCGTCGGCATTTTACAAGCAAAACGAACCGATCTTCTAACGTAATTATCGTGCTGAAAAATAGGGGGAAAAAGGCCCCTTCTGGAAGGGTCGGTTGCGTTATCAATTTTCGTTTTGCTTTCAAGGTGTGTGCGTCTAAAAATTTGTTCGGATCTCCTAGTGCGTTGCAATCTTGTACCCTATTTTTTTAATTTAACATCGAGATTTGTACACGTTAAAAGACAATTTGAATTTAAAAAAAAATTTATTTATTTAAATTTATTAAAAAATTTATTATATAAAATAAAAAAATTATGTAATCCATAACTAAATTTTTTGTTTGTAAATATGTTTTTAGACATTTTTTTATTTTTACTGGAATTGCAGTTGTCCTGTCCACATATAACGCCCCTTTGGTTAAATAACTTTTTACATAATCAATGTATCGTATTTCCATGTGAATATTCTCACTCAAGTTTAATTCTTTTCTCATCATTTTTTTTTATTGCTCGGTGCTTTGAATTCTACAATTACAAAATATATACGTGAGGATATCGCTCAACTTTACTCAACAAAGTCATTTTGAGGTGATGTGTCGAAATAAGCAGCATTTTGTACAATACGACGCGTTTTGTATGAACTGATAGATACACACGCACATGAAAAATTAAACAACCCTTAAGTTTATTGTGAAATCGTTGTATTCGTCTTCATTTTTATTTTATACGAATTTCTGTCATTCCTTTCGATTCGTTATTCTTTGGAATTTTTTCCTTTACTGTACTCCTACGCGTCTCATCTGTGTTATTACTCGCGAGTCGAAATAAATCGCAACGCGATGAGCTCACGCGTTTGCCTTTGTCACGATTCTTATCGCGCCTCTTTTGGTTAATAAGTAAAAGAAAAAAAAAATAGTTCCGTCGAAAGCGTTACAAGAGAATCGCAATGACTGGTACAAGTCGTACTTCATTATTGCTCGTATCTCAATAAAAAATGTGAACGTGCCACGATTCAGTGATACTGAAAAAATACTTTCTTGTGACAATAAACGTAACGCGACGCCCGTATGTTTGCGCGCCGTCATAACGTTTTGAAATATTATTGAAGCATGAAGATATGGAAGTTTTCAGTTGTATTGTATGATCCGAATAAAGTAATTTAATTTTTACAATTAATTGAAACGATGAACTTATCAGCTTTTTTATCGCAAAAATTGCAAGCCTTTCGGTTGAGACAATTATAATAATGATGTTATAGTTTGATATATTATTCACAATTACAGCTGTGAATAAACTGACAAGTATAGCCTTGACAAATTTTGGCGAAACAGCTGAAGTGAAAAGATTTCATTTGTATTTATGACACGAAAAACGAAATTTTATTTTCAATTAATTATGGCGATGAATACATATTATGATATTATTTCGCAGAATTCTCGAGCTTTTCCATCGTAAACTTGACACCTTTATAAGAATAATCTGATAATTCAGATAATGTTAATAATAATATTAAATAAGTTTGTATTTTCGCGATTCTAGACTTCAAGATACCAAAAAACATGAAAAACATCCATTCAACGTGAAACATAGAGAAAACATTTTTTTGTGCACGTACCAACACGCTGCGGAACTTTTAACGCGAAAAAGCGTTTATTAATCGCGTAATCGATTTTTTTAATCCGAGCGAAAATTTATATTAGGTATGCGTGGTGCGAGTGAGAGTGAGAGAAAACGAGTTCATCACACGACTTTACGCGTGCTCTTCGCTAGAACTCATCGCCGATGGTCGTCATTGCAGAGACGCAAATGTAGGAGTTTCACAATTTTTTCTTTCCATGTTCCTACATTGGTTATGCATAACGTGTTCGATATTCGCGCGTTTAAATCGGTGAATGTCTGTACAGTCTAATTGTAAATTACGAGGTCGATTACACCGACAATCGATTTAGTTTTCAAACAGGAAGTTCATGCATTGGACAGGTGAAAGGCCTTGTCATATATTCATACTGTCATGCTGACATATAAACGCTAAAGTAACTTTGTCTGTTACCTTTTCACGGCTAATCCGCTGAACGGGTACTGATAAATTTGGCAGGGAGACCCCTTGCATCTCAAGAAAGAGACAACCTCACACGGAAAAAAAAATCCCGTAAATTTTGATGGAAATCCCATCAAAATGTACTGTGTTTCACATTACTAGCGCCTCTCGGTACGAAACCATTGATATTTGCTACGTAAAACTGTAAAAAGTACACGCCACGTTTCACACAAAGAACTGTCTGACTACTGAGTTTATGCTAAGCGATTGATAAATTTTCGCAATGTGAAACTGAAAATAGTAGATGAACCGACTCACGACTTTTTACAATGTGAACTTGTAAACAGTAAATGAAGCGACGCACCCCTTTGTTCAATGTGAAATTGTGAACAGTAGACAAATCAACCCACGAGTTTTTACAATGTGAACCTGCAAGAAGTACACGAACCAACCCACAAATTCTTACATTTAAAAATTTTATAAAATGAACGACTCGATTGACAAATTTATACACTGTGAAATAGCAAATAATGCAGACAGCTCTATGTTAATCTAACACCATTATTTTCACAGATTAAATATATATATATATATATATATATATGTATCGTTAGGAAAATACCAATCAATCTTTTTAAAAATACTTTTGTTCTCAATCACCAAAATGGATATAACTTCAAAAATCGCTTATAACATTTTGGAAAATTGTAATTTTCTACAAGTACTGCATTGTGGAATGCTTAATTTGCATCTGTCATTGCTATAGATAAAATAAAAAATAATTTCAATTAACCAATCCAGGTATAGCAAAAATCCTCCTAAAGTCGAGGACAATAATTATCGTTGCTATGCTGCTATTATATGTTCTCCCTGGCTCATGATCGTTTGTGAGCGAGATCGTGGCAATGCGCCGCGCTGCGGCCAATGAATGCGTGGCCAAGCTGACGCGTCCACGCGTTTACGGTGTACATTGTAAAAATTCGGGGATACGCGGTGAAATGCCGAATGCCTGTTGTAATTTTAAGTAAGCGCATTGAAATTTTGCAAATGTAATCACGTTAATATGTGCAAAGTATTCGTATTAGTATTTACCAACAATCCACTATTAACATTTGTTTCGCACGATTCATTAGGAAATGACAATCGGCACTGTAAAAATTAAATTTGTACGTATTGCATTTTTCAGCAGATAATACCACATGTTAATGAAATTTAATCTCTATTTTGACATTCACTCGTTGAAGTATTTTATGGTTTAAATCGGTGAATACCAGTTGAATCTCACCGTTATTTTTTCAAATATATTTTTCAATTTTTCTTCGGTAACCTGTATGTTTTACGTCTGAAGTACAGCGATATTTTATATTTAATATGTAACTTCTACTATTTACTTTTTAACGGTGATCATTAGGGGTTTTTACAGTTTACAACTGCATTTCTTCGAGTTCAAATGGTAAAAAAGCACGCCTGATCCATTATTTTTTAATGAAGGTTCAGTAATGTGATTAGTTTACAGTGTAAAACTGCATATGCTCATCTATTCCCCACTGATTTTTGAGCATCAGTCATCACTTTTCACGAATCATTTTTTTCCGTGCATGAAAAATATTTTCATTATAAATATTTGTTGGGCCTGATATTTTTAGAAATGCACGCTTTCATGTAACAACCCGTTATTTTGTTTCGTGTCGTGTTATACGTTAGATGTTTTTTCATACGTTTTTTTTTACATACTACCTTAGGCGCGCGCTATACCTTTTTCGGACGTGGATATTTCGCGTATCATCAGCGCAGAATTAACACCATAATCCGTACCTTTGCACTTAGCTACCTTTGTACTTAGGCGTTTATATCAAGTTCCGGAGGTTTAAAATCGACGCTGATTTTTATTTGTGGCCAAACAGGCATCACATTTAACATATTCCAAAACAAAAATGGCGATATTTTTAGTTGGCGAGATAGAATTCCTTCAACCCCCCTGAAACTTACATTCTAACATTTTCGAGGTATGCAACTTTTGTTAATACCAAGTTTCGGAGCTTTAAAAGCTTTAAGCCTCACATAAACATTTAAACATTTTTCAATAAATAAACATTTTCCTAAATTGCATCTGACCATAAACCTGTTTCCTACAGAAAAAAAATATAAAAGTCTAAGTGTTGATTATGACGAGAATACAGTTTGGCATATCCATTATAATGTGACTTGCGACGATACACTCGTCTAACATCCCCACTTCAGTCCTTTAAAAAACAGCCAATCGGGAAGCGAAGAAATCGACAAAAATAATTATATCGAAAGTTCGATATAGCTGACACGGATTTTTTGAGAAAGGATAACAAACACTAAATTAAATAATAAAATCACCGAAGGCCAAGTATTTTTATAGTACAGGTTTTATTATAGAGCGAACTATATATGTACAGTTTTTATCGCCGGAAAAGATTCCCCTTGAATGTCCGAAAGATACTCTCTCCTCGACTTCCGGTCGACACCGTACACGGCCGCACAAACCTCTTCCGGTCTCCCTGGGACTTCTGCATATTATTATAGGCTGTAACAGTGGTATGCAAGGAGGGCTAGTTACACCTGTACGTATTTGGGAGATGCTAAGATACATTCCGTTCCTTTCATATAGAAACTAACATTTTTGTTGAAATATTGGGTTGGGGAAAAAGTAATTTCGGTTAATTTACTTTAAAGAACATGAAAAATTCCGAACTTACTTTTTCCCCAACCCAATATAACTATTTCACGAGAGCGATGATTTTAATATTGTGTTGTACTAGTTACCATTTTTTATAGAAATCTGCTTATTTTAAAAAAGCAGTATATGGTTGCAATTTAAAACCATTATAGTCCTCTTTTAAAAATCGACCTGATATCCATTGGAGCACAGTAAAAGTAGTATTTGTTCATAGACAATAATGCGCAATATTCGCGAAAAAAATGAAAATAAAACCGAAATAAAAGTATACAAAAATTTGTATTTTCGTTGTGTTTCATACACCCCACTGACTGTGAGTACCGTCAAAGTGTTTTTATTTCATTTTTTTGTTGAAATTTTTTGAAATGTTAAATGGAAATTTATCCTATCAGCGGAATTGAAATGTCGGAAAGTCCGTATAATGTACTTGCTATATTCTATCCCTTACCCGTTTAGAAATTCAAAATCTCCACGGTCCTGTTGCTAGCCAGTTTTTCTAAATACTATGTAGTGGCGGGAGAGTAATGATAGCCATGAACTAGCGTTAAATATAACGTCACAGTGTCCAGTGGCTATTTAGTAAAACTATCGACTCACTAGGCTCTAAGATGTCCTTTTTATATATAATTATATATTAAATATAAAAAATATAAATAATAGAGACACTCATTAAGTTTCAAATTTGTGGGAGCAATATTAAATTGGACAAATAAATTACCGCAACTGGTCCATACGTCCATGTTAATTAAGTGGAAAAATTCACTTCTTTAATGGCAACCTTTAAAATTAATTCACAGGCTGCGTCTTTCGCGTACTTTTTGACATACATTAGTAACCTTTTTGGTCGGTGCGAGCAGTAAAATTCGAAATTACCAAAAATAAGGACCACCCTAATACTAGATATATACAATAATTATATTAAGCATCTCACTCGGAATCCACGCGCTTCCGTTTCCGTTATCGAAGTCATCGTCTTGTTCTGGAAGGACTCGAGGGAGAATATATACAGGGGAGATTGTGACGCGGTTCTGTTGGCTGTGGGGTGATGGAGAAATGCAAAAGGGCTCGGAACGCAACAATTTTCGAGCAATTTCACGCCAATTTCCGGATTTTCGGATTAACCGTGTTTGGGGTTTCATGCGGATGGGGAGCATCCAGGTTATTGCATAATTTTTTTGGAAATTTATTCCTCATGTTTAGATACTTCTACAAGGCCTCATATGTATAGGTTTTAGCTCTTACTCATTCTGAAGATACGCTCCGATTGGTTCCAAGCGGATGCTTTTAAAAATGCGGGGTTATTTTGTATGCGGGGCGAATATACATGGAGTGGGCGACGGGGATCGTATTTGAACGGTTGGACGATTTGCTTGGTTAATCGAGGGAAGGTTCCCCCTTTCGAAAGGTTTATGATAACTTCTGGCAAAATTGAAAAGTCCTCTCCGTCACTTAAATTCCGTTGAATAAAGTGGTTATTCTAGTTATTTTGTACGTAGATTTTCATAAACGTACCTTTAAACAAATCCAGGCAAGTTGGGCCTAGTTCTAAACTTCGTAAACAATGGTTAAACAACTGAAAAGCCATGTTTCGGGGAATAAATCCTCCCCTATAGGTTATTCATGCAAAGTATATAAATAAAAGTTGTTTGTTCCATCGTTCTGTAACAAATAACTCTGGTTGCTCCAACGAGTTATTTTTAAAAATGATAAAATGATAAAAAAACATACGGCAAGTACATTTGGAGACAGACCTCTCCATGAAAAGTTGTCGAATAGAAAGCTTTCATATTATCCATTGCCAAATAACAACGTCCTTGCAACTTCAATACTTTACAAAATAGAAATATCTTTAAATAAAAGTAACGAAACTTCAAGAGCAATTCGGTCAACAGAATTATTCAAGTTGAAAAAAATGCATACCAAGAATCAAAAGTTTTACCCAAGGACTTGGCTAGTATCTATTCGAAATTCATGTACTACGCGTTTTTTGGCCCACAGCGTTCAACGACAACTCGCCAACTATCTCAAGACTGGAGAACTATCTTGAGTAACTTTTTCTAATCGGATAATTTGTTACGTGTAGCCGCTTTTCGACAAAGAATTTGAACCTATCGGTGAAATGCCATGTATTGATATGCGTAGCCTCTCTTTTGAGGACAGTTTTTGTGATGGTTTTTGCGGAAGAATGGTCGTAATTTCCGAGAGTTACTGTCAATCATCGCGATGGCGTAGGTTTGATTTCTCGTAATGCCTGTTATAATAACTTTGTAGGCTTTACGTGCTCCTCGAATTTTTTTCCCAAAAGATTCTCATTCGTTACCCCTTTATTCAATGTATCTCCACGGATGCATACACATTTTGTAGAACGAGGCTTCTTGTAATGGTATCGTCTTCACGCGACAGGTCGGATTATATCTGAGACGCATCACATCAACTCTTGGTAGATGAGAAATTTTCTTTAGCATTCGCTCGTAACATCTATTTTCGCAATCGCAGTCAGAGACGCTTCAAAGCTTTTTATCTGAGTTCTTGTGTATGCATTCGGAAAAAATCTTCTCCTGTCTTAATCTCTTTCCCACTGTGCTGCAAATATTTCTATGTCAAAATCGTTGTTTTTGAGAATTATTTTCGAGTGCATCGATATCAATAGTTTGTGTAGCAGGAGTTTCCACAGACAATGAGCTTCTCTTTGCAGCGCAAATGACGGAATTCACTGTTTCGTTAATGGCTTCATCCATTTCTTAACGTACGATATTCTTATCTGCTCTCAAAAGGATCGATTTATTCGTAACTCCATGTGTATATGAAGTTAACCCAACTATTTTCTTTTTTCCAAAAACAAAGTTGTGCTAAATTGTGCGTGGTTTGTGCTCACTTGTGCCGCGAACAAAATAAAAAAATGTTGATAAACAAAACAGTTATAGACAATCGAATAAAATTGAAAAATGGTTAGCCCGGCCTTTTTGTCCGATTTCAAAAAGATAACTTGTGCTGTATTGTGCTCGGTTCGTGCTGCGTTGTGTCGCAAACAATATTGGAAAACTACGATAAACAAAAAAGTTATGGCGCAAAATTAAGAAATATTGTTAATCAAAAAAGTTATGGACAATCGAAAAAATCACATATAGCCCAGCTATTTTGTCCGATTTCAAAAACGAAAGTTGTGCCGAATTGTGCTCGGTTTGTGCAAAAAAAAGTTATAAACAACAATCCTTTTTTGTTTGTTTGTATCATTAACCCGGCGTGTATATACTGGGACTTTAAAGGAACAGTCGAAATTTCGAACTCAAAATTCTTCCGTTTTTCTCACTTTTTAGACGATTGTTTTATTTTTATTAACAACGGTTTGAGTTAGGTAGCTGCTGGAACATATAGTAGACACTTCAATAAGTAACCCAGAATTTTTTCAGATTTTTTGGAAGCCTACAAAACCTTGTAAACTCGACTGTTCCCTAAACTACCCAGTATACAAACCGTGCACCGAAAAATATAGTGTACACACGCCGGGTTAAACATACTAAAAGAATGACAATCTCATTGCATTCGCCTTTTCCTTTTTTCTCTATTTCATTTTTTATACGGTCAAATATCAATGTGAAATGTAATATTCACAAAATGAAAATCAATGGTAAACAATTGAAAAATCAAATAAATTTCTAACTGAAATATCCAAAAATTTGAAGAATTATATATTTACAGCAAAAATTTTAGAATATAGTGAATTAGATTAAAGAATTTTATAATGGAATGCACCATAAATTATATCAACTTATTCTTAAAGGATAGCTGTTGAAATATAATAATTATTATTTTGTGAATATTTACTTATTACATGATAAATGGTAACTTAATGATTTCCAGTTACTTTGTGTACTAGCAATCCCGGCTCACTATCGGAAAAATTAACTTCTTCTACGTTATCGACGTGTTTTACAATAATTTCAGCTATTCGAAGCTCTTGCATAGTTTTATCTTTGAATGACATGATGAAGGCTTTGTTGTTGAAAACACTCGTATTCCGAAAAAATGGCTGAACTTCCGAATAGCTGTTACCTCCGATTTGGCTGAACTTTGGTAGAGACCTTTTTTTTGACGATACAAGGTAGTGTGTAAAAGGATTTTTGGCGCATCGCAATAGTTTTTTCTTATTGAATTTTGAAAATTGCAAAATTGCACGCATTCGTAGCCCCACTCTACCAACATGTTTGACTACTCGAGCCGGAAAGGGGAGTTGTAGTCGCGGGCAGATGTCAAATGATAGAGTATGTGATATAATATGCCCTCTGATCGCACCTGAAAACATTGATCGGGTTCGGTGGTGGCAACTGGAGCGAGCGGTTACGGGACCACGGGGGGTCCAGGGGGTTTCCCCCCCGTGGGGTCAAGGCGGAGGGGTCAGAGCTCCTTGTGGGGACGGAGGGGGCAAAGCCCCACCCCCCCTGTCCCGGGGGGGGGGGGGTGGAATCCCCACTGCGGACAAAACTACATTTTTTAGGAATTAAAATAATATTGCAGTTCACAGACCATTTGAATTACTCAGAATGTACCACGTGGAGGTTGTCTGCTTGGCATTCCTAGCCTTAAAAAGGGCTGTTTTAGTGTAAATGCGTATGTATCCGTGCGTGCGCGCGCGTGTGTGTGCGTGTGTCCGAATATTCCCCCTCCCCCACCTCCTTAACATGTTATTAGATTTGGGATAAGAGTGGGTGCTAGTAGATATAGGTATACACGCACGTGTTAATTTTGCAATTTTCAAAATTCGATTAAAAAAAAACTATTGCGATGCGCCAAAAATCCTTTTACACACTGCCTTATATCGTCAAAAAGAAGTTATCTACCAAATTTCAGCCAAATCGGAGGTAACAACTATTCGGAAGTTTATCCCCCGTATTTCTGACTTGCAAGACGGGATTATTTCGATATCTCAAAAAAATAGGAAAAATTTAGAAGAAAACTTTATACTTACGAAATGCAAAAAGCAAAAAAAAAATCAATAAAGGCGATGTGATGATACAAAAGTGATGAAAAGTGGTTATCCATACAAGGTGAAATACATCAATCTCGACGTCACGCTTTTTCGCCACCGCGAACTAGAATGATGTGTGAGAGATTTGCGGGCGAGCTGATTGATTTTGACTTTGAGGAACTCTTGAGAATAGGCGATACCCAGCGTCAGTCGTGCTTTGTCCACGAGACACGAATCGAATTCAATTTGTTACGGATTTTGGTAAGTACATTTGTAGATGCAAGCGTAATAAAGAAAGTAACACTAAAATAATGAAGAATTTTTTATGCATAGCGCGATTAACAATCTTTTTACCAACATTTACGTGACTAATGTATATGATTTGTAATGTATTCAACGTAATGTTCAAGAAAAAAACATGTCAGCGTCCTCTTCTTTAGTTGTCTCGGAAGAGCCGGTGATAATTGTACAAAAATCGATTGCATCTCGTCAACAGCCTGCAGTACGAAGCGGCGAGGCAGCTCGCGTGACACGAAAGTGGTAAGAAAATGTTATATTTAACAAAAAACTGATGCAGATAATCGAATGCGTCACTCAACATTTTACAAAGAAATTAAATTTTACATTATAAATAACGATTTTTATTGAAAAGTGACAAAATTTATTTAAATGGATTTATTCGCGCGTGTGTACTCGGCCAGTAGTGCAGTGAACGCTTTGTCAGCCCACACACATGTGTACATGTGTAGTATGGCTATGATTCGGGTCCTAATCGACTGCATATAAACACGAGCGTACGTAGCACGACATGGAATGAGCTCCGAGCGATGGCTTTGTTAGTTCGCACACATGTATATGTATGCGCGCAGTAATGTAATAAATTGTGATATTATATTGGAATTGGAAATACTTAATAATGTTATACTTTTATTTATGAATTTGTGATGTTTATACCGTAACCGCCACTTTTTATAGTCAACATTATTCTCAACTGAATCAAGTTCATTTAGCTAAAAATAATTTACGTGGAGTTATTATCTTTATTGAAGTATATTTCTTCTGTGCGTGTGTTTGTCATTGAACTCCTCCTAAACGGCTGAACCGATTTTAATGAAATTTTTCGTGTGTGTTCACGGAGATTCGAGAATGGTTTAGATTTACAATTCGGTCCAATTCAAATTGTTCATTCAAGTAATTTTCGAATTATAAAGACGCGTGTACAGGACAACGTCTGTCGGGCCCGCTAGTATTCTATATAAGTGTAAATACATTATGGATACTAACAATTCATAAATTCAAAACACACAATTCAAATATCCCCGATCGAATAACAATCTATTCTTTGCTCAAAAAATCCATATGAGCTATATCGAACTTTCGATATATTTATTGTTGTTGATTTATTCGATTTGTGATCGGCTGCCTTTTAAAGAGCTAAAGTAGCGGATGTCACAAGTTATAATATATTCGTGAATTTCAAACCGTATTCTCGTCATAACCAACCCTCGGTTATCTGTTTTTTTTTAATTTCTGTAGGAAAAAGTTTATAGTCATTTGAAGATTTGAAAAGTGTTTATTTGCTGAAAAATGGTTATGGATACTGTTTCTGTGACGCCTTTTTAGGCACTGAAAAAAATCAGCAACGATTTGAAAGCTCCGTCACTTGGTACTTTCAACCGTTACACACCTCCCGAACGTGCAAATGTACAATGAAAAATCAATTTGGTTTAAAACCTAAAAAAAAAGATGACAAAATGCCCTAGTCCGATGGGCACAATATCAAATTTCAAAAATGTAACCAAATACGTTGTTGATACTCAAATAAAAAATTATTCGAATCATCAAACCGGATTGTTATGCTGAGCACTGATCAGTTTGTATTAGAAAACATTTCTTTATTCGGCCAAGATATGTTTTTGGATGGCAGGGCGTGTTTGATGCGTTAAAAATGTTACTTCTTGAATGATCAAAACGGACTTATCGTTATCAAAATAATTGACTTGGTATAAGTAAGTGTATTGTTTGCCAGATCATTCATTAGATTTGTTGAGCAATAAGACATTCTTGCGTATTGTACTCCTCGTTTTTTTCGACGCGGGCTAACGGTCGGGATGAGAGTGATTTTTGACGATGCAACGATTGCGAGAATGAATTGAAACCGCGCTTTATTATTCAAATAAAGAATGTTGATGGGTGAAAAGAAACTTTACATATTAATAATATCTTATGTAGACGATGATAATTACAATTAAATACAAAACATTAACGCTCTCACTCTGCTCTCGCGCTCGCCCTCGACCACGAGGCGGGTTTACGACCTATCCTTATTCTCTTTCGACAACGACTACTTGATTCCGTCCCAACAGTTCCTTCGCGTACTCCCCCCCCCCCCCTCCCCACCGTTCTCGCTCTCTCCATCGATCATTGATCGATTTCGTTCAATTTCTCGTGCACCTAACGAGTATTCACCTCGCGTCACGTCGGGAGTTTACCGATCTCGTTTACGCGGGATAATTCGATACATCTCTGCTACCTAGTAAAAGAATTATAATTAATACCAGTTCGATAAATTTTATTTCGTCATTAACCATTTATTAGGTAGTCAGCTGCGATGAGAGACGAGGCACTCGGTTGTTTTAATATATGTCAGACGTCGACGATTTCGCATGGTTTAGTGATGTTTTTGGATTTTATTTCTTGATATCGATATCGGACTGTTTTTATAACCAATTCCCAAGGACTACACAGTGATCATTTAAGTATTTTGCAGCTTCGCTCGTCGAATCTACATATGAATTTATGAAAATTTGATGTATAAAAATTACGTAACATCTGCAAAAAAAACCTTATAATACCATTGTCCACGGTAGGATTTGCCAAATTTCATCGTTTCTGAGGTACTTTCATGTACGTGGGCTGCAACGTATTTTTTTCAGCTCTCGCAATTTATTGCGATAACGATCGACTAATTTTCCACGGCTAATAATGGTTTGTTGAAATAATTTTTGAAAAAATCCTGGAAAATAGGTAGTTAATTGAAAATGAAAAGTAAGAAAATGTTCTTTCTTGATAGATTGTTCTCCCCATGTCTAATCCCATAATTCCCAAAGGGGCTCCATTTAGGAATTATCGATTTTTTATTTTTTATATTTTGATTTTTTCGATTGTCCATAACTTTTATGTTTACCAAAATTTCTTAATTTTCTTTGCGGCACAACTCAGCACAAACCAACCACAATTCAGCACAACTCTCGTTTTTTGAAAAAAACAAAATGGCTTGGCTAACTTCACACACATTTTGTCGTCAGCTAATGATTGCGAGACGAGAAAAATGAAAAAAAAAAATTGAAAGAAATATAGTTCCGAATATCACACTTGCTACTGCTGCAATTAACTGCACGAATAAGTGGAGCCAATGCTCCAACAATGGATCAGGCCACCTGGAGTATCCGATCGTCGTTCGTGTGGTTGCAGGTGCATAAAGGGTTGCGGTAGTATTCGTTCGAGGGATTACATATGAAGTTTACAAATTTTATTCCCCAGCACAGTGGTTATCGAATTTCTTTGCAAAGCTGTGAACATTTTTTCATTATTTTGCCCGAATAGTACCGAAAATTGAAAAAAAGGAAAGCTTTTTAATGAACAAAACCGATTGTTTACTGTAAATAAGATTATAGTCGTTGTTACGTATTTCAAATAAGATCAAAGGTATATCCTTTTCGTTAATTAATTTAGAGTGCAATATACTGTGAGTAATATTAATGCTTAACTCATGAATTTTGATTCAATCTTTATTACAGTATTTACCGAGCTGGAAAACTCATTTGATTGCTTGTTCCATTTCTTTTTGGTGTCGTTAAATCTTTCCGTTTTCCGCTAATTTACAACATTCATGACTGAAAATTAAAACGTCTCTTATATACGTCAGAATAACACAATTGCTCGGGCGGAAGTAGTTTCGGAGTTTAATGGGAAACGAGGGCAAACCGTGCGAGAGTCTTGAACGACATAGGAGGAAAAATCTTCGTAACGGTGTCGCAGATATATCGTTAAAATAATACAGCGTCAGAGTAATTCATCCAAGAGTCACGAAGGGCATCTATAGTTGAGGCTCAAAGAATAGACATGAAATGTAACAGCAGAAAAATGTATTCGGCAGGGTTTTGGAATAAATTCGAGTAGAAAATTTACATTTGATGCATCATTTTTATGAACGGGTCGCATAATATAAAGTAAATCATTAACGAGATTCAAAAAGTTTTATACATATATATAAGTTTTATTATAAGTTAATAAAACTATCGTTCATCGGCTGGTGGATGTTTGTTGTACCGTTGAAACATAACAGACAGGGAAATGGCATAATGAAATGAATGACACAGGCACAGGGGAAGAGCAATAATCGATCTGGAAGAGATAGACAACGAAGCGTGTGCGTAGATGATAAAGGAAAGAGAAGAGTTACGTTGCCTCCATATAGTTTGCTTTTTTCGCGCAGGGCTCTTTCACCAACAGAAGCCGTACTCCATATGGCCACAATCCCTTGTATTAGACAATGCACGCACATCGAATACATGCGTTAGACCTTGGTTACATAGAATATGCACATACATATTCCATGTACGAACTATGGGATGACTTTCCATATAGGCTGTAGGTTTTTGTTGAAACCGGAGATTCGAAGCGTGACGCTTCTCTCGTGCCTCGCGTCGATTATCCAGACATTATATCGATTATCAACGACTCAACTCTCTTGCGTCCAAACACTACCAACTCTTTCACAGACGTCTTACAATTAACGTGTATTATTTCCACACGAGCTCAAATTCGTTTCCTTTCACGACATTAATCTGTCTGCATTCACAATAGATCGTACCACCAATTATGTGTATTCAACATGGACAGTATTGGACAAAATAAAATATCCATTAAAAGCCTTTTCACATTTTAACTCATTCACTGGCAACGCTGATGAGTAAGATATAATTTTATACTAGTACACTTTTCGTTAAGTGATTTTACGCCATATTTAGCGCAAAATAAAGTGCATAAGTGAAAATTAAACAACTGAAATTTTGACAGTAATTGAAATTAATTTTTCGTATGGTCTCCTTAAGCCTTTATGACCGGTTGCAAACGCTGGACTGACGCCCTATATATAGTTCCTAATGTGCTGCTGTTCGATAATATTTCGTGAACTTCTTCAAGTTTTGAATGTTTTCTTGTTTGTAGAGTCGGTCTTGTCAATTTTCTAATCCAAAATTGCCCAGGTATTATCAATTGGACTGAAATACAGCGATTGTGTTGGCAAATTCATCACTTTCATATGTTTAGAAAGCAGAGAAATATCTTTGTTATGCGAGTAGCTTTGGATGTTTATCTTGTTGAAAGACGAATATATTTTTCAGGCCAAGTTTTAACAGAGTTTCCGCCAAGTTGTTGAGGATATTGTCGTATACTACCGCTGTCATTATACCGTTGATCTTCATCAAGTTTCTCAGGCCCGACCTCGCGATACACCCCTACACCAGAACGTCGACTTCACCGCGTACTTAACTCTCTCAAACGCTTTTATCTGTGTCAACCCGAACTCTTATTTGATGTCGGTTACTGAACAGGTTAAATTTTGTACAAAATTGAGCTGCTTGTTGTATGGAAAAAGGGGAAAAGACCCAATTTCGGAATTACTCAGACCCATGCAAAACTTCGCAACACCTGTCTTCTAAATCGAAAAAAGTGGAACAAAAATAATGGTAACAAGACAAAACGTTTCAGAACTAAACGAGAACCAATTTTTCACTTATTTATTGTGCTAAAGCTGCAAAAACGTTGCAAGTTACTTTGTCAATGAACTCTTAACATTTACGCTCCAAAGTTAATGATTTTCTCCTTCGTTGAACAATTTGCGCGTAAAAAGTTTTAAAAATGTTTTTTTTTCCACCGAATAACATTAACTGATTCCGGTATCAGAAAAGAAATGAGATTCCAATGTTGACGACAATTTTCTGCATGGCCTCTATAAGTGGGAAACGACTTCCTCTCTGCGTGTCTCCACGAAGCGAGAAGAGAGGGAGGCAAATGAAATCGCTTTGATGGTTCTTGTCGGACATCCCGCTTGCGCCAATATCATGCATACACCTTATCACGTGAATATGTAATGCGCATATGGGTTATGGCACTGGTGACCAGAAGATACGCATATATACACACACGATGATTTTTTAATGGTATAGGGCCGGGAGAAATAATCGTTTACCGCGCGCAACATGATGCAGGGCTTAATCGTGAAAGGGATATTACACACCAGCAAGCTTCGAACAAATATCTACGTATGTACATATATGTGGCAAACGTGTATGTGCGTGAATGTTGAACTACATTGGACAAAAGCGGGAGTTGTAAGCGTGGAATGCCTTCAACGAGGCGAAGCAATGATAATAATATACACGATGAGAACTATCCCACGCATATAGTGAGACTCACTTTAAGCCAGGCGGGAAACTCCACCAACAAGTGAAAATAGTGTAATAGTATACGCACGCAAAAGCGATAGTTTGGCTGACTTTATGATAGTTTATATTTAGAACGACGATATGCCACTGCGACTATTTTCTGTATGTAGTGCGAAAAAAACAATCATGTATACCGTGTCTCCATGAATTTTGCTGCACAAATGTAATTACGGAAGTCGAGTTTTTTCTTTTCCTTACGAAGCACACAGACTCGTTGAATTCGCAATCACGATCATCCCTCTTGACTCTTTTAGCCCTAGACAGTTGCTCATACGTTTCTCTCTCAAACTCTTAGACGCACTTATGCCAGCTCAATGGCGGGTTGTGCCATATCGCTCAAATGTATACGAAGTTGTTCAACACTCTTGATGATCACAAACGAGGGCGAATATGGCAGTCAACAGTTTTTCAAAAACGGAGACATCGTGAGGACGCGCATTGCAGCTTTTGGTTGTCTTCCGTTGAACTCATTGTTATCGTATAAATCGAAGTGTTTCATTTTACATGAAACTATTTTTTTTTATCATCATCTGTATTACATTTCTTTAATTTGAAAAGTTATTGTATCCAAAAACATCCAAATATTGTATCCCATGCGAAACAAGAAACAGTCATTACGATAATCTGGAGGTAAAATTCCATCAAAACCGAAATGAAACATGAATGCCATATAAACATAACGGTCGTATACAAATTTGTGAAAATCGATCATATACATCAAGGTAACAAATAGAACAATTTTCGTTAATAACAATATCAAAGATTTATTAACAGATTATTTAAAAAAACTAAGTTCGGAAAAAATACAACTTATACTAATAATTGTCTTATGCAAAGGTCCCTCATTACTCAGAAAGTTCCAATCAATTGAGTAAACGTGGTCGTCTATGTAATCTTTAAAAAACGTGAATAAAAGGATTTTGAAAATTATGAAAAGGATACTCAAGGAATTCATGTGCATTCGGATAAATTAATTAATTTATTTGATAGGAAACGGAAATGAGTTCTGCGATTTATAGCAACTTTTTATGGTTCTTTACACTTTTGTTAATAATGTTCCGATATTGCTATTGTCGAAAATCTTGCTATGTGCTTAATATCGTTTATGTTTCATCCTTGGTTTAACTACATAGACGTACAGCCTCAGCATCATTATAATATACTAATAATTATGTGAATTATTTATAAATATATGTACTACTATACTTAAAGATCTCACATGTGTATAACATAAATTTTCACAATGCTACTTATACCTGCATAATATGGTTCGACGTGATGGGAAAAGCAGTCTAAAAAGAAAACTAATGCTTATTTTTAAGATCATGCGCTGCATTGTTTACACATTTGCAATGTACTCTACTTCCCAATGTTCTGTTTCATATTTTATGGTGAGGACTTTAGAGGGATTTGTGCGATGCAAATACTTATATTCGACGTGAGAATAGCTAGATTGTGGTACGATCTTCCGTAAAATAAAATTTCGCCTATTGAGTCTTAAGTGCAACTTTTCTGGAAAATGTTATACCACATTAAAGATTTAACTGTTCAGGAAAGCCTCTGTTTCTCTTCTATTTTGTCTTGATCTTTTCTCGATTTTCGTTTCTACTATATATTCTAAAAAAGTTATGGATTATGGATTCATACGTATTTCGCTTCACGATTTTCGTTTTTTTATATTAGCCCAATTTCAATCGTAGATCCATTTGACATATCAAAAAAAAAGATAATTAAGCCTCCAAAAATAAAGTTCTATTCTAGTCTGGGTCGCCCTGATATTATACATTTTTTCCAACATCTGCGCCGTTTGAATTAGTAAGTGCGATCAGCTTGAAAGAGTTCCGACAGATCTGCTTGAAATATTCACTGAAAAAATGGATCGATAAATTCGACTAAATATGAATCAATTCAACCTAATTTCGCGGTCACGGGTGGCGAAACAAATATATAGTTGATTAAAACAATTAATGACGACGAATGTAAAGTATAAGCTCTGTTATTACAGGCTAATCTTGATTTTCCTACCGAATTTCGGCTGACCAAATTTGGAAGGTTAGATTTACTAAACCTTTTTTTCAGTGTTGGTAAATCAATTAAGTTAATTGAAAAGTCCCGCTGGCATTATTATTAACACATTCGAAAAAATTTGTAAATACATTTTTTTTCCTTTCAGAAAAAAAGCGTAATAGGCAGAAGAAAATCGCTTTTTCAATGTTTTCACTATTCCTGGCTGAAACTTGACCCGTATATTTCAGAATGAAGAACGGTGACAGAATTTGTGGTGCGACTCAATTGACTCTGAGTTCTCAGAGGGTCAATCTCACTTTTAGAAAACTAAATTGCAAAACTTTCCAGTAATGCTTTTTTGACCATAGTTGTATTTTCAAAATCGATTCATTAAATGCCTCGTAAAAAAATATCCTTACGATGATTTTCGAACCGGCAGTCGTAAATTTTCGTTGGAATATTTCGTGTGAGGAAAGGCTATCGACTTTGCTGCTTGGAATCGAGGTTACGTAACTATGCGACATGATGCTGCTTGACGGCTTTTGTATAGAGGGGTTGGGGTGGGAGTGAGGGAGAATGATGCCTTGGATAGTGCAAAGCTCTCGCCAACGAGGTATCCCTCTCGAGGCGCAAAGCCCGAATGTCGTCCGTTAGTTCTCGCCTCTTCTTTAGCGAAGTTCAAAGTGCGCAGGCGAGAGAAAACCTCGAAGTGGCGTGTGCTTCTCATTTTTGAGGAATGGAGTACCTTGTCACCTACAAACGCGAAGCGATATGGCTCAGGGCGAAAGGTTTTGAAATTTCGAAATGCCAGCTTCAGAGAGATAACAAATTTAGCGTCTGTCTTTCAAGTTTTCTGTATAAATTTGTCAAATTTTCTTTGTCTTGAACCCTTTCCCTGACAATTCTGACACTTGCTCGAATGTAACGTTTGTCTGATTTACCAGCATCAAACGATTAATCGTAAAATCTTTTTTAGTAATTTCTATCCGGATGAGAAAAGACCATCTGAGAAAGGAAGGTCTTCATGATGTTGGACTTTGATCTTCGAAATTCAATGAAAACATGAATTTTCACTACCTGTTTTTTATTATTACTAGGGATTAGAGACGCGCGCTCACGCGCGCGACCGGCTGCATTTTCGCGCCGCAGCGCTCCATCTTGAATTAAGTATAGACCCCTACAGAACACATTATAATTCGGCATAAGTAGCAAATGGTGAAAAGCAAGAAATTTTCAGATTAAAAAATGAAGTACAAACAATAATGATTAATAAATCATAAATAATCTTCATAAAATGCATTGCCCAAAATACTCAAAATTTTGTTTCAATAAGCCATCTTTGTATGACAAATATGTAGTTAAATAAACAATTGGAATTTTACATAAAAAATTTACTTTCAAGGAAAACGCTTCTCGCGAGATCGTCTCATCGAAGAGTCATTTCTTATAAATTTTATAAAACATTTTGAAAAAATTTTCCGAAAACAAACCATGAAGCCACTTGTTTAGAGTTGTTTTCTCTATTCGTGGTTTATTTTTAATGCAGTTGTGGGTTGTTCTTTTCATCTAGCACCACATTAAAGTAAAACTCTTTCCGCGAGATTGTGTGATCGAAGAGTCATTACTTGGAAATTCTATACAAATAACTGAACAAAAATTTCCGAAAACCGGAAATGAAGCAACTTGCGCAAAGTCGCTTCCTCTGCGCGTGGTTAAATTTTCATGCAGTTGTTGATCGTTCATCTCATTCGCCGATCGAACGCTGAACCGGAAGCTGTGCTGAAAAATCTGAAACTAAATTTCCGAAAACCGGAAATGAAGCAACTTGCTCACAGTCGCTTCCTCTGCGCGTGGTTAAATTTTCATTGAGTTGTCGATCGTCGTTCCTCTCATGCGCCGAACGAACGCTAGGCCGGAAGTTGCCTCTGAAAAGTCTGAAACAAAATTTCCGAAAACCGGAAATGAAGCAACTTGCTCAGAGTCGCTTCCTCTGCGCGTGGTTAAATTTTCATGCAGTTGTCGATCGTCTTTCCTCTCATCCGCCGATCGAAGGCTGGACCGGAAGCTGTGCTGAAAAATCTGAAACTAAATTTCCGAAAACCAAAATGATGCAACTTGCTTAGAGTCGCTTCCTCTGCGCGTGGTTAAATTTTCATGGAGTTGTCGATCGTTCCTCTCATCCGCCGATCGAACGCTGGACCGGAGCTGTGCTAAAAAATCTGAAACTAAATTTCCGAAAACCGAAAATGAAGCAACTTGCTTAGAGTCGCTTCCTCTGCGCGTGGTTAAATTTTCATGGAGTTGTCGATGGTTCCTCTCATCCGCCGATCGAACGCTGGACCGGAGCTTTGCTAAAAAATCTGAAACAAAATTTCCGAAAACCGAAAATGAAGCAACTTGCTCAGAGTCGCTTCCTCTGCGCGTGGTTAAATTTTCATGGAGTTGTCGATCGTTCCTCTCATCCGCCGATCGAACGCTGGACCGGAGCTGTGCTAAAAAATCTGAAACAAAATTTCCGACAACCGAAAATGAAGCAACTTGCTCAGAGTCGCTTCCTCTGCGCGTGGTTAAATTTTCATTGAGTTGTCGATCGTCGTTCCTCTCATGCGCCGAACGAACGCTGGACCGGAAGTTGCCTCTGAAAAGTCTGAAACAAAATTTCCGAAAACCGGAAATGAAGCAACTTGCTCAGAGTCGCTTCCTCTGCGCGTGGTTAAATTTTCATTGAGTTGTCGATCGTCGTTCCTCTCATGCGCCGAACGAACGCTGGACCGGAAGCTGTGCTAAAAAATCGGCCCCAGCCGATTGAAACAACCCTTTCTTTCCTCCACACAACACCTTACACCTCGCATCGTTATCATTTCATTCGCATACACCTCAGCACCTTCAATATCCCCACACAGCATTCCTCGATCTTCGTTCCACGGTCCCGATGACGCAGATTCTCATCGATCCCCCTCCACTTTACACTTCCTCCACTTCATTCCTCAGTTCTTCTCTAACTTCCGATCTTAACACTCTCTACAATTCCTACATCATATAGCTACTTCCAGAAAATTCAGACCCCGCGATATTGGAACCTAACAGAAAGCTATTCGACCGAAAAAGTACCAATAGACAATGAAGAAATCCAATGGAAAAACTAAATCAACATCTTTCAACTTTCGGCATACCAAATGGAATCCATGCCACACCGAAGTACCTAGAAATTCATTTTACACATTTATACATAAATAATAGATTATATCGAGCCATCCGAACATCTGGAATCAATGAAAAAACTTGAATTATACAGCGTTAACATACAGTTAGCTCTGTAAAAAACTGTAATCGATGGGGACCATTGTTCGCAAGGGGGAGGAGTGTAACACTACTATCCTATAACCCTTTTTTTCCTACACAACACCGTAATTCTTGCCTCGTTATCACTTCATTCCGAAACACCTAACATCTCCAATATCCCCACTGAGGATAGACCGACAAAGTCGAATTAATATAGTCTGTTATATAAAAGAGAAAAAATATGACGCGGGACAGGGAGTATCCTCGTGTTCAAGTTAATGAGGATGTGGTGCGTACGTAGTAAAAGATGTGCACATTGCCCCATAGCGTAGATTGATGCATTATATGTACTTCTCATCATATTCTTTCAGCTTTTACGTTTTCATAATGGCATTTTTAATTTCTACTTTTTTCGACAACTTAGCAGCAGCTGACTGCGGAAATACAGTTATTCGCAACTTTTTTTATCATTAATTTGCTCTTAGTTCCATCTTGTTTTTCCCTTTTTCTTATTTAAAAGTATTATAAATCTTACAATTGCTATATTATCGCATAATACTGGCAATAATGAAATTTAGGTCGGACTTTCATTGTTTTTCAGTTAGTGTAATATTTAGGTATAATTTATGGAGAGTACTATACATCAATATATACACAATATACTATACATCTGCTATGGAACTATACATTAGCTCTTGTATTAGCACAGAATGTTAAATTAATTAAAACTAAAACTAAACAACTAAAACAACAATTTCTCCCGATTCAAATTATGTATACGATTAGATCTAATTTTTTGAATTAGAAGTATTGCGCGATATTTATGCAATTGTGGATTTTATAATTCTCGAATTGTGAAAAAATAAAGAATAAAACAAATTTGAGCACACGTTAGATATTTCGAAATGGTAACAAACCGTATTTTCGGTGTATTCCATGAATGTAACCTTCTAAAAATTATTATAGGTCTTGAAATTTCACTCAGAGCTGGAAAAACTTTCAAAGCATTTAATCGAAGCTGCTTCATGCTTCGAAATTAAAGAGATGATTACAGGAGCTAAACAGCTGCAAAAGTTTGTTTTTTTATTGATTTAAGCAGCTTCATTAATAAAAATATAAATTGCAAAATTGGTGTTCGTGACTCATTGAAATAAAACGAAGTGAAATTTATCATAATTTCACTGCAAACCCTATTTTTACATAATGAGAAGTCTTTCATATTATAGAAGATAGTTGGGATAAAGTGACGTTGATTGTCGATAAAAAAAATCACATTATCTTAAGTCTTGCACACAATCTATACACGGGTAGTGCATCGGTCATCGACGCGTAGTGTGCTGTGCACTCGCGTGTAAAAAACCGAGTAAACGCAAAATCGACTCCGTAATACGAGCTGAATGCCTTTTATTCGCCACGCAAATATAGATTGTAGTAGGTATCGTTGCGGTTGTCTGTCTTCGATGATGCGGGAGTGTCTTTGAGCTAATAACTATCACTATACCCTTGCCCATAAATTATTATATAAGATTCAATGATTATTTGAACCACATGAATTTTCCGGATGACAATTTGTGTATGATTGTGTATGGAAAGATCCAAAAGTATATACGATATCAATTTTTTTTACTGACGAAACTGTTAATCCTTGGGAATATGGAAAGACAAATGGAAAACTAGTATCCATACTTATTTTAGTACGGTAACAATTGGTTTTCAGAATTGTTCACAGAACTGCAAAGTCTGCTTACATTTCTACTACTTTGTTGACGGATTCGATTAAGTTGTTTACCTTTCTATCTAATACTGTTATAAATTCTAGAGAAAAATTTCTTTTCATTTCGCTGATATATCAGTGATCGTAAAAGGAGAAGTACACAATGTTCCGATTTAATGTGAGTGGCAAAGTTCTCATTTAATTAACGCTGCCTGTGTGAACATATCAAGATTTTTCAGCAGTCTTTTGCACGCAACTCTTGTCAATCATCATAATCATAACCATAATTCATCATTCATCATCATTATTTATTATTATTTTTTTTTATTCTTGCCGTATATAACCTGTTCAGATTTTAACGATTTGCGACTTTTTCTTTTCGTATTCCTTTTTTCCAAGTTTTTCCTTATTTTCATCTTACCTACCCCTACAGCATTTGCAAAAAACCCGTGCGTTTGTGGTTACCGTAGGAATCATCAGGATCCGGAAAAATGACCTCCCGCTATTGGTCAAATTCACTTTAATACTTTCTTCCACAACATCTACCGAGAGAGAAATCGTTAAGGATGTTTCAGAAGTACAACATCAACAAAATCGAAATATAATGCTAGTTTCCCACAGTACTTACAGCGATAGTATAACAACGTGAAGAAATAGTCTTATACAGACAGTACCAAGCGCATTGATTGAAGATAATAAAAATATTTAAAAAGTACACATCAATTTTTATAGAATTTTTTAATCATTTTGAATTGCGTTTCTGCGAATTTTGCAAAATTTATAAAGGACTTTTACATGCTGTAAAATCGAAATTGCCTGGAAGAATATAGACGTTCGGCTTACTTACGGAATTTATTGTCAGTTACTCCCGAGAATGAGCCCATTGGGATTCTAACCTTAGCGGAAACGCCGTAGAATATGAGTTAAATTTAGCAACATTCCGTGGGGATTACTGGACATGACGTAGTAAAACGAATTCACAGGCATTATGTAGCAAAGGCCGATATCACTTCGATCATAGGTATAATTTCGAAATATTTAGAGAGCATTCAGATGGTCCCCAATTTTCGTTATATATTCTATTTTTTTTCACGAGTGTCATAATTCCGAAAAGTTGGTAAAAAATATTTCGCAAATCGCACACTATTGGCGTTAAAAAAAAAGTTCATTGTACATTGCGTTAGATTCCAACGATGCAAACTTCAAAATAATATAAATTGAACGGAATTTTAAACCGATGAGAACACTCTGCGTAAATTAATATGTGTTCAAAGAAATGAATGAGTTCGTCTGACACGAAAAAAATAAAATCTCTGAATTCTTTCTATATTTTCCTTTTCTAACAATTTCTTAATAACATTTCGAAATTATTATCACTTCTAAAATGAATATAGATTTTTTCTGGATTTTTATACAATCGCTCGGTCCCTAAAATTTCCATTTTACATTGGTCTTGTTGGAGAATTGTATTTGTATAAATCTTTGCGGATGTACCTACTCACAGCGGTTAGCAAAGGAAAGGTTCATGTTGCCTTAAACTTTGGTCGGTAGACCGGCCGTAACTAGACAACGTTCAATGTATAATACCGCTTTATATATTACGCCTTATTATTGCACGTTACGCCTTTAACTCTCACCCCGTTGCAAACATATCTCAAGGCGGCCATCGCTGCATTTTGAATATACAGTGCACATTCGACCAGCACTATGGGTTGGTTAAATCTGCACAATGCTAGACTGTAGCAGACGAGAGCCAAGCTAGTAAACCATCGCGCTGTCCCCGTGGTCAACAGCGCGTCGCGATCATCCCGCCTGCGGTTCGTTCATGTACCCAAGCACCGTGAACCCAATCTTTCCTTCACGTTCCCTTCACCAACCATCCTTTAATAGTTTATGTATGTATACCGTATATATACACATGCTCTAGAAAGAATTTCCGGCTTGCCCGTAACTGCTTCGTAGAAAATTCCACATTAGCATTACATTTCCAAACTTGAAGACAAAAGTGTGTAGTGCACGTAAAATTTCGAACAATGAGGGAGATCTCATATTATGTGTCACTGGGAGTTCACGAAGAGACCATTTGTTCTGCTAGACCGAATTTAGGTTTCCCTACAAGAGGGTTAGGAAATCGTTATAATCATCGTGAATGTTGACTAGTACATGTAAATGCAATATGGTGTCAATGAGAGTCGAGGGATTTCAATGATGCAATCCTTTTGTAGTTATTTCCCAGTGGTAAGTTTCTCTCTTTGTGTTTTTTGGAAAACATAAGTTACAGTATTTCGTTGAAAATTTGGAATATCTTACAAAAATGAACACATTCGAGTGAATGAAATAACCGGTTGCTCGTACAATCAGGCTTTGACTTGGGAATTTTCGGAGGGTGGGGAATCAGAATTTTCGAGTGTATGTGTTCATTGTATAATAGCGGAAAAAATTATTTAATATTTTAACGATTCGAAGATTTTGATACAATATTGTAAGATAGGGCTTTGAAATTCTGCTCAAATTAGATACGCTAAGGTTACTTAATATTTGGGCCGGGTGTATAACTGTACTTGTCGGTCTCGTTTAGGCCTTACTTGCATAATCTGCTAGCAAAGGCTGGCATTTTTACAAGCCTTGGGAAACAACGAAATCTTTGAAACAATTCAAACAACAATGCGGACGCAATCCTAGCCTCTTCGTGCATAGATTATTGCCTCACTGAATATTAACTGGATCACTAATAACCTTATTGTTTCGCAGCATACACATAAACTAGATACCGAACGCAAATGAACAAGGACGAGATATCGAAGAATGTTTGCAACGACTGTTTCAATTCCTAAAAATTAATTTCGAATTTACATTCATCGACGAAATCTATTGGAATTAGAAGCGAATCGAAAACAGCAAAGAACGTTTTCGTTTTTATTAATTTCAAATCGTCCATGACTTCTTGGACTACAAAGGCACTTTGAAAATGTTGTAGCTGTATAATCTCAAAATATTTGGCGAGGTTATAAAAATAAAAAAAACATCGTATGCGAGCAATCGTAAGCAGAACCATGTGAATAATGGCATGAAAAACTTATGCACTTATGCAGTCTTTTCTCATATGCTGTATTGATTTAAACCTTTATCTTTTTTTTTGAAACAGGACATGGTCGTAGCTGATGACTAAATAAATTTTTCAATTTGGAAAAATATATAGTAAATGGAATCAAAATATATTCAAATTTCAAATTCAAATGTGCTACTAACCAAATAGCAGAGTTGGAATAGCTAAAACGATTCAGTTGATCTAACCATTCTACGATTGATTCAAACAAAATTCCAATCCATTCTACCGAATTTCGGTTGACCAAATTTGGGAGAATAGATTCACGAAAAATTTTTTTTAGTTAAATTATGAGTAATTTTACTTAGATTTTTACGGTGTTGCTAATAAATATACTCTAACTTTCTATTCTACACTATTATTGTTACGAATTCACAATAATCCTAAAAGCAATTCCCATATGCATATCTATGAAAATTTCATATATTTGTGACAACATTTTTCACTGAGATATATTGATAAATATCTATATCGATTCTCATAAAATTCCATGTAATTGAACTTTCTATTATTATTTTTTGAAGTGAAACTTTTTTACTGAGGGGGTTACGATTTTCGAGCGTTACGAAAACGATCATCCGGTAAGGGGAATAGTTAGGATACGTTAGAATCGACAGTTCATGTTAGTTGTTACTGTGTATAAATCACCCATCAAAAAACTGGTATGATATCGAGTTTTTTCATCAATTATTATTATCATACACATCACCTTGGGCAGCATTACTAAAAAAGATTCTGGAGGCCGTTAGCGATGATATTGAGCAGAGATTTTAGTCCACTTCTCCAGACCTGAAAGTTAACCTCTCATTGACTTTTTGGCTACAGAATTTCATTTAAACATTGTCAATGATGTCAATATCGCAACTACCAGGTTGGGCACAACAATTGATGCTTTGACAGCAAAAGGCTTGATGTATACCAGTTCTACTCTTTCGAGAACTTTCCGTTGCACAGTACATCTAAACTTGGCGTCACTAGATTTTATAAACAATATAAAAATGCTACTGTATCGGCGATATCTGTATCTGTCGCAGACTTTTTTGTCCGATTCACGCACATTAATGATTGAGAAATCGCAACCGGAAACTCGTCTTTCCCGCATAGAAACAGATATGAGATGGAGGAAAAAAAATATACCGAACAAAACGAGCTCATTCTTCATCGTCGATGGTCACATTTTCTAGTCCCGCAGTGATATCTCGATGTCAAATGTTATCTAAAATTCTATAAATATATGTAGAATACAATCGGTATCAGCTGGAGTTCTCGTCTCTTGTGAAATTTTTTTTGGTATACCATCACAGACTTCTTCATCCCCTTTTCCCTCTCACAATACCTTCCTCGGCCTTTCGGGTTAGATGATTGTCTAAACTCATAACAAATATATTTTTCTTGGACAGTTGTATGCAAACGATGAAACTATGTTACCAAATTTCAACAGTCTTCATACCTCCTCCACGAGTTTGTAATTCTATGCGCACTGAAATTCTCGAAGAGGAAAATTTATGCGCGGAATTTTCGGTATACGGATATATCATTATAATGCGAGCTTCGCTTATGTCAGATACGAATTAATTATCGTTATTATTATGGTTATCTCTGGCTGCTACGATTAAACGCCACACTTCGAGTATTTGAGATTGTGATAATAATTTTTAATGCTTATCATCTTTAGCATGATGGTAAAAGCACGATTGTGGAGTATACTCTCGAACATTAATCAGCATTAGACATTGCACAAATGAAAATAACGCGAAAAACAAAAGACGTCAATTCGACAAATCTCAGTACAATTAAACGAATTTCAATACAATTTTTCGTTCTCATTCTCATTCGACTCGTCAGCATTTGCAGGTGAAGTGAGATCTTGTGCCTACTTACCCCAGCTACCTTTCTAAAAGTCACTTTTCAGTCCTTCTACAAGAGACCTCTTTGATGAACAAAGTGAACTTTATGTACATCTATATTTTTATGGGTCTCTAATACTGCCTGTCTGTGGGGTGTTCCATTAAAACATTTATAGAGGTGGGTTTGCTCGTACGCAGAAACCTAGATCAGTGGAGCTTCTCTTTGTTTTTCAATGACCGTTAATAATACTTCACGCTTACATTGAACGTATATAGACTCCATGTACACTTATAATGCATCGTGAACAAAATTTCGAGTTATTCAGTGATTATTATACCTCACGGTGATTATATTTATTAAAGAACAAATAAGGGTATTACAGTAATGTTTACCGCGGGTGCTTATTTCAGAATTTTCGGTTTAATCTAACAATAGTGACTTGTTTTATCTGTGATGGAGTATATTTAAACCCCGAAAAGTAGATAAACGTCAACCGAAAGGTCATGTGAACTTTGCGAAAATTGGCAAGAATCTCGTTACTTTATCGATTGCCCTGAGACAATTGGGTGATCTGAGAAAGTTTGAAATATACATATTACTATATACTTGCGGTATATGGATCAAATATAACTGTGAATACATTTCCTATGTTTGTAGTTTGATATATATCCTCTCTCTATTTCTATTCGTTTACGTCACGTCTGCGTATTCTACATAGTCGGAACTTATGTAATCCGATCCACATTCAATTTTATACATTTACTCTATGTGAGTGTCTCTTTTGCTCAACCGGTTTGATGTATAATTTTTGTAATATGTATAATGTATGTATAATATAATATAATATAATATAATATAATGTATAATATAAAATAGTGTATGATTTTACAGACAAACGTACAAATACACTGAGAAAAAAGATATTGAACAAAAGAAATACCAAATCGATCCAACGAAATATACAATTACTGTAATAAGCACTGCTTTTGCCATGTCAACATCAGAATTTACTGTTCTAACCTCATTTTTTATTTTCTTATGCCTCATTTATATTAAGATGTAAGCTATTATTGGATTTATAGCATTGATGGTTAATCATAGATTTCATTACTTTGAATTAAATGCGACTTTCTTTCTTTGACACTTACATTGTTTTACGATACTTGTGCTGTATATAGATTTTATGTACAAAGATATAAGCGCTTGAAACATTTAAGGTATCTTTAGAATATAATGTATGCCCGTCGCAGACAGATGCATACGTAAGGGAGCGTACTCTATTCATTCTTTTTAGACACAAACCCCCAAGAACTTGAGCATGTAAAAACATAAGCATAATAATGTTCGACGAATTGAATGGATTCTACAACTTTATATAATGAAAACATAATGTGACCTTTTTTTAGTGCTTCAGCTGTAATGAAAGTAGGTTTATTGATCAAATCTTCCAAACCGGAATTGAAAAATCTTATTCGGTGATTTATCGCTTCTAGCGAGAACAATTTTTTATCGTTAATAAATATTTGCTGCATCGTTCCTAAATCATAACGACATATTCCCTTCGAAAATTTCATGCATTGGGTCAAAGCTAATATTATTTAAAATGTGAAAGTTTGGAATCAAATTGAAAATACACTCTTCGGTAACGCCTCGACTGCGGCTCTGCACATCTACCGCGTGCTTTTTAACAGTACGGAGTCGTGCTCCAAATTTTGATGTTGTGAAGTTTTTTTATCCGCCAAGCGAATCCGACATGAGTCCGAAGAGTTATAACTTGAAGTTTGATGAATGGGTTTGCGTATACATATACTAGCTACGAAAGCAGCAAAAACTATATCTATACGTTCTGAAAGTTCGGCAACTTTTACCTCATAAACATTGGAATCAATATTCGCGTTAGTATTTTCTGATTCAGTGATAGATTCAATACCTGAAAATTGTCCAACACCATACTGTGATTTGTTCTCATCCGTGCAAGGTGTTTTATATTCAAACTCTGCACATTTACTTTGACCACGTTTTCGTGACACGCGTTGAAAAAAAAATATCACTAAATATACGAGCACAACTCTTTGCGACATGTGAATGTCGACAAAGTAATGTCCTTTTGTCTTTTGTAATGTTTCAATTTGCAGTGCACTTTGCGAAGCTCTATATTACTTGTGCGTTGAACATAGAATGGACGACGTCACATTTTTGTTTATCTATTAATGAAACGATAAAGAATATTATAGCAAGAAATCAGGTTGTCAAGATCGAACATTACTCGATATATTTTTCGTAGGTTCCTTATATTTTTCATATTCAGTACGGACATATATCTTTAAAATAATCTGAACACCGCCGGCACTCTTAATAAAGTAACGACTATAGCTTATACATCCGGATCAGCGCGCAGTACTGTTACGACTTCTATAACGTATCCGATTGATTGGTCTATCGAATTTTGTCGCAAAACGATCAATTTCACGTTGGATCAGATACTACAAATGGGCACTTGCCCTAGGATAATCAGCATTGAAAAATTAAACGGTTTAAAACATACGTCAATCGTGCATGATAAAGGCTGTTGGTACAGCGTATAATAGAGAGTCGATGCACACTGAGAAAAAGCCCTGGACGAAATTGACAATCGAATCATTCTCTCGCTAAAGACAATTAACATATGTGTTTGGGTTAACATATTGGTTGGGTAACATATGCGTTTGGGTATCTGAATTTATCGATCCTTTTTTCAGTACGATGACAGCAAAATAAATCGTTTGGTTTGTCCATCAATACACAAATTTAACCCTCTTCTTCAAAGATTGGTAATTTGCTCGATAATATTACTAAATATTTTCGTATTTCCGACAATTTCGTGATGTTTTGAAAAATAAAGCTGCCCTAAAAACATGTTTTCTAATTAGTGACTGTATTCGTATGGGATGCATGCTAATGTGAAATACGTCGTTCTGTCGCAGGGATTTCTAATAGATTATTGATTTCGATATCATAAAAAAAAACTTTCTATTGGTAATACAGTCTGCCCCTTGAAATGCGATTCGATTTTCTTCCTAAATCACCTTGAATGCTTGAAATTATAGATCCACTCTACTTGTTAAATTCGAAATGACTGATCTTCGTTCGTTAACTGAACTTGATATTGCTTCTTGAGAACTGCTTCGATTTAAAAAAATTTTGGCTTGATTAGTGTACTTGATTTTTCGACGTATTTGAAGCCATGGTTATCTGTTCTGAAATCGTAAAATCTACGCTATCATACGAGGTATCTGTGCCTGCGGAATCTGGACCCATTTGTCCCTTGCCGCTATTTCTAAGTCATCGAGGTTTTCCGGAGCTCGGATCCGGGCGCGCCATCTCGATTTTGATATTGCCCATATATTTTCTATTGGTGTAAGATCCGGGCTGTTTGTGGTTTGTTTGCGGGTCAATCATCCTCTTTATCCCCTTATTCTCCAAATATCTTGTTGCGATCTTCGCTCGATGACACGGAGCATTGTCATCAACGAAAACGAAGTTTTCACCTACTCGTCGTACCTCAGAGACGACAACGCGTTGTCGTATAGTTTCATAAATTTGGCCTTTCACTGTCATGTTGCGAAATATCACGAGATCTGTTTGCGAGTTACGGAACATTCTACCCCACATGGTGGAAATGGAATCACTTCCGAATGAATAAGATCTCGTGTTGAATGGTTCGTTTAGTCTCTGCCCTACAGGTCGCCATACTCGCTCGTGTTTGGTGTTAGAGAGGAGTACAATCTTCGACACGTCAGTGAAGAAACACGAACCGCATTGCCCGAGTCCAGACTTTATGAATTTGTGCGAAATCTCGTCGCTCAGCATGATGACGAGATGTTAAAAATGGCTTGACCAGTGGCCGACGAGTTTGCAACGTTGCATCCTCAAACTTTCGACGAACTGTGGTGTCGGATGCAGGCCGCGGAATTGTAGTTTTTAGCTGACCAACTGTATAACGAGGATTTCTTCGTGCCTCGTTCACGAAATCTCTGTGTCTTCTCACAATGTCATCACGCGTTGTCGTTCTCCTCCATATCGATATAGCGGACTTCCAGTCTACCGATATCGTATTAATATGCGATTGACGACAGATTTATTGGTCCTCATTTTTTTAGCTATGGCATGTTCCGAATACCCCTCTTCGGATAAACTAAAAGGATGTGTTATTAAATTTACTACAATGTACTTTTTTGGTCGTTGAAAACCGGTTAAACTACGACCAACATCAACAAAATACATATTGGCCCACTTCAAAACACGAAAACTGGACAAATTTATATTCATTTATGTATTTACATAAAAATATGTAGCTCGATACTCGATTGGATTGAAACTGCATGTTTGGTCAATCCAACTCACCAATTTGTGTACTGGAATTGAATGTATGGTCCAGTTAATAATCTATAGAGTCAGACCAAGTCAACATTTGGTTTAGTCAACTCCACATTTGGTTCAAGCAAATCAAGTATGGCGTGCCATGGCAGAACGTATACTTTCAAATAAATGTAAATAATAATTGAATCAATTACATTTTAGATTGACCAAATCGCTTCTCCACATTATATAGACTAAATGATTGATAGAAAAAAAAATTCCTTACACAACTTGAACTTTTCACATTCAACTGAGTATGATTTATAATCAGAAAATTTCATTCTTCATTGCAACTATAACTCGATGAACAGTATTTTCCTGTGGTTCCATAAACTTTATATTCCATTCTTCTGACGGAATATCTGTTTACATTAAAAAAAAATTCGATCAATTCAATCATAATGACGGTTAATGATTAATGTTTTGCTGTTGCCTCTGGAAGTACAGTGCTTGCAAGTAAAGTGCGATTTCATTCACGGCAGATTTGATTACTACAATTTCTTATTTATTTCTATATCATATATATTTTTATTAACATCACGAAAGATATTATCTTTATGACTAGGCTTTTTTGTGCTCTTAACATCGATTTATCCGTTGAACTAATTTGGCATATTTACAAGATATTTGATATTTGATATTTGAACAATTGAAGATATTTGAACAATTTAACAACATTTCCATTCGGGATGACTTGATGTTTTATTATTTTCACTATAATAAAGCATAATGTGTATTCTAGGACAAAGATTATTTTTTAATTCAACCATCGTCAGAACCAGAGTAAATTGAATATTGAACGTGAGATGGCCCATATTACGGAGATATTTTTGCCTCATGACTGTATTCGTCGTCGTAACTTATACAACGAAAATGCGTTCCGCCTTTGTCTTCGCATACATGCTCGAAATGTTTCCCCTCTCGTTTCTCGTGCTCTCGATTTCACGGACCGACGCAGCATCTCCCACAGATCGTAGGATAACCGCGGCAAGCAGCAACAGAATACTGACTGAGTCTATGTATAAACGCTTGAGACATGAGAATATGTACTGCTTTACTATCATGTCCCATACAATTGCATAAAATGTTGGCAGTTATATCCGCGACTTTGTCCGTGTGGAATTAGCACATTTTTCAACTGTTCAGATTTGCATTCGTACGGTCGCATATTAGAAAAAGATGAATACGATAAATAGTATGAGGTATGATAAGGTATATTATAAAAATATATAAGATAAATATCAGTACAAAGAAGAAATTACTGCACGAAAACGTACTAAAGGAGTATATCTAACTTGATTATTAGAAACAAAATTGGTAATCATAAAAAAATATCATCCTACGCAAAACGAAGTAACGGAGCTAGGTGTAAGAGTGTAGATTCATTTTTAAAAATCGATCCCGAAAATATCGACAAAGAATCGAATTTTCATGACTTAATCGATATGACCTTTCCTGAGATGCAAACTGTTTTCCTGTGGCAAAATTAGTAAATATCCGTTTCGCGATGTTTACAATGAAGTTTCTGGTTCTTTATAGCAGCAACGACGAAACATGTCAATTGAATTATTATACATGTGGGATCTGTAGTGCGCGGTGAACATTATTCTTGCACTGAGAAAACACATTTGTTCATGCGACAAAACGTGTAGCTGAATACGGGCAAAAGAACGTATAATTGCGTACATCGAATATTTTTCATGATGTTATAACATTTTATTGAATAAACGGTATATACTGTTCGTCGTATTTGACTAAACGTTTTGTATCACCAACAATCTTTTTTCTCAGTGTGACCAAATACGTCTACAGAACGTTCGAGACACTTCGAAAATCGTCAAAGCTTTTAAAAACGGTTTAATCATGAATTTTGCGAAGGACACGTATGGAGTGACACAGAATGTGGGGAATGAGAGAATCGAGATCGGTCAAGCGAGCAATCCGTATCTTTCTGCGAGAGTCCAAATTTTTTTTATCTTTCACTTTATTTTCTCTTAAAATTGTAACGTTATTCTATTTATAAAACTCATTTCCAACAATTGAACTTTGACCTCAATTCCCATATTGTCGGTTTCGCAGACAGATAACATGTTATCATAGAATAGGGAATGATCGCGATAGCATTTAGTTCTCTAAATGCTCGATGGTATAAAAATTACAGTTTGTAAAATAAATTCGATTGAGATTCATCTGATATGCGAACTACAAATAGATTGACTTTTACTACATCAAACTACATTTTCGATTAATGAGGACACACATGTGACAATGTTTCTATCCAGAGAAGTGACGTTCCCCTGTAAATAACAAAATTTCAAAGTTGATTGGAAAATGTAACAATATCATAATTAGCCCAATAGCTGTGAATAATCGATACTACAATATATTTCGAAGAATGTAGTTACTGGTTGATTGACCGTTTGGATGTTACCGTGCCCACAAAACATTGTATAGGAGGTTGCCGTTACCTGATCTTGTACACATTCTATAAAATTCAATCTTGGATTTTTTTTTGTTCGCCCATCTTGGCTACATTGGATGTAGTCATTTTTTCTTTAGAAAAATATAATTTAAAAAATAAATGAATAACAATATCTACGGAGGCTTACCAAATCGGGTAACAGTACGTAGGAGACGTACCACGAGCCGATTGAAATATAAAATTCACTACAATTAACTACAGTAAATGCAGTTTAAAATGAAATGATATTTCGGGTGATTCAAGGTCACAGAATTAAAATTTCTTCATTGTGACAATGACAGTAGTGCTGAAACTTATCTTATTCCCGAACTACAAATAAAATTAATTCTATTACATTCAACTACATCCTCAATAATAGAAGAAACATATTGTATTTTTATTTCTTAGAGAAGTGAATTTTCCAGCTAACACACCTGTCATCGACAGCTTTGAGAAATTTATTTTGAACCTCATTTCTCTTCTCATAATGGTCTTTCATTAAGTTTATGAAAGTGACATCTTCGTAAGGAGCCCAATGTTTTGATAAATCTGAGGTGCTTGCAATGCTATTTAAATCATAAATAATTCTGACTGACATGCACTCCAAATATATGACTAATTACACAATCGATTTTTTGTATACATTCGCTTCGATGTATTTAGAAACTTATGACATCCATTCTTCGTTTCATCAAAGCATATTATTCTGTAAGAAACATGGTGCACGTCTGTCTTGTTTAAATCACTTACACATTGTTCATTATGCATGATTAAATTTGCGATGCTTGCAATAAATAAAGAATTAACCTGAGTATCGATCGAATCACGACTATTTGTAGGTACAATTGTTGATGATTTGTATTCTTTACAATGTTTAATGAATTATTGAATAAATTATACAAAAAATATAAAAAATTTGCAAAAACGATGGAAAATCTCTGAAAAAGAATTCATGAGTATTCTGAGATATTTATACTGAATTCATTTGATGCGAAAAGGAAATAAGTTTTTTTCCGAATTGGTTCATTTATTACACAATATTTCTTAGTGACCATTCTATAGTATTTCGTTATTATTGTATGAAATGAATGTGACTTTTTTTTTATAATTGCATATCATTGCTAAGTTTTTGATATTAGGCTTCGATTTCGGTTTTGTTGAGATTGTACCTCCGGAGCAAACTTAATCGAGTATGGTCGTATATCTCGACAAGGTTCATAAAAGTATAGAAATCATCATGTGCGAACCATATGTACTTTATCGACTCACAAGTGGAATAGAAAGAACAATTCACTCGGGCATGAGTATTATATAGTTATGGTGTGAAATTCCACGAGGAAGACAAGAAAACGTCCTTGACGGTACTGTCCGCCATTGAGGTTGAAAGATTTGCTGTGTAGAAAACTTGCTATGCCAATCGCCCTTGTGACGTCACCTATTCAAGGTCGGTTAATGAACCAAGAATCAACTGACTGAGGATTTTTCTTATCCCATGATGAATGTCTTAGTACGTAATAAACAGATAAACTTTAATTCACTTGTGTCTCTTAAATAAAATTCGTAAAAAAATTAATGGTATCAAAGATATACTTGTAATTCAGGGTCAGAAACGGAGATCATCATGAACTATTTGCATTTGCATAAAGCCTCTTTAGTACTAACAAAGTATTATATAATCATTCGTGTCAGAATAATTGCTCAAGGAGTAAATCTATTGCTGGTGTTTCGTACTTAACTTGTGAATTGTAGTACACGTTAACTTATTCACACTCAGGTTAGAAACTTGTTCAATAACATCCTTCGACGTAACGGTTGAATGAGTACTTTTTTCACCAAAGGAATATGTTTTAATCGTTGATGTTAAGAATCTTTCTTCCCCAATTACAAAAAAAAATCGGATTTCCCATAAAATTTATGAATCATGGTTCCTTCTTCATGATTTCGGTATCAGTTTTTATCAGAAGGCACGGAGATTTTACAAAAGTGCGATAATCTTTTTTTTCGTCGGTATATAGATTGCTGAACCAATTATCAATTTGGAAGTACATATAAATTTGCAATTATATACTTTGGAACAATTTTGGCTGCGTAGACGTTTTTATTCATTTTTTCTGTCCATTATGAAAAAAGAAATGTTCTAGCTATGCGCATCGTCGTCTAATCTTATGTTATAATAATGCAACGAGCACCCAAGTTTCTAATTGTTGGGCTGCTCCAACTACTCTATATGCTCTTGCAATTTTACACAGCTGGCGTCACCGACAATGACCGCCACATCTTTGAAAGACAGATGAAAAGCATAGAACTGTCGTTCGTTAACTATTGCCAAATGACAAAAAAAAATTTTTTTTTAATTGTTTTCTTTCAATCGAAAATATGGTGTATCATTAGAAGTCGAAAACAGGTAATGCAAATAAGTATTAGTGAAAACTCCAATGCCATAAAGTATTAAAAAACACAAAAAATGGTGTAAAAAAACTTGAGACAATCCATCTACTTTGGCGGTATGGCCTACGCACAAACAGTGTGAAATAAATTTAAACCCCATGAAAAATTTTCTCCAAATTGACACCCAGAAAATAACTGTTAAATAATGAACGCATACTCTGCAAAACACATCACCGAGAACATTATTCCTAGTTATTTTATAGAAACTGCTTGTAATACGTATGGATCCTGCCAAGTGCTTTTTCAAATTAAAAAGAAATTCTTGAAAACTTCTCGTATATAAATATTTTTCCATTAACACTTATATTATTAAGGCTTAATTTCGTTTAAAAAAAAAGTAGTTATGCTAATCAGTTTCCGCAACTTAACCAGAAGTCATGTTTTTAACGATATATGTTGTAGGCTTATAGAGTACTTGATCATTCTTAAACAATTTTTTCCCAAGCGTTAATTTTGTGATAATTTTCCATGCGGGTTGATTTTATTGCAGAATTTTTTCAACGTGGGCTATAATACCCAGGTAAATGGACTTGTCCCAAATCTTGCCACAGCATTATTGATGTTTTTGTTTTACAACAATAACATAATTTTGGAAGATGCGTACATTTTTTTTTCCATTAACATTTCGTATTATCAGGATTTTATTTTGACGGCATAAGACTTTTTACTGAAAGGCAATGACCAGCTACTTATTTTAATAGACGACTTGTCAATTTTGTGATAATGTAGGGGTTAAAACTTATATGGAACCGCGGTAGTGAAATGTGTATCCAATTCTTGCTTTCACATACTTCACTTTTCTACATGAAGCTTTCCACAAGAGGATAATAAGGGAAAACGTAGAATGACTAGTTAAACTGGTTATGGGTGGTCCAAAAAGATTTAAATGTTTTATTCAATTACGGATGTGCTTTACGGTTTGAAAACGATATGATCGTTAAAAACACCTTCAATGAAACGTCACGACTCTCACAATAGAATTTTTTGTCTCATTACAGATTGAACAATTCGCAGCTTCCACTCCAGATCAGCAGATCAATGGTTCTTGCAAACCCGTATGAAACGCAAGTCTTTTGCATCTCTAAGCAACGGCCTTAATCGTCGTGTTTCTTTCTTTCTACTGTTTACCATATTCACGAGCGCCCGCGCTCGTTCGAGTTTCGCAAACATCATGAATCTCCGGTCGAAAAGCTCGTAGGCAGTGAATCTTGTCGCGTTTTCTCTCTGTTTCTTTTTTTCAGTCCACAACGTGAGTCCCTAATGCGCAAAAAGAGTGCAATTTCGTAGTGTACATATTTCAGTCCAAGAAGCTGTCAGCGTGTGTGAAGTTAGGAGTAAATACTCGGTTGTGCATACGTAAGCGCTGCAAGCGTGCTCTCGTGGGTTGGTACAAGTGTCTTGATCGTGCGCGTTCGCGAAAAAGTGACTCGGCTGCGTGAATTATTGTGCGCCACAGTCGATCGTTGGTGATTTATTATGTTTTGCCAAATTTCCACGTTTTATGTCGTAGAAATTCAAAAAAATCTCGATGTGCGTATTGAAAACAAACAGACAAGCGGAAAACTGTCGTTTCGCTCGGGGCAGTTGTGATTATCGGTTTCATCATGTTTCTGCACCCGCAATAATAAGGACGGATGTAACATTTTTGCGCTATAATGTCCGATCCGGAAGTGAGAAAAAATAGTCGACACAGGCCATCTACGAACAATAACTATCGGCGTAGCCACATCTGCCTTTGCTGCTAGCTTGAATAATAGTCGGGGGGGCTATTATGACGGAGTATTTGGAACCACATTTCGTCCGGGCACTCTGCCGTGATCCAGACAGACGAACACTCCAGGTGAGCAAATTTTTTCTTTCTCTTGGGATCCTGCGCGTTGTTTTCTTACATTACCGAAACCGGCATGAATTTAAATCAAATAAATCATCCTGACGTGTATAAGAATCTAAAATGTCCTTGACTGAATGCACGTCTTCGTGAATTATCGTCGGAATTCTTATTATTGCGATGCCTGGATAATATTATCGAGTGAAGAAATATTTGGTTGAAGGTGTCCTTTGGCGGAAGGATCTTTTCCAGCGAATATACGCTTCGTTAAATATGATTGTGGCGGATTGTTTTTGCTACATTGGTGCATCCTTTACATCGGAAATCTCAAAAAGTGGAAAATAAGCGAAAACGCATATTCTTTGTTACGAAATGACCCCATGTAAAGGATATTCGCTCAATTCTTTTTCCATTTGCGCCGATAACGATAATAATTGAGCGATTTTTTTTTACTATTTCGCCGTTTCGCACATGAGCCATGCAGACATAATTTCCTTATCAATTCAGAAATCCTTTGACCACACTCTTCAAATTTTTTTTTCCACGTTCCACCTGTTTCCTTTCTCCTTATATTTTCTTTTTTTCCTATGGCGCGACCTGCTATTTTTTCTGTAGAATATACAGGGTGACATGTTAAGGGTGGCCACCCCCTTTTATTTCGCCCCCCGTAAAGATAATCGGATGGGTCGCGGGTGATTTTTGAAGGAAATTTTCTGAACTTTCCGATAGAAAATACGGCCTTCATCGGAAAATGATAGGTTTTGCAGCACAAAAGTGGCCACTACGAAAATAATGTGAAAACACATTTTTTTCTGACAGGAATAAAGTAGACTTTATTCCGAATACGGGCCATACGCGAAAATTTTTTTTTGAGTATTGCATCATTGAGAAAAGTGATATCAAAAATGCGCGTTATCGAATAAATTTGAATATGACTGAACGAAACAACGGAATTGAACGAGCGGTACGAGAGTGATTTGCTGCGTCGTCTGCTTGCTGACGGCATATTTTTCAATCACCTGACATTTCTTAAATAACCTTTTTGGCATTTCACACTGACAGATACAAAATTAACATTGGGAGAGTGAACTTGAGTGCAAAAGACAAACCGAGTTTGAGACAAAACACTACAACCCTGTTCATTCGATTCCAACGTTTCGTTTAGATAAGTTTAAATTGGTATTATAACACCTAATTTTGACATAACTTTTCTTAATGATGCGATACTCAAAAAAAAATGTTCGCGTGTGTCCCGTATTCGGAATAAAGTCTACTTTATTCCTATCAGAAAAAAATATATTTTCACATTATTTTCGTCGTGGCCATTTTTGTGCTGCAAAACCTATCATTTTCCGATGAACGCCGTATTTTTTATCGAAAAGTTCAGAAAATTTCCTTCAAAAATCACCCGCGACCCGTCCGATTATCTTTACGGGGGGCGAAATAAAAGGGGGTGGCCACCCTTAACATATCACCCTATATGCCGGACTCTTATCGTTGATATAAAACGCGTTTACGTATATGTATATATCTGTATTTTATATTTCACCATTCGAGCTCAGTGGTGAAGGCCGCACACCACGGCATTGCAACGTCGGCGCATCGGTGAAATGAATTCTTTGCGCATCAGGTGGGATTTGCTCTGACCCCCCGGGTTCCCCTTATAACGCTCAACGTTCGTGAGAAGGAAAGTGCTCGTTACTCTTGAGACTAATTAGAAATTTGCGCGGAAGCTGAGCCAGGCGACGCCACCCGTTGATTCTACCACTGTGCATGGCTGAATGTGGTATGGATGATGCTTTCCCGTATTGATACTCGTCATGGTCTCGATATCTATTATCGGTTCGCAACGATCGTTTCTCCTCTTCTCTTGGGACCGATAATTAGGCGGTTGAAAATACATACGATGGTTCGATATGATTATCGTCAAACCAGCAGCGTGATTATCGTCGAGAAAGCAGCAATACAAAGCCTCGTCTCAAATGATGGTACACGTCGAGTTGTCGGGTAATTTCGGGTTTTGAGTTATTCACGAAAAGTATGAGTATGTAACGGTTGCTTTAGTTGGCTTCGGAATGAAAAACAAAACATTTGTCGAGCTTGTCGTGAATTATAAATCTACTTTTCATTATCATCCGCGCTGGTTATCGTAAAGTTTCGAATGATCCCTGTAAGACGTCACCCGAATTTGCGGTTCAATTGCGGACTTGATAGATTTTAATCTATCTGGATTAAGACTCGGCAAGTTTGCTTCGTACACATTTTTTCTCAAAGCTTCAGTGAAAATATGACTTGTAACGTCTAAGGTCGATTTACATTCGAGGATTTGTATTTGAAATCCAACAATGGTAATATCGCTTCGTTATTCTCCTTACCAGCAGCCCGACTAGAAATTTCGTTCCGGGACTGCTCAGGCACGGATCAGGAATACCTGGCTATAATGTCAGGCACTGATCATGCCGCCGGATCCGGGCTTGTTTACTATTTGTAACGCTTAACAAGCGGCCCTGATCCAGATCCCTGAAATAAACCTGATAATTTTTCCTGATCCTACCTGATCAGATTACGGACGGATTAGGTAAACGAATCATGGACCGATCAGCTTGCGTGATCATAGCCTGATCAAATGGTCATTTTTTATTATTAAAACCTAAAAAACAGTAAAAAAAAGTATAGAAAATTTCATTTTAGGATAATTTAAGTTATTTAATTAAGTCAAATATTAATTTTTGGTATCATTAGTAATAATACATATACATAATATAAATATAACGATTTTTTATTGAGAGATAATAATCGTGCGAGGTCATTGAACTTAATAATTTTATACAAATAAGGTAGAGAGAGCACAGCAGGGAATATAAATATTCAAAAGAAAGACATTTTTTTTTAATGTCTTTACGCATCGCCACTATTCTTGCGCCCCGCACGACGGACCTCGTTCCAGTCTTTTGCCGTGTTTATCGTTTTTCCAATAGTTCGCTCCGATTCTAATTTGCTCCACAGCGAAATGTTCGCAGCTTTGAGCTTTTCCACGAGAACAGCTGAAAAATTATAAGTTATTATTAATTAGAGAGGTTTTCAAACTAATTTATCATTTTTCAACAAGATGGTTTTCGTTTTGGTCTGTTTTTTTAAATTAAAATGAATAAAAGAATTGCAACATCTCAACGTTTAACGTGTATCACTGGAAAAAAAGTAAAATAGAAAATATGGAACAGTGTAAATAAATAGAAAAAATCAAAGAAATGAAAATGAATCGTAATAAATAAAACATACTAACCTTGAATGAGTTGGTAGAAATTAGTTTTTATAAAAACTCGGTTTCCTGTGGGTTTGACTGCGGTAAACTGTATATTAATACGTCTTGTGTAAAGAAGCTTGCGGAGAATATGATGGATGCTAATTAAGACAGAACTCGTGATGTCGACCATTTGCCATACAAGTTGTTCCTGAAAGTGCATTAATCATCAATTATCAAGAACGATTCATATTGAGTATTAAAGGTAAGTATTTTTTTAACAAGTTTTTCTTTTTAATTTTCATTAGTCACCAACAAGTTCTCTAGTTCGTCAAATAATTCCAAAGTCGCAATGGGCAAAGGCCGGCCAGCCTCGTTCAGGCAACTGCGATTTTATTGGGGCGTTGTTCTTCAGTTTTCGATTCAATTTCGCGTATCCGAGCAGATATGCATTTTATCTCGTTGGTAATGGGCAGTGTTCTCCATACAAGTCGGCATGTCTATAAGATTAAAATTTAATGCTCAAAGATTTATTTTACACTCATAATCATTACAATTCAATCACCATTATTTTTTATTATTATAAATTTCCCTTACCATGCCAAAAATCAGAATTTATAAATGGATTTGGGGTTTCCATGTTAACATTAGCTATCGAGTCGTTTAGCATCTGAACTTGCGGTCCACGCTGTGCTTCTGATTACAGGGAGTTAATTATTAGATGAACTATTGACTCGATTAATTATTAGAATTATATTTCATCATATTCACGCCCCAACCCATTCAAATGGTATACACGCGTTGGTATACAGCAGTCAAATGGTTATACAGCATTGAAGTTGTCATCCTTCCTGACGAATTATAGTTATTATCATATTTTTTTATCTGTAAGTAATCATGTGTACACACATCAGAAAAAAGACAAAAGGACACGCATTATTATTTATAATTATGAATATAAATATATAAAACATTGACTCACTCATTACATTTTCTCCGGATAATAAAGGGACGTCCCATATATGCATATATCCCATATATGCGCACCCCCGCACTCCGCACTTATGGTCAGAAGGTTTTTAGACGTCAGTTACCCAAACCGATGGATTGGTCGAGGAGGACCGATTGCATGGCCTCCTCGGTACCCTGATTTGACGTCACTAGACTTTCATCTCTGGGGCTATTTGAAAGGAGTTGTTATCCAAAAAGGACCAACTACAAGAGAAGACATGGAGAACCGCATAAGAGGAGCTTGTGAAGCTATTCCACGAAACGTCTTGCTTCGCACTGTCGATCACTTCCAAAGACGACTTAATTATTGACTAAATGCTAACGGTGGAACCTTCGAAATCTTTTGAATGTCTAAATTAATAATAGAGAAATATACGCAATAACAAACAAGAGGACGCACTGTAAACCAGCGCCTCGAGGAGTGAGAGGCAAGGGGACCCATCTTAAACAAGCACCCCGACGAGGAAACCCCAAAAAAGGCACTATTCTACCACATCCACGTCATTGTTTTCGGTCAATGATAAATGTAGAAGATTAATTCGATATTCTTCTTATAAACAGATACGATTTTCGCATAAATACACGCACAAGTTCTTTTTGATCTTGAAATAACCTCAAAACTTGAGATTTGATCTTATCAACCATACATATCTCGATGTAAAATTTTCTGCTCTTTCCGAATCCGGGGTCGAAAATAGGCGTTTCCATTGAAAAATGTTTATTCAACCTTCAAATAACCCTTAAGATCAAGTTCAAGGTCAAATGAAAGGTCACGCTTATACGTCCCCCTTTTTGCTCAGCAACTTTTGTATGAAACTTTTTTCAATATTTCGCGTACCAATCGAGTTATTCTCCATTAAATGTTAAGATGGTCCACCCTGTATACAGCCTGTCCCATAATGGTCGACTGACCTCTGAGGGGTGGGTAGATGGGGTGATTCTGGACCGAAAAGTCCTCTTCCATTTTTTCCTCCGACGCCCCTCTGATTAGATATTAATTAATTAAGTTCAGCCAATAGGACGCGTCGGATAAGCGGGCTACACGGCGAGTAGTGGTGTGCGTGCAAGCGTAGCAGCCTTGGAAGCGTGCGTGTAAAGCGCGAAGGACTTCGATAGTGTGCGTGCGTTGGTGTGAGAGAGTGTGGAACGTCAAACGTTGCCAAAAACATGAATAGAGCGAGGTAGTGTTAGTGAGGGCGCAACAATGTAAGGAGGAACAATAAAAACTGATTGCGTTTGCAATCAGTTTTCGAATTAATTGTTAAATGCGATGAAAAAAAATGTCGTTGATTTTGAATCACGACTGGACCAAAAGACAATTTTTGATTAATTTTTTGGAATTACGATTTACGAAGCTTCTCAAATCATTTAGTTCTGGTTTTGAAAAAAATATTTTTGGAAAAAATATTTATTGCATTTTAGAGAAAAATGTTCATTCTTCAATTTGTTTGAAAATCAAATGCTATTTCCGATTGAATATTTTAGCAATACAATGAAATTGAACTTTTCGAACTTTGCTCATTGCAATTAGAACAAAAATATTGCGATTACATTCAATAAAAAAATCAACATTTCAAATGGTTTAGATTTCAAGGAAAAAAGCATTAATAATACTGTTTAATAACAGTGGCAGGAAGTTTGAAAAAAAGTTGATGATGACTCGAGCGTCACGCGAGTATTGCTTGCGGACACTACTCGGATGGGTGACCGCTCGATTTCAGGGGGCGGGGGATAAATGAAAAAAATTAATAGTTCAAATCGTTTATATTGATTTCAGAAAAAATGCATTATTTTCACTGTTTAATAACAGTGGTATCAAGTTATTAAAAAAGTTGATGATGACTCGAGCGTCGCGCGAGCTTATCTTATTGCATGCGGACACTACTCGGATGGGTGACCGCTCGAAAATAAAAAAAAAATTGTGAGTTAAAAAATACAATTCTTCACGTTGTTCACGTGAAGTTATTGAAAAAAGCACTGATAAGCACTGTTTAAATGACAGTTATATGCTGTGAAAACAAAAAAAATAAAAAAATTATTAGGTCTCGATCCCCGATCGCTAACGCCGGGATGTAATTACTCTCAACTCTAAACGAATATTAATTGTAATGATACAAGATAAAATTATTTGAAAATGTTTACTGTACTTTCTGAAATCCACAATTTTTTTTTACTTATCAGTACTTTTTTCAATAACTTCTCGTGAACAACGTGAAGAATTGTATTTATTAATTCACAATTTTTTTTTTAATTTTCGAGCCGTCACCCATCCGAGTAGTATCCGCATGCAATAAGATAAGCTCGCGCGACGCTCGAGTCATCATCAACTTTTTTTTTAACTTCATGCCACTGTTATTAAACAGTGCAAATAGTGTTTTTTTCATAAATAAATATAAACAATTTGAAATATTGACTTTTTTTATTTATCCCCCCTCCCCCTGGAATCGAGCAGTCACCCATCCGAGTAGTGTCTGCAAGCAATACTCGTGCAACGCTGAAGTCATCATCAACTTTTTTTCTAACTTCATGCCACTGTTATTAAACAGTGTTAACAATGAATTTTTTCTTAAAATAACATGAACGATTTTAAATATTGACTTTTTTTATTAATCCCCCCCCCCCCTGGAATCGAGCGGTCACCCATCCCAGTAGTGTCCGCAAGCAATACTCGCGTGACGCTCGAATCATCATCAACTTTTTTTCAAACTTCCTGCCACTGTTATTAAACAGTATTATTAATGCTTTTTTCCTTGAAATCTAAACGATTTGAAATGTTGATTTTTTTATTGACTGTAATCGCAATATTTTTGTTCTAATTGCAATGAGCAAAGTTCGAAAAGTTCAATTTCATTGTATTGCTAAAATATTCAATCGGAAATAGCATTCGATTTTCAAACAAATTGAAGAATCAACATTTTTCTCTAAAACGCAATAAAGATTTTTTCCAAAAATATTTTTTTCAAAACCAGCACTAAATGATTTGAGAAGCTTCGTAAATCGTAATTCCAAAAAATTAATCAAAAATTGTTTTTTCGTCCAGTCGTGATTCAAAATCAAACGCAATCAGTTTTTATCGTTCCTCCTTACATTGTTGCGCCCTCACTAACACTACCTCGCTCTATTCATGTTTTTGGCAACGTTCGACGTTCCACACTATCGAAGTCCTTCGCGCTTTACACGCACGCTTCCAAGGCTGCTACGCTTGCACGCACACCACTACTCGCCGTGTAGCCCGCTTATTCGACGCGTCCTATTGGCTGAACTTAATTAATTAATATCTAATCAGAGGGGCGTTGGAGGAAAAAATGGAAGAGGACTTTTCGGTCCAGAATCACCCCATCTACCCACCCCTCAGAGGTCGGTCGACCATTATGGGACAGGCTGTATATATAAAAATAGTAGCAATAATATCTATATGTCAAATAATAGATACTCACTAGCTTTACGGAGTAACTTCATTTTATAGAGATCCCAAGACTTCGGTGCTGGTGCCTCGCACCGTACCAGGTTGTGCAATGTTAATGTTTTTTGTTCGTCATGTGACGGTGGTGGAAATTTTGTGAAAAAATCTTGCACTTGATAATCATATTCTGCTCACTGTAACGGCACTATATCGACGCTCCTTTTAGTATTTTTCTTCTCTTCGATAAATTATAAGACTCTGCATAATGTCGGCCGAGAGTGAATACGACTTGATGCAAATAAAGATAGGCCATCGATATTAATTTGCAATACTAACACTTTGTTTTCATGCAATTCTGGTATAACTGGTGTTTAAGATAATCCTGAATTCCGAAATCCACAAATTTCCCTTCAATTTGTCCTGCGTTATTTAAAACTTGAGTAATGCTATATTGATTTGCAGTTTGTAAGAACGATTTTGACAGTTCCGGTATCAGTTTTCTTCTTAGAATATTTAATAATTGATCTGACTGAATATGTGGAATCTTGCTATTGATAGCCAACTGACGGAATGCCTCAGTATCATCTATATTGTCCTCTGCATCGGTAGAGTTTGTTGCTTCGCTTTTACTATTTTCATCACTTTCAATGGTTTCAGCTTCCATGAAGGGACCATCGGCTTCTCCTGTGGCTGCATCAGAATTGTCAGCCGTAAAGTTTGTTGCTTCGCTTTCGCTGTTGTCACCACATTCATTGACTTTAGCCGCTATTTTAGGAGCTGTGACTTCTTCAGAGGCAGGATTTGAGATGCTATGACTACTATCAGGCTATGACTACCATCATCTGTATACTACTATCTGTTCCACAGTCATCGGAGTCCAATGTCTTAGAGCGGCATCATAATTTCTTGGGAAACTCGGCCCCTATTAATGGTGAAGAGAAATATAGAAAAGAAGTCGCTTTATTGATGTGAGGTTACGAAAATGAAAAACATAAGTAAAACATAAGTCGTACAAAAATATATACCTGGTACTGGAGAAATTGATGTGTGCATACTTTTTTCATTTGTTCTCTACGAACCGCACGAAACCGACGCACTTGCAATTTTGTGCGGAAATTTTGATCCATGTTTTTTGAATCTCACACGTGATAATGATAATTAGTAAAAACACAATGATAATCATAGTAATATTCATCTTACAGATATTGTGTACAAGACGTGTGCGAATAGATATACTGAGGGCGCGCAAAAATGATTCAAGTACTCGATTTCAGGGTATACGTGATATGGCCCGGATATCAAAATTTCTATTACGGCCATTTTACAGTTTTATTATTAACGCCTGATCATTTAAATCATAACGGTTTTGTATCAGGAACGTGTTTACGGAGACCTGATAAGACACGATCAGATTTGCCTGAATTGCGTTTGCCTTATTACCCTCTGCTGCGGGCCTGATCATTGTTACGGCTGCCGGAGCGAAGTTTCGATGAAGGAGCACAATATGTCAAAGCTTTGTGTTGGCATTTGTATATTAACACTATAGGTTGACGGGACCCGTCAATTTGACGGAATTCAAACTTTGCAATGAAATATCTCCAAAAGCGCTCGATCGATTCCAACCGTTTTGCATTGTAAATTAATCATTTCTTCTAAAGAATTTATACACACGGTGTTTTTTCCCTAAGCTTTTTACTTTTTGAGATTCTTTTTGAGCCTTTTACTTTTGACAGGTGCCGTAGAGATAGGTATATCAAAAACGTCCGTAAACCTAGTGTTAACGTTATCGCCATGACAACGAGAAAATCGCATGCGCGTCGGACCTGATGATCGGTGCTGGGCATGCAACTTTCTTTATCCATGGAAAATCAATGCATTCGCGAAAATAACAGGATAACAAATTTCATACGGGAAAAAGTTCAAGATACAGCGGGGGTTTCATATCACTAAAAGTCACACATGTGCGTCAAATTAAGTATATACTCTTTATATCCGATCATAAATCTTGTCATGGCAGGAGAGATAGTATATACTGACACCCTGATAAAATGCAGAGCTGCAGAGAGACTCGAGCCTGAACGACTATAAAACTCTGTCTTCAGCACGGGATTTTCTCTATTTTGATGATTTTTCTGCGCTGTCTCTTCAACTTGAGTAACTCGTTGCAAGTTCAAAATTAGAACAATTGTTGGCACAAGACTTTGTGCCCGATGTATGGACGTGTAAGGTCACTTTAACTTCGTTTAACTACAATTTGTTATATTTCCACAGAAACGGTTAAATTTTGCGATAGAAGATTTACATACTTAGGTATTCGACCATTTTAGTTCGCTTTACTATAAGATTCCTATACGTTTGTCAGATAGAGGTGTTAGAATCTTCTCGCTCATGTCCTCGGATCAAAACAGCCCGAGAGAGTACCTACAAATACCCCCTTAAGACCATGTAAACTATAGAGGAAGGATCGCGGAAACATCTCTCATACGTTATCGATGAAAACCCGATAATTTCAGGACAACCTTTTATTTCAAACAATTAATCTGAAAAACGAAATAGTTTGATCGAAACTGGAGGACAGCAATGGGTTGTTTTGCCAAACAAACATGTTTATGTGCATTGCCGATCTGATAGTGCCGCTTGGCGAGTAATGGGACCTCAATGGATTACCACTGGCGTGCAAGTCCTTCTCTGAAAGTATTTCATCTTTATAGATTTGATAGTCGCATTGCAGGAGAATGAGCAACTTTCATCTATATTTATGCTCGTCCGATTAACAGAACCGAATCTTTTTAAGAGAAAAAACCGTATATAGATATAGATATAATGAAAAAATGTGCTCGTTCGTCTAGGGTAGCGAAATGTGCGTATTTACTTACGAAGCTCGTTAGAGTTCATGCCTGAACGAACGAACGCGTTACACGGTGTTTCCCAACCGCGCGAGCGAGTTTCCGATTTCGATCGGACGCCGTATGGCCTGTGTACAGAAAGACACACACATACACACACACACACACACACACAAGTCAACCGATCGCGATGTTGCCGTGCACTCGCTGGGCAAAAACACGATCCAAACGCCAAGGTCGTCCAGAGTATGTGTGGGTGCGCATGTACGTCCAGATGCTTGTACATGTGTGTGAGCACATTCTCCCGACTTTCAGACACTTCAACGCTTTCTTTCATATTCTATATCGGTGCAATAAAAGTAACGATAAATCAGGAAAGAGTCATATAGCGGCGGCGTGAACAATGAAATTTATATGTTGATCGGGAATTCCTCGGAACAAACAACATGACCCTGTGAGATTGCACTCAAAGAATTTGGGCCAAATCTGAAAAATCTTCGTAACCGACTGTGGCGAAGCGGATGGAATGGTGCCCATTCTGCCCCCACTATCCAGCCACGGAGTTTGCATGAAATTATTTGGTATCTTCGTGTACGATCTGCTTGTCAGGCAATAAAAATTATCAGGGTCGGAGTTACGACGTGTGTCAACGCCACGTGTGTAAAAGCTCAGTGATGGTTGGAGGTGGCATCGAAGGCGTTAGCTTGAATGCGAGTGCTGGAGCAATTATCTTTCATACGAATTGGAAATTTTTCATTATTTTACGCTTCACGGAAAAATGTTTTATTGACGGTGAATAAATTATTCTATTTTTGGCGGTTTTTATAACTTCTCTTTAGCTTCAATACAATTTCAAAAAATGTCGAGGTTTTTATTGTATCAAATGCACACGGTCGAAGAGTAACGAGAATGTTGTGTGTGCTTTTTTCCATTTTATTGATCTCCAGCAGTGCATAGACCTTCTTTCTTGCATATTTAGATCGCGAACGTGACGAGATCGCGGTGAAACTGTTGAGAAACTTCACAATTGCAAAAAAACTAAGGGAAGGGTAGAAGGATCGAACAAATTATCTCATAATGCACAGTAATAACAACCGTGTTTTTGTGCGTATTGATACACCCTATACCTGAGGACGTAGTGTGCATGTACTGGTGTCATACGAGTAGGAAAGTTTTTTTCTGTGAATAACTCTCGAAGTGTCTGTATCAATACAAATAATAAATGTTCATACATTCATATTTTACTTTCTTTTACATAACACCCTTTTTATGCGTAATTCATTACTTTCATTTTGTCGCCATCGGTAACAGATAGACGACCAGGAGCATGATGCATCCTTGAAATCGAAATTTAAAAAACGACGACGCGCGAACCAACGCTAACGCTGGCAATCAATTATTAGAGAGTCTTTGCAGTAAACATCACACTATTTCCCCGACTGTGCTTTGCGCTTTTGTCTTTTCAAATATTAAAAAAAAACAAGATATGACAAAAATGCTTAGATTGCTTTTCATTTTATTTAATGTGAAATAAAGTATTATTCACAAACGCTCTTCAATATTTGGCTAAAGATAGCTAAGAGTTTTCGCTGTAGAATAGCGTACAAACTGTAAAGAGTACTTTTCGCACAAACCAATGAATTCTGTCATTATAAAAGGACGATCGAAAATGAATAACAGCTGTACCAAACCTATAGGTAAAACTGTAAATAAAGACCACGGCGTAGTCCGTGTAATAACTCGATGAAAAGTGTCGAATTTTTGTTTTTTTTGTCAGAGATTCACAGAGAGTACGTATTAAAATTTACGTCAGCAACTAATAATAACTGTTAAACTTTCAACAATAGATTATGTCGTATGAGATGTGGAAACAAAAAAAATTGCAATTGTAACGACTTTTGAAACTTTTCTCATACAGTCGTCTGTTCATCAATTCGTTATTCTATGAAAATACAACAAATTTAACCAGACAATAACGTAGCCCGTTCAACAACCCTATCGCAAAGTATCGTTGAAATGAATAATGGAGAACCAATTCGCAAGCCCACAGTTTACAATTTATTCCGAGAGCAACATAATAAAAAACCGCAAAACAATATGAAGTTCGTCATGCAATAAAACACAACTAATTGTCGAAGCTCGGAACTAATACATACGTATATAATTTTCACAAGCATTATATTCCCAACATTCAAGTTCAAATACCATTACAATATGTATGCATAGTTTCCCATGTACACAATTTGTTTTAACGAAATTGGCAAGATAAAATCCTGCGTTTGGCCGCAAACTTTACTCGTTATTATTAATCGAGTCTCGGCATTGAATGATTATATCTTCTCGTTCAACGAACCGGTAAAATGAATTAAAGGGGAAAAAGAGAAAAAACAGACATTGAAAGATCGTTGGTTGATTTGACCAAGTATGGTACACCTTGCCTGCGTTATTCGCTGTTGATTCTCGATGCGGATGTTGGTAGCAGTGGTGTGATGTCCCCAGCTAAATGATATAGCCGTGGTTCTTCTGAAATAATCTGCTAGTCCTTATAAATAGCAAGTTTTTTCTCATGAAATGAACGCTCGCACTTTTGCTCGACGAAATCATATTTATTTATTTTATTCAGAATAACGGAATGTTGGACTTTTTTTTTATCCTTCGTGTGTATATGTTTTGCATGATAGGGTTATTGTGTTATATACAGGGTGATCCAGTATAAGTTGCGAACGTTGGAATTGTCCATTGTGGACGATGTTCGGGATGAAACTATTTTTTTAGCATATTTCGAAGTTCTTAATAGTTTTTAATCAGGGAGCAACAGAATTTTGAAATTCTAGACACATCAAAGTCGCCACTGTAAATATGGCGGAGAAATGGTAGAGTCCAAATAAAATTTAAGGTTTTTCCTTCGAACCAAAGTTTGCTGTCACTTGTGCAATGAATTCCGCAACATGCAGTTCTTTCATTAAAAAAATATGTTTATCCGAACAGCATGTCTAAGCATAGATTATCTAAGAATTCGTGAAACGAATAAATCGTAGGGTGTAACGAAAAGCTCCAGCAATTTATCTAATTGAAAGACATTCGCTTTCGCGAATACTATTTGAACTCTGCTACTTTTTTATTATATTTTCGAATCGGAGCCTTGATAACCCGGTGATAAGGCGTCTTCGAACACGTATGACGCAGCGACTCTGATTGGCCCAGAATTCGGATATTCTCTTGCTTATCTAACACGTTAAACGCCCAGCGTATTATGTATATCTCGTTTGTTAGTAAAAATATATTTAATAAATGTATTCGTCATAATTGTATCACAAATAATATTACTATAAACTACCCCCAAAATCTTGTTTTGATTACACGAAGAAAAGTGTTACCCGCTTATGGTTAACGATGCGCCCGCGGACACATTGCCGTCACCGATGCGTGGGTGATGGGGCGTTCAACGTGTTAAAAGATGCTGGCCAAGTCGTCTTGTTTCCCATGTCATCCGGAAACTCCAGCTAGAAAGATCAGGATACCTGTGTTGAATCACCCTATACATAGAAACGAGTATACTCTAGTTGATATACGTACAATCAACAAACTATGGAAGTATATTTCGTGCTACCAGAAGTATACAGAAAGGCCGTTCGGAACTGTATATAACTCGTTATACATAAGGCACAAGAGTTCCTCGACCAACCGACGACTTTCGATCGGTTGTGTGCCACGCGAGGTCGCGTGCTACCACCGTCCCAAATGGCGTACAAGGAGCTTGCCTAGCAGACAAATAAACGAGGAATGAAGTAGACCCAAGCCCTCCGTCATATATGTAAAAATATACAGGATGTCCCAGAACTCGATGTTAATAATTTGAAGTTGGCTTGTGACAAAATTCCTAGTCGGAAAGTATTTTCGTATCGTTTCTTTACAACGAAACCTCGATATGTTATCAATTATTAAAGTTTGAGCCAATCGGACGCCCTCATTGCCCTCCCTCGCCTGGCTGCAGACGTCCAATTGGCCAAACCAATCGACGAGGCTTTGACGGTTTTAAAAGTTCGTATAAACGTCTGGACTAGCAATTTCATGCCCGATGCGCGCCCGGTTCTGGATCACTCTGTACATTCGTATGCTACAATAAGTATGCGGCTTTGATAATTGAAACATTGTGGAAGCAATATAGATTGTTGATACAAAGAAACGGTAATACAGCAACATTTTTTATCTAACATTTTTTGAAACTTTGTTAAATTTGATCTGTTCTCCTTGCTGTTGCAGGATCTACAAATCATTTACTATGGATTGTTAGGCCTGGAGGCTTTGCGTCCCTGCCGAGATTCCATTCTGCGAGGACTCTGTAAAGTCGTACGCTACGAGAGGCATTATGCGAATCACGTGCTGTATTAGTTAGTATCTAGAGACGCGGCAGCGTCTCGACGCCAAGTAAATGAAAAGAAATATTGTTTGAAATATATATATATATATATATATATATATATACAAATATATGTATATGTTATATAATATTACATTAGAGATAATTAAAAACGGACAAAGTAACAGACGAATTGACGATCAATGCTGCATGTTGTTTGTGAAACGTTCAATAGCAGATTTCGTTAAAACGCACGGGTTAAAGAAACTAGAAGTGATTCTACTCGTCTGTGGGAATTAGAGGTTGATAAAACAGGGCACTGTTTCTCTTCGGGTATCGATAAAACAAAAAATTTCTTTTATAACAATGAAATATATTAATGATACGCGCCAAATGTCTCAATCTTTTTTTCGTACACGATTAGTGACAAAAAACATCCGCAGCGTCCGGATGGCGCCACATGTCAGTGATTCATTGTCGGCAAAAGCAGGAGTTTTCTACAGTATTTCGCTACAGTGTTCGCTAATACCGCGGGTGATATTTTACCTTCGTTGCCACTTGAACGTTTCCATTCTTACCGACGGGGATATATTTTTTCAAACAAATTATAGCTCATTGTAGAAAAACCTAGCTCATAAACTTGGTTCGTTGATCCGACCGATTTGCACCACTTATGAGATATATTGTCGAAACTTTAACGAAACTTTTTTCTTTCTTTTGCCTATACAGCACTGGCGAACTTGCCAATAGTTGGTACATCTTGCTTTCCGGTTCCGTATTTATCGATGGCTCGATGTTTTTACCTCGTTCAAGGTAAGAAGCAGCGGTTAATAAATCACATCACAATTACCATCATTGTTATGGTAGTAATGATAATGATAGCATTAGTCAATTGTATACTAACATTTATTACATATCAGCTATATTATCATATAGAATTATATAGTTTATGCAATATAATTATTTACAGAATAACAAATTTCTGATTTACACAATCCATTATCATCATCATTATTATTATATTTGCAACATAGAAATGGGCAAATTATTAATCATTCCGATTTTTCCACCTCCCCTCTATCGTGTGCCTATACGTCACACGGAAATCCTCATTTATTCTGTAACCTCCATGCGCCCCGTGTATCATTTCGTGACATTGTTCACACAGGGAAATCAGTTTCAGTATCGCGATCATGAAACGAGGTCGTGTTTCTCACAAGTCTCATTCTGTTTTGTTACTTATGTATATAAAAAAAATGCACAGCCTGGAACTACGTAGATCCAGTAAAAATCAATACATCGAAACTTTGATAGTAATTATTAAATGAATAAACTTATCGAAGTATTTCTAAATACCGTGAGGAAAAAAACAACTCGCAACGCTATGTGAACTATGCAATGCATTTACTTTCAGATTATTCGGTATAAATACTAATAAAAGGTTTAAAAAAAGTTTCCATTAATACACGTTCGCTTTTGTACGAGCTTGAAATGGTTTTTATTCAATAGTTTAGAAGGTAACAAGTATCTATTTTTTTGTGATGTTGAAGTCGTCATCGCTCGAATGCAACGCATGTACGTTTTGGTAGCATATTATAGCAAATGTTTTCACAATATCGAAAATCATGATGCCTATAAAAGTGTAAAAAAAATGTAATGAGAATTGTGAAAAATTGATTGAAAGAATTGGGAAAATTCATATTTTCATTGAGTTCCAACGAAGCAAATTTCAACATAATCATTTTTTATAATTAATTCCATGTTATTCATTAAAAAATCGATAGAGTTTACACACGAATTTCAATATTTCGAGGAAAAATGTTTTCAGACAAAAAGGTTGTTTCCTGTTTATCTGCGAAATAACATACGCAAACTTTTTGATTTTGAACAAATGGTTAGTTTGACTGGAAATTATTCTCTCCGCAATATATTCTGTTTTGACAAACAGAATGACAATATTCTCGAGTATTATCCTCTCTTGGCTCCCATGTAAATATAAAACCGGCTTACGTTTTCCGTAGAACGGACATTGTGTGGATTATCGCGTGATGAGAGGAAAAAAAGTAATGATAATGCGATTTTCGTCGTTATACTCGGTCGGAGTACGACTTGTTGGGGGAAAGAGTTCGAATGCACGAAAGATGTGAAAGTGAATGTGAGAGAGAATTATATGTGCATTACGGCAGACAAAAAAACTATTTTTTCTTCTTAATACTGAGAAAAATTGAGGGCCTCGCAACTGAAGAAATGCCAATTCAAATACGAGGCCTTAATATTAACATTAAGGCCCCTCATTGCATTCCATTTAAACGTCATGGGAACATTCTGTACGTTGGAGCTTTATAAGTCGCTAACTGCAGAACTTGGGAAAAATGTTATGTCAAATATATATTCAGAATTTGATGCTCTACAAAAGAGATCTGTTGTGTTCCTGACTCTATAAAATTCTATAAAAGAGATCTCCTGTAAAACCCAGGCGACCTCTTTTATCAAATTTTCTAAAAACCGTTACAGATCTTTCCCTATACACAACGGTTAGCAACTGATAAAATTCCAAAGTAAAACAAATTTTCCTATCTTATTTAAATGGGCAACAAAAAACTGTGGAGAGGGACCTCCCGATATTAACATTGAGCGCTCAATGTTGAAATGGTATTTCTTGGAGTGCAAAGCAATCATTTTTTCAGTAGCTAGAAAAGAAAAAAAAATAGGCTTTTTTTCCTCTGTAATATGCATATGCATGTGTATGTAGCTTCAAACGCTGGTTCCCATGGTGGATAATTGCAGTGTGAAAAAAAATTTGTATCGTTCTCGTAAAAGGGGAAGGGGCATAATTATTAAAGAGAGACGGAGAAAGGGAGAAGAAGGGGAAAGGAACAAAGAGAGAGACAGAGCGAGCGAGAGGTAGAGAAAGAGAAGCAGGAGATGAGGTTAACATATGGGGGAGGAAAGCGCAGCTTCTAGTACAGGTTTGTTTGTCAACTGTACGTTGTCGACAGTCGTTCGAGAGTCGGTTTCCGATACACGTTTAACTTTATATTTCTGCAAAAATTTCAACACCATAACAAATTTCGCGATATCCTTCAATGTCATCATATTTACCTATTATTTTCGTTGAATAATTGTTAATACTCCTGTACGACAATAAAAAATGATAGAGTATTTATACAGGAAAGTTGCACGATTCAATGTTTCTTATTAAAAATATACTTATGAAAACGTTGAAAACATAAACTATATCACCTAAAATCAGTGGATAAAGAAATGTGTAAACTCGATACGATAAAAGGATAAAAAATCATCACCGCTCTATGAGAATCTATCTATCCAGGAATGAGATTAACGGAGGCTGAAATTGGACATTCCTTCACACGAAATTTTGTAACTTGACTCTGAGTTTTTTAAATTTTCATTTTAGGCATTCGCACATTCTTCAATAAAGAAGAAAAAGGATTGTATAGCTTGTAGTTTATTTAATCATTTTGATAAACGCCAGACGATCGAGAGTTATAATTTCAATTCGAAAAATGCTACAATTGATGAAAGAGAGTAGAGAAGGGGCTTAATGTACCGGTATGTACACGATTTCGTGATCACAAATTGTTCGTGCAGAGCTTTATTTACAGTGCACGACCGTCATAGGCGTACATACCGAAATAGTGCGATCAGTGACCCGTGAATAAAAGGAGCGAGCGCACTGGTGCATCTAGTGTGTATAACAGTCCACGTTATATATATACGTATGGGAAAAGCGCATCGAAAACGTACGACGGACGATAAAATTTTGGTTTTCTGGAGCAAAGGAAATTGAGATTTTCTTCATAAATGAATTCTTTCGTGAGTTGATGAGTTATCCCCTTTAATACAATTTTTGCATTCCCAAATAAAATGTAACACACGCGATATACATGTCTGAAATTTTTTTGAAAAAGCTTAACACACAAAATATGTATTATGGCGAATATTTGCATAAATGTTAAGTGGTACACCAAAATATCATGTTACGTAATGATAATAAAGATATGAAAACGTATTTAAGAACGGCAAATATTGCTGCATGTATACGGGGCATTTCACGCAAAATTGACGACCTTTGAACGCGAACCCTTGTGATTTTGCTAATGTTTTTTCGTTGTAAAACGACTCCCCCCCCCCCCTCTCCCACGGTTAACGTTCCTGCAAATTTCTTTAGCCAACCGAAAAAAGTGAAAATAAAAAAAAAGTGCTTTTAAAAACTGACTAATCGACTTTACAAATTTTATCGTTTTTTATCGTTTTTAAACGCGTTTTTCAGAAATAAATACACACAAAGTCACCGTACACAGTACACGTAATAAATATACATAGAAATAAATATTCAAAGTCATGTTCTATTAAATTTTTCAGTTTTTCAGAAAAAAACCGTTGATTTTTCAAAGTGTGTACTCTATTTTTCATTTTTTTAATATTTGTTTAAACTTTACTTTATTGTCAAGTTTGATGACACTATTTACTCTTCTTTCTACTTCTTTTATTAATTGAATATTTTTTTCATTATTTGTTGTCAATAAGAAATGAATAAAAAAAAAAATTAGCCTATGGGATCGGCGACGGCGACTTTTGCCGCACTTTGTAAAATTGACGGTTTTCTTTTTGAACAACGGAATTTCTCAGTACAATATTACTTGAAAATTTATTTTCGAAAATTAAATAATAAAACCTTTTGAACGGACAGTTTCTACGAAAGTTATGTGCGTTTTTTGTAATATTCATAACATTTTTCGGTTGAATGAAAAAAATACGAAAAAATTGCTCAACGAGTTTTGTGCGGGTGGTATAACATAATAATTTCAACAAAATTAAAAGACGTTGAGTTGAAAAGTGGTCGTTTTTGCGTGGAATGCCCCATATGTATTGATGCAACGTTTCATGTTTATTCATCATGTCGCGAAAATTGTTGAATGAGGTTTCTCGATGTTTTCAATTTTCTTTTTTTCATCAAACTGTTAATAAGATGAACGGTAAGGAATGTTAATAAATTTTTTGATTCTCACAACTTCATAAAAAAACATCACTTGGAACGTTTTTTCTTATGTGCATCTTTAAATGTATTCTTCGAAAAAGCGATGTGAAAGTGGAGATGAACACATTTGAAAACACACAATTTGAAAATATAAACATCCAAATTCATGTACTTTTCCTGAAGTTATGAGCACGCTTGACCAAGTTTATCGAAGTTTTCAAAATTTGATATCTCATCGACAGTTTGATAACAAAATTTGGCACAAATCGAGGAAATTTTTGTCACAGAATACTAAAAGGTAACGGAGTATCAGCGAATTCGGAAAGGTTAAATTTTCGCAGTAGGTTGATTGCCATGGAATCCTCCATACATGTATAAATAGTATTTTTTCAATATAACTTGAATGTAACTTGCAAATAAAATTCAACGTATAATATGTATATATCGTTAAGCAGCAAAAATTCGTTATGTATTTACAGATGCGAGAACAGATTCAAAGAAAAAATGTATCAATTTTCTTAATAATAATTTCGCGACATAAAACAATACGAGGGGTCTGTCGTGCATGGAGCGCGAACAGCGACGCCCCGTGAGAAAGGACCGAGGCAAAGATACGAAAGATATCTTGCTGAGCTCCTGCACTTACGCTTGAACTCTCGGTTTGTCGTGTTCTCTCGACGTTCCGTTCCACCATAAACATTTACGTATGGCTACGAAATAACGCAGAAATTATTCGATGAATACAAACAAGTTAACAAATATTTGTGAATCAGTGCTTTCAAATGCAAGTCAATATCGTATTGATGTATTTATTTATTTATTTATCCGTGAAAGTTCAGTCAATAGTATCAGTTACAGAATAATTATCTGTATGCATAATATCACATTTGGCTTTTATATAAATTTCACACCGCGAAATTACCCATGGGAAGCTGCGTCGAGTGGTCGAAAATGCTGTGAAAGAAATTACGTATAATCTAGATAGAAAAAGCGTTCACATCATTTTTTTTCTCAACTACATATTTATTCGAATCAACTTTTATAACGGTTATTTGCTTTTTCTTGCGATCGGCACAAGCGAAATTCTCGTGGAAAATGTGTTTTTCTTAAATTCTTTCGGTAACATAATTTTATCAATAATGGTGATAATGATAGCGGAATAAACAACGAGTAGATTTTTAGTACGCTGACCATAAAAGTGTAATTTTTTGTTTTCATGCTGAATTATTTTCTCGTGGAACGCAGAAAGGATCGGATTAATTTGTAAATTTCAAAAGTCAACTGAGGTTGTCAACGGTATCATATCGTTGGTTGTTATGATCGTCATTTAATTCATCAATATCCGAGAGTTTGGTGAAATGTGCATCGAGTGAACATTCAAAGGCAACGCGAGTGATCGTGAATTGACTACATCATCGCATAGTCATATACAGATCGGTATATCCATATATAACATATAAATACTGTAGACTTCGACTGTTGAGTGTCGTTTGGTGTCGGTGTGCGAGTGAACGAGAAGTTGAGTGAGCAAAGTCTCAGCGAAGTGACTGAAAACCAGGCAAACTGGATGCGACTGACGGCGCCTCGCCTCCCCTACCCCCGCCTGACATTACTGTCACTCAGGATGACCGGTGAGAGTTCATTTTGCCATTATTGACGTTTTTCTTTTCAATTTTATCGATGTCCCGGCAACAAAAAATAGTAATGAAATAGTAATGATGTACGAAATAATGATAATGGATCAACCGATCCGTAATAATCGTAATGATATGGCACTCGAATATAATTTATTAAAATTATATCGAACTCATTTGATAATTTTTCGTACAGAATTTGCCAAACAGTTAAGAAGGTTCATGCCTAACTTATGACTCGATAAATCTGCGGAACTTTTGCTCTTTTGATCGTCGAAAAAAAAATAGATAATTAATTGTATTTATTATTAATATTATGTGTAAGAATAAGTACATTTACAATATCTGCTTCGTGCGAACGTAAAATAAAGTCTTCCATCGTGTACGTCACCATTACTGGTTAAACCGAAAATGAAATTTTTGTATCTACTTTTGGGTGACTTGTAACGGTAACAAGGCTTTGAAAATACGTCGTCTGACTCTACTCTCATTCTATTTTTTGTACTCGTTTTTATTGACCTAAAGTGGGGAAAATCCATTCTAAATTTGCGAATAATAATATAGATACAATAAAGAAATAAAAGAGATAATTCCATTATATTACTATTATTTATTTGTAACTCCCGACTGCCCTACGGTCGGCTGATTTGAACGATTTCTTTCATCGCAATGTTTGAGGAAGTCAGGATTAATTACTTAACGAAATTCACTTAACGACACTGATTGTATAACTAAAAATGAGGGTTTCCGAGTTTGTATCGCTCACCGATAGGATATATACTTGTAATTATAAACATACTATCTAAAGCCCTGTTGAATATATCGCAATAAACAATAAAATATCGACGTAATGGCGCCATGGCTATGTTCACTACAATCATCTGCAACATACTTCCTAGCATTTCCTCAATATTGCACGAATGAGTTCGGAAAATAGTTCCGAACAAAATCCTTTTTTTCGTTCATTCAATATAGTTTCAAAATAATAAAAAATAAAATTCTTTTAATTATTAGTTTTCTTTCATATTCATAGCAATGTTCTCAAAAAAAAATAACGTCAATAGTTTGTTTGTAATATAACACATGTTTTTTTTCGAAATTGAAAATATAGAATTTTTGTCTACCACACAAGATCGACTTTAATGGTAAAAAAATGATTACCTTTCAATCTTTCTCTATCAAAAAATGGAAAAAAATCATTATTCTCATTTTACGTTATTCATCCTTATTCGTATTTTATTTGTGATTTTTATACACTACTACACAACAAAATGTTTGTGTCGGCAAGGTTAAAAAGCGCGAAATAAAACAAAAATTTGAAACATTTAAAAAACTCTCGAGTGAAAAGCAGTTTTCGGAAAGAATATTTAAAAAGATTGAAATAATTCTTGGAATCTTGATTTGTTTATCGTACTCCCTCAAAAGTAAATTGTTTTATAATAATGATTTATTAAGAAGATAAGAATGAAAAAAGCCAAAACATCCGAGTTCAGCTTAAGTCAGGAGATGTCTTCATACTCGTTAATTACACTTGATTTATTTGCGTTAATTGTTAATTGCGAACTCGGATGATTTGGTTTATTTTATTCTTATCTTTCGACTAGTGAAGCTGGGAACTTTTACGCATACCGATAACAGTTAGAGCTGGGATAAAGATCAGACTTTTTCCACATCTCGCACGTAAGCGAAGTAATACATACGAATACATACACGTAATACATATCCATGTACATATGTACATATATTTTTAATTCAGTCGTGATATAACGTCATATCCCAATAGCAACAATGCACTCAAAGCCTCACACACAAACAAAGGCAAAAACAATTACATATTTTTTCATCTCATTCCGTTGTACATTATGCCATCTCACAATGGTATAGTTGGAACATATTATCCCTGAAAACAAAAGAAGACAAAGATAGAGCGAGAGAGAGAGAGATAGTGTAGAAGTTTTGTATAATTAAATTTTCGCAGAACTCTGTATGAACTATAATTTACATACTTTAAAATTTCTTTAAATTACTTGGCGTCGAGACGCTACCGCTTCTAGATACGCTGGTAAATATACTTTTGCCAATTCCATGTACAGTCATTAGATTGTTATTAATTTGTCATTTGAAAAACCCCGTATACCGTGCTCATTTCAACGGTTACCTTGGGGAAAAATAAATATGCACGTGCTGCTTCATATTATTACGTAAACGAATGTAGACCGGAAGTACGGTGCACATTTATCGAGAGTGCTGAGGGATATTTTTACTCACACATTTTTACAGTTGAAAAGAATTGCACAAAAATTGAACGATCAAGAAAATTATGTTCGTTCTACGACTATTTTTTCTGCATCACAGCTTTTGTCAAAAATCGAAGAAAAATTTTGAAAATGTTCTTGATTATTTAATTATTGTGTGTACTATATGGAAAAATTATATTAATATAATGCTTACTTTCCACGTTCCAATGATGCAAGCATTGACATTCTAAATATGAGTTTATGATAATTAAAATGAGTGATTTTAAAGAAAATACAAATTAATAAAAAAAAACCAGAATTCTTCTCAATTGGCTGAAAATGATTCGAGATTTTTCATGTACATGTATAACACGTGCATTATGATTTTGTCTTGGGGGATAAGCCGATTTCGTACAACTAACGGCAGAACATAAAAGCTAGAAACAAACGTTTCACCTGTAAGTTGGCAAAGAGCCAACGCTCGGTGAGGCCAAACTATCATTTTATTTAATGTTCCTGCATACCAAAGCCGTTTCAAATGACGGTATGGAACCTTACTGCACTTAGAAAGGCCGTTGCTAGGCTGGAAAATTCCTTTCTTCTCCGCTGTTATCTAGAGGAGCGACAGCGTCTTGACGCCAAGTAATTTAAAAAAATTGTTTAAATTTTGAATCTGCCGCGGACATAACTATACGCCAACATAGAGATAGTCTGCTCATTATTGAATTTTAATTCGTCGTATCGACGAAACGAAACCCTATCGAAAATGTAATGACATTTTACCGCTGTAATGTGATTTTTTTCTTTTAATTGAGTTCGATGCAAATTCATTCAGCATTCATTTCGACGGCGTGATCGAAACGAAACCATGTTTCCTAACTCAGTCGCACGAACCGGATGAAGTTGATTCATACGTAAGTCCTGGCTTCTCTCTGAAGACGCGGCAGCGTCTCGATGCCAGGTACTTTAAAAAAATTTTGAAGTATAAAATTACGCATGTCTTATACATCTTACGCACAGGATCCCCCCCCCCTTTTGTAACAAAAGTTTTGTGATCCATTCACGTGTCTTACTATCAAAGACGAAGAAAACGAAAAGTCGAAGAGAAAGATGAAAACAAAGATATAGATGATGACAAGGATAAAAATGATGATGAAGAGAAAGATGAAAATGAAAACCGCAGGAGCGGCATAATAAATCATTAACTCTGGACCATAAGTACTGATTTCATAATGAAGTCTCGTAATAGTCTTTAAGATGGAATCCATACATGAAGTTTGTATCGGATGTGGAACGCGACACGAAAGAACGCTTAAATTTCTTTACCATCCCTATATCGCGACATTTCCAATCACTTGTTATACTTGTTATTTGTCACCAATGAAGATAACTCAGAAATTGAAGTTAATTTTTTTTCGAGGTTAACCAATGTAATGGTGCCGTACACGATGTAAGATATTTGGCAACGCTGAAAGGATCAACTGATTATAAAAGATGGTTTTTTTGACAGGTTCAATAATGTTTCATAAAAGATTTTTCAGTTATTTTTTTTCAATATAATTTATAAGAAAAGTATATTATTCAAATAAGGAAAAGCATCAACATTTTTACATCGTTACATGTAGGACATCGTTCATAGCCACACTGACACACGAAATGCTGAATGGAAGAACGGTGTTGCCATATTTTACTTCACACTTTTACTACCTAAGTATTTTAAGAATATTGATTTTTTTCATTCTCTGTAGTCATGAAGTTATCTAAACGAATATAGTACACATAATTTCAATAATAAAAATAAAATTGGTTTTCAAATTGGTTTTGACAATCAAAGTTATTTCATTGAGTCATAAGTTACGCGTGAACCTTTTTAAAACAGACCTACAAAAACTGCAAAATGAGATTTTGCCGCGCGGGATCGATTATACATCGAGAGATTGATCGATTTTGTAAGCAATTCTGTTACACCGGGTCATCGCCATTCTACGTGTCTATACTTTTTTTAACCTCGGTCTCGGTAACGTTTTTTCCATCAAATAAATAGTAAATCACTCCTTACGAAGATTTCATTTTCTATATTGATGCAGCTTCGTTCATTATCCATATCAAACCGGTGTCGTCCTCGCGCAATATGGCTATGGATCTTTTAATTTTCTCTCTCAAATATTCCTCGTTGCCGGCGACAAAGTAAATTATCGATTTCCTATCGGTAATGTGAGAAGCCGAGCGTACTTTATATGGATGAGTCGCGGCCTCGCCGAAGTTGTGTATAGGCATTGCCAGTATGGCTGAGGCGAACCTGTCGTTGGTCGCAAATCCTCGCGCGAACGTTGACGGTTGGGAAGAAAATGAGAGAATACTTTTTTTTTTATAGACTATGGAAAAATCTTCGAAGCTTGCAAAATAACATATCGATAATTTTTTTGGTAAAGATAAATCTTCCTCTTATACCGAGGTTCTCGTGTTTTTGCTCGTCAGAAATATCAGTGAATTGTCCATATTTTTTGCATAACACTGATTTCCCAATTGTAAGAGTGAAACCCATATAGTTTTCATAAAATTTTGCATGTAAATTTCAGCAACTAAATATTTTGAATCGTCTGGATAATATGATTTTTTATTATAAGGAATAGGGCTAATTTAACTTGTGAGACAAAAAAAATCTCTTCTGCTTTGACCAAATCTCTATACATCTGTCTATATATCGCGTCCCTAATGCTAAAATGACGTATCGAAGACTATACGCTCTTTTGGTTCTTCAGAGTTGAAAAGGTTTATACATTTTTTCTTGGAGATTGATTATTGAAGCTATTCCAGACTGAAATAAGCAAATAACAATTAAGTCCACAAGGGGGTACCAATGTCTTTTATTCCATGAATCCTGGCGTTTTGAACAATTCTGAGTCGAGTGGCAAAAAAATTGATACCCCTTTTGATTTTAGGAACGCGATGTACTCGGTATTTAGTAAAACGTAAAAAATGAAGAAAATACTTTTCGAAGAAAGCTACTATTTTCATTATTTGGTGTACATTTTTTACTTTTTAAAGTTTTAAGTGTGGATTTTACTTCTTTTTGTCGGAAACCAACAAATTTAATCATATAAGACAAAAAAAACTTAAAAAAGTGTCTTCAAGCGTTAAGACTTTGACATCCGAAAAGGTTAAAGGACTTTGACATTCAGCACTGACGTTTTGATTTTTCCGTGATTCGGCTACTTCGCGACATGACGAATGTGATATATATATTATTTTGAAATTTAGCAGAGAAAAGATCAGCTAAAAATTATGAGTTTGCACATATCAGCTGACGAAATCGTGCTTCAACTAGGTCCAATGGAAATGAATCGGTAAAATATAATTAAATTTTCGATTAGGGGAATGGTTCCTGAAATATACATGATTTAAATTCTTGTTTGACAGCTGGAAGCCCATTTTCCTGTGAATATCCGTGGCAGATCTCTGACGTCAGGTCATACATTTTTTTTTAATTAATCGGTGTCGAGACGCTGTCGCGTCTCTAGATATGCAATCAAGTTCAAAAATGGCCAATACATCTCTATTTTACTATATAGTTATCCGCAGCCAAATTTTAAAATTCAAACAAATTTCTTTTGCATTACTTGGTGTTGAAACGCTGCCGTGTCTCTAGATAACATTCATATCATCAATGGGATCAACGAGAATTTTTTGCTCATATAAACAGAAAGAACTTGAAAAGCTCAAGTTTTTTTCTTCCTTTCTCGTTACCTTCTGATTCGGTTGATCCTTGATTGAAACCGGAGAATAAAAATTGTACTGGTGTATAAAAAGCTTTTATCGTCGATTCATCTCTACATACCTTTATTTTAAAGTTCGCTCGTTACCTCGTCCACGTAATGACACCTACGACAAAGACACTTTTAACGTATGGATTTCACCTGCACGATTTTATAAATACGCAGACACAGGAAATTTATGGAAGGCATCAGCGAGTCAGAGGGAGCGAGAGGGAGACCTTTCTATTCTTTCAGATCTGTGTCGTTTGGCTTTATAACAGACCTTTCTGCAGTTTCGTACAGCGAACACCGGAAGGTATATTAATAAAAAATGGCTTTCTACTGCCTGACGAAATGGTACATCGACGTTCGATATCGAACGTTTATTCATACAATCTTGTACTTATATATAGAAACACACAAGTCGAAATATATATACAGGAATAATCTCTGCGATACTTGACGTTTCCTTGAAACCAAATTGCATTTTAAGACATTCGCATTCTCCTCGTTTTCTGAATTGTAATAGAACGCTTCGATGTCAATTGTCTGGATGATGATGTATAATTTCGAAAGGAAATTCAAAGTTCACATCGTTGGAACACAATCATTTTCACAATTCATGTCGTTTTACAATTATTTTTCGATTTTTAAATTTATTTTCAACATTCAATTGTTTTTATATGTTTTGCGTGACGTGGATTCTCCATTGAAAATATATAGAAGTTATCTACATATTTTCTCATACGGCATGTGTTTATTCCTTCGTCTGAACCCAAGTAAACATTTTTGGTCTCGGAGCAGTCTCGGAGCGGTCACCACGGACTCTATGAGGTATCAGAGTGATCGCTCAGGTCTCCGAAAAATTTGCTGGCTACCAAGCACGTCTCGGAGCGATTTCCGAGCGGGTGACCGCCCCGATACCTGGGTCTCTATCCAGTCTCTGGTCGGGAGACCGCTCCGAAACTTGGTTGCATTAGCAGCGAGCTGTTCATGTCTTGGCCGTAGCGCGGCGTATAGTCACGATCTTGCTCACAAGCGACCACGGGCCACGGAGACGATATACATGAGCAACGGTGACTGTTGTCCTCAAATTTAGGACAATTTTTCAATACTTGATTCGATTCTGATACTCTGGCCCCTACTTCTAACGATGTCTCAAATAGAAGGTGTGGGTCTTTTGCTCATGCCTCTCCTACAAACACATACGTCTCTCTAACATCGACATATATATACGTCTCTCTAATGGAGATTTTTAGCGAATCAGGGAGAAATTTTTCATCTCGGGTGACCTCAGGGAGACCTCAGGGAGACCCCGAGGGATACCACCGTGGAAGTATCGATCGGTCTCTATCAGGTAGCCATCAGGTCTCCAAGTGTTTCACTAGGGCTACCGAAAGGAGATCGCTCAGTAACCGCTCTGAGACCTTTCAGAAAGCCCTCTGATACTTTAGCGAGAGTCTCGAAAGAATCTCGCAACGATCTCGGAGTGGTCGCCCCGACAGACTGCTCCGAGACCAAAATTTTTTTTCATCATACTTTCATTGTTCTTCAAATTTTTGTACAAATTTTGAAACAAGTGTATGCCAATTCGTAATAATTGATGAATGCAATTCATATGAAGAGCTATTTTTCAAATATCTTCCGATTCATCTCTTGTTCAAACAAAATTTTGTTAATGCTTTAATATGTTTTATTATTTTTAAACGAGAATACAGCTAACCTGCTATTTCATGCGTCAAGACTCTTCAGAATTTTCAGTTCTTCCATTCATGTACGTTGCAATTTTTGAGACTTTTATAATGAATGCATTATGTTTGCAAAAATAATGCATATACAACTCAATATTGATTTATAGCTGCACGAATAGATGGACATTCGTAAAACCGATATCGGACTAGCCAATGATGAAAGAGTGATAGGGTGTGTGACGTCAAGTCGATCAGCCATGCTAAAGGAATGCATCTCCTCTCCAGTATGGGTAATAATCCCCATCGCTAATTATACATTTACGTTAAATTTTTAATGATGCGATCCGTAGACACCGGATTGAGATCGATTGATAAATTAAAATATCCATATATTCGAAAAGCATTTATTATGATAAATTTTTTCAGATTATAGTTTCCGGCTTTGTTCAATGAATAAGTACTTGTCTTTCTTGCTGTGTGTGGAAAAGAATAGAATTAGAATACAGGAGAAAAACTGTAATATTATTTATTCTCTGTATCCCAAATTGTTGGTATTTCTCCACAATACGAAGTTGATAAATATCCTTTCTCGTTTATGGAGTACTGACCAATTTTTTAATGTCGACTCGCTTATTCATTTTTTTTTGTATTCATATTCTACAATGGAAATGCCCAACATGGAAAGTTTATTCTGTTTGTGTAAGTTGAAAATAGACATCATTAAACAATATTGAACTTTACGTAGATCTCACTTATCCACATAGTGAAATTTTTCATCTTCTGTACTACATTACATTGATGCGAATGTTTGTATAATTAGAAAATATTTGACATACAGAAATAGCAAAACATAAACACTAAATTGTTTTGAAAAAGAAATTTAACAAGTAAATTGTAATTAATCATACTGTCATTGTGTACCAGAAATGTACTCAGTGTGTTCATGAATCTTCCGATTGAATAATAAAATCAAATAGGTTGCTCTAATTCTCTATTCCTAGCGATATAAGATGCCGATGTATTATTACTTATTCATCGTGCTAAAACTTTTGTAATTAAATTCGTAACACTCCCCCAGGTGCTCCATAACAGAAAACCTGTTGCGAGTTTCGCAAATTTTATTATATAATAGTATCCTACATAACAATAATAAAACATGGGGCTATCGAGGTGCATTTCGTGTCCCCTTCTGACATTTAATCGAACACGGTTGTATCGAGTACTAAATTATGGACTGTGAATGGGCATGATCTAAAAGTGTTAGTATGTGATTGACGTCATCTTCAATTTTTATATAGATGGTCATATATGGCTCATAGATGGTATATGGTATAACCTATACTGTTTTTTTATATAGCCCTAACATCTCAGTTATGATTATACTCGGGAAATAATTTGTTGATACCGATTAAGGAGATTCTGGGCGCACAATCGCAGCAAAAATTATAGTAGGACCTTTGGTGGCCGTTTTATAGAAACATAAAAAATGAATCATATTTAAGGTATTAAGCACATTCAAAATAATACCAATAACAAATCTGATATGTGCGCAGTTCATGGTCTGGTAAATCTATTTTTGTTTGTTATCTTCTGTAAATTCAAAATTAAGGTCATTACATTGGCAGAAAAACCTGAAGTTCAGTACATTGCCTCGAAGATACATATTTTTCTTTGAGAATATTTCCATTCGCATAAATCAGACGATTTATAAATTGTCTTGGACAATTTTTTGATAAACATTTATTTTCTTGTCGAAAAAAATCAAGAACATCACGTCTTTTCGCCAGCTGCAAGTGTATGTAAGGCCTTAATGTTTATTGTCAACTGTGCTTTGTATCGATCCATAAGGATGAATTCACAGGAGAAAAAAATCCACTCGTTTTTTTTCAGAGTAAAAGTCCTTTCAGGACTCTACACATATGTAAAGCATTAATTTGTCGCGCTTAAAGTGTTTCATATTCAAAGCTGCAAAATTGTTCTCGTTCGGCGGATTTGCATCATTGGGTTCGATATAGGGAAGGAGCGAAGCAAACAATATTCTCATGATCAGAGATCGATAATGTTGAAACAAATGACATGGGATAAATGCAATGCGCTTGAGACTTTTCTTTTTTTAACAAAAAAACGAGCGACAGAAAAAGAAAGCAAGAATTATCCGCATTGCGGAAAAGATGCGTTGCCAAAATAATGCAATGCAGTGAAAAAAGTATCACGCGTCCTTGGCAAATGAATTACAATTTTTTTGTTCGATATACTATAGTGTGCCCTGTATTTAAACACGTATATTAAATACAAGTTTCTCATGCAGTTTGAGCATTTTATATCGTTTCAAGGTTTGGAAGATTGTGGTCAATAAAACAACATGTCATCTTTTTGAAGATTATTACTATGTACTTTCGCGCAGAAGAAAGGATCAGTGTAATTTTCAGACCGTTCAGGCAACTCATCACCAATGAAAAATAATCTCATAAAATGTTGAAACTCGTAGGATATTGTAGGAAAACGCATAAATTTGCGCTAATTTTGGATTTCTTACACTTTTTTCCATTGAAATAAATAAATTATTGTAACAATTATCTAGACCAAACATGGCAACCTGGCACGGACTAAATTATCTAGCAGTTTCTAGTCGAAACAAGAGTAAATACGACCGTGTCAAATAAAAAAACTAGCACAGATGCTGGAATGTACCTTCTTTGCGACAAATATAAGATGAAATTTCCCGTAAATATCGAAAAATGGAGAAAAGAAACGCGAATTCAGATGATTAAGCTTGACGACTTCTTTGTTGGATGCCTTCAAGGCATCGCGCACAGAAAGAATATTTATTTCTTGCTTGGAAATTAATTTTTTCATTCGACACTGTTTTATGTATATGGCCCAAAATACAACACAATACCCTCGAGTCGCGAAGACGCGTGGTAGTAAAAGCTTGGCTTTCATGTCTCATGTATTATGGCATTCAAGACTAGTACGATCGATCGTTTCAACGCCCGAGTCCTTGCCGTCTAGCCCTTAAGTCTTTTTACATCGACTATGTATGTAGATGCAAGTATACAATGCGTCTTCATTGTTCCTTTGAAAAGCTTGCACTTATTTCACTATTCTTCTCTTTACTCTGTCATACCACTTTTCCCCATTTCCAAACAAGTTTCCCGGGAATGACAAAAAAGAGGACATCAACAATAACCGTGTTTTCGCAATTTGTCATCTTTGGTATATCTCGAAACGCGGCAGCCTCTCCACGCCAATAAGTGATTAAAATAGGAATTTTTCTTATGACGCGACGTCAAAGCCCTTTTGCGCCTTACTGTTCAGGAAAATGGGTGTTCAGCAGTCGAACGACAACTTGAATTAAGGCATCTTCTCACTTTAAGCGCCTCAAAAATAGGCTGTTTTTGCGATTTTTTTTCGAGAATTTTTGCTTAAAATTATGGGATAAAACGGATCCTATGTAATAAACACATCTTTCAAGTACATGAAAAAATTTTTTTTTTATTTTTTTAAACAATTATTATAATACATCAGTAGCATCGAAAAACCCGTGTAAAAATGTTATGGTCGTGGCTTGTTGATGGTATCTCCGAGACGGGTCGTCTGAAACAAAAAAATAAAACTGTTTTAGATTCAGTATGTCAGTGGCTACAGCGCATATCATCAGTTTTTTTATATTCGCGAAAATAACAAAATGGCGCACGTTTTTCGAAAAAGTAAAAAAAAACCACGATTTTTTTGCAGTTTTTTGTAAAAAAAAAATTCTTAAAATCAAAATTTCAAAAATCTGATGATATGCGCTATAGCCATAACTATGAAGCATATGTCATTCAAATTTCATGACAATCGGCCGGATAGTTTCCGAAATTTCATCAACAAAGCACCGAAAAACCTTGTTTTGAGATAACTGCGTTTAAAGTTTTGGTTGCAGAAAAATCATGAAAAAACCTTACCTCGGGTTAATCAGCGATGCCTGCTCCATACAATGGACCTTCCGATTCTTCGTAGAAGGTGTGTTCGTCCAAAATAGCTTCCCTTCGTCTCGACCTAGTCTCTTTTGAAGCGTTAGAGCTGCGGCGGTTCCCTACGCGTACGCGATCACTGTCGCGTTTCTCGGCGTATTGAACGGCGATAGGGCCTAGTTTGACACCCATCACCTCCAAAATTTTTAAAACAGGTTGTAGCCCTTCGTTATAAATGCATGCCGCTGTTTGGCAAGCAATTTCCACGGTTTTTCTTCCCGTAAAAACGTGTTTCGGCGCCATTGCCCAGACACAGCTGTTGAAACACTCGTTGTTATTTTGGGTATTTCCTCCGAGGCATCGTTCCAGTAACTCGTCCTTCGTCAGTTCTTCATAGATCGGTTTCAAAACCTCTTGAACATCATCAGCTAGAGCAGGAGGATGTTTAAAAGTTTCTATCTGATTGTTTTTCACTGCTTTCTTGTACTTGCACCATGAGTCTGAACAATACGTATGCTGTGGGTTGCTGTCGGTTGAAATTTTATGATAGTATCCTGCCCAGATCTCCCTGCGCATATCTTCGACAGAATTCAGGTTTCTTCGAATTGCCAATGAGTAATTTGTTGATAATTCTGTCATCAATTTTATTGTTAAATCTTGGGTTTTTACGACCAGTTTAGCATCGTTGCCGAGTGATTTTCTTTTGAAAAATGCACGTGTTAAGGTCTTATTACATGAGTATAGACCCGAAAACAGAATATACCTAAGCAAGGGGTACTACATTAACAAAAGAACACGGCTATTCAATTGTATAGAGTCAGATATACAGGGACCGGCCGAGCGGCGTGAAAGGGATCGCCGGGTACTCTCAGGTAGTCACCTAACGGTCGCCAAAAAATGTAGTTAGACTCGTCCGATCTTTATGAAATTTCGAGATGACATTTTTGAAGATATGTACTTTCAAAATTAAAAAAAAAAAAAATCGATTTTTTTAAATTTCCAAAGTGAGAAGACGCCTTAACATTTACAACTAAGTTTGGCCAACAATCAAAATTCTTATATAAAAAAAAATATTTTTTATAGCAAAAAATTTGAACAAAAAGTGAATGCCACCTCTATTTTATTACTATGAAATGAAATTAGTATGAAAAATAATAGTTAGATTATACAAGAAAATGGAAATTGCTGAAATCGCAGCGACTCATCATCAAATCGGAGATTGACCATTGTTTGAACTGCGAATTGTATTCTAATTGTGATTCTGATCTCGTTGACCTGTTGTCATGGATGCACAGGTTATCATGAAAGGAATTATTCAGTAAATGGTGTCTATTGTGATGGCAAGTAATAAACAAATTAAAGATGTGTATTATGGGCAACTAACAAGTTAACATACAGTTTGATAAAAAAATAGAAGAATGACGGAATAGTGGGTCAACAGAAATAACATGTCGCGATGTCGAATGTATTATATTAACGGAGCCGACTGAGTAGACAATTTCGAAGTTTATAGCGGCACGGGGATTTTGTCTGCAGTGGACGAATTGCATAACTCATTTAGCATTACATACTAAATCGGTCTAATTCGTGGCCGGTCTATTACACCGCTAGAGCGGTCAAGTACGACATTCTCTGATAGTTGAGAAACCATGCGAGCAAATTTAAAGGAGTCAACACATGATACTCAAGCGGTATCATTATGTAGCATGGAATTATAATTAAGAGCTTTCCCATGTTAAAATCGTAGTGAGATTTTTTCCGATCATTTTTTATTCCATAAGTTCAGTTTTATTTCTACTAAAAGTAGCTCGAAAGTATTTGAGCCCAGTAAAAATATATAAGGTTCAATTCCTTAAAGTTTTTCTTTTTTAAGGTAGCATTTCCATATTCATGTATATGTAAGTGAAAAACTGTGAGACTCTTCCAACGTCGCTAGGAACGTAAATCTTTTTCAATATACAACTCTAAATTTCGCGGCCTGATAGTAAAAAAAGCACCGAGAAAAATGTACATGTCACGTTTGACAAATTTGCTATGCGTCGTCGCTAACGTCATGGTACTTTCTCAAGTCCTACAAGTAAAATGGCTGTCTATAGTTTCTGAAACTCTGTCTACTTCCGAGCACGGAATTTCAGAAACTTCTAACTTGCCAATTAATTACAGCTAATTTAGTGTCAGGCCGAGTATGTGGTAAAGGATTCTATGTAATTGATGTTTTAATATTGACGATGTTTTGAGAATTTTGCGAAAAACTACACACATCTATTAGGGTGGCTATAAAAATCGAAATTTTCTTCACCCTCAATAATGCGAAATGCCTTGCAAGATATTTTCGTTGCTCTTTATATCTAACTTTTTTAAATGAAACCCTCAATGAATCTGTCGTGTAGGGCATTCAATTCTTAAAATTTCTCCTCGATTTAGACTCGTTTCCAAGCTAAGGCTGAATATATGTTCAAATTGTTATGAAGTTTTACGTTAAGGGTAAAATAAATCATCGCAACTATTGTAAATGGGTATTTCAATAATTTCATAAAAAATAAAAGCTTTCGAATGTCTTAATTTGCAAAAAAAAATATTAATAAATTGTGCACTGAAACCTTTTTGTAGATAGTTGTATCCTGAATAAAATTGCCATCAAAATTATGTACCCCAATCACCTATTAAGTGATTAACGCAATAAACATAGTATTTCGTGCGAAAAACAACAAATTACCTTCCGCATGAAGTTGCCGCATGAGCAGACAACTTGTATGGTGCAACTTTGCATCTGTACGAGTGCAGCGTTGCAACAAAAGCCGAGGGGAATTGAGCGGAAAATCCAACTTATCAGGCAAGAGTTACAGAATGGATTTTGCTTCGATTATATAGAAAAGCGTTGCTTACATACGCCTTTGTTTCTGGGAAATCATCAGGTCCCGTTAAATAAAATAAAACATAGTTCAGAACAATTGCTTCATTATCTACGAGTGTTTTAAAACTCACAATCCATAATAACCATTTCATAATAAATTAAAAGTTCTCTTATACCTTATTTTTATTTTGTTATACTATATATTTTTTTTTCTTCAACATTCTGATCATCGCCACCTACCCATTTTCAATTTCACATACTCTATATACGAATAAAATGCTCTGAGTTTGTTTTACCTCGTGCTTCTAAAAGGTGAGGGATAGGAGAAGAGCATACTGTTGGTGTATAATAAGTGACGTGACGTGTTACAAAGTTACGCTGTCCCTTCACCTTTTGTAGATCAAAGGAGTATGCAGCAATGTGCGTTTCTTTGCAAACCCTTGTAGCGCTCGAGTGTATGGTTAGACATAATATAAGTGTGAATATATACCTATATCGTATTTTGTCTATAATAGCTTTATCACCTTTTTAAGAGCGGCATATCGACTATGGCTAGTGTATCCACAAGAAAGAAAAAGAGCGAGTACGTGAAACGTGTTGGAAAACTTGTCCTACATTTTCCAGTTGAAAATCGTGCTATTTCGAAGCATCAATATCGTTCAAGGTTTCTGTATACTTTTTCCTTATCGGCAAGTATCTTTTGGATTTTAGCCAACCGGCACGCACATTTACTACATATGTTTGAAGAAGAATCATCTGTCTGATTATCTTTATATTTTTTAATTATTTTTGAGATGATTATTATCAATACGTCGGAACCCTTATTACATTTGGCAATTTTTTTCCATTATATTCTTCCATCATCATCAAGAAAAAACATTATTTTATGGTAACCAAACTATTTTTAGCCTTTGCTTGGCACACTAGAGTGCAGAACACCACAGGCTTAAATTTTCAAACTTTTGAGTATTCCTAATTTCCTTAATTGAAAAAATGGGCCCTATAGCGTCTTCTGTTATTAGTTACCATTACAATACCTCTACTCTTTCCAGCTAATAGTATCACTCTGAGGGAATAATAAGTTTTTATCTCGCAGGCATCCAAAGTTAAGTCATCAGGACCGCAGAACTGTGTCACCCAAGGGTTAAGCTAGGTTCTTCGGAGAGCTTTTTTCGATAGTTTCGAAAAAAGGTCAACAGGCCACTGTTCCTGTTCTTAAAATTTCTCAAACTCTGAAAAAATCGCAAAGCCCCATTTTTTTCAAGCTCCCAGAGTTCGAGAAAGCTAAAAACATTTAAGATAATTGAGAAAAAACGAAAATGCAATTTCCAAAATACGGGATTTTACTGAAAGACGCAAGTTAAGGCGAGTTAAGTATAATACCCGCTCGCCCATCGAAATTTAGAAAAATTCTCAGGCAAAATCTGTAAATCGAATCGGCTTGAAATTTGTTCCGAGTATTTAAAGACATAGCACAGAGGGACTGACTATTTTAAAATTCCGAAATATTGCTACAAAAATTTTTTGCAGTAAAAAAAAGTTCAAAATTTCTAAATTCTAAAATCGTCGGTTCCTCATGTCCATGTCCATGTGCCATGTATGTCACTCACTCAGTCACTATACTTACAACAAATTTCAAATCGATCCGATTTACATATTTTCCCTGAGAATCCTTCTAAATTTCGATGGGCGGGTATCACACGCCTTAAGGGAACCGTATGGTCTAGAGCACGAAAATTTCACCTATTTTCACGATTTTTTTTTTGCCATAAAAAATTAAAAAATCGATGTTTTAACTTTTCGGGTTTATTACTACCTTTATTAAGTATACAAAAAATTTTTTTTTTAATTTTAAAAACAGTGTTTATTATCATATAATTGGCATTGAAGACGACCCTCTCGAAAAATCCGACCCGGACGGTGAAGATCGATCCGAGACTTCTACTCATCTGAAACACAAAATTCAAGAAGATTCTTAATCAGAAAGAGTGCAGTTATGGTCGGGGCTGGAACAAATCGAAAAAATTAAAAATTGACAAAATGGCGCGCTTTTGAAAAAAAAATTCGTAAAATCGGGTTTTTTTCACTAGTTTTTTAGTATAAACAATAAGAAATGATTTAAATAAAATTATGATTGCAGCCCCGACGATAGCCATACATGTTGTGAACAACATATCCAAATTTCAAGTGATTCGGTTGAATAGTTTTTTTGTTTTCACCTGCGCGGTGCCGAAAAAAGTCGTTTCGAGATAAATGAGTTTAAAGTTTGAGGTACAGATATTTTCAAAAATTGAGCAAATTTTGAATACTTACAGTTAATCCGCGATTCCGGCACCATATAGGATTCCTTCGGAACGTTCATAATTCAAGATTTCCTCACTCCTTTCATTTCTTCGAGCTGTCCGAGCCTCTTTGGAGTTGTCCGTGCTCCTACGGTTGGCGCTCGATACTCGCAGCTCGTCTCGGTTTTGCGCTAGTTGCTCCGCTTGTGGCCCGATTGTTATGCCCATGGTCTCCATTATTTTCAATAGGGATGCGAATCCTTCATTGAATATGCAAGCGGAAATGTGAGTGGCAATATCAATGATTTTTTTTCCGGCAAACAGATGTTTCGGCGCAAGGTGCCACACGCAAGCATTGAAACTTTCGTATAAGGCTTTGAACGTTTTCGTGTCGCCGTCTCCGATATAGTTCGCGTATTTTACGTTGTACAACTCTTCCGATCTCTTGAACATTTCCACGATGCCGTCTACCTCCATTTTGCCAGCACTTCCGGTATGATTTGCGTCACAGTGATCTTCATGCTCTCGATACCACGCTTCATATTCAATCGTATCCTCTTGGCCTTTCCATTGAGAGCAGGCTTGACATATACTGCATTTGACGACAACATCTAAAATTTTATTACTGTATTTCCCTATTAACGAGGCAATACCGAGAAGCGATGAGAATCCACGTTTCGCCCACGATCCATCACCAGACACAGAAAGTTCATCCGCGGGACGCCCAGCTTTTACATTCAACTCGACTTCTTCTTTCAATGCTCTTTGGAAAACGATTTTCGCGACGGCTTCAGCTGCAATTTTTATATTGTCCACGATGCCGTAATATGTACTCTTACAAATTCCTTGTCCAAGATCCATGAGACCGCACAAATTTTTCAAGCCTTCAAATCCTACTCCAAGCATTCTCAGGGCGAGAACAAGTCGACGGTTGATTTCAAATGCCTTATCAATTAACGGCGAAGACAAAATAAAAGTTTCTTTACACTCACACTTCACAGAGAGTTTGAATCCTAGACCACGTTGTCCGTTTTTGCTAAAAGTGACCGCACCGTTACAATCTTTACACTTCAACAACTGTTGCAACGTTAAAAATATCATGCTGAATTCGATGATGCAATAATTGAAAGTAGGATTAACGTTTACTTCCAATTCCTCATTGCCTTTTAATTTTTTCGCAGACGTGCTCGTAAAATCAGTAGTATTTTCGATAGTGAATCGATTGCCCTTGAAATATCTTTTGCGACCTACAGAAGATGGTCGTCTAGAAGAGTTACGGCCTTGCTTTCTATCCATATTTTCTGATATTTTATTTCAAAATTTTCGATGTTGGTTCGTCAAAACGTAACGTTGTACTGATCAAGTCAGGGGAAAGCGAAATGACCGTTTCCCTCACAAATGTTCGACAATAGGTATATTTCGGGGAAGGGAAAAGTATATATAGGTATATAGTATGTACTATATACAGGTATATATTTTCGGAGAAGGATTGGGACAGCTGCTGTGCTCCGATTAGGTTACCGGTTAGCGCTAGACCCGTTAGGAGCGCGCGGACCGCTCTCTACCTGCGTTATGGGCTGTAGAAGCTGTAATATTGAGAATTTCTGCATGAAAATTTCACAGTATATCCTTGAGATACTATACTTTCGACATATCGAAAAAAAAAAAAAAATCGATTTTTTCAAATTTCTAGACCATACGGTTCCCTTAAGGGTCTCAATAGGCCCTGCACTGGTCCGAAGATAGAAAATGGACATCTCATATCTGCCTTTACCGAAAAACGTTTTTCAAATGAACCGTCAGTTTTCGATATGTTCAGCATATTTCTGAAAATTAAGCACACTGTATATGGTTTTCGTGACGCGATCCGTCACAGAAAAAGAGAAAACATTAAGTATGCATCATCTTACTTTTTTTCCTCAAAACGTAAGGAAATTTCTTAGAAAATAATATACCTTGATTTCACCTATGGGAGTCTATTTTTTCTTGCGAATGTTATTAACGTTGATATTCCATTATAAAGATGACATTTAAATGTACTACTTAAAAATATTCGTTTATTCAGGTAAAGAGTTACACTCGTTTTTAGTTGTCAAATATGTCTACCCTGCAAGTACGCTGCAATTTCTACATTTTCCAAATGCTATTGTTCTCTCAAGTCTACAAGATAAGAAATTGTAAAGTTGAAAAAACCAGCACCTTAGAGCAGCAAACTATTACGGTAAAACTCATAATTTTCAAATTCTTATTACGAGGATATATCGATAAATGGACATATGGCACGTATGGTTGTCTTCGTTTTGGTCGAAAATTCGAAAATCCGAAAATTCGCGAAGACGCCCTGAGTATCAATGAAGGGCTGTTTGCCGTTGCTCCCGTTTGCACGCAGTTAAGCGTATGGCGTTAAGCGTGCGCAAAACAGCGAAACGTCGAACGATCAGAGTTTGAGAAGTTGCTGACGTTTATTACTGGCATTATGCCGCGCTCTGCCCGCTAGTGTATTTGAATATTGGTCATTCTGTGCGTCGTTCCACTGCGTTCCTGACTTTAGAATTCGGTACCTTTCGCTGTTCATTAGAGATCGCCATGCATGATTCTCATTCTACCCTCCGCACGTGAATAGTAAACGAGAGTATATTATATTCCATCGACAATTTTCTTATTATTATTTACTAAACTGCTCCAAACCATTTTTTTTCTTAAACGAAGTAAAAAAAGTTTCTATAAATAAAAAATCCTGCTGAAAGAAACATGTTAATCTCAATTTAAACACGTAGCGCTCGCTCGTTGGTCCAAGAGATCTTGAGCTCCTGGGAAATGTACAGAATAAGATTGCTTACAAGAATGTGTATTTCTAAAAAGTTTTCTCAATTCATTGGAGTAACAGCTTTTAAAATTGAGATTAAAGATTTCCCTTTTGGCAGGATATCCTATTGATTGTATAGAAACTTTTTCACAACAGCCATATATAATTATTTATTTTCTTATGTATTAATATATTATGTATAATTTTAATAATTAGTAATTATCGTTCATGTTTGTGTCTCAATTACTAAATGATGTTATTGACTAATTTTTAATGACACCATTTTATTAAGACTATATGCAGCGATTGTATAGATGTATATACAATTTTTGTGTCTTCTCAAATAAGATCACATGGGTTCTTTTGTTATTACACATGAATTTACTATAACGGTATATACTACATTATTTCCCACATAATGTGCAAAGGAGACACTATAGTAACACCGAGAGGCAATACACATCGTTTATGAAACTAGACTCTCGGGAACAGTCCTCAGAGTTTTCTTGTGAAAATCTCTCGCGTGGGGCAAAAGCGCCTTTCGCTCGTCAACGTTGCACCCGGTTGATGGAACTTTCTATCTGCTTACTGTATGAAACTATACCTCCTTTCCGTATAATCAAAGAAGTTTCCGCGAGGAATGCGAAACTCTGATGTACTGTAAAATGCACGACTCTCGTGCTGTGTAAAAAGTGTATTTTTTTATTTTTTACATTTCTCTATTATTCTCATAGTTAGTTTTTTTTATTATTAAAATTACTCATCATGTCAGTACAGATTATTGACATTATATTTTAAAATTATTATATAAAAATGATACATAGAATCCACACAATTCTTATGCATGTTGATATAGCTCCATACCAATACCAATAATTTTCATACCAATAACTGTTTTTATTATTGAACCATTAGAAAATATACATCATTAAACAAGTACTTCTATTTTAACTGCCATTAATTGATTAACTTTGATTATTTCAATAATAATATATAATATGAATTTCATCATTGTCGTATAACAATGTTACTATCCCAAAACAACGCGACGTGAATTTTCGTACTCATCTACATATTACTTTCCAAAATGAAACTCACTGTTTAATCGTTAAGGGAAATTTTTCTGCGCTGACCTCTGAAAGTTACGTATCAGCTGTCGCATACGAATCTGCAGTAGGTCAAGCTATTCGTTAGCTGGCGTTCTGGATTTCGAGAGGGATTTCTGTTTTATCGACCCACAGAATGTTGGTAACTAAGTGTGATACTAAATGGTGGTTTAATAGAAAACTGAGTGCTTCGTGTACCATGGTTACAACGTTTTTCATGAGGTAATCTACAACCGAAGCTCGTGTGATAGACAGTTAATATAGCTTCGCGAAATACATGCGAACATATCTTCCAGCTCAGCTCGGTCGATAATCGGTTCGTAAATATGTTTGTTAACGATGTAGTTCGAAGATGAACAGATAAAACGGAAATTACGATTATATTATTTCAAAATCTTTACATTTTCGTCAATTTTCCGTACCCTTCATCCCTTAAAAAAACGATTGTGATACACACATAGCGAGAGAGAGAGAGCAAAAAAAGTTATCATTAGGCTTCTGTTTTCCCTCCTCAGGATGAAGAACCCTAAATTGACTCTAATCATCCTCGAAATTCCGTATGTCTTGATTTCTTTCACCGATTGGAATTTTCGGAAAGGCGGAATGAGCTCATTGAAAATTATTTATAGATAATAAATAAGATGTTTTTTCTTCATGCCACGAAGCTTAAAATAGTACCAAGAATATAGCTCGGTCGGGACCCTTTGAAAACACATGCCGATCGCTTATCTGTAGCCCAAGTTTTGCATCACTGGTTTAAAGATTGCTAACAATCTAGCAAGACGCACCCCGATATAATTTTATACGCTCAGCTTGAGTCACGGTGTTATAACCGACAATTCATCGTAAGTGCGGCAGAGATCGCGAGCCTTTAACACAATTTTCTCCGGAACGATACAGATTTTTGATAAAATGAAACTCGTCTTATTTTTACCACAATTTCCTGTATGATATAAGGTGAATTTCATAAAGATTTATTGCACCATCCCGGAGAAAACCGCTATCGGCATTTCGAAACAGGTACAATTGCTCTAACATCTAACCATTTATTCCAAAAATGTGCTATTTATTAAAGACGTCCTGGAGGTAGAATATGAAATTTGCGAAATTAGTCCTGTAGATAATATAAAGTAAAAAATGTACACCAAGTAATAAAAATAGTAGTTTTCGTCGAAAAGTATTTTTTTCAAATAGTGTGACAAATAAAATCAACATTTAAAAAAAAATTAAACTTGACGTGCATGCAACCTCTTTTTCTTAACCATGCACCCCAAGTTTGATTTTTTTTTTTGAAAATTGTTGATTCTATTTTTCACACTATTTGAAAAAAATACGTTTCAACGAAAACTACTATTTTTATTACTTGGTGTACAATTTTACTTCATAAAGTTTTAAATGTGGATTTCACTTCTTTTTATAAGAAACCACCGAATTTAATCATGTAAGTAAAAGAAACAACAACAAAAAATTCTTCAAGCGGACATCGGAAAAGGTTAAAATACTTTGACATTCAGCACTAACGTTTTGATTTTTCGGTGCTTTGCCTACTTCGCGTCATTACGAATGTGATATATATATTCTTTTGAAATTTGCTTGAGCGTGTTTCACAAATGAACAATCTGCCCCATAAAAAAATTTTTTTTTAAATACTGATCACGGGGGTCGATCCCGCGCCCCTCCGGACCGAAGTCAGGCACGCTACCAACGGGACCATTTCATCGCTTGTGAACTGAGTGCACCTTCTGTTACTTGTGCTTCGCGGCTGGATGGATGATTGGCTTGTTTTCAGGTATAATGTTTTATCGCTTGATGAAAGTATGAATAAGTAGAGAAAGTATGAAAGTATTATAAAGTATAATATGAAATACGAAATAATATAATACGAAATATGTATATGAAGGGGGTTATTTTCGACTCCCGATTATGTGAGCGAATAATTTCGGAACGGCGAGACGAGGAAGGCAGTTCCTCTCCAGATGGGTGTAAGTTAGGACGTATAAATGAAAGAATGAAAGAATAAAGTGAGATAATGTGAAGGAATGAGTACTATTTGAAATTTATTCAATTCCCTAACAAATATAATAATACATCTAAATTATAGATGTATTATCATACGATTACAAAATTGTTCTTTCAATGAGCGTGTTTCAAGAATGAACAATTGCCCCAGAAAAATTTTTTTTTTTAAATGCTGGGGGCGGGGAACGATCCCGCGCCCCGGGGACCGAAGTCAGGAACGCTACCAACTGGACCATCTCATTGCTTATGAAATAGGTGCACCTTCTGGTACTTATGATTCGCGGCCGGATGGATGATTGGCTTGTTTTCGGGGATAACGCTTTATCGTTTGATGAAAGTATGAGAATTAATATAATAATACAAATATAAATATATTTCCGCTTACTTATAGGGATTATAATTCATTTGGCATTAGGACGGGTGTGAGTGAAGCGTGAACAATTTATTATAAGACTCGCGCGGGCCGTCGGGTGACGTCACGCGCGAGTTGTGTTCTCGGGGTCCTTCTTCGCAGCACGGCACTGAATGTACCTACTTTGATTAACAATATTGCCGCTGAAGGCGCTGGTTACTAGTGGCACGGAGTTGCGCTCTGCTACCGCGAGAGGCGGTACCCTCAATTCTGAGTTGAACAGTTGAGCTTGATGCCCGTTAACTATTGCCACCGTAAATATCTCTGTAATTATCGACATCACAAAAAAATGTTCCAAACAAAAGTTGTAGCGTACGAAAGGGGCCATCGAATGCGACCATTTTTTTCATTTCAGCGGAGGCGCTGACGCACAGTGAAGGTCACCCCCACTTTTTTAAATGGGACGGTACATTTTTTTTCCTACCATCTTGTAGAGCATTGCAAACTGCATAAAAAACATTAAGGGGTCAAAGTCGTTCAAGGTCATTTTAAGATGAAAAAGTGACGAACTTTATTTTTATGTGAAATGAACTTTTTATTTACAGTATATGATCAAAATGATTGCCACACTTGTAGGTTTGGTGCCATTGTTTACATGTAAACACGGCAATTACAAGACAATGATAATAAGAATGATAAGACTACGGCCAAACTATGGTTAAATTTTGCACGATAGACGAGATCAAATAAGCATGTGATTCGATAAGTGCCGAAGTGATGAAAAATTCTACACAATCTGCGATAAGGAGATTGCAATACTGCATCGATTCGAATGGCAATCATTTTGAACATGTACTGTAAATAAAAAGTTCATTTCACATAAAAATAAAGTTCATGTCACTTTTTCATCTCAAAATGACCTTGAACGACTTTGACCCCTTAATGTTTTTTATGCAGTTTGCGATGCTTTACAAGATGGTAGGAAAAAAATGTACCGTTCCATTTAAAAAAGTGGAGGTGACCTTCACTGTGCGTCAGCGCCTCCGCTGAAATGAAAAAAAATGGTCGCATTCGATGGCCCCTTGTAATGATTTTTCTTGATATTGTACATATATTCAGATATAATTCACAGAAATTGTAGATTTGTACAACCCGTACATTGTCTTAATTTATCTTAATAAAATTAATCGAGGTCCGAAATCCCCTTCCCCTCATAACACGCTATAAATGCTAATGCCGGATAAGTCTATTTGCACGAATTTACGTTTTTAGAATATGCGTGCCATTCGGTTCGGATTATCGCATATATTCTGTATTTCATTCTCCGTGCACCCAGAAAAAAATCTATTTTCTTCAAATAAAACCTATTTAATTTGAATAGATTTTTTGCTTGGCTCCTGGCAGAATAGACTTTTATTCAAATTCAACATATAAATTTATTTGATTCAACTAGTGATATTAGTGTTATTTAAAAAGTATTGGAATTAGCTTGGAGTTAGTATTGGAAGTAGTTGTATAGGATGTGATGACTCGAACGGTCTTGCAGTGGTGGGGACGGTCCAGTGACGATGAGTGAATGGAATGGTGGCGGCCGCTGGATGGTCTCGAACCCGGGTCCTCCCGATGGGAGCGATGAGCGCTAACCACTGCGCTACGGCTACTTATGTTTCTTTTCACTCGAATCGTCTAGCTCAGTAATGCTGGACCGTCACAAAGAACTGAATGAACAAATAAAAATCCATGAATAAATGAAATCATGAAACGAAAAATATTTGTTTATTCGTGATGGTGTTACTTATTGATTCAGTTCCGATGCATATCGTTAAATAAAGAATGGAACTTTCTTTATTTCATTCCGAAATGTATCGGAACTGAATGAGTGAATCAAATCATCACGAATAAATAGATACTTTTGATTTCATAATTTTATTTATTCATGGTATTATTTTTATTTGTTCATTCGGTTTCTATTCATAATAAAATTGTGGATATATTGAATTACTACTTCGAATAGTTTCTTATGATACACATCAATTTTCAATAGAAGTTCGCGAGCGCGCTTCGGTCGCTGCCACGCCGAATAAAGTCTATTTGTATTTAATATAGTCACGCCTTGCGTGGATTAAGATTTTATATTTTGTGGCACAAAGTTCAATGGTATTTCGGTTATTAATAACGATGCTTGATATCAGCATTCAAGCACTATACGAAAAATATTTCTTATAGTATCATTTATATTCGTGTAATTTAGTGATTAAGTATATCTCAATGTTAAATAAATATATATGTTAGAAGCGAATACATAGGCAAATCAAATCAAATAAAAATTTATTTAATCCAACAAAAAATCTATTTAATTGTAATAAATGAAGATTGAATAGACGAATCTATTCAATCATAATAGATCTTTTCTCTGGTTGTGATTAATATAAAATAATTCTTATCTGACATAAATCCAGCTTCGGAGTCCCGAGATGTGTTTTTAAATGCGCACGTCGTTCCGAATCTTGATTAGGCTTCCCTCGCTAGGTAATACCGGTGAATTGTTCCACACGACACTTGCGACAGGTGTGTTGATCCGATGTCCGATCGGGGAAGAGTAAATCCGACGGATCATAAATCGATCGAACGCGCGAAAATCCCCCCACTCCATTTCTTCACCCATTCTTATATCATTACACCCTTTCGTACGCTACAACTTTTGTTTGGAACATTTTTTTGTGATGTCGATAATTACAGAGATATTTACGGTGGCAATAGTTAATGCCTCACCCTGTATATGACAAATGATGAATAATTCTAAATTCTTAAAACTTTTTTAAAATTAAAAAAAAATTGAAAATGCCGACAAAGTTTTGAAAAAATTCAATTACATTCGAAAAAATAAACGATTGAATTTCGTATGAAAAGAAAAAAGCTTCTCAGTTTATTTTCGGAATTATTTTCTAAACACTTTGTTAATAACTTTTCAATATTGTTACATACGATTGATTTTTTCAGATATTTACAGTGTTGCTAAGTGCATATGGAACTCTCATGCTACTTCGGTTTTGTTGAGACTATGGATGCCATGTACACTACCGTCCATAAGTTTGGAAACACTCGCGCCAATTCCAAGCCAGACAAAAAGTTTTATTACTCTTTGAAAAATGACGATATTTGAATTCGGCAAGCGGCGTTTCAAAAGAGACATATTGAGCCCTATTTCCCTTCTTTGGTAAAATTTGTAGCATTTTTTTTTAACTCGGCACACACTTTGAAACATGGTCGTTTTTTTGGCATTTTTGGAGGGGTTGAAATTTTAGCGCGTGACTCGTGAAAAATATTTTTATCTGCTCTTCCATGAGAAACTTGAAACAGAAGGTAAGAGCTTCAATTTGGTTTTTGAGAAAGTTTCGTGCGATTTTTTTTCGCATGAATATTCATGTTTTTTGCAAAAAACGACTATAATCAGAAAATGTAGCCTTACTCGGAAACTGTTAGGTTCTTGTGAATTGACCAAGAGAGTCAAAAGTTGTACATAAACATTCTGGGTTCACCCAATTTTTTTCGAAAAAAAAATTTTGAAAATTGTTTTGTTTCCAAATTTTTTTTTAAATCGACTAAATATTTTTTAAGTATAAAAATCGGGTTATCTTACCTTATCTACACGGCCTTTTCATCGAAAAGCCGCCTCTCACTCCGATGATCGCTTTTACAATCCGCGGCATCCGCTCGATCAATTTGTCAATTTGACCCCGCTCCAGATTGATCCACGCTTCTTTTAATTTTTCCCATAAATCTGCGGTTGATGCGGGACAACTTTGGCGTATTTTTCGATCAAGCTCGTCCCGGAGGAGCTCGATCGGGTTTAAATCTGGCGATTAGGGTGGCTATACCATGTTTACCATACCATTTAGTCGATTTAAAAAAAAAATTGGGAACAAAAAAATTTTCAAAATTTTTTTTTTTTTTTAATTCTGAAAAAAATTGGGTGAACTCAGAATGTTTGTGTGCAACTTTTGACCCTCCTGGTCAATTGACGAGAATTTAACAGTTTCCGAGTTAGGCTACATTTTATGATTATAGTCGTTTTTTGTAAAAAACATCAATATTCATGCGAAAAAAAATCGCACGAAACTTTCTCAAAAACCAAATTGAAGCTCTCACTTTCCGTTTCAAGTTTCCCATGGGAGAGCAGATAAAAATATTTTTCACGAGTCACGCGCTAGAATTTCAACCCCCCCAAAAATGCCAAAAAAACGACCATGTTTCAAAGTGTTTGCCGAGTTGAAAAAAAATGCTAAAAATTTTTCCAAAAAAGGGAAATAGGGCTCAATATGTCTCTTTGGAAACGCCGCTTGCCGAATTCAAATATCGTCAATTTTCAAATACTAATAAAACTTTTTGTCTGGCTTGGAATTGGCGCGAGTGTTTCCAAACTTATGGACGGTAGTGTACATCCACAATATGAGGCGAAACTTATATGGCCTAACCGCTTCCTCACATGTCATTTTTGATCCGATTATTATCGAAAGTGTATTAATTTTTCACAATAAAAAAGTTGCTTGCCTCCGCATACCAGATCCGAAGAGTATGCAACTTTTTTCGGAAAAAAAGTAACCTATTCTTAAAATTAATGGCATTGAAGGTTTATTCAAGTAAGTATGCAGGTGTCATTTGAGTGTCGACTCATCTCAACTGATAAAGGTCGCCAGGTTGCTTGAATGGTGAATAAAAAGTATAGAAGTGTGTGTATGTTATTCATATATCAAATATGTTGGCTGCGCCGAATAATTTACTTGTTAGTTGCCAGGCAAAATTCGAAAGATTTTTTATTATACTTTAATTGTAAGAATCGAAGTAAGAATGTGTCTTCTTTCGACACAAAATATGGCGTTTCAGTTGAAACCGGAAACAGGTATCATAAAAATATCACAACCTTTAACATAAATGTTGATATATCGTGTCGGTAGTCATCTACTTGGCGATATACAGGGTGTTCGGAAAGTGAAAAGCCCTTTCTTATCTCAAAAAGAACGCTCTTTCATAGAAATAATAACCTGGCTTAACACTAAACCTATCGACATTTTATGTACCTGTTTCTACCGATGACGGTCAAATGACCGCTTTCCAAATAAACGTTATATTTTTTTGCAATTGATTACAAGTAATACAGAATTTAGCAGTGGCAATAAAACACAAAATGATTGTGATGCATTAATTAGAAAATATCTATTGTAAAGTCTCAAAGCGGTCATTTGACCGGCTTGGTAGGTTTAGTGTTAAAGTTATAGGGGTCTTAAAGTTCTACTTTGTGATGAACTTGAATTTGATCTTGAACTCGATCGTGATGCTTATTTGGAGTTTGAAACGCGTTTTTAAATAGAAACCTCTATCTTTTATTCCGGATTTGAGAAGAGTGGGAAATTCTACACTCAGAAATGTTATTGCTGTAATTTTATAAAGAAACCTCCATGGATCATTTGGAGATCAATATATCACCGGAATATAAAAATTCACGACTTTTACCCCTTTTTTCCAGCCATTTTACACGAAACCATCTTTAACGGCTCATTTCGTGGCTATTGGATATATATTTTACCTTCGAATGATCCACTTTTAAACATTACCACAACAACATAATGGTTGTTGTGAGACCTCCAGGGTCTGCTAACAACCTTTTGTCAGACGTTAATTTTATATCAATATGCCATGAGTTTTTAATTCTTTTCGTATTTTTGAATATTTTTATGTATAATTAATGGTGCTATTATTCCTATAAAAGTACACGTGGAAATTTATTGATTATTTTAAGTGACAGTAAATAAAGTCTTCCAATTAAAGTTTACTGGATAGTTGTTGCATTATGAACATCATGGCAAATATTATCATTATCGTTACCAATCCTGATCAAAAGTTTGTAAAATTTTGAAATTGTTGTGCTCGTTGTACTTGATAATTTAATTCCGACATTTAACAATACAATTTATATTTAATCGACGATTTCGATGGTTCCAAAGGTTGTGATAAGGGCAAATTATCGAAACAATATGCCACCCAATGGAAGACGTCACGTCACGACTTTTGTTTTTGCATATCCTTATCTCGTCAAATCCGCTATGCCGATTTACACATTCGCGTAACAACGTAATGACTCGAAATTCTCGCCAGACAGGCATCCGGGCCGACTGTTTACAGAGATCGATAGTTTGTCAGATGTAATTAGAGAGGAAGTGGTTCTACGATGCTTCTCGAGGTATTAGACAGGTCCAATATATATTATATATATTATATATATGTATTATGCTTCGCACTGCATGTAATTGCACTTCTCCTACGGTATAATACTAAATTCAAAAAAATAAGTATTGATACATTTTTTGATGATTTTTGTTGGCGGAATAATGACGGAATTTTGCGGAATTTTTTTCACATATCCATCAATCGTTGCAATATTTGAATGAAAGTGAATATTTGGGTTAGTACAAAATTTTCTTCAACGATAATGTACACTTTATCATTCATTACCATTATTATCATTTTTTTTAATTTACAATTTTTTCGATCTATGGAATAATATGCGACGAATTTTCTTTTCATTTATGTGAATTATTCACAATAAATTATGCACATTTACCATTTCTGTATTATGTTATTTATGGCTGTTCTGGACATTATACTCTTCAACTCTCTTGAGATCCGGTGCTGGACAAAATTCACTCTGTGCCATGAGGAAAAGAAATGAAAATATGTAGAAGACATTCGCGAGAAAATGAGAGAATGGTAGATCGATGCAGAATGGAACTCATCGTTGAGGAAAAATAATAACACGAATATACGTTTCATCAGTTATGCATTTCATATCACAAGTAACTTGTATAAAATTTGAGTGTGGCTGCGGAAAAAAAAACGAAACGAACGAAGAAATAACCATGACGAAAATGTGCACGCGAGTCACGAAAAATAGCGTCGCGCTGATTCTAACCGTGCATGCGATTTTTCTATATTTCACTCGTTGTACGTTTTGCCTTCGATAATTCTATGAAAAATTGAGGGAATTCATTCATAAAGGCAAAGTAATTACAATCAATTGTGAACTGTACGATATTATAAATTGACATCGTACTTATTAATATTATAGTACTTGCGATCGTGCAACAAGTATGGTCCAATTCTTCTAACACGTTTTGACGGACGCTCTGTCATTCTATGAATCTCGTGCACATTTTAATCGGTAAACGTTGTTTCAATATGTGTATGAACAACGACATCGCTCCCGTTGCGCCTCTGCAGCTTATTTCGTTTTTTCTCGTGTTATCTTTTGTTGTATCCTGGTAGCGTTTATTTTGTTCGATTCTTTCGTTGGATACGTTTTCGCTAATTCCGGATTTCCTTTTCTTGGGACTTTTTTCCGTTCATTGTAGAGCTTATCATATTCTCTTTTCTTCGCCCGTCTCTGCTCTGCTTTCTCCGGGTTTTCCGATTCTAACTTTTCTCGGCGCTCTTTCTTGCGCTTATTCTCTTCCCTCCACTTTGCCCGTATCTCCGCTGCTTTCTCCGGGTTTACCGATTCCAACTTTCTTTGGCAGATTCTGTAGCGCTTCGCACGTTCTCTGCTCTTCGCTCGTCTCTCCACTGCTTTCTCCGGGTTTTCCGATTCTAACTTTTCTCGGCGCTCTTTCTTGAGCTTACTCTCTTCCCTCCACTTTGCCCGTCTCTCCGCTGCTTTTTCCGGGTTTTCCGATTCTAACTTTCTTTGGCCGATTTTGTAGCGCTTGTCACATTCTCTCTTCTTCGCCCGTCTCTTCGCGGCTTTCTCAGGGTTTTCCGATTCTAACTTTTCTCGGCGCTCTTTCTTGCGCTTATTCTCTTCCCTCCACTTTGCCCGTATCTCCGCTGCTTTCTCCGGGTTTTCCGATTCCAACTTTCTTAGGCAGATTCTGTAGCGCTTCGCACGTTCTCTGCTCTTCGCTCGTCTCTCCGCTGCTTTCTCCGGGTTTTCCGATTCTAACTTTTCTCGGCGCTCTTTCTTGAGCTTACTCTCTTCCCTCCAATTTGCTCGTTTTTCCGCTGTTTTTTCCGGGTTTTCCGATTCCAACTTTCTTTGGCCGATTCTGTAGCGCTCGTTACATTCTCTCTTCTTCGCCCATCTCTCCGCTGCTTTTGCCGGGTTTACCGATTCTAACTGTTTTCGGCGCTTTGGCGTTTTTTTTCCACAATAAACACGACCCTTTCTATAGTGCCGTCCTCCTCGTCCTTTATTGCTCTTTGGACCTCTGTAGTTAAATATGATGTCTGTTTGTATCGTCGATTTGCCAATGCCTCCGTCGACTCTTCAGCGACGATGAAGACGACTCCTTCCACGGTGGGATTTTCTTTCTTCATCGATCTTACAAACTCTTCGGCTGAAAACGACGTCGTTTCGTCCCATTGATTGTCCGGTGTCTCTCTCGGTTCATCCTTTACAATGGCAGGGAGACCCTCCGTTGTTACCAAATTTGACTCCCCTGTAGGTACCATCCTCGAAACATCGGTGCCACCCTTCGATGAGGATTCTCGAGATGGCTCGTTAGAGATCTTAACCTGCCTTGAAACACGTCGCTTGAACGGTCTCACAGCATCCTGATAGCAGGCCAGAATTGATATTTACATTACCATTGATCATAGATAACCCTTAGAAGCATGGTGGTAACCCACGTTACCACCTCGATTTTCTTGAACTTTCCTTATTTATTCACTTTGAAACTTATTCCGGTACGGTTTTTTGCACTTTTAAATTACTAAAGGGATGAAAGAACATAACAATACAGTCTAATTGGCATGATTGTTTATAATATAGGATTTATAAACAAACAAACTGAAAAAAATGACATTTTTCTAGAAAGAATTCATTATTGAAGAATCTATTAAAGGAAAGAACTTGAAATTTGGTATACAAGGGTTTTTGGAGTCGCTGATTACGAATCCGAAGACAGATTTTCAAAATTCAAGATGGCGGATCCAATATGGCCGCCGCCAAAACGTAATTCTAAGAGAATATTGATGAAAATTTTTATTTCGGGGTTTCTGAGGTCGCTGCTTACATATCCAAAGTTTTTCGAGAATATCGATGAAAATTTTTGAATAAAAATTTCGTTTTGGCGTCGGCCATATTGGATCCGCCATTTTGAATTTCGAAAATCTAACTTTGGATTCGTAATCAGCGACCCCAAAAACCTCCGAGTAAGAATTTTCACCCTTATACGGTCATTTAAAAAATGTATGCTTCTAAGGGTTAAGAGTAACGCTTTCGTCAGAAACAACATTTGCATTTTCATATTTTTAACATTTACCTGCTGTACTGAAACGCGCGTTTCGCGAAATTCTTGGCTGGTTCGCGTGAATTCCTGCTGTACTGAATAAATTGTCACAACACCGAGGACCATCAAATAAATGACAACGACAGAATGGTACCTCGTCATATCTAGGGTCAATTACGAGAATAGTTGTTAACTGTTTTCCGCTAAGACTCGCGTAAGACTTTATTTCGATATGTTCACAAAATATCGAAGAAGGAAAATAAGGTAAGTGTTGCTAAAAACAAAAAGATGGGTTTCGACTGCGTGGATGTAGTACGGCTACGACTATTTATACCTTTATCTTATTTTTGAATGTTCGATTTGAATATGTTTTATCGCCACATATGGCAACGAGATAAGAAAATTATATGACAAAAGTATTCATTTGCGCATTGGGTAATTTTATGTTTTTACTTGATCGATAAACTCCGATAATATTTAACGATTTTCGAGCACTCTATGAAACATCTTTGATGTAATTCTATATCTATGTAGTCACACGAAAAAAAGATTAATTTTTTGTAGAAGCCTATGTTATATTCATTCGCCGTGTTTTTGACTCACCGAGTTCCTTGCACGTGTCGACGTTAGGCAACGACCGATAATACTTTGATAATATTTCTACCAATGCCGATGATCGAAGCTGATCAAATAGCTGATTATCCATGATGAAAAAAGTTTTTACATGAAAAACGATAAGAACGTACGCAATCGATAAATAAAGTTGAAGAACAATGAAAACTCACTATATAGTCACTGATGGGATTAAGGGTCGTTTAAAAATGATGACTTCCATTTGCAATGATTGCATTTAGCAGTATTCCGATATCATATCCAATTTTATTTCGATGCATCTCGATTTCAAGTAATTGAGGTTAATTTCACATAACGATTCGGGCTCTTTACTATACACAGATACAGATGAATTTGCTGCCGCTTCCGCATCTCTTCGCAGCAACGTCTTGATGCCAAGTGATTTCGAAGAGTGATTTTTTCCAATTTATATTACATGTCGCTCTACTATATAATAATGCGGCTTTGTTAGTTGTGAATATTTCATTGTGAATCAGTGTCATGTGAAGCACAATTGCAATTCTTTTGGGACAATTCATTGAACTTTTCGGGCTTATTTTCCTCAACCATGCACACCAAGTCTTGAACTTTTTTTTCCGTCTGATAGATATTTTTGGAATTATCAATGATAATATATTATAAATAACATGAATATTTTTTTATATTATATTGATTGGCTTACATTTCCAATTTCGTTCTTTTTGCTCTTACTATATTCTCTTTTTTAATACGGTCAATATTTTGGACGGATTTTCAAATTATTCAGATTACGGTAAAAAGTATAAAAAGTAAAAAATGTACACCAAGTAATAAAAATAGCAGTTTTCGTCAAAAAGTATTTTTTTCAAATAGTGTGAAAAATAAAAATAACATTTTCCAAAAAAAAAAATCAAACTTGGCGTGCATGGTTAAGAATAAGAGGTTCCATGCGCGCCAAGTTTGATTTTTTTTTTTTTGGAAAATGTTATTTATATTTTTCACACTATTTGAAAAAAATACTTTTTGACGAAAACTGCTATTTTTATTACTTGGTGTACATTTTTAACTTTTAAAAGTTTTAAATGTGGATTCCACTTCTTTTTGTAGGCAACCACCGAATTTAATCATGTAAGACAAAAAAAACAAAAAAAAAATTCTTCAATCGTTAAGACTTTGACATCAGAAAAGGTTAAAAAACTTTGACGTTCAGCACTGACGCTTTGATTTTTCGGTGTTTTGCCTACTTCGCGACATGACGAATGTGATATATATATAATTTTAAAATTTAGTAGAGAAAAAAATCAGCTCATAATATGAGTTTGCACATATGGGTGGACCAATTCGTGCTCCAACTAGGCTCAATGGAAAGAAAAAGATCATAATTAATTGGTAATAAAATGTCATAACATTTTTGATTGGGAGTACGGTTTCGGAAATATATGTAATTTAAATTCTTGATTGACAGCTGGAAGCACATTTTCCTGTATAAAAATAGTCGTGGCAGGTCTCTGACGTCAGGTCATAAATTTTTTTTTTATTACTTGGTGTCGAGACGCTGCCGCGTCTCGTGATCTCGTGATCAAGCAAATTGATTTCAGGTAATAACAGTATCAAGAAGTTATTAACGTTCTTTTGAATTTTCCTGTCGTTTTGAAATGTTTTTTTTTGCAAATTTTGTAAAGTTAATAAAGAGTTCATACAAATATGATAAGTTATTGACCGGTTGACTGGTACTGTATCTTATTTTGTATTGTATGTTTTGTATCATATGTGAACATATTGAAATAACTTTAAAAATTTTCAAGCGATTTGGACAAAAATCGGTACACAACCGTTTTTGGGCCGGTGATTCCATTTCTGAACATAATTTTCACCTTACTACCCTTGAAAACGGTGAAAATCGAGGGTTGAGGATGAAATTTTCAGATTTTCCAATGGAAAGTTTTTACATTCTATTTATTTATTATATTTGACATAAAATTTGGCTATTTTACATAAAAACTGTACGTATTTTAGGGCACCAGAGTCTTAAATCGAAAAAAAACAAAATTCGCTACTTGCAACAGGGTGAAAAATGAGGGTTGGGGGTGAAATTTCAAATTTCAAAACGATGAAAACATTCTGAAAAAATTTATATGCATTCGGAAAAATAAATAAATTCGTTTCACATCAACAGAAAATAAATTTTCTAAATTTTCTGCAAAGCAATTTTTTTACTGATTTGTTGATAAGTTTTCGATATTGTTAGTATTTTAAATTAATGTTCTTAGTACCTTCTATATGACCAACTTTTTTCAGATTTTTATATCATCGGTCGGCTCGTGAAAGTGACGTTCTATTCTGGTTTGGTTGCGATTGTACCTTCAGAACATCCTTAAATTGACAACGTATTTATAATGTACATTTACACATGCTATGAAGTATTTACAATGTAGATATAACATACATTGTTATCTCTAAAGTATAAACGTCAAGTACATTTGCAAAGATCGACGAACCCTTTTCCCTCGGCGTTTCTTCACGTTCCAGAAGCGCTTCATGCTTTTGACGTCGATTTTTCGTTGTTTTTTTGTTGCCCGTTTTTCTTATCTTTTCTACGGTGAATATAATAAAATTCTATCTTGCAACTTTAACGTCGAGAAAAAGCGAGAGAAAATAAAATTCCGAGGAGAAATGCTCACTGGTAAACTTTGTTCTTCACTCCAGTCCTAAGAAAATTATATTCACAGGGAATTGCGGGAAGCTTCGGAGGCGGTAAAAGGTGAAGAATTTTCTTTGAACCTAAATAGCATTTTTATTTGAAAAATTATAACCTTTTTTCCGACTTTTATTCTTGTTTTTTCCCAATGGATTTTTCAACGTCCTCTTTTTTTATCTGGAAACGCTCTAAAAAAAGTGTAACGTTTCGAGAGTATTTGGATTATCTTAAGGTAGTTCTATCGTTTTATCGTTTTCTTAAGATTTTGTTGAAAATTTGAATACGTATTCTTTGATGTCATGTATACGTGTGTAATCAATTTTGGAAGGTTTTACCACGTAGAAGTTGAGATATTTATTGGTAAAAATCACAATTTTCGGTAGTCTCTCGTAAGAGCGCGTGTTAAAAGTTGCATTTTCATCAATGAATATCTTGGCTTCTACGTGGTGAAGCCTTCTAAAACTTTGCATACATTTTTATGCAACATGAAAGAAGATTTCTTGAGTTTTCCAAAAAAATCTTAAGAAAATTTTTTTCGCAATTTTTGTAATTATAGAGCAAGCACATATCACCTGGGATGACCGTGAATTTGGAGTATGCTGTTCTTTAGTCGATTTGCAACAACTTTTCTTATTTAACTGAAGCCCGCAAACCATTTTGTATGTGAGAAAAACTGCAAAACAATTTCTCGATTTGAATCTAACGATAGAACTACCTTAATTAAATGATGAGAGGATATCGGTGTTTTGAAAAACAGCGAAAATTGAGACGGTAAATTAATGATTTAAGCGGGAGATTCGACTTTCGTCCTTGATTTTCAAACTGCGGAAGTTTGTGACGTTCCGTATTTTTCCGGATGTATTTTTTTGAGGGCTAATATTGGGACATGTTGGAAAATTATTTTCAAAAACGTACCGGGAAAGCTGCAGAATGCCGGAAAAATATACATTTGTCAAACATCTTGACTGGGAGTTCATTTTATTCCGGACCAGATACACAGGCAACGTAACAAACAGCATGAGTAATACCATGAACACATATTTGTGCTGACTCTCAGACCTCAGTGGAAAGCTTATTGCTTTTTTAAAAATGTAAAATAACCGAAACATTTCAAACATGAAGGGCGAAGCTCTCCGTGGCGAATAAGTGGATTTCTTCCCCTCTTTCTTCAGGTCGCTTCAAACAAAAATTCATTTTCTCCCTTAATTTCATGCGAAATAATATGCAAAATGCGGAAAGTTACCAAGACGAAATGAAACTTTTTCATCGAGTGCAGCGTCTTTACGATGAAAAACATGAAAAAAAGCGAAGGGTAGAACACATGGAGGAAAACAGAATGAACTTTGTGTGTTTATAAAATACTTTTGATACGATTTTATCTTTGCAGAACCTTAACGCATATATATTGTTTAAATATGATATTATTTCGATCTTGAAATTGTAATATTCTTCGAATGGTTTTTAACAATTATACAAAATAGCTCCATCCATAAAATCCATCTTGTCAATGAACAATTATTTTTAATTATTTCTCATGGTTTAAAAAATGTTTTCATCGCTCTGCTCATGTGTTCGTATTCGATTATACAAACATATACCCTTCTAAGTTGGTTCTTAGCATTTTAGTTGAAATGTCTATGGTGTCTGGTCTAGACCGTGTTTGGTCAACGCGTCAGGTCGATATCCTGTTCGCCACTCCCGGCGTTTGGACGTCTGCCTCGTCCTCAGTATAGTAATAATGAAAGACCGTACACATGAACCAAGAGCAAGTATTTCGGTGGTTGTGTTGAACGACGGCCGAGTTCCCAAGGGACTTAATGAATCCCGTCGCGGATCTTAATCTCCTCTGGACGGACTTTATCGCTCCACCGTACTGTCGAAAAATGTATGCAACGGCTACGAACCGCAATGAGCATACATGTTCCATGTAGATAGTAAAAAAACAATTTCACAAGTAAGAGGAATTATACATCCTCTGAGATATTTCCATTCTTCATATTCCATTTCATCACGAAATGGAAAACATAGTCGTTATTTTGATGTACATACTACCTGTATATTCGCCACTTCGTCGGTGTCAAATGACAATATTTGTTTTAACTCATCAGACATTGTTATGTATGAAATATCAAAGGAAAAGAAAAAAATATTAATATGTAAACACATTAACGCATGATAATGTCCCAAAAAATAAATATCATCTAACTTTGTCGTTCAAAATAAACGAACGAGTCGTTATAAAAATATGTAATATATTTATATATATTGAGTTTTCATGACGAAAAACGAAATAACGGTTTGTAAGGGTACATTCCTTTTAAAAGACTAGGGATTAAAGGCGCGCGATCACGCGTGCGACCGGCTGCATTTTCGCGCTGCAGCTCTCCATCTTGAATTAAGTATAGACCCCTACAGAACACATAATAGTTCGGCATAAGTAGCAAATGGTGAAAAGCAAGAAATTTTTAGATTCAAAAATGAAGTACAAACAATAATGATTAATAAATCATAAATAATCTTCATAAAATGCATTGCTCAAAATACTCAAAATTTGGTTTCAATAAGCCATCTTTGTATCACAAATATGTGGTTAAATAAACAATTACAATTTTACATAAAAAAATGTTTTACATAAAAAATTTACTTGAAGGAAAACGCTTCTCGCAAGATCGTCTGATCGAAGAATAATTTCTTGTAAATTTTACAAAACATTTTGAAAAAAATTTCCGAAAACAAACCATGAAGCAACTTGTTTAGAGTTGTTTTCTCTATTCGTGGTTTATTTTTAATGCAGTTGTGGGTTGTTCTTTTCATCTAGCACCACATTAAAGTAAAACTCTTTCCGCGAGATTGTGTGATCGAAGAGTCATTACTTGTAAATTCTATACAAAAAACTGAACAAAAATTTCCGAAAACCGGAAATGAAGCAACTTGCTTAGAGTCTATTCCTCTGCGCGTGGTTAAATTTTGATGGAGTTGTCGATCGTTCCTCTCATCCGCCGATCGAACGCTGGACCAGAATTTGTGAAAAATCTGAAACAAAATTTCCGAAAACCGGAAATGAAGCAACTTGCTTAGAGTCGTTTTCTCTATGCGTGGTTCAATTTTGATAGAGTTGTCGATCGTTCTTTTCATCTGCCACTACTTTGATGAAAAACGCTTCGCGCGAGATCGTCCAATCGAAGAGTCATTTCTTGTAAATTTTATGAAACATTAATGTGCAAGGAAGAAAGGGAGAAAAATTTTCGCTTGAAAAAATGTGCAAGAATGCTAGTACAATATAAATTCAACTGTGAAATATAGCACTCTTGCTTACTTGATGTGGATGATTTCTTTTTCATGGAATGAATTATCGTAGAATTATAACCTTTGCTTACCCCGATTAATGTCACAAGTCGACAACTGTCAAAACAGCATAGAAAACCGCGCGAATACAGTCTCGCATGAATTTCGCGGGTACGGTCATCACCGACCAATCACGAAACGAATAAAACGACAACAAAGCATGCGATATTTCGATAATTTCGATCTATATCTCTTTATTAACTTTTTATCAGAAGGATTGGTCCGGAAAATGTTAATAGGGAAAAAAAGTTTCATAAGGTAGACTATCTCTTTTCTTGGAATCCAAGCTATCTGCTAAATTTCATCAACATCCGTTTTGCGATTTAGCCGTGAAAAGGTAGCAGACGCAATTACTTTCACGCATATAATAATCATATATTGTCCAATGTCAATAATCTTCTTTACGTTTGGACTTGGAGAAACAAGTCTCATGTTCAATTATATTTTTGTGCGACTTTTACAGAAGGATCGACATTTTGAAACCATTCAAGTTTATTCCAAAAAATGAACGGATGAATCTAATGTGAAAAAAAACACTACTGAATATTTTTAGAAATTTGTTAATAACAACAATTTGTTAATAACTTTTTGATGTTGTTATTATTGAAAATTGCTGTGCTAAGTATCTTGAATACAATTGTATTTATAGTATTGCTAAGCGCGCGAAATTCTCATTTTGTTTCGTTTTTGTTGAAACTATACGAGCGATACATCCTTAAACACTATAATTGTTCTGGGTTACGTACGACACTGTTGACGTTTTTACGTAGAGCATACATGTGTTGATGGATTTTTTTGATCGACGGTGTTGCAACAGAGTTGGAAGAAACGTAAATTCCGTACTTAAAACCGAACAGCTACCTCCTTCCAACGGTCCATACCTGCACCTGTTCAAGCTTATACTGGCTGGTAGGCAAATACATGCAGCACACAAACACATGCATATAGGCAGATTAATAAACAGTGCAGAAAGATAACAGACTCGATCGGCGTATTCAGAATGTAAATTAACAAATATTGTACCCTTCTGTGTGACAGCAATTGATAGGTACATTTATGTGCGTAATTTCCCGTCTCATACAGGACACTCCAGATAATGTTTAAGTTCCTGCATCCCTGGAAAATGAAAAAATAATGTGTGACAATATATCTTATTAGAATATTGCATGATGTTTTGGCTGTCTTTTCAACATTGTACCACTTACGACGCCTACAGAATATATGAAAAAAATATAATGAAAAATAATTCTAAAGTAAAATGGACATGAAAAAAAATGCAAAAATTCATGTTTCTTTTGTTTTCCAACAAAATGCCAACTTCAAAGTCATGTAGGCAGAGCCGAATGTGAGGGTGTGGAGGCCCTGGGGCAGCGAAGAAGTGGTGGCCCATTGTTGCTTTTTAAATCGAACTAAATAAAAACTATTCCAGGTGAATAGGTCAAATACTTAAATAATAATGAGCTTAATTATGTCAATTAAAGGTAAGTAAATAATGTTATTTACCGCGTAATCGAGAAGTTAGGTGAATAAATCTTGCGAACTTTTTTCAACGAAATATCATTGATAATATCGGTAAAATTCAGCTCCCGGAGAGAATGACTTTCCATGCTGAGTAGAGATACATTTGACAAGCAGCTTTGTGTCATCGTTGTCCAGAGCTTATTACACTTTATCGAACGTACGTTTATCTTAAAGTTCATATACAGCGCGATATTTTACCAATCGCTGAATGTATTAAATCATTATATTTGTTGTAAGTACCAAGTTTCGAAAATGCAAAAGACTTGACAACGAAAAAACCAGGAATTTTTTGTTTTTCTAATTAAGATTCAAAATTCTTCACCATAATTTACGATAAGCTGTTATCAATTCTATGAGCTTAAACAATCCAGTAGGTCGTTCGATTAAGTAATCCAACAGCTATCGCAAAATGCAACCTTCAAATGATTTTTATTTTGAAGGAAACTATATGTACTTTTAAAGACCGTTTAGTGTGCCATTGTGTAATATTCTTTTTCGATCTTTTCCTACAGATTTTCATATTTAAGTCGACGAGTTTAGCTCAAGTTTCTAAACCTTTTTGCTTAATTTATTCTTTTAAATCGTGCACGTCCAGCTTTGGTTCAATCGGTATATAAGTACGTTGTCTCCCGTACTTTACTAAGAGCAGTTGCTTGAACTCATCGAGGTCTCTTGCTTTTATTTTTAATATCCGTCCCCTCCCTCCGACCTCTCTCTCTCTCTCTCTCTCTCTCTCTCTCTCTCTCTCTCTCTCTCTCTCTCTCTCTCTCTCTCTCTCTCTCTCTCTTGCTCCGCTATGGGCTACCTACGGTAAGTCATTTGCTTCTTTTCATGAAGTTTTTGTGCCTTTATTCTCCATCTTCGCTTCCTTCGCTCCAGATGGGAAGGGCATATTATGAGATAAAAGACTCATCACGCGCGACGACGATGGCGCCACTGAGTGCTTTTCCGAACCATGCTCCCCCTTAAAGTTTCAAGCTTGTATATTGACGTCGTGAAAACTTCTTTACTCAAAAGTATCGCTGCATAATATTAAACTATATTGAAGTAAAGTCGGAAAATAATAAGCCATTTTTGCTGCCAATTATAATTTGTTTGGCAAAAATATGTGTGCATCGAGACGAAAGTGATTGATGACTTGAAATTATAATGTTGCTCATTATTGTGTGATTGAAACGTTTATCAAAAAATATGTACGACTTTTTAAAGACGAATCTAGATGGAAATATTTATTTAATATCATTATCACATTCATCTACATTCCACGACCTTAACCTTGAATCTCTCCGCGAGTTTTATTTCGTGAGACTGCGAAGACGAGACCCACTATTGCCAGAGTGTATTACTTTGTTCGTTCACCGAGCTCATTCGTCGAGCTATCATCGGCATTATCATCATCATCATCATCTATGAGGGTGCTTCATCTTCGTGGATGCAAAATCGATTTGCGTTATTGCTTTCGTTTTTCACAGACAGTTTATATTTGTACTTATTTCTCACGAGCTGTGTATTCTTAGTCTTTGTAGTAGTGAACGTACTCGATCATTGGCGGTCGAGAGCTTTATTTGTTTTGATTACGCTCGTAATCACGAGCTGGCAAATTACGCTTCGATCATCATATGTCACCAAGTAATTGATAGTCAATTATTATGTATGCATATATTTCAGCAGTTCCCGCGACTCCGCCCAGGTTTTCTGAATAAATTCTATATAACATGACATATAATGTTAATTAGAAATAATTATAACATCGTCGATTTGTTTCATTCCCCCATATACGTATTATAAAATGCGGGAAAAATTTGATTTTGTATTTCTTTGTTGAGATACAAAAGTGATTAAAGAATTTGAGAATCATCTGGATGTCGAACTCCAGCAAACTCGAAATATAATGGGAATTTCAAGTTATTAGCGAGGGTATACAAGCCTGGCAAAAATCACTCACATATTGAGGGTACCAAGCGCATTGACTTCTGATAACAAGAATCGATAAGAATATTACTAACAAATTATGATAAACGAAATAGTCGGAAAATTAGAAAAAAAACCTTTTTTATCCAATGAATTCATCAATTTTTCCAGATACACACGAATTTTTCCCCAATTTTTTCATTGTTTTCAAAGTCCGTTTATTTAAGCTTTTTACCAACTGTGTAACTGTTGGAACGAAGATGATATATTGCTCGATGGAACAAAAATTTCTTCTGATTAATGAGGAAGTTCACTTGTATTAAAATTAATAGTAATTATAAAGTTTTATTAATTTTTTAAAATTTGTAAGCGAATTTTTTGAAATAAAAAAAAATTAAATTGAACAGATTGAAATTCAAGAAAAGGTATACTGATTTTTTTCTGATTTCCGTACTTGATTCGATCTACCGTGGAAATAAAATATCATACCGTTGACGTGGGACGATATAATTATCCGTGGACTTGAAGCGATGCCATTTCGTGCGAAATATCTCCTATGTAATGATGGTTTGGCACGAAAACTGTATAGATGACCATATTATTCACGTATGTGAGTGATCAAGAGGCGGACGGGTGACGTAAAGAGCAATGTTATCAATCGAATTATATAAATGAGCTTTTTGACGCTGCACGTTCCCCGACGCATGTTATTGCTGGTGATTGGTAGACGTATGTGATGCTACAACCGTCATTATATTTTCGGCATGCATAGTTATATTTATATAGCTCGCCGTTACTATTGTTACTATGAAATAGAATGCTTGAGGTTGTAAGCACTCTAATACGTGTGATATATTACGCGATATAGGTAGGTGTGTATGTATCTCAGCTTTTAAAAATCCACCAAGAATCGCCGTGATTAAGAGAGAAGTATATAGCTGCAAGTTGAAATCTCTATTATCTGCGAAAACGCGTGACAACATATTTAACAAAAAGTCGAGTATTCTTGCAAATTGAATATTTCTAGAAGGAGAATTTAATCAGAACGGAAAAAGTATATATGCGTGGGAGTATAAAGGGCGCCTCGGATCGGATACGTTAATGCGGAACCGGAAGCCACGATATGTATATATAACGACGCGCGATGGACGCATAGTCTATCGCTTCCACAGTTTCGAAAAATAAGGTTTGGGCAAAAAAAAACGAAATAGGACGGAAAGTACATAATGAAGATAACTTGATTCGCCTAGTGAAGTTTTCTCACGGATGCGACCTTCGTAACGAGGGCTCGGTGATTGACACACTCTCACGTTCGCACGAATAAAGGAGAAAGAACGAAGGGGACGAGCGATGCAACCATAGATCTCGATCCTTCACATTTTAATTAATTTAACATGAAATTCAATTACATTTTTATATACTTGTATACTTGTAAAAATTACAATAGATAACATTTTATATTATCTTTTATATTCACCAGAAAATAAGGTAAAATGGCAATCTGACTACTCAATTTGCCAAAAAATGGTGTTGAAATAATTAATCGTGTTATTGATTTATTTTTGTTACTAATTACTTGAGAGAAAAATTCGTTAATATACCCATTTTCATCAAGTGCATGTGTGTGTGTGTGTAACAAAAAGTATACATATCACGTGGGAAATGCACAAAATATACTGTACAACTGCAAAGGGATATGAGTCTCCACCTCCCTCTTTTTTCTTAAATTGACGCTCCCTCGTTTTACGTTTAAGTTACCGTTTGATAATGGCCCTGTATCCGTAACCGGAGAACCGGATAACTGTACCGCGAGAATAAAAAAAGTGAAGAACGAGTATAGGAGAGGAAGTAATCGCGTGAAAAAAAGATTGGTGTGTGCAAACTGAGATATGAAAACGGGAACGTTCGGAGGGTGATGTGTATAGAGGTTATTCCACGCAAAGTGCAACGTTATTCCGCCTGTAGGTCTATTCTGTAATACATAAGGACAATTATCGTTGACGTCAGCAATATTAAATTATTAAAGTAACGATACTAAGAATTATCGTTATGTGTTATAGAATAAGCCTACACCCGAACACACACACACACACACACACACACATACATATAATATCGTCGAAAATGTGGTTTCACATTTCAGTTGAATTTTTTAAAAATCATTTTCGATTTTTACTATATTCTGGATGCTCGTTAACTCCGGTACCTATATCAATAAAACTGATAATGTTTTGGAGCTCGCATTGTGGGAACGGACCGACAATGTGGATTTTTATCGTACTTTTAATAACGGATTTTCACATAAAAACTTTTTTTCATACAAAAAACAAATCAATATTGTTCCGAGCAACTGTTTGTGAGGGAAAAGTTTTGTTTACCGTTATTGAATTGCAATCTCTTGCAATCGCTCCCGTTGCATCCTTATAAATTTGTTGAATACGTAAATATAATACGAGCGGATATACAGAAACGAATGATTTTGAAGTTTGCATCGTTGGGGTCCAACGAAATATACAATACATTTATTTTCAATCGTCAATAATCTACGATTTACCAAATGTTTTTGAAGAATTTTTCGAAATTGTTACACTATTGAAAAAAGAGATGAAAAAGTATAAAGAAAATTGAGTGTGAAAAGTCGCCGAAATACGAGTTTTCGTTGAGATACAACGATGGACACTTCAAGATCATAGAAACAAAAGACAACAAACCCACGAGTTTGCCACTTTGGAGTGTCACCGACCCGCGTATATGTTTATTGTTTATGAATCTCTTGTACAGTATACATATTTTTTACATAAAAGCAGCCTGAAACAACTGCTTTTTTTCCTCTTAAACATTTATTTCTTGACACCTCAAAAAAAAGTTTTAAAAATGTTGTTTAAATACAGGAAACGAAAAAAATGTGATGAGAGACGTCTTAAATCTCTTAACGTTACATTTAAACAACATGGGGAATTTGTATTTAACTTTGAAACTTTACAACTCACCAACCATTAAACTAACTCTGTAACATATTTTTGAAGGGAATTTCAATTTTTGTTCAATTTCAACATTTAAAAAATAAATATCCTAAAAAAGTGGCGTGTGTTCTAAAACTCGTCAATTATTTTTATCAAATCCGGACGCTACTTATATAAATTAGCTCTGTATTAATTAGCAATTTAAAAAAAAGTGTACTTGAAGAAAATATATTTGTTTTATATTATTTTGAAAGAGTGTTTTACGGGTTGCAGAACTGAGGTGAATGCACAGCTAACTTTTATCACTAAGACTTCCAATCGACTGAAATAATTCAACAGTTTAAGAATGCAATTAAATTTGTTAGCGTAATGACTTAAAACACTTTGTTGGAAATAGAACTAAATTATTATCTCCTTGAGCGGTTGTTTCGACCGATTTTACAGATAAACTATCATTTTTGTAGAGCGTCAGATTTCCTATAAAAATGTGGTATAGAAATTTCGCTAAATTTAACGTTTAGCGACTAACGAAATGTGAAAGTGGTATAGATTTTTCCCGAATAAAAATGGGAAATAAAAATTACAACCAGGGTCCTAAACCTTAATAGAAGAGGCTTAAATCAAATGGCGTTTCTTGAGGTGCCAAGTACTTTTTGTGAGATCGAGAATAAAAAGTAGCCACTTTTGTTTATTCACCGTAATATAAAAGCACGATACGCCTTGTTTATATTTGCGAAACCAAAATACATACAGAGTTTCGATTCGTACATATCCGATAATACTTTCAGCGGTACACACGCTGGTTTGTCATATGTAAATATACGTGCCGCGCGGCATATTGCGGGACTCTGCGAGGGATCGAAATTGCAATCATAGCAAAATTGAGCGAGCGAGGAAAATTCTATTCCCTTCTGGTGATAAAGTATCAACAGAAGAGGATCGAGAAAGAAAGAGACAGAGAAAAACAGACAGGTATAGGCGGAATATAGTTGAAAAAGAAAGAGCGATGTCATAGACAGAGAAGAGAAGAAGATTTGGAGAAAGATTGAGATTCTTCATGACACAACGGACAAGTCTCTGTTTGTCCTATCACCGAATCAAATCCACCGTGGGAAATTGAGAGAGACGTTGGGTCAAAACTACATCGACGGCGTATAAATAAATTCCCCGGACGTGTGTATGATCGACATTCCCAGACGATGTTCAATACTGCGTTAACGAGTCTCAAACATAATGTTGTCACGATCATGAAGTTTATTTGGCCCAAACTCCGCAATCATCGATACACAACACGAATATACATTTTTATAATTTATTTCAATTTCCTTTTTCTGCATGTTCGATTCATTTTTATTTTCACATTCTCGGCTGTTATTAATATTGCACTCGCAAGAGACACACTGACTTGAGACGAAAATTATATGATACTTTTATTGTTCGTCACTGACTCAAATGTTGACACGAAATGTTTTATGATCTGTACTCGGGGAATTTGCGCCTTTGCTGACAAAGCCTATGCTAATCGCATTATTATACTGTTGGCATATGAAAGTACAATCTTTCACGCCCTAATATAGCCTATCTTCGAATTCCGTACATTTTAAATGAGAAACCATGAGAGGCTGATCTTACAGCCACTGCTCTTCAGATCATTTTTTTCCGTATCCATTTCGCCCTCACAATCTCCGCATCGTATCTTATTACTAGTCAAGTTCTTCGTAATCTTTTTATTCACGACTTTTTTTCGTTTACGCCGCTTCTTTTCTCTCTTTAACCTGCACTCTTTGCAATTTACCTAATCAAACATTGGTTTTTTCATTTTCGTCCTCTCTTGATCCTTTTCTCGCTCAATTTTTCTCCAATTTCTGAAAATATAGCTCCGATTCGATTCATTGTTTTTTTGTCAACACTTTTTTTTATTAGAGAAGGAATTTGAACGAAATGTTTTCCACAGGTGACAAAAATTTTGGTATCGTACCAGCTACTTATAAATATATATGGTGTCACGCACCCTATTTCATCGATGACAAATCATATCTGAGTGTGGTCGTTGTATCTATTTATTTGTAAATATAGTAATGTAGTGTTTTCTACAATAACAGGATAGTCTATTTTCCCATGATTTTCCCTCATCGAAAACAAGTACCTCAAACATCTTACTATAGTCGATGGTACAATATTTCATTTCGATATGAATTATTTTGATACACGCGTACTAAGTACACAGGGCTTTTTAAACTTTTTACACCACTAATAAAGTCATCAGTAATAATATTTTTTGTGGGTGTAAAATTTTTAATTCCATTCTATTCATTGATAGTGTAAATTTCAGCCTTACAGAAGAAATTGATTAAACAACCAATAGTCGGCCGCAGGGGGGAAACATAAAAGTGATATTTGTTAGTATTCAAAAACATTTCATCAACCAAAAACTTGATAAAGACGGCAAAAAACACTTAATTTAGTAGTGTAAATCCATAAAAGAATACTAAGCTTGAAAAAAATACGAAATGCTCACGTTGTCAAAAAGGACTTTGCACTACTAAAAAGATAGTATAGGCCGCTAGGCTGCGCAGGGGTGGTCACGGTGTTGTTTGAATGGATAGTACATGGAAAGTTTGTGTACCGACCAATCAAAGACCAGCGATTGCAAGAAACACATTTCTGGAAGGCAGAAATCTTTTCTGTACTCAATTCACACTCGTGCAAAATCGAAAAAGACCGACTAATGGAGCAGGGCCAGAGCCTGGGTACTGTACTCTATATAGACTCCATACAGTCTATATGCATGTATTTGGAACAGGTTTGCAAATACAAATCGAAAGTAGCGGTAACGTAAGTTTACGCACGACTATTTGCCCTGGGTAAAAGACAATAAATTTCACCTTACCTTTTAATCGATACTTTCAACGATGGAGAGAATGGAAAATGATCTCTTTCTAGGAAAAATCCTTGTTAAATGTGATTTTGTATAACGTAGATTTTCAGTACACTTATTTTCGCCCTCGAAGCTTTCGTCGGTCGATGTTTTATTCTTGCACGTTTTCACGAGTCTCGCGAGTTTAACGTTGCGTTCGCGTAGTGAATTTTCAAGCCTACGGCGGTAATTTTTCGTTGAAAAACTTTATAAAGGATCATACAGTGATCTCTGGAGAGTATTCAGTGTGGGGATAAAATACTCCGTTATCGCACATTCACTTCGGATAATGGCTCTAATTCTTCACTCCGAAAGCAAACGTTTTTCGTAATTATATTCGAGGATCAATGTTTGAATTCGTAAAATTTATTTTTACTTCCCGATCTTTCGGCGCTCATGAAGTAATAAAATATGAAAAATGAAAATAAAACGTTACCTTTGTAGCTGCGTGTCTTTTTACGCATATTTGCATGAACCTCCTTGGGGAATCGACGAAAGAGGGAAATACAGAGGGACTTTTCTGTGAGATCTTTTCAACAAGGTTCGCAGGTTCAAGAGCGAGATAAAAAAATACCAATAGCATATAAACGCTTTAGGAAAGACTCGAGAAGAAGTGAAAAGAATTCCCCTCGGCTGTGTTTCGTTGCCTGCTTCAGAGATAGAACGCCTGGGCATATCCTGGACCAAAGATTCTGGAACCAAAAAGACGCACGCCAGACAAATTCCCTTCGCACTTTCTTGACGACGCGTTTTGAGTGTACCGCGTTCATGGGCCATCACCGATCAATCTCGTACGAAAAAAAAGTACATGTAACGCTGTATATGTATAGGGGTCGTAAAGTACTATAATTCAATCGGCTCGATAATAAAAAAAATGTTTTCAAATCACCTGCATTGAAACTACGAGTTTCAATGCCCGTTTAGTCCGCCGAAGCGGGCGAATTTCAGACCGATGCGAAAAAAGTGAATGTTTTCCGCCCTGAAGCTGAAAACCGGTGTTTTTCGTCCTAGGGCAAAAACCTTCAGTTTTTGACTTCAGTTTATCCCGGCCAGGATTATATTTATTTATTATAAGACTCGCGATATTCGTACCGTTCAAGATATCGACTAATCTGATGTTTTGCTGCGTTATCCTTGAAAATTGTTTCGACTGGCTCCAGACATTGAAACTGTTAGTTTTTATATAGATGATACGTTGTATTTCACCTACCACGCAAATACCTTAGTTGTGGACAAATATTCTTCTATTCAACAAAGTGAGAATCTACCGAAAAATTAAAATTTTCAACCACGTCAAACAAAAGATGATTTTCATACTTTTTTCCAGTCGAAGCAAATTGGAGATAGCATAATTATTGGTAAATTAATGTTTCTTTCAAATATTTACCATTTTCTTGATTTTTCTTCCAAAGAACAGAACGATGTTCACTTAACATAATGTTTGGTTGAGGAAAAACTATTTTTTCCCCACTACGTTTTTATTATACTTAATTAATCATTATTGATTATTTTTTGCGTGTGGGTCGCTTCTGTCACTACTGACTGTATCTTTTAACTCATACTGCGAAGATCATCCGGCAGAGAGCGCGCAACATCGGCATCGTTTGACTGTATGCAGAGCCTCTCTTGTGTGTACGAGTGTTTGTGTCAGAAGGATTTCAGTCGGCGTGTTTCAGTCCGGCAGTGTTGATTCGGACGGCACAACGCGAGCTTCGAGTCCTCGTGGTTCTTTTACTCACGTTGACGGTAAAAAGATGAGATTCTCATTATGAATAAATGAAACAAAAACGATCGCTGGTGTAATTTCTTTTCTTGTTGTTCAGTGCGAGTGTATACGTGTATCTGTGAGTATCTGTGAGCGATAACAAAATAACGAATTCGTTCGTTAGATCGATCGAAAAACGTGTTAAGCGAAAAGTTGCGTCGAGAACTTTGAAAAAAAAAGATGAATTGTGCACAGGATTATTTAAACGAAAAATTATTTTTCCGGGAAAACTTCGCATGAAAGCAGTAAGATTCTTGAAGAGTTTACGTTTTTTTTATTTAACAAATTAAGTGTTTTTGCTAATAACTACAAGAGTTCAAATCTGTTCGCAAATATATAAACATTTATATATATATATGCATATAAATGGTAGAAACCATTCATTTGGTGTATAATACACAATAGAAAATGAAAAGCTTTTGAACCAGCTTCGCCTGAATCTACCGGCGTATCATTCGCAAAATCGATAAGCTCCAGCTTTTGAAACACCTTTTGTATAACTTTTATACTCCCTTGACATTATCGTACTGAGGCATTGACACTATTATTTACGGCTTTTAAATCTCAGATACCCTTTGATATCATCCTTGAAATGAATATCATATGTTAAGGACCTCAGGTTCCGAAGCTGCCCTTTAAATTGTTACCAGCCGTTGCGAATTGCGAATATTAGATTCATTACCTTGTACACAGTTTGCGCGTTTATATACAAATTTTTATGTTGTTTCTAAGAAATGAACAATATTACTCATTTTTGCTAGATGCTTCGAGAGCTCATAAGTTTACACTGCAACGTTTGGTACATCGAAACATTGGATTGACATTTATTTTACGTTGAAAATAACGAAAATAATATTTCACGAGGAATTTCGTGGTACCCACAGTAACAGTGGTTTATTGTATAGAAACCATATTAAATTGTCCATGAAATAAATATTTTCACCACCGGAATACAGTAATCCTTTTTTTACATGGATGGATGTTGATTAGCCACGAATGACGAACACCTTTGTAGTAATCACTGCCCAATGTTATTTTACTCTGTCAATGAGCAATAAATCATCGAAAACCACGGAAAAGAGTAGGATAGAAAGGGCAAAATATTGAAAGCATTAAAAACTTTCAAGGCTCATCGGGATATTTTTTTTTCAAATCGCGAAGTTCAGGCACCTATCACTTAACGTTCTGGTAATTAGTAATCAGGGTATTACATTAGTTGGTCGTTTGTTCATGCTCGATTTTGATTACTATACACGTTAAGAACAAGCTTCCCATCTATTTGGCCATTCGGTTTTAACGCTAGTCTAGTTGTGTTTCATAAGCTAGCACGTGTGTGCCTAGCTTTTGACGCATTGCCTTGAAAGATTCCCAAATCCCAACGAGTCCGCCGGAAAAACGAGAATAACTTTCGTTAATCGGGCGGAGAAATTATGCGAGGGTATTAAAAAAAAAAGTTTGGACCCAATGGAATATTTCGCATATGTATTTATAGATACATCTGTACTTCGCTCCTCAGCGTTTTAAGTTCATTCAAAGGAGTATGAACATCAAAGGAATTGAAAAAAAATTTATCGATCGTATGACATTGCTGGTTAATAAAATTATATACTTTTCTTTGTTCTTTTAAACTTTATTCCGAAGTTTTGATGGGGTCTATTTGAATTGTTTTACAAATTTATCCTAAAAAATAAGGAAATTACGATGAAAATAAAAATGAAACAGTTGGAGTTATGAATTAGTTTAGAAAATTAAACGCCTCTGGTTGATATGGAAAATACAGTGACCCACGTATTTCGATGGTTGAAAGAATTGAATCGTTCTTTATGAACGTTTGATTTCGTAGTTCAGCATGATTGGGACGATTCGTGGTGTCAAGGACACGACAATTTGTTATGTTCGTTTTTCTTATTGGCATCGCATTTAACTGATCTCGTGTTGAGACTCCGATGCACAGAGAGAAGAGAAAATAGAGAGAGAAAGAGATGCATGCTCATGGTGGACTCCTTCAGCACGCGACTCTGACCCTTGACCCAGTGTACTGTTGGTCCCATTTGATTATGCCGAGCGCTTGTCTTAGCCAAACTTACCCTATGGAATTTGAATGTTAGAGATTTCTTTAAATCAATTTCACACAGTCTTATGTATAATAATATACTAATATTCATACATCACAGTCTGCATAGCTCTCAGGTTGACTTTTTCCGCTTGGGTATGCTCCAAATCATTAGTTTATAGCCTAAAACAAGATTGGAAAACAACATCAAATGCCATTAGTACTTGCGTAAATGAAGATGATTTTCCCATTTGACGAACATGGGGTTTTCGCACTTTTTAAACTTTTATTTTTTTTTACGCTTATTCATCAAATTTTCGAAAACCGTTGATTCTGCTTTAACTACGATTCTTCCAGATGGACATATTTTTACATCGGTTACAACATCGTAGTCAAAGGAAAATTTATCGTTTTTTCTTAATTTGACTAATATAATAAGCGAAAAAGAATTTGATATGTGAAAAGTGCGAAAATCCTATGAGATAGGGATTAATGAGGGTTGAAAAAAATTTCTTGCCAACATTGATTTTAGGCCATAAGTTAATGATTTGGAGCATACCTGTGTGAATAAAGTCAAATTGAGACACGACGGATACTAATGCACAGCACACATGGTTGTCAAAATTTAATGGGCTTCGAGCACTACATTAAAATTGTGCCTTCGACGGTTTATAAATTATCAAAACGAATAACCGAATCCATCCAACGTCTGTAGACTCGTTTTTTTCTATTCTAGAATTAATAACTGGAGCAAGGTTTGGTATACACCCAACGTTGCACACTTGCTTCGTTTCTTCATTCCAATCGCATACAACCATGTGTTTTCTTATTTTTCATCTATCACTGTAGGCATGTATAAAGCCGTAATGCCAACGGTAACACGTAGTTTATGTGTATGCGTGTAAATACGTAGAGTATAGTAGGAGAATTCTCGAATATGCCACGTGTACAGAACAATTTAAAAAATTAAGAAAAGGATGATTTCGAGGAGTCTTAAGTTCAATTACAGTCACTAGAATTAGGATTATAAAAAACTATCGGAATGTTTATAGAATAAAAATAAGATTGCGACATGCATAATTGGTATCTTTACACATTTTTTACTGTGTGTAAAACTTTCTTTCAAGTAATAATGTTTCATCAACATTTTTTTTCTTATCTTAGAATGATTAATCGAAAAACTATGATATCAATTTATCAAAATTACGATTAAAACATTCCAGTATGTCCTAAAAAATACCAATGGCCTCGACCTTGTTATAAACTCGTAAAGTTTTAAAATCTTTTTTAAAAATTGGATGTATTTCAATACGTAATTATATAGCAGGATTATTTATATTTTTCTAATTACGTCTAATTATATCTTTTTATTACACGAATGTCGCTCGATTCGCGGTTCCTTCGAGCTTCTGTCCCACCCTTAATCCCTTGAAAATACACACAGGGGAGAATAGAATGTCTCTTTTTTCGATCTATCGATTTTTCAGGTATAAGAACGAAATTACCTGAAAATATCTTCCTCTCTCTTCGGCCCTTCGAGTTGTGTCAAATCCCGTACCGTTTTCCCCATGGTAAATCGGGGCAATGACACTCTGACGATGGCAACCCAGGCGCTTTCCGACATTTCGCTGAACAAAAGCTTCTCAAATAATCCCCTTCCGTTTTTCCTGTTGTATAAAAAATTCGACGATGAGTTCGTATGACATGCACCTATAGTCAAAAATAAACAGAAATATTGGTTTATCATATTAGCAGTAATAATTCAATTTAATATGAAAAAAGAATACTTACCAAAATGCAATGGATCATTGCATAAAAAGAAATTATGCGCTATGGTGTGAAAGGAAAATGTCGTATGTGGAATGTAGAACAGCGAGGAATTTCGTAATTCGAAAATCTTTTCTGAACAAACATGCACGGTATCGAGGCATGTATATTGGTTTTTAGCCGATAATTTGACGCGACTGAATGTTTTAACCGCAGTCGGGCGTTTCTCTTTAAATCATGAAAAACTTATGAGGCTATGGATCGAAATATCGCATTTACTGCTGTAGTTTTATTCGCTACGTCATTGTTTGATAAATGAAGGATGAATTTCGTGACACTTTGTCGGCTTTTTCATGCACACGCGAGTTTTGTTTTCGCTCGAGTTTGACAGTTACCGACTTTTGATGGATTATCCGTCATAATTTGCGAGAAATGTTTAGTAATTGAAATTTAAAAAAATGACAGTGTTACAGCGCAATCATGCAGCTGTTCGTGCGCTCGCGTGCGGGCGAATATTCGGTTCCCGGTACACTTATAAAATTATTGAATCGTACGATTACGGGACCTCTTTTCGTCCACGGTACGCAGATATTCGCAGTTCACTAATACAGTACAAAAATGCACAAATTCTAATTCTAATGCTGCATAAGCCAAAAGCTCAACGTGCAGAACGTGTATCCCGTTACATACGATTACATCCAACATCAACACATATGTATATGCACGTTGCACGTCGTGAAAACGTTTTATTGCACATCTTTGCTCTTCTCTCTTTCGTCTTTCTTTCCGTATTTCTCGTTTTTTTTCACCCGTATAATGGGATTCTTTGAATCACCGTTACGTGCATGTACGTAGATATATGCTGTATGGTATATAGTCGATACTCCCTATATCGACACGTATTCCATCGAAGCACGTCGCTCATGATAGCGAACTGGCTTTTTCCCTAGAAACTAGATCGAGGCCATATTAGTCGTACAGGAACGATGAGCATCTCGTTTCACGAGACGCATGTATATATACACAGCATCATTTTTCCATCTATTTCTCGTTCAACTCTCGTGAATCCCATACCCCCTGTTCGTTCCTATTTCACTCGTTTTCTCGTACAATGTACACTACCTCTTACTTTTTCCTTCGAACGCTTCTCATTTCCCTACGCTAAGAAAATCAACGCGTTATGTCTAGCGAATAATTCCATTTGTTGTGTGCGATATCTGTATAGAAGCGCGACAGAAGCTCGGTGCCAAGTACTTGGAGCAAGGTTTGCTGCTTACTCCTCTGTATGCAGTGAGATGGATTGAAAACCGTTGTATTCAAACTTAAAATCGTTTTTACGCAAATACGCGTTAGGAAATGAAAAAAAGTTCACTAGGTTCGTAAAGTTCGTTAGGAAATGAAAAAAAGTTCACAACATTTTGCCAATTTAATGTTATTTTTATCTTTCGAATTATTCTTCTTCTTCATTCTATTATATTAAATTGATAAATTAAATACCCGCGAAAAACGGGACTATTGGATTTAATCAATATCGATCGAAAGTATGATGAAGCAAATGAAGTAAATTACATTGAATTAATATCAACAGAAATAATTTGAAATGTAATGGTTAATAATAATTATTGTATGAAGATATGTGCATGCAAATTGAATTGTTTTTTGTTAATTGTTATCAGAATTAAATAATGTATATGCAAAATATTATTATCTATAAAACTACTCGTTTTATTCAAGGGTTTGAATCTTGCATCTTCCCGGGTTCTGTTCTCTCCCATCAACACCAAGCTGATAATGGACAAATCTCTTGACATTTTTTTTAATGAGAGTGTTTCTTCAATGGGAATTCTATCCACATTTGTTCTGTAGAGGATCAGTCATTAATCTTCATCTCAACGATAACTCAATAAAACCATCAGGTTTTGTATATCGATGGATTGAAATCTTCCAATTTTTGTATCATCAATTATTCTAACTGTCAATCTCAATTCTTTTCATCTATTTTTCTATTATAACTGCCAATTGCTCGACCGTTCTATTGGTGTCAAAGTCAATGCTCTGTTAATTTTTGGCCTTGTAACCTCGACTCGGTTGGTTATTGATTTATTACTTCCAACTTTCGTAAAGTACAATAGAGCATATTTAATTATGTTATACATTGAGAGTACATCAATTTTATCGCTTGAATTAGTCACCGTTAGCGTGTCAAGTCATTACCATATTTGACATGTATTAAGAGTCGCGGTTTTATTGACATCTCATCGTACTGCTACCGCGATTTTCCATACGCCATATAGCTTGTTTTCTGACATACCCAGAATGTAATTTAATATTATTTATTTGAACATATATATTAAAAGAATTCCGACTTCGAAAATCGCATATTGGTTGCGGCGTGGTAATATCAAATATTGTCAAAAAATTGTTGAAGTCAGCAATTTCTCCGAAACCTTTTTAACATGTTACGTTTGAAGCTATATTTCGAATTTGAATATATTTCCCAATCGCGAAACGTCTTCTATCAATCTCCCGAGCCACGGATCGTCAGATGTCGAGAGAGTGATAAAGTCTATGTACTTGACTGAAACTACAAGATATCCGATTTATTTGCGACTTTCTTTGGGCACAGACAATAGTCGGCAACACGTCGCATACGAATGTACTTGTTTGGAATTTCTGCACACCATTTTTGGTGTTTTCGCGAGTTTTTATATACTACTTCTTTTTATACTATCTTTTTTTGATAACGATCTTTTTTGTATCGAACGTAATAATAAAAACTGTCAATTTCAATTAGATATTTTTCGTTCACTAAAAAAGTACTATTTCAACATGCCGACAATTTTTGATCGCTCTCTCTAACTGTACTCTAAAAATGATATGGCGACAAACAGCAAGATATAACAGTCGGACGAAAAACTTCATCAGACTTCTCACTTCGCCTGATTCAAATTCAAGAAATCAAGGCTCGTTTGAATGAAATGAGTTATTTTTATCAATATCTTCCTAGATTTTTCCTATCTCTTTTTCATCGTTGTCATGTTTTCCCCCGGTTTTCCGCAAGATATGCCACAAGAATGTGCTAAGGTCCAAGAGTTCTGTAACTGAACACTTCGACGAGGATCGACCAGGAAACACATACATAGATATATTTGACACATATACATATATAAATGTACATATAAACCTCTGCCCTGTCGCTTGGCATTTCACTCCGTTCACTCTTTGAACGTCAGAAACAGCAGAAAGAATCTTTTCTTTTTTCTTGCATCGGAGCACCAACCGTATCGAATCCTTTCTTTTACCTTTTCCTACCTTGCCTTTTTCTTCTGCTTGAGCTGGTTGTACTATGCCATCTCCTGATGTTTCGAGGTGGTTTCATCGCTTTTTTTTTTTCATTTGATTGCTTACAACCATTATTATCGCATCCTATGACTCATTTACTGCAATCTTCGTGTACTGACTACCGGTTTCGCACTTTTCTCACTTTTGCTACGCGCACTTTACATATCTGGTATTAGTATTTCTGTTCCTGTTTCAAATGCATCTCTATTTTAGCCTGAACCACCAATATATCCCCCATATTTTGTTGTCCCTCTTATATATAAAGTTACCAAATCCCGAAGTTTGGAACACGTTTAGGACTACAAGAAAAAAACTTTGACAAGTTCAAATATTGTAATCAATTGAAGGGAAATGTACTCGAAGAATGTAACAACCAGACTTGTATTGAACAATTGAAGAGGGTATTGAAAAATCAATTTTCCATTACTTTATTTGCTAATTGAGCTAAAAATTGTGTTTCCGTATATATTTTGAAAATAATGCAATTTTAACACCCCAAAAAATATGAAAGTTGACAAGTTCCATATCAGAAATGAATTTTCATTGCGCTGATATTTTTTGTTATACCGACAATTTCCACCCCTAACTCGATCGTCGATCTCATGTTGAATGGACCCTTACGCATATATAAACATGTCTACTCACATATGTAGGGCATTGACGAAAGACAGTCGTAAACAGTCAGTGGAACGAAAGAGAATCGAGTACATACGTGGGATCCGTGGGTGCCTAGGGGATGTCTTTGCAACTGCGTTGGATAAATATGAGGGCGTGTCTGTAAAGTTCGACCACGTGCCAGGGCATACACTAAGAGACTCAGATATATTTTCCTCCCGGATACGATCTTTCGCTTTTCTATATACACACGCGTGGTGAAATGTTCATGAATAAATGGACTCTTCTAAATTACTTATACAAACAAAAAAAACGTCACATTTTTCCTCTTTCCAACGTTTTTCCTAAGTTCTGAAATGTTCTCACATATGCTTTTCCTCGCGAAAAGCTTGCGTGACTTTGAACCCGGGAAATTTTGTTATAATGGAAAGAAACAAGAATAAAAATGTTTCGCAAAATGTATGTCGCCAAGACAACGAATATTTGCTATCATTGAAAAACATGTATTTGAGGGAAAGTGTTTAATATTTGATTGAAGAACATGTTATAAACATAATACTCATATCCAATTTGTATGGTTATCGATTTTATGTTTAATTAACAAATTGTACGTTGAGGCAATTCTACGAAGTTTCGTTGTGTAGACGATTCAAATTGATGGGTTCGCCCTGTTGGAACGATTTGGGGTCTCGACGCATCCCAGCTCTTCCTCTATCTCTCGCGCTTGCTCTTCGCTGATTAACTGCCTGCATGCGTACGTCACAGGGTATAACATGTAACCACCCTTCAGTTCCGGTATTTTTCCTACACAGGCCAATCTATGTAAATATATAAATACATGTTCTGTAGACGATATTAAAATATTTATACATCGATATATCGATACACTCGTGTACACACAAGTATAACTTGAAATAGTATTATATTTAAGTTGGTTCAATATAGGTGCCCTTCAGGTTATTTGCAAACCGAAGTTGTTTGATTTCGCGGGATCGTTGTGCGGAAAAGACCATTCGAACCTCGACCACTTCCTGTAGTTGAAAATTCAAAATTTAGTTTGAGATGTTTGCGTGTAAGACGTCGTACAAATTTGACCATTTTTTAAATCGCAACTCGCGATCGAGATTGCGGATGAATTTTTTTGTCTAGTTACACACGTGAGATACGAACTAGTGTATTCTTTCCATTTAACTTTATACGAGAGTGTTGAGAGAAACGTTTCTTAGAAATATGCCGAAGGGTGTAGCAGATATTGGATTGTGGTAGTATTTCTTTGGCACCGAGTGAATATACCATATCGATCCCTCGTCTTCAAACTGAGGCGGAACTAGGGGAAAGAAAGAGGAAATGAGAGTTCGGCTTGTGGTGCGGAGCCCTCGACGTATTGGCTCCAACATTTTTCGTACGATATAAAGTTGTATAATTAAAAATAATTTATCCGAAATAAACGATTTCTGAAAAATCCCCTCAAATTTAGCACTATTTATTACGATGAGTTATTGAGAATTACACGAATTTTAAGTTACAATCTAAATATACAAAAGTTGTATTGATCTTATCTTCAAATCTATTTATTACGTGACATTTTCAAAAGAGTCGAACGTATATTTCAAATCGGCACGAATTTTTTTTTACGTCATAAAACCAGTTTCCTCGTCTCTTTTGCACCTGTCCAAGTAAATTATTACATCGCTCATATTACTTTCGGTTATGCAACATGGTCGCATTGTCATTATCATTTTTCATCAATGCGGTGAATGATAGGCGCGAAAACGGGAAAATCCAATGCTTTCAGACGAAAATAACTTTAGACCTTGAACTGCACATAACAGTTAACGTCGGAATTTTCGGAGCATCTTTGGACTTTTGCCTCATCGTCACATATACGTATATGGTTCTCCCTTTTCCCATTGTATCTAGGGCAAAGTTATAGTTGGGTAAATATAATGCGCACTTTCTCGCAGTGGACATTACCAAGATAAATTTTGATAGTAAAACCATGTACTGGACTTCAGTACAGTCATAACAAAATATTTTTCATTGCATCGAAAGTGCGAGTTGTAATGTCTGTTTGGCCAGTCGGAGCAGCTCGATTTTAGGCCGATGCGAAGTTTGCTCTTCTAGGGCAGAAAACATCGAGCTTTAAAGGCCAGAAGACCTTTAGTTTCTGACTTTATTATGTCCCTGAATTTGTTTATTGTATGAATGATGTGATCTTTTTGCTCCGTTATCGTTTTGCCCGTCTGTAATTGTCTTGTTCATCCCTAACCATACAGAATACTATCAGTATATGACTGAGATAGCCATAAGACATTGTTGACTCCGCAAAAGTATGAAGAAAACGAGCGCTAATAAGCTGAACAACTTTACGCACTTTATAGCTAACGCCCTGTATTCCATTATTGTTCATTGTTTAATGGTACGTCAACTGACGTGTAAAATACTCGATGAACGTAGTGCGAACCATTGAAAAAAAATTGTTTCTATTTTAAAAAATATATCTTTTTTATTTGGTGACTTTTTTCTAATACTAACAATTGTTTGCAGACGATAAGATTCTTTCTGAAATTTGAGGATTCGATATTACTTAATCTGTACAATTGGACATTCTGTTGTTCATCGAACACAATCGCGCATCGACATCGCTCACTTTAAAAAAAGTTTTAGCTATGTACTTTGCGGAACTCGTATGAACTCGTGGGGATATGTTTTAGAATATTTATGCGTATCAGTAGTTCCGGAAGTTATACGACTCGAGAGTTTCTTATTTCGTCTACTATCAAGCGTGTATATCGTTGGCCAAGTTCCAGGAGCAAATTCCGTGGATCGTTATCGATCTGTAATGTTGAAAATGTAGCCTGGCGTCTACGTATTCTCGTATAAATTTGTGTTGATTTTTGGCAGAGAAAAAGGTCGATGTATCATACCATTCTATACTCATTATATTCTATATATATATATTTTTATTATTGTGAGAGTAACTTTAGCGTCGCGTGTTGTACGACTTTCGTTTGGCCTCTCTGTGCTATATACATAGGTTTTTTTTCACTTTCATCCTATCGGGAACCCTCTTTCATTCCATCTCACTTCGAACTCGCCCTCGATAGCGTCGCAAAATCCGATTGAATTGTCCTGTCTGCACTGCACGATTTGTCTATACGTATATAGCACTATAGAGGAACAAAATAAGACAATACTCTAACGCGATATCATTTATTTCATTATTCTCATTTGAAACATATCTGTGTGTGAAGAACATCGATTTACTTTGTGATGCAATTAGCATTTTTGGGGTCGTTGAATTCGCAGAATCGAACGTGTTGACTTGTGTTTAATCGATAATTGACTTTAGTTTCAAATTCACATACTGTAATAATACACGATGAAAAGTATCTTTTTCAAATAGTGTAAAAAATAAAAGTAACATTTTAAAAAAAAAAGAAAATCAAACTTGGCGTGCATGGTTAAGAAAAAGAAGTTCCATGCACGTCAAGTTCGATTTTTTTGTTTTGGAAAATGTTACTTTTATTTTTCATACGATTTGAAAAAAATACTTTTCAAGGGAAGCTACTATTTTGATTACTTGGTGTACATTTTTTACTTTTTATGGTTTTAAATGTGGATTTCACTTCTTTTGGTAGAAAACCAGCAAATTTAATTATATGAGACAAATTTAACAAAAGCTAAAAACAAGATTTCTTCAAAACTGTCGATGTTGATGGAACTTTTATCACAAAATCTTGTCGATAGAGTGTTTTTTCAATTTCTGTCGATAGAATTTTTATCGAAAAATATGGTCGATCTAAATGTTCTCAAAACTTCTGTCAAAAGAATTTTTGTGCGAAAATCTTGTCGATAGAGATTTTTTTCTCTCACTAATTTTTTTCCACTTTTCACTCACTATAATATTTTCCACCTTTATCTCTTCAAGTTACGTGCAATCGGAAAACGTTAAGACTTTGACATCGGAAAAGTTGAAAGAATTTAACATTCAGCACTGACGTTTTGATGATATATGATATATATATATATATATCATTTTAAAATTTAGTAAACAAAAAATCAGCTCAAAATTATGAGCTTGCACATATCGGCTGAACAAATCATACTTTAACTAAGCTCAATGGAAAGAAAAAAATCATATTGAATCGGTAAAATGTCATTAAATATTCGATTAGAAGAACAGTTTAGGAAATTACATCATTTCCATTTTTGTTTGACAGCTGGAAGTTCATTTTCCTGTATAGTATCCGTGGCGGGTCTTTGCCGTCAGGTCATATAAATTTTTTTTTTATTACTTGGTTTACTTGGTGTCGAAACGCTGCCGCGTCTCTAGATACGTGAAAAAAACCTGGTTCGGGTTGTGTAACATCGTCACCGGAGTTCGGATGACGACCTTTTTTATTTCCCTGATGACTTTTCACTACGCCACTCTTCTCTATGTTTCTCTCACTTCTTTCTCAAATTGCTTGTTATTCTTTTGCAATGAATCATATTGCATGGATTTTCTCTTGATACGCACATATTGCATTATGAAGTTCCGCCTATAAATGACTTTATCGTCAGAAAAGAATCGCGTAATAATAAGTTTACACGATACGCATCGAGAGGTCCTGGGTTTCATGCAATTGCACTTTCTCTATTCCCCTTCTCTCTATCCAACTCAGTAACTCACTTCATTTTTCTATTTTCCATCTTTTTCGATCGTTGTAACTTTCTATTGAGGAACCCACTCAAATTCTGATGGTATAATATATCGTATGGATGAGGAGGATGAAACACGAAAAGTGTAGAGTCAATTGCCCGAGTGGAAAGCGAGGATCGTTATTAAACGATGTATCAGTAATCGTCGATTAAAAAAGAAACGCCAATCGAAACAAGACACCGATACCGATAAGGCAGCGAAAAATCAGATTAGTTGGTGGTAAGCGCAGCGTGAAAATTCCAAGGTTTACAATCATGAGGAAATGCGATTTTTGTGGAGATGAAATGAAGTCTAAAACTTCCGTTTTCGGAAGTTCTGCAGCACGGCGGAAAACATATACTTTTTGATCTCACTCGATTGACAAGCAAAAATTTCAAGCCTATACAAGGCAGCGGAAAATCGAATTAGTTGATGGTTAGAATAACATAAATGACAGACTTGATGAAAAGCAGAAAGCGGCTTGCTTCCCGGTTTCCGAAAATTCAGCTAACGTTGCCAACAAAAAGATAGTAACGTTGATAGACACGTGCACACATTATACAGAAAAACTAGCAGTTCAAATGTTTTTGTGAATAAGGCAAGTAGAAGAGAACCGAGAGAGTCAAATGGAGCGAGAGGTAGGAGAGTTGCATATCTCTGCACTTTTTTCCGAAAAGATAACTAAATATTTCTATTTCTTCTTTCGTTTTGTTTGCGTATACTCTTTTGAAATTCAATTTTTTCCTTTCGACATCCTTGTGTGTGTACAGGAGCATGAATAAAGTTATAATATTATTAAAACTCTGTGAATGACCATATACGCGGATCGAATCGATCGAAAATCGAATTGCCCCGTTGATTGACTGTGCAAATCCGACGTGCGTCGTCATCGTACGAATATCTCATTTTCGGGACTTCCATAGAAATTTCTGTGCTATTTATTGATGGAATAAAAAGTTCGACATGCCTTCGAATGATACGCGAACCAACTCTCTTCCATTTCGATTTTTTCCCCAATACTTCTGCTCTGTTTCATGGTCCCTTCTATTCAATCTTCCATTTGTTATTTCGACTTTCAAAAACCTTCTGCCCAAGTTGTTTTTCGTTAAAAAATTGTGTTTGAATTGATTGGAAATTTCTCTTCCTTTAAAAAAACATGTGGAATTATTTTCAAAAAACATATTAAACGTTCGTTGGATGTATTATGCATAACTTGCTTCCTTGAAAAAAACGCATAACTTGCAGGATTTTCGACAAAAATGATCGAAAAAAAATCGTGATAGATAATTTAGAGCTGACAGGCAACATTTTAGAAGAGTTGCAAAATGATCGCAAAAAGAATTGAATTCTCTATTGCCCTGCACAGGACCCTATGTAAAATTGCAGCATGTTCGATAAAAGGCAGTTCTGAAAATAAACCGTGGATCCTATCAAAATTTTCCGTGTGATCACGATGCATTAATGTTTTGAATCTACTCTCAACATTCTGTACAATTTTCGCGGAGAAACTACCTTAAAACGGCCAATAATTGACGTGATTTATTGCGCTGAAACGACGATCGAAGTACGTGTTTTCGTTTTTTATTATGCATATATGCTTTCAATATACAGGGTGGTCCACGCAACGTGTGCACCTTTTTCACGGTCGAAATATGCGTTGCACGAAAAAATGTTGTATACAAAAGTTACATGGTTTATGAGGCTTCATCATGTGGTGCATTTATTTTTATTCTAGGTGGAGGCGCTTCGGAGATTTCAAGGTCAACTTTGTTTTTTTAAAGGGAATGCTATATTTTTTATAGCGTAAGATGATAGAGTATCGAATTTTGAGTAAAAAAGTATAGACCCTTATTAGCCCTAAAATTAATAGTTAACGAGTATTTTCACTTTATTACTTTGAGTACATTCAGTGACTCGTGGCTTATCACAATTAACGTAAGTGTTCAAATTGATGTCCATTGGCATCAATACAGTGACGAAATCTATTAACTAATGAAGAAACTGCATTCTGAATTATGTCCGGACTAAGTGTCATGCATTCTAAACAAATACGATGTTTCATATCCTCCGGAGTTGTTGGTATTTCACGATACACTCTGTCTTTTAATGTGCCCCACAGAAAAAAGTCTAGAGGAGTAAGATCTGGTGAGCGTGGAGGCCACATGAATTGTCCACCACGACCAATCCATCGATTGGGAAAATTTCTATCCAGTAGTTCCCTCACAATACGTGCGTAATGTGCTGGACAACCATCATGCTGATACCACATACGTGCACGGATATTCAACGGCACGTCCTCTAGTAAAGGTGGTAAATTATTATTCAAAAAGTTCGCGTATTTTTGCCCTGTTTATCGATCATCAATGAAATATGGACCAATCAATTGGTTGCCCAGTATTCCACACCATACATTAACGCTCCATGGGTGTTGGTGGTCGACTTCTCTCATCCAGTGAGGATTGTCAGCTGCCCAGTAATGCGTATTTTTCAAATTGATCTGTCCACGGTTTGTAAACGTTGCTTCATCAGTGAACAACACACTTTGTAGAAAATAATCATGCTGATTTATTTGATGTAGGAACCACTGACAGAACAAAACGCGGTTTTCAAAATCCGTTCCATGTAGTTTCTGATGAAGTGCAAGGTGATAGGGGTGATATTTATTTTTATGCAGAATTCGTAGAATACTGCTTTTGCTTATTCCCGAACCTCGTCAAATCTGTCGCGTACTAATATGAGGATTTTCTATTACGGCTGCTAAGACCGCAATAGCATTCTCTTCAGAAGTGGCAGTTTGTCTTACGGTACGTTTATTAAGATTGAAATGTCCATTTTCTCGAAGCGATTTACAGATTCTCTCAAATATGGTTCGAGATGGTTGAATCCGTTCAGGATATCTTTCGGCATACATAGCTTTAGCTCTTACTGCATTTCTATGACACTCTCCGTACACTAAAAGCATATCAACTTTGTCACTATTACAAAAATTCATTTTCACTTTTATCTTTCTGATAATCACGTACGATCACTGAAGGAAACTTTAATACTGGATTACAAATATTGAGAGGATTGCGAATCATGATAAGAGCGTGTGATGTGGTGAATGTGTTCATATTGATAAACACTGTCATGTAAACAATGCTATCCTTCAGATATTTGTAGTAGATTTGAATCTCCAACTTGATATTACGCAATAGAAATTTTAAAGTAATAAAGTGAAAATACTCGTTAACTATTAATTTTAGGGCTAATAAGGGTCTATACTTTTTTACTCAAAATTCGATACTCTATCATCTTACGCTATAAAAAATATAGCATTCCCTTTAAAAAAACAAAGTTGACCTTGAAATCTCCGAAGCGCCTCCACCTAGAATAAAAATAAATGCACCACATGATGAAGCCTTATAAACCATGTAACTTTTGTATACAACATTTTTTCGTCCAACGCATATTTTGACCGTGAAAGAGGTGCACACGTTGCGTGGACCACCCTGTATCCCTTTATATTGTGTGTACAATGGTTAAGGGTGTTTTTCTGTTGTGTCAGAGCGTTTGTTCGTCGAGAATTCACGACTGACAGATCTCGCTAATCGATTGAGCACCACTGTCCAGTGTGGGGGTGGTTATTATTAGAGAACAGACAAGATTTATAAGCTCTACGGATTTTCCTACACGTTGAAAACTGAGACGGCGATACACCGAGACTCGAGCTTGTAACGTTGGTGGCTTCAACATTTCCTTTTGTTCTTTTTTCTTCTTTCCCTTTCACTATATGTACATTCTTCCCCGCTTTTGCCTCTCGAACCTTTGACGATCCCTCTCGTACTCTGGTCATCATCCCTCGAGTGCCTGCACCGCCAGAGCGCAGACTCTGTTTCGCTCTCTCGAGTGCCAGATTCCCTCGACCGAATCCTAATACTTGGCGGAAGAGCATTATACCGTATACGTATTTGTCTGCACATGTGCGCACATATATAGTGATGGTTCTCGTTCGATCCAACGTGCCCAACTGTTGTAGTATATTAATAGTGGAATATATTATTAGATCACGAACGATAAATGAGGAAAATGTTCCAACGCAAATCGAAATAAATAATCATCGTCTATTCGAGTATCGTGACACAGATATGATGGAAGAAAACTGTAGAACTAGAAATCCGAGTATATTTGGTATTGCTAAAGTCTGGAAAAAAATCAATTGTACGAAAAATACCGCGTATATCAGTGTAAATAATAACCATTTTTTTGAATGTTCAAGAAATTGTTTGAAACAAGAATTGTTCTCTTTTTATGGTAAGGGAATTGGTCAAAATCTCTGATTACGGATAAAATATTTATGAAGTACACATTAACGTTAACAAATAACAGATAGTTTTTTATATCCATAGACAGATTTAAAAAAAAACATGGAATTTCGAAACAAGGTCCTATCGTATAGTTCACGAAGCATCAGATCTTCAGATAGAAAACACAATTTTAATGTGCCGATCGTAATGACTGGTTCATATAGTTACACGGTGTTATTCTGCATACTCCGACCATCGTTTATGAGCACCTGCGAATGTTTTTGCCATCGGAGATGTACGCTACAGAGCCTTATTCATTAACCTTATTCTCCGAACCGATCGTGCATCATATACCCGTTGCTTCTTCATAAATTAAAGAGGGACGTTTCATACTAAACTGTATGTTTTATGTTCTCTAAGATATGCCTCTCTGTTTGTCAGCAGCACAATATTCATTCACAGAACTGTTGAATATGTTCCAGTATATCAACATATGCTTGTGTAAAGGACAGGGGCACGGCGGACCCCTTAAGCGAATAATTAATTTTCGCAAATGTAGAAAACTAGACAGTTATTCTTCTAAAATCTGTTTCGAACATATTTGAACGAACAATTTTCCAAAATTCCGGTATAAAAACCAGCAGATCAATTTCGCTGCACATCGGGCTGCGGAATATTTAGACTTTCTAAAAAATCGTAAAAAAATGTATTTTACAAATTATTCCTGTTGGTTTTCCAGCTGTAATAAATGATCATACATCAATTCAATTAAAATGGGCTGTTGTATCCAGAGTACTTCATATCATTCTGAAAAATATGTCGTTCTCGTGAAAACTCATAATTGAAAAAAAAATGGAATTACCAATTTTTGTGTTGTGGGGGGGGGGGGGGATCGGTTGTGCCTCAGTCTAGCCTATGCTTATGTTTGCAACAGTAGCAATTTTGAAACGAATATTCCAAGCACAAAATACTGAAATTATTCGCTGAACCTATTCGCTTCTCAAAAGTTTCGGTGACGTCGTCGTTATTCAAAATCGGGCGAAAATCGGGTTTAAGCCGTTTTTTTTTATTTTAATGCAACACGTGTGAAGGATATCAAAACCAACAATCTATATTCAAAAATACTGAAATTATCTCCCATCTCTACGACTGGTATTATGTGGTACACGTTACTAGATTCCGAAAATAGTTCGCCTTTTTCATGCTCGCAGAACATTTGATCAAACCTTTATGGAAAATAAGAAATTAGAAAGTAAGCATGTAGAGGAAAAAATAATGCTGAAAGCCACGAAATGTACCGGCCCCTATGTGTACTAATGTTTCTTGTTAATAAAGCTCAAAGTTTTTACACTTGATATAATTGAACTTACTCGTATGGAAAAGTCAGTAGTGAATTGCCATTGCGCTTCTGTTAACTATATGGATGGTATTTAAAATCCTTGAAATGCGAGCAACATTAATTATGTATTTTCCGTAGTCTTCAATTGAAAAAAAAAGCGTAACGAGAAAGAAAGGATAGCATAAGTTTTTTTACTGTTCATTGAAGCGAACTGGGGCTTAATAAGATTTGCATGAAAAAAACAGCGCAAAAGAAAATGCGTAACTTTTCTCTTGATGGCTGATGAGTAGTCGAGGGTTAAATATGGATTCCACTCAATCTCTCTACATATATATGACCATTGAGAAACGACGGGGTAGAAATATCCGCACTCTTTTTCTCCGTTTCTCGTGGATTCCCCTACCGAGGCGAATTAAGTGCCGCGACTGGTATACATGATTGCATAAATTATAACAGATAAAATTATCGTTTCTGTATACAAGTAATATACGTTTGCACATGGCTTATACTTGAACAGAATCGCGCAAAGCCCTGGTTTTTCACGATGGCAACCACGTATGCGCTGTGAAAAGAAAGATGCACGAATGAGACTGACAAAATAGGATTTAAAGGAGAACGATTGAAAGGCACGAATGCTGTATTGTTATAATATGGAAAAACGTATATTTTCAGGCCAATAAAAGTATGTATACATTGATTGCTTTGGAGACTGATGTCGACTTTTTAGGACGGAGCTCAACATTTTTCATATGAATTGAATGGTTTGAGAACAAAGTCCCCAAAATGAGTCTAGCAAGCGTATTGTATACACCAGAGACTGTATATGAATTGCAGGCGACATGCTAAAGCGTAATCCTCAAAATAACAGATATTCGATCTGTTGATTTTGAGGAAGATCTTAATCATATTAAGATCAATAATTTTCGCAAGAAAAATCGAATGTTATAGACATCAAATTATGGAAAGCGGAAGCTTTGAATTTCAGCGGGTCGCCTAAGTAGAAATAAGTATAATAACTATTTTTACACTTTTGCCACAATTGTCTTCTTTAAATGCTTTGTTTACTTAGTAGCACGGGGAATGGCGTTTCGTTATATTGGCGATACGTCATGTGGACGATTTTAAAAAATTGTTACATTGGCGTCGTTCGACGCATTCATTTGGCTCACTCTACATATATTTACATGATTGGAGATTTTTCACTTGTACATAGCGTTCTACGTGGATAAATCTCGTATAAGTTTTATGGGCTACCAAATTTTTCATTATCCAAGTATCTGCACAATCTCCGTGTCTTCTGTAAAAATCGCGTTTATCGACTTTCATTCCTATATAAAATTTGTTCTATATAATTGTATAGTTCTCGTGAAAATTCGGAAGTACTTGATGTATTCATTCCAATACGAACTTCAGCATTGTGCAAAAAGATAGGACATTGCACGAAAGGGCAGAGGGATGAATCCATCATCCCTTTGTCCCTTTGTATGAGTACGTACTGGACGTTTTGTGATAGAGCACGGGAGTGCACAGAACCGTGATCGAGCGTTAATTTGCAAAGGGCACTGTAACGTACGAAACGCCACTGATAAATGTTTGCGACGTCGATGCGAAAAATGTTCTTCTGAAAATACTGTGCAGAAGATAACCAAATGAAAAAAGGATCAATAAGAAAAGTCCAATGTTTAGTTAAAAATACATCAAATATAAATTATAAGCATCTGACATTTCAAGAAAGTAATATGGTACCAATGACGGTTCAGACAAAAACGTGACAACATTATTTCAGTTGAAAAAAAATTATCATGTGTTGTGTGTAGCAAATGATAATATGCAAAAAAGTCAATCAGGATGATATCGGAAATTGACTACTAAAAGCGAGCGATATGTATATGAATTTTTTTGAGAGTGTAATATACACCTATGCATCAAATCTTGACGTTGAAGATTGTCTCGCTATGTACATGTTAGGGTGTCCATATTTCCAAGTTGACCTTTTTCTCTTGGGTATGCTTTAAATCATCAGTTTATAGCCTACAAAAATTTTCAATTTTTTTTCAAATTCCGCCCCCCCCCCCCTCTCTAATCTCCTCAGATTTTTCTAATATAATTATCATGAGATTGTTGCACTTTTCAGATTATAATATTGTCCTCGATTATAGTCATCCATTTTTTGAAAACTGTTCATTCGACTACGATCGTTGTTAATTGAACAAATTTTCATCCCGTTTCGGTTATCGTGAATCGCTGAATACCCGAGCCATTGTTAGACAATGTGCCTGCATTTGTGGTAGAGGGTTATGTCGAAAAATAAAATAGTTCTTGGTATAAACACGTGTAAATTTTTTAATTGCAAATTACGTGTTTTGACATGCCTTGGGTCGTCAGCGACCCACGATAACCTGACAAGGTGTCGAAAAAAGCGATGCCCTGATCTAGTTATATCGATGAGAAACATTTTTTAAACAGATTTGGAAGAAGAAGAATTTTCAACATTTTTTCCATCGATATAAAAGTTCGTTCATCTAAAAGAATCTTTGAAGAAGAATCTATCGTTTTTGAAAATTGAATGAATATAATAAGCGAGAAAAAAAAAGAATCTAAAGTATGCAAAAAAATTATGATATTGATATTGATAAATGGGCAAAGTATCTCTATATTCTGAACACTTGGAGCATATAGCCAAGGGAAAAAGGTACATTTGGGAGTTAAGGAACATCCTAATGTATATGTATGCGACTGCTCTCATACATATGCGGGATCTGAAATTGCGTGTCCGCTCGATTTGCGCCCCGCATTAACTCCCGCGGGGTGTCGCAGGTGTTTTCATTTCTTTATTTATTGTACTTTTTTCATTTCTCGACCGGTGTACTCGTGGCCTGAGCGGACTCTACTTTTTTTCCAGTCACCTGCGCCGGATGAAAAAAAGTTGTTCCCTTTTGCAAAGAACGTTCGTGAATTTCGACGCTCGACGAATTATTTTCTCACGCCCGAAATTCGAACTCGTTTTTAATCCTTATCTTGTCTCTTTTCATTCTTACCTTTCATTCCCACTCGCGTGCAAACGAGACCTCATTTATGGTTACAAGATACCGATGTACGATTACATTTTTTGTTCATTTCCTGACTGTTTTGTTTTCTACATAATTACAAATCGAATGCCGAATCTAACAGTTAATTCCGAGATTATGAAATGTTATAAAAACCCTCCTAAATCACAAACAAACTTGATAATTTAATGAAATAAGCCCCATGAATTTGAAATGAATTTAATGAATTTCCCATGAAATCCGATTTTTCGTATGATCGCTAATTTGTAGATGGAATTTGATAAAACATTCTAAATGAGATCTCACGTTGGAATCATTGCAAATTTTACAATACAACGTCTATTTTGTAGATACATGAAGGGAAATCAAAATTGCCATGATCCAAGGAATTTCAGGTGCAACCGTTCAATTATCTGCATTAAAAGAAAATCGATGTTGAGTGTTTTTTCTCATTGAAATAGCTTCTCCTTCTCGTACAAATAGACATAATGTAATACTCGTGCAAAGCCAAGTGCCAAGGGTAACGTGTATCCCGACAGAAAGTACACACAAAGTAGCAACGATGGGAATGTGGCTCGTTAGCGTTCCTTTTCTTTGCAACAGACCCAACATCACCGTTACATATACACGATTTTGCCTCGCAGACATTATCTTTCGTGTACGTGAATGATTTGCACTTGGAGAAAATCTGTTCTTCCTTCTAGCAAAGGGATTATAGTAGCTACCGGCGTCTGTGATGGCACAATGGATTCGCTTAAAGAGCTCGTTTTCTTTCCCCAGCTTGTTTCTATATACACTAGAAACGAACAATCTCCTGCTCTCTTACCTCCTCTATCATATATGCGTGCAAGGTTCTCCGAGACGAGAGCTGAGCACACACAAAAGTAGTGAGTGCCGAGAGATACAGAATCTCGTGAACGCAGCATAAGGTCGGAATCTTCCGAGGAAACAAAAAAAAGGCATCTCGCACGGAAATGAAGCGGATCGTCTTTCCCTCGACACTTCTTCTTTCTCGCTGAATATATAGTTTCATGATAAGCCGGATTTTCGTTGTATCCACTGTACAATACTTTGGAACGTTTAACATATTCTTCTCCCTCTTGCTCGTCTCTTTCGAAACAAGTGAACGACTTTTTTTTCTCACACGTATAAGTTTCTTCCACAATTTACATTATCGTTGTATGGCGCTTTTTTTAAGTTTTCTTTTTACTAGACTACAAAGGATCTGCTGTCGAGCCATGTACATTCTCAATTGTTCGATTTGCTTTAATATGCTCCTGACAACTTGGAGATTTCACGAAGGTGAGGGACAGTTTTTCGAATCTCTCTTCTTTGGAGCGAACGGCCGATATGATATTATTCGAATGAATTCCTTTTTACTTCGTCCCTTCCCCTTTGTCATTGCATATTTTTTCTCAATGAAAAGGTAATTGTCAATTTTTGTCGATTTAGGTACAGTTGGTCAGACAAGTTTCCATATAGTGCATACCGTGTCGTTTTAAATATTTTAAGACAATACAATTCATGTTTATTGTTCTATTTTCAATAAGCAAATAAACATTTATATTGTAATTTCAATATTGAAAAGTACTTGCTCAAATATTCGAAATCATGTATGTTCTTATGTGCGATGATTTTTTCTTTAAAAATTCCTAGCTTTCGCTGCACTCGTTAACTCGTGTCGCAAGAACATATGATTTAAAAATTAGACAATTCCGTACTGAAACTTTGTCGGCCAGCTACATATGCCGTTACAGTTGTGTCGTAATGTCCGTATTACATTTTTCCTTCTTCATGACATGTGCATGCATCGCATTTCGACATCTATCTCATTATATCCAAGCTAAAAAGATTTATTTTCTATACTAATTTTTGTTAAATCTCAAAGGCCGAGAGTATTAATCACAAGGATATATCCTTCACTAAGATAATAAGCCTATTCTTTTTTACTTGTATTGAATCAGCGATGTGAGATATTCGTCTCATGATTTTTTCGATTTCACTGTGGAGACGATTTTTTCGTTTTGTAGAAAAGTAGAGAAATCTTAAGAAACAAAGCCCGGCATCGTTGGAACCTGTATTGAGTGTCTGCTTCATGATAATTATTTTCCATATGCATCGTTCATCGTTTTTCCGTCATGCAATAATACATATAAAAATAAGACATTAGCATTTTTATACATCGGTATAAATAAAAAATATCGTCTATAAACGCAGGGTAACGATACAATAATGTGCAACATCGGCAAGCAGAAAACTTCGTGGCGGCGAGCGAAGCGTGCTGTTATTTCTGAGCTCGTTGCACCGGAAGACACGCTTCGAGAATCCCGCTGGAAATTGAAATTCTCTATTCCATAGATGGATATTTATATCCTGGAGAATATACGTAATTTATGTATAAATCTGTATGTGTGTGCGTATATGTGTTGGCCGTATACTTTTCTAATTAGAAGCACAACAATATATCGTGTATATATAGTCACCGCTGTAATTGTATAAATGATATGCCATCGTGAAGAAAGGTCTTACTACCGTTCGGTTATAACGTGTTATCCTATTCCATTTTACACGGTATATATATTTCATTACCGCAGGTCCCGTTCGCTTCAAATACATTTATTGGGTTGTTGGAGGAAGGAAGAAGTGGCGCACTTCGTTTTTTGAAAGATTACTTACAGTCGGCGTTCTCTTTAGTTAACTTCCCCTCTGTCGACCAATTTTTCGTCGATCTGTTGACTCCTTTGTCCCCCATTCCCGGCTTTCCGTCTCGCGCTCGTTCTCTCTCCAAGTTTTCTCTTTTCTGCGCGTGCGCGCGTTCAGCCATTCGCGAATGGTAGGGATAAGGGAAAGTTGACAGATCAGAACGGAGGGAGACGGCCGACTAAAGAGAGCACCGACTGTATCGCTTATAAGAGACCGGATATCAAGATTCGAATTGCAAATGCATTTTCTTCTCAATCGAATGAATAATGTGCAAATCGTGCAGCTTTTATTTTTTCCGAAACTTAATCAAATTCAATCTCACTTTTTTTTTGTATCAATTAAAAACTATTTCGACTCGTTAAGATCTTTTTACGACTTTTATATGAAAGTCCAATAAATAAACATCTTGTTGTTCTTGCAATTAAATGTACAATTTAAAGATCGTCCTCACAAAATATTTTATCCGGAAAGTTTGCACAATGGAAAATTCGTTTTATTACGCTCTCCTGTGAATTATCGTATTCTTTTTTTTTTCATCAAACTCATACTCTGTCTCGTGTGGGAGTTTTTACCGTCTTCGCTCTGAGGTGTCAGTTTATTAACGCACAAAATGCGTCAGTTTTATCGCATTAAAAAAAATGTATTCGCTGTGTATTGCAAGCATTTGCAAGTTTCTCTGGTATATGCACAATGAGTCCTGACTGTACGTTACAGCGAACTGTAACGTGCACTATTGGTTTTTCCAACAGGCCCTTGTCAGAACTTTCGAGCGTTACCGGTCAGATAACACGGAGAAGAGCGAAAAGTTTTATAGCGTCAGACGCATTTATGTATAAGCAGTGTAGAATGTGTGTTTATGCATTCGTGCACTGTATACACACAGTTTCTATTGTAATATTTGAACAGAAATTGCAAAAGTCTCGACAGTGCTATTATTCGAAATTCTGTCTTGACTAATGCATTTTTTATGCATCTCGGTGTTTTCTCTTGCTTCGCAACGATTCCTTCGAGCGAATCGAACGATGCACGAGCTGTATAACTCCATATGTACTAAATGAAGGCTGAAAATAGTGAAAAAAGCATCTACGTTAAAATAATAAAGATACTGATATTTCGAATCGCTCTGCAAACATAAAATAGGTATGGACATTTAACCTATCGTAAAAAATGAATTGCAGTTGATTTACAAGATTTCATTCCTTTTCATCCTTCTGTGTGTCTTTATTATCGACCACGGTCACAAACAATTTGACACTTATTTTTCTTTGCGTGTTCTAATAGTTCATGAATAAGAATATCATATTCCATTACGCAAAGTCGTGACAAAATTCGCACGTTGTAGAGTGAAAGCCTATGAATTTCGAATCAAGAACTAATATGTAGTATAATATACAAAAAATGAAAAATCGTACTTTGTAGGTACAAGGTAGCGAAAATATGTAAATGCAAATATGAGAAAAAAAAGAAAACGAAGGGAGCGTTGCGAGGGCGAAGTATTAGGAGAGGCACTGTTCTTGTATAATAAGTTCGAAAAATGGGGTGATAAACATCAATTATCGTGTGCCGTGTGTGTGCAGAAAGTGCCGATTCTCCGTAGTATTCTGAGCCAAACTAATTAGCCATTTGTTTTTTTTTTCATTTAATTTTTAAATGAGAAGCAATAGACATTCAACATTCGAGACTAATCAGAGGCCCTGCTTCAGCCGTGTCGGAAGACGCTTCAGGTCCATAGAATCGAGGATTGTAAATTAAAAATAAGAATATGTGGCTCAGTTAAAACACATCATCGCCCCGCGGTAGCATGACATTTTTTGTTTCGATCGAAGTCTGCTGATTCTCTCTTCGAAATTATTTATTAACCCCGGCGAACGGCTTTTGTCGCTTGTAATATAAATCGAATTTCCGTCCTGAGAATGCTGCAGTGCTGTAAAAAATATCGAACAACAATAAAATCATTAAGAAATGAAAAAAAACCCTGCTCAATTATCGCATAATACAGCGCCAATTAGACAAACATTTTGAGGATGCGTGCACCCTTCACTAAACTAAAAACGTTGAAGTTCTCAAACGGATTTCTTTGTGTTATCCAAAATCATGGTATGCATATACACACAATTTCTTTTTTGAATTATTTGGCGTCGGAAATAATCGATATAATCCGGATAACTTGGTACATATTCCTATGTAGCATATTGTAGCTCCATATTCGTATGGAGTGATTTATTTCTGTTATATTATAGAATCGGGACTGTGTACTGCAGGTTAGCCAGAGAGAGACTATATCGCGATATGATAACGTTTCGATGACGTACAAAAAGTGCTGGGCTGCGTTAATTTTTTTTCTTCATTCACCATGGACCGTACACGGTCTGAACACGTAATAAGAGCCTAGAATTCTTCGTACGTGTATCTCCGATCTTTTGCTCGGATCTCTCCATCTTCTGTCCTCGTCTCGTATTTACCAGTACATGAAACGAACCCTTACCCAAGAACGCTGCACTACCATACCTAAAAACATCTTCATTCCACCTCTCTTTGTGCAATTAATGAAATATGAAATATTGCTTATAATGATATCAAATGAGAGTTGTTAAAAACAAAACAGTTCATTGCCTTGCAAATCGTGAAGCTGGTTCGAAAAGCAGAGCTGACAATTCGCAGTGAATAAAAGCGCGCAACAGTGAAGAAAGCATTTTTTTCAGTCTATTTACAAAGCCGGATGTTTACCCCAGTAGAGCGAAACAAACATTTGGATTATCGTTTTCGAGATGGAAAATATAGTCGTCTTATTCATGAAATGTACGTAAAATGTGAATGCTCGTCTGAATAAATAGTGATCGATTGATCGATTACTGGGAGAGTCGTCGAGTTCATTAAAATCGAAAGATCTGCCGTAAAAAGAAAGGATGGGTCGTGAACGAGTGGGACTTCCCGAACTGGCTAATTATCCTCAAAGGATCAATGGAGAAGCTGAAAGAGTTGTGCATTGAGAAATTTCGTGGAAAAATAAGAAATTGCTGAATAAATTTATGCGTACAAGTATACGTATGTATAATTTTTTTGGCGAAGTATGCACAAACACACGAATCAATTGCGAGGAGCGAACAGCTCGTCCACAGCGCGTGGACCAGTTCGAAGATGGAACAGTTTTCACGGTGGTGGTGTTGGCAATTCTTCTGATGGAATCATCAGTGGAGGAAATGGAAGTGCGATTATGAATATCGGTAATGGTAATAAAACTCCGTCGCAAGAACCCTTCAGGGCTGTACCAAAAGCTGTACAGGCTCTTAGAAGCGAGAGCGTCGATCGCGCACATCGAGCTCAGCCTCCACCCCCACCGGCATTTCCACGCAGAAGATTTTCCGTCTGGTGAGTGCCGAAGGGTGAATTTCTTTTAACATTCATTTTCAAAAATTAAAAGTATATGGAATACGCAAAATAAAAAAAACATGGTTGTTTAACTTTAGAATGAATTTAACTGTATAATTTCCTCATCGGGTTTAGATTACAAAAAACACTGCATTCGACACTCTTCATTGGTTCCTTTAACTTCATTCGGCGATTGACTTTCGGTAATTATAGCGTAATAATGTCATTTAGAACTTTGAAAAAGTTCATTGGATGAAATTCATAAACATTTCAATCTCAGTTTGAACGAATGAATAAAGTGGAATGTCAGTTTTATTGAAAACATTGTTTTGCAATTCGAAAATGGAGAAAAATATGAACACGATTATCCCTGATAAAATTTTCGTAATCGACTGAAAGTAATTTGAAAATGTTCGTTTGGTGATGGATTAAAAAAAAATTATGCAACAAAATTAATCACCATATACGTATCATATATTCTATTTATTTGAGAGTAAATTCATTCCAATTTATCATTCAACAACTTACGATTGACATATGAATTGATATTAAACACTGTTTTATCTCGCAATCAAATCATTTCGATAAAAACTTTTTTATTACTGCCTTCCATAATAATTCTATAATTATTTCCATAATACTTTTCATCGATACCGGTTAATTTCAATAGTATTCTATCTTTTTGTTGCTTAAGAGAAAATTTTACGGAAGCAATTTGAAAAGTAAAAAATGGTCAACAATTGTTTTTTCATTGCGTTCCATCGATTCAAACGTCAAAACCATAACGTTTATTTCCTGCCTGGGAAGTTTGATTTTCGATGCCTGTTTTCAGCGCGGAAATCGGTTCATACTTCTTAACAAAACTGCGAGAGAGTTTTACTTTGCCGCGTTCTTACTGAAAAGTTCGCTTTACTGTATTAGTACAGCTAAAATCACTTTACCAGCACACTTGTGCGTGAAAAACTAGTGCAGAAAAGTAAAAAAATACCGGTCCCATATTGCCAACATGTGTTAAAAACGGTGAATGGACACGTGTGAAAGGTTGCCGAATTCGTCTTGATTACAATTTTTTTAAATTACTTGGTATCCAGACGCGGCCGCATCTATGGGTGACATGGATTAGTGATCATTGTTATTACCATCGTTGGTTTGCATAGTTTTCATAATCCTAGCGTGTTTGTGCGACGTTTGCTATTTGTTATATGTTATTGCATAACTTGGGAAAACCAAACAGAGAGCAGCAATTGACGCGTACTATCATCAAATGTGAAATACCAATTGAACCGTGGGGGGAGCATTCGGATAATCGGATCTCCGCGTACACGAGAGCGGAATTCGTCTCGCTATACATGCGGGCGTATGTGTGTGTGTATCATGAGCAGGGTTGCCCTGGCATGAGTGAGAATCCGTGTACAAGGGCGATTGGTCAATGAAAATGTTCATTAGGCTAAGTGAACCGGTCGGATGCGAGGAGGGGACTCTCCTCTTCCGTCTCCTCGTATAAAATAGATCGAATCGAACAGTTCGGCGATGCCAGTGAATCCAATGACAATTAACTGATTCATATGGACAAAGGAAAAAATTTATCGAGTCGCCAAAAACATACTTCCTTTTTTCGAATTCATTTATGGCAAACATGGTTTTAAGAAGTCGGAGTAATCGTTGAAAATAAGTTCTTTCGATATTTCGAGCAGACAAACAAGAGGCGTGATAATATAATGTATAGTATAAGAATTCAAACGTGCCCCTCTTGATGACACGTGTTATGAATTAATACAATGGATTTCGTTGGGTCACGTACCTATCTTTATGTACAAGGTTAGCCACATGGTAAGAACGATGGGGTGGATAAGAGGACCTGAAATGGTAGAGAGAATCAATATCCATTATGCGTTATCTGGAAAAAGGCGATGAAACAGCAACTATAAATATAGCGAGGTATAGTGTAAGTTATATACACGAAATATGTATATACATGTGCGAAATATCTATATAAATATGTGTTACATATTTGTGGAATATATACATCAAAAACTATTGTATCTTAGGTTAGTTATCGTTCGAAAGCTGCTATATTATACAGATTGCCTCATTTTTTTAAATATGCTCACACATATCGAAAAGTGAGCACTAAATTGATGACTGTTGTAGACAAAAAGTTAATGTGTTTAAAGGACGTCTTCTTACCGCATATTCATATCTCATAAAAAATTGGGTACATTTTACACGTAGTCGATTTGTCATTGTCGTCTCCGAACAGGCCCAAAAAGTTGGCAGGTGGCTTATGGAAAGCGAGACAATACATGCATTTTTTGCGAAGACATCAGAATTGAAAACGGGTTCAACGATAAATCTTTGTTCGCACTGTTTTTTAAGCATCACCGGGCGTTTAGGAATCGCCGGCATAAGCATTAGCGTGACAGGTCGGATTTCGTACGTCGTGTAGCTCTGAAAATGGCTGATTTCATCTAAATTTGACTCCGCTTCGTAGTTAAGGTGGTTCGAGACTTTTAACACACTCATGAAGACGATTTATGAAATGTCGAATAGTGTCCGATATGATACACAGATCGAGGCATATTATGACACAGAGTTCTTGTTCTCTCTTTCATATCACCTATTGTCGTTGCCTGGTTCGATAAGCTACATCCTCGATAAATCCCCATAAAAATGAATCGGGAGATGAAAGATCAGAGAAACGTGCAGGACATTCCAGAGGTCCGCACACTACATGTGTTTGTGTGTATGTATGTTATAAGGAAATGTATGTATATATACATATGCATGTCAGGATAAATCGATGGCAATTGCAGAGGTTGAATCGCAAAACTAAACTTTCCGATATAAATCGACTACATATTGTAGTATCGTGTATTTATACCACCTAAAGGTGTACTTCATCTTTCAATTTCTTCTATCTATACAATAATTCTCCCGTCGTGTTAGAGAAATATAGTTTGCGATTCGTTAGCACGTGTTCCCAATTTTCCTCCTCGATTGTCCCCACTAGCTCACAATAGTAAGTACAAGCCAAGTCGAAAAAACCTGTTTTGTTAGTCGTATGACTTTTTTTAAGAAATAAAGTACGTGTCTATTATAAAATAAAAGTTTTTATCAATGTTGACTAAACTAACAAGTTTTAGAAAAATATTTCTATGCTATCTATGCCGAGAGAATCAGTCACAACTGAAACTTGTACCAATTAAAGTCTCTGGTTTCATTAACATTAGTTCAACGTGACGTTTGTTTTATTTAAATGTAATCAAATTATAGCCAGTATGGGGTAGAAAAATCGGCTTGCACGGCATCAGGGTGGGGTCAACAACTACATATGTAGGTCAATGCGACTTGTTTCTGTTGTGCGTTATATTTTTTTTACGTACTACGCAGTTCGTAAACATCGTGACGTGTTTTTTTATAGGAAATAATTACCCCCGTGTAGCGAGTCATCTTCATCGTCGGGGATACTCGTGATGAAGAATCGTAGCTGGCAGTGAAAGCAATACCATTAGGGGAATTCCATGGCCACTTTTTTATGTGTACTGTGCAGAGTTAGCCCTGTAAATACACTGAAAAGTATCGTTGGCTACTGTTTGGAAAAATATATGTATAACGGACGATTCTCAGGGTTGCTGCGTAAAAAACGACGGAAAATGATAAAGAAAAAGTGATTCTCGCCTCTTGTTATAAAAAATAGAAGAAAAACACAAGGAGACATCTACTTCAGAAGAATTATGTGTAGAGAAGGGATATCGTCACGTGTGAAGAAAAGTTTGGTACTGTCAAGAGTCGTTTCTCATTCGTACTTTTTGCCACTCATTCACACGTATCATCACACGTATCAATCATTCGATAAATTCTCTATTCCAACAACAAACAGTCTAAGGGCGGAACCGTGTTAAAGGGTGCCTGAGTAATATCTCGAAAATTACGTAACGAAAGAAACCTTGCACAAAAACTTCTGTTGTAATCCATTTATTAAGTACTTTTGAATGATATTCCACATGTCAATAATTTCGTATGAAACATCCAACAATTTTGTTTGTGGGGTACCAAAATTGTCCTCCCTAAAATTCATAGCAAAACCTTTTTTTCAGTTTCGATAGTTGAAGTAGACAAATCCATTGTCGCGATATTCAGTCTAGTAAATATCGACTGTCAGATGAACAGATGGACAGACGTGAAAAAGTTATATTCCACAAGGGTTCTGTTTTTCCTTTTTCAGATACAGTACCATTAAATAAAGTAACTGTTACTTTATTTCCTTACTTGTTTTCTTTTTCTTGGAAAAGTATGTTGAATAACTTTCGTTTTTCGCCACGAATTCCATTTATCACAGATCATCAATCTTTTGGGATGTTAACCAACTTTGATAGCGACAAGCACGTTTCATGTTCTGATGTGTGCTCGAGATATATTAAAATGAAAAACGTCACCCACGATTAATAACACGTTATATGCTTGAAAATAATTAACGAGAAAACACTTTCATTTCGTGTTTCAGCTTCGGCAAGCGGACAGGAGGTAGTGCCAGGCGACCCAATGAATGCTTCGTGCTCGAACCTTCAGAGATGATAGTGGTGAGTTTTTAATTTTTCATAAATCCACTTCGATTTTCCCTCACAATTGATAAAATAGACAAGACATTGTTCATTCAATTTTAACATTTCTCTTGGCGATCAAGTTATTTATCGCTTTTACTCGCATTGTTGGAATGGAAAATCGTGAAATTGCAATTTTGCATTATTTTAAACGAGAGAAAATATAATGACGATTCATTTACTGCTTTACGTTGCACGATATTTTCGTAAAAAGGAAATCAATCGAAATTAGGTGAAAATTCGAGTAATTAAAAAGTAAAGGCATTGCAAATATCCAGATATTTGTTTGTGTTCGAACTTCAATAATGAAGTAAATAGTCCGTCTCATGCTCTTGTTTATAAACATTTTTTCATACGAACCTCATTTTAGAAAGAATGGAACAAAAACTTCATTGATCTATGATGTTCCAGTTTGGTAACGAAGCATCATGCGCGGAGTTGATGCACTGAGAATACATTTTTACTCCTTTTCGACAATGCAATTGCTTTTTATCAGTATTATACAATATTTTGAATATGAACCTATTTAATCCTTATTTTATTAGCTTAATTATAACGATGTTGATATAAAGTCGCTTGAATTCCATATGCGTTTAAAAACCTAAATAATACTCACCCATCCCTAAATTCCATTTTTTCCTTATGAACTCGTGTATAATATAAACGTGATAGCGAGTATGAAATATAACCAGCGTGTGATACCGAGTTCAGGGTCACGTCGAAAATTTCCATTAATTTAATTGCATGTAAAGTCATACATCTGCATACATATTACATTACCGTAAATATGTATATTTATATATCCTGTAGAAACACGGATGTGTCGGACGTCATTAAAGTCAAACTTATTAAATTCGTCCTTGCACCAAGTTTAATATTTCTTTTGTCCATTACCGAAGTTTAATAGTCTGATTCGACGAGTAAGAATTCACGATTTCACATCGATTACAAATTTTTCCCTATCTCTATTCTTGTTGAACACGCGATGGTGTCATTCGCCGGCTTCGACTTGAACGAAAAAAAAAATTACTTCGTGTCATCATATTTATTGAAAATTCACGATTTCATCAAAATTGTGGGAAGAACGCGCCATTCATCACGGCCATTCAATTGAGTGGTTGAGCCTCTTGATATCGGTACGAAAGACAATGCAGTCCAGACGAGAATATATGTAGTGGAGAAACTCGAGAAGGACGACCCCCCTTGACAGCTAATCGATATCAACTCTCGCCAAAGTTATGCCCATCCACGTCTATCCCACATTCCCTAGAATCTGTGACCAGATCTTGTATACATGTATTATATATATATCCTCGTAACAAATCGCGGTATTCCACGAAATTCATATGTTCAGTTGAAGCCTGTGACCAAAAGGAGATGGTGTATCATGACACATGATCATTTTGTTAAGGATGTTCACGCCCAACTTGTGACTCAATGAAAAAAACTGAATTCTTTGCTCTTTTGATTGTCGAAAACAGACTGAGAATTAATTACTTTCATTATTTTTATCATTAACATGATGTGTAACATACTTCCTTAAACTATCTCATGATTATCGAGAATTTAAAAATATAATACGTATAATTAAAATAATTGCCGGGTACAAGCTCTGAATTAACCTCAAACGCTTGAAACAATACATTTCAAACCTTTATATTCTAGTTATCTTTGACGGTGACAAGAGGCGTTATGAATACATCCTTTTGCTCTATGTATATTCTATTTTCTTGGCTCGGTCTTTGCTTAGAAGTTGAAAAAATCCACGTTAAAATTGCCGTCATATGCATGCCGTCATATTTGCAAAATCCAAACTGGCGGTTGAATATGGTGTATGGACATTCGAACAATCCTTTGAATCCTGGCATCCAGAAGTTATTCAGATTGTTGAGTTCGAAACTTTCATCAGATTTTAAATATTCGGTAACCCCTTAGTATATACACATTTTCAGAGAAATCCAAAAACATTTCAAAGTTTCATGCGCCACAATGTGTCCATCATTCTAAATGTACCAAATTTGAAAGCGAATTCGTTACCAACGAACCTGAAAACCTTTAGATGCCAACAATCATAAGGATACTCTTGCTAATGAATCTTCTTCAATAATGAATTTTATTATTAACCCTTGTCAGTCACACCTCCAGATTGTGACGTAGTCATTGGGGGTGTAATCAACCCCACTCACTTTGGAGAGTGATAAATAATTTAAAAATTGGAAAAAACATACTACAATGCATTTTCAACCCTTGCGTGTAAGATCATGCTGAATATTTCCAAGTCGTGTCATCTTTAATATAAAAACAATGTCGAAAAAACATTCGAATTTTCAATTGAAAAAAAAAATTCGTTTTATAAACCTGAAATAGCATGCTTTCAGGTGGTTTAGCGATCGTTCTAAAAAGTATATTTATTTGAACATCTGAAGGGCGGATTTTTTCGCACTGTCTAGATCAGACGGCTGCCAAAATAAAACTCTCTCAAATATAATCGACGAGGCTCCCTACTGGAAGGTTCAAACTACCTACAAATGGCGAAACATGTCCCATTTCCTCAAAATTTCTAGAAGGTATCTGCCATTACTATTATGGGTTAAAAAAGTTCATTTTTTCCGAATTTTTTCGGTGCCTCAACATTTTCAACCTAGTGTTCTAGGGTTAAAGACCATATTTTCTACCTTTAAACTACCAATCGGACAAATACGCGTTTCTTGTTCGTAGGATCGTTCTAAAAGCAGTAGTAAGACTCGTAAGTACATGGATCTCTTCGTTTTTCCAGGCAGACGAAAGTGATGAAAAGCAAATTCAAATTTATTCAAATTCAGCCGATGAAAAATCGATTTAAGTACCCGAAAGTGCTAAAAAAACGTCTAAAACGTAATTCTGCAAACTATCGCCTGGGGTACATATCTACCCTGATTTATAATTCCAGAGTTAGGATATGAAATTTGAAAAAGGCCCGGTTGAATCAAACGAAATCTATTTTTAAATCGTAAACACTCGTCTATAAGAAAAGATGGCATTGTTGATTGCAATTGCGCCGCAAAGGGATAATGGTCTTTTTTAAATCGTAACAACATCAATGTCGATAATAATAATAAATTTATCATCACCCATCGATGTATTGGGATTGCCAAAGATTACTTCTTTTTTGTTTCTCATCAGCATCAAATACAAATCAAATAAAAAATGAACCAATTCATAGTTGTCGATTTTTGCCGAATTGCCTGAACATCTTAAACTTTTCATAAAAAGACGTGGCGCCACCTGAGGGTTATAATCTGCTGTACCGACGCTCGGTCATCTGGATTGCGTTTGAGTTTGATGAAAGAAAAATAATTTCAACGAAACGACATAGATGTCGCAGGTATACTTCTTCCTGTACCTACTCTGGCGATCGATTTCCTTATTTAATGTAAGCATTTCGCATTGTACTGTACGAAACAAATTATAAACAGTCATGTAGGTAAAATTATAAACAATGACAAAACATTTTTCCAAAGTTGAAGAAAAAACACGTAAAGTCGGTGAAAAAATGACGTTTTATTACACAAACGTTCATCGTCAGACATGGAAAAAAACGAATAAACGCGTCGTTCTGTTTTTATTCCACGAACGTATTGTGCGTTTATCCATCCAGTGGAGGTAGGCGTTTGTTTCTTGTTTTCCTGCGGCAATCCACAGGGAAACGTTGGAATGCAATTGCGATACAGAGCAAAGTCGAATCGACGAACATTTCGCGGTTCGCGGAGAATTGTGCTCCGAATCCATCCCATCCTCTACCACTTCGTTTTCCCTTGTCCCTTTTGCTCTACATATCTGCGGTGATAGTTTTATTTACAATTAAATTCACCTCCCGGCAGAAATAGCATAAAAATTCGTGCAAAAGGCCAAAGGTCAACGCGATACCAAAAACAAACACCAAAAATGAAAAGTTAAACCGTTAAATAAAAAGGACCATACAGAGAGAGAGAGAGGAAAGTTGTTCCACCGTGAAAATTAATTGGTATGGTAAATAATCTTGTAGCGTCGCGGTCTATAACGTGGGACATTCGATTACAAACATTAAAAAACTAAACGACATTTCGTCTACGTCAGTGTTCGGAGATTCCAAGTCAGATGCGTAGAAAAACCGATTTGGAAAATAAAATTGACTATTCCTCACATACTCTTGATGTATGCGTCCATAATGCATGCCATGGATATATCCTGGAAGCCACCTGTGTTATATCGCAAAATAAAACGAGAGTAAATAGCCGCATCACCGTCACTCTCGTAACGGTTTTCGCGCAGTCGACACTCGAGGACTCGCGGTCATATTCAACAAAATGGAAAGCTTCGAGTCGTGACGTGACGTCGATTGCAAATTGCATATGTATACCCACACGTGTCATAAACATGCAGTACCGACAAGAAAAGAAAAATGTACCAGCGAGTACGAGCCCAGAACTGTAACACGAACTGCAGCGTGCACTGGGACGAGAGAGGCACGGAAGAAAGTGAGAAATTGAGATTACGCCGATCGCAGATTCGCGATCCTCCTCCTTTGAATTATCTTTGAAGTCATTTTTCAATATTTTTATATTTTCGTGGAATAATTTTTGTAACGTTGATTTAATCTTATTATTTCTTGTATTATTATTTTACTTATTAATAATTATGATGATTCGTTCAATCATAGTAGAACCTCGATTAGCCGAGCTCATCCGCACCGGACCCAAGTTCGATTTATCGAAAGTTTGGATCATAGAAAACTATAGTCTTCATAGTATTGTTGTTTCGGTATATGGATTCTACGCGTTTTTTATTTGGACGGATTCTATTAAATATACAACATTCAATTATTTTTCGAAACTTTGGGACAATTCGGATTTCTTGAATATTTTCTGTTTACGTAGGACACATGACTATTGGTGCATATCTCAAGACGCATGATTTTCTGAATGTGCAAATGTGTTGATCAAAATGACGTTATATTACGGGCTTGAATGAGAGAATAAAAAAAGAGCAGCTGTAATCAACGAATAGGAAATTCTATGCAAACAGTTGGAATGTACATACACTCGAATGAACAAGCTCGGGATATAGCGCAGAAGCTCTGTACTGTTTCTCGGGGTACAGGGGGAGATGGATAGAAAATGAGTCCGTTCCGCGGCTGTAGGTATTATGTATAATATGAACTTCGAATGGTAAAGAGAGGCTGCCCTGAAGAGTCTCGAGTTATAGTGCCATTCAGTCTGAATGTTCAAAGGACATCGACAAAATGAAGGATGGTGAGAAACAGACGAGAAAAAAATATATATAAGTTGGAAAAAAAACGCCGCAGACTATATCCGGGTAGAGACTGAGTACTCCGAGTACAATTTTAGAAACAGTTGACTACGCTCAGATAAGTGGTTTGCGAGTGTATTCTGGGGAAGCAAGATGAGGAAGACGGGAAGAAAGATTTAAAAAAATTAACAACGTAGAGGACGAATAATAGATAACAAGTTCCGGGTATGTTCGGGTTTCGATTATTTCCTTGGATTTATGGGCTCAGGACATAACAATAAGATATATCCAGGAGCGAGGATCAAAAAGCATTACTATTTGATTGTCATCGAAAAAAAATGTTTGCATTATTTCAACATTTAAAAAAATTTCAGTTTGCTAGAAACATCTAGACGTCATAATTGGAGACGCGGTGGTTTCCCAACGCCAAGTAACTAATTCTACTCAAACGACTGACTTCCTTAGATATTTAACAAAAAAATTGTTATACGACGGATGATTACATTCCATGTAATTAAAACATTGTTTTATTTTTACAGAAACACTTTTTTTATCGATATATGTTTTTACACGTAATTAAAAAATAAATTGTCAAAGGAAATCATCCAGCAAGTATTAAGAAAACTACACCAAAGGTTTTAATGGCAATGAAGACATGATTGAATAAAATACTTTGTTATAAAAATATAAAATTGAACTTAATCTTTCTTATAAAAAAGTTGATGAGATATAGATCGAAATTATCGAAATATCGAAATATCGATAATTCATTCTGTGAGAAAGAAATCATCCATATCGAGTAAGTAAGAGATATTTCACAGTTGAATTTATATTATATTGAGATAAAATGAGAGATAATCCGGGAAAATAAGAATGAATAAACTGAACTAGCTTTTCTTGCACTTTATTCACGCAAAAATTTTTCTCCCTTCTTTCTTCCTTTCTCCCTTGCACATTAATGTTTTGTGGAATTTACAAGAAATGACTCCTCGATCAGACGATCTCCCGAGAAGCGTTTTCCTTCAATGTAGTGGCAGATGAAAAGAACGATCGACAACTTCATGAAAATTTAACCACGCATAGAGGAAACAACTCTAAACAAGTTGCTTCATGTCCGGTTTCCGGAAATTTGTTTTCAATTTTTTTCTAAAATTTACAAGAAATGAAAGGAACGATCGACAACTCCATGAAAATTTAACCACGCATAGAGGAAACAATTCTAAACAAGTTGCTTCATGCCCGGTTTCCGGAAATTTGTTTTCAGTTTTTTTCTAAAATTTACAAGAAATAAAAGGAACGATCGACAACTCCATGAAAATTTAACCACGCATAGAGGAAACAATTCTGAACAAGTTGCTTCATGTCCGGTTTCCGGAAATTTGTTTTCAGTTTTTTTCTAAAATTTACAAGAAATGAAAGGAACGATCGACAACTCTATGAAAATTTAACCACGCATAGAGGAAACAACTCTAAACAAGTTGCTTCATGTCCGGTTTCCGGAAATTTGTTTTCAGTTTTTTTCTAAAATTTACAAGAAATGAAAGGAACGATCGACAACTCCATGAAAATTTAACCACGCATAGAGGAAACAACTCTAAACAAGTTGCTTCATGTCCGGTTTCCGGAAATTTGTTTTCAGTTTTTTTCTAAAATTTACAAGAAATGAAAAGAACGATCGACAACTCCATGAAAATGTAACCACGCATAGAGGAAACAACTCTAAACAAGTTGCTTCATGTCCGGTTTCCGGAAATTTGTTTTCAGTTTTTTTCTAAAATTTACAAGAAATGAAAGTAACGATCGACAACTCCATGAAAATTTAACCACGCATAGAGGAAACAACTCTAAACAAGTTGCTTCATGTCCGGTTTCCGGAAATTTGTTTTCAGTTTGTTTCTAAAATTTACAAGAAATGAAAGGAACGATCGACAACTCCATGAAAATTTAACCACGCATAGAGGAAACAACTCGAAACAAGTTGCTTCATGTCCGGTTTCCGGAAATTTGTTTTCAGTTTTTTTCTAAAATTTACAAGAAATGAAAAGAACGATCGACAACTCCGTGAAAATTTAACCACGCATAGAGGAAACAACTCTAAACAAGTTGCTCCATGTCTGGTTTTCGGAAATTTTTGTTTAATTTTTCTATAAAATTTACAAGAAATGACTTCGATCGGACGATCTCGCGACGTACGTTTGTATAGAACAACACGTTATACAAAAAACATAAATTGATTCGAGTAGATATAGAAACGGTCAACCGTGCAGTAAAGTAAGAAAGAATTTTTTTTAATAACTAACGCACATTTGGACGTTGTAAAGAAATATGAAAATACTTAAACACAACGTAATTCATGATTTATTTTCGAATTTAAAAATTGCTTGCTTTTCACCATTTGCTACTTATGCCGAATTATAATGTGTTCTGTAGGGGTCTATACTTAATTCAAGATGGAGCGCTGCAGCGCGAAAATGCAGCCGGTCGCGCGCGTGAGCGCGCGTCTTTATCCCTAGTTAAATATAAAAGGCAAGATGAAAAGATAGAAGAAAAAGTAAAACACAGATCAACAGATATTCCATTGGCATAACATTATACATTTTTTTTTATATAGCATGTCTCCAAATTCACATTCATCTTTTTTTGGGCTGGAGTGGTACATTCAGCAACTAATGATAAGTGGAGAAACGACAAGAGTGTTGAAAAAAGTTCAAGCCTTGAGAGAAATAGAAGTTACGCAATATCATAAGAGTCTGCGTAATCATACTTTGCTATATCGTTCGTTGCAGAGAGCTTCGTCGTTGCTTCTCTGCGACGGGATTCATGATAGATACGACTTCCTGTCGCCAGTTAGAATCGCACTTGTGACAAGTGTATGCAGATTATGTGTTTATGTAGGGAAAGGACAAAAAAAAGATGCACCGAGTGAATACACTCGAGTCTCTTATCAGTATTGTCCAAGCCCAGCTTGTATGCATGTGCAACGATCACTGTTCGTTGCACTCTTCCCTATGCTCATTGTAAAATAACGCGAATAATTATGACGACGTTTATGGTGGTGCCCAGATATCAAGTATTCATTTCACCCTTTGCTGAATACTCAATGAAATACAAACATATTTGCACGACACTCATGCGATTCCTGCAACAAAAATAATCGGAATATAATTTTTTTTGAAATCTGAGTATGCGTGACCATACTCATCAGTTCGGAAATACTTAAATTTTTCACTTAATACTCGCTTTCCCTTTAACTTCAATTACTCGTCGTTGAGCGACGCTGCTGCATCTCTAGATTATTATTATTTTTGTTACGTCAATTCTAGCATCATGCCGGCGTTTGTATCGTTGAAATGGAACAAAAGTACAATATATCTTCATTCTTCATGCATTCCCTGATATGTGTTCAAAGATCTCTGTGAAGAAATGACAATATGGAACAAAAGTTGAAAAAATTTGAAACGAAATAGTACAAAATGGTGTTTTTGCGGTATCCAACGATGCGAATTTCAACACCTTATTCTCTGGCAAAGTATAAAATAAAAAACCAAGCGAGTTATTGCTTTTGCCACACATTCGGCGTATTGATCTTTTATCGATTTCATTGAGCGTATAACAGCCGTTATACACAGGAATATATATATATGTAAATATGAGAGTCGAGGGTGGAAACCAGGGAATCTCGGGTTTCGTTATAAATCCCTCTGAGTATGGAGTATCGATTTCTATACACTCCCTACTCAGGCAGAGTTGCACATCCGTCGCGAGGCCTGGTATTAATTACCAGGAGGCTGTAATCGACGATGAACGACAGTTGTTCGATGGCATTCAGTACGGCGAGAAATTGAAAAAAAGAACGAAACTTTTTTTGCCAGCTTGATTTTCTCGTATCGTTTATTCTTAGACAATGGATATGTCCATGAAATCTCAATTTGGTCGCGAGCGTTATAAGATACTTGAAAATACAAAGCTTCTCGTAATTCGCAGGTACCACATCGTACGAATTATTACAAGAGAATCACTGGTCAACAATGCAGAGATGGATGATAATAAATAATGTGCATGCACCTCTTGCACGTTTTCCATAATTATTCATTATTCTTGGTTGCACTATTAATTTAGTTTATTCCTCGTATATCGTTGGTTGGAGTGGTTTGCTCGATGGGGAGAAAAATGATCGTCGAATGAATCAAGAATCAGGGAAACATATCGAGAGTCGTGTGCTATACTGACAGGAGAGCCTGTGACCTGCAATGTAACGGTTATGATATCGTGACCTCAACATTTATCTCTGCGTTTTGCCTCTTTCCTGTTCCTTTTACTACTGGAAGTATCACCGCCTTTTGGTTATCGATTTGTTTTTAATCGGCCTTTCAGAAATGGTCCATTTGGAGGCAGATTATTCATTTACGTGTTTCTCACTGTTGAAAATAAAACAGCTACAGTATTTTTGTATACATTATAGTTATTGACTTCATTACCAAAAATCACTTCGGTCAATAGTATACCGCGCGGCTAACTATGAAGCCATACGATTTCGTAATCGTGTTTTTTCACCTTACATCAGGTATAATATTTTTTATATGATGTGTTCTGAAACTGGGAGTTTCATTGTCTAGGGGGCGGGTCGAAGCGAGACGATCTATGACCGATAGCGCAGCAAAAAATTAGGTTAGTTGATGGTTAGAATGCCATGAATAATCCGAGGCTTCCAATAAACAAATGCGATTGCGTCAGGAACGAAATAAGGTAAAAAACTGAACGTTTTCTGCTGTGGGGGAGAAAACGTCGGTCGGAAGGGGGATGTTTTCAGCCTCAGGCTGGAGAACTTCGCATCAGTATGAAATTCGTTCGCTTCGGCTGGGTAAACAGGCATTGAACCTCGCAGTTTCAATTCAGGTTATACGAAAAACTTGTTGAACCATATTTATTATATGGGGATTTCTGCTAGAATGCTGTTAAAGTGTCGGGCGAGCAGTAGGAGGAAAATGGAACAAGGTCTCTGTTCTTCTTTCGCCATGCCACCCTTTTAACCCTTTGCGGCATAGAGGCATTCCACAATGCCATCTTTTTTAAACACGTTTTTGCGGTTTTCAAGTATAGTTTTTAGTCGATTTAACCGGTTTTTTTGGTAGTTTTATCGTCTTAAGGTAGTTGTATCGGTTTCTTAAAATTTTGTTGAAAATTTGGATACATATTCTTTGATGTCTTACGTACGTGTGTAATCAATTTCCGAAGGGTTTACCACGTGGAAGTTGAGATATTTATTGATGAAAATCACAATTTTCGGTAGTCTCTCATGAGAGCGCCTGTTAAAAGTTGCATTTTCATCAATAAATATCTTGGCTTCTACGTGGTGAAGCCTTCTAAAACTTTGCATTCATTTTTATGCAACATCAAAGATGCTTTCTTCAGTTTTTCAAAAAAATCTTGAAAAAAATGTTCGCCATTTTTTGAATTATACAGCAAGCACCTTGGATGAGCTGGAATTTAGAGTATGCTGTTTTTTAGTCGATTTGCAACAATTTTTCTTATTTAACTTAAGCACGCAAACCATTTTGTATGTGAGAAAAACTGAAAAACATTTTTTCTATTTGAATGAAACGATAGAACTACGTTAATATGTCAGAGGATCAAATTTTATGTTCGAATTGTTCTCATGTTTTTTTAAATTTGTGTATACAAATTACAAAGTTCTGATAAGCAGTACTTTTTTCAGACAAAACTTCATTATTGAACAAGGTTTTGAGAGTATCCTTATGATTTTTGATACACATGAGTCTACGGGGTCACTGAATACGAATCTATCCTCAGATTTTCAAGGTGACGGAGCCAATGGCGTACGCCAATTCGGAAAATGGATGAATTTCCCGACCAAATTTGTTGAAATTCGAAATGGTGGATGCAATGTGGAGTACGAGAATTCGAAAAAATTTTGAATTTCTTTAAAAACTGGTGCACAGAGGCGCCATATTGGTCTCGTCATTTTGAATTTTGGTAATCTGATGATAGATTCGTAATCAGCGATTTCAAAAACGCCGATATAATAATTTTCATGAGAATTCGTTGACTACATAAATGTGTGCCGCAAAGGTTTAAACGCATGAATGCATATTTCAATTAATTTCCAGGTATCTTTACAAGTTCTAATTATGATTTTGAGGAACTAGCTCGAATCGTGATTGCTTGAAGAAAGTCTTTTAAATATATGTACGAAGTTTCCATCTGGCATTAAATACTCCGCGCGTGATAATTTTTCTCCTGTCACTATTTCGTTCATTCGACATCCGTGAACTTCTATCTTGTTCCGTTCGTGGCCTGCTGTCGCACCTGATGCGTTTTCTCGCGCTAATTAAGGTAATCCTATTCTAAAACTATACGACAATGGACGTATACATATTGGTGCGCGGTATTAATGTCGTTGGTCGTTGGGTGTGCTCTTCCGAGTTGCCTATACTCGCGCGTTGGTGTGGCTTCGATAATTGATCCTTCTCCTGCTTCACCTGCTTTTTCCCGTTGTCGTCAGCGGATATGGCGGGGCTTGAAGAGCTTCAAAATGCAACATTTATCATTCTGTCAATATTTCGTCCTTGACTAATCGCTTACTTTCTCTTGGAAATTTCTCTACGTACACTTTCCTAGAATATTTTGCAATCAGATTTGATATTTTGTATCCGACGATATTTCAGATGTTATTAATATTATCGACATCGGCGGATTTTCATTGGACTTTATAGTAACTCTGTTCAATATTTTTTTATCCAATTATGAAGATCGCATCATCGATTTTGAAAATTATTTTTATTTCATCACCCATTTGCGGCTTTGCTACAGTTAAGTACGTCAAATCTAATGGATATATGGGTGGATGACGAGAGTTCTGATAGTCGCCAGAACGTCGAGACGATCTTTGCCACATCCGTTGTGAGTAATTCATCGAGTATGTGTGAAAAAATCCGATCAGACAGAATAAATAACGTCATTTAATGTGTAACACATTTTCTTATATGCATAGATTTTGTTAATTGAGTTTCTAAGTTTCCTAACTGTGAGAATCTTTTGATTCATCTGCTTTAATATTGCTGCCCTATTCCGGAAATTACAATTAAGCAGAAAATTTGATCTCCTAATTTTTCGGCTCATATACATTTTAGCATGTTCATCGAGGTGATTGAATTCTATATGTTCACTATAAAACATCAATCTGCTGTTTGATATATTTTGCATAAAAATCACAGAGTCTGCCCTCATCGTTGACAAAATTCTATTAGGAAAAGTCGTTGATTCGTTCGAAAAAATATCGCGTAACGCGAATTAAGAAAAAATTGTTGCATTTAGCACACGATGCGAAGATCTTTAAGAAAAACCGATAATTCGTACATAGGAAATTGAGTGAAATTAGTTCCGTGATGCGGCATCCGGTAAAACGGTGACTCGAATATACATATGTATAGTGTGTACCTTTCCTACCTGCCATGGGCTTGCGGCGCGTTCCTTACTCCATTACCCGAGAATTTGATACTGCTCCTGGTGATCGAGCACGGGCAAGCTTGGCAGATCTTGCAAGCCACAGCCCAACACCGTTGCCTCCGAGCATTACGACGCCACGACGTACAAACTCCAATACCTTCGGTCTAGACCTTCTTCGTTCCTAGGCCATTATCGTACATACATAGCCTATGGGCTTTCCTCAAACCTTCACCGGTGATTTCATGCGCAAACTATCTTCGCATCAGCCTCTATCGTCATTTTCATCAACGAAATGCAATGATGTCGACATCGATAAATGTGAACACCGACGAAAACTAGGGAACATCTCGTTACACACGTTCGATATTGCGTTTCGAGTACCTTGTCCAGAAAATGAAAATAAAGCCTAAACAATTCTCCAGAGGTTCGTTCTCCGCGGTATGCATTCCTGTAAAAGAAATGTATACTATATGCAGTTACTTCTCTAATATGATTTTCAAGATTCATCACATTCAGCTATTTTTGCAGCAAATACTTGAAAATTTCAAACGATACGTCTAGCATGTACTCGATTGTATTCGAGCAAGAAAGAGTAAGCTGAAATGTTTGAATAGTTATTGCTAGAAAAAATCGGGAATTGAAAGAAAAAGAAATACTTTTGCCCCCGTTCAGAATGTTGACGTAGCCTGCACACGCGATTTGTACCATTTTTTTTATCTATACATGTATTATATAAAATTGTTACACTTGTAGGCGCTGTTTTTTTCTTTCGTCAAAGTTAAAAAACTGACAATAAATGATATAAGAAACATTTGCATGCAAATAAAACAATTATAAACCAATTTATACACACATAGCTAATTGAAAGTGGAATTTTCCATTAAGCCATATGGGAAAAATTCTTTTTTCTATTGTACATAATTTTTTTGGACACGAAATTGGTTACAAAAAATGCATTCCGCGGTAATACAGCATGAAAATATCTACAGAATTTTATTAGAATGAAACATGTATCGGCAACATTTGGTGCGCGAAAAATTGAATGAATTTGAGAAGATTAAAAAGACACTATTGACATGAATAACTTCTACCCCATCGTTCATAATATAAAACTTCACAAAACCTTCTTTATTAGAGAAAAAATATTAGCTCTAATCAACTTATTTACATTTTTGTGTAAACACCGCTGTTGAAAAGTATATTCAGATTTGACAATGAGACAGTATTTCGATAAATAATTTGAATAATTAATAATCCTGGTATTTCATCATCACTTATAGATTAGATTAAATAACTAATTTTTAGCAGTTTTTTTTTTTTTACTAATTAGTAGTTTAGTAAATTTTTACTAATTTTTACCACATCGACGCAAGAGAATTTCACCGAAATTTTTATTTACGCACCTTTTCAGATATTTTTACCTCTCAAAATGTTAATGGTTGGATGTTTGGCTTTGAAGAATTTTTTGTAGAGATCTTTGTGGTCCACGAAGATGAATATTCGAATAATATATTTTTGTGAAAATATAATATACATTTTGAATATATTTTTCATGAATAACTTTATGAACGAAAAAAATTATATACAGTAGGAAATTCAATTTAATCCAATGAACCAAGTCTGCAATTAGGCTAGAATTTTTCAAATTGCATACAAATTTCTCTCATAACATGTATCGTCCGTTCTTCATCTTGGAAAAAACAAGAAAATGTTGCCTGAGAATGAAACTCCCTAAAATGCACATATTCCAGTACATAACGGAGCCACTATTTCCGTCGACTCTCCTCATTGTGAAGGGACAATTTTTTTTCGATGTGACAATAGAAGCCTCCGAGGACGATCTCTTTGATTTTGAAAAACAGACCTCCTTGAGTTTCACATATGTTGAAAATTGTAGTGGACTTTCTAAGATTTGGTCTCCAACAGACAGAACCTTTCATCTGGCAATGAAATAAAGCAATTAAGCGGGCTTTACAGTCTTTTCCATAGCCTGTTACCCTCCTTCATTCTTTCTCTTTTTATCTAACATCAGTTACTGGACCCCTGTCGCCAGGCCTCTAATGTCTAATATTGTGCAGTTAAGAATGTTCCGGTTCTGCAAAGCAGAGAATTATGGAATGAGTATTTCGAGTATTCAGCAACGTTTTAAAATCTGAAGAAATCTGAATAACAATATAAGAAAGATGACAAAATGTTGTTATTTTATTTTCGCAACTTATTTTCTAAACAGTGATCGTACAAACTTTTGTTTCACGCATTTGTGGATAACTTTTTTACGTTGTTATTTACAATTAATGTGATCGGTATTGACCGCGTAACTGATTTACTCCAGAATATTATAGTCCTGTCACGTATACGTAAAAGTTTTGTTCCACCCTTTAACAGCTAATCGATTGTTAACACTGGAACCTTTTTGAGTTGATGAAAAACATTGAAGAAAAATAAATAACTTTACACTTTGATCAAGTAAAAATTCAGCGTTCAATGTGAGATTAAAATTAAACCAGTAGTGGTTTTGTTTTTAATTTCAGCTGAATAATCAAGACGGATGACAGAAAAATGCCAAAGCCCGATTTAGAATAATTCATCATGGAATATATCCATATGATGTTGTTGATGAAATTTGTATCGTCGAATTTCAACGGAAAAATACGAATTTTCTTTTCGTCTTACAATTTTTAATTGTTTTCAATATTTATAACAGATTTTCTAAAGACTTTTTTTAGCTATCGTGAATTCTGAAATTTCCAAAATTTTCGGCGCAACATCGCTCAATGATCAACATGAGAAAGAATTTATCGTACATTCGTTGCATTCCAACGGCTCTTTAAGTATTTTATGCTATGCTATTTCTGCATGCCTATATACTTTCTGCAAAAGGAATTTTAAATTGAAATTGCACAACAGTCAAAATGACAAGTCTGGCAATAATAGAGTTAATATGAAGAGGTCCTTCATCGCAAGTTTCCATTTTCCCATTTAAACAACAGGGAAAAGAATTTTGAATTGAAATTGTAAGACCAGTGAAAATGACTGGTCTGGTAAACTTAGTGCTGATGTTATTTTACCTAAATCGTTAGAAAATGGCGAGACAAAGTGTAGAGTTTATTACAAAAACCAACAGATTGCGTGGAGGAATTATTTCGAATTGTTTCGGTGCGTAACTCACGGATTATTCGAGCTCCCATTCATTTTTCGAAGTCTCTCATTATTTTTTTTCCTCACTCGTTCTTGTGTCTCTCGGGAACCGCACGCACAATACTGTTATAGCGTGTACGTCGAGCTTTGTGCGAATGAAAGAACATCAAAGGATGGAAAATCAGCTCGAGTGGAGTTCATTCATCGTACGCATATGCGTAACGTAACTTCCGATTCTGTATTATATATATATGCACACACACATATATGTATATATACATAGATAAAGTATGGAACAGTGAGAGAAGGGAGTTGAGAGACCGCTGAGAGAAGCACGTTCCAAGACATCCCACTTCCGGTGTGTAATGTAGTGTTCCATCTCTTCTCGGGTGTGCCATTCTTGTATCTGTAATTGCGCTTCTCTGCCTCTCGAAATATTCCCCTCGCCCTCTTTCCTTTCACCTTTTCTTTCAATTTAATATTCTGGCCTCGTAAAATTTGCAAGACAACAGCATTATCACGCGGTCGAAGTGTGCATCGTTCGAACGCTATGAAATTACGAATGTCATTTTTATCCTCCCCATTACGCGATATTTTTCCAACTGTAAATTTGTACAATATAACCCTTAAAAACATTGATAATTTGATCGTTTAAAAGAATCGTCAAATCAAATGCATTGTAAAGAATCGTTCGTTTTTCTCAGTTACATCGATGCAAACTTCGATGTCATGTTTTTTTTCATACCTTCCTCTTCTGCCTTTTATTCTCTCCTTCCATCCTTCCGCTATAATCGTAATTTCATCGTTTTTTTTCTCTCAATGGGCTTTGAAATTCCTGCGAAGACAGGATGTCCGGATGACCAATATATACCAGTCCGTGCGTGTACTATATTTAACGTTATTTCGAGAATATAGCAGTCAGCGATAAAAAAAAACATCGGATGTCTCGTTGTATTTTCCGTTTGCAAACTTACGCAATCAATGGTGTCATCGAACGAAAGAAACTCGCACCGCAAGATTTTCGACAAACGGAAATTCGTCGAAAATATATTCTAATTATAGGTAGCTCATGTTATCGAAGATTATGACATTATCACGTAAATTATCCTCACCCATTTTAGATGTAATGTTAACAGTTTCTGTTAAATTTCTCACATAGCTTTTATATCGAATCCATGTGAATTATTTTTCGATGAAATGTTTTGAGTCTTGAAAAAAAAAAAAAAAATCCGAAAAAGCAGATCTATAGATGGGGGATACGTTACCGAATAATGACTGAAATCGAGTAATTTCATGATTGCGAATTACTCTGTACGCCTTTGCGGCAAATGTTACTGAACGTCGCGAGCCTTCCTGACATCCCCTGCGGTATAATTTCGGACGACATAACGACCTGCAGGACGAACATTACGTCATAGTACCGAGTATTGCACCTGCTATTACGCTCATGACTGATGGGAGAGTCCAAATGCGAGCTCGTGTAACCATTACGTTCTTGTTTCATAAACATTGACATCTCTTGACGTCTCCATCGTATACCATTCGATAATCCTGTAGGTCCGAGTCACTATTTTTTCGTCGTTGCTCCGACTTGCCCGTCTCGATCTTTTAAACTCGATCTGTCTCGCGTTGCGTCCGGGCAATCCGATATATCTATTTTAACATTGGGTGATATAAACATAACCCGCCAACAATCTACCGTTCGTGTGATTCATACAGCAAAGATTCTTGAGTCATCATTTCGCAAATGGAAATATAATGTTTACTTCAAATATATATATATTTCTCAATGCACGACTCTCGTTCATCTTCGAGAGTCGATGCCCTCGATCACGTTCCTCCGACTTGAAACTCTCTCGAAAAACAAGATGTATATAAACATTCTTTTAAACATAGTTCAAAAATATCATTACTCGTCATCTTCTGAAAAAAGCTATATATATACCGTTTTTTCTCATCGCGTCCTTTTTTCCTTTTCTCTTTGACACATCTTTCATGCTATGTAATAACTGGAACATCAATCGCGAGTCATCTCGTTCAGTGGCTGCGGTCCGAATTGCGATGAAATTTTGTTCCTTTCCTACTCCCGACAAAAGTTGCCCTTCGGGCAATTATCTGCCAGGAGGGCGAGGCTCGTGCTAAATCTTTTTCATCTCCGGTTCTTCTTTGGTACATTTCGCGCATCGCTCTCGTGCACCTGTTCCTCCAATCCGAAACCCACGCTCGACTGCCAGTCTCAACACACACACACAGTGCACTTTGAATTGCCTACTCGCTAGACGAAACAATACCCGCAATTGATATCGTTTTAGCACACGTTTGCGATCGCAAAACAAATACGGTAATTAATTCGATTTTTTATATTTCAAATGTGATATGGAATATATTGTAGGCCTGCAAATTTCGATCATGATATAATGACGTTTTGGAAGCATAATATCACCAGGAACCGTAAAATTAAATACGAATTTTATGCACTTGGCCAATGACATAAAAAAATCTGAAAAATCAGTCATATAGAAACGTACCAGGAGTACTGATTTTTTATAATAACAATTTCAAAAAGTTATCAACGAGTTATGAAAAATTTCGAGGACTCATCTCGTTGTATCAAATGCAGTCATTCATATTTTCAAACTTCAAGAATTAGAGCATACACTGTTGACGAATGATTTTGGTATACTCAAAAGAAATGGAAAAATTCGAGAAAATATTATAAATTCAATGTCACGATAGAGATTTGAATTTAAAAACAATTCATTCATATTTGTATTTACCACTGCGTTATATATTTTACTCCGACACGCGCAAATTTATAACGAATGTTGTCGTCCGTATAGTCCATTATCGTAATTTAATTGCACACCGAGAGTGAAGGGGTTTAAAGTATGTGCGTGCATTCCCGTTAATGCAACTATAATTGAAGTACACAGTGCCGAGTGCTCGCGAATATCCATCACACGCAATACGTACATGCATGCTTTATGCATATCAATGACGATATATAGGGCGTCCGATGTCCGAAGTCTGCGGTGTTCAGAACTCGATGTCGATCATTTGGAGTTTTATACGTGATGAAATTCCGAGGCGAAAAATACTTCGTTATTTTTTTATTGCCCGAATTATGGTCATGATAGCTCTACAAGGACTTTTCGGCTTAAAATTCCGTCGTATTTATTCAATTTTGAGACGCCCTGTGTATGCACATTCAGATAATGTATTATTGTTTCTGTTCATACTCGATGCATCAACAATCTTAACTCACTCATGTTTCGAGCGTTTCGGCCTATGCTGTCCCTTGAGCTATTTCACACATTGGGACTTGGCACACAAAACGGAGGGTTTTTTCACACTGGTCTCCGCAAATGAAAGTGACAAAAAGCGGAAAAACAACTTTGTAAAATAGCGAAAACTTTTAAGCAACTGTATTCTTCTATCGACACAATTTTAATTGGCAATGGACTGTTGTGTCGGAAAAAATGTCCTTCGAAAATATATACGTCAGTCTAAAGCTGCGTTTGGGCGCAACCTTTTTCCGTAGGATCGCCATGCCACCCCGATAAAGTGCGAAATTAGCATTGAAATTTTACAAACTCACATTGGATGGTTTCCCCGTGAAATGAAAGTGCGATTGAAATACATATACCGTTGTTAAATCGGGATGATTTTGCGAAAAATATTTTACCCATAGCCCGTTGTTTTTTTAACGCAACGATATGAATGCGTTAGGACAGGGTGGATAGAAGAAAAGAGCAAAGTTCGCCCGCTCAATTTTAATCTCACGCTTAAATGATCCCGCTTATTAGCCGTAGAAGGGCGGAATTCTCGTCTCTTTGAGTGTTAAATCGATGTCGATTGCGATGGTTTTCTTGGCGAGGAATCGATGTACAGTTTTAACGTACCAAAGAGTGATCGGCGGTTGCTGAATGCGTGGGCGACTCCGTGGGTGAGTTCGCAGACTCAATATGCGTATCTCGTGCATTCTATATACATATATAATTTGAAAAACGTTGAAAATATATATATATACTTATACCACACAGTATATCGATATACTTCGAGTATACGTGACTGTTTTTCTGCCGGAGTGATGGGTTTTACGTTTCTTGTGGGCATGTATTTACTGCAATACATCCATATGCGTATATCTGTGGAAGTGAGTATACATAGACGAAGCTCCACTTTCCATTCATGATCGTCGAATGATATGACTACAGCCGCAATCAATGTATAACTTACACACGTGTGACCTGACACCCTGCGCTCACTTCGTTACCTCGCTTCTGCAGGTTTTTTTCCCATTTATTTAAAAACGCGGCAGCGTCTCGACGATAAGTAATTTTAAAGATTTTAGAGTAAACTTGAATGACGTACTACGCACGCTACTATACCGGTCCGATCAATAAAGCCAACGTTGCATTTTGGAGGGTAGGTCTAATTGAGGCTCTGAAAAAACCTCCTATTGTCAAAATATTCGAATCTCCCCTTAAAATTATTATTGATTTAACTATGACGGTAACATGGAACTGAGCAGCCCAAAAAATGTAAGTCCCCCCTCGCCGTCAAATTCACCGGCCAATCGCTTTTGGTTTTGAAAAATGACAAAAAAAAATGATAGGCGATGTTTCAGAACCCCCAAGCCCAAACCAACAAACCTAGGATCCCTAAAACAAACGTAATACGCGCGTAGCGCATCACAAAAACGCCTACATACTTACGCCCATACCAACTTACTCTGCACCGTCACCGAATATTCCCATTGAAAAAAAATAATCAAACAGACAGAATATGAAATAATATTTTATCATCATTGGAAAATCCGGAAAAACATAGAAAGAGTCACGACTCCATAACGAAGTTTGTATACGCCAAATAGTAAGCAATCTTTTAACATATAAATAAAAAAAAATTAAAAAATCCTGGAACAATTGAAAAAATATACAAGCATGTCTTCCAATGGGTAGAATATAGCAAAAAACCATTTAGGCAAGTTAAGAAATTAAAGTGTACTGTTGGAAAAAAATAAATAAAACTCATACGACACATCGAGGCTTCCAATTATTTTCAGACTTTTATTCTTTACTCCAGTAATCGCAGCTGCTCAAGGATGAAGCATAAAATATTTCATTTAAATTTGGACAATGTGTTTTTCATTCTACATTAATTTTAATGGACGACTATTCTTGTATTTGCAGTTGTTGAATCTAACGTTAGGTCTATTACGTAAAATGTGTGACTGTAAAAATAGCCAATTCATTTTAAAAATGTTATCATACGCAAGTATCATAATTGATTTTGATCAATCGTGATGGAATTTGATTTCATTGACGGAAGGAGGTGGCTGGACATGAGAATTCGAATTTCAATGTAAAAGCATACAAACATCCGCAATAAAGTTGATACCGCAAAATGCAGAGGCGTCCGAGCTGCCGCGTTTTATCACATTTTCCTATCCGGAGTAATTCTCTGGTGGATTTTTTCTAATTTGTTTATTATTATTTTTACACGTTCAACTTTCCATAAATTCTATTGTGTCCAGGAATTTTTCCCGTTTAAACGCCATTAATATTGCCATCGGGTTAAACCTATGAGTGAAGGATAAACAAAAAGCTTCGCTAGCAATGTTATATCGAATTGCAAAATCGCAGCGATCGCGTCACAAAATAATTCGAAATTTCGACATGTTTTTTTTTGTACCTTTTTATCGAGAAAAACATTATACCGAAAAATTGTTTGAAATCGTTGTAAACTATTGCGCATCTAATAATCGTCTGTGGTGTAAAAAATTGTTGTGCTAACGCGAGAGTAGAAACACAAAATTCCAGAGTGCCGTCCCTCAGCGACTTACGATCCCGTTCGCAGAGTACGTAGGACGAAACGAAGATGCGCTTCGCAAATAAACGGACGAGATCTTTCAAGTTTATGGAAGTTTCTTGTACCTGGCGAGTGAGGACTTTATTCCCCTTTCCGCCCTTGCCGCAATATTTAAGAGCTTAGACGACGAGAGGTTCAGTTTTAAGTCTCAAATTTGTCACGTACCTTCTTCGAAGGATCTCCAATAGCGTTTTCCATTCTGTATATACAGTGAGTCAGAAAAATCTCAGTTTACGTCGCATGTTTTCGGGAAAAAATTGATGAAAAAACTAATGCACCCAATTAGCGATTGTTCGCGCAAACAATTGTAGTAAATAAAACACTATTGAAACATCGATATTCAAATAATTCTTTTTTGTATTTGATTTATCGTTAATCCTGTCGCAAATATTTTTTTTGGAGTAATTTACTTAATATTCGAAAACGGATCGAAATGAGCAATAACAATTCGCACGTTTTTTCGTTCAGTAAGAAATATGTTAAAAATAGAAATTATAGCTTGCTTGCCATATTTTTTTTGAAAAAATGCTCACTTTCGAACATTGATGACTCCGATAATGGCATGTGGGTACTTAATAATTCTTGTCTTAAAATCGTATAGTTACAAAATTGTTGAATCGCAGACTGTATGGGAACTTTTTGGACCCACTGTATGCACACACACACACGCGCGCACACACACACTCACACATCTGCGGGTAAACGAAAACTGTCGGTCGTTAAGTTGTAAAATATGAATTCAGAGAGGCCCATTGGACAGTTCACCATAACAGGATATATGAATTCGTACACTACAAGCATCTTACAATAAAAATGTTGTAATAGTACATGGATAACCCATGATTATTATCAATGTACACTTATTCGTACATAGTGTATATATACACCACTGTGCAGCACATCGACCTTTACTCTTGTGACGCATGAAACTCGTCGAGGATCCTCTTTTGTCCCATCTTTCGGTTTCTCATGATCATTCGGCTCGTGAGTTGCGAGTGAGATGCAAAAAAAAACTTTTTCATCATATCGCAAAACGAATCCGCGTATGTGCCCTTATGGTAGAGATGTGGTTTTTTTCATACCTTGTAGCCGACGAGACGAAGAAAAAGCCACCCTAGACGGTACCAAAAATAAAGTAGACGCCGCGCGTGACTTTCTTTGCGTGACGATCCTGAAGTTTGCATCGTTGGAATCTAACGAAGTGTACAACAAATGTCTTCTTTATCGTCAATATTCCGCGATTTGGCGAATATTTTTCAGCAATTTTTCGAAAGTACGACGCTCTTGAAAAAGAATAGAAAATATAATGAAAATTCAGAAAAATTGAGTGCAGAAACTTGAGAAAATTCGATTTTTCGCCGAGGTTCAACGATGCAAACTTCAAGTTCATTTTGCGTGTGCCTTTATGAACGCCTTGCGTAGAAAGATTCTCGGTTATTTCGCGTTCTTAACAGCCACAAAATATCATAAATATGAAATGAGACAACCGATATTGATACGAATAACGACAATTATCCATCGTTATTCATATTTTTAATCGATATTCATAGCAACAGAATATTCAACGGTATAAAACGTTAATCTCGAAATCTCGAAGGTCTATTTTTTGAAAAAAATAGCCAAAGTCGCTATAACCTCAGGTATGGACACTGAAATTGTGAAATAATTGACAAAGCCCTGATTCACTAATTGCGTTTAAAGTCGACGGAATTAGTTTTTGGTTTTGCATAGAAAAACAGCTAATGATTTTTCAAAAATAATTAATGGTACCTACTCATATATTCCCGACATCGCACTTTCTCGCGATTATTTCAGATAATCACTGTTTACCGAGGGTGAAGTCATATTTTATAATACCCACGACCAAATTACAGAAAAAAACTGAACCGAATTGAAAAAAAAGAAACCGACAGAGTATAGCAATGAAAAAAATGTGGGTAGAGTGCTGGAAATTTGGGGGCAACAAACGTCGATTTTTCAATGCGGAGCTTAATGCGAACGTGGAAGAATTTCAACTCGGCACATTCCGTAAATGATCTAGAAGGAATGAATGAGAAATTGTGGAGGTAGAGAGCGCTTGAATGAAAATTAAATAAAACACTGGGAGAAGACGTGACGCATCCTCTGTCATGCGAGATAATTCGAGAAGAGTCGTATCGGGAAGGGAATCAGATTACGTTGGAACATAGATAAACTGGGCGAGGGACAAAAGCAGTAAGAAAATAAATGTGTATACTTCATTACGTGTTAAACTTTCGTCCTTGGAGAAAGAGAAAATTGAACGAAGAGGTAGAAAATATTGGAGCAATGACGAATGTCTAACAAGAGAGTAACATTTTTTTCAAAACAAAGAAGTTTCAGTACGTCTTTTTGTGATACTCAACGTGGAATATACTTTTTTTTCATCGTGGAAAAAAACAACGCATCGTCCATATTTCTCATTACCGCTAAATTTCATTTCGCCTTGTAATATTTGTGAATACGTAAATTTAACTGGAATTATTCGATAAGTAAAAAACAAGCATAATGAAAAATAAATTAAGTTTTGTTCGTTGATCTTTCCGTCGAAATTCTATAAATGATATTCTATATGACTTCTCCGTCAATGTAAACTTGCGATTTTCTAGATTTAGGGATTTTCGTTTGAGCGTATTGAATAATTTTGTTGAACCGGAAATTGGCGAAATGCAGCACCTCTCGAAATAAGTCCAAGAGGCGAATGAGGAGGAAAGGGACAAAGAAAATTTGTTTTCTCGCGGTTGTCCGTGGGTGGAGTAAGCATTCGCGAAATTTTTAGCTCCTCGCTCTTTGTCGCGTTTTCTCCTCTTCGTGCTCGCGATTCCCGGACAATTTCTGATCTGTGTACCACACCATACGCGTGTCTGTGTTCAAAGGATTAAATGCACGAGACAGCTATCTTCTTTTTTCCTTCTCGCAATGGCTTTTCTCCTGCGGCAATGGAATTTCTCTCTTGCTTCTTCAACGAACCTCGTCTACGTTCCTGACACGCTAACACATAAAGAGAGAGAGAGAGAGAGAGAGAGAGAGAGAGAGAGAGAGAGGGAGAGCAAAAAGGGAGAGAGGAAGAAACTCGTTTTGCAAGAAAAAAATTTCCCACTTTTTGACCAAAAAATTCACCAGACGCAGATTCCGTATTATTAATTTCAACGTTGATCAACTTTTTTGCTGATACAACGAAACTTTGGAAATCATTCGATACGTTGAAATGATGAAAGCAACGTTGGAAAGTAAATTTTTCATATGTGATTAAACTCTCAAGAATTCTATTGCAATTTTCAATACATTTTTCAAAATTTCCTTCAAAATTTTCAAAAAAATCAATTCTCAAAAATCAAAACTTATTTCCGCGTGAGACGAAAAGAAATTTTTCCAACATTGACAAAAATTTGATGAAAATTTCATAATCATCAATTTCATAATCTCCATAATTCATGAAATACTTTTTTCGATTATCCCAGAAGTTTTTTCAATTTTCAGGAGAACTTAATTTTGTTTCGACCGCCAGTATTCGAAAATGCCTGCAAATGCACGCAGAATAATTTTGAGCGTTTGTTTGAGCATTTTGGAGAATCCGGGAGTTCACAAACTCCTCGTCGACTCAACACGCAGTCAACACGTGTGGGCCCCTCTTTCCATCTCTCTTTTTCTCTCTTGGAGTCTTCGTTTTGGTCATGTGACCGTTTCTCGCTCCCCCGCTCTTCCGAAAGAACAACACGTATAAAATAAACCCTGTATACATGTGTCACACAGCCGTATACACATTCACAGTTGTTGCTCTAACCCACACAAGTATATTGGAAACGCGAAGAACCATCGCGAGTACACCGACAGTGCACGTTGGATTGCCGCAGGCTCGAGTCCGCGTCCGTCGCGCGTCGGGACTTTTCTACCATTAAATATTCCGAAATAAGGCAAACTCCGTGTCTTTTTTGTCAAATCTTGTCGAAATTCATCGAGCGAACGGAAAGTTCAACGTGAATGAGAGTTTGTTACAAATCGATGAATCAACAATTTGAAGCAAATGCAAAAACTCCGTTGCGACGCCGTCCGCTCCGTGTGACCTTTCATTTTCGGCGATATTTTTTCCAAATTTGTTAAAATGTATGTCAGTTTGTTCTTCGAAGTGATCTAACGCGGATGCAAAAGAAACGTGCTGTCTCAGGATTTCTCGATCATATTGGGAAAAAAAGTGGTTAATTTGATGTCTTTTTGCATAATGTCGGTTGGAAAAATGATCCATGCGCAAAAACATATGGATACAGATATATGTACCTGTAAAGTGCGCGCGTGATCGGATCATGCGTTTCTCGATTGACCGAATTCCATAGAAACTCGGTGCATTGGTCGAAGAAACTCGTTCTCGCCGAAGAAATTTCGTCCGAACGTTAGCTTTATCGTCTTGCATCGAGTATCGTTTAAATTCTTCGTGATATTTGTGAGAACGTTATTAACCGTACCGATTTTTCCGTCACACGAAATATCGCGTCCTGTTAACTTGGGAAATGAGAATATGCATTATTTCGCCATAGACCATCGTACGGCTTTCGGTACGATAATTTCGTCGTCGATGGGCGGAATTTCGAGTGTCGCTGTAAAGTAAAAAAATACAAAAAAAGGACACGACGGTGTAGAAATAATTTGGTGAAAATGTTGAAATACGCCGCACTTCAAGAAAATACGGGGAGGCAGGGAAGATCACGAGTTATTATGAGAAAGAGACGTGGTCGTTCGGGATCGAGAAGCTGGCCCGGAACACCCGCTCTCTCCGTCGCGTCGTCTGAGGTAAAAATGATAAACTTGCAATAATGATAATAGTAATAATAACACAAGGGTGACAAAGCCGAAAGAAAAATGATTCACGTGGTTTTTTTTAAACGAAAGGATACATTTATAGTCGATTTTTCGAATAGCTTTTCCCGACAAAGTTTATGGTACTTCTGAAACGAAAATTCTTATTGCTTAAAATTATTCCGAAGAAATTTCATGAAAAAGTATCGGAAATGATTTTTCTGATACTTGTGAAATTTGGTTTATTAAGGCTAATCGGACAATAGGGCAGTGCAGATTTTTTTTAGGAAGACCGGAAGTGTAGTTTTTGGATAATAAATTATTCAAAATTGGATGTTCAACTTGAAATAAACTATCGGACGTATGGTTTTGCAAATATTGTAATCTACATGACCAAAAATTCACGAAAATATCGGCCAGCCGTGCTCAAAAATGAATGACATGTATGACACTCGAAATGTGGCAACGTTAAACGAAAAATCGACTGAATTCGGTCATTCTTACTTCAGTACTGCAGCTTCATAAACTACTAGATGCTCGTTTGCGATGTACATCTTTGAAAAGAATACTAGAGTCAAAAGACATTGATTATTATCGTTAGTAAATAAATTATGGAATTAATAAAAATAGAGCTGATCTTGATTACCATCCAAATTTAAGTTTTTAATTTGCATGTTCACAATTCTTATTCAGGTCAAAAAAAATTCTAGACTTTCTCATGAGTAAAAAAGGAGTACCCTATTACGTATTACTCTGAGACGAGGCGAGACTCAAATTGCGTTCGCTCGCTCACTTGAAATCTTTAATCCCAAAACTTTCGAAAAAACGTTACATGCTCTTCGAATTTGGCAAGGGACTTCTTTTGTTGTCAAAATTAATACACTTTTGAGAATGGTGGGATTAAAAATTTCGTGTGACTGTTAATCATCTGTTGGAAAAATTATTTTATAAAATAGGCAAGTGTACTTACCACGTGAAGATTCAACACATAAATTCCCGTCGAAAGTACCCTGAAAAGATAAACTGATTTACACGATCGCAATAATCAATACTGAAAAAGTCATAATAAAGGAGTAATGAACACGTAATAAAGTGCGTTTTGGAGTAATTTTTATGATTGCAGCATATAACGCGTACATGAAACCATCGTATATCGATGACAACCCGTCGAATTCCGATCATTCGTACACTCTCGTGATTTTTTATTTCGTGTTTATCTGCGCACGGTATTTCCGGGTCCCTTTAGCGATAAATCGATGTATCGTGCTATATACGTGATAATCGAAATGCGTACTCAGTGAAAATCGTATCGTCGATGGTTATGCGAAGGAGTGAGAGAAAGAGAAATACAAAGTGAAGATAATTCGATTGGAGTCACACGGAGCATTGCTCCGCGATGTTCGTTAGCTCTCTCGGTCCTGGTACGACGGTGGGGCGTTTTATTTGGGTCGCCGTCGCCTCCATGGTCTGGCTCGAGTCAACGAGTATCGCGAGTGCACAGAGAGATTCGCATGATCGACAATGACGTACTATCATGAGAAACTCGACACTGAAAATAATAGAGAAAGAGAAAATCGAAGAGGTCATGGTGATAATTGAATGTTAAAGGGACCGAGTGAAAGATCAATTCTTACCGATTAATTCAAAAATGTATAGGATAATTCAAAATATCGAAAAACGCATGAAACTTTCTATATTTTAAATTATTTTATATATATTATGAATATTAAATATCTCGCCTCGACTGCAGTCCCCAGGCAAGATTCAGACCAGTACGCAAGTACAGTTGGGAGAGTCATATTATACTCAAAATTAGAAAACTCCAACAGAAAATTGAGAGGGAAAATAATGGTTCAAAAAATGTTTTGGTAAATGAAAACGATTGTATTTTTAACGTGGGCAAATCATTATTGACACGTTTTAGTGATTTCGTAAGAAATAAAACATGGCTAATTATCGTTTCGCGCCTCAATTATTCTCTGAAAAGCGTAATAATCCCAATGTAATAATTTGCTATTCTCTCCAGAAGTAATTATCTAAATTACCCCTGTTCAATTTCTAGCTGCTTTTTTGGAAAAATTTGTTTTCCATTATCTTAAATTCGTCGATAAATACATGCATATACATAAATGAAAAGAGCATTTTGTTTTCGACATTAGGGTTTTTTTTAATACTTAAGAAATGTAATTCTTCGTCCTTTTCGAACGCTATTTCTCAACATATGAAATAAATGGAATTCTTTTACAGTAAACCACACGTCTGTTGTAATCAGCCCCAACTGATATCCGATATCAGCAAAAAATCATTTTGTTTCGTCCTCCAATGAGAATGATACAAATTGTTGACATTTCTTTGAAAGTGCACCTCGTCGTATAACTTCAACAAAAGGAATTTAAAAAAAACAAGAGTGCTCAGCGATCTTTGTGGCACGGTACGAGGGAATAATCACAAGCTCAGTATGTCATGTGCATATATACATACGCTTTTATACACGTGGATTGAAATCCGGCGCAAGGATCACCGTTTAAATTATTCCATTCGCAAATTTGAACTGTTGACATTGTAACGAATGAAAAGCGTTTCTCCATCGTGTTTTCAGAAGTTCGTTTTATCATTATTATAAGCTTGGTCCGACAAAAGATTTAAAATCAGGGGTAAAATTTAAAGGCGAATGAAAAAGTGATGCAAAAAAGTAGCTAGCGCCGAAAATCGTAAAAAAAATTCTCCAACATAAAATTCGATGAGTAAAGTTGTCTGTGCGTTATTTCTTTTTTTACCGAAAAACAATCTCTCGATCGTCACTGTTTATTTATAAATATTTTTATGAAATCCCCTGGGGATTTGGGTTATCGGTTTCAAATATTTATCGATTGAGTACAGTTGCGTTTGTCTTGTCACGCGTTACACTTTTCGGCATTCTTGAGCTCCTATTGCGTAACGTTCTTGTTTCGTTGTAGCTCGCTTCGCGATTTTAGTTTTGTCGTTTTTGCAAAAATTCTACAATATTTTTGGTCTTTGGACACTGCATTTTTGTGGGTCATTAATGTGTTCCGAATCTTGTACGGTCTCGTACTTCTGTTACGTTACGTACGTTATGTATGTATTGTTTAATTACATACATAATGTATGTAAGACATACGATTCCAAACATTACCTCGTGCTGATTACGACAGACTCTGAGAAATATACTTTATAGTCCGATTACTTTTTTCTTTTGGTAATTCTTTATTTTACCGACTTTTCCGAAAAATGACGCTACACATTTTTTTTTTCCTATAAATCGTCATATTTTGTCACGAATTTCCATATTATGGAGGAGAAAGGAGGTTTCCATCGATTTTGAAATACGGAAAAGATTTACAACGTGCAGTCAATCGGCAATTATAAAAAAAGTTACATGTAAAGGGAAATAGCGCAATCGGGTGCAAAAATCGTATTTTAAAAGTCAAGAATTGCCTTTCTTTTTCCTGCCCATCATCCACCTTTCACGGGGGTCACTTTTTTCCTTTTTAACCTGCATAAATATTTATTTAGGCGTGAAGTTCATGTCCAAAAGTGATATCGAAAAAGGATAAACTAATCTCATTTTTTGCTGCGCCATTGATTCAATGTTTTCTCGTTTCGACTGGCTCCAGATATTAAAACTGTCAGTTTCAGTACAGATGGTATGGAAAATGTTAGTGCGTGACATGAGAAAAAAACACGATTTTAGGGATCGCGTGATGCTACCCCTTGCCCCCCCCCCCCCCCCCTCTTCGCGCCCCGGCTCAACCAATCAACTTTACACTCGTCCGAAATCGTCTTGTTTCACCTCTTGCCACGCATTCTACGACTGATTTTTTCTCAAATAACACCACGAAAGAGCAACTTTCATAAAAGGCAAAAAAAAAGTTAAGATTGTATTGTTCTTTCTCTGTGTTTTAAATTTATCTTTCGTATTTAATGCCGTTTCTCATTCGGAATGAAATATCTAAACGAAACTCTAAGAAAATATCTATCGTTTATGATTATTTAACCATAAATTCAATATTTTTACATAATGCGCCAAAATTCTCAACAAATCGCGTTGTTGTGATGCTAACGATCTAACGATCAACAATCTCCATTCCTGCGGGGAGTTCTCTGTACAATTTTCTCATTTAATCCCGTCGAGGCTACAAAAGGTTTCAAATGTTGATTTTCAGCATTCTTATATGCGTGTCAGGCATCTCAAAAAGAAGGGAAGAAATTGAATAAATCGATCCTACGCTGTTCTTCCCTTCGCCGTGCCTGACATTTATTGAAGAGGGTGGAGTTTTGACATTTGACCTCGAGCCATCCGCGTATCGTGAAATGTGACAATGCGCTGTTATAACATTTCCCAAAGAGAAGAGTCGATGAAAGCCTAAAATGTCGTCGTTCCCGATCTAGCCTAATGTATCAAATATTTGATGGAATCGCGATGGAATCACGATGACGGAATTCGGAAGCGTGCTATATATTCGACACACGCCCGATGAAGAGGATTTTTTTTTCATTATGAGAGACACGTCATCGATAATCTTTTTCATCGATCAATCAATTTTCATATTTTGTCAATGGTAAAAGTGATGAGAAAATGTTTAGTACAGTATACGTATAGAAACAAAATAAATATATCCTGTGGTAGTTCTGTCGTTTTATCGTTTCCTTAAGATTTTGTTGAAAATTTGGATACATATTCTTTGATGTCATATGTACGTGTGTAATAAATTTTGGAAGGTTTTACCACGTGGAAGTTGAGATATTTATTGGTGAAAATCACAATTTTCGGTAGTCTCTCATAAGAGCGCGTGTTAAAAGTTGCATTTTCATCAATAAATACCTTGGCTTCTACGTGGTGAAGCCTTCTAAAACATTGCATACATTTGTATGCAACATCAAAGAAGGTTCCTTCAGTTTTTCGAAAAAATCTTAAGAACATTTTTTTCGCAGTTTTCGTAATTATACAGCAAGCACATATTACCTTGAATGACCTTGAATTTGGAGTATGCTGTTCTTTAGTCGATTTGCAACAACTTTTCTCATTTAACTTAAGCCCGCAAACCATTTTGTATGTGAGAAAAACTGAAAAACAATTTTTCGATTAGGCGCCGACTGTATCGGCCGGGTTTCTAGCAGTTTATCCGTGCCCGCGTTACACATACGATCAGTAGTGCACGGAGACACGGAGTAGGAGAACAAAAAAATTGGAAGATGGAAATAGGACGATGATAAGAAATTGAAAAAATAGGGAAAGCTCGTAAAAAACCGAAAAGGATATACTCTAGGATAATAATAAATATATACAGGGTATTTGAAAAGTATGAGACCCCTCTATTATCTCGAAAAAAAACGCGCTTTCACAGAAAATGACTGAAATGAAAGTTGCAGGCGTACAGTTGTACTTTGTGATCACCTTTAATTTGCCCTTGAACTCGATCGTGAGGGTTATTTGGTGGTTGAATCGAGTTTTTTAAATTGAAACCCGTATTTTTTATTCCGGATTATAAAAGAGCGAGAGATTGCACGTTTAGAAATGTTGTTGTGGTAATTTTTAAGAGTGACCTCTAGGGATCATTCGGAGGTCAAATATTTGACATCCACAAAAGGAAGATGGTATCGTGTAAAATGACCGAAATGAATGTGGTAAATTTATATCTTCCGGTGACTATGCGGTATATTTTCAGAGCATGTCTAGCCATTAAAGACAAGATCGGTCGCAGATCGGGCCTGCTAAGGCAAGATATCCAATTGGGTATAAACATTCGATTTCAGGGTCATCACTGGGTAGAATTCTACGACCCCTACAACTTTTATTCGAGTCATTTTCTGCGAAGGTGCGTTATTTTCGAGATAATAAAGGGGTCCGACACTTTTCGAATACCCTGTATATATCTAGCCGTAGCTGGGTTGACCATGGTAATACAATTTTATTAAAATGTTTCATCGTTATGTTGTTGAGACTCTCATGAAAATACTTAAATGAGGGATGCTTGACATTCGCGTATACATTACAGGAAAATCTAAGCGATTCTAAAAACGTTTTGAAAAGTAAAGAGTACTCTTTTTTTCAAGTCCTTGTAAAATCGTGATTAAACATGAACAATTTCAGAGAAAATTCTCGCCGAGAGATTTCAGTGTGTATTGGCTCGATGGGCAGAGTCACTTTGTATATATCTACCGGAAGTCCGGCCTACGGAGTTCCGGTACGAGACACACATTTGTCTCGTTTGACTTTCATTCTTTCACTCTCGATCTCTCCCTCTCTCCCTCTCTCTCTGTTCTGTCTGTCCGTCCTGGCATCAACATTATATCTGCTCCTCTTTCTCCCTCTTGGACTTGCTCTTCTATTCCCAATCACATATATCACAGCAGCCTCTCATACTCGCAACGTTTCCGTTCCTTTTTTCCTTTCAGTTTAAAACGAGCGAGAGAGAGAGAGAGAGAGAGAGAGAGAGGGTGAGGAAGCGCGAAACATCTATTTGTCTCTCGTACACAGGAGAGATACTGAGCTCTCTCAAATACTCCAGAGTTCTTTCCACAGAGCACACCACTGTCTTTGGGGAAGATTTTTAAGTCATGCACAGTATATTATTCTGATAGAAGAAAGGAAATATGAACACAGCTGAAAGTCTACGAAAAAACGTCTCTCCATTAAAGTTCATCCACGTCCCATGTACGAAGAATGATTTGGAATGGATGAATAAATTTATCTATCACTATGCCTTGGTTTAAAACCCCGAGGCATTAAGGCGGTGTGTTATTCCCATCCATCGAAATTTAGAGAAATTCTCTGGCGAAACGTGTAAATCGGATCGGTTTGAAATTTGATGTAAGTATTTAGTGGCATAGTATGGAGGGACTGACGATTTTGGAATTTCGAAATTTTGACTGTTTCACTTTACAAAATTTGTTTTTATGCAATATTTCGAAATATTGAAATCGTCAGTCCGCCTCCGTGCGATGACACTAAATACTCGCAAGAAGTTTCAACCTGATCGAATTGATAGTTTTTCCCAGGAAGTCTTTTTCGTTTTCGAGGTTTCGGGGGTATAACACATCGCTTTAAGCATAATACACCGTTCTATGATATTTTACTTCTCAATATCCCATGCTATGAAAGGATTAGTAATGAAAACCTCATTTACAGTTGATATAAAATAACAATTTTATTAAAATAACACTTCTATTACTATTTACGATCTGAAGAGAAACATTTTACGGATTTTTCATAATAATATTAGTAACGACACTTTTCATCCTATGCAAAAAGTATTAAGTAATAAGTGAATATATTCGTATAATTTACGCTTGAAAACAGTAGATTGTGATTCACAAATTATTTTTGCCGCACAGAAAAAACAGCTCTATAAAATTTACAAAAAAGTCTAAAATTTGCCGAATCTTATCTGTAAATAAATTTATGTCAAATTTACTAATCCTTACATGATGTTATTTTTACATGTTCAAATCTGTAAACCTAAATCTGTAAATTTGATATATTGAGTCTATAATTATTACAGATAAACTTCTGTAACAATTACAGAATTTACTCTGTTATAATTACAAAAGTTCCTTTGTCATTATTACAGATTAATTTCCGTCACTATTAATGAAAATTTAATGTGAAAATCAAATCCGGAATAGAGGTGTCAAATTACGTTTAAATAGACGGCCGTCCCGATTAATAAAAACAAAGAAAGTCAAGAGTATAAAGTAAATATCGATGAAATTTCCGAGAACTGACTCGTTATGATTATAAAATTAAAACATTCTAACATTCTAACACTACTAACAGATAATTATTTCTATTTTTTTAATAATAATTTGTTCTTGACTTGAGAAGTTATGCAACAATAATGACAGGACATTTTTGTAGATTTCACACAATTTATCAGTAAATATTTCATAAAATTACGTAAAATGTACAGAAATAATATGTACTTTCTACATAATCCCATCTGTAAAAAATACATATTTTAGCTGTAAATTTTACAATAAACGGACTCTGTATATTTTACAGACATATTTCTGTAAATTTCACAGAACATTTTTTTCCGTCCGGCAATGAATGCCAGAAATACATGACTGTCAATATAAACGAATTGCGATACGTAGGTTGATGACTCGATCGATCGATACGCTTGTGAATGAGGAAGAAATAATTCCCTCACAAAATTCTGTCCAAATTTTTTTTAATAACCTTCATCACCATGCTACCTCGGAAGTAGAGTCTTTTCGATTATGCCTCAAGTCACCCTAGATACCTGTGACACAGGTTTGTATGTGAAACCGTACGCAAGTTCAAAATAAATCTAATAGTGTTCTTTACACTGCCCTTTGCAGCTTCAGAGTTTACAGCTTCTCTTTGCAGAGAAACAGAAAAGAAGCAAAAACGAACCCTCAAACACAAAAGTTTCCCTTTGCCGCTGCGAAATCGAGTATGTTCTTCTTACCAATCCTCACGCAGTCTCGTAGTATCTGCATGTCGAAAAAGTTCAGAGTCTTAAAAACGGTGTTTTTAGCATTTTCTACCTGCACTGATTCACGACGTTTACCTTGCGCGATAAAAAGTTATTTTTCGCAATTAGTTTCCTCAAGTTTTACAAATCAACGTATGCTTATCACAGGCAGAAGGAACAACTCAGTTTGTTAAACAAAATTCTGAAGCTTATTTCCTGGTCTATATTCCGACTTTTGTTTGACCAACATAAATCACCTTCATAATTCCAATAAATCTATAGATAAGACTGCTGTGAATCTGTGATAAGAAAAGCACTAGCTGTCATCTTTTTCTTGTGCACACAGGTAAATTAATGTCGAACCGTGTGTCTGGCTCTGAAGATTTCGTCTCGATCAATATTCCCACAGATTGCGGTTTAACATTATTTCATATCGGTTTTAACTGTTCATGCAAACTTTAAAGAAAGTTGCGTTCAACGTCAATAAGATTCTTCTTCTAATAGTGACAATTTAGTAGATGAGAGATCGAGCATTATCACTGGATTATAAAGAATGATTTAATGATCAGGAGAGAAATGCATGTTACGTTAATCGCACAATTTACGGGCGAATTTGCAAAATACTCCATGCAACAAGTTGGGACACAATGCAGAAGGAACGGAAGAACGAATAACATTGCGGGACAGATTTTAGATTCTTGTGGTTTTTTACACGCATTATGCTACTGCTATAATAAATATAGTGACTCAAATGAGAACCAAAAATGCCAATAAATGTTCGGTATATAACGTTGGAACCGAACGTTTGTCCCTCCAAAATTTCCAAAAATTCCTCCAAAAATTTCCTATCAAAGAATCGAGAAAGTGATAGAAAAAAGAACTGCACAAAAATGCATCCTTTTACCGCAGTAAATAATTCCTCAAATTAATCTTTGGAATGAATATAAAATACAGTCTACAATAGTGACTAAATAGCAATGTAAAAGAAATGTGCAATGATGCATAAAATATCGCGTTCAATTTCATAGAGACGATATTTATGTATTTTACAAACTCGTTTACAATCTTGATAGATTGTCACATAATGTCATTGAATTTAAACAGTTTTCACACCATTTCAGATCGACTATCCGGAAGTTCATAGCGGTGGAAGGATGCATCGGCCTCCGCACCCTCATCCCATCGCGGACCATCGTCAGGTCAACCTCGTCTTTGACGACACGGTAAATATTGATTTACGATGTTCGTCCTATAGTTGGTTCTTGCGTATATTTACATTATACTATATAGTATATACACGATATTCAATGTATACTATATATGCTGCTTTCTCTCGCGCTCCACTGTTATGTATAACTACAAGACTCTGACGTAGTCACTGGGACTGTCGAACGTCCTCGCGTTCCTCGGTTTTACCCAGTATACCATCGGTGTTAATGAACCGTATATATAGCTCCTCCCCTCTCTAGAATTCAGAGTCACTCTAGTCCCTCATTTTTGACACTCTATTTCTTTCAAAGATACATTAAGCCCGTATCAAACGTACATCTCTTTCACTTTTGGTTTTTCTCCTTTCTCGCGCTCTCGTCATTCCGTCATTCTTGAGCTTTGCAGGGATCGACGTCAAACCTGGGCGTATGTGACGCTAGCGCAATGTGCAAGTTCATCGACGCACATCGATAACACTTATTTATTCAGCCATTATCATTCTTCTCGATTATCTCTCGTCCATGGCTGCGTAGTACAGGTGCATATAAGCTTGTGTTCGCGCATGCGCGTGGTTGCGTGCGTATGAACACATGTAGTGCACGACGCACACTATTGTGCCCTCTCCATATGATTGTACTATCGTGATCGAGAGAGAACTTTCCGCGAGGCAGTCACGAAACCCACGCGAAAAGCGTGGCGTAGTCTCGTTCATGCTCTACGAATAACATTGACGTTATTCGAATGTGTAGGGATAATGCGGGTCAACCAAGTCAACGTATCCGTATGCTTCTGCCTGTTTCGGCTCATGGAGATACGTGACGTGAAGCAGAGAGTATAAGAGTCTTTTTAAACAATAAAACCGACAATGAGGCGAACTTCTGGAGAGGAGAATCTCAAGATGCTGAAGTTGTATCGACTGATGAAAATTCACGAGATACAAATAAGGATTAGAGGGAGAAGGGAGAAAATGGAATCGAAGGATTTTGCTTATAGACTCTGAGGATAATTAAAAATACGTTGTTTACAATGTTTTTTTTTCACTCAAGAGCGGTATGTAACTTCGCTGATGTCTAGGGGGGAGATTTTTTTGAATATCAACAAACGGTTTTAGCGGTTCGTTCAGATTGAACGACTGAAGGCTTTATCACAGCTTCGAGAGTTACATATTCGAGAGTTACAATTATGAAATCGATGAAAGTACTTTCGAAAAAAAATTTGACGTTTTTTTTTAGAGAGGAGTCGTCGATCTGACATTTTTTTAAATTAGAATTTTCGGAATATGATTACAACTGTATTCGATATGCAGATAAAAACATTATTTTCATTGTATTAAGATAAAAATAGCGTCCCAAGTGTCTTATCTACGTAATCTTCAAACATTTCATGCTTCCGCCGAAATATTATCAACAACCGTCATCGGTAATAGAAAAAAAAAATATTTGAGTAGAAAATTGTGTGGAAAATACGCTTAATGTGATCGTAAATTTTAATTTAAAAATAATCGTGTTGCTCGGAAAGAAAAGTCTTCTGTTTACTTGGATTGTAAATCGATTTCATCAGCGAGAATAATAAATAGTGGTCAATGATAAATTCACACGTTGCGCAAAACGTGAGGGCAATTCGTTGCTTTTAATTTGTTATCGTCGATGGCAGTTGGACGCCCAAAGCGTGATGCATCTTCGACGTCAAAACTTTCAGAACGAAAACTAGCGGACGGACATCGCATAATCGCGCACGATAAGAGAGTTTTCACCGTGAAGCTTGCACTCTGTTTTTGCTTTTTGAAAAGTAAAAAAATAAAGCCTCACGAAATAGCTCAGTTCGTTTTCCATTTTCAAGTTGATACTGGACAAAGAATTTTGAACGGCAGGCCCAACATTCCACTGAAGGTATTTCGGAATGTCATCGGTCGAATGGCACGGAACTTCCGGGGTTTGCATCGCTTTTTTGACTTTTTGAAGGAAATTAACATTTTTAAATACATTGCACGAATGTAGCCAATTTATTCGTCAAATTTTCAATCTTACGAGAATCGAGTCCGTAACATTGTTCGATTGTTACCGGGTATGCAATCGCATTAAGAAGATACATGTATACATCGGGAGCATCTAAACAGCGGCGTAGTACAGCGGCGTAGTACAAAGCGTGACTTGTATGTACGTATACGTAATGTCCAGCAAGCTGCGGAACCTTCTCTTTTTTTCTCTCCTTCCCTTTTACCATCTCTCGCGAATAGTCCATGTGTATACACGTGCGGTCTCGGGCATCATACAAATACGAGTAAAAAGCGAAACAGAGCAAAGAACAGAGGAGGAACAGAGAATTTCTATAATACCGCCAATACTGCGGAAAAGAGATCGGCACGTGGCGCGTGTCTTTTCACTCTGCATATCAGCGTATATAATGCGTACAATGCACACAACGCGTCGTCGGAAAAAGAAAAACACGTTTCACGTAATAAAATTGAAGGCTTGTTTACATGCTATCGAGAACTTTTATTTCGTTTCTTAATGGGTAGATTCTCAGCCATTTTTTCAGTTACGCAATGTCTTTGCGCTGTTATTTCGCATTATTTCATTATCTTGGTCCGGTAAAGCCGCCATAAATTCGAAAAGCCCGGCGTAAAGTTCATGTTTACTTTTTTCCGTAGATTATATTCAGAATTCAGCGCTGTACAAACCTTTTTTTCCAGATTGTTATATGCTTCGAACTTTCATTTCAACGTATACAGACAAGGATAAGTGTTAGCGAACACGAGATGAATGATTGGAAAATGGCAGGTATAGAATGAAGAAGGTGCGAGAACGAAATAATGGAGAAAAAATGCTAAGGAATATGTGACGGCTCGTGAAAATCGCATAGGACCCTGGGATGGCTGACGGACGTTTTCAAAATTGAAGTCAATACAGCATTTCCAGGTTTTCCTCCTCCTCCTCTCTCCCTCTCTCCCTCTCTCTCTCTCTATCTCTCATCTTGAAGACAAGCGTCTAGGTGACATTTCTTTTACGTTTTAGCGCAGTATAGGGCGGTGCACCTCTTATTGTGGTTCCTATAGACCCTCCGTTCCACCATCATATATAACCCCAAGTTCTTCGCACGTTCAGCGACAACCAAGCAACGTTCAGCTGCTAAGCGCATCAAACATCTGAAGACTTTTGCGATCGATGTGACTCATGTCAATCGCTTCGGGTGGAAAAAAATGATTATTATAATCTTGTTACCGCGCTGACGACAAATCGGCCAGAAAACTAATTTTCATCTTTACTTTCTCACACACCGATATTATTAATTTTTTTTTGCAAAGCGTTCGCTTTGTTAGAGCTTCATTATTATCAGTAATAACTTCGACGTTGAATTTCGTCGTCTTGTATGGTTTACAAAACACATATCACTTATTGTCATACCACGGAGGGACTTTAGAATTTCAAAATATTGCAGAAAACATTTTTTGTAGAGTAAAAAAAAAGTCAGAATTTCTAAATTCTGAAATCGTCAGTCCCTCCACGCTGTGTCACTGAATACTTACAACGAATTTCAAACCGATCCGATTTACAGATTTCGCCTGAGAATTTTTCTAATTTTCGATGAACGGGTATAACACACCGCCTTAATGAAAAAGTGTCAAACTTTTTTCGATGTAAAATAAAAGAACGTTTATAAGGGCCGAGAATTTATATTTTTATCAGGCCGAGATAACAAAAACAATGTAAAAATTGAATTGATCGAATTCTTTCGAGAAATCATGCCGACGACAGAGCAGTGATCTCCGAGAAAGAAGAGCTACAGGTGGGCGCCCCTTGAAGCGCCTTATCTCGCGTTACGAGCACCACGGCCCTGAACCACGACAGGGTGGGTCACGTGAGCTGGAGGCGCGTCCCCCCTTCTCTCTGACCATTCTTTAGTGTTACTCGCCGGGCGGGAGGTCGTGAGCAGTCGTGAGTCGTGATCGAGAGAATTCTCGGCAACGTGAGAGAACCCTAGTGAAAACCTTGCCTAGAATGCTGCTGGAACTCGCAATGGTGGGAGATCCACTATAGAAGAAGGAAAGCTTCGTGTTTCCTCTCCAGCCCCTCTGCTACCTTAATAGAATCCCGCTGGAGATCCGACGAACGTGTTGCCCCTTCGAGCGTGTTTCGTGCGCGAGAGAAACCGCTAGGATCGTATTATTGACGGCCCTGGAGGCAAGGAGAGAGAGAGAGGGAGCGCGAGGTGATGCGCGACAGAGAGGGAAAAGCAAGAGCGCACGAACGAGTCAGTGAACAAGCGAGATGTGCGTAGAGTGAGATAGTGAGAGCAAGACCGCGAGTGAGCGGGACGGAGGAGCGACTACAGCGCTCTCAAACGGCATTCACTATAAACAACAACATTCACGGTACGGTGTACGCGCGCGGGTGTGTATGCATGTAAAACTTATTTTCTCACCGCGCGCAGCCCACCAGTTTACATTCGCGCGGCGGATACGCGACATTGTAAAGGTCCTCATGTCGCTGCATAAGGCATTCAAGTTTTTGTTATTATTATATACACGTATTCGCTAGTAAGTGTACTCGCGATTTGGAGCGAGTTGAAAGGATACGTCGTTAGGTGGAATTAAAGCGCGTTGAAAAAATACGCTGCTTTAAAACATACAGATGTATTTACGTGTCCGTGAAAAATATCAGTGTGCGTGAGGGTGATCAGTGCGCTTGTGTCGAGTTAGACAGAATTAGTGTGTTTTTACTATCGCATATCGTGAAAGTGCGTTTTGGAATAAATAACGGTTGGGGTAAGAGATAAAAAAAAAATGAGAGCTGTCGGGATGAGGAAATCCGTGGCTCTCATGCCTATAGTGTGAAGAGAAAGAGTACGTGAGACGGCTGTCTGCGAGAAAATATAAAAGGAAAAAACAGGAACAAAACGGAATAAACGAGGTGGTTACTGTAAACGTGTTATTTAATTATTTTTTTTTTATTTGGGAGTGCACCGGCGGCGACATGGAGAAAGGGATGGACGCCTTCGGCATGTACCAAGTGAGTAGCTTGCCTGGGCTCGAGAGTCTCGAACTCTCCCTCTCTCGCTCTTTCTCTCGCTTTTTCCCTCCCTCTTTTCTCCGTCTCCCTCTTTCTCGCATACATCAGCCGCGGAAATCTCATGCTCAAAATGGCCTTGGCTCACGGCGCGCTCCTTTCTCGGTATATATGTATATATCAATATACGTATGTATAGATTTATTTCTCCTGTTCGTATATAAAGAGGCAAACTCCACTGCGCTCGCCTCACCTGAATTCCTGTATACGTACGATACGTACACACGTATATATTTATATATACGTACGTATAATAAACGCCTAAAGGAACACTCGTAGTTTTCCCAACAGTGATTTCTTTGATTTTCCCTGTTTTTCATTTTTGCTCAAAACTCTGCAGAAAGATGGTCAAGTGTTGCACGGGAGATCGTTGCACCGTTACCGAGTATGGGCGATTAGAGCGAGGTATTTTCTTAGCGCCTTCTCTCGCGATAACCATGACACGACCATGTTTTGTTTGTTGTTTGAAACTATCGTATTTGTATGTACGAGCCCTCTTTGAACTCGATCTTTTTTACGTGGGTGTGGGTGAATGATTCTCCGTTGTGTCTCTCTCACTCCCCGTCACGCTCCCGACGTGCGTGATGTCATATCGAGCGTTGTAACCTAACCTCAAATCCACAATGCACCACCTCTAGCATTCACGATCACACGCTCGGTCTCTGTATTTTCCTTATACTCTTTTTTTGCTGTCGCGCACATTTGCCTTCAACTCGGATTATTCTTTTTCGAATTCTTGAAAATTTGCGCTTCTCCGCAATATCTCAAAGACACATTCGACAGTGGCTACATGCGCGCACCTTTACCGTTTTCCATTACGAATAAAAGAAAACATTTCGAGGGACAACGGAATATTCCGGATGTTATATTCTTTTCCCTTCGATGTTTTCATGCATACAAAAGAACAACGTTCAATGATACTTTATAAAACTGTTCATGACTGGAAAACGAATTATCGAAGGCTTCCAGATGTTGAGGAGGTTTGAAAAAACGTCGCTGCGCGACAGTAGTTGTTAAGATATAACGCAGAAATAAGTTTGTTTTTATTCATTCATTCCAATTATACATCAGAACGGAAAGAACATGTTTTCAACGAGAATTTGTCTCTTACTGGCGTTAATTAAAAGTAACACTTGGAGTGTATTCAACTAATATGTACGCGTGAAAGTAACAACTGTTGTGAAATTAGTGAACATAACCTCACAATGCGTGATAATTGGTAACGGTTTACGTAGAACGTGCGCAGATGTTTTGCTGCTTTCGTTTTGCTGTTGGTGTTATTGTATTAAAAAATCATACTCGATATATCATCGAATGCTTATTTTCTTTCCCCACGGTGAATATATACAGGTTTTTAATATGATAGCAATAATAATAGTGATACTAAAATATCAATTACCAATTAGATTTTTGAAACAAGCAGATATTGATATTTGTTGCAAACAGGAGAAATATAGTATGTTTCTAACTTTTCCTTCCAAAAACAAGTGTAAATATCATTGTATCACACGAGTTTTCTTTGAAGAGCATGTATTCGAAAAATATTTCAGTTTGCTGCTGTCACATTTCGAGAGTACAACAAATGTTCATTTCAAATCGAACCAAACTTATTTCGTCCATATTTAAATAAACTACTTGAACAGCTACTTTCTCTCCAGAAAAAAAAATTAATGCGAATTTTTATCTTTTACTTCTGTCATATTACTTGAGAATTTTTTTTTCAAGCAAGATGTATTCACATGAACGGTCGTCGTATCTCAAGTATGAATTTCATCTGCAAGTTGTATTTATCAAAAGTATGAGTAAAACCAAAGTGATTTCTTTGGAAAAATATGACAGTTTTAAATTTACATACTAATTTTTTCGTTTCGAAATATCTCGTTGTGTTCGAAACTGTTTTTTGAATAACGCGAAATATTGTTTATGTAATGCTAGAAAATCCTCGATACAAGCTTCAGAAGCGTTAACTTCCGAGGAACAATCCAGCTTTAAAAAAAATCTTTAATTCGAAATTTTTTTATCTTGAAAAAACACGTACAACTAGTGATCTCGTGATATGATCGAGAGACAATTTTATCGTTCTTCAGCCTCCCATTCACTTGACGATGAAAAAAAATATTACCTTTTTTTTACTAAACTTTGGCTTCGATGATAAGAAATGACGTTAAAAAATATTTTTTCGGTTTCATAGATAAGGCGAAAAAAATCGGCACTAAAGTGTCTGTGATTAGGAACAATAAAGATTTATCGATGCACCAAATACACTTCACAGCTTATCGTTATTTCGTCCATTTTATTTTTCCATTACAACGTAAACCTATACTTGCATACTATTATCATAAATGTGAAAGTAACGCTGTCTGATTGTTACCTTTTCACACGGCAAAATCGCCGAACGTGTGTTGATGAAATTTGGCATAGCTTCCATTTCAAGGAAAGAACAGGCTGTCTTATGAAAATCTCCTTTTCATCGATATTTTTTGTGCCAGATTTTTTTTAATAAACGCCCTCTTATAACAAGCAGTTGCTTTAAAAGAGTATCCAAATCAGCGTGGAAAAGTAGCGGCTACAACATTTGGTCGAATGTAAATCCGAAGATCGAAAAAAGGCCGCATCGAGTGACAAGAATTTCTTTATGAGGACAAGATTATCGGAAAAAACAACTGATTATAATATCGTTTTTCCAAAGAATCCGTAGTCCAAAGATACCGTGTCTCGATATCGCCGTTGGCGCGTTTGGAAAAATGACATTACTTTTTGATATTCAAGTTTGCATATTGAAAAATTGATTCGATCGTTAAATCGTCAAATTCAATCGTCGAGATGCAACGGATTTTGAACATACAATTTTAATTTCTCCATTATCGGTACTACGTGAGACTCTTGGAAATGAAAAATTGAGAATATACTTAAAAATACGGAAAAAGGAGAATTAGAAATAAAATTGAAATTAAAATGAAAAAATAAAGCGTATGTAAACATTCGTGTTCTGACTATGTTGACTATATTGATGAAAAAACGAAACAAAAAAATAATCAAGTCGATTTAATTGCAGTTTACCCAGGGCCTGACCGGAAGGCCGGAGCTGTATTTAAAGTCGAACAGAAGTAGCCACTCGAGTGATACAAGTTCGGCTTACAGCGGTTCCGACACAATGACTTCCGCACAGGGTTCGCTCGACGCGGATGCTGACGAGGTTGATTTATCTGGACTCGTCGAATCCATCGTCGACAGTGACGAGGAAGAGGATCTCGCTGAAAGCATGGATGTAAGACGATTTTCTTTTATTTTCCGTAAACTTTGGCGTCACGTTACATCTTTTGATCTTTCGATACGCGGACAATCATTCTGAAAGTAATTACAAATTACGAGATTCATATGGGGCAAGTCATACGACTTGCAGTTAAAATACCAACATTTTCAAATAGTTCTGAGCAACAAATTACATGTAAATTATGTAATTTATGAAAAATATGTCCTTCAAGTATATTTTCGAGTAAAAATATTTGAAATAATCATTTAAAAAATTCACCAAATACGCAGCTCCGCAAAATCATGGGAACAAAAAAATTTGCGACATTTTTAGGTCATTGTCAAACTGCACTCCGCGAAAAATTGTAGAATTTTTCTGTTTTATATCGTGAAACTCAAAGTTTTTTATTCCCAAATGTGGACTTGGAATTTTTTTAACCTCTGTTATTAATTTATCAAAAGAAAAATCTTCAAGAAAATGTTTAAAAATTTCTTTTCCTCCGCTCAAAAAGGTATACGGAGAGGGAGAACATTATTCGGCTATTGCTGGACTCGGACTCTTCTTCCTTGTTCTTTCCTCTTCAATGAGTTATTAATGAATCCTGTATGATGATTTTTTGATGATTATTTTTGTTCACGTGAAGATTTGTAGAAAGAAAAAACCATTGCCATTTTTTTGCTCTGTGTCAAGCTTCAATTCGCAGCGAGTACCAATTTACGACAAATTGAATTTCATATTAAGAACAGTTCAAAACGTGAGCAGAGTAAAACTTTTTGAAGAAAGTTAATTTCCAAACGATAAAATCACAATGATCTTCTTCGCCCATATTTTTGCGTTTTATACGTTTATGGACACTACAAACTTCAGGAAAATGGTTTGTGACGAAAAAAAAACTTTTTTCGACACTCATTTGGTTTTGAGTTTGATAATCCACAACTCGGCGAAAAATCTCGCTGTACAGAGCTGAACAACAACTCAAATTAAAGAGGAAAGAACAATGAGAAATAATCGAGCATCAACCAAAAATATATCTCGTCTGTAAATCTTCTTGGAAAATGGCAAAAATTTCGAAAAAATCTGCTGGTCGATTTTTCTATTGATTCATTGGCAACGGAGGTTCAAATTCAAATTTCAAATTATGATTTTTTGCGGAGAGAGGGCAATTCAAAAAGGACCTAAAAATATCAGAAATCTTCTCGTTCCCTCAACTCAGTGCAGCGGCGCGATACGTCCTTCACATGTGACAAAAACACGAAAGTAACATTGTTTTCACGATGCATGGAAAATCAGAGTTATAAAATCCATGACGCTACACATTTTTGGGAAAAAGACATAAAAAAATGTACAAAAAGATTGCAGAGATTCGAGAAATTCTTAACCAAATCGTTCCGTACTCAAGAGCACCCGACAGTCAACGCACAATTCATTTGATTAAATGATTAAACATTTGAGTACATTGAAAATATTTCTCGTCCTTTGCACAACAGACATCGAAGAGAAAGAGGATTAATTGATAATAATCGTCGAGCTTAAGAAATCTTTTATACATCAGTATAATGATTCGTGATAAAAAGAAGTAAAATATACGAATGAAGTATAATGGATTAATAATGCTCGACCGGAATATGCCTAATTGCGCACGTTGAATTGGCCTTTCAGAGTTTAAACGTTCGTGACACGGTGAGAGAGTGTTTGGAAAAAGATCCGGCCGAGAGGACCGAAGACGACATCGAAATACTTCTCGAGTTCACGCAGCATCTCAAAGCGTTCACAAATATGACATTAGCGGTTAGACGTGCGCTGTGCGCCGTGATGGTATTCGCTGTCGTTGAACATGCCGGTATGATTGTCTTGAATGACGGTGAAGAATTGGACAGTTGGAGCGTTTTGATAAACGGGGCTGTCGAAGTTGAACACGGTAATGGCGACATCGAGCAGCTGCATCTAGGCGATAGTTTCGGTATATTACCGACCATGGAGAGGCTACTTCATCGAGGCGTTATGAAAACTAAGTAAGCTCACGAGGTCGAAAGCGTTTCGCTTAGAAAAAAAAAAACAAAAAACATCGTTGGGACCTTTGATCGGCTTATCGTCAGAATCATTAACGCCTTTGGCGGCAGACCGGCTGTTTTTTCGAAAAACATCGATTTAGCCATAACGGGTGCTCCCGCCGAATGGCTTTCTTTGAGAAATACACGATTTTGTTCACACAAATTCAGCTTGGAACGAAGTTCACGTGTTTTTCACCTCGCTGACTAAGATTCTACCGAAAAAAAATGATCTTGAAATTTGCATCGTTGGACCTCAACGAAAATTCGAATTTTGTCCATTTTTCACCGTCCATTTTCCGGAACTTTCATGATATCTTCCCTCTTTTTTTATGAGAGTCATATTTTCGAAAAATTGCTTTAAAATATTTGGCAAACCGTAGAATATTAATACTAAAGAACGAGGTACGAGGAACGAGGAAACTTCAAACTCATGAAAAAAAAACGGAAAAACATTGTGGACATTGAACTTTGCATGATTAATGCCACTTTTGACGGTATTACAAAATCGAATGCCATCGAATTAAACCAAACGCATTAACGTCTTGGAATTCGGTCGATTCATTAGAATAGTCAATCACTTTTTTCTTCGTGTTTCCGTGTTCCTCGTGTCTTCGGGGTGCCGAATTTTTTTGCTTTTTTGTCTACCAGAAATATCCAATTGACTCGCAAACCCCGTTTACCAATGGAGGGCTTGAGAAAATTCACAATTAACTCTAAAGATCAATGAATACGGTGAATCACATACCGGCCGAATGGAACAGAAAAACGACTTTGTCGTCTTCCAATTCTTATATACGTTTTATATTCTTTTACACTTTTTCGTGTTTATGAATTTCACAATGGGAAGAATATATGCCGAAATAATATTTTATTAATCGAAGTGAAATTTCGATCGTAATTCCGTCATGTTATGATGATAAAAATCTCAACGTAACGCTAAATGCGCATGAAGATGGGTAATAAACTGTTGGGATTGATAATTATGTTGCCATCGCTGGAACCGAACGACAATACGGTTTCTCTGTTTAAAATTCTTCTCTCAAACTGTTTTATCTTTTTACACTTTTGAATGTTATGAATTTTACACCGGCATGAATATATGCAAAGATAATACTTTATTAACAAAAGTGAAATTTTATGATTTCGTCATGTTCCAATGATGCAAACCGTTATGATGAACGTATGCAAGGAAAAAAACATTTCCACTATATTTATTTGAATTTTCAAGAATCTTTTCAATATTTATTTTTGACAATTTTCCTCATTATTTCACAGAGTCGATGATTGCCAATTCGTGTGCGTCACGCAAGCGGATTACTTCAGGATTCAGCATCAGGGTGAGGAGAATACGAGGCGGCACGAGGAAAATGGCAGGGTCATTTTAGTCACGGAGTTACGCGGTGCTGTTGACGGTGGTACGCGACGTGGACACGTTGTGATACGAGGAACGCCCGAACGTTTGATGCTACAATTGATCGAAGAAAACAGTATAACCGATCCGACATACGTCGAAGATTTTTTGTTGACCCATCGAACGTTCATCGATAGTCCCCTCTTGGTCGCTAATCAGCTGCTCGAATGGTTCGATCAGACACAAGTGAGAGATCGCGTTGCTCGTGTAGTACTGCTCTGGGTCAATAATCACTTTACCGATTTCGAGACCGATCCAACGATGATGGAGTTTCTTGAGGCTTTCGAAACGGGCCTCGAGAGAGAAAAGATGCACGGACAACAAAGGTACGTTTAGAAAATACGCGTTGAAATTCAGAAAAAACGAATAACAAATTACGATGGAGTCAATCGAGCGAGAATAAGTTGGTTTGAGTTGAATATTCGAGTAAAACTCGAGGACAAAGAAACGAAAACAAGGGAAACGGGTACGTTTTAAGGCCATGGCGGATACCCCCTCCCCCATCGAAATTTAGAAAAATTCTCACGCAAAATCTATAAATCGGATTGATTTGAAATTTTTTGTGAGTATTTAGTGACACTACACGGAGGGACTGACGATCTCGCAATTTAGAAATTTTGCAAAAAAATTTTTTTGCAGAGTGAAAATATTTTCAAAATTTCGAAATTCTAAAATCGTCAGTCCCTCCGGGATATATCACTAAATACCCACAACAAATTTCGAACCGATCCGATTTAGAGATTTTGCCGGAGAATTTTTCTAAGCTTCGATTTACGGATGTAACACATTGCCTTAAAGGAAAAAATGGATAAATTTCACGAACTCGAATATTGTACGATGAGGTGATTTGTATTTATAGTTTTATAGTACAGTAAAAGTGCATCCCGACGTACTGTAAAAATTTCAGGACGCGTTACCGAACATTTGTTGAAGAATTATCACCCGAAAATCGCGAAACTTGCACGGCAGCTCGTGAAAGTTACCATTCCTATCACATTTCAAGTAATAATCGTAAGGAATCCGTAGTGACGACAGCAATAGGGGGTCATCGAATGTTCGAAGAAAGTATTAACGATAAAAGTTTGAAAAGAATGTCGCACGAGTTCCTCAGCCGATTTACGAAAATTTTCAATCTTGGTTGTCGTTGGGTAGAACAGTCGCTTATAACTCACTTTAATTGAGAGACAGTCCGACGTGCGAATCATAAGAAAGTACCTCGCATGTGCGCCTTGGAATCAACGTATGTTTGGTCTCTTTGCATTTTCGTCCAAATTTTTTCCCTCGATTTATAGCTCCATTGCATGAAAGATTGACTTTTCAGAACAACTACAGTAAAAAAAAAATTAACGATTAAAAAATCCACGTGGATTTTAATACGTAACAAAGTATGTTTTGAATGTTTCACAAATCACTATTGCGATTTTTTACAATATATCTTCATATTTTGAATATTGAAATATTCAAAAATATTCAAACAATCGGAATAGTGATTTTTGAGAAAAGTCGAGATTTGTCATTAAAAAAAAATTTTTTTTTTTACAGATTATTGAACATTGCGTGTGCGGCAAAAGCGAGAACGCGGAACGTAACATTGGCGAGGCCGAGCAGGGACGAGGTGTTGCATTTCAGTATTCTTGGTGGTTACGAGACGGGATTTGGAATTTTTATATCTAAGGTGGACAAACGATCGAAAGCCGAAGACGTTGGATTGAAACGGGGTGATCAGATACTGGAAGTGAACGGACAGAGTTTCGAACACGTCAGTCACGCGAGAGCACTCGAGATACTAAGAGGGTCCACGCATCTCAGTATAACTGTCAAATCTAATTTATTAGGTTAGAAAACAATAAGTATCATAATTAATATAAATATCACCGTCGCATATAGGTGAATAAGAAAGACAGAGAGAGAGAGTGAGAGTACGGCATGATACTTTTGAAATTGTCGCTTCGAGAAAAAAATCCCAGCAGATTTGGTATTATCCGAAACTAAGAGAAAAGTTTCCCCGAAACATCGACAAAGGCAAACCATAACCGGTATTATTTAAATGAAACTTGAGAATAAAACAAATTTGATTAATTCATTAATCGTTTTGTTACAAGAACGGTTTCTCGATTCTTTTATTTCGTATAGAATAATTTTAAAAAATACTAACCACTGTTTCATTACCATAATTTCGGCCAAACGATTCGCAGTATCGGGTACTACTAATTGTGCTAATTGATGATTGTTAAAACACTACCTGTGTTTTAATTATTGTTTTTTTCATTTTCTCCAATCAATTCTAATTACTATATTGATTTTTCTTCGTTTTGTTTCATAGCTTTTAAAGAAATGCTCCAAATGCCGGAAAATTCACCACGACCGCGGGGCAGAGCCAGCAAACCTGAAATTCCAAGGCCCCAGACTGATCCGCGCGCGAGATTGTCGACTCACGTTGATCCTCTGACTCCTCTCGTTGGCGGAGTACCACTTTTATTGCCGGAGAGCAATGTATCACCCTGCAAGGACGGCAGTAAAAAGGAGCACAAGGGTTTCATGACACTGGGTCCAAAAAGACGATTGCAGAAAGCTCTAATGAAAATGAATATATTACCAAAGAATACGATCAAGTGAGTTGTACAAATACTTTATTCTTGGAATTTACTGAGCTCTAACGTACAAGTGTCAACAGTAGAGAATATGAAAAAAACTTTGGTGTAATTTTTTCTGAAAAAAAAGTCATCATTCGTCTTTTTCTCGGTTTTTCTCATCGCGATTGCTTCACGTTGATTGAGAGTGTAAGATTGATCTGGCGGGAAATGCTAAAAAGGGCTCGAGTTCAGATAATAACAATATAAAAAATTCATTAATAAATCGTTCAAAAAACATAACCGCATGAAATTAAGAAAACTTATTTTCATTTCGTCCGATTGTACATAGTGAAATTGTAAATTTCCTCTGTTTATACATTGAAAATATTTGTGGAAAAAATAATTAAATAAAAAAGTGACGAAGGGCAAGTGACAGAATGCATCGGGACCTTTTTGCAACTGTAACTGCTCCCAAAAACATGAGGAAAAGTTTGAAGCAACGTTTAGATTTTGTTTCATCGGAAATCTTTCTTAGTCAAAGGATAAAATTTGTAATTATTTATTAAGCAAACAGAGAGCGATGGATGTGCGGTTGACAGATACATGCATTTATATTTCCGAAGACCTTATTTAATTCATTTTTGCACATTAATTTTTTCAGAATTTTCTCATTCTTTCGGAACTACGTTTATTCAAACTTTTCAAATTCAAAAAAATGTGTAAAAAAAGGCGTTTGTTTCATCGAGTATACGTTTTCCCGAGTACACAGTTTTTCTAACTATGAAAAATCAAGAACACGAAAAAACTCTGAAAAAATTCGTGTATCTCGAAAAAAGAATAAATTTATTCGATACGACAAAAAAATTTCGTCATCGCTTTGAACGATTTGTTGATAACTTTTTAATATCGTTATTATCGGAAATCAATGCTCGCGGTACCCTTAATATGAGTGATCTTTTCAGATTTTTATAGCATCATTGGGTATTTGCATTCTACTTCGATTTTATCGAAAAATGCGCTTTTTATCGACTTCGCTTTAGTTTCCAAAAATTAGAAACTACAACAGAACAATTTTCATTTGAATTATCGTTTCCAGTGATGGAGTTCATGTTGACGATCCATTAGCACCGCCTCACACACCACCGGGTACTGGCCTCGCGCAAACCACGACAAATCTCTATCATTCGCGAAGCAATCCGGATTTGACGTCGTTGTATTGTTACGACGATCTCAGAGCTCCGGATTATCCGGAACACGTTTTAAAGGTTTACAAAGCTGATCAGACGTGCAAGTACCTTCTAGTTCACAAGGAAACAACGTCGCACGAGGTACGCTGAAACATTCATCAAATTAATTCTTCCCTATCGTTAATTGATGATATCCGGAGGAGGTCCGTGTTTTGTGAGCACATGCGTTTTTTTTGGCACTGTTTTTTTAGGAACTTGTTTATCATATCGATTATTAAACCTAAATTACATGGTGCGTGTCGGAAATTTTGCTCGAATATAACCGGTGAATCTATCAGCGGTATAACGAAAAGCTTTCTGCTTGTAATGTTTTTTAAACTTTTATCGTTAATATTTTCTTCGAGCATTCGGTGACTCCTTATTTTTATCATTGCTACAGATTCTGGACAATTTTTCTACACACAAGGAAGTTTATTTTTTTTTATTGAATTTGTTGTAAAGAAAAATCAAAGCATCGTAAAATATTCGGATTCGTGAAAGGAATACCTTAACTTTGGTCTCCCATTGATGGAACGTTCGAGGAAAAAAATGTTCGATCGTGTAAACAATCCGTATTTTTAGAGATTATATATCATATAAAAAAATGACTACATTCAAAATTATGTTTTTTCTTATGTTTTTAATGAAACGACTAATAAACATTTTCGATTAATTTATGTGATCCAATTATACTCAAAATATTTTCTCATCTACTAAAATATATAAAAATATACTAATTATCGTTGGCACTCGCAAAGTTGCCTCTCGAATATCTCACTTTTGATCACGGGCAAGTTTGCTATTGGCGTCAATTAACTAGCACGATACGGAACCTTTTTAGCGCCCTGGATATTTAATCCCGAAATTTATGTTTATCTTCTGAACTTGCGTTCCGTTCCTCAATTCGAATTCGTGATTTTTATGAATATTTCATCTGAATTTTTCAGGTGGTAATGCTCGCTCTTCAGGAATTCGGTATCACGGAGAGCAGCTCGAACTTTTCACTCGCTGAAGTAAGCGTCGGTGACGGTGGTATGATAAAGCAGCGAAGATTGCCCGATCAGTTGCAAAATCTTGCTGAAAGAATAGGCCTGAGCTCGCGCTATTATCTCAAAACAAATGGTGTTTCCGAGACTCTTGTAGCTGACGAACAAGCGCCAGAGTTAATACGCGAGTCGCAGGTGCATTTTTTGCAGCTTAACGCCGTCGAAGTTGCGATTCAACTTACGCTACAGGACTTTAGTATATTCAGGTATTTTTTTTTTCATTTTTTTGACAAAATTTTCGGCTCTAGAAGCTCCGGTTCGATAGCGATTTTCCAATCGCTATCTGATCTGGAGCTTATTAGAGAATTTTCGGGAGATGCGGGGAGTTTAAAAAATCAAAGCGATTCTCAATTAACGCGAAGATGAAGCTAAGTCGCAAAAAATTTTTTTTTTTAAGACATACATTTGAAATTATGGTCATAGGTAATGAAAATTCGATGATTTTTTTTTCAATATGCTCAACAACGTTCTATTCTTCAGAAAATTTGAAATTTATTTTATCCACCAAAGTTTGAAAAGCTGTATTGGTTTAGTCGAAATATCCTCAAGTTTTTGATATGTATATTTCAATACCGAAAAGGGGGAAGAACTTTACAAATTTATAACACGTTGAATCTCTACCTGATCGGAAATTTCTCGCTGAAAATCACACCGTTTTTGACGAATCTTAAAAAAATATCGACGCAAAAAATCGTATATGCCCATCGATTGTTTGCTTTTCACAAAACAAGTGCAAACGTCTTTTTAAGGCTGTTCTGAAGGTACAGGCCCAACAAAACCGAAATGGAACGTGAATTGATTTCGGCTAATGACAGTATAGGAAAGTTTTCATTAACATGCGGGAAAAAATCCAGAAGAATTCAGACAATTTTTTTTCTTTCCATCTCGAATAAATTCATTCTTTCTCCAAATATACACAAATTTGTCCAGAATGCTTTTATTGTATTGAACTTCCGTTTATGTTAATTTTTGAAAAGTAACTCGAACGAAGGGGTTCTTCCAAGGAATGAAAAATCTTCGTGTGAGAGAAGTCGCGATGATTTTTCATTTTCAATCAATTTGTCAAATTTTGCAATAAAAAAACTCAAAACTGTTGAGGCATTTGAAAAATTCATCAAAATTCAGTATTTTTGCAGATTGTTCAGAATAATCTGTCACTAACTATTGATGTTATTTTTATCTGAATTCAATGGGCTTTGTATCTTCAATGTTACTGATTTTTTTGTGAACTTTCATAATGTCTCGAAAAGCACTCGAGGTTCGCATCCCATTTTGATTTAGTTGTGATTACATCTCTGGAACACTCTTAATAACGTGTTTAACAATTTGTTTATCGACACGCCAGTGTTCTAGAAATCGTCATTGTGGAATTTCGTCTTTCCTTTTTCTGTACAATGCTTATTTTGGGGATTTCTTTTGTACACAATTAAAGACAAATCGAATCTACGGAATACGTGGACGACTTGTTCGAGATCAAGAGTAGGTATGGCGTACCTATGCTGAGTCAGTTTGCGGAGCTAGTCAACAGAGAAATGTTCTGGGTCGTAACCGAGGTATGTTCAGAGCATAATCTCGTAAGGAGGAGCAAAATCATCAAGCAATTCATTAAAATAGCACGTAAGTCTCAACGATCATCTTCCTCGTTTTCTTATTCGCCTCAATTTACACTTCGGCGTTGCTTCGTTTACTCGTTAATTAATTATGACCGTATGGCAATACAGGTCAGTGCAAGGAGTGTAAAAATTTCAACTCGATGTTCGCCATCGTATCCGGTCTCGGTCATGGCGCGGTATCGAGGCTCAGAGCGTCGTGGGAAAAATTGTCGAGCAAGTATCAGAGATTGTTCAGCGATTTGCAGGAACTCATGGATCCTAGTCGTAATATGAGTAAATATCGTCAACTCGTCGTATCCGAGCAGACGCAACCGCCGATCGTACGTAGAAATTTTCGTTGTTTTCATGAAATGCAAACATTTTGTTCCCCTTCGCCAGGTTTTCTGATGAATCGGCGAAAGGTCATGGTCGAACGCATATATTTATCGCACATTTTTTTTTCAGAATTATTAAGAAACTTTCGAAAAATCAATTTACACATAATAATAACTGTGACATAATACTTTCGCGTATCATTAATTTATCTGCAGACGTATCTATGAGATTGTATACTACGTGTTGTTATTTCTCCCGATCAGATTCCATTTTATCCCGTTGTGAAGAAAGATCTGACGTTTATTCATCTTGGCAACGACTCGAGAGTGGAAAGCTTGGTGAATTTTGAGAAATTACGAATGATCGCCAAAGAAGTGAGGACCCTCACGAATATGTGTTCGTCGCCGTATGATTTGCTAACGATGCTCGAGCGTGGTGGCCAGCCACCCAGTTCAGCGATGGTCGCTCTGAACCAAATGACGACGGGCAATCAAGGTAATGTTTTTGCATTCTTCGCAATTTCTAAAAATGAAAACAGTGCCTTCGCAAATTCACTTTCTTCCATCTAATTAACCATATAACGATGAAAAAACTGATGCTAATGAGAGAAATAATCGTTGTTCTATAAAAAACCACGATTTTGACGATTTTCAAAAAATCTTTTACACGGAAATCGACAAGAGTGTAGTTAGGTGTACAATAAAAATGTATTCATCCCGGCAGGTGGTCAGACAGCGACGGTAAAGCGACGGAAAAAGTCGACGGCTGCGCCAAATCCAAAAAAAATGTTCGAAGAGGCACAAATGGTGAGACGCGTCAAGGCGTATCTCGCAAACATGAAGGTTATCACGGATGAGGAACGTTTGCACGCTCTTTCCGTCGATTGCGAGCCTCACGCGGGTGCTGTAGCAGTCGCAGCCGCTGTACCGCTCGGTGGTAGCCGAGGAAGACGGCATCCATCGCCAACGTTGTCGACGACAAGCAGTGCCAGCAGTACAAGTGAGTTTTATCAAACGAATCATTCCAAAAATCGATATTTTCATTAAAGATATAAAAGCCATTTTTTTCATGTTATCAATTTTCCGGAATAGGAAATAACGTAACTTGTATTTTTTCAATGACACTTACTCAGTCAATAGTTATTTCGTAGTAAAACTATAAGGTAGCGATTATAATTTTGTGATGGAATATTCTCACGATTGCGATGAAATATTCCCATTCGTTAACCCCTGCTCTATTCGAATAGACGTCTAGATGTGCCCGATTGTCATAAATTCAACGTATTTTTTTCTCATCGACGTTGTTATTTCGGTTCGATGATTTTGGAACCGTCGTGAAGAGATTTCGTTTTTGCCCACCGAAACAGGTACAAAATTCGGTGCAGCATCGCCGCAGGCGGTAAGAAAAATGCTGGCACTGTCGGATCCACACAAAACAAGACCTTATCAGCCGAAGCACTGTCCACCGGCGCTTCCGGTACCGGGATTGGCATTACACGGCGGTGGTCTTGAGCCTAGTCCAGGTGCGCCGAGACGAGTAGGCTCGGGCAGTCGAGTGCCAATGCACGAAAGATCGCACAGCGATACTCCGTCGGGTTTACCACCGCCTGTCGATCTTAGCGCGGAAAGCAGCAGCGTTACGAGCCTGAGTAATCTTCAACCATTGCGAAAGACTCTCACTAGCGGTAAGTCGTCCGATTTGGCTTCTATCAACGTTAATCGTTTTTTGTTTCTCTCTGCGACCGAGAAACGGCGTTTGTCGATCGAAACTCGATGTTCACTACACGGAATATCTATCGCTTCGAAATTCAACGAATATAGAGAACGGCTTATACTTTGTCTTGGACCATGGTGCACTCTCGTTGCTCGTTAATATTACTATCATTATTATTATCGTCATTGACATATTATCACGAAGGATTGGGTTCTTGAATCAAATTTACGGAGCAAAAATCTATCATTCGTTATTTGCACGCTGCACCACCAAACGTTACCTAATACTATTCATAAATGTTTCGTGTTATATTATGTACACGTTAAAGATACATGTATATAGACGTATGCGCGAATTGTCGGGAATATGCGTGCCACTTTCTCCGGATGAAGCTTTACATGTAACGGTCCAGTTGCCGAGAAGGATATTCTCTTCGTTTTTCCATTTTTCTATCCCTTCCGATAATTCGCGGTTGACACAATTCAAATTATTCAATTACAAATCGGGCAAGATTTAACAATTGACATTTGACAACTGACATTTGACACTTTAGAATAGAAACTGATTTAAAAACTGATTTTGAGACAAAAGTTGGCAAGTGCGAGGATTTTGTGGTAATCGGAGCTGAACATTTTCTAGCTATTGGTATATCAAAATCGTTTTATTCGATAAAAAATGAAGCTCATGTTGAAAAAATTAACGGCGTAAATTTTGTTTCGATGATCAAGTTTAATCCGTTAATTTTTTCATGAGAATTCCTCGTTTCGAGTAAACTACTGACTTCGCCAATTGGTATTAAAATTTTCGGTACGGTACGGGTACGTAATGTTCTTCGATTCATCGCAGGCGACTAAATAAAACACGTGTATCGCAACCGAAGTCTTTACTTAAATTTTGGCACTTTATTAGTAAGTTTGTATGTTTTCTTCAGCAAATATCGTCAGTCAAATGAAAATTTTCACTGATCTGTTTGAAGATGTTGAAATATTGTACACGAAGAAAAATGATACAAAGTCACTCTTCGGCAACTGGACTCAATGGAAAAATGTAAATTCTTCCGTGGAAAACCGTCGAACCACGAAATATTTCATGTCGGATCTTTAATCGATCGATGACACCTGATTTTAACCCGCAAGCGTCTACTTCTACATGCATTTAACGTTATAATGACAACAACATAGCCATTGCACATGCATCTTGTATGCCGAGAGAAAACATCGCGTGCTTATTTGTCAATCTGCCGGCACCGAGTTCATGCATATCTCGATCCTCTATCCCTCGACATTCGACGACTTTTTTTGAGCTACGCAATGTCGAGAGAATGAAAATACTTGTCACCATGGGACATACGGAATGAAATTCGACATGGTCACCGAAAACCTTTTTTCGACCCAGTAAAAATTTAGGCGCGTGCATCATCGATAAATACTGCAAGTTTCTCAATTTTCTGATATAACTTGCGACAATTGACCAACGGTTGAACAAAAATTCAACAAGTATCGCACTCTTGTATTTTGACACAAATCTCTCGAGTTGCAGAAAATTTGTTGAAAAATCCGTAATTGAGTCAGGAGAAGGCGAATGCTTTTTCTTTCTTTTTTCCGTAGTTTAGGTTTTTCCCTCCAGCCTTTGATGTACCTCGTATGGTTATAAAAGTCTTAGGAGTAGCGAAAAGCAAATGCCGAATTAAGAGACGCGATGATAGATTAAATAATTGAAAGGAAAAAAGATATGGCAGGAAAAACAATTGTAATAACGAGCAAAAAAACGTGTTTGTGATGGAGATGTTGTTCGGGACGTGTGCGTAGGTTCGGTGACGAGCAGTGACAGTGGTCACAGTACACAGCTGGACAGCCATAGTGGGAGCAGTGTGGAGGCCGGTGGAAGTCCACCACCGCCCCAGAGAAGACATTCCGCCATGCAAGGTACGTAAACGGGCGTGTGTTGAAACTTGCGGTACAACAAAGTCTATGTAATTTACATTTATCTTGTTTCGTTCTTCCCACTTTTTCTTTGCTATTGCCCCTTTTTAACCTTTCTCGTATATTTTTTTTGTAGAATATCGTGTCTGTAGCGGTAGATCGTGTTGCGTAGATGATCAAAGTTTCGTTTGAATCGGCGTAAAATCGAGTATGAAAAACAATTTATCGAGATATACTTTTGACAATTAAATGAGAATATGAATTGAAATAAGCCACACTGATTTTTCGTACTCCCCCCGTTTCGCGGTGCAATATTTTGCACAACTTGAAACAACTCGTATGTCCCATGGCTTGTGCGAATTGTCGAAACTTCACGGAATTCTTTCATTCGCCCTCATCAATCGTCATAACACTCTCCATCAGGGTCGATGTTACATTATTATTTTTCGTCTACCGATCGAATCGATCGTAAATGGGAAAAAATCGTATGGTTGAGTTTGTATATACTGAGGGAAAAACTCGTGGGAAACATTACACGCAAAGAGAATGCGATTTAACTGCTGCAGATTGAAATACGATTTGAATTATACACTTTTGGTACGAAATTTCAACACAACGATGCAAATTCCAACACTATAAAGCTCAATATATCGAAAGAGCAATTTCAATGTAGCTTCTTTATTGTTTCATTTTTTTATGAGGAAAATACTCGAAAGATGAATTTTTCATGAAGGCAATCCATTTTGACTACTCGCATCGCTTCTAAGCGTTTTTCTTATTCAACAAAGCTTATTATTCAAGCTTAAATCGCGTGCCCTTGTGCCCCTCGCCAATCACATCTGCGTGCGTATGTATAAAAGAAGAAGACACGTTAGATCAATGATTCTCATGTAACATCAACATTATACTATACCGTGGCTGTCCGAAATTGCGTAAATTACATTTCCCCATCATGGTTATACAATGTGGCCTCCCTCTTAAATTTTACAACAGTGGCCGGGTATTAATTTTTATATCATATATATATACATTATTTTCATATCACCTGCACTGAAACTGCGACTTTCAATGCCTGTTTAGTCAGCCAAAACGAGCGAATTTCACACCAATGCGAAGTAGGGCAGAAAACATCCAGTTTCTACGCGCGTTTTCTGCCTTAGGGCTGAAAAAAAGGTGTTTCCCGCCCTAGGGCAGAAAATATTCAGTTTCCGACTTCATTTCATCCCAACCTGAATGGCATTTTTTTTTTACAAGGCTCGCAATATTCGTGCCCTTCAAAACATCGACGAATCTGATTTTCTGTTGCGCTATCGGTCGAAAATTGTCTCGTTTCGACTGACTCCAGACATTGAAACTCTCAATTTTATTGGAGATGATATGAAAAATATAGTGTGTGGTACGGGACGAAACACGATTTGAGACTCGATGTGATGCCAGCCCTCGGCTTCGGCTCGGGCCTTCACACTCGTCCGGAATCGTCTTGTTTCGTCTGTAGTCACGCAATATACTATGTATCTACATGAACATGACGCTAAGAGAAAATTGTACGGTGGCGTTTGACCCTCGGATAAAATAAGAGTTTGTTTTTTTGAAAATAAAACGCAAAGTACGCGGCCGTTGTATGTATATGGTGCAGGACCAATATTGAGGGTTGGAGTACCTCCGTTTCCCGCCGCGGTAGCAGTGTTACCTCCGCTTCCTGCCAACCACAACCACAATCATCTTCATCATCATCATGATCAACATCATCACCACCAACAATCCCAACCCCCCAAAGGTAAGTCTCGACTTTCCTTCATCTCGGCATAAAAGCCCCTCCTCGATTCCTCGCCCCTTGATTTGCGCGGCATTGCTTCCATTTTACGTAGCTCGCCTTTTCTCACTGTCTGTTCCACTATCACGCTGTATTATCACTGGTTTGTTCATGGTTATAGATTAACTTAGTCGCAATAATGTTGTCTCTCGTCCGAGACAGTGCTTTTAATTTACGCATAAACGAATGAATGCAAATGAAGCCAAAAAACATCATCACAACAATTGCCTCTGTGTAAGACTAATCGCTCGTATCTCAAAGAATTTGTAGCTCGCAGTTTTTCGTAAGTGTTTTTGTGTGAAAAAACGTCATCGTTTCTGTGTTCACGCGAGTGCGTGTCTGTTTGCGTCTGTGAGTAGATATTTGTTCTTTTACGTGCTGTGTGTTTATACATGATTTTTTTTTACCTTCTGACGTTTATAAGGGATTCGACAGTTGTACAATGTACTCGTCTTGCTTCAAAGACAGTACAATTTCCCGATATTTCAGGTTTATTAATATAATCGCTCATTGCGCTCATCACAACTCAGAGAAACATCCGTTGATGATTTATAGAGGAGTTGAATCCATTTTTTGACCACTATTTTTTTGTAGCACTCAACTACAATGTTTCGATTAGGTTATCAAGTAGGTTTACGCGAAAGCAATGGTAACCAAAAATCCAATCTTTATAACTTGGAATCTGACACTGTTGTCGAAACATTACGAATGTTTTAATTTTTTTTCGACAACAAGTTTGATTAGTAGTACGAAGGCTTTCACTTTATTACTTGAAAAGTTCCTTCGCGAAAATTCCTACGCTTTCCTTCCCTAAAATTGAATCTCCACCTTGAGATATTACGCGAAGGAAATTTTAAAGTAATAAAGTAAAATTACTCGTGTGCTATTAACTTTAGGGCTAATAAAGGTCTATACTTTTTCACCCAGAATTCGATACTCTCCCACATTACTCTATAAAAAAATATAGCAGTCCATTTAAAAATCAAAGTTGACCTTCAAATCTTCGAAGCGCCTCCACCTAAAAAAAAAAATAAATGCACCACATAGTGTAGCCTTATAAACCATGTAACATTTGTATATAACATTTTTTCGCGCAACGCATATTTTGGTCGTAAAAGAGGTGAACACGTTGCGTCGACCACCCTGTATATTTCGGTGTTTTGTTTTCGGTTAACATTTTTTTTTGTTTCGTTGAATTCGAAAAACGGACAATCCATTTTAAGAGAGAAATTTTGACGTAAATCAAAGATATCTAGCCTGCTTACAGACTCAGCTTATTTGGATAAACAATTTCCCATTTGAATAATATAGAAAAACATTTTTCTGAATCAACATTATTTTCCTCTGGCGACAAAATTGTTTCATCGAAAGCAAACTTTGCGGTTTTTTAAAGCTTGAAATACTCCGCAAGTTTGCCAACGTGTTTTCTTACATAATGTCTTTAATTTTCTGGTATTTGTCCAATTTTTAGCGCGGTTTTTAAACATTATATTTGTTTATAACTCTCAAAATGTCGATAGGACATGTTAGGCTCTCAGGAACTTTTAGTAGAACATTTCATGTCATACAAAACCGTGTACTTCCTGTTTTTAATAGTTTTAATAGTGGACAGGAAAAAAAATGTTGAACGCAAAAAATGTTCTTCCCATGCTGCTTAAACGAGAAATTCAATATCTGAATGAGCTAAAATTTGCTTATTTATGTGAAAATTGGTTTTTCAATATGTATTATCAGTTTCTCAAGTTGGAAAATATAAAAAAAACGTTTCCGAAAAGAGAAACACTCTAATTATATGCTGCGTTGAATTTTGAGCAGTAAACTATTGTAAACAAAGTGTTCACGTGGAAGGCTCATAGCCATGTCTGAAGCCAATAGTACTCCGATCGTTCGCACGTGGCCTCTTCATTCAAGTTCGAGATTCCAATGGTGCTTTAGAGGCGAATAGGTGGTAAATAGATAAAATGTCAAACAATTATCACTTAAACCGTTTCCCATCAAGTTATTTCTTCGACTCCTCTATTTGTCACACGTTTCTAGCGGATGCTGCTGATTGATCGCACGGTTCAGAAGCTTAGGTATCAAACGAGAGCAAGTTTGATATCAACGATAATAAAAAAACTCCTTTGTCCCTTCTCGCATTTGAGCTTCTCTGTTTCTTCGTTTCTTCCTCTTATTCTTCACATTTTAACACTTGCAAAATCAAACGACTGCGGCTATCATTGACGTTTCGGGTATAGCTTACACATTGGGGGAAATTGCATCGATATAGAAACAAAAAAAAACAGACAAAGTGGAGTACGAGAACCGAGACAGTCGAGGGATTTCAGGTATCGCTGGACCAGGCGCCGGGACGTTAATGGGCCCGGGAATATCGTCGCTTCCTCTGCAACCTGGATTAACGACGTCAAATGTTATTTCGAATAACACGATGGGGCAGATTCGTACTGGTGGTATGGGTGCGCAACAGTGCCGACAGCCTCCGGCTTACAAAGTTGCTGCTCAGATGGCGAGATTGCATAGGCTAGGCCGTGCCCACAGCCATGAAGGAGTCACGACGTACCGGACCGATCATGAAGATGGTACTGCTAAAAAAAAATACCAAACAAGCATATAATAGAAACATCCGTCATCTCCATTTTTTCCATCTCTTTCTCTCACTTCCCACGTAAACATTGTTTTTTTTTCTAATTAGCGAAAACATCACACACGAACACTAATTTTCTCAACTTTTACTTCCACATGAAAAATGTCTGTTTCTGTTCCACCGACGACTTTTGAACACTATAAAACCCCTCTAGAAATCTTCCCCAGATCGTTAGGTGTGCGATTTAACCATTGAGGCCTAGCATAAGGATTTATAAATATTTTTACGATGTTCTCATTTATTTACCCTTTAGAAGATTCTTTGAATCAATTATTTGATTCCTGTGAGGTAACATACGATTTTCCCTCGCCTGGTTCTTCATTGTACGACGAATTGTTAATCGTACATTGTCTCCTGATGTTCCATTGCGTCTGTACATTCTTATTAATAGGTCTTTTTTTTTTGCAATTCAGTGTATTGTAAATATAACGTGACGATGTTCAAATGTTATACATGTGTCGTGAAAGAGCACAGTCCATTTTACTTGCTTGTTATCTCTCTCGTTGAGATCTCTGTTTAATTTCACGAACTGCATTCATGCACTCACTCACATATACATTAGTATGACGTGTGTTGGTCAGCTTTTGCAATCGAATGCTTGTCATTTGTTGATAACACGATTATATCATGCCCAATTGTTATTTTTTTCTCGCACTTACGTCCCACTATTCTCCGCCCTTCCTCCATTTATTCGCTTGCCTGCTTCGATATATTTTTTTTCCGCACGTATCTTCGTTTGCTCCTGCACGAGATTTCGCCATCAATTCATTTTTATACAGAGTTTCTTGTCTCCATTCGACAAGTTGCGCATCCGCCTGCGTTTGTCATAAAAAACCATAAGAGGCCGAGCGACGATTTGAATTTGAAAAAATATCTCTCGACATGTTCGTTTACACATAAGATCTTATCTTACGAACAACAGCAATTTTGGATTCTTTATTTTATTTTAAAAATATTTGTTATCACGAAAATTTCGTAATTTCCACAAATCTTTTGTTTTATTGACACAGAGTGGGTTTGAAGATTCGTGCTTAATACATTTTCCGTAGGCGAAGCATTGGCTAAATTATCTTGAAAGTTTTTTTAAAGAAACAAAGACTTTGCATTTTTCTCTTTCCAAAAATAATATTCTTGCAGAATATTTCTGTGAATAAAAAAATTAATCAGTCTGATACGATTGTGTTTTGTTTTCGGTTGTACCAATTTAACTTTCAAGTTTCTGGGTTTTTTTTCACTCATTTCGTTATCACAACGGTCAACGTTAATTATGTTATACATCGTGTGACCAGCGATGAAAAGCCACGATTTTAGACGATTGCAAGGTTGAGCACGATGTTTGAAATCGTGTGCTTTCTCGTTCCGCACACGATATTATTCATATCATCTGTATGGAAGCTGTGCGCGTTAATGTCTGGAGCCGGTAAAAATGAGGCAATTTTGGACCGATAGCGCAACCAAAAATCGGACAAGTTGATGGTTAGAACGCCATAAATGTCACCTAGGGCAGTAAGTAGACGCTTGCCCTAGGACCGAAAACTTCAAAAACCGGCTAAAAATAGGCATTAAAGACTCGCAGTGTAAATGCAGATGATATGAAAAAAATCTCATTCCATTCAAGTACCTAATTATTCGCGTAACTTTCATGAAAAAAAAACGCAGTTACTGATTTCGAAAAAGCGATCGTAAAGTCGCTCCTCGAATATCGATGTTTCAAACTATTTTCAAAATTCATCACATCGTCATCAAAATATTCCGCAATATTTGTTCATGAATTAATCATCGTAGAAATATATTTGTATATATTTTTTTCATAACTGTTTTCAAATTATCACGATTTTCAGTAATTATTTAAAACGTCATAGTTCAACCGAATTCATATACAAATATGAATTCATTGAAATGGATTTTTCATGTTAAACAGTTTTCCAAGTTCACCGGTCAATCATGCCATTCCCGCTTCCAACGGAGTTCATTGAATAATCAATAAAACGTGTTTGTTCCAGACGACGAGGATGCCCAAGTCTCAGCGGTTTAAGGATACGAATCGAACTAAGAAAAAGCCAGCAGGAAAAAAAGTTCAACGTCGAAAAGTCCGCGCAACGAGCCTCGGAAGCCGCTTAGTTCATTCTCCAAAGGTTTTGACTATTTTTTCCCTCTCGATTCTTCGTTTTAACCGAATTATTACAATGCCGAAAATGCTGGATGATGTGAGAGACGAAACGCAATATCGCTCTACGAAGTGCCGAAAACGTTCACGCTTGGGAATAAAAAACAAATCCGAAAACTAAAATGTCTTCGATTCGCGTCGAGTTTCAGCACAATAATGCATAACAACCGAAAATAAATTCCTCGTTTCATAACGATTTATAAAAATAAAGCACACACTAAGCGAGCGGATAAAATAATAAATCATTCGAGCTAAATCGTATACCATTTTGCTAGATAAATTTACGATGCAAGGTTGCTTCGAGGCGAGCAACGAGAGGAGAACACAGGCAAATAGGCACAAATCTGACGGAGGAAAAAATCGGCAGAAAATATGAATCGCGAAAGGTTTCCGCTCGAGTCTGATGCGAAGGCGTTGAAATTCTCGAGATTAGAATCCTTGGCTACACATAAAAAAAAACGTAGCAGTATCATGACGTCGAGTATATACAAAGTGGATGGTCAATATGAAATGGAAGAGAGAAAAGAAAACACAAGAATCGCAAATCGAAAGACGATTAAGTTAGATTTATCTATATAAATGTGTAATAAAAAACGAGCCCAAAGATGTTTTATACACACACACGCACGCGCACGCATACACCCATACACGAAAACACACACACACACACGCACGCATATATATATATATATATATATATATATATATATATATATCGTGTATCCGTCGAATACGTTTTTAACGGCGAAACCTGTATTATATTAATTTTAGTTTAGCCTCTGAAAGCTCCGTAGCTACGTAAGTCGGTGTAAATAGCCTAGCGCGCGTTTAGTCTTAAAAACAAAACATGAGAAAAAAACAAAAAAAAAGCAAAATCGACTAGATGGTGTAGACTTTGTATAAGGGGTGAGATTAATCATGTTTCACAGAGGCGACACATCAAACTTCATTTGTCTTTTGTACAACGTAACTTTTGTTTTTCCACTGGCGCGTGAGTTTAACGCGCGGCGATAGTTACAAAATCATATCGTATTCACTTTTGGTTTTTCCCGCATGCAAAAGAAAACACCCCCGTTTTTCGTGGCTAACGCGACAGAGGTTGGGCGAGAGTCGATCGATCGATTCAACGTGCGTAAGACACGAGGATGACGGTAGACCATTTTTTCTTCCTCTTTTTCGCGACAAAAAGGGCCTACAGCTCCGCGCGCATCCTTTCCTCAGTGTCTATCGATCATCAAAATATCAGACGAGTTTGCTAAATCTTTGTCGGCGAGAAGAGAAGTAGGAAAAAAAAACAATATCGTTCACTCATCATTGAATCGTGCACGTAAAAAGTAATATATACAACATACATATACATATATATATTCGCAAATAATTATATCATCGAGCTATATATCATTTGTCTCTGATCCCCGACCGTGCGGAGAACGGTTTTGACCATGTCCGAGAATAAAGAAATTTTTATTTTTATTTTCTTAATTCTTCTTCGTTTATTTCGTATTACGGGGAAGAAAGCGAAAGGAAAAAATGGATATTGCGATAAACTCTAGGACTTAGTCGTATATGCCAATTCGATAAATATCCCGGGAGAATCGAGTCGATATTGCAATTGATTTTCTCGGGATAACCATCGTAAACTATAATAAACGGAACTTTAGATATACCGTCCTTGTACATATCCTGCCCTTTCTCGATATTGTATCCAACGATTTCCTTAGGCAAATTTTTTCGATGGTAATTTATCCTCCCTTACTTTTCTTCTGATCATCACGGGTTACGAATACAAAAAATATATTAATCTCGCGATACTTTTAAGACAGAGCGCAACGCTCAATAGTCAAAAGAATTTTGTGTATATTGTTTATAGTTCGATTAGAAAAGTAATGTCGTGCCGGCAATCTCGACTCGGCCAAAATCACAGTTTTAACAATCGTGTGGCATTCTATGGGATTCATTTTTTTACGAATTTAAGAAAGTATGCCTTCGTCCGAACGAATTACAAAACTTTTTTTCGTCGATGCAAGACAAATTTGATATTCGCAATGGTATCATTGAACATTGCGTGAACGCGCATCGCATTTTCGATCGATTTCAACATCCGAAAGGTTACAAAAAACGAGACATTACAAAGGAAATTGACGATTGCTGTTGCACTTGAAAAAATCAATTTCAGTCAAACAAGGTGAATTTTTTCCCTCTGTTACTGTTACTATTATTTTATGAAAGTAGTATTTGCAGCGGGAAACCTCGACTTCAATAACCCATAATATGGCTTGCCATCATAACTTCCGTGCCTGACGTGTTGTTCTCCGGTTTTTCAAAATGAAATGCGAAAAAATCTGTTTATCGCGAGGTAAAAAACGGGCTGAACAAAAATCGTAAACTCGTAAAAACTCGTAAAATTGGAGTGATTCATGAACCTTTTAAACAGCCTGTGATCTGCAGGAAAAATAACATTTACAAATATTGCCATCGACTTGTATGACATAATTAACGGAGAGTAATTGAAAAGAAAACATGCTTCCAGCAACGTAAACTCGCATCAGTTCATGTCGATTGACTTTTTTTATACTCACTTTAGCTGTGATTGCTGATTATTCGAATTTTTTTTTTGAACGACACTGAAGAGAATCCGGAATTATTGGTTTTTTTTTATGCATCACCAAACAATCACGCCGTGAGCGTGTCCAAGTTACTTTCGCCCCCTTTACGTCACGCTTCGATTGATTTCATTTCGATTGTGTGTGTACACAGATATACAGGGTGTCCTGGAACTCGATTTCGATAATTTCAAGTTACGTTCGTGACGAAATTCCGGGACGAAAAGTATTCTCCTATTTTTTTATGCGACCAAATCTTGACGAGTTATTAATTTCCAAAGTTTGGACCAATCCGGCCAGCCGGCGCACCGCGCGTGGCCTCGCGCTTTCTATTGGCCGTAATATATTGACTCGGAACTCGGCAGGCATTTATCGGCTCGAATAGCGCCGATAGACGTTTCGACTTGGAATTTCACCCCCTATTTTGGGCTAAATTATTGACATTGAATTTTGGGACACTCTTTATCCATACGTTGTTCTTTCTTCTCAGCGGTTCATGCTATTTTTTCTTACCGTCATCTTTACTTTTTCCTCTTTTTTTATTCACCATTCCAGCTTTCGGATGCAATATAATCGACATTGAAATCATCACGGTTGAGAATCGACGATGCGATGCGCGCGATTTAAAATCCTTTTCCACATTATCTTCTCGCCTCAACTCTTTCGAACGACATATTATAGAGGAAAACTCTAATAGACTTTGGTACTCTCGTTAAAAGGTGCTGCTAGAATGCTCGTCGAATGAGGGAGGATAACAGTGCTGGTTGAAAAAAAAAGAAAAAACAAAACAACAACAACAAGTCCGCAATCATGAAAAATGACCTATAAAAATGGTGAAAAATATGTGTATCGCTTGAAAAACATCAGTCACGAATTTCTGGCATATTTTTCTCTCAAGATTCCTTTTCTTCCTCTTAGGAGTCTATTTATAAGAGTTGTTAGCGAAACGAAAAAGAATGTTTCTTTTTTGTTATGAAATACTGAAGACAGATCATTTTAGGTGCAAGACTCATCTTGACCCTAGCTCGGCTAGTTTTAACATTTTTATTTTGTTTATTTATATTTGCTTCTCGTTTTTAATTATTTGTAAATTAAAACTGGCGGCCAACACGATGATAATAACTGAAAACAATTTTGAGAGAATTTATGAGAACGCGAGGAGAAGTCGAATAAACGAGAGAGTAGAGTGAGACGAAATCTTTTGTATTTTATTTGTTTAATAAAAAAAACCGAATCGTAGTACAAAAAACGCTTTTTATTTTCGTTCGTTTTTTCTGTTATGCAATCATTTCCTCAAAGACGCTGACGATTTGCAAACAACCCTTTCTACCTTTGTCAACCATTGAAAACTATTTTAGATGATCCAAAATTTGATTTTTTCTTCTAAAATATTAATATTTTTGTAATATCATTCATTCTATATTGAAAAATATTTCAGAAAATGTACCTTCCACAGCGGATTCTACGGATTTCTGTAATTGTTGTTAAAAAATTGATTATACGCTGAAACACCGTACAACTTTTCACCTGTGAAATACTTGAAATTTCCATAATTTTTTTCAATATTTCTAATCAAGTTTTCAAATGAAATTGTCTTCGCTACAGGAAAAGTAATCAGCTAGTATAAAAAGACAAATAGTTCTTTGAGAATTTACCGAACAATTGTTTTTTTTTTCATTTCGCGATAACTTTTTGATACTGTTGTTGTTTCAAATTATTGTGCTTGGCATCTTCGATGTTATTGATTTGATTTTTCAAATTTTGATAGTATTGCCGAGTTCTTGAAATTCTCGTTCGATCTTATTTTCCCTCAATTGTATATCACAGCATCCTTAAGTAATTCATCCTTAAAATTTCGAGGTGAGTGTATTCCCATATACCCTGGATTCCAAAACGTTTTTGCTTATTGCACAAAATATCGTTTATCAGCTGTTCAAATGAAACGTTATTTTTCAAAACTATTCGTCTGCTCTTTTTTGTCAGTAAAGAGGCGTAACGTCGTAAGAATGCTCTGTTTATTGCTTTTAATTTAATCATAGTATGAATAAGCGTAAGTATGTATGGGGAAATGAGTATGAACGAGACGAAGAAACAAACAACGGAAACACGACGGGATGATTTATATTTTGTACGATGAAGAAAGAAAAACAATGTTTTTGTATATCTTGCTGTTTACCGCAATTAAGAATTAGAAGAGATCTCACTGCAATTGTATACGCCCAGTTACTCCAAGAGGCAAACAATGGAAAATCAAGAATGGAAGAGAGAAGAGAAAACAAGAACTACTCTTTCGCTCTTTAATACGTTATGAATCGCAATGACAAGAGACTGGAGTCTGTATAGAGGTGTCCCTAAACGATTAATCTCAATGTACCCCTCTCGATAATTCCTCGAACAATATATCGGTTATTAGAGGATTCACGAAGATTCGTTGTTTACGATTTATTGTACTCCTGATATACATAATGATTCTTGCACTGGATGAAACTGACCAAGGAGTCCGGTCATTATACAGGTGAGAGTTTGGACATTTATCTATTATCCTATACACATTTTCTCGCATGATTATTCATTGTGAACCTTCTCGTCTACACCTGTGGCTGATCTTATGCAGCGGTCATCGGCAAGTTGCGTTACTGCAAAGTAAAGCATGATCATGGTATGGCTATTGTCCTGGAAAAAAATAGAGCCTTTTTGGCAGTATCGGTGGTGCTATCATTTTCGCCTTTGCTTTCGATCCATGCGTGTGAAAAATATGTTTTTTAGACTTTCACGATCCACGGTGTAGACAATCGTGACAGTTTCGCGCGTGATTTCTAATTGAAATAATCATTTTCGTCCATTATTAGTGTATTAGTAACAAAAAAAACTTTCTAAACAAAAATAAAAGTAAAAACAGACTTCGAGTCAGGTAAACTTTTACACCCCGGCTACATATTGTCGCACGTCTAAAATTTTCTGTGTACACAAGGGAATATCATTAAACGGTGTGTTGCTATTCAACTTTTTTCGTAGTTTTTTTTCACATTTTATTATGTATTCATTTTAAATCGTACCGTTTAAAGATTACAACATTCAATGGTGACCATATTATCATGAAAACGCACGGTCATTTTTACTGTGCAGATTTGTAATTTCTATGGTAAGTTATTGGGAATTTTACCGTATTAAGAGACGCGGCAGCGTCTCGACACCAAGTAATAAAAAAAATTTTATGACCTGACGTCAGAAATTTTACAGGGAAATGGGCTTCCAGCTGTCAACCAAGAATTTCAATCACGTATATTTCCGAAACCGTTCCCCTAATCGAAAATGTAATTACATTTTACATATTAAATATGATTTTTTTCTTTCCATTGAGCCTAGTTAAAGCACGATTTGGTTATTGGATATGTGCAAACTCATAATCTCGGGCTAATTTTTTCTCTACTAAATTTCAAAATAATATATATATCACATTCGTCATGTCGCGAAGTAGGCTAAACACCGAAAAATCAAAGCATCAGTGCTGAATGTCAAAGTATTTTAACCTTTTCCGGTGTCAAAGTTTTAACGCTTGAAGAATTTTTGTTTTTTTGTTTTTTTTTTACTTACATGATTAAATTCGCTGGATTTCTAAAAAAATAAGTGAAATCCACATTTAAAACTTCAAAAAGTAAAAAATGTACACCAAGTAATAAAAATAGTAGTTTTCGTCGGAAAGTATTTTTTTCATATAGTGTGAAAAATAAAAATGACATTTTCTTGCTTTGCAATATAAATATACTTTTCGAAAGATATTGAAAAACTGCTGGAGCAATCTTTTACAGGAGAGTCTCCCAAATAAGGAATATACAGTTTTTTTTCGATTTAATAAAATACTCAGAAAATATCGTCGAAATACTCCTCTTTTTGCCTTTCTAGTTAAATGACTTTTCACGCAATGAAGATATCCTATTATCACTTGCACCGTCTGACCCAAAGACACTCTGACGTTTCCATTTCACTATTGCGCTTTTGAAAACGGATGTTCTGAATTAGATTTACAAAACAGCTTATGCCCGAACGGTCACGACGAAAAAACATGTATAGAACCGGAGGATTAACAAACAATTTTTTTTGTATAACTTTTCGAAAATCAGTCCTAAGGACGAGACATTAGATTAACCTTGTGCGATTTTTGTACAAAACCATGCACTTTGAAATGATTTGTGAAAAACCCTGCGCATGCTGCCCTCTAAAGTCTTTCCGCGACATCCGGTGATTATATTGTAGTCCCTCGGGGCTGCTATACATTCAATATCAGCGTGTGTAGGTAGCACCTCCGACATTCCACGTATGACGACAGTTGGATAACACCTGTTGCTATAATGGCAGACAGCCCAAGGCTATCACAAAAGTAACATTCGCAAGAGCCGTCTGTCGAATAATCCGTAATTCGATTATTGCGAAATACAATTAGAATCATTACTCTCCAAGAATTACCCAATGTTTCAAAACAATTTGTAAAAGTATTCATACTGACAACTATATACAGTTTTATTCAGCATCGTTGAAAAATTGAGATTGTGCAATTATATTTTTCAATATTTACCAGACACTAAGCATTTTATACGTGAATTCCCACACATTCGTTATTCATCTGCTATTCGATACCAAAAGTTGTAGAAAACTAGTTTTCAATGAATCTTCAAAAAATCAGCAACCATCCCTTCTTTTTTGCGACGAGAAATGTTACTTTAGTCATTTTCCCGTTTCGCTGCCAATTGTCGTTTTGCTCGACTTTGAATCTCGTCAAAGAATGGCCAAGCTATATTGAAACACGATCGTGATCTTGATCCCTGGAGCACACGCTAGATATACACACTCGCATGATCTCTGAATCCACGTCGTGAACTGTCTCTGTATCCCCCCTCCCCCCGCAACGTGTACATAAACCTTACCTTTGTTTCGCGATAGCTCGTTTTTTTTTTTTGAATTTTTTCGTGTTCACATTGCCCCTCTCTGGTGAGGTTACGCCATACAGAGCCCACCAACGTGTCCTCCACCTCTTCGTGGTTTTTATCCCTATCTCGCTCTTTCCTCTCTGTACAGTTTCCCTTCTTGCCTCCTCCGCTGAAACGCCACGCGGGGCTTTCGTTTCGCCATTTTCCCCTCTCCTGCACGAGCTCCTGGCGGTTTTATACAGTGTATATAGTAGTTCACGTCGATGCATCGTGCAGGGGAGAGAAACGCTGACTCTCGTCCACGAGACCACGTTCTCTTGGCGATCTCGGTATAGTCATTTGAAAACTTCTCTCAAGACAAACAGTGTCAGCAGGCGAGACGTTCGCGCGAGTGCGATAGAGAAAGTCGCGATAGACGATTTGTGTTTTCTTCGAAGCTGCTGAACATTTGAAAAACCACAAAAGGATCAATCACACTTCGCCGGGATTCCGCGTTTGTTGGCTACATTTTATCCCGGACTGCGACTTGTCGGGAAAAATACTTTTCGAAATCTCGAAGCGGTTGGAGCGCGTGCGATAGGTAACCGTGCAACGTCCACTCGTTTGACAGACGCTCGTCGATAGTTCTCCTTGACGGACGGTCGCGAGAGTTCATTTTTTCGCGCGTCTCCTGACGCCCTCCACTGATCTCGGCGATCTATCGCGCATGCGCACTTTAATCTCCTGAAAGTAAATATTGCGTATGGACAGTGGGACAGCGTGATACTTTTCGTACCACGTGTGTGTATTAAACTGTCGCGAAAGTCAACGGGGAAAGTATGAAAATACGAGATCACCGGTGAAGCGCCAAGTATTGGAAAGTATTGGATTACTTTCCTCTCGATCTAACATTACATTGCGGCAATGAAAAAGTGAAAAAAAAAGATTGTGAAAAATTATTATTCTAAAGTTAAGCAACTGAGTTTCGTTACCTCCTTAGTGTTTTTTTTCCGAACGAGAAAAGTTTTTTTGCCTTACAAGGTAGATAAAAGTGTGCGGGGGCGGTTGCCAGCGCTGATAAAAGTGACGCATCGCATATTTTTTCCTCGTTATCAGGTGCCTCTCGCTCTCTATTGCTCTATCGCTATTGTTACTCTCGCTTTTTTTCTTCTCATACCCTCTCCTAATTTAGATTCTTTTTTTTTCCCCACCTCCTGTATACGTCAATGCCCGGTCTTTTTTTTAAACGTCGATGTTTTTTTGCGTACTCGCACGGTCAACGACTATAACGTTTCATTAGGATCTGCGTGTTTTATGCACTTGGTGCAAAGTGAACGACGCGCCGGTTCGTAATTCGCTCATTATTTCCGGTAGCCGCGTATAGGAGGGCATGTACCGTACGACCATCCACCGTTCGCGTTAAAACCCGTCGCTTCGGTAATTATAAAGAAAAGTGTGGTAATTCCACGAGACCGTCACACACGATATGGAATGAAGAAATGAAGGAGTGGAGGAAAACAATCGAGTAAATATATCCATAAATCAATCGTAGTTCTCGGTGCCCACGATCGTGAAAAACTCTCCTCATATACATATACGCGCTAAGAGTTCGACCCGACATTCTCGTGATAAAGAAAAAATCAAATTGCAATAATCAAGAGCTGGTAAAGAGGTCAAGTGTGATTAGCAGTGATTCATTAAGAATATCAATTGGTCGTAAATTTGAAAAGTGTCAGTGACATTTGATATATGATTGTAATGATAAGTTCGTAATGAGTGAACTTTTTTTTTTGTGATTATTTGCAAGTGGTTCGGTAAAGTCAATTTCGAAAAACTGTAAGTGATAAATTTAAAAAATAACATCGAATGATATAATAACCTTGTTCCAATGGAAGTGCCCAGTTGAATTTATAAAAACTGCAGCTTTCGATAATCGCCTTTCAGACATTTACCATCGACAGATCCAGGTGAGAAGTCTTGCTGGACAACGATATTTCTTTCGATGTAAAAAAATATGAGGTCAATTACTGGCTTGATGTTTTTTTTCCATTTGTTTCAAGTAGCTCGATTACATTAGCTCTCGAATGAAACCGTCCCACTGAAGAAATAAAGAATCTTGCGTCGTCGGGAATACTTGGACTTTAGAGGACTGTTATCGCACGCAAATTGGAAATAGGCATACATTCAGTATTCCCCGTGCAAACAGTTGTGTATACATATATGTTGGAAATTTCACGATTTTCTTTCGTGGTAGGCTCGAACACATCAGAATCGGATAAAGATATAAAAATATTCTTCGCACGTGCCGTTTACATTTCATATTATGTTGTACTTTCATTATATTATATTTTCGATTTCTTCAACTTTATTGGAACTTTATTATACGCTTTATTTTAATTTCGTCTTTTTCGGAGTTATTCCGTTGTATTCACTTATTTTAATTCTTCCTTTTGTTGTGCATTTGATCTCGCACGCGTTTTTCCCTCGTTGGCTCTTTTTCGTGCTCCGGAAAACGATGAGAATCCTCCTCCGTCGTTGATAAAGACTCCTTGCCAGGATGCTGGCCACAGGCAGCTCTATTGCTCTATTGTCCTAGGGCAGAATGCTGCGTTTTTCGGCTCTAGGACAGAAAACGCGGGCAGGAACTGGATGCTTTCTGCCCTACTTCGCATCGGTCTGAAATTCGCTCGTTTCGGCTGGCGAAACAGCAGGCATTGAAAGTCGCAATTTCGATGCAGGTGATATGAAAAAGTTTCTATGCATTGAACAAAAATACTGCCAATAGGAATAATTTTGTTTTTTTTTTAAGAGCTTTGAAACTTTATTCGACACGGAGAAGAATGTTAGCTAAAAGCAAGTCGTAGTAGATAATTTCGGTGCCACCTTTATACGGTCTTTGGGTAAATTTCGATCCAACACTCGAAATTCATGCTAATGAAATCTTCACCAAAAGCTACTAATATACTAAACATATACTAAATAATTACTACAAATTCTTTTTGCGTTCCATTAGTAAATATTTAGCGCAACAAAATGTTCATCTATAATCAGATTTCCAAAATTCAACATGGCGAATTCAATATGGAGTACGAGAATCCGAAAAATGGTTAATTTTCTCTAAAAGTTGGTATACAAGGGCACCATATTGGATCCGCCACTTTGAATTTTGGTAAAATGATGATAGATTCGTAATCAGTGACCTCAAAAACCCCTATGTAATAATTTCCATGAGACTCCGTTGACTACAAAAATGGGTGCCGTAAAAGGTTAACGCATGGAGTTAAATTTGACCCGAAGACCGTTAACGTTAGTCGTGTTGAGGACCGTATGGAGGTTAAATAATTTTGATTTATATTATTATCAACTATTAACTACTACGTAGACTATTCTCCATGAGTATTGTAATAAATTTGTCAAGAAAAAAGCTCAAATATAGAGTCAAAATATTTTATTTGTCACTCATTGTTTTATATTATATCCCCCACTCATATGAATAATTTGTATGAATGATTTCTTGTTGTCTAGTTTTAGATATGAAATAATAGAAGTGTTAAAAGCATAACACTTCATACAAAATTGTTTTAATCACTAAATAACTTTTTATAAAAAATAAAACCCAAATTTCCCATGCTATTAGCATGGAAATTTTAATGAATGACTGCCACCTTTCAAAATGGAGATAAAAATTGTTCTTTCTGGTGCGGTTTTTTATACAAAATATATAGGACATTACATTTTTTCGCAACAGGCAAGAAAAAGAACGTCGATTTTTTGTGCAGTCTCTTGCTCTACACGTGTTTTTTAATTCTGAGGTTATACGGTAGATACAATAGTATTTATTAACGTGTAAAATTCATAATCAGTGAATTTCAGATTTGGTATTGCTTTACATAGACAGTTGTGCGAAAGATTTTTTAAAAAAGGCGTTTTTGTAATTAGCTGGGTTATAAATATTGATTGTGAAGAAATCAGTACGTCTTGGTGTTAACGCAATGACGAAAGTGATGACAAAAAATTTGTTTTAAATTTTATACTGTATTTAGATACGCTATAACGTTTATTGACGTCGAGTAACTAACAACAGGTTTTCAAGAACTGGGTCGCATATACTCTACACAATGATCGTTCTTAAACTTTCAATCTAGTATAGTGTATCTCATTATTGGTTGAAACTAATCTACGTGCTAATCAAAATTTTCGGTCTTACAAAATTTGAATTGTATTTCAAAGACTGATAATTTTGCATCATTTGCATTGAATAATTCGAGTTGATGGAAATGGATCAAATTCAACTGCTAAATTTAAGAATTTACCGCTTGAATTTCGGATAATTAACGATCTTGGCTAATAATCAGTTTATATTAATTGTAATAATCAAGACCGGAATATTCCATTCGTTGGTTTTTAAATTTTCTTATTCGGTTAATCGGTCATCATTAAAAATTCGAAGTCGTCAAAAGCCCTCCGAATATAATTTTCTCGCATTGCCTTGATACTGTCAGACCCGGTGTCAGACTAGGTAGCCATGGTGCTGCATTACATCACGTCAATTTATCTTATATTCTCAGTTCGAATGGCGAGGTGTCTTGCGCGTCGCTGAAAAACACACTTCTAACCGCGTAGCCTCTATAGTGAGACACTTTGCCGATCTTTTCTATATGATTCATGCATAAACTTTTCTCTGCTTTTTCAAGTCGGGAAAAAAACTCAGAGCTCCAGAATAGAGAAAGGACGACTAACGAAATTGATCCGATGAGCGTCTTAATGACAGTTCTTCGCGGCTATTCGATTCCGTGGTTTGGCCTCGAATTATTTCGCAATTTTTCACGATCTACTTTCATCCGAATGTAGGACGAAGAGTCGGTAGCTTCCCATCTGCACAACTGTTTCCATTGGTGATATTCTTTTTTTTAATCATTCAATTATTTTAAATAATCTTGAATTATTTCGTTCCAAACTTTTGTAGCGAAAAAATACTTAGCTTTTTTGCTTTTTTTTTCAAAAATCATTTTCAACGTCTGGCTGTGTACAAGAATCACGCTTCTCGTTACGTCCGTGCCGTTCGCAGCAGATATACTGGTTGCTACCCTGGATCGAATTTTTATAGAAAATGGATTGACTTCCAAAGTGTAAATCCCGGAGGCCGCGAACAAGTGCGAGTTATTACTCGGATATAAAAGGTTTACAATCTTTGGTGAACAGCTTTTCTGAACCGTTCACCATGTGTAGAAATATATATCTGAATTGCGCGTTCTCTCGCGATCAGCTGCTGGTCGAAACAAGTTTGTACTGTTATCGGATGCTAGTTCGATCAATGTTATACAACTCAATAACACTCGATTGCACGAAATAAGATATATATGTAATACAAATTTGTGTTTAACGAACTTTATTTTCGACGATCTTAATCACCGGAAAGGATATTGCGAATGCGAATGACTCAGCGGATTAAAGGAATGAGGTAATGACAAGCGCGCCGGAAGTATTCTATGCACAATGCACTCGAAGGCGTTCAAAAGCAAAGCTCGCGGGTCTGTAACATTAATTTGCATTGCGAATCAGACCGAAGATCAGTCTCGTACAGGTATTATGTACTTACATACGCAACGCGGATGATCGTTAGAGGATATTCCGTTAGATCGTGCTGAGCCGTGCGAACGTTCAATTCCTTCATGTTGTAACATGCACTATGTGTGTGTATAGTTTCGAGCATATGTAATGTCAAGAATAATTTTTCATGGGTTAACTGTTATCTTGAAATTAACATCGACTTAAATACATATATACATACATATGTACTAATGAGAAAATGTATAGCGTGTTCCTTGGTTTTTTTAAATAACTTGTACAGCGAGTTATCCATCGGGAGTGGCTGCCCCTTTTTATTTAGCACCCGATAGCGATGATCGAATGGATCACGAGTGTTTTTGACGGTAATTTTACGATTTGTTTGATAAAAAATAGAGCGTTTGCCAGAAAACGGTAGGTTTGCAGCTCGACGTGGTCAAATTGAAAAGAATAAAAATTCTTTTTAATTATTGGAAAGTCTAGTTCGTAAAATTACGAATATAGGACAACTGGAATTTTTTAATTTTTCATCGCTACAAACTGGAGAAAATAAGTATCGAAAATTCATCATTTTCGAGTAAATTCAGACTGAACTGAGGGGAATAATGGAATCGAACGGACTATAGTGTTTTATCGCATCGTCTGTTTTTTGACACAGTTCGTATTAATCTGACGTTCCTCGATAGCCTAGTTTAATAAAACTTTACGGCTCATTCGTTCGATTCCGTCATTCCGCTTCGATAAGTTTGAATAAACTCGAAAATATATATATTTCATAATTCTTTTTTACAGATTGCAGTTTTCAAAAAATAAAAAAAAGGTTTTCCCGTATTCGGAATTTTGTATACTTTGTATATTTTGTATTTTTATGCAGAAAAACCTATCCTGGTAAACGCCATATTTTTTATCGAATAGTTCATGAAATTTCCTTCAGAAACCCCCCGGCATGAGTTCGATTGGTTCGATATTTGCTGCCGGGGGCGAAATAAAAGGCTATAAACGCGTGGGCTTCAATTGATAGGGTTGTCAACATTATAATTTATAAATGCAATTCGTTACTTAATTTCAGTTAATCCTGTCGGTTGTCAATAAAGTGAGGACTTTTTTATGCATATTTTTCTGTGACGTTTTCAATCGCTTGTGTGCAAAATTTTCATTGAATCAGTTTCCCGAACGCAGTGGCCGATCAATGCTAGATCTTTCCAAGCCATGGTGTTTAATTAAATTTCGTTGCAGTTTATAAATAACAAAAATTGTGAAATTCATAGACAACTTAACTTTCATATCAATAAATAAAATGGAATCACTAAAATAATATGTTGAAAAAAGGTTATTTGAAGGCTGAATATTTTTAAGTTGAAAAATGTAAACGAATTTTGACTCCGAGATATTGATGAAATTATTATAATTCATACGTACGGATTTCATCATATACCTTCGTATTCGGCTGAGTTAATTACACCTGGTGTAATTAATCTGATTTAATTACCACTTGAGAGCAATAATAATTGTAATAAACATTAGTTTCGACGTAGCATGAATTTTTTTCCTTGTAATACCCAAATATACCCTTCCGTGCGATATATTTTTATAATCGCCTTGCGTGAAAATTTCTTAATCAACATATCGACCCAAATATTTTATCCATTAGTTTCCGCGTGACTACGTATTTCATTTCCGAATGTCAGTCGACCCCTGCTCTTATCTATCCACTCGCGACAATAGCTAGTAGAAAAATGAAAATCACCGAATGATCTTATCGTCTGAAACCTTTCGCCCAACGTCAGAAATCGGAAAGTTTGAGGGGCGCGGCTATCGCTTTTTAACCCGATGGATGCTATACAAGGGGAAGCAATTAATTATACGAAATAGGTCGGCAGATTAACTTTCGGGCGTGCCATCGGCAACCTGGTAGCAAATGTTATGTATATATTCGTGCAATACAGTACATTTTGTGAGCTGTATATACACGTATATAACGTTTGCCAATGATGTAAGAAGAAAAGCACGGGCGTTCGCGAAACGACCTCGCGTGCAAGTACAAACCATCTAGATACACATAGTGCGCGTGCAATATAGTATATACCGAAGAATAATATTGCATTGCCTGTTTTATCGACTCACTCACGATCTATGTTTTTTTGTTCGCGAGATAAACCGTTGCAGATATCGGAATAATTGAAAAAGTTGTCATAATTCAGAATGTTTTGTTGAAGTTCTCTTGTGTCGATATAATATTAGGAGAAATCTGGGCTATCCCGTTACAAAATAAATTAAAAAGCGCAACGATCCCGATATACCAAAATCGCAAATAGACCAGTTTTCGAATTTTGTTATATCTTAAAAAAAAAACTTTCGCACATGACAATTCTGACCATTTCTGGGTTTCGAAAAGTGTTTGCTTCCCGATTATATTTTTTACAAAGTACAATTTCCCGATGTGATATCACTATAACTTGGGTTTCTCGCGGCTTTTATTATACGAGCAAGAAACGGGATTCGATCGATAATTTCGTCGTTCTCCACGCTCAGATATTGCAACGGAAGTTCTTGGAAGAGATTTGCATTCCCCTGGAGAACTACGTCCGTGAGCTGTATTATACGCTGCACAGACTTGAACGATCTCTCGGCGAATCGGACGTTGAGTCGGTATAACTTTGCAAAGGGAAGGACAAAGACCGAAAGGAACAGAGCGTGTGTTATGAACATTTCGTAGGGGGTGTTTTTTTTCTTCCACTAATGTCGAGGTGGGGCTTTCATCAGAGCGTGGGACGATATCGGGGATGTTGTAACAAGAGGGTTGCTAGCTTCCTTGTGTTGCGCAGCCGCAAATTATCTACGTGTATATAAAAATATATGTATACGTAAAAGGGTCGGTATCTACCCTCTCTTAAGGGCGCTCACGACGGACAAACGAAGCAAAGAACATCCCCACGCTCTTCAGTCTCGATCGGACTCTGGTGGCTGGCGGGTCATGCGGATCCAACTTTAGCGTCAGACCAGACGTATTACCGTTTTTATAAAAACGTTATTATTTTCGTGGCAATCGAAAGTTTACGTAAAAACGAAAACCATCAGTTGCTTCGATGTAGAATAGAAACAAATATTGAAAAGTTCGAACAAGTTCAAAGATAGCAAATGTCTTGGTCGAACGGCAATTTTTTTCTCGCGAACATCGAGGATTTCCATTCGTTTTTTTTTTGGGACGTGTCTAGATTCATGTGGCCAAAACTGTTTTTAATTACGCGAGTATTTTGTTCAATTACCATTTATATATAAGTAAATCTCGGGCATAGCCAATGTTCTGTTTGTTGACGTGTACCTTCGAAGATTAACTACTCTGAGAAGTGTTTAAAAATTTGCGCGTATTAAGTTTGTTTGACAACTAAAATCGGATCACGATAGCCGGTCCAGAATTTTTGATACACTCTAATTTTTATCATACATCGAAAATCTTCATGCAGAATGCTTTGGCACTGCAAGTTTGTTATTTTAACAATACAATACGTGTTTTTCTTTATGACGCGAACACATGGTTGAAAAATGTAGAAGAGAGAATTTTTTTTTGAATGAATTTCTTGTACTTTGTTTAACCTTTTTGTCTCATTCTGTACCAAATTGTTGGCCGTAGTTAGAAACCATAACCGAAACGGAGTAGGGAATTGAATATCGTACGCGAACGGAAGGGCGATCTGACGAATCACGATACACCAGACAGGAAAAAAGCCACGACGCGGGCCCGTTTTTAACCGGTAGAGCGCACACAACACCGGGCCAATGTTGTGTGCTCGTTAAAACAGACGGCAGGCGAGCCAGTTTCGTTGGTGCGCTTCGTATAGACGGACACGAAAAAGCCCGCTGTTCCGTTCGTTTCATTTTTTTCCAAATTTAATTTAATATATTTCACCGCATCGTCCCGTTTCTCCATTATTTGAATTTTTTTCATTTAAAAAACGGTGAGTGTTTGTCATACTTTGCATACATCGAAAAAAGTGATGCAAGACGCGATTACGAGTTTCGAAAGGAATTTGCCGATTGACACAGTAATAAAATAATTAATTAAAACTGTCATTCCTTGGTTACATTCAAATTTTATGCCGACCGGATGTCATAAAAAAGCCTTCTGTTCAAATACCTACATTCAGCAATACGGCGTGATACGTATTGATTGATTGACGTTTTCTTCAATCGATAATTGGAAAAAATATATTATTCTCTTTCACTTGTGCAGCCAAATGTATATACGATTTTTCAACGTTCTATCTCTATTCCAAGTAGTCGTGTAATACCGATGACCAACGCGGGTGTGAAAAAGACTAAAGGAATATAAAGAAAAGGCCAGTATCTGTTCCCGTGGGCACCTCGAACTTCTCGCAAACTTTTCATTAGCTGTAAGTTTCGCACATGCCGCGAGATCATCATTCTTCGGGGCACTTTCTCCCGAGCGGATATCATTTTGTTTCGTTCTCTGAAACGCGTCGTGTACCCGAGGATCCCTCTTCGTCTCGTCAAGGATCTTCAACGTCATTCGGACAATTTTTAAGAAAACTGAAGAGGCCTTATATCTCCAAGATCGACGTATTACTCTGGAATCTGAACGAGTTCTTCGAATATAACTCTGGCGCTTATTCCGTTAGGCTTTACCACAAGAAGACTTCGGCATCTCGCTCCACTCTCTTAGACTACGAATTCTCGAGAGACTGAACCTGAAATCCACACGATCTTTCTGCTTTATTAAACCCAAGGGGCTTGTCGGGGAAGCGAATGGAAAAACCCGATTTTTTTTGTATGATGGTAGATACCAATCACGAAAATTAGCAATCAGTTTGGAAAATTTGCACGAGTTAATCAAGAATTTTTGAAATAACTTTAAGAGCTACTTTGTTCCTTATTAGACAAAAAGTTGAACGTTGAATTAGGTATTTGTTGTGTATCATTCATATGTGTCATAATAATGTTTAATGATGTTGAAATAATTCGTTAATAATTTATTTCATGAACGTTACGGAATCAAGATTTAGTCGCGTCAAAAATATTGCGATATGATGTTTCTGGCGGGTCTTGGCACTGGAAGAATTCACAGATGTGCATTAAATATAATCGTGGATCTTGCAATGCCATCACTTGCTTGATGCCGATTCAGCGTCGTAACACGAAGCAGGAAACTTTTTCACGTCGTCAATCATCGTCGTCGGTCTTAATGAGATCTTTTTCGAACGATATTCGAGTAAGAAACCATATTGCTCGATACCGAGTAAATAATTCAACGATATTGAACTTTTGTAAATCTTAAGGATTCGCTGCTCAATAAAAGTTATTTACAGTTCATCGCAATTGATTTCAACGATTTACGTGTCATTCCACCACAGTACTAAAGATTTAATGACAATGGAATAAGCACTTATTTTCAAGAAGACGATGAATTTATTTGTAATAAAATTATACATTGAGTTAAATAGTTCAGAACAATATGACGAGTACTTCAAAAAATTAATTTGGAGCTCCAAGTATAGTTTCTCCCTCCCGAATGATCAAAAAAAGGTCAATTATGTAGAAACTTATCGAATTGCTAGTATATGTAATATACCTTTTGTTTTGTTGAAATATTACGAGTGTATAATACTACAGTCGAACATAAACCGTCTACTTTGCTCCAACTTTTGGGAAATAAAAATGAACATGGAGTCGAAATGGAAGATTGACAGCCTACGGGCGCCCATATTTTCATGGAGTCTTGCACCTGTCGCAGATAACGTGACTGGGTACACGGGGTACATGCGGCTCCTACCGAACGCGTGCTTAATATAGATATATTGACTGGTCTAAAACAAAAAAGTGTAACTCATATGGTTTGAGACTAAAAGCTTATGTCTTTTCGGTAGCCAGTAGCGATATAATACACTATACATGTATAGCAATCACATGGTTGAAACTTTATATCAAAATGTATTATATTCTTATTCCTTCCAACCTTCGTCGATCTGTCAGGCATTTGCTCTCATTTTTTTCAACTTTTAACTTTTAACCGTGGTTGCCTATAAGTCGTCTTTGAACTAAGAAAAAGTGCAGACAAAATCTAGAATGACGTGTAATTTCAGACTGGTAAGTGTGAAAAAAAATTAAATAGTTTTAAATGTAAGGATGCAGGTCACGTATCCAGGACAAGCGCACACCGGGCTGTACATCAAAGATTAAAGGAATGAATAAATGACATGGTTAACGATGCTTAAAACCGTGAGAGGAATGCGAATCTTTATATTATCATCTTCGCAGATACTTGTTTACAGCGGTGTAGATGAAACGGCATAGTTGCTCGGTACTTGCATATATTTTTTGGGCATCCTGTAGTTTCCTCTGTTTTATAAAATAATGAATATCGGTATTAATTTTTTTTCGGTTATAAGTTGTCTCAATATGACTACAAGGTCTGTAGATTTGTTGGGAAATAACTTCTTAGATTAGTGAAATGTCATATTTATTATGTTGACGAAAATTAGCAATAATCAAAAGTATACAAAAAAATGACGAACATTGTGAAAAAATCTCGAAAAAATTTGTGGAAATATAACATTGCATGCCAGGATTAACCTCCGATTTATATTTATATGCTGAAACAAAATAAAAACGATAACGTAACATTCAACCGCTGGTTCGCCGAAATATTCCTTATCAACAATAACAATTTAAAAAATCTATTAATACTTAATTACATATTTACATACAATCTTTCAATTTTATATAATTCTTGAAGGAAATAAAAAAAATTTTAAGTATACCATTACTTTCTCTAAAATTCACCAAATGGCAAATGTCAATGAACCCAAAATGACGAAGAATTTATAAATCCCATTGTTACTATGTCTTTTATAAAATTAAGGAGAATAAAAGTTTTGTGTCGTCAAGTATTTCACGATATAATGCGCTCTTAAATTATCAGTTATGTATTTTTCATTATTGAAAAATTGCTTCTCTCATACATGTATATCCAAACAGGAGGATATTTATATTCACCAGTAAGAGAAGTGTGGTACTTTTAGAAGTACTACTACTATTATTAAGTGCTTTTACCTGCTATAACTATTAGTAGCTGTCTGCGTACTATTTTCATTTTCAACCTTCTGCTATTCATGAGCAATCACATTGATGAAATGAAATGTTCACGTCTTGTTGAGATTTGCTCTCTTCCTGGCAAGCTGTTTGATGAATGATGTTTCGTTGAAAAAATGAATCTTGCGCGTACGAATGTTACTTCAGCATTACTTTGCAAATCGGGCTTGAAGAACATATCCACACTAACTTCTATAGTATGTGCTGCATAGCATATAGTTTTGATCTCAGTAAAAAACATTCCAACTTCCGGAAGTTCCAGGTACGAGCGGGTACGAGCTTTGTAGCGATTGTTCTGAACGATGATGAGCTTCGTTTATTCGGCGCTATTATATGCCTGTAACTCGTTCTACCTGAACCGCATCAATCTATATATACAGTGTATATGTGTGTATTCCTATATAAGTAAGTCGAGTCTCAATTATGGTTTTATCGTACAATTTCCACTGTTTTTAATAAGGAAGACTAATAAGGATTAAGTAGCTTATGTGCCATTCGCCAGTGCCATTTTAGTGTAGTTTTTGAGATGATCAATGAGGTCCTGAAACATATCCAGGACGTTTTCTACGACTGATGCTTGGTTCGTCTCTAGATTTTGCAAATAACTTTAAGATCGGCATCTTATTCACAATTCGATTGCATTATAGTTAAAACGGTTTTGCACACGACCAAAAGTCACGTAGTTTTCTCTCCAAAAGCTTTTTCTTTAGAATTGTATGGAATCTGGACTCAAGAAATTTTAATGGTATCCACCGCTCAGATTCGAAAACATCTCGCATCAAACATACTTCACTTTTTCTTAGATCTCTTATGCAGAGCAATAGAGAACATGGAATATATTTTGCGATAATTTTGCAATTTTTCTTGAAATTTTTTCCCGCCAGCTCTGAATAACGAACGAACACATCACGAAGTTCTTGTCATAACCTCTGTAATGTTGCCGTTTCTTTTAACGGACGTAATATAATATATAGTAATAATAATATAACCAAACGAAAAAATAACAGCACATTGGTAAAATATCATAAGATTTTCGATTGAGTCGAGGGTTCGAGAGTAGGAGCGGTTTACCATTTTTCTTTGTCGACAGGTGCCGTTTTAATGTATACATGTATTAGAGAGCGCGGTACGTAATTTATAAACTTCAAAATGTCTTTATATTACGTGGCCGCGAAACGTTGCTGCCTCTCTAGATATAGTTTAATATAATATATATAATAGTGTACCTCTAATAAGTTTCGAACATTCTGCGCGAAATCATTTCACTATGGAATATTCAATAATAATACAAGTCTTTCAAAATGCTCTATTGAATATTTTGCAGAAAGTGTAAATTATACACGGTTGAATTAGCACGAGAAGAATTGAGCGATAACCTCAGCTGTATAGCATCAATAGAACAATGATATCTCTTATGATCAAAGTAGCGCTGAACCAGTAGGAATAAATATTCCGACATGGCGAATATTGTGCGATGTGTCAAGTGCACAAACTCAGAGTGTACATATTATATCTTCCATTTACAACAAACACAAGTTCATCAATTCAAATCTTCGCGGACAATTTTCAGTATCACGTTAGAATAGTAATAAAGTACTATCGACACATTATGTTGCAATAATCGCTATAGTGATTACTACTTTCGTGTCTTTGCTCCATCTCAGAAAATCAGCGCCATTTGCGAATCGGACGTACGTGACAAATGTTCATTTCAAATGGATTGCATCGCGTCCAATGGGCGCATTATGTAATGTGTCCGTTGCCGAGCAGTGCTTAAGAGAATGTTATATTAGGACGGGATTCATCAACAACTTCAGGGTACATGAAAAACATAGATAGACATGATAAAGAATGCATGTTTTACAAACATGTTAAATGTTATATGAAATGCGCATGTGCCTCTATGTTTATATACGCACTTGCGTTTGATATGGCGCACCTCGTGAAACGCGGCGTTACATGTTGAAATACATATATATATATATATATATATATATACATATGTATAAAAGCCGTACAGGCTGGCCGCGATAACGGAACCGGAAGCTCGCGAGGCTCGAGGTATTTATCGACCTCGTTGCCATGCCAGCACCACGTGTACAACACAGGGTTACGTTCAACAAACGCCCGACGCCATTGATCATCTACACGTAAATTCGCGTGTCCACCTGTGCTCACCTGCGGGCTTGCGGGTGTCGACGATCCAAGCTTTGCTACTTTTTTATTCGATCCTTTATATGCATACTAGACGATACGTACCCACATACACGTATGTATTTATAGCTCATTTACTTTTTTTCACGTGATAAACATATTCACGCATATCGAAAGAGTTTGCTCTATTATTATTCATGTGTATGCTTGTTGAATAATCGAAAAGGATGACCGGCTAGGGCGGTCGAAGCGAGCTTATATTTTTTTTTATCCCAACCCCTACGAATGTGTGACTCCGGGTGGTAATGATTCTGACAAAACAGTCTTCTTCACTTCGATTCAATGCCATATTCTTAAATTTATTACTCACCATAGGTTATTTCTCGTTTATTTTAAATTATACTAATATGATAAATACAGAAGTAACACAGTTTTTTGTGACCTTTTTCCGGCTGAACCATTATTCGTATATCGATAAAATTTGGCAGGGAGGTAGCTTGTATCTCGGAGGGCTTAAGCTATCATATGAAAATTCTATTGATTACCGATATGTTTTGAGTGCGATTTTTTCAAATTAAGTTGGAATAATTATCTTGGAATAATTCTTTTTCTTATTAATATATTTATTGTTTCCTTTTCATTTGTCGCGTCAACGAGTCTGATCAGGTAAAAAAAGAGCGATTCTATATGGACGATGATGCGGGTAACAGCTAGCTACGAATATAAACATATTATTTTTATCGAAACGACCAAATCGCAGAGACTTTTTCTGAATTTGGCGTTTTTATATTTTTCAGGTTACTAGTTTTAGATTCGTCGATAACGATAGTCGTGATGTTGGGATAAACTGTCAGACTTAAGGGTATTCAAATATTGTTTTCTGTCACAGTGTATACCCGCAGGATGCGTTTTCTGCCGGTTGCTAAAATTGCGAGTCAACATTGTTAGTTGTTCAATTTTTTTTTAAATGTACAGCCAGCGTTGTCAAGAGACGTTACCTTATTGGCTGAAGCACATTCTGAATATATATGTGTACATTTTATTACATTAATACGACCAAGTCGATAAAAAACTTAGGTATATGTTGAAAAATACGAAACAAACATTTTGTGTTGAGAGAGGGGGACTGGATTGAGTGACTGAATTAAATAATTATGTATAATATTACACTGAAAAAAAGGTTTCGTAAATTCAACCTTACAAATTTGGTCAACCGAAATTTGATAGAATGGATCATATTTTGGTTGAATCAATCGCAGAATGGTTAGATCGACTAAATCGATTTAGCTATTTCAACCGTGCTATTTGGTTAGTAGCACATTTGGTAAATTTGACTATATTTTGTTTCCATTAACTACATATTTTTTCAAATTGAACTTAGTCATCAGCTATGGCCTGTTTGAAAAAAAAAACGATACTATGTGTTTTTATATTAGAATTATTTTTAAGATAATTACTTCTGACACGTGGCGAAATGGAAATTGAGGTACTGTACAAAAAGTTCAGTATGACTATCATTTGACGTGTAATGGTTGTTTCAACAAAATAATTAGTAACAATTATTTAGTTCAACAAATCTAGTCAAACGATATACATTAGAATGATTCTCGTCGTTAGTTTGAGTAAATTATGCGTTGAGCTCTATTCAACATTTGTTTGAATATACTCTTTAAAATTAGTTGGTTCAATTCATGATTGCGATAGCAGCGAGAAGTTCGTGCATTGGCCGCAGTGCGGCGCATGGCCACCGTTTCGCTCCCAAGCGACCTCGAGCCAGGGAAAACATATATAGAAGCATAGCAACGATTGTTATTGTTCTCAATTTGAGGACGATTTTTATATACCGGATTTGACGTCCGATGCGCTTGCTCGAAAACCGAACGGCCCTCGTTCGGAGGGTGGCCAAAAAGCTGGTTCTGCTTCATAGCGGATACGCTATACATATATATTTATATATATGAAAAATATATATTTGTATATAAATATATGTTTACTTCACTGTTAAAAAATAAATATTTATATACTCATATATAATTAATACGTAGCTTGATAATAAAATTGAATTAAAATTCAGCATATGTATGGTCAATTTATTTCAGTAATTTGTGTTCTGCAAATTAACATACGATCAAATTAAGTAATCCACAGGATCAGAAAAACTGTATATTTGGTTGGGTCTACTGAAAATTTGGTTAAACCAAATCACGATTTGGTTGTCATAACAGAATTCATACTTTCAATTCAACGTAATTATTTGTTTAAATCAACTACATATTTGTTTCGCCACCTGTGACCGCGAAATTTGGTTGATTTGAACAATATTAAATTGAATTTACCAATCCTTTTTTTCAGTGTATACACACTATTATTTCCGAAATGAATTAAAAATGAAAAGCGATGATTACAAAATGAGTAATGACGACTTCCGGAAATCGAACCCGCGGTGTAAATTTTGATCGATGATAATTCGTCAGTGAAAAAAATCATGAGAATGAAGGCGCACACTCTGTTTTACATCATAGTATTCTGTGCAACGCTAATGACAATCCCGTGAGATCTTGAATTTCTTTTAAATTCAAATCGAAAAAAAAACGGTGGCGAACGATGCATGTGTACTTTTTACGTTCCTTCAACGGACGACACGATGAGTGATTGTGGATCTGATAATAGCTAGCCTACTTTGTATCGCGAATCTGTATTTCAAGATCGCAGAATGCGATCCGTCAGTTTATTATAATTTTTTTTCGATTTATTATAATCATTAGATGTTTATCTGTCGGTTGTGGTAAAAAGCTTTGCAAGCTTCACATATCATCATTGTTTATAATAACACATATATAGGTTTTATCATCTGATTATCATATGTCGTACGATCATAATCCATAGGAACGAATCATGTACTGTACTGTATACGTTTTCGAAAATCTCTGTAGAAATATTATTTTGTAATATCGATCGATCTCGTTTGGTTCAAGCAACAAAAAATATCTCATCCTACAGAAAATTGAGAGACTCTAGAGTACTTTCAGCCGAAGTGTCCTTGGAAATGGAATTCGAATGAATTACGCGATCATGTGTCCGTACTTCCGGTTGGCGTTAGCTCTTTCCGTAGTCTCCGGACTCGATTCGCATCGAGTTTCCACCTTTCATTCATTCTTCGGGCTGTCCCCTACCTAACGTTGATCTCTCCTCGTTATCACGAAGTATGTAGTATACGTTCGACTGTATATGTAACTGTCAAGAAAATCTTCAAAAATGAACGATATGCATTTCTTCTGTACTGACAGTAAATTGCATGCTGGTACATAAATGCGTGAGAGAGTAGCTCCTATGATAAATACCTGACGTTATCCGGATCAGAGAAATTAAAATTCTTTTCTGTATGGAAGAAAGGATTTTCATTAAAGGCCGCAGAACGTTTGTTTCGTGAATTGTTTTATTGCCATTGAGGTAGTATTCTCGATAAAATATAAGTAGTGTTTTCTTAAGGATTGTATGAAATTTAGAGAGCAGGTTCAGGACAATAATGCATTATCACGGGATAAAGCTTTAAAGGCCGTTTAGATTTAGAAATATCTTGAAAAAATGTTTAAGGAAAGTCGTGAAATTATCGCAAAAAGTGTTCAATTCTCGATTGCCCTGTAGAAGACGTCGCACCCCATATGAAATTGCGATTTACGTTTGCATGGCAAAAGATATTTCCAAAATTTTTACGATTCTCGGAAAAATACTTTGGCGAAGACAACCGTCTTGATGAGCTTCCTCATATTTGAGTGCTATGCGGAAGGGGCAAATAACGTATAATATTTATTGTGCACTTTGTTCAAGAACACTTTTATTGTAAAAGAAAGTGTAGAACTGCGGTTGGAAATTGTTAAAGTACATGAAATCACTGATGTAAAAATTGCTGTGAAAGTTTCGTTAGGAGTTTGGTACGACCACGAACGTCAAAGATGTTCCAACAATTTACACGCGAAAACTCGACTCTCTTCTTCTCGTGTACTTACTCACTGGTACATGAACTCACTGTCAGCTTCGGTTAAGCGGAGCACTCCTCTATTATGAACGAGTACGATTCCTTGCACGAAAGCGTAAGTACTTCAATAAACCTAACTGATTGTGTGCCCCCAGAGGTTAACCCTTCGACACTTGAAGGCATTAACTAACACGAACTGCAAAAGTAAGATTGGAACCTTTCACTTGCCATGAGAACTTTCTCTGTTTTCGCTGTGCTTGTAATCGAGTAAGGAAAAACACCATCACTGAATAAATACTGAAAACAGAGCGGATAAAAACGTTTCGAGTACCACCGAATGTTTTTTTGCAACCCCCGCCTAGAAAGTTCGATTTTCGGTTCTTGGTTTCGATTTTTACCGCATTGTAAAGAAAAAAAATAGTTTGCTTTACTGCACCAGCGCGGCTATGATTACCTGTGCGAAAAACTCCACATTATTATCGGACTACACGGAAAAAACGGCTCTGTGGAATTTACAGAAAAGTCTGTAAAATCTGCAGAATCTTATCTGTAAATCGACTTATGTAAAATTTACTAATGCTTACATGTTATTTTTACATGTTGAAATCTGTAAACCTAAATCTGTAAATATGCTCCGGATACCCCATTTCACATCCGATTCTGATCGGGATCTGCTAAGGATTCCCCAATACGGGTATTCTTATAAGAATTTGGCTAGAATCCTAGGCTCGTATTCACAGTCTAATAAGCAATTGTTTAAGTCCTGGCCGGTCCTGGCCGGCCTGACAGGTTAAGAACCTGGCCGGGAAAATTGGCCGAGAATCGAATTTAGAGGTTATGTCAACGATACGAAGGTTATATGCATGCAAAGTGTAAATATTTTGATTTATAACGTTTAGAAACAAAAGTAACACGAAAAAATTTAAAATAAATACTATTTCCATGAAGAGTTGTAAGTTAAACAAATATTTTTCCATATACTCTAGATGAGATGATAATTTTTCATTGAATTGAAAACAATTTTGCTCTACACTTTTCATTATAATTTTTGTCGATGGAACTTTTATAACAAAATCTTATCGGTAGAGTGTTTTTTTCAACTTCTGTCCATAGTATTTTTATCGAAAAATGTTGTCGATTTAATTTTTCACATAACTTCTGTCAAAAGAATTTTTGGGCGAACTTCGGGCCCACTTCGCGTCGCCTGTGTTAAAAGGATACATGAAGAATGTGATATATATATCATTTTGAAATTTAGTAGACAAAAAATCCGCTCAAAATTATGAGTTTGCACATATTGGCTGAACAAATCATGCTTTAACTAGGCTCAATGGGAAGGAAAAAATCATATTGAATGGGTAAAATGTCATTAAATTTTTGATTCGGTGAACGGTTTCGGAAATATTCGTGCTTTACATTCTTACTTGACGACTGGAAGCCCATTTTCACTGTACAATGTCCGTGGCTGGTCCCTGACGTCAGGTCACAAAAATAATGTTTTTTTTTATTACTTGGTGCCGAGACGCTACCATGTCTCTAGATATAAATTTATAATGAATTACATGAATAATTAAACAAAAATTAGAACCGACTATCAGTTTTAACGAAAAAGTTTCGCCGAAAAAAAGACATCGGACTAGATCCCGATCGTGCAGTTGGAGCGCCGATCATTATCGGATGGGATCCCGAACGAAATTTCTGCATGGGTTCACGCATGAGGTAATTCATCATTCTTTCGCACTTGTTGTACAAAACACACTATATCCTTCGAAATATATTGGTAACAATTAACATTTTTGTAATGACTATTCTATAAATCTTGGTTTTTATCTATGAATCTTTATGGACGTGCCTTGAAAGCAAGTTTCTGAGTATTTTTCTTACATGTACCTTTGCTTCGAAAGAAAAAATCGAACGTTCGTCAAGTTTGTAAATTCATAAGTCAAATTTGTTACTTCATTTAATGGAAATACGTCTCTATGTGCGTCAGACAGTACATTAATTTTATGTGCAACGCATTGGCATACATACGCAAATGTGTGTACAGAACGATAAGTGTCATACATTTGGGTTATGCCAAGAAATCGATATAACCACGCATATCTATGTATATATATGCTAGAGGCGGAGGTATAGATACTTTACGAAGAATAAGTCAGCTTACTAAAAAGAGTCTATGAATCATTCGCAAGTCCATGAATTTCGCAAATACGCGCGGTTATTTATAAATATCACTAGATAAGCGTATTGTCGCTTCGTCATTAAAGAGATCATTCCTTTACAGGACTCATGAATTTTGCTGCAACGTATGTAGCTCAGCCCCAGTATGACGCTTTATCAATTGACGTATTTTCGCCAGCCCGAGTAAATCGATGAAGTGCTGTGAATGAGAGGAAAAACTCTGGAGTTGATCCAAACAGACTCAGATGATATCTTATTTCGTGGACTTATAACCCCCAGCAAGAGAATAATGTAAACCCTGTTTGCGTTGAATTCTGCTTGTACACAACAATTATTTTGTCGATGTACACTAGTATGAATGAAGACTTCTTCATCCAATATTTAACTAAGAAATAATTGTGCAAAGTGTGTATGCAATCGTTAACTATGAAGTAGTACAAATGGATAATCAACTATACTAATATTAATGATAACAAATGTAAATAATCCATTTATATTGAGGTTGCAATGAATCGGGAAACCAATATCACTGCGAAACTTTCATATGTGTATAGCCGTTCGTTTTTTGGTGTATAGGCTATAGACGCTGCTATGGTTGCAGACAGGTCAACCAAGTGCTATTTCTCGATAGTTTCGATCGTCGTACATAGACGCAGATAATCTTCTCGCTGTATAACACCCAAGGGGTTATTATTTGTGCGAGAAAATCAGAAATAACATAGGTATTATTATCACACATACGCGTGCATGTAAAGTGTGAGCGCTTGTACAAACTGCGACAGGCCATCAGCGTACGTTAAGCAAATGTAGGACCGTCATTCGTATCGCAGGGAACATCTCAGGACAGCTTGGAAAAAGTAAAATATAAAGGAAGCAAAGTCTTCTCAGACCCGCTTCGTCGTTGTAGTGGCCGTCGTTAAGTTTGCAAGAACATATTATTGCTCGATCGATAAAACACGAACTGCACTGCAGCCTCGGATGTCCTATAACAAAATTTCGGTCATTGAGCTCCACCGTAATTTTTATGTCGCACTGATGCAGCGACATTTACAATCTACATGTAGTCTTTCACTGCCTGCGCTTGAGCTAGCTTGCGATCTTCACTTCCTTTGACATTTCAGCGTTCCAAGCTATACGAATGACGTAAACTCGTTTTTTCGATTTGTATTCGCATAGAATCTCACGTATCTAATTTCAGACGTATACATATGTATATTAGGGTCTTTTATTTCTAGGCATTTTTTTTGGCTTGTGCAAATTGAAAATCTGATGATACGCTTAGAAACAGAAATTTTCGCGTAACAAAAGAATCCTAGTTCACTTACAGTACTAGCTTGTGGAATATTCAATTTCCTGTTTAAATAACGCGAGACAAAATACTGTATGCATTCATATCATCTTCCCACTCTACAAATTTTTTTTTCATTCGAAATTAACTTCGCGACTCTGTAGAGCATACAATTCTTTCCAAAAACCAGTTCGTCAGAGTCAAATATATCCCATCAATATTTTGAGATTTATATAGAGATATAAGAAAAACCAATTTTTCAAAATTCGCGGACGTTTTAATAAATGCGGGAATACTAAAATGCCTTATGTATGTGGATCATTTCCATCCACCCATTAATGATGTAAAACTATATTAAGAAGTTTCTGATTGGGCAAAGAAAACGGTTGGTTATAATCAACGTACTTGAATATCTTAAAATATTGATGGTACATATTTAACACCGAGAAACTTTTTATAGAAAATTTCATACTCTACAAAACTGTAAACTAAATTTTGTATAAAAAAAATATTGTAAATAGAGAAAAATGATATTGAATGCGAAATTTTTTTTTCAATATCATTGAAATGGGATATTGAATAATCCGATGAGCTGAGACTGTAGTCGAGCTAGAATATTTTTACTTATGTGGCCATTTTTCTTTTAGTATGTATTGTTAGTATTTTTAACTTGGAAAAAGTAAAAAAAAGTGTTGCCAAAGAATGAAACACCCCAATGCAAACTAGCGAGTGTGCGTCACTCGCTACTTTTCCGAGGACTTATGACGCTTTGACGAAAGGAGACAGAAAAAAGTGAGGAAAAAGCCATCAGTATATGCCCTTCACGGTTTTGTAGAACCATCAAAATCGATATTGTTGCAGTCTATAAATCGAAAGTAATATAATAATGATTTGTCTTCAACAGAAAAAAGTGGACCGATATTGGCCGCTAGCAAACACAGGAACGGCACCCAGCTGATATAACGAGCAATGCAACGATTGTTACGCCCTTTCGACTATACACGCAACCAATATGCCAGTCACTACATTTTTCACGAGCTCCGAAACGTCAATCACTGTCGAGTATTGTCTGTAGTGGACGCATGGGTGGAAAGCCTTTTATGCACACGATCAAAACTCGTGTTGCATAATTTGGCGAAGTTCGAGTTAACCCTTCGCGATTGCCAGCGTTATTAACCACGAGGGTCCGTGAGAGTGGGCGTTTCAACCCTAACAAGTAAGGGGCAAAGGTAGGTAGGGATCATTATGATCATCGGCGTAATAAAGTCGTGCAAAGAAAAAATGGTAAGGAAACAAATATGTTAGATGTACCATTATTTATATTGCGCGCATAGCGGTTTTCATGATGTTATAATTCCAGCAAGCGACATCCGTCGTACGTGGAATATAGGGTTCAAATGGAATATTATACTTTATTATCCTGTGAATAACAATCTGGTATGAATACCCTCGTAGATGTTGCTTTTGATGAAAAGACTGATGTAACAAGGGCCGTAGTACCGACAGAATTTTAGTATTCCAGAAAGACCTAAGTAAGTTTTATACACTTGAACGATATAATTGCATATCTCACATTTTCTAAAACCGTTTATCGCAGGTGCCCTTCCATACTCTATTACGCGTATTTCATCGCAAAATGATTACTCAACACGACGTCGCTAATTCTATTCGTAGGAAGGAAAAACCGCCATATCCGTATATTATTGATGATTGTGAGCAAAAAAGTGACAGTAGGGAGGAAGAGAAATAAACGAGACGTATGCTCACAAGTATTAATATTCGTTGCTGGTACCCCATAGCAAATGCCACAGTGTATACATGAAACTAAGTATTTTCAGAGCCAGGAGTTTGCCATTAAGAGTGGTACGCCTTGTGGAACATTTAACATGTACACATACCATGTGCCACCCTGGCCCCTCGTATACGAGCAAACTATTGATCCGTGAGTAGTCACGCGATTCCCTCGTAGAACGCCACTCAAGCTTTTTTTCTCCGTGCTTTTTTCCCCTACCTTACTTTGACTTTCAGTGTTTCGCCTGGCCAACCCCTGTCGGTCACTGCCGCGAAATACTGACTTTCGCAGTCGTACTGTACACACAGTCAGACTTTCTTCGCCTTGCCGTAACTATGCTTTGCTACACGCATCTCTACGAGGTTTGCTCTGTGCAATATACATATACATATACATATATATATTAAACTGGTTCGGAAATTTTTTTTTCCCTTCGGGATTCTTGTGCTACTCTTAGGCACTAATAAAAGAAAAATTTCCGAAAAAGATGAGCGTTGTCACTCAATTTTTAGAGGTGGCTATCTCGACTTTTTTGTTTTGAATTTTTGTTAATGAACGTATTGCAGTTAAGCATAGTTATGGCTTCGGATTACGGATAAAAATCACATCCAGCACCTATTTCATAACCAAAAGAAACTCTAACAATTTGAAAAGATTGCAATATTCTCAATTCCAATCCAGGTAGATCAATAATGGCGTCTATACTACTCTCGTTATTCATATAGATTTATTTATACGCATTAACATTTGGTACTTTTTACGAAAAATAAAATTATAAGCTTTTCTTCATAAATCATGTATTTACATTTTCAAAATGCTACACTTACATTATCTTCAAATTCATTTATATTTCGTCCCAGCCACTGTGCATATCATCGCGCATCCCACTGCGCAGTAAAAATGCAAGAAAAATAGTGCAGAATTTAAAAGTAATTAATGATGTCGCTGAAGAGGGGGGTGGGGTACCTCTTGTCGAAAATTTCAATAATAGCTTGACAAAAAAGAAGATGAAAAGCAGTACTTGCTGCAAGTAGTCCAGCTACATCGACAACGCTTTCCAAAGTACAATAAAAAAGAATTGATTCAACATTCGGTTCAATAATGAATAGGAAGCGTAAAAGCCTTACCGTTACGTTACGGTTACGCTAATATTATTTTTATTATTTAGTTCATTATTATTATCAATTTTTGTTGAATTATCGACGATAAAACAAGTCGTCATAATAATAAGTTATTATGTTTAATTAAACAGCGTTTGAAATAATGTTTGGGCTAAATTTATTTACTGATTCATAGTAATATTTTCGATTTTGTTTTCTAGCGATTCAATGTGTATGCGATATACTTTCCTTTGTCGCAAAACAGCTGTGAAACATACTATTTCCTTCATTTATTCGATTTCCGGTATAATCTAATACTATGATCATATTTAATAAGTAAAATCATGAAAAAAATAACAAAAAGTCGAGATAGCCACCTCTAAAAATTTAGTGATCGCGCCCATCTTTTTAGGGAAATTTTCTTTTATTAGTGCCCAACAGTAGCACAAGAATCCCGAAGGAAAGAGAAAAAAAAATTTGAATCAGTTTAAAATATATATATTAGGGTGTCCGTTCTTTCCCAAGGTGGCGTTTTTTCACTTGGGTATGTGCCAAATCATCAGTTTCTAGTTTAAAAACAATGTTAGAAATGTTTTCAAAATTTTCAAATAGCATTAACCACTGCCCGAATGACGATACTTTTCCCATTTAAACAACGTGGATTTTATACACTTTTTAGATTATATTCTATTTCACGCTTATTATATCCATTGTATTTCGAAAAATGGTCGATCCTATTTCATCTCTGATCTATTTAAAACAAATTTTACAAATTTTAATATTGCTGACAAAAATTGTTCCATTAATTTTCAAATATGAGGAAATTTATTTGAAATTAGAGCAAAAATAAGTTATAATCTTTTCAAAATCATTTAAAAAAATTATAGTCAATAATATAAACATTTGTCCATCTAAAAAGATCGTAGTTGAAGGAGAATCGACAGTTGTTTAAAATTTCATAAATTTAATAACCGAGAAAAAAATTAAAATCTAAATGTACAAGAATCCTATGTTATTGAAATGGGGAAAGTATCATTTAGGCGGGGGTTCGTGGCATTTGAAAGTTTTGAAAAAGGTCCAACATTGTTTTTAGGCTATAAACCAATGATTTGGCGCATACCTAAGTGGAAAGAGTCGACTTGGGAAATGACGGATACCCTAATGATATGTGCATGTATATAGATGTAAAGTAATTAAAATGGCAGCTTTCTTTGGTAAGTATATTTTTTAAATAGTGTGGAAAATAAAAGTGACATATTCCAAAGAAAAATAAAATCAAACTTGGCGAGTATGGAACTTCGTTTTCTTAACCATGCACTCCAAGTTTGATTTTTTTTTTGGAAAAGGTCACTTTTATATTTACAATGTTTGAAAAAAAATACTTTAAAAAAAACGCTACTATTTAAATTATTTGGTGGACATTTTTTACTTTTGGAAGTTGTAAATTCGGATTACACTTTTGGTAGGAAACCACTAAAATTTAATTATATGAGACAAGATTAAAAAAAAAATTGAAAAAAGAATTTCTTCAAAACTTATGTCGATAGAACTTTTATAACAAAATCTTGTCGGTAGAGTGTTTTTTTCAACTTCTGTCTACAAAAAAATGTTGATCTAATTTTTCTCAAAACTTCTGTTAAAATAGTTTTTGCGCGAAAATCTTGTTGAAAGAGATTTTGTTTCACTTACGAATTTTGTTCTACTTTTATCTCTTCAAGTTACGCGTAATCGGAAAACATTAAAACTTTGACATCGGAAAAGGTTATAAGAAGACTTTGAGATTCAGCACTAGCGTTTTGATATTTCGGTGATTTGTCTACGTCGAGTGGCCTGTGTTAAAAGGGTAAGTGACGAATGTGATATATTTTTGAAATTTAGTAGACAACAAATGAGCTCAAAATTATGAGTTTGCACATATCGGCTGAACAAATTATACTTTAACTAGACTTAATGGAAAGAAAAAAATCGTATTGAATCGGTAAAATGTTATTGAATTTCCGATCAGAGGAATGCACTTGGAAATATGCGTGATTCAAATTCTTGTTTGACAGCTGGAAGCCTATTTTCCCGTATAATATCGGCGGTAGGTCTCTGACGTCAGGTCATAAAAAAAATGTATTTTTTAATTACTTGGTGTCGAAAAGATGTCGCGTCTCAAGATATCCGAGCGGATAATTTGCCCTTTATCAGTACTTTGTGAGGTAGGGTTTAATAACGCTACATGAAAAACCAGCTTCTTCTTATTTCTTTGTTTTTTCTCCGTTCTTATTTCGAAATATCTAGAGACGCGGCAGCGTCTCGACACCAAGTAATAAAAAAAAATGTTATGACCTGACGACAGAGACCTGCCACGGATATTATACAGGAAATTTGGCTTCCAGCTATCACCCAAGAATTTAAATCACGTATATTTCCGAAACCGTTCTCCTAATCGAAAATGTAATGACATTTTACCGATTAAACATGGTTCTTTTTCCATTGAGCTTAGTTAAAGCAACATTTGGTCGGCCGATATGTCCAAACTCATATTATGAGCTGACATTTTCTCTACTAAATTTCAAAATAATATATAGATCACATTCGTCATGTCGCGAAGTAGGCAAAACACCGAAAAATCAAAGCGTCAGTGCTGAATGTCAAAATATTTTAATCGGTTCCGATGTCAAAGTCTTAACGCTTGAAGAATTTTTGTTTTGTTTTTTTGTCTAACAGGATTACATTCGGTCGTTTCCTACAAAAAGAAGTGAAATCCATATTTAAAACTTTAAAAAGTAAAAAAAGTACACCCAGTGATGAAAATAGTAGTTTTCGTTGAAAAGTATTTTTTTCGAATAGTGTGAAAAATAAAAATAACATTTTTTAAAAAATAAATAAAATCAAGCTTGGCATGCCTGGAACCTTTTTTTCTTAACCATGCACGCCAAGTTTGATTTTATTTTTTTTTGGAAAATGTTATTTTTATTTTTCACACTATTTGAAAAAAATACTCTTCGACGAAAACTACTATTGTAATCACTTGGTGTATATATTTTACTTTTTAAAGTTTATAATATATGGCTATTTTAGAAAGAAACTTTGGTACAAAACAACGAGATAGGACGGTTGGAGCTTTTTATATAATTTACTAAAGTGCTAGAAAAGAGAAAATAGACAAGAATGAATGCGCGTTCGTCGAGGATGAAAAAAAGACGTCCATCCAACTATGCAATCTTCATCTGTGTTCAAGGAGCACCTACTTATTTTCATTTCGTTGTATCTTACAATAGAATGAGACTTCGTTGTAGAGGAGGGTTGTAAGTACCGCGGGATCTATATAGACAAAGAGAATAGGTTCGGTATGAACGGGTGATAAAATGCACGCGTTCAGCGGGATCCAATTAGGCCTCCGGTCATACAAGCAGGAAGCGCAACGGCCGATCATTGTGGACAGAGTCGAGATAGAGAGTGAGGAAACTCTAGACAGGGAATGGTCTGGAGCACAGGGGGAAGGCGGGGGAACGTAGAAAAGGATGGACGAAAGGGATAGCGATGGAGTGGCCCCAGGGCAATATCAGTCCAGGAATAACCTCACCTTTGTTTCATCCCACCTCCCTCTCTCTTACTATTTTGCCTCCCTATGTACCGTGTATACTTTGCAGTCGTTCCTGCCACCACACACGATCACCATCAGCCGCCTTTAACTCACTCCATTTCCCCTGCTTTTATCACCTGCCGTCACCACCTATCGGCAAGAGAAGGTTCGTCGGGAGTTTGCCCGTGAACGCAAAAGCGGCAGGTCTACATGAATGCCGCGCCTGCCTGGTAAGACTCATCGGTAATGGTCCTATTTTTGGAATCTCCTCCTATTCTTCGCGTGCCCACTGACACAAGCATCTTTTACAATCATCCTTGTCTATGTCCACTTACCCGAGGAAAATGAAATTCTTTTAACGGTACCCACCGTTGTGTAATTGTGCACAGATGGATAAATGAAATTGATCGATCCACATTCAGAGAAACTTGGTCGGGAGTAGTTTAGCCGCGCATAGAATATATCTGCCCTAGCAATTTAGGATCTTTTTCATCCATAAATCTCACAGAGAGGGCTATGTAAGACCACCCTTGAGAAAGAAATAAGCAGCTTTGAGTTGTCTCGGCTTCAAGAAACCAAAGGGGATAAGATTTGGATTTGTCGGTCCAAATCTCTACATATGTCCGTGAAATGATGTCCCTAATTCAATCAATCACAGAGATCATGTTGATTCGGACAAAATCGAGTACAAAACTTTGCTTTAGAGCAAAGTTTTTATGGAATAAAGTAGCTTCTTCGTTGCATTACATGTTTCACTGAAAAATGTTGGCAAAAGACACGAAAATTAAAATCTTTCCGCGTGGAAATTTGGTAGAGTTAGCCATGTCCCAAGTCAGTCCCTGACCAGGGAGTGCTATGGCTATAGCTTTATGGTGGCAAGCCTGAGATGTAATACGGCCGTAGCAATAATGCTGACTCCACAGTAAGACTCGCCGTCATACGGACACATGAATGCCTGCCCTACGGCGCCACCGTTCCAATGACGCAACGGTCACCCATCCAAGTACTATTCTCGTCTAAATGCGAGAAGATACAGTACTTGATTAATATTTATTAGACCCGATGTTATTAATATTATTATATATAAATACGCCCACATTACATACGTACACATTATATGCATACGTGTGCATACTGTTATTTGAAAAAAATAACTTCCGAAACTTTTATTTAACGAATATGCTAGATAAATACATTTTATTATCTTTCTTTCTTTATACGTAATGACTCGTTTATCTACAAATCTCTGTGACTCATAATAAATGTTGCTAAAGTATATAAGACATAAATAAATAAATTATTACGTAAATTAAATAAACAAACAAACAAAGAATGAAGAAGAACAATGCAAATTAATAAACAAAATAATAATATGGATGACTCTAGTATGTATGACTCTTGAGGTTTAAAAAGTTATCTCATTGTCAACAGCCAGGATAGCCCAGAGGTATCGTCCGATGCTCCGGTGGGCAGGCCGATGGGTTCGAATCTCCGTCATCACCGGGAAGTTTGCACATCTTAATTGCCGTTTGCAAATTAAGTTGTAAATATTGAGTAAACGACAATAAATATTCTAGAGAAGAATAACAGAAAAAAAAATTTGTTCAGCGTTTTTGATCAATTTTTAAAATAAAATTGATCAGGTTATGTTCAGGCAAACCTGATCAGAGCCTTATCAGACAGAACGGACACTTCCTTACGGGGCCATATCAGGATGCCTTCCTAGTGCCGTAATAAGGTAGTTGGGCACTTGATAGTACCCTGAAAAGAGCCTCAAGATCATTTCTACGCGGGTTATACCGTCGCTGAGGAAAAATGAAGATATAAATATACTGTTTCAGTGTTTCAAATCAGTGTTTAGAAATACTGATTTTGTGGTGTTTTATGCACTAAAGTAATACAGTTGAGGTGCAGATCTTATGCAATGAGTACAAATAATGCAGTCTGCTATGCCTGGCGTAGGCAGCGAGATCCCTGACCAGCTATAAGCTACAAAATTCGTTTTTTCACTTTAGTACACTGCTGTTCTTCACGGTTTTGCTTTTGTAATATCTCGCAGGGGGTTGGTAAGTTCAGTTAGCGTGACTTGGCGTTTCAAGAACGATCGATATAGGGAGAAATGGGGTATCGCTGCTTCAATTTTGCCGGTGAGTGTTCACGGGTCACGAGAAAATATTATTTGCTGTTTTTGGTTTTTTCCTATGCACGATCGGGTAAAACTGCCAGAAAATTGTGCCCCTAGCTACTACAATTTAAAGGTTTGCCTTTTGGCTCTTAATTTCTATGCTGAATACAAAAAAAATTACGGAAATCCGGAAAGACTTACATAAAAAAATATTGTTGAATATGAGTTAGAAAAAAGGTTTGGTTTTAATGTGTCTTATTTGTGTGGATATGAACGATGCATACATACATGTACCTATCTTTCATAAACGCATACTTTTATGGGGTATACCTTTATCTAAATGTATATATGTAAACCAGGTATGTTTTATTTATGCTTGGCTATCTTTTCTTTAAGAGAATCGTTACGAAGGCGATCAAGAAGTCGAAGTTTTTTTGTTTTCCGCTTAAAATCGTCTGTTTAGCTCTTCGTATGCGTGCCCGCCTCTACCTCGGAGTCCGTTGCGGGTCACGCAATAATTACGTCCGACCCCGCAGGAGCTCATTGCTAGGTTCAGGTCATTCACGTACGACTTTGTTGCAACCTGATCATTACGAAAATAAAATAAGAAGAAAGCAAGAGAGAGAGAGGGAGAGAGAAAGTCGAAAGGATTAAAATGTCTCGCGACCATTTCTTCTTTTTTTTGTGCTGCATTCATTTATACGTTTTTTTTTCTTTTCCACTTTCCTACAGTTACTCTTCCACAATATATCATGTGATTTATTCATACTCACACGGTTTCGTAGCGGGTAGCGAATAAGTTCGTTTATCGTGCGATGCCGGTTTTTTTCTCATTCACATCGATAGAGTACCGTCGAACTGTTAGAAGGTCGCTACTTAATTCGTGTGATCTACGCGTATATTACTGTATGTTCGGCATATAATTGGGCTCGGGGGTATCCAGAGACGACGGAAAAGGAAGGGCGCACTAGGAAAGGAAACGTGCGCAGGCACACGGCAGGGTGAAAGGAGCAAAAATGGGGGACTTGAAGAGACCTCGAGGACGAAGTTACGTCTCGTCATTCTCGTTGTGTGTCTGCGTTTTAATACGTATACACGTGTATAGGTACCAGGAAAAAGGGAGAGCATTACGTAGGCAAACGCCATATGCTTGTGCACCGTCATTCCTTCAGTTTCCCGAAAGACTTTAACGTTCCGTTTGCATCATAGAGTCATATTTTTCCATGCCTGTTATTTGTATTTTTCTACTTTTTTTTTTATTTTTGCCCCTTTTTAATTTTCTTTTTCCTCGTATTTCATAGCGATGGATATACTCAAAGTACCTCTTTGGCGGGTATTGTTAAGTGCCATTTTTTCCCCGAGGTATTGTAGTGTAATCTTTCCTTCGATCCTCTCAAGTTTCTGTCCCGTGTGTGCTTTTCACACTCATGTACATACATTAATACATATAATTCACGCGAGTCATGCGCCAATCGCTGTAATGATGTGTGCTGGAAATGAAAAACGACAAATATGATAGATAAGCACTTGCACACATTCCCTGCGTCAATTTCGTCAAGCTCTTTTCTACGAATACGCAAGCTTGTGCTTATTGTGAATCTTTTATAGCCCAGAATGGCGAAAGCCTTCGGCGTACTGGATTTGTTCATTATCACGATGTGCAGCCTATTCTTATGCACCATTATAGCGCGCTTGTTCCATGAAAATATCGTTCGTTGTTTCTGTACACAACGAAAATCCTAGGGGGTCGATTAGTTTTTGCCCAAATCTAGACAAATTTTGTGATTTAAAACCATTCGATTTCACGAATTTTTAAATCTGGCAAGCTATAAAGCCTCTAAGCCTAAGCCTCTACTCTAAAAAGCGGAGTTCAGCATGAAATGATCAGACGGGGATGCAAAAAAATCTGCTTGTGCAAACAAATTTTGCCGCTTGAAGTTCATAACTTTGAGATCTTTCATTAACATGTTTTTTTTTGCAACACGCATTGCAAAATTTTAAGGATATATATGGATTTAAATGTCGCTTTCAATGTTGCCTTCTTGTTCGATGCGTACAAGTGATCAGTGAAGAAATGTGTTCGTGAGGGTAAATTTCGTTCATTTCCTCAAGCATGCGTTTTGTTTTATTTTTATGCTGCGTCTTGACAGTTGCTGACTGACCAGACCGATTATTTGTTATAGTCGCAAGGGTGTTTTCGCAACATCAAACATTACAGTGCTGCAGTTAAATCATACAGCAATCAGCGCGCGTTTGCTAGATTCTTATATAGTTCTCCTTTTAAAAAGCTGACGATGACATAAATTGAAATATCGCTGTGATTTATGCCTATTTTACTCCTGCTGTAATTGGTCGGGAAACGAATAATAACGCAAGAGTTTTATTTTTCGTTAATAAGTCGACAGTGGTTGTCTTTTCACAGATCGACAGATCGACTGCACTTCATCAATCCTCAGTTCAATTGCAAAACTCGTCTCCTTACACCAAATGATATCACTCGTTTGTGACGAGGTTAATATTGTGTTACATTTTAAGAATAAACAGAGGCTGCAAAATTAGATTAACAGATACGCATACAGAGTTTAATCAATCAATTTTCTTCGGTTTTTAGCAGCGAGAATTAATCACAATCATTACCTTACACAAGACTCGTTCTCTACTCCACTCAATAGCCTCAAGATTTCAAGAGCTTTTTTAAAATAAAAAAAACATTCCATGTTTTCGGTTTCTGCTGACGAATCTGTGCAACTTCACAACGTTTATCCTGGGTGCAGGTATAGCACGTTAAAAGCTAGGTTTGATAAAAAATCGGCGTATAAGTGTAATAAAAACTATAATTGTGAAAAAATCACATGAAAAGAGAAAGATAAAATTTGGAGGAAATAATAACCTTAATAAATTCTAAAGCTATGAATCATTCTCCGACTCGAAAGCAGAGTCGCCAAAACGAGGCCATTGCGCATAACGAGAGAACTCGTTGCGGTAGTTACAAAAAACACTGTCGATAACGTCGCTGATATTCCAGACGATCCATTTCAACTGGATGAGCACAATTTTGCGAACGCAATCTCTGAAAGTATTGTACAGTAGAAGAACCAAGTACAAGACTAAAAAAATTCTTAGGGCCTCAGACAATACGTAGACTCTCAGAGTACCATCTGTACAGCGTGTTTCTGGGTACATATTTTTGGTATAAATTTTGAACTGTGCTAACGGCGCGCGCTCCTTAAGCAAACGATAAATAATAAAAAACGATCGAGGTAACGCCGGATGAGAATTAAAAGTAACTTTCAGTCGCAGAACACACATTCGACGAAGAAACGTTACGTATCTTGGAAGTCGATTTAAAAGTTAAAGAATCGGCGTCAAATATAAATTCGAATGTAATTAGCGAAAATGTAAGACAGAGAGATTTGAGAGAGCAAAACAAAACTGATCGAGAGAACAAAAATGTGCTCGCTCCAATAATTCTTGCTTGGAAACACCGAAATTAGACCAAAAAGTCGTGGGTTTCTTAAAACGACTGAACGTACCAAAAACCTGGATGGATTTTATTTTTAGGCAAGAACAATGTAGTAAGACTATGCGGAGTTGAGATGATTCGAAGGGCCCTTATTCTTGCTGGTATCGAGGATCGGACACAATTTTTCTCCTTATCTGCTTGGTGCCCCTGTCTTGTAATCTTACATTTCCTTCATAGTGGTGCAATTTTCCTATCTTTAGTACTTTCTCTTTTCCAGTATGAACATGTAGTACACTCTTTGTGAAGAGAATGATAGATGCAACAGTTGATCTGTACGGGACAACGAAATAACAGAGAATTCTAATAAAGTTTCCTCTAAGGTGACTGAATCCCCGTTTTGTTTTGTTTTAATGGTCGTGTTTCCGTTTTAGCAATAGCCTTATTGGAATAGCCAGGGCATTAAATAAGCAATCAGGCAATAGTTCATGTTTGCTTTACTTTGACAAACTTATCGTCTCAATTAACGTTTTGAATTGCAGGCCCTAAATTATTGTGATACGACATATGTGACATTTCATGTATGGTCCAACTAAGTTTTTAGAGCTACTGCATTCGACGGAAATTTCATTACGATCACCGGACTGCCTGCTGATACTGTATGTTTAATGCAGAGAAGAAGGCGAGCTCCCGAGGTTTTGTGGTGTTGCACTGCATGTACAGGAGGACGTCAGGCGTGACGCCCACCTGTCCTGGCACAGCCTTCAAGGAGTGTTCGCTCCGATACTTTCCAGGCTTTCTGGATGGTTGCTTTTCTACCTGTAAGATACACACGTGAACCATCGCGTCTGTAACAACCGCGAAAGAGCATAGCAGTACTCCGAGCCTTCTGTTTCCACTGTTCTTTGTTTGAGCGCATTTCCTCCTGCACGATAATGCTGTCAACGAAAATTTTCAGTCTAGCTAACATTTAGCAATATCGCAGCGTGGTTATAACGAAGGTTTATTTAACAATTATTCGAAGGAGTATGCACGGTATGGAAGTGAAATGGCATAGTGCTTCTCGGACGACCAGGAAACAACAGAAAACAACTGTAATATATTAACGAGTCGCGGCGGTCTTTCTTATCTATTACTGTATCCGCATTGCGGAGAAAAGGTATATTTTTTTCTCTCACTGATATTATCCTTGACCAATCGGCCAAAGGATCTATTTTTTCAAAAGCATCAGGCATATGTATATTCGTCGTGTATTTGTGTGAAGCACGCGAGGTGGTGCACACGTAAAGCACCTACAGTTTGTACAACCCAGTTCGCTCGTGCATCGAAGTCTACATCTACCATCGTTTACGAAGGGCATAGAGAATCGACGGAGTTCAGCATGAGTAGGGTTTTCCCCCCGTAGCACTGTAAGGTAACTTGGATCGTGGTAAGCTCGTGTAACAGGGTACCCAGAGCACGACACGGTCTTCATGCTAACGCCATTACAAATTTTCGTTGAAATTTAATGGCGTTTAGAAGCTGGCGTATTTCTGGATACATTTCGCGCGAAAACTATTAGAAAAATGGGTTTCCCGATAATAATGGTCTTTGTTGAAAAATTCTTTTGAGTGTAGATTTATGTAGTTTTAAGCTAGACGAGAGATTGCGGAATTATGAAGTTATAAGATAGCCATTTACGATACTAGAATTTCTTACAGGTAACACTGTATCAGTACTTATGTATCTTATGTGTAACGGAATTCATATCGAATTTCGGTGTGCACATGCACTGAGCATCCATGAAGAACATTTTTGTAATGAAATCACGAAACTAAACATAATCGCATAATGGTATGCAAGAGACAAATGCGTGTGTGTTTTCGACAAACATATTTACAATACCTAGGTACTAGAGAGAATTGACGTGTTATCAGAATATAGCTCACCGCCGACGAGAGCAATTGCCGGTTGCCGCTTTTGCCGGTTCGTAGGATAAGCCGCCGATTTCCGCCGCATTGCTGGCGCAGCGCCCTGACCTCAAAACACCCGGCACAGATCGATAGAAAACTTCCTTCCACCATTTCTACAACCCCTCTGGCTCCGGCTTATCATGCACAGCATACCACGTGGACATGTACATTCGGTAAAATACTTCCAGAGGTTCGCCTTACAGTCATTGGCTAATTTGTACAGACTTGAGGAATACAGTACGTTGGAACGTTTTAAGATTTCTTTTCATTCCTTCATCTTACTCTCGCTCCGTCCAATGTGATTGAATAAGAATGTTGCTCATCAATGCTGAATAATGAATAAACGAGTTTGTAAAAAGTGTCAGTATCGAACGGGATAGCGCGAAAATAATGACAGATCGGGGAAGACACTTTTCAACGATCGATAATTCGAGAAATGACAGTCGCAGATTTCCGGTCCACGCATTATCGCCGATCGGGGCAATTAAAGTTACTCTTGGATAATAGTGGCGAAAGCTCGCTGATATCATTTTCAAATTCATGCAATTAACAATGACAAAACTTATCAAAGAGTCATTGACATTTTTCGTCTTGAATATGTTTAGACAAGAATTTCTTGACATGTCCATGTTGATAGGTTCGTTTGGTGCTTTAGTCTTTTCTTTTTAATATTCGACGGTTTTGCTGGATGTCACTGTAGTACATAGTTATTTATGAATGAGCAGATGTGGTAGAATATATAGATGAAGATAGAAGACTTATGTGGTTGGCATTTAAATGACGAGGGATGATATGACAAAGTCGGTGGGTGAAGCACCGGAACGCGTCGGTGCCCTTTCCGGTCTGTCCGTTCTCTTTTTTCTCTCCGTCTAGCCGTATGCTCTAGTCGAGATCAGCACGATGAAATCATATAACCTTCAAATAATGTCCTCATTCCGCTTATTTTTCTCTTCTTTTTTATTTCCCGCTGCCAAAGTGTTTATGCACATGCTCTCGTCTGCTGGGAGGCTCCTCAATTTTATAAGATTTTTTTTTCTTAATATAATGAGCATTCTCAACAATTCCAACAATTCCATTTCCGTGCATTACCATAATATAGGAGCAGGAAATTGGAAAAAGAGGAAAATCAATGAATTTGATATCGGTACAAAAAAACGTTTCGTGTAACTATTAGTGGTAAAAATCAATAATAATAATAGTAATGATCATAGTAATTTCTTATGTGCGAAGCACTTTGACTATCGTATATAATGCCTCTAGTAATTTCAGCTACTAAATGATGTCTTTCGGCATTTGGTGATCAAAAGATTTTCTCGCCTTGCACGGAATTATTATGTCATATTGGTACTGCTAAGTTAGCCCTTGATTACTCCGCCATTTTTCGATATTAAGGGCTAAAATTCAGGATTGCACGCACAAGATAAGCCAGTACTAGGGAAACTAGGAAAAACTAGGGAAAAATGAAAAAAATTAATTCATATTATAAAATGTTCTTTGTTTGTGTTTTATTAGCTTCTAAATACTTATTTACGTACAAAAAAGTGAAAAAAATATTTTTATGATATTTGAACAAAAAAAAAATTATTTTGAATCCTATTTCATTGACATGGCCCTTCTCATTTAACTTTTTCTGAGCCTGGAGTAACTAGTTACCCCGTGTGGACGCTAAGGGTTAAATTGCGTAAAATAGAAATGGCTTTAAAGGACATGGACAGATCTCAGAAGTTATCCTATTAGACGGCGAAATCGCTTTTTTACGACGGATATATCTGTGTGTGTATTCGCGTTGTACCTGGTACCATGGAGGGTCTTCGAGTCAGTCGTTATGCAAAAATCGGAAAAAAAATGTTATACGTTCATAGAAGACTAGTGCTCTGAGTCTTTCGTCAAAGATACGACAAGAATTATTGGCTCACAAGTTTTTTTATACTCTTCAGTACTATACGTGAAATTTTGGCGATAATTCTAAATAAACGTATATCAACATTTTATGCATCGTTCGAATATTTGCGGAAAGAAAAACCTGCAGAATGTTAATCAACAGAAGCGGGAGTTGCACGGCATGCACAGCGAACTGTACATGAATATGTAGTAGGGAGTCACACTTCTTAAAAATGGTTCAACCATATTTTGCCTCGCAGGTGAACGAAGATTAATTGAAATTGATAAGTGGCCCATATGTTCACTTTTGCTGTGCACTGTTAGTACCTATTAAACCTAATTTATTTTGTCATGTAGCTAATTATCATCGAGAAATTGGTTCTATGATTGGTACCCTTATTTTCTCCGAGCTCATTATTTACTGCGAAATATTATATATCTATAGACAACGATAGATGTTTTTCATTCAAGAAATCGTTTGTTGCTATATCAAATACGAAGTCGTTGTGGTCTGTTCCAGAAAGTTAAATATCAATGACGCATTGCGATAATACGATTCATCAATTACAAAACTATGTACGATTCCGAGATAAAATTCCAGCACGGGGCCAACGGCAGTTAGCAAAATTATTAGCACTCAAAACTTAGATTTTTTTGGTAGACCATTGGGTTCACGTGAACGTTATGGTAACCGAAAAAATGGAACTTAGTTCAACAAGTTCATTAACCCTTTGGAAAACTGTGATACGCATACGTACCACCTTTTTGTTTTGAGTTTTTTCTATCCTTCCGATGTAATTTGCAGTGCTTCCATACGTGCAAGTACTATTTATACCCTTGAGGGTCCAAGGTATGAGACTTCCATGGATTAGAGTGAAATTTCGTTGATACATAATTATTTATCAACAATTTAAAGACAAAAAAATGGTTTTATGTATGTAGAATATATTCGTTTATTTTCGAAAGAAAAGTCTTCGGACGCCGGAGGTGGGAATTTATGAATTCTTGGGGTCGCTGAATATGATTCGGGTGTCATAATTGCAAAATTCAAAATAGACGATCCAATATGGCGGACATTTTTAACAAAAATCACAGCTCGCGTTCAAACGGCCGCAAACTGAGATTCTTGAGGTCGCTGATGACAAGCCAGGTGTCAAAATTGCAAAGTTTTAATTCACGGATGTTCTTAGCAAAGCTCACGGTTTATCGTTCGTACGACTACAAACTTCATATACTTGGATTCTGAGGCCGCTAACTTCGTTGGTAACGTTAACATTTTATTATAAATTGAAGTAACTCCACGAGTATATGTTCGCGTTGCACTTTGGCAACTTTGACATCAGGGTCGCGAGCGGCGACGCCGAAAATCTTGGTGTATCAAATTTTAAATCGGCAGAATAAAAAATCACGAAAAAAATATCCGCCATACTGGATCCGCTATTCTTTAATTTCGCAATTCTGACACCACGATCGTGATAAGCGGTCTCGAAAACCTTTGTACCTATGATTTCCAAAATGTGTTCATCGGGAAAAACTGCCCCTCAAAGGGTTGAGACGTGAGATGTTTAAGAATAAAGAAATAAACAACAGAGTCATTGTCGTGCCGATTAATTCCGCACAAACGTATGTTTACGTGTTATCAAAAATCGTTTCGTGCATGAAATCAAGGTATAATACGCGTGTGGCATAAAACTGGAGCTTTTATAGAATCCGAGACCGGCCTTGATTCAAGCTCGCCGCATCGACCTTTCACGATTGCCTCGTAATCTGATGTATACGACACTCATACGTAGGATTACGAGGTATTGTACGTACATATGGACATTTTATTCTAGAAACACATACTACATATTTCTCATGTACTGTGGTCGGACCACCACAGCCGCCGACAGTCGGTATCGTGCTCCGAGAGCACTCTCGACGTCCGCCCTTCTATTCCCATTAGTTTTTTTTTAAACTCCGCAGAAGAGAACGAACGCGAGCGACTACATCGCAGAGATATAGATAGAAAAATACAAGGGATATCAGATATGGCAAACCGGTTCAAGGATACGCAAACACTTCGTTTCCGGATACACAGAGCATCGCGTTTATAGTCATCGTTGTAAAAGCTATACACGCGCATTCGCGATATTTTCTCGCCCTGATTGGAGATCTAGGGTTTTAAGAAACATATATGCATATGTGTCCGATGGAATCATATACAGTGAGACGACATTTTTCTGGTAAACTACGATTGAACGTTGACACTAATGTATGAGTTATAGGGAGTGTTAGCAAATGCCCAACCTCAGTAGAGTTCAATGTGCATGAAGTTGAGTTTTTCAGGGAAAAATTAGAGTGAAGGAGCGGTAATCAGCATTTTTTCAATTTTTTTACTAAATTAAAAAATAAAGAACAATGTTTTTGAATTGAAAATAATTGTGAAAAATATTATAATATTATCTTCCGTATGTTAAAATTGTAATGAAATTGAATAAAATGAAAATTATTGTTCGGTGATTGTACAAGAAACCTTGTAAAAGTGATGCATTTTTTTATCAATCATATGTACCAAACTAAAACACATCTGAGTGGATAAAACATTGGTAATCGTTCATTGGACCGTACGCAGGTTAGATTGGCAATAATAAAAGTTGTTTTTCTCTTAAAGTTATTGTTTTCTTTCGCTCTTGCATCAGAGCGATAATTCGAAGAGCACAATCATGAGCCCCAGAGAGCGTTCTTACGCGGTGCATCGAGTGCATTAAAATAATTCGTATCTTGAAGGTATTCATCTTTCGCTAGCTCTCGCCTTCTCATCATTTCACCAAGATGTATCCTATAACAATTTCTGATACACTCTCTAAGCTTCAGTGAGGCGTGTGGATAAACTGACTGAGATAACGTTTTCTACTTGCTCTCCCTTTCGCGAGTCTCCTTTCTCCTCTACTATACTGTGTACTCTTCCGGTGTGCTCTTTTTCCCGTTTCGTTTATATTACGTTAAGGAGGGCATGACGAAAACGTCGATTATCGATTCATAAAATTCGTCCTTCTGCTGTGCAATGATTGCGCCGCACAATTAGTTCATGGTTCATATACGCATATAGTCCGTTAGGGTATGGAAAAGAACACCGTTTTTATGGTTTTTTTTACAAACAATTCCAAAGGTTTTGGTTAAACGAAACGAGAAGCCAGTTGATAAAGTTTGTATTTTAAATATTAATAGTACGAAGTGCCTGATGGCACTTTTCTATTTTCCATAAGAGTAACATGGGAAAAATAAGTATGCCGCGTTTGGAGTTTTATTATTCAATAGCGACGAGTCTCGGAATAAAACGGCATAACATATTTTGGTGGGAAATGAACCGCTCCACAAAAAAGGTCGTTAGCCGTAATGTCGTAAAACTGTTCGTTACGCAGTCACAGCCAGTTAAAGTTCAATTCATATCCATTTGTCCTTTCTTCAGACGGTGAAGCCAAATAATCACTCTCTTCAAAAAAATGTTTAATACTTTTGCCATTCATTTTATTATCAAATATTCTATCACTATTATCACTATGATCAGTGCAGAATTAGATGCTGTAAACCGGCTATTTCCCGAGGAACATAGGTTAAGAATTACCTAATTTTCTGACAGATACGAAATTCAGTGCAATTTTTATTTTTTGTAATGTTTCAACACATTAAAAAAAAGAATAGCGATCTATAGCTACTCGCCACTGAAAAAGTCTACGTTTAAAGTGTATAACTTTATGATAATTGTTTTTAACAATATTTTTACACATTATTGTGTAGTAAAGGTGATAGCTCAACAAAAGTTTAATAGTTTTTTAATAAGAGTGTTTGTTTGGCTGTACTGACCGAAATAAGGACAATTTTCATATCAATTAGACTTTGAGTAGCTGTAACTCCATAATTAATAGTTTTACGGCACTACAATTAAGGACGTTTTTTACAGAGCATTTCTTACGAAGATGAGTTATGCGTTTTGATCTAGTGTTTACCGTTATTAAATAATAAAGTTTCAAACACTCGAAAATCGAAAAGTGCGACGAGGCACTACTTAATATTAATATCAAGAGCAAAAATTATAACTGTGGCGTCTTCATTCAGGTAACCGAAATATTCGAAACTGTTCGTGAGAAAAAAAAATTATTTTACGCCGTAATATACATGTATGTGCGCGAATACTAGCTTTCAAATACATTGGATACTAGCGTTAATAATCATTATTCATATGGCTTTCGCCCGTCTGTTCAGCCTGTGTGGGAAGGGAAAACAGCCAATTATTCGATTTTTTGTTTACGCCGCTAGTTCAAGCACTGGTAACCATCTTTACTGATTAGGTTTTTGCCTTGAAGGTAAAATAACAAGAAGGGAAACACAAGAACGTGGGCGGTCAGACCGCTAAGACGATTGTATGTTTTTTTATGATTATATACTTGTATAAGTACGAATTACTCTTTAATTGAGAGTAATTCTATTCAATCAAAAGATGCGGCATCTCTACTAGATTCAGGTGCCCGATCATGGCAGTCTTCTAATATGTTTATCCATTTCCGTGGCCGATAAAAAATTCAAACAATTTTTCTTTTGAATTACTTGTCGTCGAGACGCTGCCGCCTCTCTAGGTGCAAGAGTTAAAATCTCTTCAAATATTAATAATATTTATACTGTGAAAAATATAGAAATTCAACGACATAGTTTTAATTAAATGTAACAAAAACTCATCGAGTAGATGTATCATTTGTATATCATTTTCAATCGATACGCAATACTTCGAGTATCGAGTTCAACTTTGCTCCCGGATCTTTCCAATGCTTTAAGTTTGAATGGCTGTGCTTCAAACAAGTTTTGAATGAGTAAGGGTGGGTCAAGTATTGATCGCGACTGTTGAACGCCCCTAACTTCACACATCACCCGCTGGTACACATACTATATGCAATTCAATTTAATATTGGGAGAGAAATTATCGTGGGAGGTTCCATTGGTGGTATATTTTTATGATGAGTTTTTTCATGCAGACTATGAATTTATTGCTGAATATGATGCTTTAACCGGTACTTTATTAATGAAATTGGCATTATGATATTGCGTATTTTTTGGCTGGGGATGTAAGATTTAATTTGTAATACAAAAATTGAACGGCAAATTATGTATAAACTTTCCATTGCAATAGTAAAATTCATAAATCACTATCTCCTCGATCATCTAATGAAATAAGGGCACTGATTGTCCTAATTGACAAATTATTATATTTTTTCACGTCATTCATTCAAACAAACAGTAGTTAAATCGTCTACATTTATGCAATAGATGTTGTAACAGGCTGGAATTCGTGTAGCACGTTTGAAAAACTCGGGAACCATTAAAAAGCAAAGAAACATTCACATCAGCGGGACATCTTCTCATTAGAGCTTGATGTCAACGTACAAGGTTTCTCCCAATCCGACGTTTTTAGCGATTAATTAGAAATAATTACTATGTAATTTTCTGCTTCTTTTTCCTCTCTACATTTCTTTCTCAGTCTCTAAGACTTTAGCCTTTTTCCGTCCTTTTGTCTTCTATCCTTTCGCAACATCTACGTTTACAAACCTATGTATATATATATCTATTAAAAGAGTCAGTTCCGTCTTTATCTCCGGCATGCTGCATCCTCGAACATGCTCTAACGGTGATGGTGTTCACGTGTAGATATGCACATAGTTGTGTACTCATGAAACCACGAAGAGTCGAGGTTATGCGCATGCATTGTTCACCGCTCGCGAAAACAATACATGCACACACATGCAGGGGTATTTCTTGTCTACCCACACAGACTTGAGCTCATAAAGTATTCGGGATATTTAGGAATAATGAGCAACCCAATTGTAATTTTCTTGATAATTGTATACAATTGGATTCTTCTTATTTAAGATATTTCATGACGTACACCGGAATTGAACATTTTAGAAATTATGAAATTCTATGTAAATTAATGTAGAAATAAGCTCGCATCCAATAAAATCTTACTAAAAAGTTTGAAAAACATGCTATTCTTCAAAATTATGAAGCCCATCAATAACGTGAACTGTTATGTAAGTGTGAATGTATTGAATTCCTATACAATTTGACACTAAATTATTGCAAATTATAGAGCATTCTCGGAATGAGAGACAGTGTGGTTTGGTTTGGAAATATCCATGCATTACTCGTACAAGTCTTCAACAGGTTCCTTAATTATTGTGACGTTTCGTTTACTAAACTCGATTTTCCCCACCCAATGAGCCTTTTGCTTTGCTCTCTTTTAGTTTTACTGCAAGTTTATGACTTTATTGGTGCATTTATTCATACTTCATTCCGCATTCAAGAATTTTCCTTGCCAACTTTAACAATACGATGATTCGAACCGAATACTCGGCAATTTACCAATTACATAATTACACTCCGTGAGTTTCTTTGCTCGCATATCCTGTAACCCTGCTCTCCTTATGACAGTACCAGAGTGTACACAAATGGACGAGTACGCTGTTTATACTCCCAAGAAATCGCACATGCGCGCATAAGCAAAACTATTATCACGTCATTTTATGCTGTTTAAATATTGTTAGGCCAACCCCAAAAATAATGGGGTGGCAAGAACTTGAAACTCCCATGAACCACTCACGTGCTGAGGGTGACTGAGCCGAGAAAAAATCTGGGGTAATTTTTTGGAAAAGCCGCACTTCGAAATATTTACCTTTTTTTTCAACAATATACATAAATGTATGGTTCCATTTGTTATTTGCAGTGTGATTCGGGAGATGGGATTAGTTGAACGAGAGGCCGAAATGGAGGGCTTGCAGGATACGTCAAGACCAGGAAGGTCGAGGGAACTCTTTGGTGTGCAACTTGAGGTGAGCGACCGCGCTCGCGCGTTTTCTTTCTCGTGTATGTTATACATGGAAGCGTTGTACCATGAGTGCACAAAGTACAACAGTTTTGGCACAGAAGCTGCCTATTTATTCGCTCTTATTATTTCAAGCGTTTATATATACTGCGAATAATCGATCTTTATTGCCAGAGCTTCGTTCTGTGATATTTTTTTTTATTTCAGGGTAAATACATCGATAAACGTCAGTGCACATGCACGTAATGCTATTCAATGTTCTTTCGCGTGTTCGTATTGGTTCGAATCTAATGCAACCCTTTTTACGTGCATACCGCATTGTGCTATCAATAATAGCAAGCAAATGACGCGATAAAAGATCGCGAAGGACGCTCTGAACACGTGGACGAACGAAAATGGTAAAAAAAAACATGTCCTGTATTATTTGCCTGCAAAACAAGCGCGGATCGTCAGATAAAACTTGCATTACAAACATCGTATATTCAGATCGATAATTGTACACGCATACATGTGTTAGTAATTCTGATATTCTGACATATGGGATACGAACACTGTTATATATAGCATGTAAAGTAATACAATGCGAGTGCTTCCCTCATTTATTTGCTGTTAACGATTTAAGCCAAAACCCGGGCCAGGTTTCTTGGCTCGTCTTGTAGCTGGTCAACGAAGAACCTACATGTGTAATATACTTTCTGCATTGAGTCGTCATAGTGGACCAGTCAGAGTTTCACCGCTCGTGAACTGCGACGTGAACGTTAGTTAGTTAGTCCCTGCAGGGTAAATCAATCAAAGATGTATGCGAAGAAGTATTGGCAATTTGATATGAAAATGGCGTACAGCGTGTTTAATAGCATCGATATAAAGGACTTTCAATATTGGACTATTCGGCATGAGTGGGTACTGAGACATTAAATATTATGCGTCCGAGATCTGAAGAATCAAAGAAGGAAAAATCGCGGTTCATTCCGCCTACAAGCTTCACAGAAAATCCGATTTAAATATTCCGATTTTATCTATAAAAAGGCAATGGGCTTTCTGAGTAAATATCTTTTCCACTTTTCTGGCCCCTTTTTGCAATGAAATGTTTCACACACGAGAGAAAGGTATACAACAAAAGATGCTATAACAGGATACTAAGGTGACGACACAGGTAAATATGATAACAGGCGAGGCAATATTAATTGATTCGATTAATCGTTAGGTCAAACATCCGGAGATTCCATGGCGATGGCAATCCAAAATCCCTTGATGACTTAATTCTTTTCGCTACTAGCAAGAGAATTTCTCATCACTTGATTTGGTTCGAAATGTTAAGTGTTATTATATGTTGGACTCGTGTTAAATTACACGTTATTTCCTGATCCTTTTTGAACTATTATTGCCCAGTATCGTCAAACCGAAAACGCTCACGAGCATATGTCGTGCAACATGAGCTGTTGAAATGTACATGCTGTCCAAGAGCTCGGTCGAAATTAAACAGCTATACGCGTGGGTTGCCTGTGAAACTTCGTCAGTGGGCGAAATGATGGCAGTGCTACGGAGCTCGGCGGCTACCGTACCTTGGTTTTAGTTAAACTGAACTTCATCAGTGGTAAATCTTGTTCTACGCGCATCACATCGTCATCGTTAGAAATAAATATAATCAACATAGGCATAACGAGCAAGCTGGCAACGAAGAGGCTGAGTACCATGAGGCTGAGTTACATGAGTCCCTTTTGAATTTTGCATTTGCTCTTACCTACGGAAAAAATCCATATGAGAATTGTAGAAGTGTAACAGAGAAAATGAGGAAAACTAATTAACATTTCGAAATAGCTCGCGGAGAGTTGCGCGCTGCTGCGGGTCAAAGTGGAAATCTTGTTACGGCTCTGTGCATTCGGACAGTTTCACTTTCGTGCTAATAACGATGAATTATCATAACAGCAGCAGAAAAAGTACCAGCATCGGTTTAAGCGGTGTTTCACTAAACCTTTGCGCCAAAGGAAAACGCGCGTGCGCATGAAGATCCTTGTCTTAGCGCATGCGATTTCTTAATCTCTAATGTCGTGTCGTTTCTGTTTATGGGAAGCTATACGAGCATTTTTCGATATATCCAGGCTTTTAATTTAATTACGTTAACTCAATGTTACTGATTATAGCATTACTCGCAATGAATTTGCAGTAGGTTACACTTTACGCAGTCCTTCGGTCGCTCATATAAAAAGATCGGTACTTATTTCCTTGAAACGTTAATTACAAATAGTCATCTACAGGCACATTAATAATATGGTATGGCATAAAATTCGTAAAATATTGTATGACGTTGAGGTATCCAACAAAAATCTGCGGGAGGCGTTATAGCGGAATAAGGAAGTTACAAAACCAGTTGTTAATAATAATAATACTTCGTTATTTTTCAGTTGGTTAACATATGAAGAAATTTAATGTGGAGCTAAGGACTATTACGCGTTGTACACTTTATATACGACGTATAGCTACATATAATGTCTAGTGGAGAGATTGCTAGTGATGTACTACTTTTGCCACGTCACTTCGCGAGGAATAGACGCACTTTCATTACACATTTCCCATCCGATGCTTCGACCGTCATTTAATTCCCAGTTTCACGTCGTTTCATTTTCTCACCCACAAATGGCGCGATTATGCATAAAGGCAAGTGTACAGAGACGGCTGCATACATTTATCGTTCTTGGCACGCGTAGGTGGATTGGAATTGGGGGTCATAAATCAATCTGGAGAACAGCGAACACTGCAATAAAAGTGATAATAGTGATAATAGATATACATATCCTACGGGATATTCTAGAAGTTTCGTATGTAATTTCGTGAGCTCCGAGCTACAGCAGGGTTTGCATATAGTTCATGTGTTGCCTACACGATGAAATAGCGATATTTTTCAAAATGAACTATTCCATTTGAATGGTCGAGTTTTGTTGCGCTCCATTAGCTTCGAGAGAGTTATCAGCCGTGATTAATAATTTCCCAACAAGTGACTAACACCTGTTACCGCCGAATAAACTATACTAAACCGGAAGTGTTCCACCCTATGTTATTGTTTTATCTGTGAGTCTTTTAATATATTCATCTTCTCGCGCCTTCGTCTCTCTGTGTCTGTGTCATTTATCGTAATCGTAATTGCGAATGTCTTAGACCTCGTTATCAAACAGGACGCAAAAAAAACGTAGTGAGTAATAATGACATTCGCCTTATGCTGCATGGGCACACGGACAACGTTGCTGCGGTCCAGTCCCGCTCAACATCATTTATGTATTTTGCAACGTAGTGAAAGGTGTTCTCTTCGTATACCTGATAGTTTTACTTGTTGCTATTACTGTCTTACTTTACTGAGCATGACTGGCGGATAAAAGTTTAACTTGATCGAAAGTCGTTTTGGCGATTCTATCCACAGTCAAATGAGTACTGGGTAGATAACTTTTTTATTCTTGCTGACCGTATATTTAACATCTATAGCATAACGCAGAACATTTTATACCGAATTATCCTTATACATTTTATCAGACATTCGCTATCCCGGAGTCAAACTGATTTTTACACTATACACTGTAAAAAATGTGGTGTTAAAATTAACACCGAAAGTGGTCCATATAGTTCCATTACTTTTGTGTTAACGCGCGGTGTTAACGCGCGGTGTTAAATAACCGGAGTTATTTATTAACACCGAACACAATAACACCAAGTCTCGGTGTCACTGCATAAAAAGTCGTCGATGTGGTGTCAATGGTTCGGTAATTTAGGAAGAAGTACCCGTAAATGGTGTTAAGCGATAGTAAAAATCTGTGTCAAAAATGACACTGGAAAGAGCTTTCAGAACACTGCCGGGTGTGAAAAAATAACACCCAAGAATGTTGTTTTCTATGCATAACGGTGAAAATGCTTTATACAAATCGGTGTAAGCGATCAACAGTATATAGAAATCATCAACATTTATCGGTGTGTAACTTTAACTCTAAACGGTGAATAACAACAGGTAAAAATGTATGTTGATTCAGAACAGTGTTAAGCATTCATACGCAAATGAGTATGATATAACACCGGTTCTGTGTAAGTATTTCACACTATTACAGGGTCGCTGCATAGAATATCGCACTCGAACGTGTTAACTTTCCCCATCAAAATATTTGCAAAAATTTCGACAAAATAACTTTCGAAAATTTTTTTTTAACGTTTATATATTTATCTATATCGACCGATTAGTCATATTGGGTCGTGACATACTATAGAATATCAAATTTCGCCGAATAAAATTTCCTATTGCTGACACGGGGAATCGAACCTACGACCCTATACCTACCTATCTACCTAACAGGCGCGCACGCTACCACTAAGCCACCGAGAGCTTCTAAACACTATATATTAAAATGTATATATTAATATGATAAAGTTCCACAATCTTCAGCATCGTTTTACGTCGTTAAAGTTCTATGAATTATCCGTTTATTGTGTACAAAAACATTTTGTTCTTGTCAGTTGCAATTTATTTTTTTTGTCATCCACCATGGAACCATGTATTTAAAGAACACTCGAAAGAGTGTACACAGATTGGTGTGAATTATCACCGGTATTAAAAAAATATTACCCCAGCTAAATATATTTTACTTCAACGAATAAGATAAAAAAAAAATGTAATTGCAAAAAAACGTATTTATTGGTGACACATATAACATACATAAATATTATAAAAGGTGAGGATTAAAATTTCGATAATGGTGCATGAGACTTTTAAAATAATTATGTTTTCCTTCGAATCTCATCGACCACAGATGAATCAGCGGACCGAGAGATTCAATAACAGAACTTCTCCGAATACAGTATCAAATTGACACCAACTTAAAACATAGTCTTCAAACTACACTATTATGGTACTTTTCAATTTCAAGTCTATATATAATGATGAATTATACATCAAGTATATATAATTCATCGTTATTATACATCAGGTATATATATATACTTGAAAAAATATTTATATAAAAATACATATATTCATATGATAGAAAATGTTTATTTCAATTAGGTCACATACAAAACATAGTCCGGCGAGGTGCGAGGGGTTGCATATGTGCCGCTTATTTTGAAAGTGGCCAAACTCCGTTTTTCAATATTTTCCGCCTATCATGGTTACATGTACAACTTCATGTTATTTAGCAGTACCCTTAAATATCTGGATTTTAAGAGAAATGGAGTTAGGCCACTTTCAAAATAAACGGCTCATAAATGAATAATACTAGCTGTACACCGCGCGGTGTGAATAATAACACCGAAAATGCCAAGTACGTAAGCTTCGGTAATTTCACTCTTGGAGTGTAGCGACGATACACCGAAAAGTGTTTTCAGATGTTCTTTACACCATTCGGTGACATTATAATCAAGTAACACCGGATGATTTTTTGGTGTTACCTTCGGTGTTACTTTCACTCCCTAAGTTGTGTTAAAATTAACACCGCGCGTTTTTACCACTAACACAATCGCAGTTTACACCGCCGATTTTTTACAGTGTACGTATGCGTGTGAACAAAGTGATTGCTTGCTATCGTTGGCTTGACGATACGACGATTAAGAGGCTTTGTGCTCTACCAAAAAAAACCGCTAAAGTCAAATTAAAATGTAGGTACGGTTCGGAGTAATATTCGAGCCAAAACTGTATTAAAATATTCAGTGTATACTTCTTTTTTCTTAAATGTATTTAAAAAAATGTTTAAGAAACTTATTTCATTTCTTGCAATGATAAACACTTGTTGACCGGAAAAACGATGAAACTTGATGAGAAAAATATGCATCCAGTGAAATTAATTTAAAGAAGAAAATTGATCTTTTTATTGATTTTTAACGAAGGTATCAATTACCATAGATGTTTGGATGAAAAATAAACGAAAACAGATTCAGAGATCTATTTATCTATTCGATTATCAGTTTAGGCGTAATGAATAATCAACGTAAAAAATATCACTTTCACTTTGGCGAATGATAACTCAGCAATAAATCATCGCATAAACCTCCTCAATGATTCAAATTATAGAGGAAGAGGCACCTTGAGGTTTCTCAAAGAAAAACCGCCAAAAGGATTAACTGCATTTGTGGATTTTCTAAAAGTTAAATGAAAGCTGCGAGAAATGTTCCTTCGCTGTTTTTCTTATGATTTCTGAGTACTGGGCGACGTCAAAAAAAAATTGAAATCTGAAATCCAAAACTGGGACTTCAAGCTTTGAAATGATTTTTTATTAATTATTGTCCGATCATTTTTCGTTGAGTTACAATCGGTTCGCTATCACTGAAAAGTTTCGAAAATATTCTTAAACCTTGGCAGACAGCAGTAAGGTGTTCTTGTAAAAGTGGGAACGTTTGGTTGAGGTTCAGTAGCTGGCCGCAATTGACTGTCTTCAGATGAAACAACTTTGGGCGAAAGCAAGAAAATATATGTCAATCACCATCTTTTCAGTTTCCTTGTGGATACCTCAGTCGACTATAGAGACCATATAGAACACAGCCAACGACTAAAAAAATCTCGAAAGCATTTTTAACATTATCCGTAGTTGTCAACAATCGCTGCAACATTATTCGTTCACGTCTTTAACTCCCATTGTGATGGTCAGTAAAAAAAGCCCCAATAGAATAGCGAAATCGACCACTACAACGTTTATATTCTGCACGGCTGCAAGTATTCTTCTATATTTTTCGTTTTACCGAGAATGCATTCCTCCGCTTGTTACAACTCTTATTCTCCTTCTTCCGTGTCGTTGGGGAAACGAGAATAGAGGGAAAAGTTTAATGCCTTGGTACAAACCATTGAAGAGCTTTTCCCACGGATAATCGCATGGACAAAATAATGGATTGCACGTATAACCGTAGGTGCATACGTTCAATATAGTTGCAGAGTTAGTAAGAGTGTATATTATTTTATTGTTAGCGACATGACTGCTGGTACAATAAAACATATAACGAACATATTTATATATGTAAGGTGATATAATTTGGCACTACCGAGTCTGCAGAATGACGAAGTTCCATAATACTCGCATCGCTACGGTACTCGCAAATATAAGTTACGTTTGCATTGTACATAAAAGTACCTCTATTTAACGACTGATCGAAACTTGCAGTTTGGTATTCTTTGTTTTATAAATGGAACCGTCGTATCTATATTAATTTTTCGATTATGGGCAGAAAAAAGCAAACGTGGGAGGTTACAACATTGAATAAGGATGAATCAGAGATTGTATTCTATGTACGCAACACGCAAATTGTTCCACGTTGAATCAATTGATAAATTGCCATCATTCATGAATTTTTCATCAAATATATTTTTGAGCTCCCGTCAATTTACCATGGACTGAACAAGAGGAGAAACGGAGAGGGAGAACGAAAGAGAAAATGAACTATAATGTAAACTGATCACGGCGTTTGCTGGCATGGCACGCCAATTCTTCCCTATAATCGCCTATAACAGTAACGCGATCGGAGAATCTCTTCCAATACACTACATGCACCCTTACTGTCATGGGCTATTTCCTTTGATCGTTGAACACACGTAACGTATGACTTGCTGCTACATGCTGGATTGCATATCTGCCTGTAATATGGGAGGTACCAACTTTGTACAAAGCTTCATAATAATGAAAATATCTCCTTGCGAAAACTACGACAGACTATACAAACTATACAAATAGCAGGTAACGTCGATTAAGATCAGTATGCATATAAGATTATTATGGTATAAAAATAAACTATAATATTATGAAGTAAACAGGAATTTACATATGAGCGGATGAGTACTCAACGATGAAATGATCACAAATACAACATTTCCTTCTGTACATCAATAAATAGTCATTAGTTGTCCATTTTCATTTTGAGCCTCGTAGATTTTGTTTTTCGTTGTTGGTCATATTTTTCAGTAGAATTATGGAGAAATTGTTCTCCACAATTCACAAATAATTCATAAATCAAGTATCGCCAATGTTGAAAAATATTATTTACGAAATATATTTAAAAAAAGAGAGTCAATGAGCCAATGTGAGAATCGATTCAAACGAGTTGCTGATTTCCTCGCATGAATGCGATTCGTAAATTCAATCTTCTCGCATCTTTAAAGTATTCTTTCAATGGCAGGTTTACGTGAGCGTTCTTCAAGTATCGACTTTATATCCCGACAACGTTGACGTCTGATTTACTTTGAGTTAGCTTAGTTGACATTCTAATTACAAGTTACCGATTTAGGTGAAGCTTTCGATCGCTTTCTACGTTTGTGTAAAATGTAGAAAATTGTTCGGTTCCACAGCACGAATATACATCCTCTTTCGCAATGATGTAGCGATGAGAGAAAGTAAAGTTAAGGTAGTTTTATCGTTTCATCGTTTTCTCAAGATTTTGTTGAAAATTTGGATACATATCCTTTGATGTCATATGTACGTGTGTGATAAATTTTGGAAGGTTTTAGTGCGTGGACGTTGAGATATTTATTGGTGAAAATCACAATTTTCGATAGTCCTTCATAAGAGCGCGTGTTAAAAGTTGCATTTTCATCAATAAATATTTTGGATTCTACGGGGTGAAGCCGTCTAAAACTTTGCATACATTTTTATGCAATATCTAAGAAGCTTTCTTCAATTTTTCAAAAAAATCTTGAGAACAAAATTTTCGCAATTTTTGTTATTGTACAGCCAGCACATATTACCTTGGATGACCTTGAATTTGGAGTATGCTGTTCTTTAGTCGATTTGCAACAACTTTTCTTATTTAACTTAAGCCTGCAAACCATTCTGCATGTGAGAAAAACTGAAAAACAATTTTTCGATTTGAATGAAACGACAGAACTACGTTAAATCGTTGGATGGTGCAGTGTAGGGTTGTATCGCAAAACTATTGGAGGCAGACAATTTTATCATTTTAAAGAAATATTACGGTAACTTGCTGGCAAAACAAAAATTCCATCCAAGAAATATATCAATTTATTGGTGATTAAAATTGGCATTTTTAACACGTCTCGAACACGCAAGCCCGATACTTATATCTGTGTTTAGAAAAAAATGACGAGATTAAATGAAAAGTGTTGATAGAAACGGCTCGTCATGTTTCACCATTTACTTTCTGATGTATGGACGACGAAAGTCCGAAAGTCATCAAAAGAAAAAGCGGTGTGGTTGTGCTACGTACATTTTATCGTCTTCCTTTCGTTAGGTTTTAGTCACAATAATTGTAAGATATTCCAATCCTATCCGTTGAAAAACGGAATTCAACATTTTATCGCTATTTGTTACCGATCTTCAGGCTTCAAAGTCTGAAAATATTTGAAACTAATTTTGGAACGGGCTGATGCGGTATAATAGTGAATCACATTGTAATGGATGGCAAGACCCGACAAGAGCGTGTACAACATAAAATGTGCAACAATAAGCATCTATCGATGTGAGCTGTTAATTTCATTATAATTTTGCCATGAAGAAGATGCTCGCCACGACATCAGTACAATTTCATTACATGAAAAATTATTGATCTAGCAGTAAGTGGGTTGATCTGATGTTTTGGAATCCTTTGAGATTGAAAACAGTTTACTATTTTTTTTTATCTGTAAAATCACTATGTTACATGGGGAAATAGACTTCAATCACAAAAATATCATTCAGCATATACAATAGCATGTGCAAGAGATGCTGAAATGGTGGAATGAAGGATAGAAGAACAGTAAAGACAATTTAAGATTTCTATCGTATGCGTGACTGATGGGGCAATGGATTTCCTTAATATCGCAATAACAAGTAATATAATCGTGAAGAAAGTTTGCGCTGTAATAGTTTCTAGACAATTGTGCTGTGAACGGTCGGTAGGTACTAATCTCCTGCTGGTATACGTTTCCCTATCATTTTGTCCGGTTCAGGTAACAATAAAAACATTAAAATCGGTGAAAACGCGATGATTGAAGGGAGAGTGTATTTTTGTGGAACATACGTGTGCGAACATTACATCTGCTAATTTGTTAAACTTTTTTATATATGTATACGTGATAGGGTTGTCCCTTTCTCTCTCTTTTCGTCCAATGTCATGAGTTTTGTTGTTTCAAATGGGCTCCCACTAAAATGGTTATTATCATCGTAAACAGGAAAGTGAATTTTACACCTTTGACCACTCATTAAAGCGATCGTCTTACACACGTATAGCGTGTGCATGGTCGAGAATCCTGTTCTTCTTCATCTTCATGTTTTTATTCTTTGTCGGTGCAACTTTACTCGAGTACTCGGTACTCGAGGCGCACAGCATGACGAAAAAATATATTACTGATCGTGGCACGCGCATTTCCAAGTACTGCATTCGAAGAACTGTCTTCAAAGAAAAGAAAACGTGTTTAAACAACTCGGGAGTATACATCTTTATTTATCCAATATTCGATTATTTTAGTTAAGAATATGTACATTTAAAGTCTAATAAGGCCATTACTATCATTATTATTACTCAGTGCATTTGATTGAGTCGCTTTGATTCAGTCATCGTTAAGAATTTTTTAATGTTACTTGGGTTACTTTATTGTTCGTGTTGGCTGTCATTCGGAGTGTATGATAGTCACCTCTAATGATTACCAACTGTTAAGGGGACAGAGTAACTGCTGAGCGGCCATCGCGCGATAAAGTAGAAATCTATACCCACAGCGAATAATACTGACTTCTGCAGAAGCAGGAAGACAGCAGCAAATTTCAGAGGCTCCATCTGTGCGCGAAAGTACTAAGCAATTGATCAATCTTGGTTTCAGACGATAAGTGAATTATAATTCAACAACGAGGAAAATTCGTGGACTTCGAGAGATATCAGAAGTTTTTTTCTTTTATTACTCTCAAAAGTCGATAGGACTTTGGTGAAATACCGAAGAAATATTTAAATACCGCAAACATGCAATCTCGTGGTTTATATTAGAGTACAAACATTTTTTTCTCTATCAATATTACAGGTCACGTCATTACTGCTTGAAGGAGAAAGACGCAAGCTAGCGGTACTTCAGCGGGAACTTCAAGTTGCACTCGCTGAAGGAGGGAGCGTTAAAGTCAAGGAGAAACAGAGACAGGAATTGATCCATGCCATATCGTAAGTTATAGCGAAACTTTCTGATGAATTTTGGACAAATTTATTTTACTCCCGGTTTGGTTCTAATTTGTGCATTTTTAGTGATTATTCAAAGTAGAGTAGCGAATATTAAAACTGAAATATTGAAGCATTAGCACCCCTTTAAGTTCAATCATGTTCAATAAATTATCATCGGCGTCAACGACTATGGCTAGTCCTCCAATGTTGGTTGATCCACAATATTCGAAAATACGAATGTGTAGGAAGAAAGAAGCAAAATTATTTGAGAGAGAAATCGCGTTGTAAAATCTTTCGCAAAAATAAAATGGCGTATGCGCCACAATTCTCGTTAAATTTCCCAATTCTCGACTTTGTGACTAAGAGCTCAAAGCCCGCAATAACGTGAACCAAAAAGGACCTTAACGGTACACTGCACACTGTTCGTAGAGAACGAATAAATTTAGTTCACACAGCACGAGAAATCTCGGTCGGGGTAGTACGGGAGTACGATTATATCGCAGCCGGCTGTTAGCACCGGTGGAACGAGAAAAAGTGTTCACGATTTGTGATTGCCCGCGACGAGGCAGCGTTCTATTTTATTTTTATTTTTTCCAAAGCAAAACGGACAAAAGCGAATAATCGTGATATAGCTAGCATAAAAATACAAGGTTGTTTGGTAACTGGTTGAATCGCGTGTGATTGTAGGATAGACAACTTTTCCCATTTTCCCATTTACGGTTCTTTTTCTCAATACTTCTAAAATGACTGACCAATTGATTGGTAGAATTATTCGACGAATTCTGGGTTACAATGGCCCACTCAGTTGTACCGTAAAAGCTAAAATAGAAAACATGTTTCTGCAGATGGTAAATTTGGGATGTTGAAATATCGTTAACATCAAAATTTGTAACTTAAATTTCAGGAAAATTCAGGGTCAACATGAACAATTGGACAAGGAGTATAGAATACACGCTGCGGGGGTGATAATGTGCAATACTCGGTGTTCCGGCAAAGTAAGCATTTTAGTAATCATTTTGTAACCCAAAATAACTAACCAGTTTATCAACGGGTTTTCCGTTGTTCTCTGTTTGATTTCAAAATAAACACGATTGGTATGATTCTACACACAATTGTAATAAAATAACGTGTTGATTGCTTTATGAAGATTTCAATATGCACTATAGAAATGATGATTCACGTCTGTTTACCATAGCAGAAATTGAAAATTCTTAATACCATGTTTTGCCGGATCATTACTTTGGAAACGTGCTTCCGTCACATTTTCATAATTATTATTATTTTCATAATTTTCATAAGAAAATTTTCCGGCGAGACGCAATACCACTCACCAGCATCAAGCAGTACGCGACTAATGTGAGATAATATTTAAGTTGATTAAATTTTTTCACCGTTTCCTATGCTCTAAGTTTCCCGTCATGATAAAGATGGGATATTAAAATCCAGGGAAAATGTAAGGAAAACAGCATTAAAAACGTTTTGTTATACTTGCATTAGTCAGGAAGATCCAATTACCGATTAATTCCAATACCACTTAATATGTACAAATTAATTAATTGAGAGAAGAAAACGAAACGAGGAAGAAGGGAAGTGATGATAAACTAAAATGGACAGAACACTCGTCACACACGTGTCTAAAAATATTCCTAACGCAAATATCGAGAATCCATATAAAGAATCATTGATACGTCTTGACGTTCTATACTTTTCGGTGTAATCCCGCAATGTCGCGTACACATTTTTAGTTAAGAATGCGTTAAGGTTAGTTAACCGCCTTAACCCTTTAATGTCACAGAGACACTTTTCAGAAGTCCTTTTTTCGACGTGATTATTTACCATGAAATTGTCAGCGAAAAAATTCCTAAAGTACCTTGTCAACTATTTACAAGGGTGTTTTTGAATGGCGCAACTTGAATTTCGATAACATTTTTTTTATATCATATTTTCGCAAAATAAGTTGAAAAGACACGAATTTTTTAGTGACATTTTCTTTTCATTTTGAATTTCGGAAGTCTTATCGGATTATTTTCGGACCATAAAGTGGTTTAAAGGTGTCCTCGATAGTTGTACTTTCGGAATATGCAAAAAAAATGTTCTCTCCGACGTTATATCCGCAAAATAATAACAAATAGACTAACAAATTTTCTCTGTTCCGGAGCACTCAAATATTGTGATCGGAATGAGTCTTTTACGGTCACATGTACTACATTGGCTGTCGTTTTCGGGGATTTGTCGGGTCGCTGATCAAGAATTTGATATTATTTTTGCAACATTCATTTGTTTAAACAAATTACTTGTACAGTCAATGTCACTATGTTAGATGCATATGTTTTCCGATGTTTTTCGGGTCGCTCGTCACGAATTTGGCATTATTTTTGCAAAATTAATTTGTTTAAACAAATTGTGACGAAATTTCAAAATCTTCCTAGAGTGCAATTTACGGAAAACAATAGTGCAAAAAATCTGTGTCCAATTTCTATTTCGAAGATAATGCTGTAAATTGTTGTGAAATTATTATCAAAATTATAAACACATAGTAAACATATAACATGCTTTGCCATCGCGTAACCCAACCGATGTTGCCCAATTCCCACCACGAGGAGGTGCATGTTATTGGGAATCATCGTTTTATTTATTTATTTATTTATTTATTTATTTTTATTTTTTTAGTTTTTAAAAGTTTTTAAAAATTTTTAAATATCTTTTAATACTAAGGCAGATAAGAAACGATGTAAATACCAAGCGAGATACGAGATGAATCAAAATTCTAAGTGTTTACTAAGTTTTTATAATTTTGATAATAATTTCACAGCAACTTACAACATTATCTTCGAAATAGAAATTGGACACACATTTCTTGCACTATTATTTCCCGTAGATTGCACTCTTGGAAGATTTTGGAATTTTGTCACAATTTGTTTAAATTATTTGTTTAAACACATTAATTTTGCAAAAATAATGCAAAATTCGTGACGAGCTACCCGAAAAATGTCGGGAACCATATGCAGCATACATTGTGACAATGATTGTTTGAATACATTGTGTAAACAAATTAATTTTACAAAAACAATGTCAAATTCGTGACGAACGACCCAAAAAACATCGGAAACCATATGCAACTTACATAGTGGAATTGACTGGTCAAGCAATTTGTTTAAACAATCTAATCTTGCAAAAATATTGTCAATTTCTTGATCAGCGACCCGGAAAACTCGCGAAAACGGGAGCCAATTTACATCGGACCGTAAAAGACTCGTTCCGATGACAATATTTAGGAACTTCAAAACAGAGAAAATTTGTTAGTCTAGTTGTTGTTATCCTGCGGGTATAACGTGGGAGAACAACATTTTTTTTTTGCATATTTCGAAAGTACAACTATCGAGGACACCTTTAGAGCACTTTATGGTCCGAAAATAATCCGATAAGACTTTCGAAATACAAAATGAAAAAAAATGTCACTCAAAAATTCGTGTCTTTTCAACTTATTTTGCAAAAATATGATACAAAAAAAAATATTATCGAAATTTGAGTTGCACCATTCGAAAGAGCACCCTTGAAAATAATTGACAAGGTACTTTGAGAATTTTTTCGCTGACATTTTCATGGTAAATAATCACGTCGAAAAGAGGACTTCTGAAAAGTGTCTTTGTGACGTTAAAGGGTTAAAGGGTTAAACGTCTACGTGCGCCATGCCGAAACAGTCTATCAAATAATTCAACGGATGTTGTTCACACTTTGCCGCAGTTTTTTTTTAGTGCATAAAAGATACTTATCCAGAATCTCTAGACCAAGTGACACGATACGATACGTGACACATTATTTATTACAGACAATTATTTGAGACAATATTACAGCAGTAGTTATTGAAGAGGACGCCGTAACGATGATCCGTTACATTCCGACTATTAACGAATTTGTGTTATCATTATTACGAAGTAGTTTTATCTTATTGCAGCTATTGAATTTGACTCGATTTGCTTCGATGTATTTCGAGATAAATTATTGACACTTTATGATATTTTAAGATAATTTTTTATTTTAGAAATTGATTTTATAGCCTTCGGTCTCAAGTATGTTTCAATGATTATCATGTCATCCAGTATTTCATGTCTTACCGGATGAATATCCAAGTTCTGATATTTCAATTGATCGTGATCTTGAACATCAAAGTTTCACGGTGGAACTGCCTTGTGATGGTTTTCGAATAACGACAACAAACATTATAGTCATTGTGAATATAAATGAAGTTTATATTCACAATGTTTATATTCTTATATCGTATATATTCACACAACAAACAAATATATAAACTTCGTTTATATTCACAATGACTTTATATTTCATCACATCACACGTGACTGTATGTTTCATCGATAAGCTTCGTTAGATAGGGAAAAACGGTCTACATTTGAACAGCCGACATTTAAAAAAAAGGGATACAAATTTTATTGAATTTTGTTTTCATGAGAGAAAGGATGTAAGAATTAAGGACAAAGTTGGAATGAAATAGAATAATCGGTGCCTCCTGTTTTCACGTATTTCTTGTAAATAACTGAAAGTGCCTTCTCAGTGATCTCAGAAGGTATCACGGTACTCATCAAACAAAATAAACGCCGAGGATCAGGACCGCTGAGACTCTGAAGAGGTTCGGAGCAAATATACATTAGTTCACTACAGTAGATGTAGTTCATGTCCTTTCTTGAATTGCCTTCTATCTTCTTTCCTTCTTCTGTTATATTGGTAAAGTTTTTTTCACGATAGCCAGCAAATATAAGCACTTCAATTCCGTCCACGTAAACTAGGGCGTGTGGGTTCGAAAGATGCATTAGTGGTTCCCAATTATCGTCTGGTTAGGTTAGACGTGAGATAAGTTATTTCCAACTCCAAATTTCTCCATTAATCACAATACTATTGAACTTTTCGACTATCAAGATTGGATAAACATGCTCAGGGATCTATCTACTTTAACACACTACAGATTAAATTTTGTTTTCTTATACGATTAAGGATGTTATACTACTTGAAGTTGGTGTCTAAAAACGACTGATTTTTTTAGATTTTTTGGTCAAGTTTCGTTCAACCTATATAATTAATACGTCATTATTTATAAATGAAATGTTATTGATTTTGGCCTTACAGTTCTCCTAATAAATAATGCATTAATCACAAGCATGCTCGTAATTTTGTTTTCTACGTCCCAACTGGCAATCCCAACGTAGTGTTGCTATATTTGTCGCGTTTTCCATGGTGTTTAAGATTAGGTTGGACTCTCGAGAGCATATTCACGGGATCAACAATCAATAAACACCGTAAATACGAGATGACTCCACGTTTGTGGCCCAATTTCGATTCTAAAATATCTCGTAGCTACAATGTGTAGCTTTTTTTCACTTTATCTCTGCTATGTACTAGTACTATTTCAAATATAGGAAATATTTCTTCAAAAAAAACTTCTTATATATCTATTGATATACAAAACCAGATTTTGAATGTCAGTTTTTTCTACCAAATATCGGTAACGTGTCATATCCTTCCGCAGTCCGGTAGATTGATGATTCTTGCATTGTTTAGAAAAGCGTTAACTTTCCCGAGGTTACGCGAGGGGATAGCAGCTCATGGCTGGCCGCGAGCGGGCCTCGGTGATTAGCGCGCGACGGTTGCCTCGCCTCCCCTCCTCGGCCTCTCACTTCCGTCTTCTTCTCGGATTTTCGACAGTCGCAAAATTAACGGTTTCGAATCTAACGGCTCGAATCCAAATCCAAAGGATAGCCGAAGTACGAGGAGAACCTCGTACTTCGGCTACCCTTCCCTTTCGTCTGGTCGCTTCTCGGCTTCAACTCGTTACTCGATCTCCTGATTTACGCCCGGGTTTTCGAATAACTAGTTCAGACTCTTCTTCTTGCAAGGTTCGTGCAGATTCTCATATCCTCGTACTTCTTTGTAAATGTCGGGACACTTCGTCACGCACGTATTCACATATTCACATAGCATTCACATATTCACACGTATTCACATAAAAAACAAGATTTAACCCTCTCAATAAACGTTGGGAATTAACATTTCGAAGGGAAATGAGGTGAAGTATTTGTATGTTTAAATATCTAGAACTCCGCAGAGTCTTTACGGAAACAAAGCCATTATAGCTGTATGCCTTTATAACGATCGTAAAGTAATTTCCCTCGAAGCTAGAGAGACGTTCAGAGGTCGCAGAACAATTGAACAAGCATTCATGTTGATCCAGCTATGCTTATTCTTTACACTTTATGCTATTTTCTTGATTCGGGCATGCCGAACATTTCGATAAACGATTCGTGATTTCATGCAACATAGGCTATCGTAAACTGATAATATTCGACCTTTGACATATCTTGAAATATTTGACTGATGATGTTTGGGGATGTTGGATCCCGAGACTTTTCCAATTGCCTTGATTGCTTTATTGAGTCTGATGCACATGGATTTTTGTGGTCGTGTTCTCGTCAGGTTTTTCGGTTGCATGTAAAACTAAATATAAGGATAACAATATACAATATACCGTGCTCACAATATAATATACGTAAGTAGCGCGTCGGACATTTTATCGCGAAGAGTACAAATAACAAGGGCAAAGAATTAAACGGAAGACAAAGTCAAGAATAACATTGTATAAAAGAGACGATCATGCGGTATATCGCATGATACCTCGCGTTTCACTAAAAAAGCTGTCGATATATTCGCCCTCGTATATTAAACGTTAATTTTTTACTAAAAATGTGCAGTTTTGAGTTTGGTCGTGATAGGCCAATTATTCGCAAGCAAGTTTTTCTTATTGCGCTACTCTTGATGTATCAGCAAACAGGCGACGGTAATTGGTTGCTGGCAACGCAGATGTAACTCGTATCAGAGAGAAAAACAATTCGACATAGCATGATATTAGATGAATAGACGTGAAATTTGACTGGAAAACGGAGCGTATGTGCATATTTCGTGCCTAATATACCACGGGATCTGTCGAATTTACGTAAGCTAAGCTGAATAAGGAGTATCCTGGATAATGAGGATTATGTGCTTCGCTCATGACGATATAGAGAATAAAAGTCTTTTGTTTGCCTCTTCTGTTGCCAACGAGGTGGTAATAGTAGACTTTAGCACAATTATTCGCTTATTTACCAACACATACATGAACAACGAATTGCAACGACAGCGCAAAAAGTTTATAATCCGTAAATACATTTCGCGACCAAAGAGTTTATTTTTTCTTTTTGTAGTTGCAGGCTTTCGCAGCCATTATCGTTATTATTCAGATGATGAGTTTTCGAATAGATGTCGCGTCTACAGCATGAGTTTTTTGCGGACGGTTCGATTCTGAAGCTCTATAAGTTCATATTGTTTTGTACTGATGATCGGCGGTTGCGGATCAAAAATCCAAATGACTGCATCAGCCAATAGGGACGCTACTTTTTAATTTATGAGAATAATAATTAATTATAAGAATTGGGAAGACGTTACGTCTGATTTACTTGGTAATTATCATTTCTATTGGGATTCTTTGGGTGTTTTAAGATTTTCAAACTCCCTCGATGTAACCTTGAGATGCAGCCATCTGAATTATTATAATTTAGTCGAACTCGATGTAATGTTCCGTTTCCATTCAGTTATCCGCTAATGCAGCTTAGGAAACGTCACATGCTTGATGCACCGTTGATCTTCCTCTGCCCTTCAACTACCTTGATTTTAGCACCAATGCACTCCACTAAATATTGTCTTGAAACAACCATTGCATATCAATGATAATCATACTATACTTTTTGTACAGTACTAAAATTTCCAACTCGACTCGTATCAGTAGTCATTATATTAAAAATATTGCTAATGTAACGACAGTTTTTTCGAGTATTTTAGTGATGAGGTATAAGGTTTGTAATAAAGTATAAGGTATAATAAGGCAAGGTTCCGTATATTTTAAGGAATATTGAGTATGAAAAAAAATCTATTATTGGCCGTGAATAACAATTAAATTATTTACAAAAAACGCATAGTATATATTTACACACAAACCAATACCAAATTTCTTGGAGGAAGCAGAGAAACGTTATATTTTATTAATATCTCCTACATAATTCACCGCAACATAAATTTTCTCACTGAGACATCGTAGACATGAAAAAAAAGTTCTTGGTTGTACGTCATATCGTGTATGAGGAATCTGTATGTATATAGAGGAAGTTAGAAAAAAGAAGGAAGATTGCGAGGTCGTGACGAACTAAATAAAGAGAGATTTTCTCTCTTAGTTCGGTTGGATTGAAGCTCCGTTGGATTAAGCTCGTCTATTCAAAATTATTACGGTCCGGCTTAACTCATGCGAATTCAGAACTCGCGCTTCCCTCTCTCCGAGAATTTCTCTTCCGGCGTTCGGTGGTGGCCGCCGGCAATGCATTGAGTTTACTCGAGGACTGCCGTTGGCAATAGAGAGTAAAGGAAGACTGCAAATAGAAAGGCAAGCAGAGAGGGAGAGAGGACGTGGGAAAAGGATAGGCGTGTTGATAGAGAAATGGACGAGGGTGACAGTCCGTCTTAATTGCCTCGTCAAATTCTATCTCTATTCCGGTGTACCACTCAGAGACAGACAGACATATGTATATAGTCTATACACATATACCTATGTATATTTTTACGAACTTTATGAAACGACCCGTGGATAAACCCAGGATCGAAATGAAGAATTATATTGGAATATTATTTCATTCCGTTTCCGAGTATTCTGGCAGATTTGCAGGATACCAGAGAACGTAAATAAAGCAGTTTAAATCAAGGATTAACGATTGAATTTTCTGCATGAAAGCCGATGGAGTAAAAACTTATAAACGAGCGAATATATAAGGCTACGTTGATACGCTGGCAATGTTGAGAGTCGCAGTGGTAACATGATGGGTAAGGGAGTATGTTTTAAAAAATCATTTAATCTTATTACGGAAAGCTTCATCAACGCAACTGTACATCTCCATGAATTTTTAAAATCGTTCTCGCGTTTTAATAATTGACATAAACGACATTAACAATATTAATATCGATAAAAGTATCTCGTTAACTAATGTGGGTATTAATCGAGGCATATTCTGCATTTGAAGCGATATGTACAATGATTTCTATTGAGTTGCAGGACGAATTTGCATAAATTTAGAGTGGTCGTAAATACAATGGAATTTTGTTTGTAGGCAAGCAAACGATTTTTTCCAGATGGAAAAGAGGATATATCAAAAAGTAATCATAAAACGATGGGAACTGCATCGGCAAATTTTAACGACAGTGCTACTCTAGCTACTGCATAAAGGTTGCAAAAGCTTATTATTTATAACCTATTTATAACACAAGAGATACAAATCAGATGTAAAACGTGAAAATAAGATCGAGTTTTCTGCATGGTTGATATTTTACACTCTTTTACATTTCACTTGACAAAATTCTGCTTCAATAAATAACGACAATCGTAATCGTGAAAAAAGTTGTAGACGTAGGGGAAATGCTTGTCATATATAATACATCGGGAAATACAGATTGATCCCTCATTGATGAGTAAAAATATGATTAGTACTTTCCTCATTCATTTTGTCTCGCAAAAACTACCATTAATTTTAACGAATGTCACATCTTCTTGGAGGTACAATTTAGAGTTCGGACATGAAAGTTATTTTTCAAGATACACACCGCTATAAAGAATTTGTTTTTCAAGTTACTTTCAGGAATTGTTATTAACAATATACAATTTTTTTATATTTTAACAGCGGACAAATACTAAAGGCTGATTGAGAAATATCAAAATAAAATTGAACTAAATCATCCATGCACGCATTCTATATACATATTTAGACGAATATAACGCTATATACGTTTTTTTCTGCTGCGCAAAACCGCAACAAAACATATAGGGCAGTGCTGTGATCTTCTAGTGATTCAGGGGTGTGTGGTGTTTTTGCGGCACGCCGGTGACGAAATTTACGAGGGCGGCAGACGTCTGGTTCTTTAGATGGCCAGTGCACAAGGGGTACGACGAGGCAAGGGTTTCGATGGTTCAAATAGAAATCCATGAAGAAACTATTCAATGCGAAAGTTTTGGGGCTTGCAAGTTCAATGAGGTGATCACGTGATTCCAACGAAGACGGAAAAAATTTAACGTAAGATGAAAGAAACTTGTACACAAAGACATTTATCCGATAATACATGTCGATAGTTAGCAAAAGGTTAATAATGTTAAAAAGGAAAATAAGGGAAAGAATTTTCAAAAAAGAGAAATTCGAAAAAAAAATTCTTTTTTCAAAACGCTGGAAATTGAGAAAAAAGATCCACTCTTTGAAATTAAGTATGGAGAGAAAATTTATCCTATAGTTGATTCTTAGCAAAAATATAAATTTTAGATACAATTGTTGCAACGATAATCTGCGAAGAACAAATAGATTGCGTTAAACAAAGGGAAAAAAGTATTTTGCTTTTTTTGCTGTAATTTGATTCACATCGACGAAAACAGATTTGTCAAAACTAATAAAACCATATTACAGGGGATACTTTAAAGGTTTTAGGAACCTCCTTCTTTCTACACGATCGTTAGTTCAGTGGTTATCAGGTATCAGATGCAGAAGTGTCATTTTAGCCTCGGCGGTCGATAACTCAGCAACATATTATGGTGAAGAAGTTACTTATAGGTCAAATTGAAGGAGAATAAACAATCTAGAGATTCCTGTAAGAGGAGCTAAAAAATATTTCTTACATCCGGGGACTTTCTGAAATTCAAGCAACAGATTCAAAATTTTATTCTTAAGCTGCTTTTCTTATGATTTCTGAATAACGGTTAACAACTACAGAAAGTGTAGAATTATGGTATTTAAAGCTAAAGCTAAAAACGTCAAACTATGAAATTATTTCTTATTCATTATTGTTCTAAAACTATTTTTACGAATTTTGGAAAATGTTCTCGATCCAGTAATTGTTGTGCGTTGTGTATTCCCTCACAATATTTAAAAATATCCTTTAAATCAGTATCCTTTGAATGAAATTTATATTCGATATTTTTTTGAAGCACGCGTTATATGAATTTCTCTCGTAACCCATGAATTCAAAGCAGCGAGTTATATTCAATATTGTGTCAGTGAACATGGTGAATAAAATAATGAGAAAGCTTCACAAATAAAATCGTACTATTCCAAAACTCGAAGCGCCCATGGTAATTGGATTATTTCCGTTTTCAGGTAGATAATCATGGATGCATATACAGGGTGATTCATTGCATCCTTTACCTAAACCAATCGGCAATTATTTGGAAATGCTTGCATGAAGGTGTTTCAAATTGCTTTTTAAAAAAGATATTTGGAGTTTTTTCATACATAAGCTGATTATGATTGATAATTTTTTAATATATTTATTTCACATTCTTTTAAATCGATATATACATTTATTGATGAATATTATCGAAGTATTTAACATTACCGCCCAAACAACAATCAGTTTTTCTTCTTCACGATACGAAACTATTCACTTCATGTTTCATGGGAAATACTAGTATATCTACAGTTTTTCTAATAACCTTTATCAAATCTTCTATTTTTGACGTTTTGGAATAATTGTGATTTTTAGTGTAATCGCATAATAAAATGATGGGGGCTAAAATCTAGAGAGTAAGGTAGCTCAATTCCTCATGAGCACCGAGTAACCAAATTAGGGTAGCCTAAACTGATCAGTCAATTTGCGTAATATAAATTATAAGTAGCCATGAACATTTCCATGCCACGGGGCGTTGCTTCATCTTTCATAAAATAGAAAGGGTTGATTCAACACGGCATTTTCCGCCGAATCCGATATTTTTTCCAGTTGTACTTTCTGGTTTTCCTAAAGTTTTTGTTTTCCTGATTTTTTTCAACTGCTGTAACTTCGCGAAGTCAGCCAATTTGAGCGTTATTATTCTTCCATTTTGATTTATAAATTTTTTTCACAAATTATTTATCGTTGTAATGTTTTTTTAGAAATGTATATATTGCAGCCCGCCTTGTTTTTCAAACTCGTATAAGAGTCCTGATGGGACTGATTTTTTTTATATTTTTGAGAATTTAGAAAATTACGAAACCTTATCTCCTTTAAACAGCCACAACATTTTCATATCCGGCCTGATTCCATTCGGTGCTTGATAATGAAGCACTGGGGATCTGGGGTATTGGAGGTATGAAAACACCAGTGTTTCATTAAAAGGCGAAATTGCAAAAAAAAACAATGTTCACACAAATGAAAAAATTGACGTTCTAAAATCACTTAAATAGACAAACGGGATTTCGTATAAAAAAATACTAAAATACATTTTGATGCGGAATTTGATCTGGAATCTGACTCTAAATTATTTGAATCGAGTTTCTAGATGCACTGTACATTGTATTACGTTGCTGTTAAACAGTATTGAGCATTAATGACAAACTATAGTTGCCATTGTATTTCAGTTCAAAAGATAAATTGTTTTATTGATTATTGATGACGTGTAAGGAGCAAAAAATGTGTGTATAGAGATTTGAATCGATCTGAGTGTGTATATGCATGCACATACTGCAGATGAAAGACAGTGATAGGGAGAGTGTTAAACATATTGCAAAAGTAAAAGAAAGCGATAAAGCTTTTCTTTCATAAAAGCAATGCACCCTATTCTACTTGTTTTTACGAGAGGTATGGTAACAAAAGGGTGTTTCGAGGAGTTCGCTTGGATCCTGTCGTTTTACGTTCACTCTCTTTATTTTTTCTTTCTCACTGAGCGTCTCGTTCAACTGTTCCATGCATTTAGGTACAGCTACACATCTATATACAGGGTGACAATTCTCAAGTGGCCACCTCCTTCTATTTTGCTTCCTGTGAAGATAAGCGGACTGATTACGAGAGCTTTTTAAATGAAATTTTTTGAACTCTTTTAAAAAGAATCTGATGTTTACGCGGAAGTGATAGGTTTTCCAACAATACAGCAACAGTAAAAAATGCATTTCAATTGTATGTGATGGAAGCTGACATCCTTTCAAACACGCAGTGCTCTTTGGACAATTTTTTTTCGAGAAAAAACAAGATACTGAACATGCATATTTTTTAATGAATTGTAACTTGAATGAAAGAAACGATAGAACCGAACGAACTGGACTGTATTGTTTTATCGTGTCGCCTGCCTGCCTTCTGCACTCAAGGCAGTTTCAGTTGCTACCAGTTTGAGACACTATAGTTCTTAACGCAGAAGCGTTCATGAGTCAAGTGTTAAATCAATAGAAATTTTGACGCCAATATGTTCGAATAATCATCATCACGAGTAATTTGTGAGTGATGTTGTATACAAAGTTTGTAATTGAAAATACTAGTGTGTGTAAAAAAACGTTTTTGTTCTTGTTTACATTAAGTATGGTATGCAAAAAAATATCGTATGTTTATTTGAATTTATGATGTGTGAACAAAAGTATTGAAAAAAACATAATTAATTGTGCTGTGATTATTTCCGGTTATGGCAGAATGCAATCGAACGACTTAATCTGTTGCAGGATTCATTTGGGATTTGATAAAATATTACCGCCACTTCGATCGTTCCGTTGATTTACTAGATGAATTGTAATTACTAATTGACGGTGTGGAGTTGTTCGCATTTCTAATTACAATTGCATTGTAACTTAAGCGGAATTATAATTACAGCATAATAAATTTAAGTTTATTTTTTAAATGCGTTTGTTCATACATCAAACATTCGAACCAGCGTGCGATATAATTTTTTCTACCTAATACTTCATTTAAACAACACACCAAAAACTTTTCTTTTTCACGCATTGTTCATTACGAAAGTTTTTCTTATTATTCAAACGTATTGGCGACAGAGTTTTTATGAATTTGCTGTTTGATACATTATCGTTTCTTCGTTGGACACGGATGTCAAAAACTAACAACAGCTGCGGCTGTAGTGGCTGCACAAAGCAAACAGATGACGCGAACAAAACATCACAGTTCAGTTTGTTTGATTCCATTATTTCATCCATTCAAGTTTGAATTGGTTCAAAAATCCGCATTGTCGGTATTTTTTTCTTCTTCATGTAGAGGTCAAAAAAAATTTCGAAAGTGCATTGGGTCTGAATCGCATCGCATCGCGTAAAATTGAACTGCAATTTTTATTTATTCTCGTTTTTTATTTCTTTTACAGAGTTAAAAAAAATGGGTTTAAAAAGTACCCGTATATAGTAGTTGAACGTAGCCACATAATCGTTCAATAAATTTCAACATTGATCCCATTGTTTTTAGTCCTTCCCTAGAGAGAATTTACGAATGACCCGGTATTGGCAGAGTACCGCAACGACAGTACCAAACAATCGGCGAACTGTTTCGATTGTACTAGTATCCCATTGGGCAAGTATTAAAATGATAACATCCATCCAACGTTGGTTGTAAGTATTGAACATAGTTTATGCCTATCCGATAAAGTTTCCGATGATTGAGGTGAATGCCTATACCCAATTTCACTAAGTGTCATAAAGGGGCGAATAACAATGGTACAGACATCGGTGCCAGTAGTTGGATGACCAGTATTGTCCGATTTTTTGGGCATTGGCAATGCTTTCTAGGGTTTCTTTTCGTAGAACTGGAAAATTGTTTACAAGAGAATGTGCGACAGATATCTCAATGCATTCCAGAGTTTCAAAGAAATGCAGCGAAAAAATAAACAGAATACCGTTATTGATTATTATTTTATACTCTGTTCCGTATGATTCCTTGTCGTCGACGTTCTGAAGTCGTGTGGTGCATTTAATTCCTCAGAACTCGCTGAATCCGTAAAGTTTTGTGTCTTTATTTGTCCGCAAATAAACGAATCTTATTTTTTTACCGATAATGACCCCAACTCATCATCAGAAGGGTTCTTAAAGGTGCATCGCAACAATCGATTCCGCATTGTTGTGTTATCTGAAGACTATATTGCGACTTATAACGTAGGCTACATGAAAATAATCATATATTCGTGACAGCAATAAAATAGATGATATTTCCCGATTGGACTATTAGCCGAATCGAAGTTTTCCTTTGAATAATTAATTATTTTTCTTTAATTATCTATTGCACGAAATATGATAGGAAAAGCTGAAAGTTACAATGGTGCCGATTGAATTGTTGCATCTAAAAGAGGAAAAATCACATGGTAAGAAAAGACCAATGGTTGGAAACGTAATATTCGTATTTTCTAGCTTTCCCCGTGTGTATAAGTTCATCCATTCACGAGGTAATTCGGATAATTAGTATAAGTTTATTAGGTTGCAAATGCAATATACATATCTCTTTTATGTTTTCTACTGTTTATAAGTTCACTAGATAGCGAAGCTTGTTAAAACTCTGTGGCAAAGATACAATTTCTTACGTTCACACTTGATGAACTGTAAATCGGAAAGGTGCCCCGAAAATGCATTTCCAAAAGCGTTTTCTTATAAAACCCTTAATATATTTCTGCCACATTATAATTTGTATGGGTAACTGCATATTAAGGTGATCGTTATTTCGGCGTCGGTAAAATTTTCGTTACGTTTAGCAAAAAAAATAATCAAGATATGATAAAAAGATCTGTGTAAAATTTGGACGCGCTGGGATAAGGAGAACACGTGTCACCGAGCAGTTTTATTTTCGAAAATACATGAATTTTTTTAATCGCCGCACTGAAATATTCATTAGTCTCATAATACTAATTAAAAAATTTGGAATAGGGTTAATTGATTATACATATTAAGAGGTACAAAATATATTATTTACAGATTTTTTTCCATCAATTATGTACACTCATTAGTAGATTGGAAAATGAATCGAAAACATGAAAACGAACGTGGCGGTTTGGCCACATTGTGGCAGGAAATCGAAGCAGTGAATTAATTATCGGAGCGGATTTTTTATCCAAATAATAATATAATAATTGGGTATTAAATGCTTCAAAATGATATTTTTTTTCTTGAACCTGCGAGAAGATTTTCCAACAGTAGTGGCGATAATACAAAATATAGTGCAGACAAATTGTTCGAACTTTGGTCGTGGTACTTCGGTCGCTCATTCTTAGGGACCTAGCATTACCGACCGAGTTGGTTTGCCATTGTTGGACATAGAAAAAAAATGTAACGCGTACAATCTTTACGTTTCTACAAGTTTATTTCGATTTTACGATGCGAGTATTTTAATTAATTACAATACTGGGACAACAGATTTGCTAGCAATTATGGCCCACATTTTTTTAATTGGTGACGTAAGTTCCCAAATAGTTGGGAATAAATTGCCAACAGAAAAACAAGTTTTACGAGTACTTTTTTTCAACACCCGTCGATTGAAGTATTCATTACGCCATAGTACTACGTTGGTTCTGAAAGAGGTATGGATTTGTTGGAAAAAAGTTGGAACACCGGTGCAAACGTTACGTAGGTCCATCGAAAATTAATTCACTGCTTCGATTTCCTGCCACAATGTGGCCAAACCGTCACGTCCGTTTTCCAGTTTTCTATTTATTTTTCAATCTCTACTCACGACTGTACATAATTGATGGAAAAAAGCAGTAAATAATATATTTTGTACCTCTTAATATGTTGCGTACCAAGATACGCGACACCAAATTAGGCCTTGAATTACTTCAAATGAAACGATTGAATACCTTCTCTTGTTCTCGTGGCAACGCATCTGTACGGCTGATAATTATTTTACATTGAAGCTCGTATTGTATATATTTATAAAGGTACACCTTTCATTAGTTAAACTCATTCGGTTTTAATAATGCTTTGCTTTCGGATATTACATTAACGGGAAAGAACCTCCTTCATAAAACTCTTTATTTTTTGCTCTGCTAAAAAGACTAGCAATAAACCGCTTACCAAGCGTTTCTCAATAACGATTCCCTTTATACACATATTGCTTCGAAAGTACAATGAGAATACCTTCCAAAGATTGTACGGGATTTCCCTCTCATTACTTTAAGAAATTGTATGTGTTGAATATTGTATTTTTAAGCATTTTATGTATGGTCGACAATTTCTATATATTCGAGGTTCTTTGAAGGATCAAGACAACCGTAGGTAAATGTTTTACGACACTCCGAGAGTCCCGATCCCAAAAAAACCCAGACGAATCATAAAGCAATCGAATAATCCAACTAGGACGAGACTGCCACACGGGTCTTTCCCGTTACAGGCAAGGGATTCCGTATACATTGTTTATCCTTTCTCGTGTTTTGTTATTGGGTTTTTTCTGGTTCTATGGGGGTAAAAACATGTCCGTCGATGTCTCTCTTTCTATTTTCCTGGATTTTCCATTTTTTAACGAATCAGAAATTTGTTCACCCCACTTTCTATAATTCCACCAATGGAATTCTAACAGTGCAATTTTCCATTTCCTCATCCCCTCTCGGATCGTCATCGCAGGAGTATATTTTTATTATAATATTTTTCAGTCTTTACTCAACTTCCAACGACATCGGTCTTCTTCTGATTATTTAAACCGAGCGGTCTTCAACCGACGGTTAATCTCAATTCAAACTCAACAAAATAAGAATTTCATGTCATTATTTTCTTTCAACTTGTTAACTTCATTGTATGTCAAATTCGTGAACAATATATATCTGTTATCTGTTATTATCAACATCAGTGTGTGTTTTTCTTCACATTCATTCATTCGTAATTGGTTATACTCTCTTAATTTAGAGTGTAACGTATCGGGCAAACATCGTCGCGATAATCTGCGTACTCGGAATTTACGCCTCCGACAGAAACTTTGTAAGTTCGCGGTGTTCACGGTACATAATATGTATAATCAATGAACCCTCTTCCAAATTTTTAAATTATTGCTATAAGACTAATGAATATTTCAATGCGGCGATTAAACAAATTCATGTTTTCGAAAATGAAACTGCTCGGTGGCGCGTGTTCTCCTTATCCCAGCGCGTCCAAACACTACACAGATTTTTTTATCATATCTTGATTACTTTTTTGCTAGACGTAAAAAAAATGTTACCGAAGCCAAAAGAACGGTCACCCTACTGCATATGTTCCATTGTCCTTCCTATTAAATCTTTTTTACTACTCTCAACGATTCTTATGAATTCCTTCTTTTTTCTCCACCCAACAATCGCCAGAGGTCCGGAGAAACAATTCCGGCAACTTATTTCTCTTTACGTGTTTCTTTTCTGGTCTAACGACTTTTCCGCCTCGTTTTCAGGCGTTCTCAGGCGGCCGCCTCATTCTCTTTGAGTACTTACCCTCTCATTCCACATTACACATTACACATGTCACTTTTCAGTCATTTGAGCATTGGAAATCTTTGATTTTTACCATATCCTGATGCTGGTATCGTTGCGAAAGTTGTTTGAAATAAAAACGGTGCAATGTTTCATACAGTTTATAAGATCAAATCGAATTACTTGTTCTCCCTGTACCATTCGTTAGCCGTGTCTAGGATTGTCTCTCGCAATGGGGTTGGTGCAAAATTTATGAAGATGATCATGAAATTTTCTATGTATTAACTCTCGACGTTGGTCGAATAGTAAATGGCCAGATGCGCTTGGCTGAGCCATTTCGCGGTTCATTGGTGTTGCTTTGAGGTTCATCATATACAGATAATATTTCTCTTTTATCTCCAGTTTTCACATGTATCACGTGGAATCTAGATATATTCGTGGGTGTGGCTTTCTATGGCAGCTATATCTTCTATCTGTGAAGAGAAATTTCTTTATCTATTTGTTTTTTAAATTTTTGTGTGCAAGGTCATTGGTATCTCCACGAAATATGATGATAGTGAATGAAACGAGAATTTATCAAACAAAATTGTTGATGAAAGTTATTAATATCAGTAAACTACAATGCAGTAAATATTGGTAAAGTTCTGATTGCTATATTCATTCAATTCAAGTATCTCGAAAAAAATATCGGAAGATAAGGGAAAAAAGTATGCGGTTAAAAATATGGAAACGCTAGAAGAGGTTATAGTGCTTCAAGTGTTATTACGCTGTCTGCGTTTCACTTGAAAATACACCGGATGACCCGTAAGAGGGCAAAGAGTTAAAAAGAGAGCGAAGGAGGAAGAAGTATAAGATAAAGGGGTGTACGCGATGTTAAGAGCAAGATATACAACAGGAAAGACTCCGAGAGGGTGCCACTCGAGGGTAAGGCTGTGAGGATGGGGTCATTGGTGATGTAACATACTCAGGGGGGTTAAAAAATGTAAGTGCAGTTGCAAGATCCTTCTTGCTGGCCATCGACACGAACGAGGGCGGACATTGTTCGAACGAACGAACAATGATGCGAATGATCGACATTGGAAAGAAGGAAAGATTGTCTAGGACACGTTGACAATGTGAAGGAAGTTGTTATCGGTGATGGACAGTAATTTGCACTTAAACTTTGTAAATTCCACATACGAAAGCATATTTATAAAATTGATATACTATCTAGACGAGACTGGAATAAGCCTTAAGTTCGCAAACCTGACTATCTATGACATACTTCTTCGTATGAACTCTGTTAGTACGTGCTCGTAAAGTCTATATTGGCAAGTTTACTCGAACTGTGAATCGACACTTTATAACCATCAATTGTTACACTCTAGGTGCTGGGTATATTAGCCTTTACACACCTATTTTGTTTTCATTATTGCTCGTACCATTCGTAAAAATATTTTGGAAAAGTATTTCCAACCACTTTTTTTGTTACAAAGTAGAAACAAAATGTGTTTATGCTCAAGTCAACCTGATAGTTAGAATCCGCCTCAAAATGTATTCGTTATACGCGATGATGCCAGATTTGTCTGCTTTGCGCGATTGCATAAATAAGAAAATATTCACTTTTCTAATTCTAAAAACTTTATATCCTATCTCCAATATTTCGAATCGATCGTAGGTTTTATGAGTCCGTAGTACATCGATTATCTCCAGACTTTTTTGTGAGCACAATGGGGGTGTCGTGATAAAGTAAAGCTTCTTGGAATTCTCCTTTCTGTTGCTGCGGCGTGCATCTTTTCTTTAACAACGTGTTCTGCTTCGATATCTCCAATGCTGATGGATCCAGCAATTTAGCTTGAGCTTCTTCCTTGTGGTTCTTAGTTTTTGTCATTCCTTTGATGCGATCTTATATTTTTCCTTTTCGACGTGTACATTTTTGTCCCTTTGCTCACCAGTTTTTTCATTAATAGTTCTGGCTTTCTGGCGTTTTCTGCATTTTGTCGCCGTGATTGATTCGTCTACTGTACCGAAAAAGAAAGGAAAGAGATGAACAGAGAGAGACAGAGAAAGAGAGAGCGAGAGAAAGACAACAATAAAGAATTTCCAAATATCGAGGTATTCGATTGTCAGTTTGAAGTTTTCGTGGCGACCGTGCAATCTCCAGGTAATGCTGCGCCGTCATGATGAGGACTCGTAAACACGAAAAGCTTTCTTGTTTTCGCTTCAACGTTTTCCATAGGCTCTCCCTACATTGAGTCTTTGCGTTCCGTCTGCTAGACGCAGTTGTATCAATGTCTGTCAAAAAGCATATCTTCCATGCCGAAGGAGCTGTCCTGGTGGCCGAAGGCCAAAGTCAGCAGCACCCTTGTGGTTCCCGTTTTCCGTCGTAGGCGTAGGTCGTCTACGCAGGATGGAACATTGAGATGCCTCCCCTAATTATTATGTTTTTCAGCAGCCTGACGAGTCGTTTCTAGCGCTGTATGCGTAATTCTATATGAAAATACTTTGTGGTGATGATAGTAGTTATCGTTTTTACAGTAGAGGTTAGGATTGGTAGGCGTATCAGGCGAATCCATGAAGAACGATTTCGATTTTCATGAAGGGCTGCTCGGTATATTGTGAAGTATACGTGTCCTTTTTGGCTTCACAGAATGGAGAACCACTGGTAACGATACATACAGAAGCAGAAATCTTGGTTGTGATGGTGTTGACTGCCATTCTAGTAAGTACGTGAGATGGTAGTAGTAGTCAACTCGTCTGGGGTGATGTCGACTTCGTGTTTGTAGTGAAGAGAGAGAACGCGCTATAGAGTAGGGATGATACTAGTATTAGTGGTGATGGGTGGTGCTGGTGGAGTTTCGACGCAGTCGTGGTAGCCTTGGTTGCACTGGGGGTTACGAGTAGTGGTGGTGGTAAAAACGGCGTTGGAGGTGGATAGGCGTTGGAGGGTGGATCGTCCGCAAGTCGTGCGTTCACCCCGCGTCACGACGACAGGGCGTCGTAGCGGAGCCCCCGCAAAAGGCTAGCCTTCAACCCGCACGTTCTCTTTTCAGCCGCATAGGTATAAAAAATTGGTTGAACAAATAATCGTGGCCCTGACGGCAAGTTTACCTATAACACAAGCTACTGCATCTACGTATTGTCGAAACAAAAGTACGCGAATAGTCAAGTAGGGCGATACAGGACACGTCGTTGTAACGAGTTGTGCGTCGAGTGGTTATACCGTTGAATGTTTCAACACGTTGTTCTCGTTGTTCACCCACGGCTACTTCTGGCATTCCGTTCGCTGACATTTTCTGAGAACTCTTGGATCCTGTGCATTTGTCAGCTGTGACTGCCAAAGACGTTTCTTGTCTTTCACCATAATACAAAAGGTCATTAACAGTTTGTGAAAGCTGAAGGGTTTCTTCAGTTGACAACAATTACGCACACTTCATACATCTAATGTCGGAGTCGACGGAAAACTTGTGCTAGTACAAGTGCAGTACCCTAACACGTGGTTCCAGAAAGACGCAGCACCTTGTTAGGCACAGTGTTGGATGATGAGACTGATGGACGTAGAGATCTAGACTCTACAGAGAAATAAGGGAATGTTCTGTAATAAAGTTGCCTTCTTCCATTCTTGTGTACATTGAAGTAACGATTTTTCACATTACGCTTCCTCTGCTATTCCACCTCGAATTATTTGCGTATCTCTTTGCTTCTTGTATTTCTGAGCCCGTCATATTTTGGGTTAAATACTGGGAAGATGTTTGAAAATACATGCAGGTATTAATAATTTTCCGTCTTTTGCTCAAAGTTCCAATCCCTTTTGGGTAAAATCAGCAAGAACATAACACGCGAATCAAAGGAATTGAGTGGATTATAAGTGATTCGATACGTTGCTCAAGAATGTATCTCGTATTTTGCACATGTACATAAACACTTATAAGTAGATCTCTATTCATGTGTATCAATATATGTATATGCTATGATATATATATTATACAAATAGTTCACGTATGCGGGGACTGGCTCAGTAGTGCTCGTTACACTCAACGCTGTATAATCGTGCAAAAGGGCGTTTACGCAAGTATCATACCAGAGATGGTTGCGATGGACAAATCATCTGTGATAATTGAAAGAACTTGTGGATTCACATGTGATTATAACCAATGCTAAAGGGTCCTATTGATTCCCAAAAGTTTGTTAACTTTCCGGCTAACGGAAATATCAAGGCCAACTTCTCTCAGGCCAGCGGATATCTGAAAGATCTGTGAGGTCTCGGATTAAGGTTGGAAAAAGGGCGTTTACCTGAAAAAACCTGATGGAATGTTATCTTACAAAAAAAAACGACTTTCATATTCCCGAGAATTTCTTCAATAATTGAAATTCGAATTTTTCGAGATATCCCTAAAAAAATGCTTTTTACGGCCACCATTTTTGGATATAATAAATCAGTATATCGAATAAATCAAGGAGAAGGCTCAACGTAACTGGGTTAATTGCAGCAGACTGCACATTTTACGCTTCGTTGATCCTGACGTTCACACGACATATTCCCAATATAACCGACATTATTGGAACATCTCACAACTATACCGAGACACACCATACATGCTATCATTTTTATCTGGCTCCATAATCTGTTCGACAATTTAATTTGAAAAGGAGTCTTATTGCGAGTAAGGCAATGCGGAAAGGTCTAGCAGAAAACTCGAGCGAATATTGACAACATCGACGACGAACTATACGAGAAATAGTGATGGCAATGGAGATGGCGAACGAAAGGGTGTCTGGAATAACATTACAGAAGTTAACGATCGAGTGACCGACGAGACACTAATTTATTCTGGATGGATATTAAAGAGGATAAGATTATAGTGGATCAAGTCGATCCCAAGGGTTTAAAGACGTTCAAACTACAAGAGCCGCAATTGACAAATTATGTCTTGTATGTATGTGTCCATCGGGAATATCGAACAGGATAACATTGTTGTCGAATATTGAGTCAGTGCACATCTGACGATTAGCAGTCCCACATACAGAATCAAGTATCACCGGGAGGGTGAGAGTAATAAAAAAGAAAAAAAAAACATGAGGGTGAAATCCATCGGCGTGGCTGATCGTTGCACACGATCGTGCTTTTGTCGATGAAGCGTGTGAAAATCTCTGTGACACCGTGATCGTTTGGCTTCTCTACTGGTTACGGACTATCGGGGTTTACGGTTTTGTTGACTCGTGATGGTAGATGTTTGTACGCGCGCGTATATACTTACATCGATACCACATGAATAAGAAGCCATATTCAATCATCGAGGATCAGTGCTACGTGATTAAAAGTTAAACGGTGTCTGATGAAAAGAGTGAAAGGCCTTTCCTAAGTAGTCTTGGCACCCAGGTATGATGTGCTCAGTGTTCATCGAATCGGGTGTGTGTGTGTGTGCGTGAATTAGCGTAACGTGCTGTGATTGTTCATTTGTCCATAAATATACGTGTTCAAGTCTGTTAATTTTGTTTGTGAGAAAACTACGAGAGTCATGAAGTTATAGAGGCGAGAAAATGTATAAGGCAGAGGGAATCGAGTATACTCCATGTGCTACCAAGTGAAATTAAACTGAAGTGGTAGAGCGGACACCACCAGAGAACCTCTTCAAGTGGATTTAGGAGGTAAAGGGTGAGAGATGTTTGGTTACTACGATGAGAGGGCAGGGTCGTCTGGGCTGGTATCATTTAGTATTCAATATTCGTATAATATTTTCAAATATATCTCCCTGAACGACCCAGTCCACCCCTACGACTCAGGTATTATTTAGTGAGGCTGCAGAATGAGCACTTTCCATGAGGAAAATTTTGAAAAATGTTCTACCACAAGAAATTGGAGAGTTATTATAAAGACAATCGAAACATCTCAGATTTATTCTTTAAAGTTTCGGATAAATTTGTAATTTGGCTTTTCTTTCTGAATAAATAAGTAATCCGCGTATAATTACTTCCGATCGAATGTGCTCCTTTCAGGCATAATGATATTTTACTCTATTTTCGCATTGATATAACTACTGCGTATGTGTGCTCTCGCTCTTATGTGTTCCTGCAACGTCCCCTGCACCTGTATTAATATATATTCTTTTAATAGAATTGACCGCAGATGCATTTGTAAATTAATCACAGGATAATAAATGGAACCAATTAAAGTGTCCTACGATACTATGTGAAAAATTAACTGAGACGATAAGAATAAAATCGATAACTTTATTGCAACGTTTTGAGTTCGGAAAAAAATTATTTTTTATATTCGAAAAAATATATTATATAGCCGAAAATATAGATAGAACTTCCATCTGCATCATTACGACTGTAATAGAAGTAATGCTAATGAGATCTGTTCTTCACGTTGTAATGAAACGAGAAGATTATGCAAAATTATTTCATGTGAGAGGTGATAACTGTAAATCTGCACGATCGTTGTTAAAAAAATGGAGAGAAAAAATCGTCGGAAATCGACCTGAAATTATACGTGGTTACGTACCTCAGTAATATATTTGTTAGTTACATAAAAGAACGAATTGGAAGTGATATTATGCAAATTAAACTAACCAAAAAACGTTCTCTTGTTTTTTGTAATACTGAAGGAGATTACCTCATCGGATAATCTCACATATAGTCGACTCTTTGATAACTATATGTACAGGGTGGACTTAAAACCGAACACCCAAATATTTCGCTTGGGGCTGATCCTACAGAAAAAACATACGAATAAAAGATTCAGGGTATCGAAGTGCTAGTTGAACACAGCAAATCATTTTTTCCAAGGTCATGTTTCACAAAGTTATTAGGGTCATTCATGTTTTTTTAAATGGGATCATTTTTTTGTGATAAGATTATAGCCGGCATCAAGACGAATCCAACGACTTATTAAATGCTTTCCACTGCTCACTAACGAGATATTGTTGTATAGAATTTTCTTCAGGACTGAACTCGATATTTATTGTTTGCTTGTAGTTTCTTTTGATGAGCTCGTTTTGGTTTACCGAAACGTTCGTTATTGTTTTCATGGTTACTATCAATGATCTTTGCTACTTGCTAGCGTTAATGATGAGGCAGTTTGCTGATGAATCGATCAATATTCGTACTGTAATTTATTATTGGTTTTACAACGCGTTATCCCGTAAATCAAAGAGTATAGATATGGTAACGTCAGTAGTCTCTCGATTGAGAGAGTGCATCAATGCAAACTCTCTAATAAACTAAACTAATAAAAATCATCTACGACTGAAAAGTGTACAGGTACAGTGTAGCGTGGTTGCCATATTTTTCCACGCGTAAAACAGAATGTTATTAATATAAAAATCATTGTTTTCATCATATTAGGCAAGTTATAAATAACTGTGATACAATTATAAGAATTTGGCTGCTGGAGTAGAGGTGCTTCGAAAACGCGCAAGATGATTACACGAAAAGCAATACTTGGCGCGACCGGCTTTTGAGGCCGGGGTATGGTTTTATAATTATTCTTTTTGCATTTTTTTTTTAATTTTTTTTCTGAATGAACAATATGTTGAGAATATTGTGTACAAATTTTAAGTCAATCCGAGTAAAACTAACGGAGTTACAGCGTTTCAAACGACCGGCCGTATTACCTGATTTTTATACCTGCCCGGTAGCCGCTCGAAAACCTACAGTGCTGTGGTAAATTCAAAACCGTATAGTGAAGATTTGACAATAAATAAGAAAGAGTGCACAGGACACGTGCAGAAAAGAATGGCTACACATTTACCCGAACTAGTAAAAACAACTGTGGTCGATAGTGAAACTAAAACAGGCAAAAAAATAAAGAGGAAAAGGTAACTCACTGCAAAAATGATAGACAAATTGACCGTATATTATGGATTGGCCATTCGACGCAACTACGATTGTGTAACGAAAATGAAAAATGCGATTTGGGCGACCAACTACGAATAACCCGAGCGAACGAAGAAGCTGCGCGTACAACAAAAGAGGGTAGAATTCAACGTAGACAAGAGCAAAAAGATGCATTGGATATGCTGAATGACAGTGTCTCACTGTATGGAGCTGGCATTGATGACTCTATGTAAGTACAAAAATTCATGTTTATTTATTGATGGTTTATTTCGAATTTTCACGGATAAAAAACTTTAAATCAATTTTCCCGAAAACGTCATTTTTGAAGTCCGTGAACATTAGAACTCAAAATCTAACGAACCGATCCTTTTGAAAATTTGAACATTACTTCTTCACATAAATCAGCAGGTAATCAGGAAGAGTTTTTTTTTCATTTTTTTAAAACAAATGAACCGCAATTTTTTGAGCTAAAATCGCGTTTTTCACTTCCAAGAGCTGCAAAAAATAGGAAAAAAAACTCTTCCTGATTACCTCGAGAAATACATCACCTTTAAAACGCATATCAATTTTTTTGTTTCAGATGATCCGGTAACGAGTTATAATGTTCACCGCAAAACAACTTTTTTTCAAGGCACCTCTGGAGATTCAACGTCACATTTCACAACGTCTTATTTATCAATATTTTTCATTGAACATTTTTTGTGACATACTTCAAAAGTTGTACAATAATATGTAATTAAATTTAATAAAATTATATTTCTCATGTCGCCGCAAAAAAATCGCAAAAATATGGTTTTTTTCGTTTAAAACCATACCCCCCAGTTAAGGAAGAGTCGAATAAAAAAATGATTATAGAACGTTGCGATTCGAAATGATCATATAAAATAAAATATTTATTTAACGTGTTTTACGTCATTTTACGATGTTTTTGGATCAGATTAGCTATTCTAAAATTGTATTATTTGTATGGTGTGTTGGTATACAAGTGGTTATTTTTGTCTGACAAAATGGGAAATATTTGAATATGGCAATTGATTTCCATTTCGTCACTGATGGTGGCTACTATAGTCTGTAGGGAATATTACATTTGAAAAACTTGTTTTTTTCTCAAAGAAGGTCAAATGAAATGAACAAATTAATAATGATAACAATAATAATATATTTTTCATATAAAAATGAAGATGGCGTAATGTTTGTTGAACAAATTTTCTGAAAACCGAAATTTGTTACGAGTAGGGCTTTTTTGCATTTGCAAAGCCAATTTTCGTTTAATTTTTATGTCTCAAAAAAAAGAAAAAGTTATTGAACACATTCCTGTAGATAAATAAAAACAATGGAGCAATGTATATGGAAACAAGAAAAAATCATCTTAATGAACAATTTGTTGAACAATTTTTGTTGAACGTCCCGGATGATTCTACGAATTTATTGGTGCAGATTTTTTTTTGAAATGCCATTTAAATTCAACTGATTACAATAATATATCACCTTTTCAAAAATTAATTGTGTTGCTTTGATCGCTTTTTTTGCATCTCAGTGGCCGTACAATACAAATAAACAAAGATTTTCATTTTTCAAGAATACTTGTTTCCTCGTCACTCATTAAACATTTTATACATACTATATAAAATTGTTATTATAGATACTTGTTCAAAAACTTAGTTTTTTTTTATTATGAAGAACATAGAAGAAATAAATTATATACGAAAAAGCGCACAACCACATTTACACGAGACTGCGCTTATGCTCTAATTTGAATTTTTTATATCAAATACACCTTTGTTTTCAAAGCGTATTGAATTAAGGTTGGATGCCCAAAACATGCAATGTAAGTTGAACCGTCGAATTAAAAATATGTTGTAGAGTGAACGATGCTGCGTCGATTGAAAAAAAAAATTATACCTCACCGTATATATATTAAATAAATTAATGTTTTGTGTCCCATTAGACCGTATGTTATACGTATCGGAAGTAGCCTAATTTGAAAGAAAATAAGAAAATAAAGCCCCTTTTATGTAAGTGTACAAATTTAAAATTATATCATTAGAAACTTTATTATTTTTACTATTTCAAGAGAAAGAAAAACCCGATGTCACCGTCGTATTTGTTCAAAAATCTCAAGAAAAAGTAGAGTCGTTTGTGTCACGTGTGTCATATGCGAAACTGCTATTATAGCTGCCATGTTAAATGTACGAAACGTGGAAATATATGGCAACGTTGCACGCGCGGGCCGTTCGAACTGAGTGCCCAGTAGTAGAGAAACACAATCCAAACAAGCGTGGTTGTTGCCAAATTTTCTTGATATATAAACGGAATTTCTTGATTGGTCCATAGAACACGTACATGAGCGCCAGTAAAAAAATAATTAAATGAAAAACTAATTATTCTTGAAGTTCATAACTGTAACTTTCATTGGGTTAATTTGTAGTGTATAATTATCATTAATTTATAAAAAATTTATTTATGATTGATATCTTACATAATAATCGGTTTGAAAAAACAAATAGATGTACCGCGGTTTCGACTGGGCATCCTTAAGTGTCTCTATTTTTGTACCTGTAAATTAAAGGTATAGGCGAAAAAAGGAGAATATGTGAATGTTCGTAAAAATCTATCGGTGGATATTTCATTTGCACAGAACATAACATATAACATTTGATAAATTATTATAAATTATTTATAACTTTATGAAAAAATCGTAAATTTTATCACGTTTTTAGTTATTATTATTATCACTTAACCAGGCAATTATTTTATTCAATGGCGCTACGTGTTTTGTCACCAAAGGCATCCCAGTTTGAGGTTATAATACCTGTTTCTCTTTCCTCTTCTACAGAATCCACTGTATTATCCTCGGATATCTTATTTATATCGTCACTTTTAAGTTTTTTCCTTTTCACTCGTTCAATAAGTGCACGTCGCTGTTTATAAACAGTTCCTTCGCCAATTTCCCTTTCGACCGATACATTTTTGTGAACATGTCACCAAGAGCCGAGTAGAACTAAAATTTGGACGAGCGGTGCTCACTTAGTGCGCAATCGCGCGGTGCGTAACAACTATTGTAACAACAAATGTAAGCTGTTGCCGCTCCGTATACTCTCAAGATTAATGGATTTTGTTTTCACAAATATATACCTACATATATCAGAAATTTTCATTTTCAACAGTTGGACAACAGGTTGATTCCCATCTAAAAGTTGTTTTATCGTTGAACTAAATATTGTTCTTCTAAGAAATAAAATACTTTTACCTATAAAAAGCGTTCAGTATATAATTTTTTATGTATTCTTAATCTGATAAAAAATTTAAAAAAAATGATATTCTTCAAAACGGTTAAACTCGATGTCCCTAAACTTTTTGCAGATATTGTCTCGTCCATGCATCGTTAAATGGTCGTAGAAATTCACCTTGTGTAACAGAATACTGATCGGTCAAATATAATCTTCCCTTGCATACCATGTCGAGGAGATAGCTGACTCAAAGTAACGAGAGCAAACACACGACAATGAAATTGCAAGAAAAATGACACTCGATTCCAATTGTTTTGACGCCAATTGATAGATCGCAATCATATTTTATAATGGAAATGTCGTCAGAAATTCTTTTCATCCGTTAGTTTGTTTATAAAACTTATTTAAAAAAGTAAGCAATGCGCGTGAACGGAATCTGTCTTGAAATAAATACGCTGTTTAATCTCGGAACAATATTCTTATTCCGACACCCTACCGATTCTCTTGATGTAGTATGTTCCTGTATACTTCAAGGGGTCTAATGAACAAGGAATTTGATACAAGTACTTATTATTATGTACAGCAGAGTGGCCTTTCATACACATGAGCGTACTATGGAAAATCTCATTTTTCGACATGAAAACGTCGATGAAAAAATGGCTTTCATTTTATGAGTCTCGCCTTTAAAATATAATGTTAGTACCGGGCGTTAATAGTGTTGAAGTTGATTACGATAAAATTCATAGATTTTTTTTCTGTAAAGAATAGAAAGAGAGAGAAAGAGGAAGTACTTCTCTGGGAGCACCATCGCTTTTACGTTGATAATGCGATAGAAATAGTATGAAAAGTGGACGGAAAGAATGGGTGATATGGAGGACCTCAACGGGAATCGAATAGAAGGGTGAAATAGAAAGAGTGGAAGTGACGCCAATCTCATGTATTTTGAGGATGAAGAGGAACTGATCAATGATTCTCGAGGGAGGTTTCGATATTGCTTCGATCCTCTGCTCTTCTCCCCTCATCCTCTGCAATGTTGGGAGAAGCTCTAGCATCGAAGTTGGAGAACACGTATACGTGGAACAAGTTTCCCAAGAGGGGGATATATTTAAAGCTGATCATACTCGAATACGTTGTCGTTAGGTGAATCGATTGGTAACGTAATTGGGGCTTCAACAGGGTGGGGCTGCGGAATTTTAACTTCAATAACGGTACAAGACGAATTTGCACAGAGGAAAGTGTCTTTTTTTTCAGCAAAATAAACAAATATACCCGAATTATCATATGGAATTTTTCGACGTCGGCTGTAGTTCTGAAAACGACACTCCTTCTATTGGACTGAAATTTCGAGGAAGGATTCACGTTAGCTCAAATATGAAAAACCTCAAAGGATTTTTGGCACAAATGATTTGTTCGCTTCTTACTCTCCCTTCAATCCATCCGCGCCTAAATGATCTGATTTTCGACGTTGACTTTGATTCTTCACTGCAATTTCAAAAATGAATATTTCGGGTAGAAACCTTGTATACTTTGTTTTCGAGGCCGCTCTATCGAATGGCGATCATAAATTTTATGAAAACCTACAAATAACTTTGGTATGTTCAAGGAAATATGGAAAAAAAACTTTTTTTTCACAATTATTATTTTTTCTTGTATTTGTACTTTTCGACCAGAAAAAATATGTCCATCCCTGCAAGAACTATTTTATAAGTGATCACGATGTCATGCTCGGAGAATTTTGTTTTGAAAATGGTGACACAGAAATAGCGATCGAAAACATAATTCTTTATTGTTTTGAACATTTTAGTTTCTCCGAGTTCTGATAATTGAAGGTCAAAACGTTGTTCACACGGGTGTTCGAAGTTGCTGATCATGATTGTGATGTCAGAATTTCAAAATTGAAAATGGTAGCTATTTAATGCCAAATCTGCTTTTTTTGCGTTCATTTGGACGGAAACTATCAATATAACAGTTTCCCGGATCGCTGAACACGATTTTGGCGTCAGAATTGCAACATTCAAAATGGCAGTCCCTTCAAGGCTAATTCCTTGCTTTTTTTGTTCAGCCGGTCAGAAACTTGATGCATATCTATGTAGCAGTTGTAGGGGTCACTGGACTTCATTGTATAAAATAAATGATATTTTGTAGCCTCCTTATCCAGAATATTTTATTTCGTTTTACATCTTTTGTTAAAATTCTTTGTTTTCTATTTGAAAAAAAAAAATTTCTGCTTTTTTTGTTTTTCGATTACATTTTTTTTCAACATTTCATTTTTTTCAACATTTTTCATTTTATTGAATTTTTTTATTAGTTTCAAATTTATTTATAACTTCATTTTTGCAAGTTTTTGATTTGCAATAATATTTATTGATTTTTTTTGTCTTTTCATGGCCCGATTCTGCTATTATTTTATTATTGCAATGTTATTATTCATTTATTACACATACATATTGCGGATAATTTATACTTATTATATGTAAAAAAATAACCCCCTGAACACTATAAACAGATCCTGCTTTAATAATCTAATGTTTTTTTTTTATTTGGTGTTAAAGTGGAATATCCTCCACAGGTGTATGGGCGTGAGTATGAATAGGCATTTGTATGGCAATGGGTTATAAAATATTCATTTTTTCAAAAGAAAATTTCTTTAAATTTATATTTTCCAAGGTATTGCAAAAATTTTTGTCAATCTGTACAAAGGGGTGAACAAATTCTTGTCCGAAATAGGAGCAAAATTCCTTGCGATATTTATTTTTCGTAATATCATTTTTGCATACACTTTTTCCTTTGATACCGCAAAGACAATCCCTAATCAGATTTAAAAAATTCTAATTCTATGAGGACTATGAGGACTATGAGGATTTTGATTTATATAGATGTGATAGTGGTTTGTGTAGTATTTTTTCACTGCAGAATTACCAGTAAAGGGATTTGGCTAAGATTCACTAGTAGTTTCTTAAAAAAGAAGCGTAAATAAGCATGCAACCCTGGCGGATTTGCCAACCACGATTTCGTGGTAGGTATGGTTTGGACAAATAACATACCACAAAATCGTAGTTTTTCTGGTTTGCAAACCACGGAAACTACGATTTTCTGGTATGTCATTTGTCCAAAACATACCTATCACGAAATCGTGGTTGGCAAATCCGCCAGGGAAAGCCCTGAGAAAACTCGATCTATGCTGGATCCGCTTTGATTGGGAATGAAAAATATAATATCGTAAATATTTTTATGATTTCGTGAGCTAGCCCATCGGTCCTATAGCCTAGTTGCCCCCAAAACAAAACTAAATATCTAGAGATGCAGCAGCGTCTCGACGTCAAGTTATTTAAAGTTGTTATATCTGTATACACATACATGAGTATTTTATCATTAACCTACATTTGCGTTAACGTCTTACTTGTCAGTCGTTACAATATACTTCCACTACGCACATGTACATACATACACACATACACACATTATATATATATTATACCTGCGGACTCATAAATGGTTACATGTATGAACAAGCAATGTAAGATGCTATTTTATACGGGTGAACGAGCACTTTGCGCACAAAGTGCAGAAACTTAATATCGATAAAGTTAAAGTAAGATAATGGCAAAGGGGAGTGCTTGACACCAAGTGTAGTCTATGTATCTTTGAACATTGCAGAACATGCACACATAGGACAATCGCCACCAGAAAACTTCCAACTCGGTTCACAGTTTATAGTAGCACATGTTTCCCAATGAAAGAAACGGTATTTTTAGACGTTTATTTAGTTTATTTTTCTTCAAGTACAATATATCTTCGTAGACTCACATACATATACTTTGTATCCTCGGCGCCTTCTTCTTACGTGGGTACGATTGGACTTGGATAAAGTTTCTGTAGACATATACTCTTGTGCAAACGAAGACTTGCACGAACTTTGATCTTTTTATTGATTTTCGATCGCACCTTAACTTTTATGACATTTTTTTTTGGTCTTACTCGTTGATTTTTTCGTAGCCAGATGAAAAACCCGTGTCTCCGTTCTTTTTATCACTATAGAGGGTATGTATAAATTCCACCGAGGTGGCGGAACTAGCCAAGGTCGTGGGTCACGCACTCGAGTCTATTATATGTATATATTTGTATGGATAAGGTTGAATTGTCGTGGATAGGAGAGCGCAATGTGACCGTTCCAACTTGCCACAAAACGGTTTATCCTCCTAGTCGTCCTTCTTTCTCTCGGATTTTCTCTTTTTGTCGATTCACAATAAATACAGCTGGCCCTATCCCTCCACATTCTTGATCTGTGAACAGGAAGGATGAGATATTTATGATACGTGAACTGATCTGAACTTTGGGATATGAAGTATTAGCTATGAAATATAGACAATAACTCACGTGTACGAGGAATTTCGCATATATGAAGTGTAAAAGAAAACTTCATCGAACGACTTCATTCTATAAAACAACAAATTGAGGAATTAAAAGTAATTATGAACGAGTGCTTTTTTGACATTTTTGTATAAAGTTTTTTATGCTTCTACGAAAAGTATTTAAGACTTGGCCGCTGCAAGTCCATTACCGCCCCCACCTCTTTAATTAATAATCTCCGAAAGCGCCTAACAATTGAAGTAGTTTTCTCGCGACGATAACAGTAGAAACTTTCCTTATAAGCTAAATTTAAGTTTGCAGGCTATTCAAAAGGATCGTGCGTCTTATATTAAAAATTCAAACTATTTTCTTTTAAATTACGTAACGCTGAGATGCTGCCGCGTCTGTAGATATTATATTATATCTCAAATTGACATTTTTCACTTGCGTATGTACAAAATTCCCATTTCATAACCCAAAAGTAAACATTTTTTATCAACAGTAAAAAAAATATAAATGATTTTCCATCTGAAGGATTCATCGGTAAAGGAGAATCCAGTTCTAAAAAATTTAACATAATAAGGGAGAAACATTATTAAAATCATAAAGTACAAAATTCTAAGCTAGTTAATTAAATGAGGAAATTATCGTCATTTAAGCAGGGATTAATGGCGTTTCAGTTATTTTTTCCACCATTGTTTTTAAGCAATAAACCAGTGATTGGGAAATAACGATCACCTCAATATACAGACTGTCCGAAAAATCGATGTTGATAGTTTAAGTTAGATTCAGGATGAAATTCTGCACCGAAATGTTTAAAAGTATTTTTGTATATGATCAAAATTTAAGAAGTAATTAGTAGTCAAAATTTGCGCCAGTCAGACGGCCGCTCTCCCTTCTCCCGCCGTTATGCGGCGGGAGAAGAGAGATAATAACGAGACAGTCATAGAGATAGATATGACGAAAATGTATGCATGTGAAAAATCAAAAGTTTTGAATTTTCCTCTATTCAGGTGCAAACATTTTGGAAACATGAAGAAATACATCAATTAGAAAGGTTGCTCATAATATTCGTATTAAAAGATGCTTCATCGTTCATTATTCATTTTCCATAAAAAATAACCTAGAAAAAAAAATCTGAGCGTATTTGAAATTTTCAATAACAGCAAATCTCAAAACAAAACGCACAACATATTTGCGTAGAAAATAAACCCTACAAAAAAGGTTCTTAGTGGTAATGTCGCAAAGCTTACCGTTGTGCAGCAAGTCACAGTTCAATTCAGATGAATTGCCCCAAGATGATGCCCTCTTTTTAGTCATTACAGCCTAACATTCTCGTTTATTGAAAAAATGAATGAGTTTTTTTAAGGCATCAATTTTACTATCAAACAATGCCTAACATTATTTTTCCATTGCGATTATTACAAAATGACACCTATAAAAATGACCATTTTCTGTGAAATACGAAAAAATTGAACAGAATATAAACATGAAATTTTTTTTGTATTTTTTTCTGGAAAGCACGTTTAAAAATGAAAAATTAAAAAAAATCGTCTCGATTAGTCATGTTTTAAGTTTTTGAAAAACATATTTATAAAAAAGCATCATTTTTTTAATTCATCACTTTTTCGATTAGGTAACAAAATTTGAAATAATTCCTAAAAACGTTTTGGGCGGGATAGTATAACATGTTAAAATGTCAGCGAAATTAAAAAGGTTCGCGTTCAAAAGTGGTCAGAATGCCCCGTATATATACAGTACTAGACAAAAAAGTATGTATCAGCGTAATTTCGATATATGTATACACCGATATGTAAATGAAAATGAAAAATACAATAAGCATTAAGCCGACTAGCGGAAATTAAACTATATTGTTCCTATCTTTTCACGAAAAAAAAATCGAAAATGTTCGAAATCCCTTTAAAATGGAATAAAACCCAGCGGCTACCAATTTCACGTTGGACCAAAAAAGTACGCATCGTATGGATTATTTATTTTCATAGGCAACGACAATGCCATTCTTATCCAAGGTTGTTTAAAAAAATATACCATGATATAAACAAACAGATTTGCGCAATTCTCTGCCAGTTGTCCTGCAACAGTAAACGGTAGTTGAAAGCGCGTCAGGCCTAAAATTTCAGTTCAAGTGAGGAAACTCGTTATTAGAGATAAAAAATTGGGTCTATCTAATAGAGAAATCGGAAGGAGATATAAAGTACGTGAAGGTGCAGTCAGGAAAATATGTCGAAAGTTTGACATGCTTAGCATAATAGCAGATAAGCACGGTCGTGGACGAAAAAGAAAGATGAGCTTATTCTATGATCGTAGAATGGTCAAAGAGATAAGAAAAAATCCGATAATCACAAACCGGGTAATTTTAGATCATACAGAGTTGAACATTTCTGACCGCATAGTGCGTAGAAGATTACAAGAAAAAGAGTTGCGAAATAGTTTTGCACAGTGTTGTCCTTTGATTCGGAAGGCAAATAAACTCAAGCGGCTGGACATCACAAAAAAATAGATATGTCAACGCTTCGTGGTCACTAGGGGTCAAAATGACCTCATAATTATTTTAGTAAAAAATGGTTTTTCCGGCGCATTTTCTTCTTCATGATTTCTTTTCGCCATTTTGAAGATTTCAAAAAGATTTCAAAAAAATAATTTTCACGATATTCTCATTTTCAAAGGGTCAAACTAATGTCCTGAATTTTTATGAGTCGTTCGGAACGATACTGGCAACGTGGCAATCGTTTAAACATGGCTGGGGTCAATGTGTCACCGTGTGACCAGCGTCGAATTTTTAGAACGTTCGACCCCGAAGGTTTAATAAACCCATGAAATTTTGGAAAAAAGTTGTTTGGACTGACGAAAGCAAATTCAATATCTTCGGTCATAAGCAGCGACCACGCGTGTGGTTAAAGCCCGGAGAACAGCTTTTTAGAAGGAACGTTCAGAAAACCGTAAAATTCGAAGGAGGCAGTATATTGGTTTGCGGCTATTTTGCGTGGTCAGGAATGGGCAATTTGGTTCAAAAACGGTACGATGACAGCCGACACTTACATTGACGTTATCAATGATAATTTGGAGGAATCTCTGCTCAAGATCAATCTACAAGACGGCTGTATTTTCCAAGGAGGCAACGGCCAGAAGCACACGACTCGTAAAACACTGGCTTTTTTTCGTTCGTCGAAGATTAGAGTACTAGAATGGCCAGCTCAATCACCCGACTTGAATCCTATCGAAAATCTGTGGTCGATTTTGAACCGAAAAGTTAAGAAGGGCGAAGTGACAAATAAGAAAAAACTTTTGACTGTTATTCTAAAGCGTGGAATGACATAGACAACCAGCATAGCGACAACCTTGTAGAAAGGTTGTATGCCTCGACGTTTAGAGGCTGTTATTCATGCAAAATGTGGTCATACAAAATATGAGGTTTCATATTAGATGATACATTTACTGTTTCTTCTAAATGGGTACTTTTTTTTGTCTAACGTATAATTGGAATTCTATGGGTTTCCCTCAATGTTAAACGGATTTCGAATATATCTCATGTTATTTTAGTGGTAATGTAAGAATAGCAACATGAATTTCCTCTAGAATGCTTAAATCGTATTGTTTTTATCCTTTCCGTGCACGAATTTGAATAAATATCGAAATTATACCGGTGCGTACTTTTTTTGTTCAGTACTGTACATACATGTTTTCGTTGAAAACCATTTTATATACCTTTGCGATTCAACTTATTTCATTAACCCTCGCAAAAAGTTGTCGAATAACTGTACAAAAACACTGTACAAAAACTTAAAGTTGTGTGAAAAAACTTCAGATAAGTCCAGTCACATGCGATATATTATCTTATTTTCTATCTCGCAATGCTCAATGGACTCACCATAACGGAGTACTTCACTTTTTGTATTGAGTATTCAATGGATGGTAATGCATGTCGCACGTACATATTTACTTAGCACTATATATCGTGCGAACTACGCTTGTGTATATGTATATACAAATACCTCAAAACCACTCACACTTCCACAAAATATAAAACCTGCGAATACGAGCACGTGGTCTGAATCCCCATGCGACAATATGAATCGAGAGATTGAAGGTACGTGACTACGTTCCAACATAGATACATTTCGAGCTTGTTTTCTGCGCAGATTCTGTTAAGATCTTCACTTGTTCAATTTATATGCATTATGTTATTATATAACCCGCTACTGCCTTTAACCACGATAAATAATTAATAGGTATAAAAAATGTTCGAAGTTCGTGAGGTTGACAATTATTTTACAAATATAACTACATAGAAATATAATTTTTCTTCATCACTCAGTTCCCACTATTTGCTCGCATTTTGCATCGTATCTTTGTTTCAACCATGCATTTATGTTTATATTTTTGCTTAATATTTTTCTGCTTTCAACGTTGTCTTTCATAAAATTATTCCTTTTGCCTATTCGAATTGAATACTCTTACGTATTTTTATATTTAACCCTTACTAACTCATTTTTTTTACCTTTAAACTACAAACCGGGGTAAATATTTACCTCCCGGGTTTTTTGCTCCTAAAGTCGTTCTGAAAGCAGTAATCTGACTCGTAAGTACTTGAATTTTTTTGTTTTTTCATGCCGAAGAGAATGGTGAAGAGCAAATTCAATTTTATCAAGGTTTAGTTGGTGAAAAATCGATTTGAATAAATAAAAGTGCTGAAAAATTGTCAAACCGTAATTTAACAAAAGTTTACCTCGGGTAGATATCTACCTCAGTTTGTAGTTCTAGGGATAATTAAATTTACTGAAGGGAATATAAATCCAATCTATCCACATTATAGATGTCAAAAATGGCATGTTGTGGTTAAGGACGAAACAAAACGATTCTGAAATCGTGTTTTGTCCCGTGCCAAACACTATATTTTTCATATCATCTGTATTAAAACTGAGAGTTTTTATGTCTGAAGCCAGATGAAACGAGACAATTTTCGACCGATAGCGCAACAAAAGATCATATTAGTCGATGTTTTGAATGGTACGAATATTGCAAGCCTTATAATAAACAAATGCGATTATGGCCGGGATGAGATGTAGTCAGAAACTGAATATTTTCTGCCGCAATTATTTCGCATCGGTTTGAAATTCGCTCGTTTCGGTTGGCTAAACAGGCATTGAAACTCGCAATTTCAATGCAGGTGATATGAAAATTATATTGCATTCATAGCTATGTAGGAATATCACATTCACATTTGTTTGAGCCAATTCTATATCACATAAACATTCATTTATCAACTTCAAGCCTAATTATACATGCCAAAAATAAATTGTACCAAACCCCTAATCGATATTTTCCAAAAATCCTTCAGTTTTTTTCTAAAACAAATGTTTGCCGTGTGAAGCACCTAACGCATCTTATTTTTACCTTCGCAAAGTATCATTCCAGCCATTTTTCACTATTTATTGTTCTACGGTCTCAGCGGAGCTTTTGTTTTTTTAATTTCTTTTTGAGCTCACGAGCAGTAACATTTTAACTAGGGCACTTAATTAGCCCCTAATTTTTTACAAATTATTTTATTTTTAAGATTCTGCCCGGCTGACGTAATCCAGTTAATGATGTTTACTCTCACTTGTTTCAACATCGTTGAATAATGTAATTGAGATGCCATTTTACGAAACCAAATGTATATACTAGACTAATTCAAATTTTTTTTTTTTCCCTCGGGATTCTTGTGCTACTGTTCGGCACTAATAAAAGAAAATTTCCCTAAAAAGATGGGCGCGGTCACTAAATTTTTAGAGGTGGGTATCTCGACTTTTTGTTATTTTTTTCATGATATTACTTATTAAATATGATCATAGTATTAGATTATACCGGAAATAGAATAAATGAAGGAAATAGTATGTTTCACAGCTGTTTTGCGACAAAGAAAAGTATATCGCATACACATTGAATCTCTAAAAGAAAAAATCGAAAATATTACTATGAATCGGTACATAAATTTAGCCCAAACAATATTTCAAACGCTGTTTAACTAAACATAATAACTTATTATTATGACGACTTGTTTTATCGTCGATAATTCAACAAAAATTGATAATAATAATGAACTAAATAATAAAAATAATATTAACGTAACCGTAACGTAACGGTAAGGCTTTTACGCTTCCTATTCATTATTGAACCGGATTTTGAATCGATTCTTATTTATTGCACTTTGGAAAACGTTGTCGATATAGCTGGACCACTTGCAGCAAGTACTGCTTTTCATCTTCTTTTGTCAAGCTATTATTGAAATTTTCGGCGAGAGGTACGCCCCTCTCAGCGACATCGTTAATTACTTTTACATTTTGCACTATTTTTCGTGTATTTTTACTGTGCAGTGGGATGCGCGATGTTACGCACAGTGCATGGAGAATACATAAAGGAGTCCGAACTCCTATGGGTGGGGGTAGGAAAAAATGGTTACGATTCTTGGATCTCGAATGGGTTCGCGATTATGCCACAAGCGACGCTGAGTACACTTCGGGAGCATCTGAAATTGTCTGCGTGTAAGAGAGATGCCATGAGATTAGAAAAGGACAAAGTTAGCATGTGTCGCATATGACAATCGAAATAAACAATGTACTGTGCAAGCGATCGTGAAATTTTGTTAAAATCTTATACGTAATCAAAAAAGTTTCATTTTCAGCAGGCGGTGTAAAATAATTTTTTCTCTGACCGTGAGTACATGCTTTTTATTTCAAAACAGTAGCTGAATCGAACGAATTTTATAACATGCCAATTCGTGAGGTAGTCTCTTTTAAAGCTCGGCTATTCGGTTTATAATATTCGTATCAAAGTAATATAAAATTATACATTAAAAATGTCCTTAAAATTGAATATTTGTTACAATCTAAAAATATCATTTTTTTCTTTTTACACAGCATAGGGAAGTTTTGTGTAGTGACAGACTGCCAAAGCGGCCGGCGGCGAATTTTCGCAGACCGTGCTTTGCGTGGGTTGCGTCGACTGTCATTGTTTAAAGTGCCAAAGGCAAGTAAGTAACATTTTTAATATACAATTTAATGCTGTATAATTCTAATGCTATCAAATTATAGTTTTCATCTAATAAAATTATCTCATAATTAAAAAAAAATAGTGGTAATCTAAATTAATTATTATTTAGCTTTAAAGAAAAATCATGTTTAATTATTTTATTTGTGTATTTCTTTGGCGACAGATGGATCTGCGCAAAGCAACTCTGGTAATGGACGACAGTTCTTCAACGTCGATGAAATCAGACACGAGTATCTACTTGAAAAACGCACAACTGATATCGTGATGATAAGAAGCTCTCTAAACCGGAAAAGGGAAAATAAACGTCAAAATTTGTGCGAAAATCGTCGCTTATAATAAAATACCCGCTTATTGTCTACGAGTTTTTGATTCGGATAAAAAAAGATTTGAATAAAAATACTACTGTTCAGTTTTAATGTCGGTTTTTAATACGTCATGGTACTTAATAAAGTTTGCGATATACATGACTGTTAACGGGCATCAAGCGATAGCATACGAAGCGCCAAGTGGCAAATCCACGAACTAAAAAACTTTCTTGACGGATTTCTCGCACAATATGCTTTTATTGAATGAATAACAATAAAAAGTTAATTTTCTTCCCTGAGAAGAATGGTGCTCTGGTCGTTTTTTTTGTGGCAATTTTTTCGTTAATTAGTATTCAATCATAGAAAAACCGAGGCGACTTTCGTCCTCCATGACAGTATTGTCGAACCCAGAAGTATTCTTTTTATTATGAATTCTACGCACATTTCCCACGTCCTTTCAGACCAGAGCACCGTGCATACCACATCACTTCATGTTTTAAAACACTTCGCGGTCTATTTTATTGCGAAATAAACGAAAAATCCGTCAAGAAAACTCCGAGGCGTCAAACTCTCTCTCTCTCTACTCTCGACCTGTCATTTTTAGTTAGAGCATTTTTCGTCAGGTTCGCTAGTGGTAAATCAGTGAGCTCCCCAGTAACGTGTTATGCGATCACCAGAACCCCGAGTCTCAAATCCATGCAAAGTGACATTCGCAGTATTATATGTAGTGGATTGTGTTTTTCTACTGCGGATGATGTATTATTACTGCAAATTGCAATAGAATGCATGTGAATTTAATATATATCTGTATTTTGCAATAAGTATGTATTCGGAATAAGGTGATAAATAAAAGATTTTGAGATGACACGCATTAGACAGAAGAATTTTGTTTATACATTTGAAATCTTTTGTTTCGAGTTTTTTTCTGCCCGCGCGAGACTCTTCTAATAAATTGTTCACCCTTCACTCACACCCGGCCTCATGCCAGATGAATTATAATCTCTATAAGTAAGCGAAAATATATTTATATTTGTATTATTATATTAATTCTCATACTTTCATCAAACGATAAAGCATTATCCCCGAAAACAAGCCAATCATCCATCCGGCCGCGAATCACAAGTACCAGAAGGTGCACCTATTTCACAAGCAATGCGGTGGTCCAGTTGGTAGCGTTCCTGACTGCGGTCCGCAGGGTCGCGGTATCGTCCCCGCGCTCAGTATTTTTTATATTTTTTTATTTTTTTTTTTTATGGGGCGAATTGTTCATTCGTGATACACGCTTATTGAAAGAACAATTTTGTAATCGTATGATAATACATCTGACATATTATACTTCATAATACTTTCATACTTTCTCTACTTATTCATACTTTCATCAAGCGATAAAACATTGTTCCCAGAAAACAAGCCAATCATCCATCCGGCCGCGAATCACAAGTACCAGAAGGTGCACTCAGTTCACAAGCGATGAGATGGTCCCGTTGGTAGCGTCCCTGTTATTCGTGAAACACGCTCAAGCAAATTTCAAAAGAATATACAGAGTGACATGTTAAGGGTGGCCACCCCCTTTTATTTCGCCCCCCGTAAAGATAATCGGACGGGTCGCAGATGATTTTTTAAGGAAATTTTCTGAACTTTTCGATAAAAAATACGGCGTTCATCGGAAAATGATAGATTTTGCAGCACAAAAGTGACTGCTACGAAAATAATGTGAAAACATATTTTTTTCAGATAGGAATAAAGTAGACTTTATTTCGAATACGGAACACATGCGAAATTTTTTTTTTGAGTATTGCGTATTTTGACATTTTCCGATGTCAAAGTCTTTACGCTCGAAGAATTTTGTTGTTGTTTTTTTTACTTACATGATTAAATTCGGTGGTTTTCTAGAAAAAGAAGTGAAATCCACATTTAAAACTTCATAAAGTAAAAAATGTACACCAAGTAATAAAAATAGTAGTTTTCGTCGAAAAGTATTTTTTTCAAATAGTGTGAAAAATAAAATCAACATTTAAAAAAAAAAAATTAAACTTGACATGCATGCAACCTCTTTTTCTTAACCATGCACCCCAAGTTTGATTTTTTTTTTTTTTAATGTTGATTCTATTTTTCACATTATTTGAAAAAAATACTTTTCGACGAAAACTACTATTTGTATTACTTGGTGTACAATTTTACTTCATAAAGTTTTAAATGTGGATTTCACTTCTTTTTGTAGGAAACCACCGAATTTAATCATGTAAGTAAAAGAAACAACAACAAAAAATTCTTCAAGCGTAAAGACTGACATCGAAAAAGGTGAAAATACTTTGACATTCAGCACTAACGCTTTGATTTTTCGGTGTTTTGCCTACTTCGCGTCATGACGAATGTGATATATATATTCTTTTGAAATTTGCTTGAGCGTGTTTCACGATTGAACAATCAGCCCCATAAAAAAAAATTTTTTTAAATACTGATCACGGGGGTCGATCCCGTGCCCCTCCGGACCGAAGTCAGGCACGCTACCAACGGGACCATCTCATCGCTTGTGAACTGAGTGCACCTTTTGTTACTTGTGCTTCGCGGCCGGATGGATGATTGGCTTGTTTTCAGGTATAATGAGATGATGATGATGATGAAAGTATGAATAAGCAGAGAAAGTATGGAAGTATTATAAAGTATAATATGTAATACGAAATATGTATACGAAGCGGGGTATTTTCGACTCCCGGTTATGTGAGCGAATAATTTCGGAACGGCGAGACGAGAAAGGCAGTTCCTCTCCAGATGGGTGTAAGTTAGGACGTATAAATGAGACAATGAAAGAATGAAGTGAGATAATGTGAAGGAATGAGTACTATTTGAAATTTATTCAATTTCCTAACAAATATAACAATACATCTAAATTATAGATGTATTATCATACGATTACAAAATTGTTCTTTCAATGAGCGTGTTTCACGAATGAACAATTGCCCCATCAAAAAAAATTAAATAAATACTGAGCGCGGGGAACGATCCCGCGCCCCTCGGGACCGAAGTCAGGAACGCTACCAACTGGACCATCTCATTGCTTATGAAATAGATGCACCTTCTAGTACTTTTGATTCGCGGCCGGATGGATGATTGGCTTGTTTTCGGGGATAACGCTTTATCGTTTGATGAAAGTATGAGAATTAATATAATAATACAAATAAAAATATATTTCCGCTTACTTATAGGGATTATAATTCATTTGGCATTAGGACGGGTGTGAGTGAAGCGTGAACAATTTATTAGAAGACTCGCGCGGGCCGTCGGGTGATGTCACGCGCGAGTCGTGTTCTCAGGGTCCTTCTTCGCAGCACGGCACTGAATGTATGTACCTACTTCGATTAACAATATTGTCGCTGAAGGCGCTGGTTACTAGTGGCACGGAGTTGCGCTCTGCTACCGCGAGAGGCGGTACCCTCGATTCTGAGTTGAACAGCTGAGCTTGATGCCCGTTAAGAGATATTTTGTGTCATATTGTTCCTCTCTCTTGTCACTGCGTACTATTTTTTTGCTTACGCGGGTTTGTGTGTATGCGAGAATATCTATATTAACTATGGGTTAAATCTTTAAGACGGATAGAACGCAAAAATGGAATTACACGAAATAATTGAGCGCTCGATTATGCAATGAAAACAAAAATAGCATAGATCAATGATGAATCTCGTGTGTCTTTATGCATTTTTATCGACTGTCTTGAAAGTTTGTTACTCCAAAATTCAACTATCAAAAGAAAACATTACATAGTACTCCGTCGCGGTGTCTCGTGTAGTATTCATATTCGTTTCATTTTACATCCGTGTATGCTATTATTGGTACGGATATTTTCTAACCCATAAATATTTTTAGATGCAGAAGACCATCAGAGTTAGTTCTTCAATCTAAATATGTATTTATTTCTCGAAAAAAGAAAAAAATTATATTTTGGGTACGAACCCACGCCCATGAGTTAAGAGCCAGAGCTCTTACCATGCTGCTAATTTCATCATCACTAGTAGAGTTCAAAATGTTATATTTGAACTGCGGCCCCCTGCCTTGAATGTGGTTAAGCTTCGTTCATTTCGTGTATGATGTACTGCATGAAACTACATTATATCTTACACCGCAAATATATGATAAGAACGCGGAAATGGTGCAGACTATATCATAAATATTTTTTAAAACATCTCCATGATCGAGACATGATGTTATAATAATATAATGTATCATATTGAAAATGAATCTAGAAACAATAATTTAATCAAAATGTTGTATACTAATTAAGCCTTCAATTCTAAAATTGGAAATTGTGTAATTATTATTATCGTGGTTTTCGTACATCCGAACAGAATAACGTGAAATTGTCGGTGATCTATCCCCATCAAAGCTGGTCCGAAGTACAGACAGCGCCACGCACGTCTGTTTTTCGAAAACAACCAGCATCCATGTTTTGTAGCCATTTTTCTAATACACAGTTCGAGCTCCTTTATGTAGTGTCCATGGCACAGTGGCTAGTAAGAAATATAAATGAGTTTAAAGATAATGTAAGTGTAGCATTTTGAAAATGTAAATAATTGATTTATGAAGAAAAGCTTATAATTTTATTTTTCATAAAAAGCACGAAATGTTAATGCGTATAAATAAATCTATATGAATAACGAGAGTAGTATAGATGCCATTATTGATCTACCTGTATTGGGATTGTGAATATTGCAATCTTTTCAAATTATTAGAGTTTCTTTTGGTTATGAAATAGGTGCTGGATGTGATTTTTATCCGTAATCCGAAGCCATAACTATGCTTAACTGCAATACGTTCATAAAAAAAAATTCAAAACAAAAAAGTCGAGATAGCCACCTCTAAAAATTGAGTGACAACGCCCATCTTTTTAGGAAAATTTTCTTTTATTAGTGCCCAACAGTAGCACAAAATCCCGACGGAAAAAAAAAAAATTCTGAATCAGTCTAGTATACACACCAACAAAAACGATATCAGTTAACTGTTTTATTACAATTTTATCAATTATTCTATTATCAGCATACGTTCCCATCTTATTTGGTTGAATAGTGGACTAGAGAGATGATATTACGTTGGAGCTTACAGCTTCAAGCCTGTCGGTCCTTCTAAAATGTCATTAAATTATTTCTTCTCGAGAGGAACACGTGGCAGACGGCAAAAGGACACGTTTTTGTTCAGAAATGTTAAAAATGTTCGAAAAAGGGTAATTCTTTAATTTTTTTTGAAAATACACTAAAATATCTCCGCGTGGATTAGTATTTCCTATACCAGTAAATGTTTTTAAATCGACGTGATCAATATACAGGGTGGTCCACGCAACGTGTGCACCTCTTTCACGGTCAAAATATGCGTTGCACGAAAAAATGTTGTATACAAAAGTTACATGGTTTATAAGGCTTCATCATGTGGTGCATTTATTTTTATTCTAGGTGGAGGCGCTTCGGAGATTTCAAGGTCAACTTTGTTTTTTTAAAGGGAATGCTATATTTTTTATAGCGTAAGATGATAGAGTATCGAATTTTGAGTAAAAAAGTATAGACCCTTATTAGCCCTAAAATTAATAGTTAACGAGTATTTTCACTTTATTACTTTAAAATTTCTATTGCGTAATATCAAGTTGGAGATTCAAATCTACTACAAATATCTGAAGGATAGCATTGTTTACATGACAGTGTTTATCAATATGAACACATTCACCACATCACACGCTCTTATCATGATTCGCAATCCTCTCAATATTTGTAATCCAGTATTAAAGTTTCCTTCAGTGATCGTGCGTGATTATCAGAAAGATAAAAGTGAAAATGAATTTTTGTAATAGTGACAAAGTTGATATGCTTTTAGTGTACGGAGAGTGTCATAGAAATGCAGTAAGAGCTAAAGCTATGTATGCCGAAAGATATCCTGAACGGATTCAACCATCTCGAACCATATTTGAGAGAATCTGTAAATCGCTTCGAGAAAATGGACATTTCAATCTTAATAAACGTACCGTAAGACAAACTGCCACTTCTGAAGAGAATGCTATTGCGGTCTTAGCAGCCGTAATAGAAAATCCTCATATTAGTACGCGACAGATTTCACGAGGTTCGGGAATAAGCAAAAGCAGTATTCTACGAATTCTGCATAAAAATAAATATCACCCCTATCACCTTGCACTTCATCAGAAACTACATGGAACGGATTTTGAAAACCGCGTTTTGTTCTGTCAGTGGTTCCTACATCAAATAAATCAGCATGATTATTTTCTACAAAGTGTGTTGTTCACTGATGAAGCAACGTTTACAAACCGTGGACAGATCAATTTGAAAAATACGCATTACTGGGCAGCTGACAATCCTCACTGGATGAGAGAAGTCGACCACCAACACCCATGGAGCGTTAATGTATAGTGTGGAATACTGGGCAACCAATTGATTGGTCCATATTTCATTGATAATCGATTAACAGGGCAAAAATACGCGAACTTTTTGAATAATAATTTACCACCTTTACTAGAGGACGTGCCGTTGAATATCCGTGCACGTATGTGGTATCAGCATGATGGCTGTCCAGCACATTACGCACGTATTGTGAGGGAACTACTGGATAGAAATTTTCCCAATCGATGGATTGGTCGTGGTGGACAATTCATGTGGCCTCCACGCTCACCAGATCTTACTCCTCTAGACTTTTTTCTGTGGGGCACATTAAAAGACAGAGTGTATCGTGAAATACCAACAACTCCGGAGGATATGAAACATCGTATTTGTTTAGAATGCATGACACTTAGTCCGGACATAATTCAGAATGCAGTTTCTTCATTAGTTAATAGATTTCGTCACTGTATTGATGCCAATGGACATCAATTTGAACACTTACGTTAATTGTGATAAACCACGAGTCACTGAATGTACTCAAAGTAATAAAGTGAAAATACTCGTTAACTATTAATTTTAGGGCTAATAAGGGTCTATACTTTTTTACTCAAAATTCGATACTCTATCATCTTACGCTATAAAAAATATAGCATTCCCTTTAAAAAAACAAAGTTGACCTTGAAATCTCCGAAGCGCCTCCACCTAGAATAAAAATAAATGCACCACATGATGAAGCCTCATAAACCATGTAACTTTTGTATACAACATTTTTTCGTGCAACGCATATTTCGACCGTGAAAGAGGTGCACACGTTGCGTGGACCACCCTGTATGTAAATTACACATATTTCATGCCGCGTTTCTCCAATGATATTTAAAACATTTCTATAACTGTTTCTACTGTCAGTTCATTTGCCAAGTTCTGTGAATTGCGATCAACTCCTGCTTACATCTTTTACAAGAAACACTTTTCACTACAATGTTAACCGCTGAGAGATGATTCTCTAAAAAGTAAAGCGATAATCTACGTTTTTTCCACGTTAGATCACCAGAATTTGGTAAAGTAGTGAATTGAATTGAATATTCAGGGTCTGTAGTTTTTTACTCTTGCCTAAACCAATAAAAAGTTTTATACGCATATTTTCGAGCCATTTTATATGCAGAGTATTAAAAAAATATTGATTGTCTGAACTTTTTTACTACCCGTAACCGTTAAAATAACGGGAAAGAGTTTGGGAGGTTTCACTGGTATGGAATGTTACTAACATTCGTCAAAATTCTTACGATAGCAAATATTATAGTGACTAACTATAGTCTATTATTGTCGTGATAAGCTCTTTCTTGTTAAAATTGTAAATAAGCTCGATATTTTGTCGATAGGTATGGTTTAACAAATTATAACATTCCCTCCGCCTGCAAGAATAATATAATAATTATCATACTCTTTCTATACTGATTCGTAACTGATTTTCTGATTTCAATTAAACTTTTTGACGTTAAAAAAAATCGTAATCCGTGAAACAATCGATGTTTTCGTCCGGTCCTCGACCTATCAGTGTTTCAAATGATTTTCACGATTGATTGAATGATTTTTTCCATGGTTGAAACAGTGATTAATAGCTTGTCCATAAATTCTTGTTAGAGATAGCTAGTTGTTTCAATTCACGTACAAATGGTCCTACCGTATTGATAGTGTAAATGTGTATACACGAGATAACTCTAATACAGTATACGAATACACACACACATATGCATGTGAATAAATCATAATCTATGTGCACATGTGTATTTCAAAACGTTTACCGATGCTCACGCATACACAGGGCACTCGTTTTGTAAACGAAAAATATTTTAAATAACAGTTAGCCGGCTGCGTGGGGAAAACTTAATGATTATGTTATCCAAATTACAAACGAAGATGTTAACTGAAATCAGCTATGGCAACCTCAAGCGAGGTACCTATTGTACCGGGGGCGTAGAATTATCGTGCCGTAGACCAAAATTATCGTACTTGCGGGGGTAATGTATACATAATAACTGAATAAATTATATTACACGTACTACTGATATGTATGCAAACTTTTTTGTAATACATCTCCTGTAAATTACCGTTTTCAAATTAGAGGAAAACTTTAAAATCAAAAGTCGTGTGGACGGCGATGATCGATTTCCAATTATTGTACAGACCTGGACTAATACCCTCTCCATTTTAAGTTCATTAAACGCGCCAATATTTGAAATTCCTGCGGCAAAAAATTACTGATCCCAAGTTCTGTACGGAACGTGCCAACATTTCGAAGAGGAAAACAATATGTAAGGGTACTGACATAAAAACGAAGGATTTTTTTTTATATATCAATATATTCTATATTCGCGGAAATTAAAACTATTAATATTAATGTAATTAACATTTTCTATATAATCTTTACGTAACAATAGTAACGAATATACGAAGTATCCCATTAATCACCCTTATGGCTAACCACAATGTCGTTGTCTTAGAATATTGCTTCAATCTTTACTTATTTAATACCCCGAGTGTCAGAGAAAATACATATAACCAATAGCCACAGTCATATAACAGAATAATTGCCAACATGCCAGTATAATAGATATGCAAAACGTATGAAATGCGAATTGGATGGAAATATTTGAAATATCCAATATCGAACAACGTCATTCTTCTTTTCTTGTTCACTGATTGGCAGATGCTGACCAATGATACTATGTACACCTAAAGTATTAATAAGCCAATAGCACTTTGACTAAGAATCTAAGAATCCCATTTGCTATTGCGCCGTTAGCTATCAACGTACGATACTACAAATCCCCAAATTTTACATCATGTTAGAAACGATAGTATTGTACATTCTACGTACGATAATAATATTTTAGTTTAATCGGTGATATAATTCAATTTATATCGAGTTTAGTATTTTCATTATTTAGTGTTTAAAGAGTCTTCAATTATTTCTATCGGATCAATGCTTTAGTGACGAAAATTTGCTTTTGATTCATTTCAGCTCTGCAGCTTTCAATATTTTTTAATAATAATACCTAATAAATATTTACCGTCCTCAGTTTTTCTCAACATTTCAAAAAATTACACAATTTATGTATTAAAAAAAGATGCGTCATTTTTATCACTAATAAGTGATTTATGTTAGTACAATTACTTTTTTTAATGTAATAATTTCAAAGAAATAGTGTCCAATACCTCTCGAAAGGTTACTGTTATTGATTAGACACAAAAGATCTTCTTTGTTGAACATGTCATTTTCTATAAAAATATACTTAAGAATTTGATCTGCGATTAATAAGCAGTCGCTCATAAAATTCAAAAGATGAAAAAAATTCTCTTGTTATTTAAATAGAAAATAAAAAATGTACTGAGGAATCTCTTAATGCTTAATTAATTAATTAATTAAGTCCGTATAGAGCCCGTATATGTATGAAGATGTGTTTCCCGAGGTGCCAACCAACCAGTCTTTTAGTGAATGAAGAAAAAAACCCGATTGTTTTGTTCACCCTACCGTAAAATATAGCACACGTATACTCGTATCATCGAGAACATTGAAAATAATGCGCTGGTAGTCAAGCTTCAGAGTGCCCGTGCTGAACATTCGTACTAGAATCATAGAGCTCATCTAAACTCGATCTTCTATAGTTTATAGAGGGACCGTTCTCTCTGCTGGCTAAACTTCTCGTCACATCAATGACGAATCCTCCACCCGATAATCTCATACGGCCCTCAATCGAACGGATAAACGTGGTCGCAATTAGACGGGAGAATGCATTTTGCTCGCGGTCGTATTTCCGGGGGTCTAGGTTCGATTCAATTTCCCGACCAAAACGGACAGCAATGTCCGTTCGACAATGTCCATTCAATCTCAAATCACCCACAGTCATGGTGAATATGATTATAATCGGCGAGTTGATAAATATGCGAAGCTTGTGACAGCCAGTTTTATCAAAAAGTAAACACTGTTCGAGACACACAGATGTTCAATGCAGTTTGAATGGATATTAATATATAACTAAAGTTTTTTAAAAATTATTTAGGAAACTGAACAAGTACTTTTATGTTCTTATTGAGTGTTCTTTTCATCTATTTGCACCAAGAAATAGAAATTTGTAAGTTTCAATAATAATTCGCAATTTTCATTTATTCACTGACATTCGTAATATTATTCGCAATATTATATGTTTATTCGTAATATTAAGGTATCTCGAATGCTTTGAAATATTATAATCCACAATCTAGAATATTTCTCTTATCTAACTTTGTTATTTTACTTCCTTGGATGCCGGGGAATTTTTGAGAAATAGTAGTAATGCGTTGTAGAGAGAGATAAAAAATTATCAGAGTGAACGAACTTGTTTATGGTACGTGAGACGTTATAACGTCTGAACCTAATTCCCAACAACTTTGTCAGAAATTCATAGTTCTTCTAATAAAATCTTGATGAGGAGTGTAGATCGAAATTATCGAAACATCAAAGTATCGCATGCATTATTTTTTCATCCATTCTGTGATTGGTCGGTGTTGACTGAAGACGCGAAATTCATGCGAGACTCGGTTCCCGCGGCTTATCCTATTCTGACAGATTATGGCAAACCATCAAAATTTATTGATCGATCAGTTCTACAAAAACCTTAATAGCAGACCCAATCAGAAAAAATGTCGTATTAGAGAAAGTGTTATATTGCATATTCCAATTCCGTGAATATCTTTTTTCGCAGATTCTCATTCTATAATTCTATTTATATTTGTTATAAATATAATATATATATTGATAATATAGTATAATAATATATACATTGATAATATAATATAATAATATATACATTGATAATATTGAATTGAGGTTTAAAAAAACATTTGTTTTTGAAAGTTTTGGGTCTCCAAAGAAGTTGTTATATTTCTATCGACGGTGGATCGAAAATTGCCCTAGAATATAAAATTTGTTCAACATCTACCGTAGTAGAGCAAAATGATGGCTGCTTGAACTTTTAGAAAAATTCCTTACTACGTGCTTTTTTAAAATCATTTTGTACGCGACAAGTGCATCTATTATTTTTCATTATTCTTCAACGTTATTTATAGATCACATGCGCAAATGCTCTTATCGTTTTTTCGTGTAAAAACTTTTTTCCTCATGAAAAATTGACTATTTAATCAGCTTCACTCATCAGCATTGGTAGGAATATTATCAAAGTACTCCCAGTCCTTGCGTAACGTCAACTCGTGCAAAGAACTCGGTGAGTGAAAAACACAGCGAATGAAAAGTAAATATGCGTCCACAAAAAATTCATATTTTTGTCGTGTGACTAGATGGATACAGAATTCCATAAAAGATTTTTCGATTTTTTCAAAAATCGTCAAATATTGTTGGAATTTATCGATCACGTAGAACCATAAAATTACCCAATGCACAAATGAATACTTTCGTTATACAATTTTCTTATCTCGTTGCCACATGTGTCGAGAATACATTTTCAAATCGAACATTCAAAACGATAAAAGTATAAATGGTCTGGACTATACCCATGCAGTTGAAAGTCGTCTTTTTGTCTTTAGCGACACTTGTCTTATTTTCCTTCTTCGATATTTCGCTGAGATACTGAAATAAAGCCTTGAGTGAGAACTTGAGAACAGTTGAAAACTATTCTGATACTTGACCGTAGATATGACAAGGTACCATTCTGTTGTCATCACTTATTTAATTGTCTTCGATATTATAACATTTTATTTCGCACAGCAGGAATTTACGCAAACGCAAAAAATCCAAACGTTATCAGTGACGAAAGGGTAATACTTAACCATGATCAACGCTAACATAAATACCGATTCTGGTCTATTATTATGATGCTCAGAGACTGTTGAAGCGACGGGTTTCAAGACAGGTTAAGCCCTTTAATGGGACGAAGCGATGCTGTTTTTAGCTGGGGACGTCCTAAGAGGATGAAACTCAACAATGGAGAGTCTCCTCGGCCTTGTAAATGAGGAGGCAGAAGAGATGTCGGACGATCAATGGGACGAAGCGATGCTGTTTTTAGCCGAAGAGTTTCTGAGGCCAGTAAGAGAAGAAAACCCCACCATGGAGGGTGTTGTTTTTATCAAGACTGAAGAGTCGACAGAGGCATCAGAAAATCGATAATATAAACAGATATCATATTTAATTAGAGAGGTCTAAAGAGCGGTAAACGAAGAGGACGCCACGATGGAAAGTGTCGTGCTTATTGTTAAAGAAAAAACGCTGAAGCGCAGGAAACGGTTGGAATCGGAAACCCCAAACAAAGCAGCGGAGAGACGGGCGAAGAGAAGAGAAGCGTGTATAAGTACGGGAGAGAGACCGCCAAAAAAAGTCAGAATCGGAAAACCCGGAAAAAGCACTGCAGAAACGGGCTAAGTGGAGAGAAATGAATAAGCTCAAGAGCAAGCGCCAAAAAAAGTTGGAATTGGAAAACCCGGAGAAAGCAGCGGAGAGACGGGTGAAGAAAAGCGAATATCATGAGCTCCATCATGAACACCAAAAATTCCGAAGAGAAGAAAATCCGGAATCAACGAAACCGAAAATTATGCTTTACAAAAGTGTGTAATTAATTTTTTATAAATAAAAAGATTTCGCCAACGGAGAATAATGATTAAAAATAAAAAATTGAAATTAAGTTAAACTTTTTTTTTAATAATAGTATAGTGATTGAAATATTATTTACATTTTCAATTCAATTTTCTTTAATATTCAATATTTATTTACTATGAATGAAAACTTTCACATAAAAGAGAAATATAAAGAATATTGGAGAGTTAAATGATTCTTTCATTTTTTTTTTAACAAAAAATATTATTTTGCTCAATTTTCAGCAAAATAATTTAATATTTATTTAAAACGTAAATATTCTATTATTTTATCCAATTTCTATTTTTGTTTACATTTTTTATGCATTTCGTCACTACTATAGATTGAAGAAATAAAAAATTGGTTATATGAATATTTGGAGCAATGATAATTTTTTGAATATTTCGATTTCCGTAATGGTAGGTTCCGGACATACGATTTTTTAAGATTTTTTCTTTATGCATTTGGCGTGGAATGCCCCGTACATAAACGAAAGCAGGACTTGTTGTGACACCTACCAAATGCATTGAAAGATTCATTTCCTAAAGCACAACAAATTTATTGCGCTTTCCTACTATAACGTTATTTTGCTCTGTGATTGCTTTACGATGAAAATCAACATGAGGGCTAGATCGCATGAAACGGAAATGGTAATATACAACATGACACTGGTTGTCGCTCATATTACGAGATGTCTCTTTTCTCATTTTGCTTTTGTGTACCTATCGGTTGGGACCCATATGTAACCTCATAGCAACCCTGTGGTATTTACAAATTGGAACCCGAATCTTTTTTTACTCATTTATTGGTTATAGAGTCTATCCATACTTGTATACCTATTTTATTGGGAAATAAGAATGGTTTATCAATGTCCACTTTTAGACTTTCGTTTTTCAGAACCATTTGGATTTGTTCTCATCTATGCGCACATAGTTCGGCTCCAGTCGATACATCGTACTCTTGTCAGTCTATGTTTTTCTTGGGCTCACGGTGGTTACAACTCAAAAAAGTGAATATCGAAGTGCAAATTTATTTTGATGATTGTTGGACAGCCTAGATAGATTTGTCCCAGATGAAGATGAGTAGGTTGTTTTTCAGCTCAATACTGAAAGCTTGAAAAATTATAATTCAATCGGTCGAACTCTTTTTCGCCCCGATTCGTCAAAGTTTCAACAAGAAATTAAAACAGCTCGCTTTTCGCTCCTTGAACATCAACTAGTGATTATCAGGATGAAAGAATAGCGTTATTTATCTTAGAATTTGGCACCGATTACCCATCCAATCTCGAAGAGCTCAAATTTCTTTTTTTTTAATTAAAGAATTGTTTAAAGTAAATTTGTAACCAAGTGTAAAGTACATTTTATGTAACCATTATTTGTTTAGTTTTCACTAACAAAATCCACTTTTGCAGGCCATAATTCCTTAAATTAAAATTAATTCCATTAATTAAAGTTAATGCCCCAAGCACATTTTCTCACACTTTTTACACGCATTGTATGATTTGTTCAACACGCATCACGCATTTGCTACACGTATCGAACGATTTTTTCAATTTTAGAAGGTGTGTAAAACCGACCACGCAACCCCGATGTGGTACGCTTCCAATAATGATGGTAGGGATTCGTTAAAAGGAATTTATATTCATTTCAATAAAGTTTTTTAATTTTGAAAAAAGAAATTTTGAGTTCTATTTTCGAGATTTGATGGGTATTTGGTACCGAATTATAAGAGAAATAACGCCATTATATTTACTTTAATAATCATTAGTTGATGTTTACGGAGCAACATGTTTGCTCTTTTATGTTTTGTTGAAACTTTGACGATTCAGAACGGGAAAACGGTGCGACCGACCGAATTGTAACTTTTAAGGGTTTTCAGACATGTATTGAGTTGAAAAAAACCTACACATATTGGTATTTTTTGCAATATTTGCAATGTGGCAGTAGATTTTCTGAAATACCAGATAAGTAATTTTTTGTACCTTTTATCAGATTAACATTGAGGTTAACAAAAAATCCGTAAAGCAACAAAAGGCGTGTGTAAAGAATCGATCAAGGTTTCCGAATCCCTCCTTTGGATTGTTGTACTAGCATTAGTTGGCGAGATATCGATATTTAAAGTCAAAAGGGTGACTTTTCATTGAGCAGCCGGTATCTCAGTGACAAATTGTCGTACAGAGTCCAAAAAGAACTAAATTGAAGCTAAATGACCAAGCTCAATGATCCTAATATTGGGTCAGTCAGGAAAAAAATGTCTGAGCCCATGGAGAACTTTAAACAGTGCGAGAAATTCTGAAAATTTTTGTTCTCTCTATCTTTTGATTTTGCAATGCGCGCTGCACAAAAAAGTTCATTGAAAGATCTTAAGACTAGAGACATTACACTACAAAACGCTTTTTTTGCATCTCCATACCATTATTTTTCACGGAGGTACAGCGTCTTGAAAATCAATGAAAAACTCGCAAAATTTGTCTGCTTCTGTAATTTTTTGGGTGACTCCATATAGAGCGACGAAAAGCCACGCGACTTCGTCGCACACCAAAAACGCAGTGCGTCCTCGCCCTCATTTGAGGCGGCATCAGTCGAAAGTGAGAGAATTACGTAGTTGATACCGAGCAAGAAACGCGGAATATAATATTGTGTGCTCAACCGTTCATCCACTGTGGATGATATGGACTGCCGTGAAATTAGATCGCGATTGTTAATTGCAGTCTAATTTAGTAATGCGTCATTTTTGTACTATAATTGGCGTGTGTTAGGTCAAGTCTCGTGTTATTTGCAGTACAACATTACTTGAAACGTCCAAATAAAGCTCCATGGGAGTAACTTACGAGGCGTTTCTATTCAATTACTTTTATCGATGACCGTAGTGTACGCGTCTCACGTCTTTTTGCATCATTGGTTGTGCTTTTTTAATTTAAAGCGACTATATACCCACAGTTATTCGAGAGTTAAAAACGTAATAATGAAAATTAAAATGAAAGTAATTTCATTTATCGACATTTATTTTCTCAAAAAACCAAAAATACTTTCCGAACGAGCCGATAATAATGATTATGTAAATATATACATCAAGTTTCGTTGCCAGGCGATTGAACAACGCGACTGCAAGTACCAATGCATAATAAGCTCTCAGTTTCTGAATGTCTCGCATTTGTAACGTTTATAGTAAATGTATGCCAGTAAATCGTATACTGAATCTTCCGACGCCTATACCAGTAACAATAAGCATCAAGAGCCATTATTTCTCGAACTCATGGATATAGTCATCGTGGATTGATGAGCCACCCAAATTCAACGTAGTTCGTGGTGGATGGAGTCACAAACATCGCCGTCTGACCACGACATCCATGACTACTGGAAACATGAGCTAAGCGCACACTCTGTTGCAACGTGTTTTCATCATGGGTTGTCACATGAAATTTCTCATCTTTCTCCGCGTCACTCCATACACAGCAAACGAATTCGCGAGGGCAAAAAAGACATTCGAGAAATCTAGTAACATTGCAACGAGTTTGCCTACAGGTACGCCGAGCGCAATATATACAGGGTGGTCCACGCAACGTGTGCACCTCTTTCACGGTCGAAATATGCGTTGCACGAAAAAATGTTGTATACGAAAGTTACATGGTTTATGAGGCTTCATCATGTGGTGCATTTATTTTTATTCTAGGTGGAGGCGCTTCGGGGATTTCAAGGTCAACTTTGTTTTTTTAAAGGGAATGCTATATTTTTTATAGCGTAAGATGATAGAGTATCGAATTTTGAGTAAAAAAGTATAGACCCTTATTAGCCCTAAAATTAATAGTTAACGAGTATTTTCACTTTATTACTTTGAGTACATTCAGTGACTCGTGGCTTATCACAATTAACGTAAGTGTTCAAATTGATGTCCATTGGCATCAATACAGTGACGAAATCTATTAACTAATGAAGAAACTGCATTCTGAATTATGTCCGGACTAAGTGTCATGCATTCTAAACAAATACGATGTTTCATATCCTCCGGAGTTGTTGGTATTTCACGATACACTCTGTCTTTTAATGTGCCCCACAGAAAAAAGTCTAGAGGAGTAAGATCTGGTGAGCGTGGAGGCCACATGAATTGTCCACCACGACCAATCCATCGATTGGGAAAATTTCTATCCAGTAGTTCCCTCACAATACGTGCGTAATGTGCTGGACAACCATCATGCTGATACCACATACGTGCACGGATATTCAACGGCACGTCCTCTAGTAAAGGTGGTAAATTATTATTCAAAAAGTTCGCGTATTTTTGCCCTGTTAATCGATTATCAATGAAATATGGACCAATCAATTGGTTGCCCAGTATTCAACACCATACATTAACGCTCCATGGGTGTTGGTGGTCGACTTCTCTCATCCAGTGAGGATTGTCAGCTGCCCAGTAATGCGTATTTTTCAAATTGATCTGTCCACGGTTTGTAAACGTTGCTTCATCAGTGAACAACACACTTTGTAGAAAATAATCATGCTGATTTATTTGATGTAGGAACCACTGACAGAACAAAACGCGGTTTTCAAAATCCGTTCCATGTAGTTTCTGATGAAGTGCAAGGTGATAGGGGTGATATTTATTTTTATGCAGAATTCGTAGAATACTGCTTTTGCTTTGCGAACCTCGTGAAATCTGTCGCGTACTAATATGAGGATTTTCTATTACGGCTGCTAAGACCGCAATATCATTCTCTTCAGAAGTGGCAGTTTGTCTTACGGTACGTTTATTAAGATTGAAATGTCCATTTTCTCGAAGCGATTTACAGATTCTCTCAAATATGGTTCGAGATGGTTGAATCCGTTCAGGATATCTTTCGGCATACATAGCTTTAGCTCTTACTGCATTTCTATGACACTCTCCGTACACTAAAAGCATATCAACTTTGTCACTATTACAAAAATTCATTTTCACTTTTATCTTTCTGATAATCACGCACGATCACTGAAGGAAACTTTAATACTGGATTACAAATATTGAGAGGATTGCGAATCATGATAAGAGCGTGTGATGTGGTGAATGTGTTCATATTGATAAACACTGTCATGTAAACAATGCTATCCTTCAGATATTTGTAGTAGATTTGAATCTCCAACTTGATATTACGCAATAGAAATTTTAAAGTAATAAAGTGAAAATACTCGTTAACTATTAATTTTAGGGCTAATAAGGGTCTATACTTTTTTACTCAAAATTCGATACTCTATCATCTTACGCTATAAAAAATATAGCATTCCCTTTAAAAAAACAAAGTTGACCTTGAAATCTCCGAAGCGCCTCCACCTAGAATAAAAATAAATGCACCACATGATGAAGCCTTATAAACCATGTAACTTTTGTATACAACATTTTTTCGTGCAACGCATATTTTGACCGTGAAAGAGGTGCACACGTTGCGTGGACCACCCTGTATATAGATATATATATAAAGATATATATATATATATAGATATATATATATGTAAAGTTACATGCACACGTTGCGTGGACCACCCTGTATATTTGTCCAGGGGTACATTTCAGTACCAATTCGGAGCCTCAACAGTACATACCAGGACTTTTGGCACATATAGGGACGGACCCAGTTTTTTTTTAGATAGAGCGGTATAAACTCGGGCCGGTCCTCATATTTACATATATGTGTAACGATATTTCTAGGAACCTCTCATAAGACTAATCAAAGGATCTTATGGGGACCGCAAATTATTCAATATACGAAATTCACATTTATGATATTCAATTATTCTAAAACGTTACACATGCTCCATTTCATGCACTGGAACTATGCATAAATATTATATTGAACCTCGATAACACTAAAACTTAAAAAAACCCGATTGCTACTGTAAGCATAAGAGCGAAGTGTTACACCCGTCCATCGAAGCTCAGGAAAATTTTCAAGCAAAATCTGTAAAGCGGATCGGTTTGAAATTTGTTATGAGTATTTAGCGATGTAGCACGGAGGGACTGATGATTGTAGAATTTCGAAATTTTTTTTTACTACAAAAAATTTTGATTGCAGAATTTTGAAATTCTAATATCTTGAGTCCCTCTGTGCTTTATCACAAAAACCCACAATAAATTTCAAATCGATTACATTTATGGAATTGTCTGAGAATTTTCGTAAATTTCGATGGGCAAGCGGGTGTCTCTCATCGCCTTAAGATGCATGCATGATGCTTTCGGCACATAGGAGCCATATACCTAGTAATTCGACTAATGGAGTTAAAAAAATCAATTCAGCAATATTTGGCATTTATAAAAATTGATCTCTTGAGAATGTAGACATACTTTCACATAAAAATATTCCGAGATTAGGCAACCCAGCAACCGTTTATGTAATGTAATACGCAGAGACAGGTATATTCGTTAAGTTGTGAGGGAAATATTTCTAATCTACAATGTTCTAAGGGTTGCAAGGGTCTAATCTACAATGTATATACCATTGGGGTGCTATAATGGTTCTTTTTGGAACCATTTTCGTGTTATAACGGTTCGTATTGGGACTGTTACTAATATACTGAACCATAACGGTTGATACTAGAGCCGAAAGTTTTAATCATAGATTTTCAGTCTTACATCATAGTCTTATAATAAAAATGACGATCAGACATGCGACTTTAAAAATACGATGAAATTTTGTTGAACGATGTAAATCTATATAAAAAATGGAGAATGACTCATTGTTTTTTTCATAATCGTTATACTCGCCTTCGTCACGGTCACCGTTTTCATTATCGTCAATTTGCCAATATCGAGACCGAATGATACGAGTATCCACTACAAGTAGCATATACGAGTAATATTGGGAATGACAGTATAAATTAGGTTACTTGACACACATTTATAAAAATTCCTAAAATGCGGATTATTCTGGAATGTAATATTTCAATTGATGCTTGTAACGTTAAATAATGTCGTCGATTCTGAAATGTTGGCGACAAAGCTTTGATGGTGGTAGGGGTAACTCCTGTATGAGATATGCTGGCCGAAATCCTGTGGTCATGCAATTTTCTCGGAAATTTTTTATCAGATTTTCGATTGGGTGGAGCGTTGAAAATATTAATTTTCGTTGAAAAAAGCATTTTTACTATATGTATAGTAGCGAGCGTGATAGGAGATTTGCAAGAAAAATTGATTTGTATACGTATCCAGGGTCATAAAAACCGTGACAACAAATTAATGGCCTCAATGTGAACCATTACATTTACGCGACGGTCTTCACATAAACCGTTGCTTATAAATGTACGCTTTCTGCTTTTCACAACTGGTGGTCGCAATATTAACTATTACATCTATGCGACTATCGCATAAGTGTTGCTTATAAACGTATGCTGCGGTCTCCATATTAACCATTACCTGCAAATATATGCTTCCCGCTGCTTCGTTATGACGAAATAGTGAGAACCTATATTGAAACCGATGAAATTATTATGATAGAGTTCTTAGTTCAATAATGTAAGAATCTTAGAATATACTAAATATTTTTTTAAAATAAACTGATATATTGTCGTGTCACGAATTAATGCTCGTGTCATCAGCAAATAGTTTGTACTATCAACATTTTGCGTAGTGTCCTTTGTGCTGTAGGGTGGGGGGATTTTTTCGTACGTCCTTCAAGCTTTCGCAGAATAAGTTTATTGTTAGTATTAACTCCACCGCGAGACAAGCATCATGCTCTAGTCGTATAATTCGGTACTTTCAGTATAGCAACTAACAGTGAGTGTACTCTGGTCAATGATGTATGCTTTAGTTAAATTCGACGATAAAGTATTATGATATTTGTAAACAAAAAGATGTCTTTATCACTGGAGATAAGTGCAGCATTCGGTACAAAAAAGGTCGATACACTGGCAAGGTTCTCGCCCTTGATAGTAAGTACCTTTTCAAACTGTATATCGAGTAAAAACGGGTATTTTTTCGAAATTTTCGGCATCGAAACGGAGAACGATTCTGTACGAGGAAAATTAGGAAGAATTTATAGCTTACATTTGTAGGTCTGTACATCGTAGCTGTGTAATTATAGTTGTCTATGTTCACAATTTCGAACAAAAGCATCAAAGCAACGAGAAGCGGATCAAACATTTGTTTTCCAGTTTTCGAAATATATGCTCAAAGATTTCGTCGAAAATCATTAGTCAATAATTTATCGACATAGTTTTTCAGTATTCCTGGAAATTATTATGATTACATTGTGCTTGTAGTGTATAGAGTTAATTTCTTTCCAACCTTTTGTGGAGCTGCCAAGTATTTAAATTGTGATTGTATGTTTATTCCTGAATAAATTGCAAGCAATTTAGAGTTTATTTTCTCTCCTATTTTTTACTATAAAATTCACAGCTATTTCTGTTGTGCTATTTTATTTGTAGAAGAAAAACGAAAATTATCACAACAGGAAAAATTTGAGATGAACAATATCTCGACTGATATTAACGACAATGAAGTGGAAACTACCACTGTGGTCGCAACAGGTACGTTTTTTATTTTGAAATTAAAAAATAATGATAGTATTTCTATTGTTTGATTTTGTTGAATTCAAATTTTAATTCGTTTCGTTTATTAACTGTAATTCAAAATAAATTAAATATTTTCTGATTAACCAGACTGTTTGTGTTATAGTATGTAATTGAGAAAATTGATTAAATGTGTTATTTTCAATCAGAAATAAGCAAAGAGCCTATTGCCATCAACAGCATTGATGAAACGATCAACCCTACGATTCCGGCAAAAACATGTGATGAAGAAAAACGAAATGAGGATGTCAATAAAAATAAGATTTCATTGCCGAATGCTATCGAAAAATCAATTTTCCGTTAATGATACATCAGGTATTCTTAATTTTACAAATAGCAAAACTTATCGGACTTTTCCATAACGTTTTCATACTTGCATAGTTGACTCTTATAAATATAAATAATCATCAATCAAGAATCATCAACAATAAACATCTAAGTAATATAAAAAAATTTGCAGAAGACCTTGAAAAGCTCAACAATAATGGAAAACCAATCATTGTGAGTGACTGCATAGTAAATATTTGTCAGCCTATTCACGAAATAGAACCGACAAAAATTTGGGAACTAAACATTCCACACGATGCTTCGTTCGCGAATATATCTTCTATCATAATGAAGTCGGATGAAGGTTTGTGTTTTTTATTGCTTTGGGGGAAAAATACATGCAACTTTTAACTTCAAATATTTAACTCAGATCAGAATATAAAAAAAATTCAGAATAAAAAAAAATGAAGATTTCAAGCAGAGTAATTTCAGACAGTAACAATATTGCAAAAATTATTAACAAATCAATCTTTTTAAAAAACGCATTTTATTTCATTTGTTATTGGCATCCTACCTTCAGATCATTCGTCATTACTATTGAATATCTTAGCATGAATTAATCTTACATGTCATTGCCAGAATTCGAATTATTATCTGACGAACCCGGATTCATCTCGCTCAATATCGAAAATATATCCCTGAATAATTCGATTTCGGGTTGGAATGATATTCGTACTAACAATGAAGCAATGCTATGCTCGGAAATGGAGAATATTATTCCAAAAATGACTTGCTTTCAATCAAGTGAGACGATCTCTACGCTTGTAACGTATGTCCATAAACGGGATATTCCATAATATAATATATTGGTTGTGTATTTGAATATTTTATTTTCACCATATAATGTTTTAATGTTATTTATTGCAGTCCGCCTGGGGACAATAATAATACATCTTTGGAAGATATTTGCGGGCAAAAACTTCCAGTTCAAATTATCCAAGAAGGTATTGATCATCGATAATTTATTTAATATTATTGGTATCTGTTTTAATTATCATTTCTATTCGGTACTTTATTTGCAGATGAGCTATGTTTCGACGGAAACATTGATCATTTTGAAGTTTGCGATAACTCTAACGACTCAGATTATAACCCAGAAGCGAATTCTTCTTCAGAGAGTGAGGAAGAAAGAGACGATGTCGCTGAAAGCAGGTCCAAAAACACTAACAAAGTTAACAATACATCACACGCAACAATGAATTCCACTGTCAATTTGGACTCGATGAGTGTAAATGTCCTCGGTCAGAGTGCACCAAATGATTTACATTTATCTGTCAAAACCGTTGAATCGGGTTTGAAAAAAGATTTTTGTTTTTATTGCAACACAAATCAAACTAAGCTAAGTCGTCACATGATTCGAAAGCATAAAAATGAAGAGAATATCGCGAAATATTTGAGCTTGGAGAGCGGATCTGATGAAAGAAAGCAACTTATGGCAGATATAAGGAAAAAAGGGTACTTCACTTTCAACACATCTGCGGCGTTGAATACCGGAGAGCGGAAAGTCATGCGAAGACCGAATGAACGGTTCGGAAAAAAGGCGATCGATTTTGCAACGTGTCCTTCTTGTTTTGGAGACTATGCCAAAACATCTTTGCGACATCATGTTCGTCGATGCACAAAAAAAACAGAATGAAACGAAGAGACATTATGATTAATTCAAAAAAAATAACAGGACGAATCCATCACGATGCAAGTAATGTTCTTCGTCAGCGTGTATTTCCTACCTTGCAAGAAGATGACGTTGTTAGAGCAATAAGATATGACGAACTCGTAATTTTATTTGGAAATAAGCTCTATCAAAAATACAAAGACGCCCACTTTTATGATATGATCCGACAGAAATTAAGGCAATTGGGACGATTTTTAATTGAAATACGGAAACACGCGAACGATATATATGATTTTTCCAGCGTGTACTATCCCAAAAATTATGACACAGCGATTTTGGCAGTATAGACGCTCGCCGGCATGAATGATGACCAGACAGGATTTAAAGTTCCATCTCTCGCAACCGCACTTGGAACCTTGCTCAAGCAAGTTAGAAGACTGTGCGTATCAGAGTGGATAAAACGACAAGACAAAAAGAAACAAACGCACGCGGAAGACTTTTTGAAGCTATTGACGGAAGATTACGGAATAAGTATTGCCCGGACAGCGTTGGAACTCCATGCCCACAACAAAAGGCAGAAGAAGATCGTTTTACCTTCAAAAGATGATATCCAAAAACTGCAAATATATCTACGAGATGAAGTGCGCAAAAATTACAAGATTTTAACCAAAACATTCTCAAAACAGGCATGGGTTAATTTGGCATCATCATCACTGGTGTCTTTACAGTTATTTAATCGACGACGCTCAGGAGAAATAGAACGTATTCTCCTTAAAGATTTTGAAAATTATCAAAAAATTAACCAAACCATCGTTGGAGAGGTATACAATAAATTTTCGAGTGACGAAAAGCGAGCGGCACAAAAATACGTACGATTTCAAATTCGTGGAAAGCTCAATCGAACAGTTGCTGTTCTCATGCACCGAGAATTACTTGTTTGTCTTCACGCATACTCGGACTGCGAATATCAGCAAACGTTGATTAGAACAATCCGTATGTATTCGGAATTTCCGGCAGCTTAAAGGGTGATTTCAAATATCTTCGCGCATGCCCATTAATGAGAACATACGCGGTTGCTTGTGGGGCTTCGACGCCAGAAACATTACGAGGCACGATATTACGGAAGCATGTTGCAACCATGTGTGCAAATTTCAATTTAACCGATGGAGAGGTTGCAGATTTGGCCAATTTCATGGGCCATTCTTAAGATATTCACAAAGTGCACTACAGGCAGCCGGAAACCGTAAAAGAAATTTTACAAATGACAAAAATTTTGGAGACAGTCCAAGGACAATCGGATGCCTCCGATGACAGCGACAGCGCAATGTAATCGGATTCAGAGTTGCGCAACAAAGAATCCTGTAATGTCCAAACTGGTGATCCATCTATCGATTTATTTTGCGTAGAAACGATTGAGTATCGTTCGGTTGAACGATCCGTCGAAAATTCTTCTCGATGAAAAAATAAAACACGAAAAACTCGATCGAGTAAGTTACGGGAATACTATGCAGTTTTAAAAAGAGTGAACTTGAGAATTACTTACTTATAAATCTTTGTTTTAGCTTCACCATACGGTCCATGTAAGCGGGTACGGTGGACAGACCTCGAGAAAAAAACCGCTGCACGTGAATTTCGAACCTTCATTGAACAAAGAAAACTGCCCACTTTTCGAGCGATTCAGGATATGATGGAAAAAAATCCTGGTGTATTCAATCGTAATACAGTCTCAGTAAAAACGGGGGTCAGCAATCAGATAAAAAAAGAGTGTAAAACGTAGCTTTACACTCCTCGCGATTTTAGCTACACAACGTAGCTTTACTTAAACATGAAGCTTTTCGTAGCTTCACATTCGTACACGTGGACACGTAGACTCCCTCGATCGACTCAAGCTTGATCGACAAATTCATTTTTTTACTCGAACGCCTACATCATCCTCTCTTTACTTTGGTAACAATAAAAAACTATTGCAACATGTAATGAAAAATATGTGTGTGTGTACACCAAAAAATAAGAATATAAAAAGACTTTGAATATAATGCAATGCGATGTTTTTTCAATGCCTCGTTCCAACCGGACTTAGATCCTTATGTGACTCGACATTCGAATGGAAAATTTGAATGTTCTTAATTTTTCAATATTAAATTCCCCTGAATTGTCATTATGTTTTATTTATTCGTCCACGAGTATCTGAATTTAGAAGAATTGCACCAAAACATTTGACAAATTGTCGATCATTGACGATAAAAAATAAATTTCTGGCACATTTATATGCTCTTTATTGAAACGTCAAACGTCTCATGTACTCTCTTATTTCCCCCCCCCCCCCCCCCCATTTCGTCCAACCTCCGCTCGTGGTTCCGCGCTCGTCAAGAAGGCTCACCTGAAAAACAAAAATTAGAAATTATTATATATAGCGTTCGAACAGATGATCTCGGGTCATCGACCGAGATGTAAACACAAGACACAGATATACACCAGCACCACAATAACAGATGACCGAACACGAAAACAACGAAAAAATTAAACTTTTAAATATTAACACTCAACAATCGCACGGACACGACACACAGACACAAAAGTTGACGAAAACAAAACACCGATACACACAGAAACGAAAAATTTGGGGAAGGGCAAAAATTAACAATATTAAGAGAAACAAATTAGAAACAGGGAAGGGATATTTAAACAATTAAAATCGAGTATAAATAGGGGAGCAAGAGAACGGAAATTTAGACTCGGTCTGGAGAGTTTGAACAGAGCATTACATGCTAACTCTCAAGGATCTGAGTCCAGTGTACGAAAGTGTCATGAGCGCGAATTACGGCATCACCTACGTGGAAGTAGTGTACCGACGAGGACGAGATCTGGCCCTGGTTGTAAGACGGTCTCCCGGTATGCGAACGAACTGAAAGTGATTCGTATCAGAATTAGAGTTTGGGAAAAACTCTGCGATACTCAGGGAGTACGAAGGCGAAAGCCCGAGGAAATCGAGTACTTGCATGGTCTTGAACAACTCTTGACACAGAAGCACAGTGCACAATAGTGTCACAAGCTCGATTTACGGCATCACCTACGTGGAAGTAGTGTACCGACGAGGACGATCTGGCCCTGGTTGTAAGACGGTCTCCCGGTACGCGAACGAACTGACAGTGATACGTATCCGAGTTAGAGTTTGGGAAAGACTCTACGATACTCAGGGAGTACGAAGGCAAAAGCCCGAGGAAATCGAGTGGTCGTACGGTTTTGAACGACTCGAGACACAAATGCACATCGAGCATTGACTCCTCGAGAGTTAATACATGTGGGGATCGTACTTCCGAGTGTTCCCGGCGTATTGTGACCACGACAAGTACTGAAGGCTCTAGGGAGTACTTACCTGAGAAGGAAGGAAAACAGAGGGATCAGTAAAACGTGCGAACGAATACGAGAATCACACGAGGAATCTACAAAAACCGCGGTTTTGTGACGGCTGTCAAAATCAGCTGTGAGGGAGAAAAATAGGTGTAGGGACGTGAGAGAGAGAGAGAGAGAGACAGGAGAAACAGGGAGGACGTACAAGTACGCAACATATCACACGAGACGGACGTGACGTGACGACACACACATCACACAGCACGGAACAATACTACACGACACCACACACAAAACACCGTGAGTTTTACCCAAATATTAAAAAGAATCTCACCGGTCGAGATCACGAAAAGTGACAGGTGCACGTCACCTCGCGAGCGCAGACGGCGCCATTTGTATATTGATCACAGCCGTGCGATCAACGCGACATTCGAGTTGCGCCGTAGATCTTGTGGCGACGCGCGAAACATTTGAAGTATTAAGGCGACTGCTCGGCAGCACGCAGCGGCCGAACTTCCATCATTTGCCGAACGAAGGCACTACGGGCGCTCGAAGGTCACCGAACCGACGCGCGAATTGTCAAAGGTGTTAAGACGAACGGCTCGGCAGGGCGCGACGAGCAAGCTTTCATAAAGTGCCGAACGAGGACAGCACATGCGTTCGAAGGTTGCCGGACTGACGCGCGAACATTTTGAGAAGTGAAAGTGGGCACCTCGCTCACCCATTCGAATTACGCCGCGTTTCGAGAGAGAGAGGGGGCGCCGCGATCGCCCCTCTCCGAGCAATACATAACTGCGCGAAATTTCAAGATTAGATCGAGTCTCGGAACACGATATTGCGAACACTGTTAGTATTTTAAGTATAGAATTAAGATTAGCACGTAAGCAGAGCAATTACAAAGCCGAAACGGGACGAATACTCACCGTGATACCAAAACACAACAAAATTTCACTGTACACATATTATTTATTGGAGAATGTATATTGTTTTACCGATTTTACCCAACGTTAAATTAATCTGCTCCCTGATCGAGTCTGAACAAATAAATTTTAAATGTAACCAAAACTGGATACGTTACATTATATTTATTTATATGCTCTTACTCCGACTTATACATACGGTCCTGACATGTACTCTTCGGATTTTCTTATGGTATTTGAATGAGGAATAAAAAAGTTGTAATGAAAAGAAGATCGTTTTCGTAAATATCACGAAGCGTGACTTTTCGAAAAATGATGAAACATTTTTTTAAATATTTTCTGGCAGCTAGAAACATGAAAGTCGATATTCAGTAGGGCGAAGATGAAATTTTCGCGAGCAAATTGAATTTTCCATTTGGAAAGCGAAAAGTTAGCGATTAGCATATACTTCTGCGCACATTATAAATTCGAAGGACAAAATACTTGTGAAAAACCAACGAAAAGATGGTCCTGGCATTGTACGACACATAAATACCATCGGTTCTGTATTAAACCTTTTCACATGAGTAATTAAATTTTCATTCTCTTTACGTTTCTATAATATACATAGGGATGAATGTGGAAATGTATAGATCTAATTGGCAATGTACAGGTGCGTATACCTTTTTTGCAAAACGTACACTTGGACCCGGTATGTACCTCTGGACAAATATATATATATATATGAGGTGTTCCATAGCATTTCGAACGGTCAAAAAGTTGTCCACACTCAACAAATTTTTAATTGTGTCAAATTATTTAATTGTATGAAAAAAACGATGTAAATTTATTCAAAATTTTTGGATCGCATTTTCTTGAGTTTTTCAAAATTTCAAAATTTTCAAAATACCGTTATATCTCGTAAGCATTTGATTTAACAAAAAAATATTTAAGACGAAAGGGTTGCAATTTTACATGTACTTTGTAAAAAAATTTTATTGGAATTTTTCGAGTTTAAAAAATGCCCATTTTCACCAAAATTATACAAAAATATTTTTTATCGGTCGGTATATCACTTTCCATTTTTCTCTAAAAATTCCAGAAAATACTCTGAAGTGTGCACAGTAACACCTATTTTTTCAGAATGGTTCAATTCGTTGTTCCAAAGCTGTGCTTTGTTTTATTATTATAATAAATATATTTTTTAAGAATAATTAATTATTGCGGAAAATCATACTCTTCCAAATTGTTTCTATCAAATTTTTAGATAAAAGAACGTCTATAATAATATTAATGTTTTGGAGCTTGTTGGAGCATAGTTCATCGGTAACGTAGATGGAACTCCATGGAACTCGTTCAAAAGCTACGCACTATAATCACTCGCTCTCAGCTTCTTCTCGTTAAACGATCTGTTTATATTCTTTTTCTCAGTTCCTACTTTGTGATTAATGTTAACAACAATAAGAAATAAACATAATGATAGGACAGAAAATTATTAATTTAATCATCGAAGTTTTGAGCGAGTGATTATAGCGCGTAGCTTTCAAACGAGTTCCATGGGCTGCCATCTACGTTACCGATGAACTATGCTCCAAATATGCTTTTAGTATTTAATTAGAGAGTTAAAAGGCGGATGTATATTAAGGTATGCGATTAGAAATTTTTTGTTTGTTTTTCATTTAAAAGAGTTACAAAAGTTTCGGTCGTATGATGGAAGATGTCATATTAAATTTTAACCCTTAATAATCTTCTTAACACTGCTTAAGGCGATGTATCACACGCTTTGACGCTTCGAAATTTCCAAATCCATTTTTTTCAAAAAAGTACGAGTGTTCACGTTCAAATTTCTTTAGCTTACGCGAAATTGTGGCAAAAAAAACTTAGCTTCCGGCTAGTTAGAAATCTTCATAGTTTTAGAGAAAATACTTCATACTATAATAGTAAGAAAAAAGTCTCATCGCACTTTTTACATGTTTTATAAAAATAACATGGGAAAAATAATCTGACCGTACGTGGAATTTTGCTATTTAATCAACGACATCGTTTTGTTAATCATAACGTAAAACTATCCACTATGGAATTTCAGCTAGCCAAACTTCAATTCACATAAAAATTGTTCTTTTTTTAAACAGTACAGCTAAACCATCATTCTGATTGAAGAACTTCATTCGACATTTTTTTATGGAGACCTCGCAAAAAGCGTAATGATTTTCACATATAAATACGTCAGGCTTATGTGATATTGCGAATTGTAAAAACATTAATCACCGATCCTTTTTTCGAATTCAATTAAACTTCCGTAAATCTTTTGTGATATAAGATATGAATTATAAGACTACTGTAAAATTTAAGCCTCGCTTGCATAGATGAAACCATGACGATGTCTTACCGTGAATTGGTTACGAATTCACGATCACCTAAAATTATCACAACAGAGTCGGTCACGATTGTTCTTCCTCTTTTTCTGAGTACAAGAGAACATGTCTTCAGTTAAGAAAGTTCTCGACGGTAAACTTCAAGGTTATTTATTCACTCTCTACCCCAATGGCAATAACGATCTCCCAATACGATTTACTCACAATCTGCATGGAATTACGTAACAAAAACTCGTTGACAGCGCTGCGCATAGTTTGCCTCGACAAACTGAACGACTTTGCAGACGAAGAACTTTCCAACAGAGGATGAGGCACGAAATGCCATTGGCAGGCTCGATTTCATTGGAGGGAATTCATTTCCGGAAAACTGAGGCTTAAATATTGATATGGGAAGACATTTTAGACAAAAGATTTTGCTTATCTGAGAAAGTTCAGACATGTCCTTTTGAATTCATGTGTAAGCAGCTTTCCACGTTAAAGTTTCAAGTGTTTTATTTAATTTCATTATGTCTGCAAACTGTGTTAAGAATCATACATTCAAACATAATGTAAACGGTGAAAAGCACTTTAGAAGTTCGTATGAAAAAAAAAATTCTAACAGTAAATTCATTTTTGTGAAACATTTATGCATGCAATTGATGAGTTAAAATTTTCCAACCATGCAAAACACTTTGATCAAAAATGCAAAAAATCCAAAAATTCCTTACATGTCTCGAAAACTCGTACTTTTCATGCAGAACCTTCTGAAAAAAACAGCTAGTCTAGTGAAATTAGATGCTAGAACCGCTATCATTTTTTTAATTACTTAAACACCTGTGTCCTCATCAAACAGAATTTTCTATTCTAATCATATCGTTAGCATAAATTATAGATAGTTACACCGTTTAACCTCTCTTACTGTACCGTTCATACTTCTTACTGAAGTATAAACTGCAGAATCTCCAATGCGTAGACGTATGAGTACTTTATATTTTATAAACATATAATAGCATTATAAATTACGCAAAGAACGTTGAGACTGTTGAGAGTAAAAATCAACCTCGACTTTGTAGTAGTCTTGTTGAATCATGAATGGACAGGGTAACTGAGATGAAGGCGTAACGTTACGGAAGCCTTGATGTCAGTAAAGGCAAATCAAGCGAACATGTCGCTAGAGGTTGTCACCAACAAAGGGTAGAAAGTCTCAGAGCAGACACAGGGTTACTTTGTCGTGCCACATCCAATATCGCCAAGCTGAAGGAGCACAAGAGGGGAAAGGTGGAGTGTTGAAGAGAGGGACAGAAGTAAATACACATACACACAAGCACGAAACATGCATTGCAAGGCTGAAATCGATTTTCCATTCAGTACCAAGGTAAAGGGGTCGCGATTTACCATCACGAAAGGTAGCCGATCTCTTGTATCAACGTAGAACGAACCTTGTAGTAAACGTACGTGCTAATGTGAAGCTTTCACGAACCTGTAGGAAACTTTTGCTAACCTTCGTATTGTCGAGAACGCGTCGCCAAGTACACGCCCCCATTGAAGGAATTTGTTTTTAAATATTCGAGTGCTTGAACCTCGTTCACTGAATCTTTCAGCACAAGTTAAATTGTCAATATTACATTATTTATTAGATGATATCAGCATTAAGTTACAAAACCGCCAATCGTTGATTGATTATTTACGACAGAAATCGTCACATTCAAATATTAGCTTTTTACCTAACGAGATTGTCAAATTTCATAATGCCATCGGCTGTCTGTAAGAAGAAGCTATAAAATGTTATAGGTGTGTTTGCTTTCAATTTGTTTTTATTTATCATGTGACATTACTAATTCCTTAGGGTTGAAAAACATTCAATGTTAATGTTCATGCTAATGCAATGTTAAATGTTAACAATACTGACAAGTATATGAGTTACAGAATAAGTGTAAAGGGCTGATGCAATAGTGACATGTACTACTTGCTCTCCTTTAATGTTAACATGTATCAATTGTCAAGAGTGTATCATTAAATCTTTAAGAATGTAGAACATCCTTAACGGCCATCTTTCGTCTTTTTGACCCATTTTCCTTACAAGGTCTTACAAAACTATAGCTGTCGAGATCCAAGTTTAGACATGCATCGTCATTCGTCTTTGAAGTTTTTTTTTTCAATCTACTGCAGACTTCACGTGAGTGTGCAAACTGTCTCTGATAAGTAGTGATATTGAAAGTCTTGGATGTATAAAAAATAAACATTGAAAAATACTTCCTACTAAGCGTGTTTGCTATTTCATGGATCACATGAACTTTTCTTTAGTGGTTAAAAAAATCAATTAAATACAGTAACTGTGTCGTTCTACGCTTGTTGATGTGTTTTCTGAATTGAAGCAGCACATAAAACTTTGTACGAAATGTTTGATAACCAATACCCTCAAAGTTTTCAACGAATTCTCATATAAGTACGAAATTCTCACGCTATGTGACGCTTGGCCTAGACAAGCCCTTATCACCGCAGATATCATGCTTTTAAAGATGTGTTAACCTGTCTTACCCAAATAAAGTAAGATATTAATGCATACAAAACTTTATTGTATTATTTATGATAAATATAATTAGTGAAAAATATGATATGGACAAACAGTGGATAGCGCTATAGGAAAAAATATTTATGATCAACGCTCAAGTACATAGGCAATAGAAGATAAATATACACTACCGTCCATAAGTTTGGAAACACTCGCGCCGATTCCAAGCCAGACAAAAAGTTTTATTACTCTTTGAAAAATGACGATATTTGAATTCGGCAAGCGGCGTTTCAAAAGAGACATATTGAGCCCCATTTTCCTTTTTTGGAAAAATTTTAGCATTTTTTTTTAACTCGGCACACACTTTGAAACATGGTCGTTTTTTTGGCATTTTTGGGGGGGTAGAAATTTTGGCGCGTGACTCGTGAAAAATATTTTTATCTGCTCTCCCATGAGGGACTTGAAACGGAAGGTAAGAGCTTCAATTTGGTTTTTGAGAAAGTTTCGTGCGATTTTTTTTCGCATGAATATTGATGTTTTTTGCAAAAAACGACTATAATCATAAAATGTAGTCTAACTCGGAAACTGTTGGGTTCCCGTGAATTGACGAAGAGGGTCAAAAGTTGTACACATACCTTTTGGGTTCACCCAATTTTTTTCAGAATTTTTTTCGAAAAAAAAATTTTGAAAATTTTTTTGTTTCCAATTTTTTTTTTTAAATCGACTAAATATTTTTTAAGTGTAAAAATCGGATTTTCTTACCTTATCTACACGGCCTTTTCATCGAAAAAGCTCGAAAAAGCATCGAAAAAGCTCGTCCCAGAGGAGGACGATCGGATTTAAATCTGGCGATTGAGGTGGCCACCATGGTATGACCACCTCAATCGCCAGATTTAAATCCGATCGTCCTCCTCTGGGACGAGCTTTTTCGATGCTTTTTCGAGCTTTTTCGATGAAAAGGCCGTGTAGATAAGGTAAGAAAATCCGATTTTTACACTTAAAAAATATTTAGTCGATTTAAAAAAAAAAATTGAAAACAAAAAATATTTAGTCGATTTAAAAAAAAAAATTGAAAACAAAAAAATTTTCAAAATTTTTTTTTCGAAAAAAATTCTGAAAAAAGTTGGGTGAACCCAAAAGGTATGTGTACAACTTTTGACCCTCTTCGTCAATTCACGGGAACCCAACAGTTTCCGAGTTAGACTACATTTTATGATTATAGTCGTTTTTTGCAAAAAACATCAATATTCATGCGAAAAAAAATCGCACGAAACTTTCTCAAAAACCAAATTGAAGCTCTTACCTTCCGTTTCAAGTCCCTCATGGGAGAGCAGATAAAAATATTTTTCACGAGTCACGCGCCAAAATTTCTACCCCCCCAAAAATGCCAAAAAAACGACCATGTTTCAAAGTGTGTGCCGAGTTAAAAAAAAATGCTAAAATTTTTCCAAAAAAGGGAAATGGGGCTCAATATGTCTCTTTTGAAACGCCGCTTGCCGAATTCAAATATCGTCATTTTTCAAAGAGTAATAAAACTTTTTGTCTGGCTTGGAATCGGCGCGAGTGTTTCCAAACTTATGGACGGTAGTGTATTTCAAAAGCTAAGCTCGGCGAAAGTCTTTTTAAGCGTGTGATAAATTTCCATTCGCTTTCGCAGATATTTCTCAATATTTCACCGACTCTCAAAATTTCTACATCAATGTTTCTTACGCAGTCATCCTCTTTTTTTCTTGGAAGTTTCCATTCGTCACGCAGGGGTTTACAGAACGGCTGAAAACGTTGTATCGAATGTAGTACAATATTTACTGGAACATCCATAAAACTTGAAATATTTTAGCTTTGACGGAATACAACTATTTTGCACGGCCCTTATATTCACGCTTTATAGCCGAATTGTGAATGTCGGTTGGGTTTGACATGTAGAGGATATTCTGTTCTGATGGAAGAACATTTCACGTATATCGAGCTTATTCTTCCGGAATGATGAATAAACTCGACATACGATGCAAGTACCGTGTACAAAATGTAGACCTTTATGTTTCTTCGGGAAGTGTATACGATGTGAGCGTGATGATTTTTGTTTGATTGTATTTTTCTCAAGTCTCATCAGTGTTGTAACATCGGAAAGAAAAAATACATGCCCTTGTTTTATGCACAGTCATTTAAGTATAACATTCCTAAAAACCATTGTTCGTTCTTTAAGGCACCTGTGAAAGGTCTATATTTGACGCGCGATAGATGCATTTTTTTCGACAATATCAGTCTATCAAAAAGACACAATGGGCTTGTGAATCTCGAGGTACGTTGTACACAGATCAGATCAGAAATAATTTTCGGCGAGAACATTTGATAGTTTATTCCGTTGGGTGTCCATTAGGAAAATTCAAAAATGAAATGAGTTCGTGTTACACTAGCCCAATGTTGTTTTATAAAATTACTATTCCTCATTCTTTATTAGTAATGATTTAATTGAAAAGAATATCTATGATTGTTGATTAGAAGATACTGAATACATTTGTGTTGTGTATATTAATACATGAATACATTACTGTTTTAATACATCAATAATTCTGGTGAATGGAAGGAAGTTCGGATAATAAGAAAAATATATACAATTTCTTGAAGATTTTCTATATTAGTATGAGCATTTCAAATAATTGTTTGTGGGTGGTAAATTCAAATCACATATTGAAGAATTTTTCATAATATACCTTCTGCTGATATGTCTACAGGAGATATATCTGGAGACGCGGTAGCGTCTCGACTCTACCGTCTCTTCTCTTTAAGGCGTCTTCTCACTTTGGAAATTTAAAAAAATCGATTTTTTTTTTTTAAATTTTGAAAGTACATATCTTCAAAAATGTCATCTCGAAATTTCATAAAGATCGGACGAGTCTAACTACATTTTTTGGCGACCGTTAGGTGACTACCTGAGAGTACCCGGCGATCCCTTTCACGCCGCTCGGACGGTCCCTGTATATCTGACTCTATACAATTGAATAGCCGTGTTCTTTTGTTAATGTAGTACCCCTTGCTTAGGTATATTCTGTTTTCGGGTCTATACTCATGTAATAAGACCTTAACACGTGCATTTTTCAAAAGAAAATCACTCGGCAACGATGCTAAACTGTTATTTCATCAGTCTAATTTGAAACTTCGTAACGGCAACATCTCTGCGCTCAGGATTGTTATAATGGATAAAAAGACTTCGCAACAAAGTGCCACGTGGCGACGTCCAAGTTCGAAATCTAAAAAAAGAAAATTTCGTGGAGTGCTTCCACACCAGTCTGAAGCAGATACGAGTCATGCTAGTGCGAGTGCAGCAAAATTAAAAAAATCGGACGATACAAGTTTCGATGTACACATCGATCCAACGGCTGGATATAGTATTATTCAGTTTTTTCTTGTTTTTTCTACATTACAACAATATGTGAAGTGTAAAGTTTGTAACAAAGATGTTTCTTTTACAAAGTACGGTCAGCGAGGACTCGGTTTCAAAATTTGTGTGACTTGTGATTGCGGAGAAAAATATATTAACTCATGCCCATTAATCTCAACTGGGTACGAAATCAATCGTCGTTTAGTGTACGTTATGCGTTTGATTGGTGTTGGATTGAGTGGTATCAATACGTTTTGTGGGCTCATGGAACTGGGACATGGAATCAATTCCACCGTTTATTATCAAATACTCAATTCGATCGCCATCGCAGTGCAAAGTGTGTTCGATATAGTGACGAGCAAGTCTGTCAAAGAAGAAAAACTGTTGAACGCTCAACACGGAGAACCCGAAGACGTTTTAACCGTTTCAGGTGACGGTTCCTGGCAGAAAAGAGGATTTTCTTCTCTTATTGGAATCGTGTCATTAATATATAAACACAGTAAAAAAATTGCAGACGTCGTTGTGAAGTCGAGTCACTGCAAAAGCTGTGAATCGAAAAAAGGTATGAAAGACACGATCGAATATGCACAGTGGTATGAAAAGCACAAACTAGTTTGTAGTGCTAATCATTCAGGTAGTTCTGGAAAAATGGAGGCTGACGGTATATGTGAGATGTTTTTGCGATCACTCGAAAAATTTGCTGTGCACTACGGTTTTTACATCGGTGATGGCGACACTAAAACTTTTAAAATATTGTTGGATACAGCACCGTATGGTGAAGACTTTGTGGTTAAGAAGTTGGAGTGCGTATTACACGTTGCGAAAAGAATTTTCAAGCGTGCTAAGGACGCTAAGAAAATTCTTACACAAAAGAGAAAAGCTGCAAAGAAAGACGCTGAAAAACCTTCACCAAAGAAAAAAGCAGCCAAGAAAGTTGTAGTAAAAAAAAAAAAAGTTGTTATAAAAAAAGTTCCTGTCGTAAAAACCCAAGATTTAACAATAAAATTGATGACAGAATTATCAACAAATTACTCATTGGCAATTCGAAGAAACCTGAATTCTGTCGAAGATATGCGCAGGGAGATCTGGGCAGGATACTATCATAAAATTTCAACCGACAGCAACCCACAGCATACGTATTGTTCAGACTCATGGTGCAAGTACAAGAAAGCAGTGAAAAACAATCAGATAGAAACTTTTAAACATCCTCCTGCTCTAGCTGATGATGTTCAAGAGGTTTTGAAACCGATCTATGAAGAACTGACGAAGGACGAGTTACTGGAACGATGCCTCGGAGGAAATACCAAAAATAACAACGAGTGTTTCAACAGCTGTGTCTGGGCAATGGCGCCGAAACACGTTTTTACGGGAAGAAAAACCGTGGAAATTGCTTGCCAAACAGCGGCATGCATTTATAACGAAGGGCTACAACCTGTTTTAAAAATTTTGGAGGTGATGGGTGTCAAACTAGGCCCTATCGCCGTTCAATACGCCGAGAAACGCGACAGTGATCGCGTACGCGTAGGGAACCGCCGCAGCTCTAACGCTTCAAAAGAGACTAGGTCGAGACGAAGGGAAGCTATTTTGGACGAACACACCTTCTACGAAGAATCGGAAGGTCCATTGTATGGAGCAGGCATCGCTGATTAACCCGAGGTAAGGTTTTTTCATGATTTTTCTGCAACCAAAACTTTAAACGCAGTTATCTCAAAACAAGGTTTTTCGGTGCTTTGTTGATGAAATTTCGGAAACTATCCGGCCGATTGTCATGAAATTTGAATGACATATGCTTCATAGTTATGGCTATAGCGCATATCATCAGATTTTTGAAATTTTGATTTTAAGAATTTTTTTTTTACAAAAAACTGCAAAAAAATCGTGGTTTTTTTTTACTTTTTCGAAAAACGTGCGCCATTTTGTTATTTTCGCGAATATCAAAAATCTGATGATATGCGCTGTAGCCACTGACATACTGAATCTAAAACAGTTTTATTTTTTTGTTTCAGACGACCCGTCTCGGAGATACCATCAACAAGCCACGACCATAACATTTTTACACGGGTTTTTCGATGCTACTGATGTATTATAATAATTGTTTAAAAAAATTAAAAAAAAATTTTTCATGTACTTGAAAGATGTGTTTATTACATAGGATCCGTTTTATCCCATAATTTTAAGCAAAAATCCTCGAAAAAAAATCGCAAAAACAGCCTATTTTTGAGGCGCTTAAAGTGAGAAGATGCCTTAAAGTTATTGAGCGTTTCTTTAAAGTTATTGAATTACGTACCGGGCACTCCATATCCAGTAAAATTGTATTTACTTCTAAAATGACTGCATGTCTCAAACACTAATAATGATAGGATCGGCTAAAGGGCTCGGAATTAATATGTTATCAGTCGGGGCTGGTGTACGTACAAAAGAAGAATTGTTTTAGTACTAGAGAGGAAGAGCGAGGTCTATACAGCTTCGTGTCTTTTGCTCTTGTTCTCTAAAGGTGGATTCAAATCAGTGGCACCGATGAGAACGGTGCCACCGGGAATATGTCCAGTGTCATTGGTACAAACACAACCCAAACAAGAGCTCTGCCGCCGGCATTGTCGTTGTGATCCTACATGGCTAATGATCCTTTGCCAACAGAAATTTTTGTTTGTGTGAAATAGAGTGAGAACACGAGGGTATGTATAGTACGTTTAGGATGAATGAAAATGGTTAGTGACGTTTGAGCACTCTCGCAGTTCTAAACCGTCTAAGTATTCGTAACGTAACGTTTTAATAAGTTCCTGTACAGATTGAAAAAAGGAAAATGTACACCAAGTAATTAAAATACTAGCTTTCTTCGAAAAGTATTTTTTTTTTAATAGTGTGAAAAATAAAAGTAACATTCTCTGAAAAAAAGGAAAATAAAACTTGGCGTGGATGGTTGAGAAAAAGAAGTTCCATTGCACACCAAATTAGATTTTCTTTTTTTTTAATGTTCCTTTTATTTTTCACACTATTTGAAAAAAGACTTTTTGAAGAAAGTTGCTATTTTAATAACTTGGTGTATATTTTTACTTCTTCAAGTTTTAAATGTGGATTTCACTTCTTTTTGTAGGAAACCACCAAACTAAAGATATATCATATAAGACAAAATTTAAAAAAAACTGAAAAAAACTTATTCAAAACTTAATGTCGATGGAACTTTTATCACAAAATCGTGTTGGTAGAGTGTTTTTTTCAACTTCTGTCCACAGAATTTTAATAAAAAATGTCGTCGATATAATTTTTCTCAAAACTTCTATCAAAAGAAGTTTTATGCGAAAATCTCATCGACAGAGATTTTTTTTCACTCACCAATTTCTTTCCACTTTTCATTCACTATAATATTTTCCGCTTTTGTCTCTTCGAGTTATGAGCAATCGGAAAACGTTAAGACTTTGACATCGGAAAAGGTTAAAAAACTTTGACATTCAGCACTAACTTTTCATTTTTCGGTGATTTGCCTACTTCGCGACATGACGAATATTATATGTGTATCATTTTGAAATTTAGTAGAGAAAAAGTCAACTTACAATTGTGAGTTCGCGCGTATCGGCTGAACGAATCATGCTTTAACTAGGCTCAATGGAAAGAAAAAACCATATTGCATCGGTAAAATTTCATTAAATTTTCGATTAGAACGGTCAGAAATGTCATTACACATAGTCCCTACACCCCTGTGTATTTTTCTTAATATGGGAATACATTTATCTTAATAACCAATAAAACGAATCCTTTAAAATTTGATATGCGTGTTAGAAAATCGTTTCGCGACTGAACTACCTTAAAGCTATGATTATTTCTAAATTATTTATGAATAAAGCGACATCCATTTTCACTGCATCGTTCTTCTAATGAATGATGTATTAATGGTACAAGCTCGCTCATGATAGAAATTAATCTCGTTGCCAATAGCGTATCACATTCACTATCAATTTAAATCCCTTAAATCCCGTCTAGAGCGATGCATTTTCAGATACTGAAACTAATTCATATTGAGTGTCGAAGCCCGAAACTGCAGATTCTAGATGATATTCTGAATAAAGCTACATAGCCGTTTATCTTCTTAATAAGAAACAATAATATGTCAATACTTATGACAATTAACGTAGTTCTATCGTTTCATTCAAATTGTAAATTGTTTTCCAGTTGTTCTTACATACAAAATGGTTTGCGGCCTTAAGTTAAATAAGAAAAGTTGTTGCGAATCGACTAGAGAACAGCATACTCCAAATTCAAGGTCATCCAAGGTAATATGTGCTTGCTGTATAGTTACAAAAATAGTGAAAAAATTGTTATTAAGATTTTTTTGAAAAGCTGAAGAAAGCTTCTTTGATGTTGCATAAAAATGTATGCAAAGTTTTAGAAGGCTTCACCACGTAGAAGCCAAGATATTTATTGATGAAAATGCAACTTTTAACACGCTCTCTTATGAGAGACTACCGAAAATTTTGATTTTCACCAATAAATATCTCAACTTCCACGTGGTAAAACATTCCAAAATTTATCCCACGTACACATGACATCAAAGAATATGTATCCAAATTTTTAACAAAATCTTAAGAAAACGGTAGAACTACCTTAATACAACAATTAGGACTAGAAAATTAGAAACACCAAATGTGGTACACTTCCAATCCATCAACGTTTTTTAAATTCCAGTCACTAGAATCCCAACATTCCAGAGGCCTGCATCCAATTAAGGAACTATTTAAAAGTACTTCCAAATAGTTTTGCACAGAATATTACCCAAAATTTCTGGGTTTGTAACTTTCTACAATTAAAATTTAGAATTATTGGTAACGTGATTTTACAATGTGGTGGATTTTAAAATCTAGCATTATATTGCAAAAAATGTAACATTCACATGTAAATTACAATTGCTGATGCCATTTATTTGTAACTGTTTATTAATAATATCAACTACTTTGAAGTATTTTTTTCGTTATGAGACGATTAGACCAGTGAGACGGCACATAAAACGTCCCTCGCAATTGTTTAAGGAATTGTTAATAAAGAAAAAAATCATTAAATAGTGTTTAGTATTATTTATAAATTGTTCAAAAAAAATAAAGCAGACAACCATTTTCTGAAGCAATATTCAATTACAAAATGTGCAAAAACACGATAAAATACGGACGAGAATGTTTTTTTTATTTTTACACAGGTTTCTGAAAAAATTCCACATTTTGGAAAAATGTCGCTGAAATTAGTCAATTTTCGTGCAGTTATACAGTCATTCGAAACAAAGTTGCGTAAAATCGATATCTTGGAAACGACTTGAGCAAAAATTTTCTCAAAATTCACAAACATTGTTCGTAATGAGTAGAATATGAAAAAAAAGTTCAAACAAATGAAAAAAATCGAAGTTGCATATCTGTTTGGTTTGACGTGGAATGCTCCATACATATATATGTATATCAATATACATTTTTTCTTGTATATCTGCACACACGCAGAGTTATATTTGCCTACTCAATTAGTTCACTGTCATCAAATTATGCTCGTCACTCTTTTAGTTGGAAATGGAATTGCCGTATAACACACGGCTATCAAAGTAGATAAACTCTCCCGCGAATGTCGTCTCTTGTGGGTCCTTTCAATTATATTACATGGTGCATGGTACAGGTGCGTTGAAAACAAAAATTGGAATTTTCGTAGCAAGTGCAAAATTGTACATGCTTGTAAATGATTAGAACGAGTCGAAGTTTGCTCATTGTAGCAGAGAGCAAACGCAAGCAAATCGAACGATAAATTGTGCACATTTTCTGTATTTCACTGCGAACGAGTTTATTTTCTCTCAGTCATATAAATTCGTTAAGTACACCTTGGAAAATCGATAGTACAGTCACGATTCGTGTGTACCTGACAATGTTTGCATACGTTTGGTCTTTTATCATTGGCCTATCTCTTTCTGCTTTCTCCCCTCTCTCTTTTCTCTTTGTACCGATGGATCGCGGAAATTAAATATAAATCAAACACGATTGTAAATAACATGAAAGAGTTTGACACAATGTGTATCGTACTCGATGCTTTTCTTTCCACAAAAAATATGAATGTTCCTTGTCGTGTGTGTGGGTCACTGTAACACACTGCACATTATCATAGTCGCGTACACTCTTCGATATAACCTCCGTATTAGTATGAGACTTCATTCTGAAGCTTAATCCTTTAGCGATGAGCGTACACGGCAATGTGTGTACAGATGCGAGAGAAAAAGAACGTCTCGTATTGTCGTTGATGAATAGAACTGGGAATTGAGAAACAAAAACAGAAAAACTCTCTTTTCTTTGTGTAGCTATTGTAATTTGGTTATCTAGATGTGGTGAAGCTCATCCCGATTTGGTACAAAAATGAAAGTAGCAGTAGTAGCAGCCAACAAATTTTGTAAAATATTCTCGTGTTGAACATTTTCATTAAAACGATGTTTAATCATTACATGAATACTGATTATGTCACGAATACTGGTAGCCTCAAATATAAACTTGAATTTTCCGAAAATGAAAGAAATTTTAATACCAAAAAATATTTTTTAAAAACCAAGTGTATTCAAAAAGATATAATACGAATCAATTTAATATGAAAAGAAAAAACAATTTCTGAAAATATTCAGTAAATTGTTTTTTCTTTTTTGTCAATAACTTTTTGATTTTGATATTATCGAAAATTATTGTCTTCAGCATGATAAGAACGATTAATTTTTTAGAGATCTTCATAGTGTTGCTAAGTACGCGAAATACTTATTTTATTTGGGGTTTCAAGAAGACTATACGTGCAATACATCTTTAATAATCCGCAGTGAAGATTAATTGGTCCATTACATTTGTCATACATTGAATTCAAATAGTTACCCGCAGGATATCATGATTTATAATTGAGATATATTAATCTTGAGTGCAAACCACGTTCGGTTAACATTAGTTGCACGAGAGTTGCAAAGTTTTTCTTTGATACTATTTTATTTAAATTAGTTTCCGAGTTCCGTCAGGGAGTTTCAACATACAACTTGATATAGATGTCACTGTGAAACACGCCAATTTTTTCAATCTTTTTCATTGCATGGTACTGCTACATACGATCGGTGTCTACCGCAGTCTCGGCTTATTTTTCACCGGTTAAATTCGCCGCAAGCATCTAAAATTTGCGAAGATATTTCTCTTTCGTATATCTAGATCTAGCGAACTAGACTGACATGGCGTTTTTTTCATTTTTCTATTTGTAACATATGTGCTAGAAGTATTTCGACATCTTTTTTCTCTACATTCAATGTTTTCTTGATTTTCAACTTGTCAATAATAATGATGATGGATCCACGTCTTATAAGGGATACAAAACTTAACCTTTACTATCACAGTTGGCAGTTTTTCAGAACAGGTTGAGTAGTTCCAGTCAAAAAGTCTTTCGATAGTGTATTATTCTATAGACGATTCACGTGAGCAATTGTCCCTGAGCATTCACTGTTGTAAATATTCGGCTGAACCACACATGGATCCGTTAGTGAAATACGGAATTCGGAAGGAAAACATTGGCAAAAAGCAGGAACATGGAATATGTGTGTTACGGTTAAAAGCCAACGTGCTGTTAAACCTAGATGTAGCTGAACGGTATCAAGTCATTTCCTCCCACAACTTCTAATAAAACTAAAGAAAAAAACATGAAACTCAAACAATAACCCCAAGCTATGTCTACTGGTAGCCAGTGTGGTGAAGCCTCCATCTCGTTTTAGCTGGCTCAACCTAGCCAGCTAGTTGTAGCCGCATTTCGGCTTTTAACCGAAACATACACACACAAAAACATACACATTTTTCCATATCATGCTTCTTGCCATTCCGTTTCATAAAGAACGAGGTGGCAGAGAGGCTTCCAGTAAAATACCCTTCACAAATATGCACTCGGATATGCACTCAGGCCAGCTATCGGCGTACTTGTACTCTGAGACAAGCAAGGGGTTTCACTCCTGTCTACATGAAAAACGAGGGAAGGAAGTGAAGAACAACGAAAAGCGTAGGAAGGGAAAAGATTTCACGATAGACGTATGTGGGTATGTCTATAAAGAAGAGGGGACTATTGCAGCGAATGAGTTTACACGCGAACTTTTATACCCAGAAAGACATACAAGCAAACGAACCATTTTTCTCACAAACTTGCTAAGTTTTTCCGTCTCTTCCATCCAACGTATTCGTAGACCCTTGTGCGCTTGAGAAAAAAATACGAAAGTGCAAAACGGTGAAATCTGCAACAGTAAAGTTGGTGTTAAGAAAGGAAGGAAAAAAAAAGAATGAAGATAAGAAAAGGAAAGGCAGAAGAGTTCCATAATTCTTTTCCTGGAGTGAGTTCTCGGTTGGGTACCCCAAGTGTCCGCAGTGTCCAGGCGGTTAAGTTATTGCCATACCCGAGAATTCCTATCGTCCTTTCGTAAGGTAGGCTCTTGTTTGGAGTAAGAGAGCGCGCCCACTGGCGTTAGCCCGGCCGTTCTATGAGTTATTGGCCCATTTCCCTATTCGCCAGTAAACCGAGTTTATACATCTTATACAGATTTCGCATCCTTCACGGCTTATTGAGCTTACTTCTTCCGGGCCGCACGCGCTATTTCCTCTTTCGATACGAATATTCGACTTTTTTTATCTCTCAATTCTTTCTATATTCCACGCAGTTAGCTATGTCATTACATGCTATCACTTTTTTACCAGAAACTTGCCATCTGGTATGTTTGATAGTTTCCACTTCTCGCAAAATTACAAAATTGGGCTGCTTTGAGCACGCTTCAATCACGCGCCTTGCACATGTGAGATCCTACTGCCTCCTCATCATATTTCCGCTGAACGTTCCGTCATTTAGTGAGATCATACGACATTTGTACTGATATTTTTGACCTACAAATTGTTCATTTTAGTGGGGAGCGATTCTCTAGCCAGACGATTTTTTAAAAAAAGCTTCACGTGTTTTATATCGAACAAAAGTCTGTTTGAATTCACATATATAATGCGAAAGAACAACAATAATAATATTTCAATAATGATCGTCGACCAATTTTTCAATATTATCGTAAAAATAATATTCGGGGCGTTATTGATATTTCTAAATATTACAATGGCCTGGAACCAAATTCCGAAGGATACAAACACATTGCGACCAGATATAGCAATCCCATTTGTATTATGTCCTTGCAACTATGGTTTAAATATTTCATGGAAAAGTCGAAGAGAAAAGGTGTGTACTAGAGATCGGTGTAGGTCGCGAGTTGTCGACACGCTACAACTCTGAAGTAGTTTACTTATTGCAACCCTCGTACAAGGAAGTTATTGGAGGGTGGAAGAGTGAAGAAGATCGAGGAACGGGGCATTCGAAACTCTGCTGAGTCGCCGACTGATGTGACGCAACCGGCAATTTTCATTCATTTGTGTTGACCGAGGTTCTCACTGTCGAAAAGCTGCATTTGCGTTTTACAAAAAAAAAATCCGTACAAGTAGATGACATAGGTGGCAGAAAGAGTTTCCAAAAATAATAAAATCCGAGAATGTTTACAGACGATTTTTCGCGTACATATATCTATGGCACGAAAAATGTGTAAGCTCTTGCTCCTATAATCATTAAAAACCCAATGGTCATAAACTTCAATGACAACGAAAATATTAATATGTTATTTGGGAGAATGAAGAGTCAGCGATTTCCAACAAATAATTAATTAATGGAGCTTTTAAGTTCAAGCCTAAGCACCCAGAGATATCAGATATGTAGATATTGCTCGGGAGGTAAATGATTGTAAGGTAGCCTCAATAATGATGATCATGAAAAATGTTGGGATGGTCGAATTGATATAATCAAGAGAGTGAAAGGTGTAGCGTTACGAAGTTCAGTAAACGCTTGGATGACCTTTCCATCGGATCTCGTTATATCATCATTATTAACACGCACTATCCGTAATAAGTTTTCCAAGTATTGTTTTTTTATCGTGCATACTTGCTGGCAGCAAATCAAGGGACAATGGAAATCAACAAAAAGTTTTGAATTTTCGCTATAGAAGCAAGCTAAACGTAAATGGTAACAGCGATAACGACATCGACATTCAATCAAGGGTTGTGTTTGTAGTTCCAGGTGAGTCAACATTTACTCCACAATTAGTGACGCTACGAAACTCTCACGTGCACAAAAGTTTCCTCGTGAAGGAGACCCATTTTTTCTAACGTTAGTTCAAGCATATTAGGAGGCTGTACAAAATTTGGATTATAAGATTTGACCTTTATTATTATTGTTCTTGTTCTATATTGCCTAGAACAAAGATTCCAGTTGATTCTTTTGTAAAAATTTTAACCGAATTTTACTTCGCTCATACTGGTGTAATTTATTTGTCAATTATTCAAACATTGATTCACTAGCTCTAAGAAATATTTTTTGTCTAAAATATGGGTACAAAATACATTGACGTGGGGGATATTGGAGAAGTTCTTTAAGCATAGACATAGAGGAAGAATAGATATAGAGTTATTAACAGCGCTTTAAAAGCGCCCCTATAACCCTTGTCATAAAAATTGATCAACTGTAAAAATACAGGCAATCAATAGTCTCCATTTTATTATCATTCTATGTGTTTCTTATGACTTTATCGCAATTTTCTGTAGGTTAGATTGATTCGGAGCTGAACAGAAAACTCTCACATAAAGTTAATCTATTTCATGTACTTATGGCTGCAGTGCTGAACCATTTTCATCACTCTTTCGATGCAAAAAATATCATGAAAAAATAAATTTCGAAATTTTTGTAATTTTTTATTTAAAATGCGCCATATTGTTTTTAAGAGCCATCAGAATGCAATTCTGGAATCACCAATCAGAAGAGCGCCCTCAAAAGTAGTGAAATAGGTAATTTCGGAATTTGTATCAATTTTTTTTCCTGTTGAGAATAAAGCTCGAAAATCAAGTAAGAATTGTGCACTTCGCGCACGCGCTGCGTTACATTTATTTATCTACCGATGCGCAATATCAATAATGTTTTATATCGCTATCATATTCATATTTTCTGTTTACTAAATTTACTTTACAGTCATCAACTACTAGGAACACTACAGGAAATTCTAATCGAATAGAAGGTTGCTGATGTCGGTTAACAAAAAGTGGTAATTGACCCAATAACTTGGTGAATGCACAGAAGTGTAACTTTTCTGAAAAATGTCAGCTATAACATGTTTTAACTTTTCCATCAGCCAGTAGAAATCCTCAATAAGAATGATTAGCTGGGAAATGTCGAAATGTTTTTCCGAATTAATTATCATTATTTGTGATCCTCACTAGTCGATACGACAATTACAATAAAATCCTTCGGCATGTTTCGGAGTAATTACTTTTCTGCACATTTACCCAAAGACTTTGATTGCGCTGCCTCAAATATTCATGATCACATAAAATAATTTGAAAAACATAGTTTACGATTTCTCGACTCAAATTATCAGAGCGGGAGAGATTTGGATGACGATGAGAGAGAATGAATGAATGAATGAAAAAATTTATTATGCCATGGTAGACACCTTAAGGCAATTGAAGCTTAGAACAGATAAAATTACATAAAATAATACATTAGATTCGCTCTCAGTCAAAGCTGATCGGAAACTTATATTTAATTGCTTAAATAAGAAAATAGAATAAGTGCTAGGTTTAGTATTGCTGCTGCTAGTAGCATGCACACAAAAGCAAATTCTGCGAAAGGAGCAAGGTAAAGTATGCACTACATAGCGCAGTTTATTTAAAACGGCAGAACAAGGCACGTGTATCGATACATAGCGCTAATAAGACAAAAGCGGGGTTCCCTTAAAGAGAATCAAGCGGAGTGAAAAACACAGTTTGGACTTATCATATTAAAAAAAAAGATTAAAGATCAATGGAATAGAGGTAGTGAAAGAGTTTGGCCTTGAATATAGGGAGAGTCGGAATGGAGACAATTTCATCAGGAAGCGAGTCCCAGAAATAAATTAGCGAGAGTACGAATGAGTTGTGAAGGGCCTCAGTACGGTGTAGAGGAATTTTGAATGTTTGTTGCCGGCGCCGTGAGGAGAGGCGAGCAGATCTTTGTAAGCGCGGAAACAAATCGTCAATATAATCAGGAACCAAGCCATGATTAAGTAGAAAACCTTGGGCTCCGAGTAAAAAATTTCGTCTTGCCCTGACTGACAGCCATCCTAGCCTCCGGCGAAATGGAGTAATATGCACATCTTTACGAAGGTCAAAGATGAACCTGATGCAACGATTCTGCAATTTTTGAAGCTTGAGATTTAAGTCATCTGTTAAATCGTTGTAGACTAGTGCACAGTAATCTAAGTGGGGAGAGACAAGAGCAGAGATCAGGTTAGTGCGGAGTCGGGATGGTAAAGAATTTCGATGGAATTTAAGTTTATAGAGAACAAGAATAACTTTCGAGATAATATGAGACACATGCTTCTTCCATAATAAATCCACTGAAACGATTACTCCAAGATTCCGGGCATGAGAAACATACGGAACAGTGATGTTCCGTATGTCCGTATGTTCTGTAGCAAGATCAATTTTCTCTACATACGCCCGACTGCCCATGATAAGCACTTTAGATTTGCTAAGATATAATTTAAGGCCGTTGTTAGTGGCATAATCAGCTATAGCGGTGGCATCATGAAGAATACGTCGAATGCCATCATCCAGAGATGCTGCAGGACAGGACAGGTAGATTTGTGTATCATCAGCATAAATGATATGTCTGGAAAACCTAAGACTGAGGCCAACGTCATTAATGAAAAAAAGGAAGAGCAGCGGACCAAAGACAGACCCTTGTGGGACGCCTGAGTTAACTCGTTTCCATTGCGAGCATACAAATCCGTTATTAACGACAGCTTGCTCTCTATCAGAGAGATAAGAGGCAATCCATATAAGCGATTTGCACGAAAGTCCAAGAGTCCAGAGCTTCTGCAAAAGTAAGTCATGAGGTACTGAATCAAAAGCCTTGCTGAAATCAAAGAGCACTAGAATGGTAACTTTGATCAACACCTTGTCTAACATCCTGACAGATTTCAAGTAGAGCGGATTGCGTGCTGTGGGATTTCCTTAAACCAGCCTGGTTCGAGCAGAGTATATGATGTTCAATAAAATTGTACAGCTGATTATAGGCAATTATTTCAAGGATCTTGGATAGAGAACAAAGATTAGCTATAGGTCTTGTATCTGAAGGTGATGTAGGACGGTTGGTTTTTAATAGAGCCTGAATGAAGGTTTTTTTCCAGCCCTTAGGGAAAAACGAATGTTCAAAGCAGAAGTTAAATAAGGACGTTAGGGCGGGAGTGATTACGCTGAGAAACTTTTGAATCACAAATAGAGAAATACCGTCAGGGCCAGAAGCTAAAGACATTGAATTCATACTCCTTATCAGGATGTATACATCGCAAGCCGAAATAGAACTGAAGTGAAAAGCTACAGGCGCAGGATTGGAATCAGAGAATGAGTGTATGAGAGAAGAATAATCTATGTTTAGCGATGAACCCCCCACACTGACGTAATAGTCATTCAGAGCATCGGTTGAAAAGTGAGCAAGTGGCGAGGATACCTCATGGTTGACAAGTCTCAGCGCTGTTAATTCCCTCTAGATTTTAGTTGGTTCTCGAAGGGAAGAAAGACGCTGGAAATAATAGCTTTCACGGGCAGAGCGAAGATCACTGTGAAGTGATTTTCGATAAAGTCGAACTCGGTGTAGGCAAGAATGTTAGTGGAGCGACGCGCAGTTTTATATAAGCGGTTTTTAATTTTGATACTAGAGAGAGAGAGAGAGAGAGAGAGAGAGAGAGAGAGAGAGGTGGGTTTTAAAGTAGTAAATAATAGAAAGAAGTTTTAATGGAAGCAAGAAATGAGAATCTCCACAATAGAGAGTGGAAAGTTAACAGCAAAGTTTCTTCGCATCCCTGATAAATATGGAAATTACAAAACTTCATTAATGACAAACTTGGGGGTGCTAGGACAGAAGCAGCATCGAGCAACATAGCAGATTACTATACTGGAAATGTCGGTGGTTAAAAAAACCATAGAAAACGGAAAAAGTATACCTTTCTCTTGTAGTCGCCAGAGCATTTGTCACGAGTTTCAAGCATAGCTGACTTTAATACTCGTAGCAGTTCGCTCGACGATGTAAATTAATTAATTATTCTGACGAGAAAAATAAAAAGGATTAGAGCAAAGAATACATTGCTAGAACAACGCTTAACGTTTCTTTGAGTAGATAAATTCAGTATCAGTAATTGAATACCGTTTGCAATGCCATGTTCGACATAATGAAGTTAACACATGAATAAACACAAGTTTCGTTGTGATGTTTGCAATATGTATTTCTCCTTGATTCTACGTTTGCTTAATTAATAGCCGTGTGAACAATAAAGCGTTTCAAAAATCGTACCAACTCTGCTAATATGAATTGGGATAACAATATTATAGTTAAGTATTCCATCGATTTTTACAACATGGGTATTGATTACGTGAAGCAAATTTAACGAGCCTTGAGAATTTCTCTGGTATACGTCTATGCGTTGAATATCGCGCCTTCAATTTTTTTATCTTCTTCGTTAAGGGTTCATTATCATCACCAAACCGCATTGCAGGCCTTGTACTTCGGTACAAGAATGAAAGGGTGGGTGGACCGAGGTAAATTTTTCATTCTACTCTAGGCTATATGGAAAGTCTTCTGTACATATATAGATATATCCAACTTGTGGAAAATGGGGTTCAGATGCAGCCTGAACTCTCGAGGGCTGGAACTGGATTTACGTATCCGCACCACCATCGCGCTTTGCGAATATTACCATCGAACGAGGGTTCGTATAGTGTTTATACAACGACCGGATATCTATGAATTTTTGCGGAGAAAGCCGGTTAGAGAACATTTTTATTATATTTTTGCTGTAGATTCAAACGTATTAATTTTTGGAATGATTTCAGATGGCTTCTTGTGGGCCAGATATTGAAATTTATTAGGTGCATATGGTTGTCAATTTTGGCACAAATGCACCGTTCTACCATCGAATTTAACACGTTCCACCACATATTACGTCACTTAATTTATTGTTGCCCACTTGCCCAAACTTGAGTTGGATTGTAAAAAACACAACTTTTTTCTAAAACTCGTAATGACTCGTTTTGTTGAACATTGGAATAAATTCTATACTTGATTTAAATAAGACATTTGAATAATGAAGCCAATTTACGTTATTTTTAAATGAGTTTCAATAGGCTGCAACTCAGCAAAAAATCATTATAAGACAATGAATAAAAAACCATGTGAAAAAACTTGATGTCTGTAATTCTGAATAACGGAATCCATTTTTTTACTTACCATTATTTAGAAACACTAAAGAATGCAACGGAAGAAAAATTTTCAAATTTTGTAATTGATTTTGAACAGATATACGGACCTAGCTTTAGTAGTTTCTCTTTAAAGAATCTCTGGATTGACTATTTATTCTCTAATTTAAGTTGCTGATGAACTCTGAACCATGATTTGTCACTGAGTTATCAGCTGTCAAACTGACTCTTTTGGCTTATAAAATTGACTACTCATGACTTAATGATCATATAGAATATAAATGGTTGGTTTTGAACACTCGAAAGAATCGTCGAAAAGATGGTTTTATCGTACTTTTTGGATTTTTTTTCAACGTGAGAATTTTATTCGAAAAAAAGTTAGCAAAACGGTTTATCCCCGTTTCTTCTTCATGTTAATACGTTGCAAGTCGTAGCAACAATAATATTTGTTGTTTTTTCTAACCTCAAAGTATTCCGAATGAACTTATAAAAATTCAAACGTACGTTTTTTTTCACTGGTACCCGAATGTTAAAAATTGATACCTTTTGTAAAAAAGCAATCAAATCAAGTTTCTTTCTCATTCAATTCCAGAGCTTGACCTTTTTCATCAATTTCTATTATTTTTATAGTTAATAGATGCTGATTATTAAAAGAATGAAATAAGTAAGAAGGAACGCAAGTTTAAAACTTTGTTGTCTTAAATCTGTGTATTTCTCCTCTCAATATTTTTCAGTGCGTATCGTGGCTATTGGGGTTTTTTTCGCGGTTTAATGGAAAATTGGTAACAATTCCTTTTAGACGCAGCTTCTTGTCGTCGTTCGATAATAACCAATAGGGATTTACAATTCAAACATTCGAACACCCGAACGACTTTCCCTGATAACATATGCTGCTCTAACGACACTCGAAGTCGTCTAAGAGCTTTACGGTATAGCATTTTGTGTATTTACGCATGTACGCCGCTCCGTGATGCACATTCCTACAATACAATACAAATACAATACAAATACAAAGGCAAAGTATTGGTTGAATATTGAAGATACAGCGTATTAAGTTAAAAAAAATATAGGTTGTACGAGACAATCGAACCTATGGTATGCAATCAACATTAAATTGCACGAACGAAAAAATGCCAGGAGGATATTCATAGAGTTCAACAGACGTGGGAAAAATGCATATATACGTATAGCGGTTGCCAAGCTAGAAATTTTAATAAAGCTCTGGCATCAGCGAAAGCACAAGCTGTTCATTCATTCTTTCGTCTCGAAATGCATTCCCCAGTATGCATCCATAGTATGCACGATGTTTGTCGACTTTTACATCTCATTTTTTTGTATACATGAGACGAATCACTCGTCCGCTACTATTCTGACTTCATAACGTTTTCTTTTTATTTAGATAGATCGATTGAAGACATTCGTATTATAATAAAAAATGTGACAGCGTTTGCGCCGAGATTGTCAAGAGATTCTATCGATTGGAGTGCCGTCAAGACATAGCCTCGAGTTTCTTTTGACGAATACACAATCATAAATGAAAATGCACAATTATAAAGCAATGGGACATAGGCGGCGGGTGTATAGCTTAAAGAAACGGAGAATGGTTTGTAAGATATGGTTGAAAAATAAGACAGGATAGAGAAAGAAGCTTGTTGAAAAGTGAACTTGTATCGCATTTACAACAAATGCAATAAGAGTTTGAATATTTTTTAACAAATTTTGGTTATTAGCTCAAACATTAAATTCAATACCTGCCACGTATTTCATTAAAGTATGAAAATTGTTCGTTAATTGATACGGTCGTCGCATATGGTAATTTCATAATTTGACATTAGGATCATGAATTATTGATAATAACAAAATGTGTAACAATTATTACACTGGCACTTCATATTGTATTAAATTAAATGAAATAGTATATTGTGTGGCTAGGGATAAAACAAGACGATTTCAAACGAGTGTGAGGATGTCATCCCACGAGTCTGAAATCGAGTTTTGTACCGTGCCACACACACTATATTTTTCACGTCGTCTCTATTAAAACTAAGAGTCTCAATGTCTGGAGCCAGTGGAAACGGGACTATTTTCACCCGATAGCGCAGCAAAAAATCCGATTAGTCAATGTTTCAAATGGTACGAATATTACGAGGCTTCTAATGAACACTTCTATCCGGGATAAAATGGAGTCAGAAACCGAATGTTTTCTGCCCTAGAGCAGAAACAATTCACTTTCTTCGCATCTCACGGGGCGTTTCAATGCCTGTTTAGCCAGCCGAAACAGGCATTGAAACGCTCCGTGAAAAATATGCCGATTTTCAATATACGGCTGACGTTTGGCACGGTATACGATGCCAAACGCTGGGCCCCCGGTGTTGAACTGAGCATAGACCAATCGCTCAACCGCGTGTTTGCCGGTCTTCAGTTAAAGGATGGCGAACCGATGATGGACCAACGCTGAGTCAGTTTCAATTACCAGCGACCGGCCGACGGTTGGTACACTCAGTAATATTTAAATTTTTCGGAGCAATATTAAATCAGACAAAAAAAATACACGGCAATTATACCATGTTAATTAAATGAAAAAATTCACCCCTTTGCAGGCACCCTTTAAAATTTACTTACAGGCGCCTTTCACGTACATTTTTTTATATACACAACTAACCTTCTTGGCCGGCGCGAGCAGTAAGATTCGAAATTACCAAAAATAAGGACCACCCTAATGTACCATTTACGTAATATGCACAACACAACACAATAATTTGAAAGACAATTGTTGTTAAAAACTAAAAATTTCTACGATAATTCGAAGTGTGGACGTGAGAATCTATTTTTATAACATATCTGTGTAATTACAATATACATATACATCAAATATACAGACACACATTGCAGAAATATACATAAGGAACCATTTTTACTTTTGTTGCGATAATCCCTAGCTTTTGGTATAAAATTTGTGTATGATTTCTAAAAAAATTTTAAAAATCCTAAATAAAACAATGAATAAATATTGTACTCAAATTTTGTCGTGTTATCAAGTTGTGACTGATATGTCATTCAGTCACAAACTCTACATGCATTAGCAGAAAAGGAATTTTTTTTTAGAATAACTAATAACCTTTGGTATTTCATATATTTAATTTTTTATATATTATATTGAATAATTATATTGACAATTAATAATGAAAAAACAATAAATAAATATTGTACTAAAATTTTGTTGCGTTATCAAGTTGTGTATGCCGAGTGTTGGCGAAACCAAAACCCTCACGTACGCCTTTTCAGATCACTCCGACCCGTGGTCCGATCACGGACTGGTAGCGACACCATATTTTGGTCAACGCTAGTGTATATTTGGCACAAAGTTAGCTGATGCTTGGTACGGTCGTGTGATGTTTCACGGGGCGTAGTTTCAATGCAGGTGATATGATATTTTCGCGGTCTTGTGCATTTTAAATGGCGTAATTATATCAACGAGAAACTTGAAACATCGCTTTTTTCTCAGTTATCGTTTCTGTGTACGAGTCAATCATCGTTTACGGTGAAAGATAGTTATGTGGACGTAATGTGTCCCATGTTGATTCTCATTGGAGTGAATTGTCATTTACGAGAGCTCGTCTCTTCATCGTCTATGTCCTTTTAAAGACAACGAGAAAGGAAAGAAAAAATCAGTGGTTCTCGAGGGAATGTCACGAAAATACAATTATAATGTCGGTTCTCTTTGCTCTATTCCCTCTTCCCTTCGCCTCTCTTCCTCTTCCATTACCTTTAACCCCCTACCATCTTCGTTCAACACTTCTGCTACTTGGCTGTTCCCCCTTGTCTTCCTACATTCTTTAAGCACATGCTCCATCGTTTCCTCCATCGTATAAAAGTAATATAGTGTTGGCCGTATTTTGATATAAAAAGAACACTCAATTTCTACATTTTAAGAAACTTTATGAAAAATCAATGCCCACTTTGAACGTACGTTAAACTTTTAGCGCGCACACTGACATTCCATCGTTCTTTATTCGCGTAGTGAGATGCGCGAAGTGAGTGCTCTCACGCGATGTGTGCGCATTCAAAATCGGAGAGATTGAAAAAAAAACTTCGGGTTTATAAAAGGCTTTTAAAGCTTTTTTTTATTATAAGAAATATTTATAAATTGCTTTTTATTATTTTCATATAATTTTTGGACGTATTGAACACAGAATGCTTACAACAGAAACTTGCCGGCTAGTACCGCCATGACAGAGTTGTCAAGCGATACCGATCGAACTTTGGGTGAATCGGCTCCCGAAAAATCTTCCAATTCGCGATCACTTGGATAACATTTTTTTAATAGTTTTTTCTTTTTTTAATAATTTTTTATAATTATCTTTTACAATGTGGAACCTTTAAAATTAGATCTGAATAGTTTACATTAAATATTACAAGACTTTTACATATACTATCGTGTTTCAGTCGTTATAAAAATTTGTATTATTCTTTAAAATGAATTCACGATCTTTCAGTCATATATTATTTCCTTATTCTTACTAATATTGTATATTACTTCTCGTGCAAGCAATGAAAAAATGATATTGCAGTAATCTAATATGTATTAGCTGCTTTTCCGGTATTAAAAAAAAGTGCATACCCCGCTGAATAAAAATGACAAAATTATCCTCACATACATTTGAATAATGTAAAATTCTTGTGTATCCATCGGTTATGGATGTTGACATCTGTGTAGTCAACACGTGGACTGTTTTTCCTTTATTGAACACTGAAGAATACCTCTAATATGAAACCTCGCATAAACGTAACAGCGTTGCTTAGTTTTCAGAAAAAGAGTTCTTAAAAAAATACGGACGAAAAAATAAAAACTGACACAAAGTATCTAGAGACATGGCAGCGTCTCGACACCAAGTAATAAAAAGAAAAGAAGTTAAATCACGTATATTTCGAAACCGTTCCCCTAATCGAAAATTTAATGGCATTTTACCGATTCCATGTGATTTTTTTCTTTTTATTGATCTTAGTTAAAGCATTATTTGTTCAGCCGATATGTGGAAACTGATTTCAAAATGATGAATATATCACATTCGTCATGATGCAAATTGGGCAAATCACCGAAAAATCGGTTTCCGATTGCGCGTAACTTTGACAATGCACAATTTGTCAAGTGCAGTTTCCGTGCGTTCGTGGTGTCCGTTGCAGGGAAAAGGGGAAAAAAAAATGGTTATTTAACCGCTCGGTCATTTAACCGAAGTGGTGATTTATTGGAAAAAACTACCGGAATGCGTTCTTAACGTTGACTAGTACGTAGTACATGAATTTGCCACGATGGCTTTGAATAATATATAAAAAAAACTAAAGATATTTGACGTAGTACGGAGTACATGAATTTGCCATGATGGCTTTAGAAAAAGTTTTATCGCTCTCGCGCTTCGTAGTACATGAGTTTGCCGCGATGGCACGAGTCCTATTTATATCCGATGTGGAATGCGCGAGCTCCCGATTATATACCGCGACCGATTATGCCGAAGTTTTTGGTTCGGGTAGCTCGATTAACGGCTGTTTGTTCCGCGGGTTGGTCGGTGGCTTTGTAGGGATCGTGCGTTTCCGTGTGGGCACATACTCGTTTTTAGCTTTGAGGGCGGGCCTTTTTGTACGTGGGATGTACGGAGAGAAGCGCGGGGTTGATCCTGGGGCGGGAAAATTTAAACCGTCAAGTTCGGCGTAGAGCGTTTCGAAGTCGTGGTCACGAAATGGGGGAAGGTGTACCTCTACCGGACCAGAAGGGTCGTAGATGGGATCGTGAACCACCGGAGGGCTATTCTCCGTTCTAGTGGGAGTAGTGGGCCTCGCGGTGGGGTGTACTTTCTGGAATTTTCCGGAGTATTCTTTTATCGCCCGAGGATCATCCCTGTGTTTCGTTACGGTGACGGTTGTTTGGAGCGCGTTGTTTTTTGGCAATTCGCTTCTCGAGCCGGAGTGCCTTGCTCCGTTTTGACGGTTTTCCGTGGGGCATCAAAAAGTAAATCTGGTCAAATAGAGTTTAAAATAAATGTGTATTTTAAGATACGCGGAGGGGTTGTTCCTCTCGTGGCCCCCTTTACCTAAGGTAAAGAGGGGAGAGAGAAATAACAGAAATAAAATAAAATGAAAAAAAATGAGAAGCTATATAAAAAAAAATTTATACAAAAAACAAAAAAAAAAAAAAATTTAAGAGAAATAAAATAACCCCAGAGTGGGTGTTTTTTAGGGGTTCACTGGGAGTGATACTCCTTTTCTTTTTAATGAGTTGATTGGAATTCTCTCGAATTCGCGGGTGGGGTTTGGAATTCTTCCGAATTCGCGTGTAGGGTTGGAATTCTCTCGAATTCGCGTGTAGGCTGGAATTCTCTTGAATTCGCGTGGAGATTGTGCGCTGACAAAATCTAATTTCCCTGTTACGCGGTCGCCTTCATATGCACCTCGGAGTGACGCTTCGTATGCGCGAAACATTCCTCGTAGCGGTTGCTACGAAGCGCCACTCCTCGGTGATTCCCGCAACCTCGTGCTTCGCAGGGATACAGGGGCGGGACTAGTTTCTCGTGTAGCCACGTAGTACGCACGAGATTTGGGGAATATTTCGCCCCGGGCCCATGCGATTTTACGTACGGCCATGAGTGTTAGTGCTTAACCTCTAACGCAGTGTCGGGGTTTGACAGGTGAGTGTCGTTTTACGTTTTCGTTTTTGGATTGCGTCTGATATTACGCGTGTGTTTGACACAAGTCATTTTTGTGTCACTTGCGGCGTTATTCTATCGGTTCGGGTTTTCTTTTCCACATAATTCTGTTTGAATTTCGGCCACAGATTTGCACTTACGGATGGTGCGAATCTGTTTGAGATCAGTAGTAATTATTAATTACTTATTTAGACATATTTGTACGTTTGGTTTTTTCAGGCTTCGCAGTCCTGGGGTTTTCTTCGCCTCCGGAGGCTTCGCAGCGCAGCGGTTCCTGGTGCCGGAGAAGCTACGGAGGGGTTTTTTTTCCAATTTCACCTTGGACGGTGAATATCACAGGGTGAGTTTTATCTTATTTATACTTACTATTAGCTTATATGTAGTGATATCTGATTTATACTATTTACAGGTTTCGGAGAGAAAAAATCCCTCCGCAGCGACTCGGAGGCCTCCGTCAAGGGGCAAGTTATCGCTACATCGTCATCGGTAAGTATGCTATGAGTTTATAACTCTGTTTGTGCATCTGTTTCGACTCGTTTGAATCGTTGCTATTAATATTTTGTTTGTGTTACAGGAAAAAACGTGTCGTGAAGGGTGCGGCGACAACAACTTGCCCCCCTGGAAGACGACCGTTTTTACACTGTAGTTTGTATGACTAATACTTAGTTTCTACTCAGTCGAGGTCTTAAATTATACGGTAATACTGGTGGGGTTTGGGAGGGTTTGGGTTCCGCTGATGAAGATCTCGATGTCTTCTTTGGCCGTCCCCTGCGTCGTGGCTGGTTCATGTTGGCGCTACTGGGGTTCCCTGAACTTTCCCGAGAGTTATCTGATTGTGGATCGGCCGTAAGGTTTGGCTTTTCCGGGATTTCCGAGGATGATGTGGTATGATCCGTGAGGTCAGTCGTTTGGTTTGACGTGTCCCCGTGGATTACCAGAGTCCCCTTCGGTTCCGTTGTCGCTCGTTCGCTGCCTGTGGCCGGCGCCCCTGCTGGGTGAGCGGGCTTCATCGCGCTGCCGTGCGTCTTTTGCGTTCTTCCGTCCCGGTTGATTAAATAGACCTCTCCTTCGAGATGAGTCTCAACCGAGTACGGACCGTCCCATGCGGACGTGAATCCGGAATGAATTCCTCTAATTGCGTTGGATAGTGTGTGACTTTTTACATACACCATGTCCCCGGATTGGTATCGAGGGCTGGCTCTCCCTCCCTTCGCATACTTGGCTTGGTAGGCCGCTTGATGTACCTGGATGCCCCTCTGCGCTGCGCTGACTTCTTCTCCGTCGCCGACTTTCCATTCCCCAGGTCGTTTAATCGTCTTTCCCAGGAGGGTTTCGCTCGGAGTTTTTCCTGTTGCCAGGTTGCGTCGAGTCCGCAGGCTGAACAGGATCGTAGGTACATGTAGGTCCCAATTTTTGTGCTCCCCGTTGTCCAGATGGATCCGTAAACCCTTCTTTATTTCTTGATTGCGTCGCTCTGTGGGATTAGCGCGCGGATGATAGACGGCTGTGGTCCACGGATTGACCTGCCATCCCTCACACTTGTTCTGCCATTTTTTCCCCGTAAATTGAGGTCCATTATCCGTCAAAAGGGCTCGTGGGAATCCCCATCTGGGGAACACTTCGGTTTCCAGACAACGTATGATGTTTGGGGCTTCCGATGACCCTAGTGGGAAGGCTTCGACCCATCGGGAATATAAATCGGTGATCACGAGGAGGAAGCGTTTCCCCCGACCCGAGCGTGGGTAAGGTCCCATTAAGTCGAGCGCCATTACATCCCAGGGTTTACTGACTTGTCGAGGTTTCAGTTGATCCGGTTGTCCTGGTTTGGACGGTTTAGTGCGGGAGCATACGTCGCATCCCCGTACGTATCCCTTTACCTCTTTCCTCATGTGTCGCCACGTGAAATGCGTTTGTATCGCTCGGAGAGTTTCATCTCTACCCGGGTGTCCGGCCAAAACGGAATCGTGGTATTCGCGGAGTACCTCTGGTTTCGCAGTCGGCGGGATAATTATTTTCCATTGGCCATGAATGTTTCGGTACAAAAGATCCCTGGTGAGTCTATATTGAGGATTGGTATCCGAGGGGTTCAGAGAATTCACTATATCCCGGAGCTCTGGATCGTTACGCTGCTGATCCTCGATCAAATCCATGAGGCCATGTGTGGTGATTCCGAAAACCTCGGGATTAGCGTCGTCGTTGCGCGCGTTTTCTCTTTCGGGCGGAAGCAAACGCTCTTGATCATCGAATTCCTCGGCTTCCTTGCCGATAGGGTTTCGAGATAATGCGTCCGGCAGTTCGTTCATACGGCCCGGGCAATGTTCAATGTCGAAGTTTAACTCTTGGAGGAGCATGGCCCATCGGCTCAGCTTTTGTTTTTCGCCCTGCAATTTGTTCAACCAGGTCAGGCATTGATTGTCTGTCCGTAGAGTGAAGCGACGATCCTCCAAGTATGGTCGATACCGTTTAACCGCCCAGACGACAGCTAAACATTCTTGCTCGTTGCTGTGATATCGTTGCTGCGTCTCGTTGAATTTTGCACTAGCGTAGCTCACGATACGTCGATCGCCTTCGGGTGTCGATTGATATAGTACTGCCCCCATACCGATTTTGCTTGCATCGGTTTGGAGAATGTACGGTAGCTGTGGATCCGGACGACTGAGCTTGAGGGAACCTCGCATGGCGGTTTTAATCTGATTAAATGCCTCCTGGGCTTTTTGAGGCCATCGGAACGGATGTTTTGATGATAGTTGTTCGGAGATTGGGGCGGCGATTTCCGCGAAATGAGGGATATACTCTCGGAGCCAGTTGCACGTCCCCAAGAACTTCTGAATGTCCTTTTTCTTTTTTGGAATTGGGAAGCTAGCGATGACTTGTTTATGTTCATCACAAGCCTCGTTCCCCTCCTGTGTGATGATATGGCCCAAGTAACGTAAATCTGTTTTGCCGAATTGACATTTCTCGACCGCGCAAGTGAGGTTATGTGCGGCTAATCGCTCGAAAATGATGGCCAAGTGGTAGAGGTGCTCATCCCAGGTGCGGGAATACACGATAATGTCGTCTAGGTACACGATACAGAATTTCCCCAGGTTACCGATTAATACTTCCTGGCTCATGAAGCGCTGGAACGTGTTTGGAGCATTCTTCAGCCCGAATGGCATAACTTTGAACTGAAACGTGCCTCCATCCGGCGTAGAGAAAGCGGTGAGCGGTTTTGCTACAGGGTCCATAGGGATCTGCCAGTATCCGCTTTTCAAGTCGATCGTTGAGAAAATGCTCGCCGTGCCGAGATCTTTCAGGGCGTCACTTATACGCGGCATAGGTTGAGAAGTGTCCTCCGTGATTTGGTTTAGTTTCCTGTAATCGACGCAAAACCTCGGGCTTCCGTCCTTCTTGGTCACAATTACGATCGGTGAGCAGTACGGGGAAGAGCATGGCTCGATCACCCCGTCCGCTATCATTTCTGACACTTGCGTGCGAATGATCTCCTTCTTTGCTTCGGAATATTTATAGTTGGATAGGCGGAACGTCTGATCGGAAGTTAGATGAATGGAGTGATTGATGCTTCTCGTTCGCGACAACTGGCCCTTCCGGTGGAAAATTTGCTCGAAATCTCGGATTAATTGTTCGAATTCTGCCTGGTGGGATGCTGGAACGCCGTGTTCGATGGTTTGTAGATCGATGGTTGTTGAGCTGCTCCTGGGGACCTCTGCGCCGAGTATGTGTACGGAGAAGCGCTTGTTTTCCCCTAAGTACAAGATGCCTTTCCCACAGTCGAACAGTGCTTTCTGTGCTCCCAGCCAGGGGTATCCCAGGATCAGTGATTCCCTTGCAGTCGGTGCGATCCATGCTACGAACGTCAGCGTATGGCCTTGCATGACGAGACTCAATTCTACCTTTCCCTCGAGAGGCATTTTGGAGTCACTCCCGGCGAGGTTAGCGGTTGACGTGACCTTTTCTATCACGCAGTCCCTTGGTACGAAAGCCGGTTGGATGAAGCAGTCATTCGCGAATGTATCGATGGCTGCGTGGATCTCTCGCCCGTCGATGATTACGGGAATGTGAGGCAGTCCACGCTTAGCTTGACTGGATTCCGTGAGCCCTATTTCTGGTTGACGACAGGACTGGGCGCGTCTGTCGCCTTGGGCCGGTTTTCCGGAACCGTAGTTTGTCCGCTGATCTTTTTAGCCCATACCGGGCAATCCTTGTTGAAATGATATTCGGGGCAATGCCAACATTTCGGTAGAGGTTTCCTTTCAGCGTTGGGTTTCGGAGATTTTTCCATTTTTGGCTCCTCCTTCTTTGGTTTGTTAACGACGGGGATGTCTCCTAAATCGTACTCGACTTCGAGGGCTTTCGATAGCAACGTAGGAAACGTGTGAATGCTATGGGGGCGTAGTGCCACCCTGAGGATAGGCCGAAGAAGTTCCAGCAGCGTCGCCACTTTGTTGCTTTCCTCTTCGTCCGGTCGAATTCGTTGATAAAGCAGGTATTTTTGCTGAAGAAACGCTCCTACGTCTTCTTTATCCGTCTGACGCTTCGAAAATAATTGGGCGTTCAGTCGAGAGATTATTGCTGGGTTGTTGTACCGGGCTAGCAGCAATTCTTCGAATTTTGGCCATTCGAAGGCGAGTGGTTCGTAACACGACCACCATTTTTCTGCCTCGCCTCGGAGTCCCCTCGCCGCAACTGTGGTTCTCTCGGATTCTGAAATCCTGCACTTATGGAAGTATTCGTTGCATCGTTGCAAGAATACTTTGGGGTTTTCGTGATCCAGACCTGAATAGTTAGGCGTATGAGGGCGTGAACACGACTGCATCGCTTGTATCAGTGCCTCCAATCCTGGGTATGATTCCGTGGACGGAGTAATCGTCGCGATGTTGTGAAGATTCGGTGGATTCATTTCCGGGGAGTTGATTCCCCTTGCGTTAGTTCGATTTGATCGATAATTTTGCTCCCTTGATGTGCAGGCATTGGGCCTTGCGTCGCTCTCACCGTCGTCCGTGGTATCGATGAGAGGCGCGGCACAAGCCTCATTGAGAAGGTGGTTTTCGGGATCCATAGTGGGTGTAGTGGGCGCCACTGGGTGTTTATGCACTCCCAGAAGTGTGGTATTGCTGATAAGACGCAGCCTTGAGGAAACGCGACTAGGTGTACGTTGAATAGGCCCCTTTCTTGGTCGGCCTACAGGTCGCGAGGTTGGTTTGGGTGGTGAATGCTCGACTCTCATTTATACGGGTCGTTTAGGGTTCCCAGTAGGTTCGTGAATCGTTCCTTCGATTCGTGCCCCACGTTGGGCGCCAAAATTGACAATGCACAATTTGTCAAGTGCAGTTTCCGTGCGTTCGTGGTGTCCGTTGCAGGGAAAAGGGGAAAAAAAAATGGTTATTTAACCGCTCGGTCATTTAACCGAAGTGGTGATTTATTGGAAAAAACTACCGGAATGCGTTCTTAACGTTGACTAGTACGTAGTACATGAATTTGCCACGATGGCTTTGAATAATATATAAAAAAAACTAAAGATATTTGACGTAGTACGGAGTACATGAATTTGCCATGATGGCTTTAGAAAAAGTTTTATCGCTCTCGCGCTTCGTAGTACATGAGTTTGCCGCGATGGCACGAGTCCTATTTATATCCGATGTGGAATGCGCGAGCTCCCGATTATATACCGCGACCGATTATGCCGAAGTTTTTGGTTCGGGTAGCTCGATTAACGGCTGTTTGTTCCGCGGGTTGGTCGGTGGCTTTGTAGGGATCGTGCGTTTCCGTGTGGGCACATACTCGTTTTTAGCTTTGAGGGCGGGCCTTTTTGTACGTGGGATGTACGGAGAGAAGCGCGGGGTTGATCCTGGGGCGGGAAAATTTAAACCGTCAAGTTCGGCGTAGAGCGTTTCGAAGTCGTGGTCACGAAATGGGGGAAGGTGTACCTCTACCGGACCAGAAGGGTCGTAGATGGGATCGTGAACCACCGGAGGGCTATTCTCCGTTCTAGTGGGAGTAGTGGGCCTCGCGGTGGGGTGTACTTTCTGGAATTTTCCGGAGTATTCTTTTATCGCCCGAGGATCATCCCTGTGTTTCGTTACGGTGACGGTTGTTTGGAGCGCGTTGTTTTTTGGCAATTCGCTTCTCGAGCCGGAGTGCCTTGCTCCGTTTTGACGGTTTTCCGTGGGGCATCAAAAAGTAAATCTGGTCAAATAGAGTTTAAAATAAATGTGTATTTTAAGATACGCGGAGGGGTTGTTCCTCTCGTGGCCCCCTTTACCTAAGGTAAAGAGGGGAGAGAGAAATAACAGAAATAAAATAAAATGAAAAAAAATGAGAAGCTATATAAAAAAAAATTTATACAAAAAACAAAAAAAAAAAAAAAATTTAAGAGAAATAAAATAACCCCAGAGTGGGTGTTTTTAGGGGTTCACTGGGAGTGATACTCCTTTTCTTTTTAATGAGTTGATTGGAATTCTCTCGAATTCGCGGGTGGGGTTTGGAATTCTTCCGAATTCGCGTGTAGGGTTGGAATTCTCTCGAATTCGCGTGTAGGCTGGAATTCTCTTGAATTCGCGTGGAGATTGTGCGCTGACAAAATCTAATTTCCCTGTTACGCGGTCGCCTTCATATGCACCTCGGAGTGACGCTTCGTATGCGCGAAACATTCCTCGTAGCGGTTGCTACGAAGCGCCACTCCTCGGTGATTCCCGCAACCTCGTGCTTCGCAGGGATACAGGGGCGGGACTAGTTTCTCGTGTAGCCACGTAGTACGCACGAGATTTGGGGAATATTTCGCCCCGGGCCCATGCGATTTTACGTACGGCCATGAGTGTTAGTGCTTAACCTCTAACGCAGTGTCGGGGTTTGACAGGTGAGTGTCGTTTTACGTTTTCGTTTTTGGATTGCGTCTGATATTACGCGTGTGTTTGACACAAGTCATTTTTGTGTCACTTGCGGCGTTATTCTATCGGTTCGGGTTTTCTTTTCCACATAATTCTGTTTGAATTTCGGCCACAGATTTGCACTTACGGATGGTGCGAATCTGTTTGAGATCAGTAGTAATTATTAATTACTTATTTAGACATATTTGTACGTTTGGTTTTTTCAGGCTTCGCAGTCCTGGGGTTTTCTTCGCCTCCGGAGGCTTCGCAGCGCAGCGGTTCCTGGTGCCGGAGAAGCTACGGAGGGGTTTTTTTTCCAATTTCACCTTGGACGGTGAATATCACAGGGTGAGTTTTATCTTATTTATACTTACTATTAGCTTATATGTAGTGATATCTGATTTATACTATTTACAGGTTTCGGAGAGAAAAAATCCCTCCGCAGCGACTCGGAGGCCTCCGTCAAGGGGCAAGTTATCGCTACATCGTCATCGGTAAGTATGCTATGAGTTTATAACTCTGTTTGTGCATCTGTTTCGACTCGTTTGAATCGTTGCTATTAATATTTTGTTTGTGTTACAGGAAAAAACGTGTCGTGAAGGGTGCGGCGACAACAACTTGGAGAGATAAAAGTGGAAAATATTATAGTGAGGTAAAAATGGAACAAAATTAATGAGTAGAATTAAATCTCTACCGATGAGATTTTGGCACAAAAATTCTTTTGACGGAAGTTTTCAGAACAATTATATCGACAACATTTTTCGATAAAAATTCTGTGGACAGAAGTTGAAGAAAAAAACATTCTACCGATAAGATTTTGTAATAAAAATTCAATCGACATTAACCCATTAGCGCCCAGAGGACGCAATTTTGACATCTGAGTTTGGGCTGTTGCCATGTGATGAATTCAAACAAAAAAAGATCGGGAATCACTATTCCCTATCTTTTTGAGTGTGCTCTTTCGAGTGGTGATGGTTAAACTTATGCCAGAAAAAATGTAACCATAGAAAAATCGAAAATACACCAAAAAGACGCAATTTTTCATGTAGGTGAAGTTAGCCCAGCCTTTTTTTATTTTCAAAAAAATGAAAGTTGCGCTGCGTTGTGCTCGACTTGTGCTGCCTTGTGCCGCAAAAAAAAATGTTGATAATTCAGAAAGTTATGGACATTAATAAAAATTCAAAAATAGTTAGCCCAGCCTTTTTTGATTTTCGAAAGAACAAAAATTGTGCTGCGTTGTGCTAAGCATGTGCTGCCTTGTGCCGCAAACAAAAAAAAAAAATTCCAATACACAAAAAAGTTATGGACAAAATATCCGTTTTTTTCCTAAGTTTTTTTTTTCCGGAAAAGTCAAGATTCTGCTGCGTTGTGCTAGGCTTGTGCTGCCTTGTGCCGCAAATGAAAAAAAAAAATTCCAAATAACAAAAAAGTTACAATTAAAACATGTATTTTTTTTTTAAGTTTTTTTTTCGAAAAAGTAAAGATTGTGATACGTTGTGCTAGGCTTGTGCTGCCTTGTGCCGCAAACAAAAAAAAACTTCCGAAAAACAAAAAGTTATGAACAAAATATCCGTTTTTTTCCCAAGTTATTTTTTTTTCGGAGAAGTAAACATTGTGCTGCGTTGTACTAGGCTTGTGATAGGCTTGTGCCGCAAACGGAAAAAAAAATTCCGATTAGCAAAAAAGTTGAGAACAAAATATCCATTTTTTCCTAAGTTTTTTTTCGGAAAAGTAAAGATTGTGCTGCGTTACGCTAGGCCTGTGCTGCCTTGTGCCGCAAACAAAAAAAATAAATTCCGAAAAACAAAAAAGTTATGAACAAAATATCCGTTTTTTTCCTAAGTTTTTTTTCTTTCAGAATTTTTTTTTTCGTTTGCAGCACAAGGCCGCACAAGCCTAGCACAACGCAGCACAATCTTTACTTTTTCGAAAAAAAAAACTTAGTTTTTTTCGTAGTGTTCTTTGGCTAATTTCAAGACATTTTTGTTCTTAAACAATTATTGCTCGGGTCTATAGTTTTCGAGAAAAAAATTCGCGAAGGTTCGAAAACAAATTTTCATTCTGGGTGCCATTTTGGCAAACCATAACGTAACAAAAATAAAAATAACCTCACGTATTTTTAATTCAGACATCGAGGTTGCGATGTAAATTGGTTTCAGGCATGAAAACAATCGACAGGGAACGAAAAGCCATTTAAAAAAACCGTCATCGAAAAATCGCGACTTTTTGGCGTATTTTCGATTTTTCTATAGTTACATTTTTTTCTCGTGCAATTTTAACCAACACCATTCGAAAGAGCACATTGGAAAACAAAGGGAACAGTGGTTCCCGATTTTTTCTGTTCGCATCCATCACATTGCAGCAGCTCAAACTCAGATGTCAAAATTGCGCTTTTTGGGTTCTGATGGCTTCAGTTTTCAAGAAATTTTTTTTTAGTTTTTCTTTTTAATTTGTCCCATATGATTAAATTTGGTTGTTTCCTGCAAAAAGAAGTGAAATCCACATTTAAAACTTTAAAAAGTAAAAAATGTACACAAAGTAATTAAAATAATACCTTTCTTCGAAAAGCATGTTTTTTCAAATAGCGCGGAAACAAAGTAACATTTTAAAGTAAGAAAAGTAACATTCTCAAAAAAAAAATATCAAATTTGGCGTGCATGGAACTTCTTTTTCTTAACCATGCACGCCAAGTTTGATTTTCTTTTTTTTTGGTAGAATATACTGAAAATTCTTGCCACTACACATGGATGTAAACAGACGTTACGAGAAGGTTCGAGGGTGACGGGATCTTCGCTTACTCACAGTTCACTGAATCTGGTGAGATTCTGTCGTGCGTATCAACGGATCAGTTCATCCTACTATATGTGTATCAGTGTATACAATCGTAGCCATTTCATTCTCGGCAAAGCTGAAAACTTTTTCTCCTCCCTCTATAAGATATCGGTTATGTCTCTTGTGGTCTCTTTCCACCATGTACATCGTAGCTCCCCATGAAAACTGCACAATCGGTCCAAGGCTGACCCAGCGTTGTGCCGACAGTACAGACAGTACATCATTGGCCGATGACCGGCGGCGCCATGGTAGTAGTGATATGACCGGGGCAACGCTGGGAATCTGTAACAGGCACAACCGTTGGCAGATAAGAGGGACAACGTTGGCTAAGCGTTGGCTAATGGTTTAAGCATTTACCTGGCATTGGCTGAACGTTGGTTCGTAATTGGCGTCATCATTGGCACTGCAAGCCAACGTTCAGCCAACCATTGGGCAATGACTGGATTAATTTCGGCGTGGTGGTGAACATTCCGTTCACCCAACCTTTCGGAATATTCAATAAACTCATGCAATTACGTTTAAATAAGTGATAAAACATACAAATTTTACTCGGAAAGCAGTTAACGTTTATAATATCACCAGAAATAATTTTGCTCTGAAATGTTCGAATCAAAATTATTCGCCCTAGCTGGAATTTGAACCCACGAACTACCTACCAAACTACCTAGCACTCCTGAACCGTAACCACTGCGCTACCGACGAGTTGAAAATCATTTCTTAAGAATGACATATGGGCCACGAAGAAAAACACACATTTTTTTTTCCATTGTAGTTATCAGAAAATCATTCGAACTACTTTAATTATTGAAGAATAATTTGTCTATTTATCGTATATAATTTCTTATATTCTTTTCTTAAGTCGAACATTTTTGTTTTTGTAAATTGTATGTTCTGATTTCATGTTTCTTAAATAAACTTCGATGGTTTTTTTTTCGATTAAAAAAATTCTTCAGTAAATATTTTAATAATAAAAATATATAGTAAAAAAATTACTTTTTTTCAATATTTGTGTCACTTCTGCTTTACCATAAATATTCAATGTGTATATGTGTATATATTGAGACAGGATTTATTTCATTTGGCTAAGAAATCCTTCATCTACCGCGGCCCGGTAGGTGAAGGGTCAGAGGCTGATGGGGCTCTTTTGACTAAATGCGTTGGCACAATTATGGTCCAACGATTGGCGATTAGTCGGTCGGGCGCTGAGCATCGACAGTTGACTGATAGTTGGCAGCCAAACTGGCCCATTGCTAGCACACCGTTGGCTCGCCACGCTCCAACTGAGCATTGGCAAAAACTTTTGGACAAACGCTTGGACCATACTCGGGGCCAGCACTCAGTTCCAACGGTTAGCTGGTAGTCCATAATTAATACGGGATCAGCGTTGGTCCAGCATTAATTCGCCATACTTCAAATAAGCACAAGCAAACACATCGGAAATCGATTGGCTCATAATTAGCCCAACTCTCGGAGGCCAGTGGTTGGTACCGACTACCGGGCTGAACATCGGCTTATTTTTCATAGGTCTCAGTGCAAGTCATCTATAATTAGGCATAACTATTTATTGTATAAATGAATAACGACGTATTGATACGCAATTGCCATGCTTTTTAGGCTACTTTAGGCGTGTAACTCCAAAACGTATTTTGACGTTTATCCTACATATGCTTAATACGCAAGAGACACTATTTAATAATAAAACTACGAAAAATATTCGAGGAAATATTTTTACCACAATGATTTTCGCGATATGTAAAATTTTACGGAATGTCGATTAGTAGTTCAGGAATGTGCCACAGATTACGTATATTTATCAATTGCCAATTTGTAATCATGAATATACAATGGCAATCTCAATAGTTACGTATGGATGGACAATACCTCGCAATTGAAACATGATTGTATGAAACATTTTGAATTCATTGTGAACGACGTCAGAATGATTTAGTTTCAGAAAGTGACGGATTCTGTTATTATATTAACGTATATTAATTAAATATGTTATTATATTAACGTGTATATTAACGTACGAAGCCGTGTAATGAAAACAATAGAGCGAAAATTGTCGATTAGCTTGCGAAATTCAAAAGCATTCAGTTTCGGCGGCGAGTGTTTATACTACATCGTTGATGTAGAAGTAATGTAGTTTAGTCAGGGGATAGACAACGCTATGCTGTGTTTAATGCCAGCGATTTTCTCACCCTAAATAGTTGTGTTCGACATCATCTATCGTTGAACATTTTAACCGGGATTTCGTTCAAATTCTCCCGCAATTTCGGAACAAGCCTCGTCGATTCGTTGTACATATCGAAGAGAGATATTAGCAAGGTTTATGGATTTTCAGAAATATTCATTTTAACTCAATTCTGTATTTTATCCTACCATGTTGAAAACGTAATTTTGGATTTCTAAAATGTGACCTATTTTTAATCAGCGAACTCAAAAGTCCTAAAATAAGTATCGAGTGGATATAGAAATTATTAGTTTTGCAAGCGTACAAAATGAGATAGAAAAACGAGAGATTTTCCGCCATTGTATATTTTTATGCGACGCCTTTTTGCATAAGGAATGCTGAAATATGAATAAGAACACGAATGTATTCGAAAAAATGATTTAGTAAAGAATAATCAGAAAAAAATTGAGAAAATCCATAAATTATTAATAAAAACCGCTATTTTGAATCTGCCATGTTGAATTTTGAGTCACAAATCATCTTATCTTTCAGTACAATTATGTATGTATGACACTTGATATTAATACACAGCAGCATCTCAGTATGGTCTCTTGCTGAAGAGTACGATTATTTGAAAAAATAATTGTGAAATTTACGATTTTTTTGTACCCAAGCCGCCATATTTAAAAAACTCCGATAGATAACGTTAATATAATGCCGGATTTCGAAAGAGCATTAAAAATGTGATAGAAAACGTATTTCTAAAATGATTCAGCGATTTTTTCCCAAACAAAATACTGGATTAACAAAAAAAAAAATGTAGGGCATTGTGTAAAATATTTGTACTCTCTTGGGATCTTGTACTCTATAAGATTATAGAATAATATATTTTAAATAGGTAATAAGCTTCGTGACGTTATCAATGGATATCCAAAAATATCATTCGAATAAAACGATTGCTTTCCATTTCAGCAAAGACAACATTTTTCAAGAGCAGAGAATTAAGAACCGTCACCAAAATAATTGGTTCTACTCTTAATTTAATCAATTAACGGCATTGAAGGCTGAATCAAATTAATGAAACCCTTGTAAAATCATGATCGAATATATTTTTACTTTGGTCAAGATCCTACAGCCAATATTATTTTTTGACCTGAGTACATACAAGCGTAAATGCACACATACGCAGTGAAAATAAAAGCGACTATAGTGTAATAACGCGTTACTATCTTTAAGTCGGTGTGATCGACTGCGCACCGAAAAAAAATGTTTATTATTTTACAGATAAACTCGTTGTCTCGTGATGCCCGAGGGTTTCCGAGCCGATTATTGAAAGCATCGTCACCAAGCTAACCTGGGACGAGCTTTTTCCGACCTCCCAGTTGACTCAAGGTTATCAGAACAGATTTGGTGTACTGAAGCCAATGACACTAACACCGATTACGACAAATATACCATCAAAACTCTGCACAATGAATCGGGGCAGTTAAATTGGCAGAAAGTGCTGGGAATGAAAGAGTTCCGAGCATTAAAGCCCGCTTGATTCTAGGAGGATCCACAAGGAAAGACAGTGAGCGCGAGTTCACCACCTTACTATCCTTCCATTCACTAGATCGATCAAAATATATGATGCTGAATACAGTTTGCCTGGGTGTGACGTATAAATCCGATAAAATCGGACTTAACAATCGGATAAGGTAGTGACTTGAAAGAACTAATCAAAAGGAATATCAAAGGACAAAAACGCTTCATAATTCGGAAGCGATTTAATAGAGAGTAACAAAAGATCAAAAATAGTAACTTTCCAATATTTCCACAAGCACTATAGAGAAAATATTCTTCGGAGTTGGCTGTGACAATACGGTCGTAGGAATCGAGCCGGAAGAAAAAGCTTCAACGGACAAATAAAATAGGCCTTTTAATTAACGAATTGACGTAACGACGCACATACTTTCATTATAAATCAAATTTATGGTATTAGTATCACTCTTGTTAATATATCATCGGGAATACTTTTACTTAAAACCGAATATAACGCTGAAGGGAGAAAAGACAAGTGAAGTAAAGCCTTTATCTTTATTTTACTCAAGAAGCGTAGAGTTTCAAGAAAAGCTCCTTGAACGAAGAGAAAAAACTGATAAAAGAGTGCGATAAAAGCTTCAGAAATTCAATTCGATTTTGAGGATAACATTTTTCACTGAGAGAGAAACTACATTTTACAGTTTTTTTCAAAGGCAGAATAAATACTGAGTGTATAATCAGATTCCTAGGTACTCAATAAGTACCTAACAACTAGATGGGCAAGTGAACAGAAAAAAAACCAAAGACGAACAAGAAACTTCAAGAAGGATTAAAAATAAAAAATACAGAAAAACTGTCGAAAGCTGTAGAAAAAATTTGTATAAAAAAATATTGCTTATGTAGCCACAGAAACGGTTTTTACAAAAGTGCCTCATAAGTCGCCACGGTGTGTGGTTTAGGACGAATACTCGGCTACATCGGCGGAAGGCCGTCGGTGGGGGCCACAATGTCGCAGTCCGGATCTGGTGGGCCTAATGCACCTCAGGCACAGGGTGAAGATCAGAATCAGCAACGCGGTTGCGGTAATCAACAGAGTGGTTTAATGCAACAAAACGAAGGATCAACTTCGCAGACCTCCTGTCAGAATGGTCAAACAGAGGCGGCGACAAAAACGATCGATAACTCTAAACCTGATGTGTCGAATGGCTTTGAAAATCGAATAGTAGACTACGAAAGGTTTAATATAAATGAGCGGAACCACAGTAGTGCGGGGATCTTTCCACAGGCTCAACAAGTAAGAGCTTCTTTACAGTATTCAACAAACATTAACGATCTACCACCGGAGTATTCTACTATGTCACAACCGGCTATCCAATACCCCACTTTGAGGCACGCATCCATAACCAGTAAATCGGAAGATCGTCATACGGTGATGGGGCAATTACCGGGGCAACAATATCAATCTGATAAATTGCCGAATGACCGAGTTCAAAGCGTATCGCAGACCAGTACGCAGACTCTACCGGTTCAGGCTCAGCCTCATTTTGTATCTGAATACGTGACCGATCAGGTACCGCAATATACTCAGATTCGAGCTGGGCAGTACGAAGTTAGATCTCAAGTATATTCGCAGCAACAACAGCAAGCTAGAGAATATGGGGATCGGGCTGGTTACGTAACGAGAGAAATTACCTTTCAAGATCCAGCCGGAGCAACGCTTTATGCCCATCCACAGAGTACCGGAAATCCAGTTTTCTCCGGTAGTGGCCCTTACGTTACCGTTCAACACGTTGGGTCGCAATTACCCTCGCAATCGACGAGCCCGCAGCCTCCGTACTACACCGGGGTGGTCTTACCCAGTCAACCACCACCGGGTTATGGACAATTCACTGCTGGGCAACCCCAATATCCTTATAGTCAGTACCCACAAACCGTAATGAACCCTATTCCGTACAATCCTCATGGACCTATCTACCAGCCCCAACAATTCAATCAACAGTCACCGAATCCACAGAGATTTTCGCAAGATATGTCGCAATATCAGGCACAGCCAATAATACAGCCAATCGCCCAAAACGTCTTGACAGCTCCGGAAAAATCTGTTGGTCGTGGACCGAAACCTATGGTGCCCCCTCGAGTCAACTCTAAGATAACTACTCACGGTGATTCAAATCATAGGAAGTCAGGAAGCGTTGAAGTCCCCGTACAAAAATCAATGGCAACTTTGCCGCCAAAGTATGAAACTACGATTGCTCAAAACCCCCAAGTATCGCAAGAGCAAGTAATACGAGGGGAAGCGACACTCCTGATCGCCAGCAGCCAAGTAGGTTCTGATGGACAAGAGCGAAGGTTCTTGTCACCGATAAATCAGAATCCAAGAACGAGACAGGATGGATTATATGTCGATGCGAATGGTGAACAAGCGACACGGGAAAAGGCAACGGATACGATGGCGGCTGAATGTGGTTTATATGTTTCGAGATCGGAACACAGAAAGTCGGTGTCAGTGGACGTTACAACCAGCTTTCAGCGGCGTAACGATACGATAACATTTACTTTCCCTGGTGACAGTGTACAACAGGAATCAATTAACACACGTAAGACAGCGTCGTTGGGAGATCGCAAAAGACCCGATACTACGCAAGTGTTTCCGATAGAAGCTAGAAGAGTTGAACCTGTCCTTCGAGTACCGCCGATGAATTTCGATCCCCGTCAAGAGAATCGCAAGAGCATCGTGACAGAAAGAAAATCCGAATGGGGAAACATCAGTCCAAATCAACGTAGCGGAAATACATCTGTTCAAGAGAACAGACGATCGGATTATTTTGAGGAACACAGACGATCGCCAATGAATGTTGACGCAAAAAGAATGGAAGATATTCGAAGGTCACCGATGCCATTTATGCCGATCAGAGATCCATCGGGTGATCGTGCAACTCAGAAAAGTCCATCACTTGGCAACCAAAACTTTGAGAAAACAAGACAAGAGTTAGCTATTTGGGCAGAACAGCGGCAGCGCCAAGACTTAGAACGAGGCGTTTATCCGAGTCAAATCTTTTCAACAAGTCCGCGTTCGCGAAATCACTCTGAGGAACGACGTGATTCAAGAACGGTTTTACCAACGGAGGAGCCACGAAAAGATACGCGTGTACCACAAACTGTTTTTCAACCGATATCTAACATAACCCAAAGCAGTATTATGGAACAACGAAGACACTTACGTCATGTTAGTGCTGATCTTACTAAGCATATGGAACTTTCTCGGAAGGAGTTTGATGATGAACCAATTACAGGATCGGTTGCGAATTTGGTGCCGGTGATAGGCAGTGCTGTAACTTCACAGCGAGCAAGTCCAAACATCTGCCATCAGTATCCTGCCTTAAGCGAGGCAAAGTTGGACTCAAAGACGTTGCAGTTAACAGTAGTTACAGACTTTGGTGATAGTTATGTTCCTAAATCTAACATAGAACATTCTGACCATATAATTCACAGCCATCGCAAAAGTCATAATATTTCAACGAATTTACTAACTCACAGCAAGAGCCAAGCTGACAATCTCCAAAGTCAAACAGAATCGCACAATGATAAAATTGAAACGCTTCAAGCACAACAGCAACAACAGCAGAATCAACAGATGCAGAATCAGCAAAGTCTCGACTTGATTTCTGAGAAATTGAGTCAATTTGAGCGACAACAAAGCGATTTGCAAGCTAAATTGCAATGCCTACAGAACCAGAATCAAATCCTCGATAAGGTAGCGCAATTTCAACATCAGACAGATTTGCAAGTCCGATTCCAGTGCTTTCAAGAGAAAGCGCCGGGAGAAAAGACTGTAAGGCAAGCATCGGAATACCAGCCTAAGAATTTAGTTGGTGAAATGCATCAGGTGAAATTGAGTCCGTTACCGGATCATCTCTTAGAACAAGTCAATGAAAATGTGATAACCATTCAAGATCAACAATCCCAACATCAGCAAATATGCCACCGACAATCCTTCCACGCGATGCCAACTTACGTATCAGTTCAGAGTTTACCAAGTCAAGTTTCTCCAGCTTTGACCTGTGAACGGCTTTCACCTCGTTTGCCTGTCATTGGTTCTACGGATTCCGCTAATACTGTTGGCCAAGTAGCGTTACCAAGTAAGGCAGAATTTGAAAAGAGCGAGGGTCCTCGTGGTTCATTGCAATATCGATTTGCGTGTCCGTCGCTTATTCCTGAAACCGTCACTACCGTGCCGTCAACTTCCGGTTTAACAAATGCTGCTGTGAATTTGACCGGAACCTTAAAAAAGATACCACCGGAAAAACCACCAAGAACGTCGCTGATAGTACAGTCACCGGAATTTGAGGTAAATAAATTGATGATGACTAATAAATTGTCGTTCTGAATAAATGTACTTATTGATTTTTGTTTTATTTTGACGGTCTGTTTTTTGTAGCGAGTACATGTTATTTGTTCATATTATTTTAGATCAACCGGAGCTTATTACAGCTTATACGCACCCATAAAGTCTTACTTCAAATTCTATCATCATGACATTTATATCAAGTTTTTAAATATTGAAAAAGTGTCGCGTGAAAAATTGAACCGCGATGATCGCAGTCGGTCAATGTTCGGCAATTACAGTTTTTCTTCATACCCGCATGAGATTTTCCAACGGTAGACCCATTCTACATTCGGTCAAATGTTTTTCTGGAGACTTGAATACGTGTATAGCAGTTTTTATACCATCTTCTTATTCCTAGAACGGTCTAATTCGCAGTATCGCAAGTCAAGAATGGAAAATGCTGAGCCTTTGGTGATGAATGCAAGACTTATAGAATTACACTTTTAAGAATGGAAGTCTTACTTAGGATAAATTTTCATTTGATCTCAAACGAAATAAAAAGTATATAAGTCACTTGAAAGATCTTACAAACGAGTTTTTCCTCTACTGCATATATACATGATCTAAAAAAGACTTCAGCACAAAGTTTTATTGGAATACGTCTGATATTGCGTGAGTATTCAATATTCTCCGAAAAGTAAAGCTTCCGTGATTTATACAACATTTCCAGATCCTTAATTCAGATGAAATGTTCATGCACATGTGATTTTCTTTCCCAACTTAACATCATACACTGTCACAATGCAAATGATAACAATTAATTGATCATAAATGTGGGGCGGAAACGTTGGGTCGTAAATGTAATTGGAGTCTGATGTCTTATTATTAGTTGAAATTGCAAGTACAAAAACACATAATTCCACCACATAAATATAAAAAACATAGTTAGGTGAATGAGGATCATGAAGTTTTATAGCGAAGTGTAAAAAGAGGCCTCATTGAATAGAACCTGTGTCATTAAATTCTGCTATTTTCTTTTGACGCTAAGGTGGAAGAAAAATGAATGGCGAAAATGTATGGTTACTTATGCCTTCGTAGAATGAAAAAAAGACAAGAAATGATTTCTCTTGAGTTGCTGAATAATCATCTCCGTGCCTCATTCATTTCATAAAGTTTACTTTATAAAGTCGTTTATAATAAAAAAAAACATTGGAAACTTTCACATTCAACTTTAACCGGGAATTATATAGACTAATTGGTGGTAAACGGCTGATAGGCGTATATTCCTACAACTGTAAAAATGGTGCCACCAGCGGTATGGTTAGAGTACGTGTGTAGTTCTTTTTTTTCCACCTAACAATTGTTATTGTTTGCAAAATGTTATTCACTGAATATCAATATTAGAGTGTTTCATTTTTAGGTCCCGATTGCTTTCAGATAGTATATAAAATATGAGGTAGAATAAGAAAAACCCAAACATTTAGAGAAAATAATACATTTCAAGTTTAATTACAGAATTCGCTCATTGAAAAAATCGATTTCCTATGTGAACAACGTGAGACATTTTTTTTGTATTTAACGACATTTTTCCCTAACCAAAAAATTTATGTTCTTATGAGATAATACTTTGAGCAAATGCTTTACTCTTATTTAACCGTGGCCTGATGTAAAACTTGGCGAAGATTTCGGAATCTCTCGACTACCTCGCCGCATTCCGAATGATATTTATGTCAATTCTAATACTTATACTGATACTGTGTGTAGTATATTTATTTCTAATTCCACACCGTAACAACGCTGCACGTGTCGGGCGACTTGTTGGTTAACTTTAATGCCGCGCGAAACAGCTTTTTTTGTTGATAAAATAGGTATCGTAATTTTTCTTCGTATACTGCTCATGACCGCGAAATAGTTTAAAATTGTTGTGACTGGGTAGAACTCCAGTTTATCTACGAAAAATATAATTAGCAATGACATAGAGTAACTCCCTGGTCGCGAAGTTTCGATTGTAGGTGTGATTTTCATTTCAATTCCTGTTTGTGTTCTTTTAATATTTTTTACGTCGATTGATGAAAACGTCTGCCCTCGATGTGCTGTAGTCAGGGCTAATAATACGACATTCTTTAACGTCATTTCTTTTGCATTTCGATTACCCAAAGGGTACATTTTTGCCATTTTTCGCAAAAGTATATTAGTATCCCACGTTGTAAAATATTTTGGCTTTCTAGGTGACAGTCCATAAATTCCTTCAAACAACCTTCTCCAAATCGGGATTATTAGAAACATCATTAGTTGATACCAAACATAATGCCCATCTTGTAGAATTTCAACCTCCGTAGGAATAGAGCCCTTATTGAATTCATGTTTTAAAAATTTCCCATTTCAATTATTTCACTGCCAAAAGAGTCAAGGTTCTTCCCTTTACATGAATGGTATTACTTTCCCAATAGTCCGTACTGCTTTACCGTTATTTGACGATATTAAAATATTGATTTCACTACTTTTACTTCAAAAATGCTGTCTGGATAATTTTCCGCCCAATAGTACGACTTTCTTGCTCAGCGAGCGTTGTTCGGATCTATCGGAAGACATAAGCAGCAGACAAAGCAGCTAACAACGTTATTGTAAATACAGGAAACCGGGGTTGGCTTGGCCACAAGGGTACGATGACTTTACCCGTCGCGTTGTCACATTTAATTTTTCATAAAACCCGCAGTATCAAGGATTAAAAAGGAAACTGCGTACTCCTCCATTTTACTTATGTATGCCATGGCCGTTGTATTGTCAACACACAATAATATCAATGCGACACACGCATCCACCAATGTTTAAGCAAAACATTTCAGAGATATAAAAGCTCCCTTTAACTCCCAGTAATTAATATATTCCTTTGATTGCAATTCGTCAACTTTTTTCAATAATGTTTGTATTTTCTCTGGTGATAATTTCAAGGACACCGCATTTGAATTTATCATCATGCCGAAGAATTGTTATCTGTCGCTCAAGATTCTATGACTTTTTTTCATCTATATAATAAATCCTAATGATCTCAATTTATCGGTTGTCTCTGTCACGTTTTTTGTATAATCATAAAATGTTTTTTCAATCTATAGAAAGTCTAATGCACGCATAAAAAAAATTAACCGATGAGATAAACCCTGTGTGTATTAGAGTATTTAGCACAGATTTTAGCGTTTTTGTTAAAACTTCTGAAGGGAGGGTCCCAACTCTACGATGTTTAACTGTACAACGTTCCAAGTGTCTTGCCTAATTCTACAACGAGTCATTTCCCATTAGTCTCAACCGTACAATATCTCAACTCTACAAAATCTCAAGTCTAAAAATTCCCAACTGTGCAGGCGATCAAGTCCCTTTTCCAGGCCTTTAGCATCAATTCTTGATTGTGTCAGCTTTACAACGATTCATCTTGCTCAGTTGAAACGTTGTAAGGTTGAAACACATTTCGAAATGAATCGTAGAGTTGCCACACTTGCTGAGTTGAAACGTTGTAATGTTGAAACATAATTGGAGATGAATCATTGTAGAGCTGACACACATAAGAATTGATGCTAAAGGCCTAGAAAACAGACTTGATCGCCTGCAGGGTTGGGAATTTGTAGACTTGAGATTTTGTAGAGTTGAGATATTGTACGGTTGAGGCTAATGGGAAATGACTCGTAAAATTGGGCAAGACACTTGGAACGTTGTACAGTTGAACATTCCAGAGTTGGGACCCTCCTCTCCTGGACATGCGGTCAACCCATGGGGTAAACAAGTGAATTGGTGAAGCTGTTTCTGGAAGAGAAACCTCAAAAACTTCCGACTTTTTTCATCCACCGCTATAAAAAAATGCGCATCTTTTGAATCTAAATGGCTCAAGTACTTTCCAGCAGATATAAGTTTTATTGCTGCTCATTAATCTTCCATTTTGAACCGAATTTTTTCCAGATATTGATTTAGCTCTTTAAAGTACAATATAAATCTAAAATCACCGTTTCGCCTAGCTATACGAAAAATAATTGATAAATGCTGCCCTTTTGAAGGATAGCACTTCTCAATTACACCGATACGCATTAATTTCTGTATAGCTGAAATCGCGTCGTTAATTTTCTTTATTTATTTTATCAAACGTGGCTTTTTATTTTGTCGAGAGATTTGAGAAAATTAAATTTTATATCCCTTAATGTCACTCAATATATTTTTATGAGTTGTTATAGCCTAGTAAGGTGGTCACGGCTTGTTTGTTCAAGAGTGGCTCCATGGATGTTTTTCGAGTCTGTGTTTTGGGTCGATGGAGATTTGCCAGTAATTTTGAAGCATCGACAAGAAGTTCGAGTAGCTCATGCTTTCCTTGTCATGCTCTCTTAAGAACAATGAAATAACTAATGTTTGACCTGACTTCGCGGATCCCAAAATCTTTCGTGTCTCCAAAAAATTATTGTCCAGCTTTTCGGCAGCTTCACTTAACGTTACGACTATTTCAGGGTTTAAATGAGGAGGCACCAAAGTCTCAAGCTAAACATGGATGCTTTTCGAAAAGCAAATCTTTTTCTTCTTGTTTTAGCTCGTCCTTTATCCAAGCTTTCAGTCTCTAAACAAGACCTAGATGAAGATTAACCTCATTTTTGTTTGATAGCGAAGAATCACTGCCGAGAATTTTTAGAGCGTTTTCGTCAACTTCCGGTACAGTAAACGTGAGAACGAGGCTTGCAGTATAATGATAAGAAAACGTCCGAAAAATTGAATACATTTAAAAACGTAGAAAAAAATATAAGCATGAACAAGTTATATCTGGTTATTCATCATATAAAACTATTAATAATTATTTTTCTCATAAGAAGAAATTTTTCTGGTCATTATCAACTTATTTTTCCCGTATTTGCAGGTGTTTTTCTATTTAGAAGTCTATACAACTGCAATACTGTATTATAATAAATAATTAGATTAATTACTAATCATAACAATTTGTTATTACACGTGAATGCGATTTAAAATTCATTGTACTACATTTATAAGCCACTAGTTAAACCACTCGGTCAAAACATCAAAATTGTTATTCATGAATGCACCAGATTTTGGACTAGAACTGAAATCCCAATTATGAAATCCGAAACTAGCACATGAAAATCTGTATGATAAAATCTGTGAAAAAATGGAGAGTAATTGAGATTCAAAATTCACTTTGTTATATTTATAAGCGATTTCACACGAATTTTTAATTAAGTACGTTTAGGAGTTCTATCACGCTCAAAATATTAAAGGTGCCTGTTTGGCTCATCATAGGGACCTTTTGTAAAAAAATTATGCCCTACAATAGTGTGAAGTTTATTTTTTATTAAAAAAATGTTGTTGATGGAGAAACCGTTCAAAATTTTTCCCATAATCTTCAAATGGGAAATCCAATGTTCTAACTAGCTGAGTCTGTGATTGAGCTAAAATTTTGTTACACGAAAATTGCTTTTTTTATGTGAAAAAAGTATTGCCCAAAAATAAGACACTCTAATAAATATACATTAATATTTATTCATTACTAGCTGACCCCGCAAACGTTGTTCTGCCATATAAATTATTTCTAGTGAATATTTTGGTTAAATAAAAAATAACAAATGTATTGTCAGTGTGTGAGGATGAGGTCTATATGAGAGAAAGAGGAATGGAGCAATGTAGACGATGACCGCCGATAAAAATAAAAAACACCAACCATTCATTTTATCAATTCAATGTATTTCATTAACGTAACGGACACATTCATTGTTTGATCTCATAAAAGTTAAATGTAAAGTGAAAAAAAGTAATATATTTTTTATCCTAAAGTAGGAAAATGAAATAAAGAAAATTAATATTAATTTCGAAGAGCAATTGAGTGTACGATATTTTTTGTCAGTTCGTCTTTAGCCAACACAGATAAGCTTGATGGTTTGCCCACGCAAGAACATGCCACGTGTAATTGAAAGTTCGATAAGACAGACGTAGCGTCATCTGTCATTCAACAACATAAATAATTTAGTTCTGTTTGAAATACGAACGACGGTTAAATTATTCGGATATTGTTCATACAAAAACACTAAAATCGTGATTAAAAAATGAGAGGGTGGGGTTAGGGGTGAAAATTTGAAAGGTGAAGGTAGGAAAGGGAAAAAATAAAAATTCGACTCGACGAAAAATTCGAAGGTTCGAAATTCGGATTCGACAAAAAATTGCTCTCAACATCTACCATGTAATCTCTAAGAACGAAATATAATTGAAGGATCAAACTAACTTACCAAGTATAAAGTTCGATCGTAGTTATATGAGGGGCCTCGTTCAAGATGATTACATCTCACACAAAAATGTAAATCCCAATCCAGTAATCATCAAAATGTTTTGACTTACTCTAAAAAAGAAGTTTTCTAGCTGAAAGTAGTGGCAATATCGTACGAATCAGGCGTACTACGATGTAATCATTTCGAACGAGGCCCTTCAAATAATTAGGAATTTTTTTAACCTTCCACCTCAAAAAGTTGTAGTGTTCGATCTTGAAAAAATTCTTACAAAGTGTTTCGCTGTACATCTATCCTAGAGCAAGCGTATTGAAGGCCAGTTTTTCCATTTGATTAACATGGGAAAAATTCCATGAAGGATACTTGGGTGGTCTTCTGTATGTAATTTTTTTCTTAACGATTGTATCGTGTAGAGCATCAAATTCTCTAAAAAAAACTCTTCTTACAGTCAAGTTTGTAGCTTCAACTAGTATAACTGATGGATAAAGATAAAGAATAAGGAGGGTGAGAGAGGGAGAGAGAGAGAGAGAGAAACAGAAAATTAAGAACATCATTAGAGAACTAACGGCAGGAATAATACTGCAAAAACAAGGTACACAGCAATTGGAAAATATACGACATAGATTATCGATCCATTTCATCACTCTCGAGGTTAGTCTTTTTCCCTTGTTCCTTTCCGTAGTAATAAATTCCATGTAAAAAAATAAAATAATGCCATGTAATCAATTCGGGTTCAAATAGATAGATTTCAGTCAACGGTGGGCAAAAAGCTTTCTAATTGAATATGGTGAAAAAAAATCGTGAATATAATGAGATTATCAATCAAAACAAAAAATTTATCTGTGGAAAGTTTACATAACGTGCCCAATTTATGTAACAATAATCAATTCAGTTTTTTGTACAAATATGTAAAATATGTTTCACACTCGTAACACGTCATAATGTATAAAATAATTAGGCAAAGTTTTGTGAATAATATGTTGGTGTAATGTTCATATGCACTGACAAAAAAGAGCGATAAATTCAATGAAATATGAATCAATCCTCATTTCGCGATCGTGGGTGGCGAAACAAATATTTAGTTATTCAAACAATTTATTACGTTAAATTGAAAGTATAAGTCTGTTATGACAAACTAATCTTGATTTGGTCCAACCTAATTTTAAGTAGACGCTACCGAACATAGTTTTTCTGAGACTGTGGATTACTTAATTTGATCGCACATTCATTTCCAGTACACAAATTGATGAGTTAAATTGACCACACATGTAGTTAATACTAGTGAATATCAAGCTACGTATTACATATATGTGAGCATATAAATTTGTATTTATAAATAGTAAACAAGTTAAGTAAACATATTTATATACAAATGTATATATTCACATATATAAATATATGTATAGTACTTCTCCCCGGCACCTGGTCGTTTGTGAGCGAGATCGTGGCTATGCGTCGCGCTGCGGCTAATGCATGAACTTCTCGCTGCTATCGCAATCATAAATTCAACTAACTAATTTCAAAGGATATATTTAAACAAACATTGAAGAGAGCTCAGCAGATAATTTACTTAAACTAACGATGAAAAGTTCCGTATCAATCATGGTCATCAACCAAATTTTTTAAGTTAAAATAATTATCACATGCCAATGATAATGTACAATATTCTTTGAGTACTTTACTTTATTTCTTTTATTAAACATGTGAAGAGTTTTTGTAATTACTAACTTAATAACATATGATATCGATTTTTTCATAATATTATATCATCATGGTTATTAGATGAATTATCAGATTTATAAAAATATGTATAATAACTGGAACTAAAATATGGTCAAATTGAACAAATACCATTAAATAAATAGCCGCGTTGAAATAACTAAATCGATTTTGTTGATTTGACTATACTATGACCGATTCAAACGAAATGAGATCCATTCTAATGAATATCGTTTGACTAGATTTGGGAAGTGTATTCAACTAAATATTTAGTTGAAACAACCATTACCTGTCAATTATATTCATACCATACTTTTTGTACAGTACTTCAATTTCCAATTCGACGTGTACCAGGAGTAATTATCTTAAAAATATTGTTAAAGTAAAAACACATTATATCGTTTTTTTTCTCAAACAGGACATCGTCATAGCTGATGACTAAATGAATTGTTCAATTTGAAAAAATATGTAGTAAATGAAATCAAAATGTAGTCCAATTTATCACATATGCTGCTGACCAAATAGCAGAGTTAGAATAGCTAAAACGATTTAGTTGATCTAACCATTCTACGATTGATTTAAACAAAATGGGATCCATTCTACCAAATTTTGGTTGACCAAATTTGGGAGGTTAGCTGTACGAAACCTTTATTTCAGTGTGTAAAAGACGTTTCATATTAAATCGTACTCGTAAAAAAATTTCATCCGACATAGCTTGCCCCAAGTACGATCATAAAATATTTTTGACGTACTGGATTCATGTTTTTTCGACATTTTACTCTTCAGAGCAGCCATTTATTTCTACAATGAACGTGAAAGGTCGCTGTTGTAGGCGATCGTCCAAAACTGCGGGATTTTTTATTCACCACAAAAATTCTTCCATATGAACGGCATATATAAATACGTGCATAGGAATTTGACGGGAACGCGTGTTAACGATTTTATTCAACATGACAAATTGTATGTCTGTATTTATCCGTATCGCATCATATTGCTAAATCTCACAGAGACACGGAGTTTTTTCTCTTCAAACGCTCTCTTTCTACCCACACCTCCATTTTTTCGCGGCATTTATTGGAGCCAGTTTTTCGAAGGTATGACGAAACATGAAATACTTCCACAGTGGCGCCTGGCTGATACATATCTTTGAAAAAGGGACGCTAATTACAATTAAAAAAATAATGACATGTACAAAAATAAATGTCGAATCGCCCGATCTATACTCAATACTTGAAGCAATATGGATTAAGGTTTTTGTTTTCATCGTCGATACATCACGAAATTTCACATTCCTACATACAATGGTATAATTGTAAGTGAAAACAAAGCTTGAAAAATCCATAACAGAATCAACATCGAATTAAAACTTAGATCTCTATCGTATTTTGTGCAAACAGCGCTTGGAAAGCATGTAAGTGTGAAGCCGGATCGTCAAAGCGATCTTAATGGAGAATAATTACGTGTATATACATTTTTTTGTTATACGAATATCCGACATACAAAAGACCTTTTACCTCTTCTTTCACATTTTTGTACCGCGTTTAGCACTGTCTCCACTTTAGATTTTCCTTCTGCAGACATTTATGATTGCAGCCTTAATTAAAACACTTTCTACAGAATATTCTAGCAGCCGTCTAATGGAGAATTCTAGTATTTCTGTATTTAACTGTATGTCAGCATTATTCTGTGTATGTTTGCTATAATACTATTCATTTTATTTCGAGGAGATTGCACCTCAGTAAGAAAAATCGATTCAAATGTCGAAATAAGTTTGGCATTCGATATTTCTCTATAATTGAGTTTCACTCGTTCTGGTGAATGAAATTCTGTTCAATATTGAAATAAAATTATGGAGAATTCAATATTGAAGGTAATTTTGCTTCTACGAAAAACAAAGATTTTATTTATCGACGTTGGATTCTGTAGCTCAGGGCAGCAATGATCTCTACTTTTATCGAGTTTACCAATACTCCTCCTAACGTCCGGCGAGCAAACGTCATTATTTGTAGTTGGCTTTTACATACGGGAAGATAATTAAATGTTGAAAATTACCGTGCAGTAACGGTAGCCAGATGACAACCCTGAAACTTCGCTTATTATTACTGAGTAAAACACAGATTTTCACGAAAATAAAATAAAGTTTCTTCTTCAGATAGAAAATTTTACCAGATGTTCTAGTAAATTTTGATGTGTAACAAAATACGCAAAACTAAAACTTAGAAAATATATAATATCAGCGAAATTTTACTGTGCATTTTATTATTTTATGCCTTTCAAAAATGTCTATAAAAAAGTATTGTCTTTATAACATTTACTTCAAGGTGTATTATCAAATTTAATGAGTGTTATAGAAAAATGTCTTGTGCTCTCGGTAAATATTATCGCGCGTTTGATTAAAATTAGCATGCGGTAAAATACAGAAATTTTGGGATACTGCATGGAAAAAATTACCTACATACCTTTCGCTTCAGAATGGTATAGTGGTGGGGGATCACGTGGTCTCGTATTAGTGTGAAATTTCACTGTGCAGTACCGTAAAAACGTATGGTGCGGTTGGTAATTTTTAACCAACAGCAGATAGATTTTCAAATATACATGCTAAATTGTACTGTCTCAAATTTTTACCCTTCTTGTATAGTAAAATTTTAGCTACGTATTTGAAATTTTCTGTAACGTGAGTTAAAAAAAACTTGCCGCATACGAATTATTATGTTTTTCTCACTTGTCACCACATTGAGATATACCACGGTAATTTTTACCGTGAAATTCACGACAAAAATCAACTTTTAATTCTATATCTATAGATAATCTATAGATTATCTTTTAATTTACATAGGCTACTTTTGAAATAACGATCACGAAGTTCATGAAATATACGTAAATATCGTTTATCTTTACCTTTCTTCCGCCAAACTTTTTTCTATGAGAACAAGTTCACGCCAACGAATCGTTTCTACATTGATTATTACAAGATACAGAAAGACAATAGTCTAAATACAAAATATATGAACATTGTTTCAGCATAAATCATAATGAATTTATATATGAAAATGGCTTAATGATAAACTATCAAAAATCTATCAAATGTCTATCAAAAATCGCGGTAGCGACACCAGTGGCGTACATTCACCATAAAGTGAGTGCGCACTGCGTCTTTTTGATACGCGACATAAAAATTACCCGGTAGTCCGCCACAATACTAAGCGGGGCAGCTTTTGTGCCACCCGAGCTTTTACATTGCCTTACCTTAAAATTTTTGTCACTACAATTGTTGGTATCAAAAATGTATGAAAAATCGTCCTAAAAAATTCTTTCCACAAAGTAGGTGGTGAGATGAAATGCACCCTTGCTCTTACCGTACTGGCGCATTCCGTGGCGCTACCAGAACGCCTAGTAACTCGTTTCAACGATTTTGCAACTTGAAAAAAATGTTAAATAATTATTCAACTAAGCATATATTTTGAAATCTTACTGGATGCGTTGTATTCATAGTGTACGAACTGACCACTCTATTTGTACATACAATATAGAGCAGACACAATTGTCGTCATTAGTGTGGCGTTCAAGCGTGTTGCATTCTCCCACGATCTATACATGTTTACTTGGTAGATGTCGAGTTTACACATATACACTTACAAGTACAATGGGAACGTACAAACGTAGTGTTTGAACTAATTGAGGTGGGCGACTATTTGGGATTATTGGAACAAACCGTTTAATTATCAATAAATGGTCAGACGTCATATTTTGTTCAATGTAATTCTCAATTCCATCAGTAATTTCGTACCTTGACATTTTACAGAGTAATATATGATGAAGTTTAATTTAAAGTAATGAATACTCGCCATTTGACATAACGCGTAACACTTTTTTTAAACAAAAACGAGTTTTTGACCTGTCGGTTGTTGGAACACCATGAATAAATGTATATCTTATTAATTTTAGTGCCCCATATTTCTGTCACTCGTTAATAAAAATTAAATGTAAATTAAAAAACAAATTGAAGATGCAGAAATTTCCGAAGTATAACATTAATAATGTTATATATGCCAATGAATTGCATTGTGGAAATCATAAAGTTGTTGTGCTGAGAAACAAATTTATGCTTTCAGTGAAAATTATAGTAATAGCAAAAATTCACCATTTATTCTTCCCAATCTTATCCTGCTTTTCGTCGTTCATTATTGTTTCCAAAAAGCTTGTCCTATGTAACAATTGGTTATCTAATTAATTGTCGTATGTCCACTCAGTATGTCCACACAGTTTTACGATACTGTAGCAGTGTACGTATGCTTGAAATGTTACAGAGCAACAGGAGCCAACCTGCAATCGGACTAAAACAGACACCGAAAGCGAGGGTAAGTAATTCTATGTAATTTAAATTTCATCTAAGTTTAATTGATGTTTCGAAAAAAAAATTCTGGAGCACTAAAGTATTGCTTCCATATCTTGCGCAACAAACAAAATTAATTCGTAATAATTCATGAAATTTTTCACATAAGTGCAATAATGTCAATTTAGACGATTTATCTTGAAAAAAAAAACATTTTTATTCAAACTGTACAAAATGTCGGTTTTTTCGATTTTTTTCGTTATTTACCCTGATACGAGAGCACGATCGTTCTCTTACGTAATTTCGCGAAATTACATTCTAAGACCCTGCAGATATTCGCAACAACGCATTTTTTGACGACGTACGAACTTGAGATGGTAGACAAGGAGTGACAAATAAATAAGAAATTTAGATCATGGAACTCTTCGTTACAGCGGCAAAAAGTAAGGCAAAATAGAAATATTCGAAGCAAGAAATTCTTCAGAACAGGAAAAAAGAATAAAAATGTAATTCCTGGAACGATGTAGATGTTGATTGCTTAGAATATAAACATTCAAAGAAATTTATTATTTTTTTCTCGTCAAAATTTTACTCATCCTTTTTTTTGGTTCCTTTCAGTTTTTCAAAAATTAATTCACGGTTCTTGCTACATCTTTAAGTACCCAAAGAATACATTTGTTCTTAGTTATGCGAAGGAAATCATTCCTCATCATAATGACAGATTTCTCTGACATTTTGGGTGCGCATGTTTCATTTAAACGAACTACTATCTTTTCTCTGAGAGAAATAACGTAGTTGCACACCTCACAAGTGACGTTTTACAAATGAGATATTTTGTCATTTATAAACACCTTATCGCACTGAATACTTGTGAAACTGTCGTGGAGCACAACTCGGACTTAATTATCATCATAATAGCTCGCGGCGAGAGCGTAATTCCAATTTGAAATTAAGATATCAAGTTATACAATGTCGCATTTTCCAGCCATGTCTTTGTATCTACAATGTCAACCGTACTTGCACACGACGATGTTAAATGTCATATTATCCTTAGAAAAAAGGTAAAACGATGACTTTGAAGCATGTATCGTTTTTTTCCTTTGCGAAGTTTAGGCGATCATTTGATACAAAATGGAGAGTTAGAAGACTCCTAATGACGAAAAAAGCCGAAAAAACCATTTCTAACCCTTTGAAACTATCCCTAAAACAGGGTGAAAACGAAAAAATTATGTAAAAAAATAATATCTCGCGAACAAAAAATATTGCCATTTTTATTTTTGAACATGTTGTTAGTAATGCCTTTCCGAAGTCTGAAAAAAATCCACAACGGTTTTCGAATTGCGGACGTTATGTTTAGAAAAAGCCGTATCTGTCACACAATCTGATTCTCGGGTATGCAGATACACGATATGTTTAACAAAATTATATCTCGCGAACAAGGTCAACTCAGTGAAGAAGCAGATTATGTGAAACGTTCGACAAACCAACGAAAACCAAACATAGCAGGGGTAGGTAACATATAATTATACTACGCGTCTCGTTCTCGATGATATTCTGTAGTAATGCTTGTCATACGTCAAACTCACAACTTTTTAGGGTATAGGGACTTTTCGAAAGTCCCGCCTTCTGCGCCCCTTTTCCGTGTGTCCACGGCGGCGTTGCGCTCGTCCTCAACGTCATTATGTTTCGTTTTGCAACGAACACGTGCAGCGTAGAAACGAAAGATTATTTCATTCAACATTCTTACGTTTCATTGAAAGAATATGCTAAAAGACAAGAAAAGAATACGCTCTCGATCTAGAGAAAGTAAACGAGAATACGGAGGGCCGGAGGGAAAAATCGAAAAGATCGAAAAGAAAATTGATAACCTCCAAAACATGCTGTCGCAATTCCTGAAGGATCGATCAAATGAGACCAGGGCGATAGCGACGCCAGAACGATTGATTCAAGATGAAGGTAAGTAATTGTCTGTGAAAAATCCCCATACGAGATTAGCACAACAATTTTACAATAAAGAAGGTCTCGCGGTCCACACGAACGTGAGACCGCCCCTCGCCAAAAATCCACACGACTAAACGGGAGGACTACACAACGAGATTCAACAAGAATCTGTTTGTGACTGGGGTCCGATGGCTAACTTCCATTCTGTTTTCCTTAAAATAGGATACACTACAGAATGGGAGAAAGAAAATTCGCAAAACGAGGCCAACAAGGTCACTGCCAACGAAACACTCGCCAACAAGGCATCCGCCAGTGAGGAATTGGTGAATAAGACACAACAAAATGGCCTCTATAGACGTCACAGATCTGGAGGAAGAAGAGAACAAAAAAGAAGCGATATCCTGGAAGCTCTTATAACCAATCCCACGGAGGTAGAGGAGACATCCACATCTGTCAACGCCGATTTATATCAAAAATGGAACCAGTGGATGGCGAATGGGCTATCAGAGGAAAGCAGGAAGGAGGTCCTCAAAAAATATTCGAGAAAAGGCGAATTTTATACAGAAGCGCCTCAAATAAATTTGGAGATCGCCCACGCTCTCACTGGAATCGCAAAAAAGAGAGACAAACACTTCGTAGATACACAAGTGTGTGTAGGATCTGCGTTGATTTCTCTAGGCTCAGCGCTCACAATGCTGATTGAACCGCCTAAAGAAGGCATCGAGGAGGAAACATTTCTAAAATTGCTCTGCGATACTGGGAAATTACTAACTGAGGTATTTCATCAGCAATCGGTTGCTAGAAAATCCTTCATAACTCTGTTACTGAACAAATCGGTAAAACCAACACTAGAAGCTACTATCTCAGACAAGTGGCTTTAGGGAGAGAAATTCAACGATCAGGTGAAAGATGCAAAAGCTGTAGAAAAAGCCTGCGCTAATATAAAAGAGAAGCTGTTCCCAAATTCTCGACGCAAAAGACCCAGGGAAACTCCAGATACCCACCTGCAGGGAGCAGGCAGGTGGGCACTTTCGTTGGGCACACACACAGAAACGCTCGATATTTCGATTCAAGCGCAATTTTCAGGCATACAATACGCGACCAAACCATCGACAGGACCGTCCAAGACGATCAAGAAAAAGTAGCTCAGGTAAGCTCAGTACCTTAGCTGGACGTCTAAACAATTTTATCACTGAGTGGGGAAAAATCACCACGGATAAATTTATTTTACAATGCGTGAAAGGCTACCGTATCCCTTTCGAGGAGGTCCCAAGCTAGAGGGACCCGTAGAAGGTCCCAAGGTAGAAAAATGTGAGGACCGCACATCTCAGTTCCTCTCCCTCTTTTTCCTCGTAGAAAAATCGAATGGGTCTAAAAGATTTATTCTAAATCTAAAAAGATTGAACGATTTTATTAAACCGGCTCACTTTATGATAGAAGACATTCGGTCAGCGAAGGAGCTCTTGTCAAAATATTGTTTCATGGGAACAATCGACTTGAAAGACGCATATTACGCGATTCCGGTAGATCAAGAATATAAAAAATATCTTAGATTCCTATTCGAGGACGAACTTTATCAGTTCACATGTTTGCCGTTTAGCCTTTGTACAAGCCCGTTCGTATTTACAAAATTAATGAAGCCTGGTTTAAGCTTGCTAAGCTCACAAGGTATTATCTTAATTATTTATATCGATGACATTCTAGCCATGAGCAGAACTCGAGAGATATGTGCAGAAAATATCACAAAAACGTGTGATCTTCTTAAAAATCTAGGCTTCAGTATAAACTGCGAGAAAAGCTCACTTATCCACAGCAAAAGATGTACACATCTAGGGTTCATTATTGATTCAAGGGTCTTTAGATTGGAGTTGACTGAGCAAAAAAGAGTCCGGATCAAAGATATGATTCAAAAATTTCAAGGAAAACATAAAAATAGTATACGTGATTTTGCCAAGCTGCTCGGTACGCTCGCAGCAGCTACACCAGCCATAGCTTATGGAGCCATTTATTGTAAGAGATTAGAACGACAGAAATTTCTGGCACTGGAACTCAAAAAGGGAAACTACGATAAGACGTTAACTTTCAACGATAGGCTCATAGAAGATCTGTGCTGGTGGAAGAAAAATCTAAGTTTCGGTTTTAACCCCATTCGCACTTTCAATTTTGCCCTAGAAATCGAGACGGATGCTTCCTTAACAGGGTGTGGAGCACGTCGCGAGAGTAGAAGTACTTACGGTTTTTGGAGCTCGGTGGAATGGAAATATAGTATTAATTATCTTGAACTTCTCGCAGCGTTTCTAGCTCTAAAAAGCGTTGCAGAAAATCGATCGAATCAAGAAAAATTTTTGTGAGTTGATAATACGTCGGCAATTTCGTTCATAAATCGATCGGGGGGGGGGGGGGGGGGATGTTCAACAAAACAAAACGTTTTTGCGGATGCTGCATCCCGAATCAAAAACATTGACACAGAATGGGCGTTGTCGGAAAATAATTTTCAGATAATTGATAAAAAATTTGGTTCGTTTTCAATTGATTTGTTCGCATCGAGACTGAATAAAAAATGCAAAAGATTTTGTGCTAGATTCCCACAGCCAGCGGTTACAGCTGTGGACGCGTTTACAATATCTTCGATCAGGGAGAACTTTTACGCATTTCCACCCTTTGCGTTGATTCTGCCATGTCTACAAAAAATCTCAAACAATCAGGTAACGGGAACAATAATTGTGCCGTACAGCCATGGTTCCCGTTGTTTTTGTCACTACTTACCTCACCTCCCATGATTTTAAGACCTAATAAGAATCTCTTATTATCTCCGTGCAGGAACATAACACATCCGATAGCGCACAAATTTTCGTTGGTGGTAGGGAGTGTATCAGGCAGGCTTTCCGGCGGAGAGGCATTAAGGACAAAGCAGCGGAAGTGATGGTGGACGCGATATCATCGAATACAATAAAACAATATCAATCGTCCTTGAAACGATGGTGGGAATTCAGAGCGAACAAACAGAGCGATGTGTTCAACGGGGAGACAACGGACGTTATTACCTTTTTATCAAAAAGATTCGAGGTCGGTGCAAATTACGGTAGTTTATGCACAGACCGATCTGCGATTGCACAAATTCTCGGAAAAAACTTCGGAAAAGATAATATGTTATCACGGTTTTTGAAAGGAGTATACAAATAAAAATCACCGCGGTCGAAGTATGATAGTAATTGGGATACAGAACAAGTATTACAATTTCTTAAAAAGGTTTCAATGGTCAAAGCTCCGCTGAGATAGATAGGAGAAAAGGTGGCAACGTTACTGATCATGGTAACAGCACAGAGACTCCAAACCCTTGCTCCTACTCGAATTAAAAATATAGAAGTCGAAAGCGAAAAGATAAAGATGAAAATTTCGGATCTTACCGAAACATCAAAACCAGGAAAAGTGCAAACGGAATTAGTTCTTTCGTTCTTCACGGAAGCCGGAGAACTATGTGTAACATCGGCCGTACTAACGTATATTAAAAGAACCGAAACCTTGCGACCGGATGATAATGAGATGTTGTTTATTAGTACGATTAAACCACACAAGGAAGTGTCAGCGCAGACTTTATGCCATTGGATTAAAGCCCTGTTGAAGAAAGCAGGAATAGATATAGAAAAATTTTCAGCTCACAGTACGAAACATGCAGCTGTGAGTGCAGCGTTCAGAAAAGGCGTAGATATTGATACGTTTGGTAGAACAGCTGGTTGGTCTGGGCGTTCAGGAGTTTTCGCCAAATTTTTCAGTAGGCCTATTTATAAAGAGAAATTGTCATTCGCGCGAGCTTTGCTAGTATAATCAGTGTCTGCAAGTCTACAGAATATCATCGTTCGAAGATGATCCATTCCCACCCATGATCGCCCAAAACACAAAAAAAAAGGAAAGAAAAGAAACGTGATAACTCCCATTCATGACGTAAAAATTTCTAAACAAAATGACGTTGAGGACGAGCGCAGCGCCACCGTGGACACACGAATAAGGGGCGCAGCAGGCGGGACTTTCGAAAAGTCCCTATACGCTGAAGAGTTGTAAGTTCGACGTATGACAAACATTACTACAGAATATCATCTTCGAACGACGCTTCGTATTATCACGATCGAACTTCGCCCGCTTTCGGCGGGCTCGTTTGATCGTTGAAATATATGTTTATTGGAATAAACGGTTACCACTCCTTTTTTCTTCAATTAATCAAACTGCACGGCAAATACAGTAAACATCGCGTTATTTACGCTCGCCTGAGTCCGCGTAGCATACGCATGTAGTATACATGTAGCCTTTCGAAACTGTTGTGTCCCGGTATTTCGTGATAAAGGAATTATCGCAAAACAGGGATCAAAGTTCTGGGATTTCACCAAACGAGTGGACCTCCAACTCCATCTTCACCAAAAAATAACTTAAATTTATTCGAGTAGGTTGGGCAAAAATGATTATACAAGGTGGTTTTCGCCTTCGGACCAAATTCGTCGACGCCCAAACTCGGACTTCTTGATCCCCGGTGGATCTTTGGCTACTCCGGTAAATAATTTGTGTCGGCTTTTTCAATATTAGGCAATGCAATCACGCTGACAGGGTAATTGCCCAATATTGCCTACTTATTTTAGCAATTTGTATTAGCCTTTTGCAATATTGAACAATGCAATCACGCAGACAGTGTGATTGCTCAATATTGCCTACTTATTTTGGCTACCTAAAGCAGTTGAACGGCCTTAATAGTTTATTAACCCTTGTGTGATGGAAGATTCCAGCACACAACATCCGTCCCCCCTGGGGAGAATAAATGTCTCCTGAGATTTACATTTTGACAGGTGTTTGGTCCTTCAGCTTACAAAAATATTTTTGTTTGTTTGTTTGTTTGTTGGTTTACATGTTTGTGTTTTCATTATTTTATAATTCCCATATAATATTTTTTCTTTACTATCTGTTTCCCTAAAAGTTTCCCATTATGAAGTATATTACACTTCGTACAATTTTGATTAAATATGCGTATATATTTTATGTTGAATTCGTTCGTTGTTTCTTTTGTATAATTTTTCCTTTCCGTATTGGTAGAGGTAGCTTGCGTTTTGATGACGCAGCTTCTCTGTCCTCAGCCACACCGTTGGCGGTCGTTGGCTCGCTGTATATCGCGATTGCGGGTGGCTGTCTTTGCTTCTGCATGTACAAGTATATACAGGTCGCTCCGAGTATTATCGGTACAAGCGCGTCTAATGAACAACCACCGATCGCAAATTGATGAATCGTTTCAGCATGTTTTGCGTTATATACTTTGGTTTTCAATGTTTCCAGTCTTTCTCCTAATTTATTTATTTCTGCTGGATCATTAATTAATTTGTGTGGTAATTCTGAAATCAATGAGGTGTGCTTTAATGTTGGCGCATCCTCTTCCAAAAATGTTAAATTTATCTTAGGTATAAATTCTTGAAATACATCTTGGGTTGTTTCTCCCAGAGTTTCAAGTCTAAAACTAGGGGTGGTGACAGAACATTTTCCGTTCAAGGCCAGAGTCCCTACGCTCTTAAGTGCTACGTACTCTGCAGGTCGTTGACCGCAATGTATGAGTAATGTTTCTGACTCTGGTGCTACGTATAACCATCTCCCGCGGTGTTTGAGCGTTTGCAATTCTCCGTTTGCAATTTTCGTATTTCAAATTATGTGTTACATACATGTCTGTTTCGCAGGCTGCGAGTGCGGCGTGTTTGTGTGCGCAATAAAAGTGTGAATTAAAGTGTTTACATGTTCCTAATTCGTTTTCTGTCATAGGAAGACATGATTTTCGCGTTTTTTCGACTTTAACAAGAGTGTTTATTATTTTGATGAATTGATAGTTACGCGCATCAATATTTGCTGGTAAAGGGTGTACGTTGTTGATAATGTATTCCTCGGGTCCCACGAGTGGTACCTTACCACGAGGACGAGGTCAGTGTTGCTGCAATAAGAGCCTACTTCGCTTACCTCCAGTAATTTTGGCATTTCTTCGCGTTTTATTTTTGTTGGAAACATGAGGCCCCTCGGAAGGTGTGTAACTGCGTTGTTTAAATATTCGGAGAGCTGTCGCGCGGATAATACACTCGGATTGACGAGTCCCTTTGACAATTCCATGAAGAATTGTACTAATTGTCTGACATCGTCTAAAAGGGATTCGACTATTGGTCCTAAAGTCGTTAATTTCTCGTCTAATTTTTGACGTTCATCGAGAGCATCTAAGCGTGCTGACAATCGTTGCTCCATTTTCGAGATGAGTTTGTTGAGCGTTTGTTGATTTGCCTCTAATCACTCTGTTGACTTGTTGAACACATGAATAGTTGCATCGAGGATTTGGATGTTTTCTTTTATCGCATCCTCTGTCGTTTCCTCTTTCGTTGTTATTTTATCGAGTCTCTCATTTATTCCTGCAGCATCCTGAGCATCCATATTGCCCGTAATGACTTTGATAATTGACCGCAGGCCGTTGATCAGCCCTCTACGGTGACGTAGCATTTTTGTGCTTGTAATATCGTACACGGCTTGTATCTCCTCGTTCACCTGATTGAGCATCCTTGTCGCACTGCTGGTGATCGAATTGCATAGCGCATCGTTTTTCGGCCGTCCTTAACAGAGTCCATTTAACTTTATTACTGTTTTCCTAGTACTTTTTCCTTGTTCTTTCAATGTTTTAAGATCTATCCTGATTACTAATTTCAAATGTCATTTGTTATTGATAAGGTGCCGATTTTCTCATAATATAGCCCTGGAGAAACTGCAAATTTCTCGATGTGGTAGGGTTTTCCTTTTTCCTGCTCGCAATGGCTCGGCTGCCACAGTAAGGGCAGGGACCTGTTGACATATGTCTCAAGGTTAGGCTATGTCATCCCTAGATTATTTTGATGTATATAATTTTTATTTCTTGTATGGTAAAATTTTATCGCTTTTAATTTCTTCGTTCTCGTTCGAACTCATGCAAACTTTTTGATGAGTTTGCGGGATTGTCCTACTTTTATAATTCAAAATATCAAATACCAAGACCAAAGTCAAATATTCCCAAGAAAAACAAGATCTTAAATATTTCCACGATCATAAAATTTCATGCAGCTGCTCTTCAAACAAAACGAAACACTTTTCAAATATTCTCAACATTGAAATATTTTTCTTTTAACAGTAAAACATTTTAAACAGACAAATAAAAATCTCAATGATGAAGTAAATGAATTAATAATTGATAAATGGTAAAGAGAAAACAAAATAACAATGAAGATAACAGAGAATTCATTTGGAATGATTATAACAATCGAAACAGGCGACACGAAAAGAAAAGATATGTAACTCTTTTAAATAAATTTGACATTAAGAGACACATGAGGTAAATGACAAAGCAAATGCTAAAACTTTCAAAATAACAATATACGATTTGACAAGCATTGAATAATATTATAAATAAAAATATTGTATTCGATAATATGCATAAGACGTAAGTTGTGGAGGGAAGATGGGCTTTCCCAAAACAACATCTTTGGCCGTCAGGGAGGGGTGAAACCCACCTACGCGACCAAGATATGGTAACCTATGTGGAGGGGATTGTGCGCTCCCGAAGCATCAGGTCCTTTAGTTTAAGAAGGGGGAAAATCAAGACGAAAATGGACCATCATTGGTTGAAGTTTCCCACGACTTAGAATTTCCGATCGTTTTTAAACCGAAATGATAAAAATACGCGCGGGAGGAAGATCAGGCAGAGAAAATCAGAGTTTTCAGAGAGAGGTGAACAGAGCAGAGTAGAGTTTTTAGGCAGAAAGTTCAGAGAGTGAGTTGTTGTGAGTGTTCAGAGAGTGAGTTGTAAAAGTACCGAGACCGAATAATAAGAAAAAGACCGAAAATAAATAAATTCAAAAAAAATGGAAAGATTAAAATAGTAGAAAAATTGAAGTTAATAGAGAAAATATTTAGAGTTTAAAGTTGAAATTGAAAAGTATTAAATCAAAGATAGATTAAGAAATACTGAAGTCATTTCGAGGAACTGCAAGGTCAAGGAAGATTTCTACCCTTTCGACTGACCGATTTCGTTCTGCTGTCTTCATCGTTATCAAACTGTAAGTCCATTAATTGTTTTATTTGTAATATCTATAATTTGTTTTCCAAAATATAGACTCTTTGAGTCAAGTAAAATCTCACACGACGTTTCCACGTTTATTTGCACTCCTCAATCAAAGATCCCCATCCAGTCGATTGGCCGAAAGGCTAGGGCAAAAAGGGAACGACCATTTTACAAGGTTTTTTAATCTTGAGTGCGTTTCGACGTCACATTTCTCTTTCAGAAAAACCAAAACAAAAATGGAACTTCTATGGATGGAAAAGGGAACGGTCGTCTTCGGCGATCCGACGCACGATTTCGAGCTCGTGATGGTAAGTTTTTATTTCGTGAAATTTTTTTTTGTATGTTTATTTATTTATTATGTTATATATATTTATATATTTTTCCTTTTTTTTGTTTCAGACGCCGCGCCTACGGAAGCTGACTGCTTCTCCGTGGCCTTCAGGCCTTTGGATGAGGCATTTCGTTGCGCATGCCATCGGGGTGCGGCGTCAGCGACGCCGATTACGGGAGGCCGTCGACCGGCTCTGTGGGGACGACTCCCAGTCCCGAGAGGAGCTGGATTGGGGGTGCGAGCAGGCCGATCTGTTCGGCCTGTGTCACTTATTTTACGACCAGGTCCCCCCGGAGGAGTTATTTCTTTTTAGCCGGGCCACTATGTGGTGGCTCCCGGCTTTGTTCCAGGGGACGGATGTTGCGGTCCCCTGGATCTTCGGATAAAATATTTGTGTAATATTAGATATATGTATATATTTTTTCAATTATTATTATTTTTTAATTAAATTATTTTGATATTAAATGATGTTTTAATGGTCTATATCGATTGTAAAAATATATGAAAAACAAAATGTATATCTGTTTTAAATATTTATTTTCCTTTCCTCTTTCCTCTTTTTCTTTCCTTTTTCAGGGTACGAGCGTTCGGCCGGCAGCCGTTATCTGACGGTCGCTATTATTCGATGAAATGTATTCGCTTTCCCTTTCTCTTCTTTTTTTTTTGATGTAACAATAACATGAATGTTACAGTATATGAAAAAACAAAATGAATATTCGGTATTTATATGTTTCTCAACTTTCTTTCGTTTAACGTTAATTTGTTCGTATTGTCGTCTCTTCCTACTTTCTTTTTTACTCTACATTATCCCCACTTTCTTAGTGGGTAATGTAGGGTTTGATCCTATTAACATGAACCCGTATGTTTTTTCGTCCTTGTCCGATGATGTAGGTTTCCTTTTCCTTTTTGCTTTTTATCATATGAGGCCCCACCCACTTGGGTGTGAGCTTGGCCGATCGTCCCCTCCTCAATCTCTCGTCTTGGAGGAGAACTTTATCGCCTGGACGGTACTTCTTTTCTATTGTTTTGCGATCGTACTGTTCCTTCGCTTTGTCTTTTGCCTCTTCCACTCGCTCGCGGGCTCGTTGCCATACTGCTCGCAGGCGTTCCCTTAACTCTGCCGCATAATCTTCGTACGAATATGTTATTCGCCGGGCCTGTTTCAGAGCCGTTGGTAGCTCCGCCTTCTCCCCGAAGATTATTTCGTGCGGTGTGATTTTTGTCACTGTGTGGGGTGTGGTGTTATACGTGAATATCGCATACGGTAACCACTCGTCCCAATCCTTTTGATTCTCTCTAATGAAATTTTTTAGATATTCGGCGAGAGTCCTGTGTGATCTCTCCAATGCTTCGTTTGATTGAGGATAGTACGCGATAGTTTGAATTTTTTCTATGCGAAATAACTCGCAAACTCCTTTGAAAGTTGCACTCAAAAAATTTGTGCCCTGGTTCGAAAGGATTACCGATGTTGCGCCAAATTTACATATAATTTCGGTCGTAAGGGCCTTCGCTACCGTATTTGCTTCTTGATTTGGCAAGGGTATAGCGAGGCTGTATTTTGACAATAAATCGTGAAAGGTAAGTATATATTTGTTTCCTTTATCCGTCGTCGGTAGGGGTCCTACGATATCGACAGCGCACTTTTCGAATGCATGCGTTGGTGTGTCTGTCTTGACCATCGGGGCCTTTACTATTTTCCCCGCCTTATTCTTCTGGCATTTGTCACAACGTCGTATATAGGCAGTGACGTCCTCTTTCATTCCTGACCAGTCATATTTTTCTTTCAGCCGTTGCAGTGTTTGTATAATGCCCTTCCTGTCAGGCCGCTTCTATGGCCCGAGGGGCCTCGCTGGCCGCAGGAGAGCGCTCTTTCTGTCCTTTTTCCTCTAGTGTTTTGATTCGCTGTCTTTCTTCTCTTTCTTTCTCGTGCGCTTTCGCTCTCGTCAGCACATAAATGCGACTCAAAGCATCTGCGTTCGTGTTCATTTTTCCTACTTTATATTGTATGTAGTAGTCGTATTCATCCAATTTTGTTCTCCACCTCATTAACCTTGATCCTGGGTCCTTGACCCCGAATAACCACACTGAAAAAAAGCATAGTGCTGTCAACGACGGCATAGTTGGCTCAACTACGCCCGGATGTTGAATACGGCGAAACCAATGGCGTAGTTGAGCTAACCTCCGCACGTAGTTGGAAGTATTCCGTTGAGCCAACTACGCTCGTGATTTGAAATAAAGTATACTTAGTAAGTTGGAGCAACTATGCTCCTATATAACTCATAGTCCAGTCACCTTAGGCCGTATGTCACAAAGTTCTATTCAAGAGGGGAACCTTCTTGCCAATTTTTTTATAGGTTGTTTGGACCTACAAGAATATAATCGTCAATTTTCGGACTTTGCATTATGTATACTTCAACAATAAAAAAATTATTGAAAAAAAGAAAATTGATATTTTTGAGATATCTTTTTTAGAACGCGTCCTATCGAAAAGAGTTTCGAATAAAATTTGTTCATCATAACATCCTCTGTAAAAAAGGTCCTAAAAAAAATAGTGTAAAAAGTAAAAGTAAAAAGTGGAAAATTAAAAAATTTTTGAAAATAGATACTGTTTTTCGGCGATTTCTGATTTTTGCTAATAAACAAAAACAATTCCGACCAAAGTTGCGAAGATATCGGAAAAATTATTCGACCATCGAACTACTTTTTGAAAAACGAACAATTTAAAAAAAAAAAATTTGCAATATTTTGATTACAGCCTGAGATATGATTGTTTTTACGTTTGTTCAATTTTCTATTGTTGTAATAAAGATTTTTGCATAATTCGAGTTTCTCAGCAATCCCTACGCTTCCGGCCATGGGATTCAATAAAATTATTCCCTTTACGAGCAATTATGCCATCACAGTTATCGATGTATTTCGATCGACGGCTGGCCGCCGAGCGCGCGGCTGGGCGGCGGGGTGGGGATGGCCCCTCTCACTCCGCAACCCGCACGAGCGGCTTAGTTAACAAATATAATAACTTACTTAAAAATGGCCGTATAACAATTTTTTTTTTTTAATTTTATGTGATTTTTTCTTACGAACGCGATAGTTTTCTTGAAAATTATGTTCACCCTATAGCAGACCCATGACCATATTTTTCACAAATTTTAGATGTAAACATGCTTTAAAATTATTTAACTGTGGATGGGAAAAGGTATCATAAATAAATCTTTTCTTAGAAACTGTTTCATTCCTTACAATAGTTTTATTGATGGAAAAAAGAAAAAAAATTTTGCAAGAAAAATTGATTATAAATGCATTGCTAGCTTATTGTAATGAATGAAACAGTTTCTAAGAAAATATTTATTTATGATACCTTTCCCATCCACAGTTAAATATCTTTAAAGCATGTTTACATGTAAAATTTGTGCAAAATATGGTCATGGGTCTGATATGGGGTGAACATAATTTTCAAGAACACCATCGCGTTCGTAAGAAAAAATCACGTAAAATAAAAAAAAATTATTACACGGCTTTTGTTTATTTGCAAAAATCAGAAATCGCCAAAAAACAGTGTCTATTTTCGAAAAATTAAAAATTTTTTTTTCTCAAATCGCTTGTGCATGATGATACGAAGCTCCTCGATTTTTTCCACCCTGTGGGCCTTCGTTTTCAAATTGTATTGAAGGGGAAAGATTTTTCGATGATCGCAGATTGTTGCTAAACTATATCTCGCAGATCGATGAATCTTGCGCGATTCTCTTGAGGTTCGGCTCCTCTACATCATGTACGAGTTTCAAACCGATATGTTGATAAACATTCGATTGCGGTTGCAAAAACGAAATGTAGAATTTTCATTTTCATTTGCCATTAACCGCTTAATTAACAATGTTAGCACTTTTTTTTAGGACCTTTTTTACAGAGGACGTTACGATGAACAAATTTTATTCGAAACTTTTTTCGATAGGACGCGTTCCAAAAAAGATATCTCAAAAATATCAATATTTTTTTTTCAATAATTTTTTTATTGTTGAAATATACACTTTGCAAAGTCCGAAAATTGACGATTATATTCTTGTCGGTAGAAACAACCTATAAAAAAATTAACGAGAGGGTTCCCCTCTTGAATTGGTCTTATGCTAAGGTGACTGGACTATCATGGCTTAGCATAAAAAGTGATTCGGGCGAACCTACACGCTCGTGATTTAGAATTGAGTTTTAAAAATTTGCTGGAAATAGAATAAAAGTATCCGAATCAACTGACTGCTTTACGTATACCAATATTAATTCCATTTGATTGAAACTTGAAGTTAATGCTAGCGCAATGACATAATCAGGTTTACATGACTTAATTTCGATAATTGATCGTATAATTATTATTGAAACCAAATTGGTGAAATATCGAGCATATAAGACAATATGAAAATTACATATTATGTACCTATGTATATATATATATATTTGTATATATATGTACAGATCTACACATATATACATATATACACAAATTGGTATATATATATATACAGTGGCATGCAAAAGTTCCGGGCCACCCAATTTTTTGGTGGACGGTATCGGATTGGCGATCAGTGCTTTTTTCCGATGAATCAAAGTTTCAATTATTTGGAAGTGATGGTCGGAAGTACGTAAGACCCTCAATTCGTACTAGGTATAATGTCCGATATCAAAATCCTACCGTAAAACACGGTGGTGGGAATATTAAATTTTGGGATGCATTTTCTGATGCCGGCGCTGGTCCGTTGACGGAAATTGATGGCAATATGGACGTTAAGATTTATAAAGAGATTTCGCAAGAACATATGCTTCCAGTTGCCAATGAAAATATGCCACGCGGTTGGATCTTTTAACACGATAACGACCCTAAACATTCTTCGCGCTTAGTCAAGAATTTTCTCGAAAACCAAAAAGTGCGTCTCTTAGACTGGCCGTCGCAATCATCGGACTTGAATCAGATTCAACATTTGTGGCAAGACCTCAAACATCGTGTTGGAACGAAAAATCACTCCAATAAGACCGAGTTATGAAAGCATTTATGTGATGAGTGGAAAGAATTGCCGCAAGAACGAATATCGCAATTAATCGAGTCCATGCCTCGTCGGTGCGCTGCTGTTATCGCTGCGAAGGGCATGGCCACAATGTACTAACTCACATAAAGAACGTCGAATTATATTTTTTCATTTCTAAAATTTTTTATATCTTTTTCATTAGCAATAATATGAGGCCGATACTTTTGCTCATTCGAAAATTAAAAATGTTTGAACTATCAATTCCTCGAAAACAGTATTATTATTTACAATATATGGTTATCGAATATAAGTCAATACAAGTTGTTGTTATTTATTTATTTTTTTCCACAGCCATATTTCTATGCAATACCCATGAAAAATAATGTGGCCCAAAACTTTTGCACGCCACTGTATATCTATACACATATGTGTCTATACGCATAGAGATTGATATTCGTACATATATTGTGGGGCTCACAGCAAGCTCGACCACTCGACTCGCCGTCTTATAACGGTTTTCGATCCTATATGATTAAATTGTCCGAAAATTTCGGACAATATTGGTACCGTTCCTCCGCTGTTATATCTTTTTCCTGGCTTGTGGTCGCTGGCGAAAGAGAGTAGCGTCAGTGCGCCGCGCTGCGGCCGACGCGTGAACTCCTCACTGGTCGTGCAGAAGCTCTCAACTTTTCGTACCGTTACATAAAATGAAAAATTTATTTTTTTGGACCTCAACATGGAATTTCATCCAAACTACCGTAAGGATATTAGGTTAAATGCGAATTGTATTCAGTTGATCTACCGAAGTTGATAATCCAAGTTAGCTCTTCTTTTTATTTCAAATTGTATTTTTCTTCAATCCAACCATTTTTTGTGTTTATGTCACAGAAACTACAGTCCACTTAAAAAAATAAAAAATTAGCGCTAAAATCGTCGCGTAGTTGGCTCAACGACATGGCTTTCTCTGAATCAACCACCGGGTGGTTCACTAAACATAATATGACCATTGACGTAATGAGAAATACTCAACCTCATCGCGTAATTGGCAATACTTTTTTTTTCAGTGCAGGTTAATGGTTTATGATCGGTTGCGATGATGAATTTCGTTCCATATATATACGGTCGAAATTGGTTTACGGCCCATACAATAGCTAATAACTCCTTTTCCGTCGTTGAATAATTTATTTCCGCTTTATCTAGCGTTCTGCTTGCATAACTAATTGGTACATCTTCTCCGATTTTACCCTGCGACAATATCGCGCCAATTGCTTTGTCAGATGCGTCTGTTGTCACGACAAAGGTTTTAGTAAAGTCTGGGTATTGAAGTATGGGTGCTGTAATTAGTGCTTCCTTTAATCGCTCGGATGCGAAATCGCATTGCTTGGTACCAAGCAATGCTTTTTTTTCAGCAATATGGTGTTCAGAAAGGCATTACTAATAATATATTTAAAAATTAAAAATGGCAATATTTTTTGTTCGCGGGATATAATTTTTTTACAATTTTTTTTCGGTTTTACCCTGTTTTAGGGGTTGTTTTAAATGGTTAGAAATGGTTTTTTCGCCTTTTTTTGTTGCTAGGAGTCTTCTCTTCATTTTGCATCAAATGATCGTCTGAACTTCGAAAAGGAAAAAAAAGTTTTGAATTTCGTTGGGTTGCAACGCTGCAAACTTCGAAGTTATGTAAAAAGGTACACACAATACAAATCGTGGTGGTATACACCTTGGCACTTTTTTCACAAATTACGGAACGCAGATGATTCCGAAATTTTGTAAATATGTACATTAGGATGGATAAAAAAAGACAATTCCATTTCTTTCCTCGCATACTGAAAAATTGATCACTCGACTCTTCAAAAAGCACCACATTAAATGTAAGTCACATTAACCCTCATGCAATTTTTCGTTTGTCACATTAAAAAAATTTGGTTTTAAGCTTTGGAAGCGCATCAGTCGCTAACCGTTGCGCTTACGAAAATCGTTGTGTTACGTCACAGGCATTGCGCTTAGCTAATCAGTGCTAAGGCCTAATTTATGTCAATATAAATATTTTTTAAATTATTGAGCCAAAAAATGTTACTGTGTTTTTGAGCTCTTGGATTATTTTGACCAAATCAATGTATTAGTGATCCAAATATTACTCAATCACATATGTTGTATTTAACGTTTGTACTCGAAAAAAGTTTATATTTATTAGAAAATATTTTGAAAGAGTATTGGGTCTTCCAGAACAGAGGTGAATCACTAATACATTAATTTGGTAAAAATAATTTCACAATTTTGAAATGTAATGACATGTTTTAGTCCAATAATGTGAAAAGTATTGAAATCGTATAATTTTTGTACAATAGCAGAAATTACTATAGGGACCTCCTGAAGTGCCAAACAATCAGATTTTCAGATTATCAAGAGAAACTTATCTAAATTATCATAGTCAATCTGAAATAGTCAGCTTTCTCTGGAATAGATAAAGATATTAACCTGATATTTAGCGTAGTTCTCAATATTACCAATCTGTATTGTATATTTCACTAGTCAAAAGTGGAAAAAAAATTGTACGAATGTTAGGCCAGCAAAGTTTGGTACCCCAAAAATGCATATCAAGAGACTCGGCAGAGTCTCGGGACAAGTACGTGTCCCGAGGCTCGCCGAGTATCTTTTCCCGAACAAACTACTTTCACGCGCATTGCCGACCTTTTCCCATTAATTTTAGATCGATCTAAAGAAAGAAATTAACTTTTGATCACAGTTTCATTAGGTAATGTGATAACGATCTGTCGATTGGTGTGGATAAAATTGCGCCCAGACGTCGGATTTTCGTGTTTCATTAATTTCATGATTCCAATGCGTGCCTTAGTTTTGACGCTGTAGCGTCTGCTTGAGATGTCACGCATGCCGGATTTTCATGAGCGCGACTAGTTTTCGGTCACGCAGGGCGAGTTTCCACCGCGTTTACATGCTGTATACTGGAATGAACGAGAGTATCTTCATATCATATCTCGAGTATCTCGACGTATCTTTTTCCCGCAAACTGAGTTTACGCTACGCGTTTTCTAACCTCTTCGAACAAAGTTATAAAATGTGGATTAGAAAAAAACGTCAGCTCTTATGAATTTCAAACAGTGAAAAGTCCTTTCCAGTAAGATGAAAATATTTTCGTAAATAAAATCTGATGAAATAACCATCGACGTGAAATTTGGATGAAACAAAAATAAATGCATACAAAGATGGCCAACTTCACATAGATCGCTAATGGTGCATTAAAAAACAGTGTGGTTTCAATTTACCGGTATCATACATAACCTCATCTGTTAATTTAACGTAGAAAAAAAATAAATAGAAACGAATACATAAAAAAAAAAAATTCACAGTAACAAGATCGACAAAGGTAAGAAGAACAATTAACTTAACAACAACTTGACTCAATCGTAAAGTTATTAGTCAAACGATTTCTCTCTATCAATATTGATTTAAAATCAGTTCATTTAAGAAATTCGATATGCTTTGTTGGTAAAACTAAATCTTTACCAAAACGAATGATATCCCAGAAAAAATCGTCTACGACGAAAAAAAAATTGGACAAGTACTTTGTCGTGTGGTTGCTCTATTCTTTTATCACCCACAAAACTGGACGCGACAACAAAAAACCTTTGATATCATTATATTGGCCAAGTTATAAACGTTCATCATGTAGTCACAAAAACCACACCACATGAGTAAAGCTGTTCGTAAAACGTGCAAAACCACTCCATGAAAAAAAGTACTTGGCGCATTTTTAATTTTAATACTCATACTTTGTAGAAGATGTAAATCTTTTTCAGAATACCGTATGATGTATATTAAAATTAAAAATGCGCCAAGTACTTTTTTTCATGGAGTGGTTTTGCACGTTTTACGAACAGCTTTACTCATGTGGTGTGGTTTTTGTGACTACATGATGAACGTTTATAACTTGGCCAATATAATGATATCAAAGGTTTTTTGTTGTCGCGTCCAGTTTTGTGGGTGATAAAAGAATAGAGCAACCACATGACAAAGTACTTGTCCAATTTTTTTTTCGTCGTAGACGATTTTTTCTGGGATTTTAGTACTCTTGAGAGTATTGAACGGAAATAATTTTGATACAAGGATCACGTCACCCACTCACATTTTAGAAAATCATGATACTGAAACTTTGAAAATAAATTAATAATGCATATCGTACATGTCGATTTTTTAATGCATTCAGATGAGTCAAGAAAACGTTTTTCACACTTAATCGACAGTCGCGGCAGTGACTCAAGACAAGGATATTTACCCCACTATCATACCTTCTATACTGACCGAGCTTCTCGCGCGTACCTCAACTACCATATACCGACCAACTCCTTTTTCGGTAGTTTCAAATGTTTTTTTTCAAAATATTTTATTATAAGTATATACTAGGGATTAGAGACGCGCGCTCACGCGCGCGACCGGCTGCATTTTTGCGCTGCAGCGCTCCATCTTGAATTAAGTACAGACCCCTACAGAACACATTATAATTCGGTATAAGTAGCAAATGGTGAAAAGCAAGAAATTTTTAGATTCAAAAATGAAGTACAAACAATAATGATTAATAAATCATAAATAATCTTCATAAAATGCATTGCCCAAAATACTCAAAATTTTGTTTCATTAAGCCATCTTTGTATGACAAATATGTAGTTAAATAAACAATTGCAATTTTACATACAAAAATGTTTTACATAAAAAATTTACTTTGAAGGAAAACGCTTCTCGCGAGATCGTCTCATCGAAGAGTCATTTCTTATAAATTTTATAAAACATTTTGAAAAAATTTTCCGAAAACAAACCATGAAGCAGCTTGTTTAGAGTTGTTTTCTCTATTCGTGGTTTATTTTTAATGCAGTTGTGGGTTGTTCTTTTCATCTAGCACCACATTAAAGTAAAACTCTTTCCGCGAGATTGTGTGATCGAAGAGTCATTACTTGTAAATTCTATACAAAAAACTGAACAAAAATTTCCGAAAACCGGAAATAAAGCAATTTGCTTAGAGTTGCTTCCTCTGCGCGTGGTTAAGTTTTCATGCAGTTGTCGATCGTTTCTCTCATCCGCCGATCGAACGCTGAACCGGAAGCTGTGCTAAAAAATCTGAAACTAAATTTCCGAACACCGGAAATGAAGCAACTTGCTCAGAGTCGCTTCCTCTGCGCGTGGTTAAATTTTCATGGAGTTGTCGATCGTTCTTCTCATCCGCCGATCGAACGCTGGACCGGAAGCTGTGCTAAAAAATCTGAAACTAAATTTCCGAAAACCGGAAATGAAGCAACTTGCTCAGAGTCGCTTCCTCTGCGCGTGGTTAAATTTTCATGGAGTTGTCGATCATTCTTCTCATCCGCCGATCGAACGGTGGACCGGAAGCTGTGCTAAAAAGTCTGAAACTAAATTTCCGAAAACCGGAAATGAAGCAACTTGCTCAGAGTCGCTTCCTCTGCGCGTGGTTAAATTTTCATGGAGTTGTCGATCGTTTTTCTCATCCGCCGATCGAACGCTGGACCGGAAGCTGTGCTAAAAAATCTGAAACTACATTTCCGAAAACCGGAAATGAAGCAACTTGCTCAAAGACGCTTCCTCTGCGCGTGGTTAAATTTTCATGGAGTTGTCGATCGTTCCTCTCATCCGCCGATCGAACGCTGGACCGGAAGCTTTGCTAAAAAATCTGAAACTAAATTTCCGAAAACCGGAAATGAAGCAACTTGCTTAGAGCCGCTTCCTCTGCGCGTGGTTAAATTTTCATGCAGTTGTCGATGTTCCTCTCATCCGCCGATCGAACGCTGGACCGGAAGCTGTGTTAAAAAATCTGAAATTAAATTTCCGAAAACCGGACACGAAGCAACTTGCTCAGAATCGCTTCCTCTGCGCGTGGTTAAATTTTCATGCAGTTGTCGATCGTCGTGTCTCTCGTGTGTCGAACGAAGGCTGGACCGGAAGTTGCCTCTGAAAGGTCCGAAACAAAATTTCCGAAAACCGGAAACGAAGCAACTTGCTCAGAGTCGCTTCCTCTGCGCGTGGTTAAATTTTCATGGAGTTGTCGATCGTTCCTCTCATCCGCCGATCGAACGCTGGACCGGAAGCTGTGCTAAAAAATCTGAAATTAAATTTCCGAAAACCGGAAATGAAGCAACTTGCTCAGAATCGCTTCCTCTGCGCGTGGTTAAATTTTCATGCAGTTGTCGATCGTCGTGTCTCTCGTGTGTCGAACGAAGGCTGGACCGGAAGTTGCCTCTGAAAGGTCCGAAACAAAATTTCCGAAAACCGGAAACGAAGCAACTTGCTCAGAGTCGCTTCCTCTGCGCGTGGTTAAATTTTCATGGAGTTGTCGATCGTTCCTCTCATCCGCCGATCGAACGCTGGACCGGAAGCTGTGCTAAAAAATCTGAAATTAAATTTCCGAAAACCGGAAATGAAGCAACTTGCTTAGAGTCGCTTCCTCTGCGCGTGGTTAAATTTCCATGCAGTTGTCGATCGTCGTTTCTCTCGTGCGTCGAACGAACACTGGACCGGAAGTTGCCTCTGAAAGGTCTGAAACAAAATTTCCGAAAACCGGAAACGAAGCAACTTGCTCAGAGTCGCTTCCTCTGCGCGTGGTTAAATTTTCATGGAGTTGTCGATCGTTCCTCTCATCCGCCGATCGAACGCTGGACCGGAAACTGCGCTAAAAAATCTGAAACAAATTTCCGAAAACCGGAAATGAAGCAACTTGCTTAGCGTCGCTTCCTCTGCGCGTGGTTAAATTTTCATGGAGTTGTCGATCGTTCCTCTCATCCGCCGATCGAACGCTGGACCAGAATCTGGAAAAATCTTGAAACTAAATTTCCGAAAACCGGACATGAAGGAACTTATTTAGAGTCGTTTTCTCTATGCGTGATTAAATTTTGGTGGAGTTGTCGATCGTTCTTTTCATCTGCCACTACTTTGAATGGAAGCGCTTCTCGCGAGATCGTCCGATCGAAGAGTCATTTCTTGTAAATTTTATGAAACATTAATGTGCAAGGGAGAAAGGGAGAAAAATTTTCGCTTGAAAAAATGTGCAAGAAATGCTAGTTTAGTTTATTCACTGTTATTCTCCCGGACTATCTCTCATTTTTTCTCAGTTCAATATAAATTCAACTGTGAAATATAGCACTCTTGCGTACTTGATATGGATGATTTTTTTTTCACGGAATGAATTATCGTAGAACTATAACCTTTGCTAACCGCGATTAATGTGACAAGTCGACAACTGCCCAAAACAGCATAAAAAACCGCGCGAATACAGTCTCGCATGAATTTCGCGACTACGCTCATCACCGACCAATCACGAAACGAATAAAACGACATCAAAGCATGCGATATTTCGATATTTCGATAATTTCGATCTATATCTCCTCATCAACTTTTTATAAAAAAGATTTGTAAAATACTAGATGCCCAGATATTTTTGGTTTTTTTTTCAATCGATTGGAAAAACCAAAAATCTCGTAGCCGTGGGCATAGTGCGGCAAAAAGTGATATACAACCGGCACGAGCACGTAAGCTCTCCTTAGTCATCTCCAGTCATGTCATTTCGCAATCGTACACCCCTCTGTGATCGTCAGATGTTATATAGATGCATTTCAAATTCCAAGTTTTGCAATCCAACAATTGTGAGTGAAAAGTGGTGGGCTGGACAAGTACCCTGGTGTATTAAAGCTTAGTTTAGAATCGTCACGTTAAGTCTTCATCTAGGTATCGAGTTAATCACCTGTTTCTGATAATTTTATTCCATATTAATCGGTAAAGTTATGAAGTCTGTATTCTCGGCTTATAATACAAGATATGCGATTATTTTCCGGCTTTTTTCGGGTTAATCATTTTTTACTTCTTTTAAGAAGAATTGTTGGGAAACATTTTTTTAAAATTTTTTTACGCTCATACTTTTTATGAACGTATGTATTATTATAAAAGACTTAGTTCATCAACAACCTTAAAATAAGTTTTTCAACACCCACTGGAAGACAAAAATAATTTATGAAATATTTCAACTGTTTCGTTTTTTTCTCCAACAGTTAAAACGAAACGAAAAAGCTAATGAAAAGAATTCTCATAATTAAGAGAAAATGTGAATATCAGCCGAGAAGAAAATTGAATTCCTTTTTTGTTTAACAATCCAGGAAATCAAATTCAATACATACGTGATAATTTCCTTGTTATTAGAGTGCGATAAGAATCACGTACAAACTAATCAGAAATGAAAAGAAAATTAACTCTACACGTGATTATTATCAACCATAGTTTATCCTATGCAAAGAGGTAACAACCTGTACGAATATGATGCATGGGGAAATAATTCATCCCCGATGTTATATTCACGGTTTTATGGCAGAATAGAGGTTACGACGAATGTAGAGATAGAAAAAAAGTCTTGTGATAGACCCGGAAACACACCGTTCTTATACCGCTTGGGGCGCGGCGTGGATTCTCTGAAAAATCGATCGGGTCTACCAACACTGAACCTACATCTACCATCGACCATGCTTTTTCGTTTCCAGTATCAATTCCAGTAGCTCTTACGCTTCAATTCACAAACACTTGTCCTTCTTTTAAGCTAGTCAAATTTTAATGAAAAACAAGAAAGATTTTCCCATAATGTTAAAGTGGAGACACACATGCACTTGGGGGGAAAAAAATCACGATTTTGCACTTTGTTAATTCCGCACTGTAATAATTTTGCACTTGCACATTTGCACTTTAATAATTTAAGCTAATTCTTTTTCCACACATACTCATCGAAAATTCATATTTTTTGGCAACCATGAAACATAGAAAACTACGGAAAAGCATTCTAATTGGGGTTAATGTCTAATAATTATAAAATAATTTGAGTCTACCATGTGATTGACTGGTGTAATTAAAAAATGCATTGTGTTTAATGTGTAAATCTGAGCTGTTACACGATTGCAAAAATCATAAAGTTGATAATAAGTATATATGAATAGTATTTCTTCAAAAACGCGCATTTATTTAATGCAAAATTGGCGACAAATAAAACAAATTCATTTTTTTTTCCAATAAAGTGAGCAATAGCAATCATTAGCACGTGATGAAAATGATAAATGCGTGTATACCATGAAATAATCAAATATTATTAATCGTCATAAGCGCCAACGCTTTCAACTTCCATTGCTCATAGTTTTTTGCGTAATTCATTCAATGAAATTTTCTTTGAACGGTTCATTGCTTTTTGACTTCAACTGAATCATGTTTGTTAGTTGATATTTTGCAATATATTTTTGCTACAAAATGCAAGCAGATGCTCAATTTTTTTTCAATTGTTATAAAAGTTGTAAAACAAAAGTCTTTCAAAGTTTTATATATCATCAATCTACGTTGCTTCAATTTGCTATCTCATTAAATTGAAACAGATGATTAATTAAAAGTAACAAAACCCAACAAAAACTGAATAAGCAAAATTGTTTAATTTAAAAAAAGTCCCCATACGGAATTTAAAAGAACGTAAATAGCCTAATTAAAATTTAAGAAATTGTCGCTATGAACTTTTATGAGCTTAAATTATTTTGCTCATTCGATTTTTTCTAAAGTTTCGTTACTATTAATCAATTAAACATCTGTTTCGATCCTATAAAGTAACAAATTAAACCTTGCTGAATTGGACGATATATAACTTGAAAGACTCATTTTACAATTTTTTATAGACAAGTTACATTCATTTGTCTCGTTTTTTGACACCATTTTTGGTGTTTTTCAATATTCGCGTGACAACTTCTTGATAAGTAGAATCGAGCAATTTCCAAACTGATGCGAAGTTTTCTGCCTAAGAGCAAAAAATATCCAACTTTTGTAATGAATTGGGGACTGAAAGTCAATATTTTCTGTTCGAGGACTCGAAATCGTTGTTTTTTACTGTAGAGCAAAAGACTTTCAGCTCCATTTCTTCCTTGCTAGAATACATTTTTTTTATTATAACCCTCGGAACATTCATGCTATTCTTACCATCAACTTATATGATTTTTTGTTGTGCTATCGGTCGAGAGTTGTACTTAAGTCTTGGAAAAGCAAACATAGGAACTTGCTTGGCGCCTTTTCTGTGATTTTTTTTTTCAATTTCAGTACTGTTGTCCAGATGTCACATTATTGCTGTACTGTTTACACCAACTGCGTCTTACAATAAGTGAAAGATTCTTGAAGCCAGAAATTTGTATTTGTTTGATGCTTCTTGATATTATGAAAACAAGATAAGCTTACATAAAAACTGGACAAGTACATTATAGCGTGGTAACTCTATTCTTCTATCGAGCGCAAAAGTGAATACCAATACAAAAAATCTTAGGTATGATCATATTGCCAGACTGATGAATAGTATCATACGATTATAACTCCCCCATCTTGAGCAAAGGTGTTCCAAAAAAAACTTAGCACGAGTCCCTTAAACTGGCCACCAGGTTATAATTCCTCAACTACATTTTATACACTACGAGCATGATTACTAAGCGACTATTTGCCGGAGGATGAGAATAATAGCAGTCATTTTCATCGTCATTACTTGAATTTTTATTTTTACATCGGTTATTTTTCGGTATTGAGCTGTTGTTGAGTTATGTTTCTGTTACGTCGGTCGCGTCAAGTATTTTTTTTCATGTGGTTATCTTGCAGGATTTCAGAACATCTTTGTCAAGGTGACGAAGTTGTTATACTTGTATATGATAATTATTCGTAACTTGGCCAATATGATATTAATACATTTGCCCAGTGTTTGATGTGATTTTTGTCGGTAATTCCTCATTTATAATTTTCGAGACTTCTTTCTACGGACCAAAAGCGTCTTCTAACATGACTGAATCGGGGCCTTTGTTTGGCCTAAAATATTGGAATTTGATTACTTCTCAATTACCAAATTATTTGAAAAAAGACAGGCTAAGTCATTTTTCTGAAAATTTCCCTTAGAATCTGCAATTTTTTAATTGGATCCTTGATACGAATCATCCTATCTGTATACGTATAATAAAGAAAGATACACGATGAGAAAAAAAAGGGTGTCTTGTCAAAACCTTATCAAAAGGGAGTGAGTTTGCTACGCGATAAATTCGATTCGCGTTAATTTGATGTTATACATACAATATGCGGTAAATTTTTTTTTTGTATTAGTATCGTTACCTTATTGTCCAATATTTGTTCACGATATTTCGGTTGAAATTATTCCAGACATACACTACTGTCCATAAGTTTGGAAACACTCGCGCCAATTCTGAGCCAGACAAAAAGTTTTATTACTCTGAAAAATGACGATATTTGAATTCGGCAAGCGGCGTTCCAAAAGAGACATATTGAGCCCCATTTCCCTTTTTTGGAAAAATTTTCAGCATTTTTTTTTAACTCGGCACACACTTTGAAATATGGTCTTTTTTTTGGCATTTGTGGGGAGGTTGAAGCTTTAGCGCGTGACTCGTGAAAAATATTTTTATTTGCTCTCTCATGAGAAACTTGAAACGGAAGGTAAGAGCTTCAATTTGGTTTTTGAGAAAGATTCGTGCGATTTTTTTTCGCATGAATATTGATGTTTTTTGCAAAAACTACTATAATCATAAAATGTAGCCTAACTCAGAAACTGTCAGGTTCTCGTGAATTGACCAAGAGGATTAAAAGTTGTACACAAACATTTTAGGTTGACCCAGGTTGACCCAAGGGAATTTTTTTCAAAAAAAAAATTTTGAAAATTTTTTTGTTTCCAATTTTTTTTAAATCGACTGCCAAAAAAACGACTATGTTTCAAAGTGTGTGCCGAGTTGAAAAAAAATGCTACAAATTTGTCCAAAAAAGGGAAATGGGGCTCAATATGTCTCTTTTGAAACGCCGCTTGCCGAATCCAAATATCGTCATTTTTCAAAGAGTAATAAAACTTTTTGTCTGGCGTGGAATTGGCGCGAGTGTTTCCAAACTTATAGACGGTAGTGTATCCAACTGTAACAGTTAATTAATCTGTTTTACCATGAAATGCCCTAAATTTTCCTTTTTGTTCATCCAGTGTTTTCGTTGGGCAAAATAACCGAATCATTCTGGAAATACGTTTTCTGTTGTCTTTTTTGGTGCCCTTTCGAAATTTGGCATCAGATTGACGTTATTTGCTGCCATTTTTCTAATTTGGAGGTTTGAATCCAAAAAAATACTACATTTTGAAGTTATTTTTTCACATTATTTTATTTTTCAGCAAAAAACTGTAGTCAGATCATGATGTGTGTTTATATTTGGTGGCATATGTAGATGTACTAAAAGATAGGATGAACGGTAAATTGAAATTCAACATGGCGGATTCCAAATCGCAGTTTTTACTCATAGTTTATGAATTTTCTGATTATTCATTACTAACTCATTTTTTCGAATACATCGTTTTTTCACTCACATATCGGCATTTCTTATTCAAAATGGCGGTGCATAAAAATCTATAATAGTGGGCAAACATGCGTTTTTCTATGGGATAAGCATCATTCTCAATAGGCATTCTGTTTAAGAACATGTATGTCCTGTCCTTGAATCCCAATTGTGGAGCTTGAGATCACTTGACGTAGAAAGAAATAATGAATCCGTTACGTTTTTGTACCTATCTTTCGTCTTCATGACTTTGAGCCATTTCTTTGACAAATATTCCGGATTACAATTGCAAAAATGAGCCCATACCGTTTTTCAAATTTTTCAAGTAATTAAACTTTAATAGTAAGCCGCCATTTTGGATTTCTAAAATGTGACCTATTTAAAATCAGCAACCTAAAAAATCATCAAATAATCGAGTGGATATAAAAATCATTAGTTCTGCAAGCATACAAAATAGCATAGAAAAACGCAAAATTTTCCGCCCCCGGGGAAAAACCATATATGATTAGTCATATGTAGATACGAACATACATAAAACTGGCCCTATAAAATCTGATATGATCATATGTACTTATATGCACCTGATCTGGTACGATCTTATGTTATTTGATGTAATCATATATCATCTTGTATTAGGATATTGTCCTCTGTATGACCGGATTCGCTATAAACCCTAAAGTTGTTATATTTATTCCATGAGTAAAAAAAGGCTAAAAATGTCAAAAAAGCAGAAAAAAACATTTTTCAGAATCGTCAACATCCACGCTGGTAAGAATTATGCAACATCCCGAATAGAAATTCGGTAGGGTTAGCCATATTACGAGTCAGTCCCTGACCAGGGAGTGCTATGGCTAGCATTTTTGGCTACACATTTTATTATCTTTCTTTTTTTATACGTATCTCTGATACGTATCTGATCTCTGATATATCTACAAATCTCTTTAACTCATAATAAATGTTGATGAATAAGTATGTAAGAGATAAATAAATAAATTATTATGTAAAGTAAATAAACAAATGACTTCGATTAATGGTTATTCATTTTTTGGGTTGGTAGGTGGTCATTATGATAGTGTTGGTTTCTGAGTAGGTATATATTCGGTTATTGGAGTTTTAACCATTTAACGTCACAAAGACACTTTTCAGAAGTCCTCTTTTCGACGTGATTATTTACCATGAAAATGTCAGCGAAAAAATTCCTAAAGTACCTTTTCAACTATTTTAAAGGATGCTCTTTCGAATGGCGCAACTCAAATTTCGATAACATTCTTTTTTATATCATATCTTTGCAAAATAAGTTGAAAAGACACGAATTTTTGAGAGACATTTTTTTTTCATTTGGAATTTCGGAAGTCTTATCGGATTATTTTCGAACCATAAACTGCTCTAAAGGTGTCCTCGATAGTTGTACTTTCGAAATATGCAAAAAAAAATTTTTTTCTTCAACGTTATACCCGCAAAATGACAACAAATAGACTAACTAATTTTCTCTGTTTTGGAGATCTCAAATATTGTGATCGGAACGAGTCTTTTACGGTCACATGTAAATTGGCTCTCGTTTTCGGGGGTTTTTCGGGTCGCTGATCAAGAATTTGACATTATTTTTGCAACATTAATTTGTTCAAACAAATTACTTGACCAGTCAATGTCACTATGTAAGTTGCATATGGTTTCCGATGTTTTTTGGGTCATTAGTCACGAATTTGACATTGTTTTTGCCAAAAATTTTGTCACATTTTGTATAAACAAATTAATTTTGCAAAAATAATGCCAAATTCGTGACGAGCGACCCGAAAAACGTCGGAAACCATATGCAGCATACATAGTGACAACGATTGTTTGAGTAATTTGTTTAAACAAATTAATTTGACAAAAATAATGTCAAATTCGTGACAAGCGACGCAAAAATCATCGGGAACCATGTGCAACTTACATAGTGACATTGATTGGTCAAGTAATTTGTTTGAACAAATTAATGTTGCAAAAATAATATCAAATTCTTGATCAGTGCCCCGAAAAACCCTCGTAAACGCGGGCCAATTTACATGTGACCGTAAAAGACTTGTTCCGAACACAATATTTGAGAACTCCAAAACAGAGAAAATTTGTTGTTATTTTGCGGGTATAACGTCGGAGAAATTTTTTTTTTTTTGCATATTATGAAATTACTACTATCGAGGACACCTTTGGAGCACTTTATGGTCCGAAAATAATCCGATAAGACTTCCGAAATTCAAAATGAAAAAATATGTCACTCAAAAATTCGTGTCTTTTCAACTTATTTTGCAAAAATATGATATAAAAAAAAAACGTTATCGAAACTTGAGTTGCGCCATTCGAAAGAGCATGCTTGGAGGTAGTTGACAAGGTACTTTAGGAATTTTTTCGCTGACATTTTCATGGTAAATAATCACGTCGAAAAGAGGACTTCTGAAAAGTGTCTTTGTGACGTTAAAGGGTTAATTTTGTTGTCTGCACGTGACGCGAGTGATTTTGGAACATAGGTTTTGACCTTTGGGGTATCGCCTACAATAAATACAGGTAATAGTGATTGGTCAGCGAAGAACGCCACGAACTCTTCGTCGCGTAAGGTAGGTACGGTGTCCTTTTCCCGATGAGGATCTAAGTTTGATCAAAACGCGTCGGTGAGTGACGAAAAAAGAGACTTGTGGTATTGTGAAGTTGGTAAGGTGAGGTTCTTTCCCACGAAGCGGGAAGTGTAATTCCTGGTCTCTCGAGAATCGTCGCGATGCCGTATCACAACGACGGGTGGGAGTTTCAAGTTACCTCGTTTCGTCGATCGTCGTTCAAAACAGCGTGACTTGCTCAGCCGCGCAGATCGCTTCTTAAATTTTGTAGGAAGTGCGGAGGTATTTGCTGGATGGCATGATTCGGGAAGGATGTAGTTCTTAGCTTGATATGTAGTTACCAAGTGGGACTTACAATGCTTATGAAATTTGTGCATCGCTACCTTGTATGTTATCCGCCATTGTATGTGTATGTGAGCGATGCGAAAAAGCTTGAATTCAGCCCCTGGTTATGCATGCGAACTTGAATTCAGTTCGGAGGATGTGCAGCATGGATTCAGCGGCGTAGGTTAAGGCTTGTGTTCAGCCCCTTGGGTTCTCGGTCGTGCTTGTATTCAGCGCAAATTCGAGAGTGATCCTTGTGGGGTACTAGCACTTCTTTTATACCCGCAATTCGCGAAATCTCAATCAGTGATTGGTTCAGCCGCTAGAGTGAGGACAGTTGACTAAAGTCTATATTTATTATAAGTGTCGTGTGTATTTTTCCATCGATTGATATTTCGGCCCCTTTTCTTATCTTCTTTGTATGAATTTTGAAAGAAATGCCTATCGTTCGCTTCTTGATTTCCACACTTATCGGTGGTTGGTGCGGTGATCGGAATTCTATCGTATACTTTCGTAATTAATTGTTTGAATCAACTTCAAGAGAAAATGCATCAAAGCGACTTATACTTTGAGGATCGTTTACGTACAACAATTCTAAAAAAAGTAGGGATACCATCATTCGATATTAATCTGTGAGCTATTATTATACAATGGTTTATGGTGTGTAAATGGAATTGCGAACATGTGAGATTACTATGAACGGACTGTTGGTATTCTCTCGTTCATCCCTTCTCTCTTTTTCTCCTTTCGTATTCTCTTCTCCAGTCGTTATTTTGGCGGGGAAATGCGACGGGCGAGGGCCTGTTGCACAGCTTTTGTTTTAAGCCAAACAAACGAGCTAAAATGGGGCGAGGGGGCAAAGGGAAATCCGCTCGATACGGCCCGTTCCCCCAAGTTTATAGCGCTACCATATACGATGGGATACGAATATGCATAGTATATATGGATGGTCTATATAAATCGTACTACGGCAAATAAACTATATCTTCAATGCCCGAGTCAGCACCTTTCACTATTTCAGAACAAAGATACACGATGCAAAAGCTGTGGTACTCTGTGGTAAGCCAATTTACCCGTAACGATACGTTAGAAAATTTAAAAAACCGAAATCGAAAGGCTTGATTAATTGCTGCAAGGAATATTCAAGACATTTTTTATTAAAAAGAATCCCTTGTAAAAAACATATTGATATAAGCGCTTCAGTCAATCGTATAAACCATATTTCAAAAAGGGATGAAAACAAACAGAAAATGGGGAACGTTACTTCATAGTATTTCGAGAATAAAAATATCACAAAAACCACACCACATGAGTAAAGCTGTTCGTAAAACGTGCATCACAAAAACCACACCATATGAGTAAAGCTGTTCGTAAAACGTGCAAAACCACTCCATGAAAAAAAGTACTTGGCGCATGTTTAATATACTTCATACTTTGTAGAAGATGTAACTCTTTTTTAGAATGCCGTATGATGTATATTAAAAATGCGCCAAGTACTTTTTTTCATGGAGTGGTTTTGCACGTTTTACGAACAGCTTTACTCATATGGTGTGGTTTTTGTGATGCACGTTTTACGAACAGCTTTACTCATGTGGAGTGGTTTTTGTGACTACATGATAAACATTCATAACTTGACCAATATAATGATATCAAAGGTTTTTTGTTGTCGCGTCCAGTTTTGCGGGTGATAAAAGAATAGAGCAAGCACACGACAAAGTACTTGTCCAATTTTTTTTTCGTCGTAGACGATTTTTTCTGGGATATCATTCGTTTTGGTAAAGATTTAGTTTTACCAACAAAGTATATCGAATTTCTTAAATGAACTGATTTTAAATCAATATTGATAGAGAGAAATCGTTTGACTAATAACTTTACGATTGAGTCAAGTTGTTGTTAAGTTAATTGTTCTTCTTACCTTTGTCGATCTTGTTACTGTGAATTTTTTTTTTTTATGTATTCGTTTTTATTAATTTTTTTTCTACGTTAAATTAACAGATGAGGTTATGTATGATACCGGTAAACTGAAACCACACTGTTTTTTAATGCACCATTAGCGGTCTATGTGAAGTTGGCCATCTTTGTATGCATTTATTTTTGTTTCATCCAAATCTCACGTCGATGGTTATTTCATCAGATTTTATTTACGAAAATATTTTCATCTTACTGGAAAGGACTTTTCACTGTTTGAAATCCATAAGAGCCGACGTTTTTTTCTAATCCACATTTTATAAGTTTGTTCGAAGAGGTTAGAAAACGCGTATCGTAAACTCAGTTTGCGGGAAAAAGATACGTCGAGATACTCGAGATATGATATGAAGATACTCTCGTTCATTCCATTATACAGCATGTAAACGCGGTGGAAACTCGCCCTGCGTGACCGAAAACTAGTCGCGCTCATGAAAATCCGGCATGCGTGACATCTCAAGCAGACGCTACAGCGTCAAAACTAAGGAACGCATTGGAATCATGAAATTAATGAAACACGAAAATCCGACGTCTGGGCGCAATTTTATCGACACCAATCGACAGATCGTTATCACATTACCTAATGAAACTGTGATCAAAAGTTAATTTCATTCTTTGGATCGATCTAAAATTAATGGGAAAAGGTCGGCAATGCGCGTGAAAGTAGTTTGTTCGGGAAAAGATACTCGGCGAGCCTCGGGACACGTACTTGTCCCGAGACTCTGCCGAGTCTCTTGATAAATACGTTACCAATCGCAATTGAAATTATGATAATCTCTAAATATGTAGTATGGAATGATGGAGTCACCTGGCCGTCCCTGCCTATGTAAACGGATAATAGCTTTGAAACTAATACTTGATCGGTTTTCATGCGGTTTTCACATGTATCTTGGTCCTTTTGCCCCTTGAGGCGCCTTTCTATATCGAATTTTCGATATACAGATATAATATTCGATATTTTCCATTTACCCGCCTATGTATAGGGAGATATTTCTCCCTATACATAGGCGGGGCGTTTCACATAAAATTTCCTTATAGTGTTTAAATGCTCTGTATTTAGTGCAGGGCCCATTTATGTAAAGCTGTATAGGATATTTATTTTACTCAACGAGACCAGCTTTAGTAGCTCTATTGTTTCGGAGTTTCCCTGCGCCCGTGGAATCGAGGATCATTCATAAGTGTGTGATGGACGGATTCGAATGCGGCTGAACAGGGGGCTGCTTCATGACTGATCCGGACGAGGCCCTCAGGGGTGGGGTAACTACTGACCCAGTTTGATACTTGTGCAGAATAAATATCGGATAATGGGCGAGAAAGCCATATAAATGTATATAGTCCTTTTAAGTTTTTTAAAAGTGCTTTCAAAAGGATTATCCATATATTGTTTAAAAAAGTGTGCCTTTCTTTTTTTTCAAACAATCAATATAAATAATTGTTGTTACAGGCGTGCGGGATGAGAAATTTTCATTCCTGTTTTTCATCTCGTTTTCGTGGCAATTTCATAAATTTCTTCGTCCAAGATTCTCATTCTCGGAGTACCAGAAAGCGAGGAAGATTAAATACTTTTTTCCGCCTCTTTTCTTTACTCCATCCATCGTGTTCGTTCTTCTCACAGAATTTCGTGATATCAGTATTTTGTCCGTAGATTTTACCTTCTGCCCCGTCTCGCTCTTGTCATCATCTAGAAGCTTGTTTTTCTCCTTGAAGCTTTTTGAGCTCGCCATTGTTTATGTCTCGGCTGGCTGCTATCTCGGTCAACCGTCGAGACTTTCTTTGTATCTCTCGATGTGATAAACACAAACACACTTATAAAATTTCATTCAGTAAAAACTTTTAAAAAAATTTCAATTGTATTTTTTTGTTGGTTCTCTCTACATATTTTAGATCGTTGGAATAAATTGTGATTGAACATGAAAAACACACGCATAAAAGCTCACGTATTTATATAGAGATCAGATATATCTAATCGTACACTCATCATACAGGTCATGAGGATACATCATATTTTTGGTGATATGAAAGGATATATTGAGGTCGTCTCGCCAGAAGTGTTTTCATTAACGAGTGTATGAAATTTGGCTAGCAGGTTCAGAAATTTAATGTATGATCACTCGCGAAATTTTAATAGGAATAACCGTTCAGATTCAGACATATCTTTTACCAAATATACTGCAATTTTTTATATGAAATCCTCATAAAGAGCGATAGAGAATTGAACACTTCCCGTGTAGAAAATTGATGAGGATATCCCCTGTTATACAAAGGCAAAGGATGGAATGTGGAATCCTTTTCAGGGATAGCCATCAGATTACCTAGTTAGCGCCTTACTGGTCAGCGAAGATGATTTTTTAGAAAGATTAAATTATCTTTTGAACTAGTAAAATACTTTATCATGGAATCCATTGATGATATCCCGTGTACAAAGTTGTTAGGAAAACAGAATTAATAACAGATCTTTTGTCAGGCTGGTCTGTGTATTCCATATGCAATGTATTAGGACCTCAACATGGAAAAACAGTAATAACAGTAATAACAGTAATTGATATTAAATGCGGATTTCCATGTTACCACCGTATGAGGACCCAAAGTTTGACACTTGTAATCTGTAGTTGTATTTTATTGTTATAATCGTATGTTCATGTTATTGATGCATGAATAGTATGAAAGCTGAAGGATATGCATGCATTTTTCAGAAGTTTTAAAACATTCTGAATTTTTTTTTGTAAATTTCGAAAAATGTAATAAAATTATTTTTAAAAATTTGTAAAAAATTAAGCGTATTTGACCAGAATAATTTAATATGAAAAGAAAAACGGTTCACCGAATATTTTCAGAAATCCTTTTCTCAACAATATATTGATAATTTTTCGATACCGTTATTATTGAAAAACATTCAGCTCAGTATCTTTTGATAAATAGTTTCTTTGTTTTAGACTTTTATACTATTGTTCAGTGCGTAAAATTCTCATATTCTTAAATTGTCACATCCAGTTTCAACAATACTGACAGAATGAAAATTTCTAGTACATAGCAGTGGTATGAAAATCTAAAAAATCAACCGGCTGTTAGATATTGAGGGTACAGTTCCGAAAAGCCCACATGCTGGATCGACTAGAAAGTTTGTGCTCTTATGTTTCTGGCCCTTCTGAGCACGAATATGACCATGAAAATTGACGCAAATTTGATCTTCAAGGTCAAAACTTAAAATAGTCGATTTTTGAGCGGTTTCTCTAGGTTATTCCAACAAATATTAATCTGAGACAAAAAAATGTCAAACAAAATATGTAGATTATGTAAAAATACATGTTTTATGTTCTCTACATTTTTTCCTAAAACCATATTTTTGTGTGTGTGCGTGTGGGCGTGTGTTTGGCAATTTGGGATTCAGTTGCGTTTGGTTGGGTTTGGGATGTTTGGGATGCTTGGGATGCAGTTGCGTTTGGTTAGGTTTAGGATGTTTGCAAATTCAGGATGTTTAGAGGTTTGGAATTTGTTGGGTTTGCAATTTATTGCAATTAAGTTGGGCATTATGCCGTTTCACTTCGAAAAAAATGCTTTTAGGAAAAAAATATGTAGAACATAAAACATGTATTTTCACATAATCTATAACTTTTATTGAAAAATGTTTGGTCTCAGATTAATAGTTGTTGAAATAACCAAGAAAAACCGCTCAAATATCGACTTTTTTAACTGTTGACCTTGAAGGTTAAATTTGCGACAATTTTCGTTTCCATATTCGTACTCAGGAGGCCATACAATGTAGGTGTACTAAATTTCAAGTCGATCCGTCATGTGGCCTTTTGGAACTTTATCCCTGACAATATTCAGAAAACTTATTGTCTTTTCGTATTAAATTTATTTGTCCATTATTTTAATGCACTTAAATTTTTGAAAAAATGTTCGCGTGTTCAAATCCTATTTTATTGTTTCCATTTAAAAATTTCCCACTGGTGATGAGAAATCTTTATATTGGAAGAATGATGAATAATGTTCTATTGTTCATAACTTACTTTTAAAAAACTTCAAAGCATCGGAAAAATTTTGAAAAAATGTAAGTGGAGTAAAATAAGGTAACGTATCAAGCAGTCATGAAAGAAAAAAGCGTTGCGTTTGAGTTTATTTCAAAAATTCGTTCACAATTTTCAAATATTGTTTATAAAATTTTTTTTATAACTTTCAAATATTGTTATAAGAATTTGGTTATACTTATATTTGCGGGTTCACCAATAGAAGTTGCTGTCAACTCCGACATCTCAAACCAGTCCGTGGTACCCATAGAGATTGATTTATCGTTAGCCTCCACGTGTTTCAAAAGCCCGTCGAAGACAGTTGTTAGGTGATGGACATGTCCCCCTATCGTACCAAGATCCACTCCCGTAGCCCTAGCTTTCCCAACTTTGCCGAAAAAGTCATCTGTAAATTTCTGGTTTCGTTTTCCACTGAAGCATGGTTGGCAACTCAATTGTGATTGCACTTCTGTTAGAAGTCCTGTTTGGTTGGCTGCACATAATTTAGTTCCAGAGTTCATTCCCTTAAAGCAATTCCCGAGTTCTCTCCTTGTTTTCCAGTTTGCTTCATTGGTGATTTGGCTTAGTATTGATAAATCTTCTTTGTAAGTGCCAAACATACAATGATATGTGACTTGTCGAGCTTCTACATCTGTGAACTTGCCATCCATTTCCCAATTTGCTTCGTGAAGAACTTTATAAAAATAAAATGCACCTTTCCCTGAGAAATTGAAGGTTTCCAAAACATTTTGCTTGAGAGTTTTATCATCTGATTTTCCTTTGTCCATCTCTCCAAAAACATTTGGCGGTGGAAACATCCTGGTGGCTTGCCTTGATGTCGTTATCAAGCAAATGTTGGCTATACATGCTACGATATCTCTACATGTCTGAGCTAGCTGCCACTGAATTAACTTCAAAATGCTGTCGATGTTGGGGATCATGGCAAGGTCTCTTTTTGATGCATTTCTCCATTTCTCGGAAAACCGTCTATCTGATCTGATGTACCCGAGAAGTGTTGTCATAGGCCCTAAACTTTGGATCATTGAGGATCTCTTTTCAGGTGGGAAACTGACACCTCCTAGGAGAATGTGATGATACCCTTGTAGCCCATACTGAGAGACTTTGGCTACCTTAGCGATGGTGCCCTCTTTCCCTATTCTCATGTCAGAGTGCCCTAACCTTAACTCTTTCAGCCTTAACCCAAATCCAGCCAGGAAATTGAGTATTGGGCCAGCTATCCCATACCAGTTGCTTGGGTCTCCTCTGTTGTAAGCTCTGAATTCCAATCCGTAAGTTTCTGCAGCGGCCACTACTAGATTATTTATAACGTCCCGTGACCCAGTATATTGCCTACCCCTGTACATCACTGTGTATTCCGTCCCAGCAATTCTAGTCGCCATGCCTCCCCCTTGATTGTTAGATGACTGACGTTTAGTAGTGTATGAAGTAAACAAGATGTTGTGGACTTGAGTTCCTATGACCGTAGGATCCCAGTTCATGTTTCATGTTCATGAAACTGGGATCAATCACGGCTCTCTTGTCGTCTATCATTATGGAACGATGAATGGATCTGTGGGCATCTGCGATGAACCGAATTGTTTTGTCCCGCAACCCCTTGTTGAGTTCGATATTGGGCCTTTTTGCTTCTGGTATTACTATTCGTGGGTCATCAACATCAACATTTCTGCTTTTGCCAAATAGGGGTCCGGCTGCCTCCATATCTACATCTGGGTTTGACATGACTATTCTTCATTTAAACAGAGCCTGTTTTTACTACTTGCGAGCTCGTCAAGAATTTGGTTATACCTTTTAAATATTGCTATCATGAAATATTACGATGCTTAATATCCTACGTGCATATGAGTTCTTCCACATTTTTATAGCATTGCTATGTATACTTGAAATTCACATTCTATTCTGGTTTTCTTGAAATCGTACATGGCATAAATTCTTACACAGTTAATAATTGAATTAATTGAATTTCACACTGACGAAAAAATTCGTTTCGTGTTTATCGAAAAAATAAATAAATTTGTTTTACACCAAAAAAAGGTTATCTAAATTCTTCAGAATTCTTTATTTCACCAATTGTTAATACTAATTATTCAAAATTGTTATCATTTCGGCAATCTTAAGAATGTAACTCTGAAAATTCGATATATTCAGTCACGTATGTTACTGTTGAACACAGGTATGTGTGTTGTAACTTATATATGACCTTAAAATCTTCGGTAGTTCTCAAGTGGTCGCTGGTGTAGTGGTTGGAGGCACGGTTTAGGTAGTTAGATAGGCAGGGCGTGGGTTCAAATCCCAGTATCGGAATAAAAATTTTATTCGGTTTTATCTGGTAAAATTTATTAGTGGATAGGTCTTATATTTCGCGTGTTTTCGATTATCGTGGCGTAAATATGAAATCCATATTAGGGCCCTATCAATTTTCCATTAAAGGGCCCCATTTTCAAAGCATAACAGCCCTCGACAGGTCCTTACCAAGCTTCCTGACTGGGGCCCTCATATTATTAGAGAGTACCTTACAGGGACCTGACTGGAGCCCTATTGTATTTTCTACACGCGTTTTTGCAATATTTTTGCACCTTTTTATAAGATTTTTTCCTGTTAACCTTGGATTAGTACGAGAGCCCACGACCAAAATTTTTGTCTCATAGCAATACAGCTAAAACTACAACAAATTGATAGATTTGATTATTCTGAGCTGGAAAATACCGATATCAGACATTTTCCGTGTGGCGTTTGCCCTGACCGAATTTTCAAAAATGTCAACAAATTTTACCGAACTGTATCATAGCAATCTGTCTGATTCTCAGACTGCAGTTGAATGATAGCTCTAAGATACCGAAAACATATTTTTCAGAAGTCAGTAGTGTAGCGCGAACTCGGAAGATCACTTTCAAAAATTAAAGTTGAGACAAAAAAAAATTATTACAGCAATCTGTCTGAAAATGTTCTTTACGAGTAAATTTGGGTTAGTTGATGCGAAAAAAATAATTTTCAGGAGGAAATATGGAAGCATTAAATTTCGAGACAGTTTTCAAAATGTTAGAAAATTTTACTGATCGGTAACATAATTTATCCGGGTTGCTATGATACAGGTCGGCTAAATTTTTTGACATTTTCCAAAATGCGCTCGGTCTATATACTACGCGCAAAATGTCTGAAATGGTATATTACGCACCTAGGGAGGAAAGAAGCACATGCCCGCCCGCGTAGCATTGTCATTGTTGTAGCAGTGACAATACGCGGGTGGGAATATGTTTCTTTCCTACCGTGGTGCGTATACAGTTTTTCCTCGCACCAGGATGGAAAGCTCGTCGGGGGTCGGGGGCGGAGCCCCCCAGAAAAAGGGGTCCAGGGGGCGAAGCCCCTGGCGGTAGTTGGCGGCTGGAGCCCCCCCCTAATAAAAACAAACTTTTTAAATTATTATGCAATATTTATTCTTCTTAATTGTTAAAGTTTTTTTTATATTATGCATTTTTTCAAAAAACGTTCGATTACTTAATTTCAACAACTTTCTAAACCCGTAATGGATTATTGTTTAACCAATCAATATTAATATTAATGAATAGCAAATCTTATTTCGCTTTAATTATTCTCTTTAGTGTTTAAAAATTTTTTTTTTTTAAGTAAATATTTAGCAATAAGAATTACCAGTAATTTATTTACTCGTTTTCAACATTATTTCATTTTGTTATTTTTATTGTCAAAATACAATTTCATTTGTTATATAAAAGTTTTTCTTTTTTAATTTGTATTTAATTCTGTTGTCTTGTCTTCTGAATTTAAATATTAATAAAAATAAATAATAATTTGAATATACGGAGCCCCGGAATGAAACGAAAATTCTTTTTTCTATTCTTCATTTCATTATCAATTTCAATATCATATAAATTCATTATAATTCATTATCACCTCTCCACTTTTTATCAATTTCCTTACCTCTTTCTGAACTCTACTTTCCTTTACGATGTTGTCTCTAGCGCACAACGAAAGAATATGAAGCAGGAGGGACAAGCGGACTCTCCAGGGAATTTTTTCATTTTTGGACTCTGAACATTGTGACATCTAGCGTACACAAGGGCAAATACACTGCAATCTTAAAGCATGGCCTAGCGGTAGCTGATCCCAGTGCTGCTCGCACCAAATACAGCTTAACTGGTGTGACTGCCCGAGTTGCACGCTAACCTAGCCCCGCTGTCGGTTGGACAATAAGATGTGTAAATATTAAATCATGATAAGTGCGGACGCTTTCAATTTTAATTACCCGTTGTTGGAAATTTTCGAGTAATCGAACAGAACCCATTTTATACCTTTAATTGCATTTCTGAAGAAATAGAAGCATATGATTCCAGAAAATAGAATTGAATAACGTAAATAGCAGCCTTTCAACCTTCCTCTACACTGATTTAGAAAAATCATTACAACACTTGAAATTTTATAAATGCATATACTTTGCTAACTTCTATTATGATTTCAAAGTATTTTATTAAATAATACTTTTGTTGGTTGCACACTTTCTTATTTGAGTCATAAAAACTTTGTCTTAGAGAATGAAAATGAAAATATAAAGTATATCAAGAAATCATTATATCGTAAGAATCGTAGAAATTATTACATAAGTTTTACTTTTATTTTCATTCTCTAAGAAAAAATTTTCTTAGAGAATTTTTCATACTTTACAATGAATATTTTGTATAGTATATAATTTATACAAGATAGGCTATGATAGATATATAATTCATACGAGAATTTCAAGCTCGCAATCTTGATATTACAAAATCAATGAAGAGGTCGAAGAATTCCACTTGCAAGCAATAATCAATGATTAGGTTTCCAAGTAAATTTATCACAGTGTTATCCGGGATTCTTACAATGACACTATAGCCGTAAAAAAGTAGGGAACGTAGAAAGAAAAAGTATCAATGGAGGTCGTAATCGTGATCAAAAGCATAGAAAACTTAAGAAAAAAGAATAAGCTGAGGAATAAAAATTGACGTCGAAACGGAAGTAGAGAGATAGAGTTTGGCACGAATCGATTCGATTAAGCTCTCACCGGTAGCCTTGCTACTTCCGGAAGTGGGCTGAATCACTTTCGCGCAATCACTTGCAATCCTTTATCGAAGGCACGACTGCACTTCTTGTCTTGAAAAAGGACGCCATTACTGCCTCACTGCCAACCTCGAAATGCGGTTTTCTATATATATGTATATGGATTTATCCCTTCGGCATATACTATATAATGTACGGGCAATTCCATGCCAACTTAGTGCACTTATCTCTATAATTTATACTCTGTAAGTAATTCGCGTATCATTTCCCCTTCGCTTTTGCAATGTTCCGCATCTGGTGAAAATTAATTTAGTGAAAACCGTTCCTCTGATTTCGACTGCATAAATACAACAGAGATAACAGACATTGGGAAATTAAAGATCTAGACAAAAATGTATGCGGATACTGCCAACCGAAAGAATTAAAATCGAGAAAATAAAACAGTGATGAAAGATTTCCACAAGGATACATGGAATCGGGTCTAAACATAAACGTATAATCATCGCAAATTGTTTAGATACATTCATTCTGTCAGTGAATGTACAAACTTAGATTATCGGAAAAACGTAAATTTCTTCTTATTTATCGAAGAAATATAATCGATATATAAAGCTTTGAAAAGAAAAATACAAAGTGCATCACCAATCCAAACCTTAAAAGCACAGAAAACGATACTTGGATAGATGCTGTGCCAGGTCCTGATATTCAAATATATTTTCACTTGCTCACTATTCTGGAAGTTATCCAAAAAGCTGCATCTCGCCGTTTCCTGACAAACCGGCAAACACAAAATCTGTATCCATGAGAATACACTGCTTATGTACAATAATATTCGAATGATAAGAAGGGGAACAACGTCGGATCTTTGCTTCGATGTCAAAAGATCTGTGCACTTTAAAAACTTTCCTTTGTCGAATAAGATGCCCGCATTTACCACTTTCTTTGAACATAATTTACAGTCTACGTACTTCCCAGTGAACTTTTCAAGCATCCTGTCAGTGTCATGCGAGCCGATAACCGATATTATGCATGCAACTTGTATGAAAACTTTGAATGTAAATGCGAAACAGAGATTATTGCATATGAGATATGAGGTACGTGAAATGAAAGTGATATCAATACTTTCAAAATTATTTTTCATATGCAAATAGCTTAACGGATTTTGTTTAAAAATCGTACGGTTGTTGAGAATTATTGTAAGGATGTGTTAAAAACAATAAAAACAACTGATCGCGTATTGAACGTGGTGTATTTTTTAAATTCTTCAGAAATGTTTATTTTTTAATTTTGTCTGCTCATTTTCAGATATATTATTATAATTAGAAGGATTTTTAAAATCTTCCAAGTCTCTAAAAATGATTTGTTTACCTACAATATACGCATTGAGAGGAAAGATTATTTGCACTACATATATTTATTTGATTATTTGGAGAGTTATTCCAAGAAACAAGTTATTGTCCTGAACGTGTTAGTGTTCACTTATACCAATGATTTAGACTATCACGTTTGGATTGAATAAATCATGTCAATTATATCATGATATTTTAGAGGCAGAAGGATATATTTATTTCGACCAGTTATTTAGTCATGTTCAGAATATATTGGTTTGGAATATACATGTATGATCCCGACTAGAAATTTTGCTCCGGCGCTGTTCAGGCACTGATCAGGCACGCCTGACCGTCACCATCAAATATATTGATATATGAACTAGAAGAGTGAATCAAGATCAACTAAATATGATGATGATTAAAGTTGTCGAAATAAATGACAGGTTGATCAATCGAAATGAATAATTCGTGAAATAATGCATCTCCAGTTGGTTTCCGATGACTAAACATAATCTATAAATGACAATAGCATCAGATTGCAATGATGAGTTTTAAACGTTTCCTTCAAGCAAATGAATGACGTGATCAACTGTACCATTGGTTCAACTTTTCGATACTAGATTTTTTTGCAAAAAAAAATAAATGATTCATTCCAACAAAATATTCAATAACGACACTGCTTGTATGACTAAACATAATCTATAGATGACAATTGCATCAAATGCACTCAGAAAAAGGATTAATTTATTTATTCAGTGGATTTGACTAAATCACGTCAATGATATCATTATATTCTGATGTATTTCAACCAATTCATTAGTTTCATTACTTTCAGATATTAGTTGAATTATCAATTGCGTTAGTCGCGAGATGTGCATGCGTTGGCCGCAATGCGGCGCACAATCACAATCTCGCTCACAAGCAATCGCAAGCCATGGAGAAGATATATTGGAAATTTACGACAATTTTTGCAATACTTTACTTAAAGCCCGATACGCTAGCTCGTAAACCGAACGGCGGTGTATTCGGAGGATGGCTAAGTGAATCCTACTCATGGCCCCTCAGTATACTTATTTTTATATTTGGTTTGACCAAATCAAGTATTGCGTGCCATGACAGAACGTCTATTTTCAATTCAACGAAATCATAATTGAATCAATCACATATTAATTACATTGACATATATATTTTTATCAACTTCATGAAAGATATTATCTTTATGACTAGGCTATTTTGTGCTTTTCATATCAGTTTTACCCGTTGAACTACTTTAGCATATTTGTAAATAATATATTTAAACAATTTAACAGAATTGCCATTCGCGATGACTTGATGTTTTATTATTTTCACTATATATTATGTTAGATCCGTTTCAAACTTTGTTCACGTAATATCCGTGGATTCCGTCGAAATATTGTAAATATTTATTTTAACTAATGTTTAATGCTTTCTTGACTTAATTCCTACTTCTTATTCTTAATTTCGACTTCTATAATTTGACTTAATAGGAGCAAATGCTTGATTGCGAATAAGCTTGTTTTAATAGTTTAAATTGCCGTTTATTCAACTTAGCAAAAACTAACTGCAAATCATAAAGTTGTATTCGTAAACTAACAAAATATATTACTATATCTACTGTACCTATTGAAAACGACATGTTGTTTTGATGATTGAAATAATGCTTTTGTAGAGTTATTGACAAATTATTTCCTTGTAGATATTAAATATTTTATCGTGAGTATGAGACTAAGTTATTTGGTTACATAGAATCAAATTTTGTTTCTCTAACCAAATTGTTTTTTCAATGTGGGAGCATAGCAACGATGGTTGTTTTGTCCTCAAAATTAGAACAATTATTGAAATACTTGCCTAATTTGGCCTCATTTGGAAGAATACTTAAGTAGGTCTTAATCATGTCCACCTTAGTATACTTATTTATATATTTAAGTATATATGTACACATTTACGTAAATCCATACACATGTATATTTATTTATGTATGTATACAAATTTATACACATTTAGTATGTATTTACGTATAAAATGTAGCTCAATATTCGATTGGATTGTAACTCCATATTTGGTTAATTAAACTCACTAATTTGTGTATTGGAAATGAATATGCGGTTACGTTAATAATCCACCTAATCAGAACAAATCAACATTCGGTTGCGTCAACTCCACATTTGGCTGAACCAAACCAAATGTGGCGTGTCATGACAGAACTTTTATTTTCTATTCAACGTAATTAATAATTAAAACAATGACCTATTAGATTGACCAAATCGCTGCTACATTATTCAGATTAAATATTTGTCAAAAACAAATCAAATTCTTTACACAACTTAAACTTTTTATATTCAACTGAGTATGACTTATACCGACAAAATTTGATACTTTATTGCAACCATAACTCGATTAACAGTATTTTTCTGTAGTTTCATTAAGTCCATACTCCGTTCTTTTGACGGATTATCTATTTATATTAAAAATAAATTCGATCAATTTTACATAATATTCTGCTGTTGGCTCCGATAGTATATTGCTTGTAACTCAAGTGCGACTTTATGTAGGGGACATTTAACACGATGAACGCCCAGTATATTATATATTTCTCGTTTGTTAGTAAAATTATATTTTACAAATTATTACTTTATCTCATATACATGTATAAATAATGTCACTAGAAACTACCCCCGAAAATTTCGTATTAATTACACGAAGAAAAGTGTCACCCGCTCATGAATGACGGGGCGCCCGCGGAAACATAGCCGTTAACCATGCTTGGGTGACGGGGCGTTCAACGTGTTAAATTGCTTCAATTCCTTACTCATTTCTATGATATATATATTCTTTTTAACTTTACGAAAGATGACTAAGCTATTTTCTGCTCGTAACATCGGTTTTATCCGATGAACTAATTTGGAATATTTATAACTAAGATATTTGAACAATTTAACAGAATTTCCATTTGCGATGAATTGGTGTTTTATTATATTCACTATACAGGGTGGTCCACGCAACGTGTGCACCTCTTTCACGGTCAAAATATGCGTTGCACGAAAAAATGTTGTATACAAAAGTTACATGGTTTATGAGGCTTCATCATGTGGTGCATTTATTTTTATTCTAGGTGGAGGCGCTTCGGAGATTTCAAGGTCAACTTTGTTTTTTTAAAGGGAATGCTATATTTTTTATAGCGTAAGATGATAGAGTATCGAATTTTGAGTAAAAAAGTATAGACCCTTATTAGCCCTAAAATTAATAGTTAACGAGTATTTTCACTTTATTACTTTAAAATTTCTATTGCGTAATATCAACTTGGAGATTCAAATCTACTACAAATATCTGAAGGATAGCATTTTTTACATGACAGTGTTTATCAATATGAACACATTCACCACATCACACGCTCTTATCATGATTCGCAATCCTCTCAATATTTGTAATCCAGTATTAAAGTTTCCTTCAGTGATCGTGCGTGATTATCAGAAAGATAAAAGTGAAAATGAATTTTTGTAATAGTGACAAAGTTGATATGCTTTTAGTGTACGGAGAGTGTCATAGAAATGCAGTAAGAGCTAAAGCTATGTATGCCGAAAGATGTATGTACTAGAGGACGTGCCGTTGAATATCCGTGCACGTATGTGGTATCAGCATGATGGTTGTCCAGCACATTACGCACGTATTGTGAGGGAACTACTGGATAGAAATTTTCCCAATCGATGGATTGGTCGTGGTGGACAATTCATGTGGCCTCCACGCTCACCAGATCTTACTCCTCTAGACTTTTTTCTGTGGGGCACATTAAAAGACAGAGTGTATCGTGAAATACCAACAACTCCGGAGGATATGAAACATCGTATTTGTTTAGAATGCATGACACTTAGTCCGGACATAATTCAGAATGCAGTTTCTTCATTAGTTAATAGATTTCGTCACTGTATTGATGCCAATGGACATCAATTTGAACACTTACGTTAATTGTGATAAGCCACGAGTCACTGAATGTACTCAAAGTAATAAAGTGAAAATACTCGTTAACTATTAATTTTAGGGCTAATAAGGGTCTATACTTTTTTACTCAAAATTCGATACTCTATCATCTTACGCTATAAAAAATATAGCATTCCCTTTAAAAAAACAAAGTTGACCTTGAAATCTCCGAAGCGCCTCCACCTAGAATAAAAATAAATGCACCACATGATGAAGCCTCATAAACCATGTAACTTTTGTATACAACATTTTTTCGTGCAACGCATATTTCGACCGTGAAAGAGGTGCACACGTTGCGTGGACCACCCTGTATATATTATGTTGTATCCGTTACAGTCTTTGTTCTCATAACATCTGTGAAATCCATCAAAATATGGCAAATGTTCATTATAACTACTATTTAATGTATCCATCCCCATAAACAGCCTAGAAAACTATAGCTTGACTTAATAAGAGCAAATGCCTGATTGAGAATGTCATTCAACTTATCAAAAACTAACTACAAATGATAAAATCGTATTCGTAAACTAACAAAATATATTTCTATATCTACTGATATCTGTTTAATACGACATTTCATTTTGATGATTGGAATATCGCTTTGGTAGAGATGTTGACAAATTATTTCGTTGTCGATACGAAATGCTTATTCGTGCGTATGTGAATAAATAATTTGATTTTACATAGAATACATTTTTTTTCCAACCAAATTAATTTCTCAGTGCGAAAAATAATTAAAAAATTTGCTTTACACTTGAAAACATTTCTACCTTAATATATATACATGCTAATGTATACAACCATTTTTCAACTCATCGAACTTGTTGATTACAATTAATAACGATATGCAGTCCGACCTCCAAATAAGAAACCAAAAGCCCCCAAGGGAAAGAGTTTTTCGTATTATATCGCCCACCAGGTACACGCTTCGCTTTCTCTACCTTTGTCTGTCTCTCTCACCCTTTTTGCATGCGATCCTTTGAACAAGAAAACACGCTTGAACGAAACTTGTAGATTTTGTGTTATATTCACACACGCACACACACATACTCATGCACGCATTCACACATCAACTTACACTACAACGTTCACTCTATTTTGCCCGAATAATCTTTCCTAGGCTGGCTTCTTAACCATAGGTTCCGCGCACGAAATTCTCGAGTTCAGAGTTCGAGTCGGAGTGGGAGAAGCGCTGGGAAGCGAGTGGGAAACTGGGGAAGGTTTGTTATTGCCGGGTTTCTTATTTGGAGATCGTACTGTATAACGTTTACATTTTTTAAAGTTGCTTTTAATTCCATTCCATACCATATTATAGTGTATTTGCTAGTAATTTGCGAGAACTTATAAAGCATACATTTTATTCGATAATTCTTTATTATTATTTATGAAGCTTACACTTAAATATTAAACATTTCCTATGCGACAATTTCATATTTACAAATGTGCGAGGAAGTTTGCTGAGTTAAAAAAAATAACCAAGTTTTACCATTTTTGTGAAACTCTTTTCAAAACTTTATGCATCACACGCAATGCTGTGCAATCATCATATTGCATACGTTAGGTGTGGTGAAAACGCGGCCAATTTATACACTGTAAACTTCGCTATTCCCACTGTTTATCGCGTAGAATTCAACACTCTTTTCGTTCTTCCTCATACTTTTGTAAATCTGTAAAAGAGCATACTAATTGTAGTCAACAAATTCTCATAAACTCTCTCTAGTATATAGGGGTTTTTGAGATCGCTGATTACAAATCTATCTGTTTACCAAAATTCTAAATAGCGGATCCAATATGGCGCCCCTGTATACCAGTTTTTATAGAAATTCAACAATTTTGTGGTTGTGGATTTGAAATCAACCACCACAAAACCCTCTGTATACCAGTTTTCAGAAAAATTCAACAATTTCCTGAATTTTCGTACGCCAGATTAGATGCGCGATTTTGAATTTTGGAAATCTGATGATAGATCCGTAATCAGCGATCCCGAAAACCCTCTTGTACTAACTATCATAAAGATACTCTTAAAACTTTCTTCAATAATGAGATTTATTTGTATAAACAAATTTGAAAAACATAAAAATAATTTAAACATAAACTTTGATCCTCCGACAACGTGGCATTCCACAATGCCACCCTTTTTAACCTTTCGTAACAGTCGTGAATAAATTAATCGATCTCTGTCAATAGATTTCTTGTGCGTAATTTGAGATGGAATAAGAGGCATACAATCCGATCACTACATTAATTGTCTTTTAGTGACGACGACCGTCCGCTTTTTAATCAATGTACATTGGAAATAATACTGGTAAGGTACATATAAGGTATCCAGGCTCCCTTGGATCGAGAATCCATTGGAGCAATAATCATAATCTCTCATTACAAGATGATAAAGAAAGCGATTACGTAATTAAACGCTCGTACAAGGATGCAGTTTACGCCTTTTCTTTCCCTCGTACTTGAATTCACCGTAATATGATATTGAAGTCGAGATGTGTATTCAACGATTTGCATCAGGCGGACGTCCTATACATCAGAGACCGCCTTTGCCCCATGGATATGTCGACAAAATACGAAGCTCAGTCATTTGCATTTAGAGCTAGTTGCAACTCTCGATGCTCGTTGAATGCTTTGATAATCAAGCCAGTCTACGATGCATTCCATCGTTTGTACACGCACTATGCAAGTAGACGTAAGCGTAGACAATATTCGAATGTGTATTGTATGAAGCAATGACAATTGTAAAGCAGGGTGAATTTTGCAGCTATTTATATGCTTCCTCTATGTCAATCTCTCGATGGAGAGTCTTTATTCCGTAATCCTTTCTTCTTTATGCTTTAAATTTCGTAAAACAGTTGCGGAGTTTTAGCTTATCAAAATTGAATTCATATAATACTTGGTCTTTTTTAGACATTAGAGCCAAACAATTACCCTCATTAAAAAACTTTATTGAACTTTTTTTGCAGTGCATCAGTTTTATGACATTACCGCTCTAAACACTGAGAACATGTTTTCTATAGGGGTTTGTTTTCTATTGGAATGTGATATGCTTTATCTTTTAAACACGATCGGATAGTTTTTCCTATGTAATTTTTATGGAAAAAGAAAAAGTCTGATGAGGCGCCTTGGAATATTAGTATTAAGAACTAAAATTTTATTTGGCATAATCATGTAACCGAAATTTTTGAGATTATTAAGGAGAAATTTGATTTTTTTTTTGGGATTTCTTATTTTATTGACGTTAGAAAGTCCGTTCTCTCCGAAATTCCATTCTATGGTCATAGTTTGTATATTCACCTCAAGAGAAAAGAACTATTCGAGACAGAGTAGGAAAAAAATTGTAGCACTGTGTCAGAGTTCATTTCTACATTTTTCCCTCATTCTTTTCGATCTCTCGTCTGGCATTTCATTTTTCGCGATGTTTTCTTTTTTTTCTCTCGACACACGACAGTAGCTTTCTCAGTTTACGTGAGTTCACCATCTTTTCTCGTTTCACTGAACTATGTGCACATACTGTTGTTCAATAACTGTATATCTAGAGACGCGGCAGCGTCTCGACGTCATGTATATAAACGAAATACGAGACAATGAAAGGATCGCGAGAATATAGTTAAAATAGAGCACTGACTGAAAACTTCAATATTCTGCCTCTTCTATAGCGGAAGTGATAGAAGGCGTAAGCGAGAGAGAGAGAGAGAGAGAGAGAGAAAGAGAAACAGCGCGCCTAGCATGAAAGTGGAACTGAGAAGACTGAGAGACATTGGAAAAGATTTCAGAGTCGCTTTCCAAGGGTCGAATAAAATGGAATCAGGGAATAAGAAGAGAAAAAAGGAAGAAGGAAAGTGTCGGACAGGATAAAGAAAGCTTATCTGGTGATAGTCACGGTAGTTGTAGAATCTTCGAGATAAGACTTCATTCCATTGATCCATTCTGGATTAGAAGAGCATCAACATATAATACTATTCGAATGACATATAGCTTCAAAAAGATATATTTTACTATTGTATGCACACTATGACATATAGCTTCAAAAAGATATATTTTACTATTGTATGCACACTACGACATGTAGCTTCAAAAAGATATATGTTACTATTGTATGCACTCTTCGAGATTTAAATTCTCGTCCATCTAACTCTATTTGTGATTTAAGCTTATGCAAATATTTTACATGTAACTACGTGTATTTATTGAAATTTTACGTACATACATATTCTGCACGTTGCGTGTGTATAACATTATACTATAACAGGACGAATATTTCATTCCGGTTTATGGATGGATGAAATTTGCATGTGCAGTTTGAAATACGGTGAACCCCTGAACATCGTTAATTGGACGAAACGACATTCAGTTACGAGTTGCGAGCCGAGTATTTATTTATCGTGTATTTCATACCGTTGATTATAAAACAGATCCTAAAAAAGTGAAGAAGAGCAGGAAGAGAGGTCTGAAATCAACTACCGATAGTGATATAACTGGCGAGTACTAATGGATGTTTCTTCAGTCAAGCAACATTCAAAGTACCATACTAGAAACTGTTGACTTATATTTTATAATACATTTTCGGTGGATTGTTCCCCGATCAACAGAATTAAAAAAATAATGAAACTCGAGACATTCTTTTATGTTTAAATTTCTTGTTACGAAAAACTAAAAAATATTCATACTTAGGAACATTTCTTGACTTTTGTTCCTTATATTCCCAATGCCATTAACCCTTTAACAGCCACGCCTATTTCTGATTGGCTCAAAATTATTTCCTCCGGTAGTATATCTAAAATGAGTTGAATAGGAATGTCCAGCCATAATTTTATCATTTTATCGGTAAGGGCCGGGGAAGTAGGATTTGTTAACTGTAGCAAATTTGCTACATTGGCGGTTCGGGGATATACATTATATATACATATTTTACATCTTTGAAAAAGTTAAAATAAACATTTACTTATCTTATCGGATTACAATAGTTTTTTTAGAATAATTTTACTGAACCACTAGTTTCCGTGGAAATTGTATCTTGCAATGTTTGCATTACTGAATTTCCTCGTCAAAAACAGCCCCTTGCCCTACACCATCAGTTGGAACTGGTTCTTGTAGTCTAGCACCTCGTGGAGTGTGGATTTTTGTTAATGTTTTACGACTTGGAGGACAACCACGTTTCTGTTTACAACACTTTATCAACCCGTTCGCGATAAAATATCGGAATTCTTTTAGAGTCATTGTTTTTGCGTTTTTGCCCGTTTCTCTTCGGAATAAAAGCCATGCATTAAGAAATGCACATGTCGATAATAAAAGATAGGTATAATCAGCCTAATTTTGCACCGAGATCGGTACTAAGAAACTAGACAATTATTTTTGTTCACGCTACCCATATTGAAAAGTGAAGAGTGTAACGTGTTATGTGAAAGCGATAACGTGAATGTAATATAAAATTTGATCAGATAATAATATATATATTTTCTGCGAATATTTTGCATATACATACATTTTCATGGGGGTTATATTAAATGGAATTTATGTGACCGACTTAAAATGACCTCAAGACCTAACTCTTCTGTCTTCTGAGAGGCGAACATTTTTTACTTATTTTTTCAATACTAGGTTATTCGGGATAGCAACCTCGTCACAGCTGCTGACAAAGCTTTTTGATAGCTCGACAAGAAATCGGCCAACACGGCACTGTTCCTATTTATTATTTTTCTCAAACTCTGAATAAATCGAAAGGTGCAAATTTTTTCTGCTTTCTTCTGAATTTCAAAAAAATAAGAGCAAAATTAAATAAAAATAACAAATGCAATGAAAAAAGAAGGGTTCTGTTAAAAAAATGAAATTTGGACTTTACTGAGGTGTGCAGTTAAAAACTGATACGCTCCTCATACGCGGAGAAAACGGAATGGAAAATTATAGCAAATGGTATCAGAAATTCAGTCACTTACAGCCAGGATATAATAGTAATTAAGGGACAATTTCGAATGAAAGTAAAATTCAAATGACGGTATAAAAGTTTTAGTCAACATAGTAAAAATGTCAACATCTGGAGCGTTATTTGTCACTTTTCATGATGGCTTATCCGCTTGATTTACAATGGCCGCATGTGTTTCTCTCTATCGGCATAGCAAAAATGGTTTCGAATCGAAAACAATCCTGTAATGATTTAATCAAAGTGTGCATAGCGACATAGTAAAAATACTTACAATCATATTTCTAAATATCTCATATCCTGATTTACATCATGCGTTTAAGAGGATTTGTGTGCCCGTTTTACAATGATCATTGTAAACATTAGTAAGGTTCAAACCAATTATTTTATGTAGCACCGTAATTCTTTGATATCCTAAACTGTAGTACTCCAGCATCCCGGATGGTAACAATTCTGAGTATTATCATAATATTCATTCATTCATTTACAAGTCGCATTGTGATTCTTGGCATGTAGCATTGTAAAATGTGTCGTGTTTGGGAAGCAGAATTGCCTATGCGGATTACAATATAATACATTATTAAATATACTATTATACAATATAATAATATAATATTTATGTATATAAATATACATAAATTACAATATCGTATTTCAAATTGTGTTTTATTAACCCTTCGTGGTCAAACGTTCTAAAAGTTCAAACGGTGACACATTGACCCCAGCCATGTTTAAGCGATTGCTTCGTTGCCAGCATCATTCCGAACGACTCATTAAAATTCAGGACATTAGTTTGAACCTTTGAGATTGAGAATATCGTGGAATATTTTTTTTTAAGTTTCAAAATGGCGAAAAAAAATTAGGAAAGCGGAAATGCGCCAAAAAAACAATTTTTTACTGAAAAAATCATGGGGTCATTTTGACCCCTAGTGACCATGAAGGGTTAATTGTGCTTAACACTGTTTATTTTGCGTTGTTGTTTATTTTTGTGCTTAAAGTTTTTCGGAATGGTGTAAAATACTACGGTGCAAAACGCCTCGTATTTAAGCCAAGTAAAAACAAAATTATTCACGAATTGAATATCCGCAGAGCCGGAAAAAAAGACACAATAATTATGAAGTGTTATGGGCTAATGCGGTTTATATTTATATTGTTCGGATTCTCTAGCCGCTCAATCGGAGTTTCTGTTGGTGATTGATGTTGTTGTTCACGGGTTCAACCGAGGGCTCAGCGCTTAATACTTGCGGCCTTGATGAAGAGAGACGTATTACACCGAACTATGTTACCGAGCTCTCACAAGCCGGGCAATTCTCCTTATTATTTGCAATGGTTTCGTCGAATAAATAAAAGTTTTTAAAATTCGTTTTTTTATGATTCAAGGATAATTTTGTGTTCTGAAATAAATTAAGGAAAAAATATATTAAGATTTAATCAATGATTCGCTTAGCGTCGGATACTCAAGATTTCCGGCCGTTGGAACAAAATATTTATTGTTGTTTAGCACTTCACCGTAACTATTTCCGTTTATACTGTTCTGCGGAAAAAAAACTATTTATATCAAATTACTAATGCAACCAACGGTCACCACAGTATTAAAAAAATGTGCCTCGTTCATTTTGTTCCAATTATTGAACTTGCACTTCCTTCGTTGACTTAGAACACCGGACTGAAGGACTGTCTTTTCTCGGGGCTTTCTGGCGCTTTGTTCGAAAGCAGCGGACACCGCACTTTTCTCCCCCACTCTCACGAAATGAAACAGCACATTGTGAAAACACATCGTGTATGTGGCTGTTTATCTTTTCCAATGAGCAATTTCAGGAATGAAAAATTGAAAAATTGATATGCCAGGTAGAAGAACGTATAGGGTAAAGTACCCAGTCTCCGGCCCTGCACCACTAGTCGGCCTTTTTCGATTTTGCATGTGTGTGAATAGTGTAGGAAAGGTTCCTGCCTTCCATAAATGTGTTTCTTGCAATCTTTGGTCCTTGATTGGTCGGTATGCAAACTTTCTATATTCGAAACAGTCAAACAACTGAGATAGAAAAATTCATTTGCGCCACCGCGATCGTCGTGCACAGACTAGCGTCGGATACTATTTTTTTGATAGCGCAAAGTCGTTTTTGACGAGGTAGGTATTTCGTGATTTCTCCAAACTTAGTATTCTTTTACAGGTTTATTCGATTAAATTAAGTGTTTTTTGTTTTCCGTATCAAGTTTTTGGTCCATGATATGGTTAGAAATATTAATAAATATGAGTTTTATGTTGGCCGACTACTGGGTGTACACTTTACCATTGTAAAGCCAGTAGACGGCCCCCTGTGGCCGACTACTGGTTTTTTAGTCAATTTCCAGTGTTACCAGTAGTCGGCCGTCCAAGCTATTTCTTTCATGCAGGTTTAGCGTTATGATAGGTACCTATTTAGAGAGAATGTACACATTTATAGGTCTTCATGTGATTTTTCGCACGATCCTGATAAGATGTCCCGAAAACCAATCTTGAAATATGAAGAAGAGAAAGTTACACAAGCCATGACTTCGATAAGAACAGGAATGAAAATTAGAGAAGCAAGTCGTGTGTATGGTGTACCTCGATCAACGCTCCAAGACCGACTACATTCGAGGGTACCAGAAGGACCGCGCAAAATGGGTCCAGATTCCGTTTTGACAAGAGAAGAAGAAACTCTGCTGAGCGAGTGGTGTATAAACCTCACAAAATGTGGTTTTCCTTTAAAGCCAGATGATTTACAAAATACGGTGCAAAACATTGTTACAGACGACAACAGACCAAACCCATTTATTAATAATCGTCCGGGAAAGAAGTGGTACTGCGCTTTTATGAAGAGAAATTCTATTTTAAGCCATAGAACACCTGAAAATATATCTAAGGGTCGATCTGTTGTAACAGAAGAAAGCATACGGAAATGGTTTGATACATTGCTGCAATATCTGGAATCGAAAGGAGCTACGGATATACTTGAACATCCCGAACGTATCTTTAATGGCGATGAAACAAGTTTCGTTCTCTGCGCTAAGACAGGTAAAGTCATCGCACCTCGAGGCTACAAAAACGTCTATAAAATCGTACAAGGGAATGATAGAGAGACGGTCACGGTTCTGCTATTTGTTTCTGCATCTGGCATGATTTTACCCCCTTGCGTGGTATTTCCGTACGTGCGACCACCGAAAGATGTTGTAAACAGTATGCCTGATGACTGGTTTTTAGGAAAATCTGAAACCGGCTGGATGAAATCAGATATATTTTACGATTATATGACAGAAGGATTGAATACATGGGTGAATAACCAGCACATACAAAAACCGATTCTCGTGTTCGTTGATGGACACAAAAGTCATTTGACTATGCGCTTAAGTCAATTTTGTGATGATAATGGTATAATTCTCCATTCGCTTCCACCCAATGCGACCCATTTAATGCAACCGTGCGACGTGAGCGTTTTCAAACCTCTAAATCGGAATGGAAAACCACCTTACACGAGTGGGGTGTGCAGCCCGAAAACGTCAACCGCGTTCTAACAAAAGCAACGTTTTGCCCACTCTTGAACAAAGTTCTACGAAAAGAAAATTTGCCCCCAACTATTCGGAATGGATTTCGAAAATGTGGATTATATCCTTTTAATGCCGACGCCGTAGACTACACGAAATGTGTCTTAAATAATATCGAGAATCTCAAACGCAAAAAGGGAGAGCTTTCCAAATCACCGGCTAAACATTTAAAAAAAAGAGATTTTTCTAACGCTATCGAGGTCATTGAATATCTTCGTGAAGATATGACCGCTGTTGGTATTGATATCCAAACCGTGATTGATGTAATTGAAGAGGCGAAACAAAAAGTTCCTGACCGAAGTCCAAATTCAAGTAGGACAGAAAATGAAAGCGCCGATACTAGTGTTGTACCTGAAAATACCATTGACTCAAGAATATTATCCGAAATAATTTCAAATAATTCAGATTTAAATCTTGAGATTATAGGCAACTTTACTTTGGCGGAGGATCTCGGTCACGAGTCCTTTGATGCTAGTCGAATTGTAACAGTCAGAGAGGACATTACCAAAGATTCAGAGATTATCCCTTTAATTCTATCGGAAGACGGAAGTTACGGAGATTTTACGTTTATTAATGAGGTTGTAGTAGACGAGAATAATCAAGAACAGATAACGGTCGCTACTGAGCCTGTGATAAAAAATATAGAGATAAATTTATTTCAAGAAGATATGCCAATAATTTTCGAAGAAGATGAAAGAAGCAATGACAAATTAAATACGTTTGTCGATAAAGTCGTAGAGCACAAGGACGAAGAAAAAGAGATAACCGACGATACGAAACTTATAATAGAACGTAAGGCAGCTGTAATCGAAAAAAAAGAAGCGGACAAAGAAAACGTATGTGCAATGACTGCATTTGCAGATAACGATCAGAAAACTGCCATTACTGCTCAAAAAAAAGGTTTTAAAAAACCAGATCTCGACAACATAAATAATAACGACGTTTCGGCATCTACCCTAATCAAGTCAGGAAAAACCTCTCCATCGCTAAAAAAGCTTTTGAAAATTCCTTCTCCAATCAAAAAAAGCGTAAAGAAAAAAACATTAAACAGAATTGGAGCTATATCTTCAGAGGAATGGAGAAAAATTGAGCGAGAAAAGGATCAAGAGAAGGAAAATAAGAAAGCCAACGTTTTATTGAGAAAATTGCAAAGAGCGCAGACTAAAGAAAAAAAAGAAGAAGCAGCACGTAAACGTAAAGTTGAAAGAGCCTCGCAAATTGATATAAAACGTAAAAAAGTTGCAAATAAAAAGACTGCGAATAACTTAACTAGTCATAAAATAAAATGCGGACATTGTGAGGAAGAAATGGACACCGATACGGAAGAAAATGACCTAAAGAACATTGGCTGTGATATCTGCCCCTCATGGTTTCATTTAAAATGTACGGTACTTAAAGATAGGCTATATGAAGACGTGGAAGATTGTTCTTTCATATGCGAACAGTGCAAGGCGACGATCGCAGGCCGACTATAGGATCCAATACGGCCGAACATTGGTGCAAAGCGGCCGACCACTGGAGAAAACTACATTTTTCCGAAGAATATTGTTTTTTAATGTTTTTTAATTGATTTCTTCATTTCTAATCATTTTTTAATCAAATTTCAATAAATAACCTTTCATATTACACTTGAATTGTTTTATTATACATTTTTTTGTCCATACGACAAAATTTCAAAGTTGAAAATCGCGTTAAAAGGCCGACTACTGGGTACTTTACCCTACATATTCTTCATAGCAAAAAGTCACATGTATTGGATATATGCTTTGCTTACTTGGCAACTACTGCTGTGCTTACAGTACAATTACCACGCAGTATATATACATTGTATTATAAGTTGCTGAAGTTTACTACGTTGGCATTTAAATTCTGTGCCTGCTTAATTATCACTGCTTTGACATATATGTATTCGTACGGGGCATAGCAAGTATTCCTCGGACCTTTCTTTACAGAATTACCATGCCACATCGCGATATATCTTTGAATTGCAATGTTTTTCACGTTTCTTATAATAAATGCTTCGGATCAATGATCGTGTAGCAATGTAAACAAAATGGAAACGAAAAATTCTTATGGTGCCGAAGTACAATACAGCCGTTGAGTACACAAAACAATGCGCATGGTGAAAACTTCACACGTTTTTATATATATTTTTATACATAAATTGTAGAATTTTACTATCCCGACATTAAAAATTTGCTGCTTTCAAGGCATTTTCATTTATTAGTAATTTCTTATCGGACATTGTAAATGTTGCATGGAAGCGAACCAAAAAATTGTTTTTCTGCGCACAATAAGTTCTTGTTTACATCAAACTCTTTACAATGTAAACAAAGAAAAAGCCTAGTTTGTTAAAATGACTATGTTTTATAGCAATTCTTACAGAAATTGTCTTACTTTATATATAGACTTTCTTCAAGAATGTTTTATTTTTTACAAAAAAAAACGGATTCGTTTTCACCGTGTATGATATTCCTCTTCATAAGATATAAATTTTTATCCAAAACAAACGAAAGCTTAGTTCTCGATATACTGACCATATTTTTGAAAATTGGACGCTCTGTATGTTTCGCGCGATGCTATACGATATATACGATATACGGCGGTATATGTGCGCTCGATTATTTTTATGTGCTGCATGCGTTCGTATACGTACAGCAAAATCGTCGTAATTACATTTAAAATATCAAAGTGGATATAAAATAAAATTAATAAATACACAAATCAATAAAATAATATAAAAAGGAAGAAAATATCCGTCTTATGACAAATGAAAAACGTCACATTTGACAGATGAAAGATATGTAATAAAGGAAACAGTACATACTCAAATTGTTCCTTTCGTGTTATTCTTACAGAAAATAGAAAAGTGCGATAAGCCAGTTGCTAATAACATTTTAACTGGCATCTTGACAGAAAAGTCTTTTTTTTTTATGTTTAATCTTAAGATCCCTAATTACAACATTAATTGCTAAGTGAAACCTAGAAAACTCGCGAACAAATTTCTCCAATATTATTCACATTTAATGATGTTTTTCAAAGAGTCATCAAAGTCTTCGTCAAAAATAAGTCACAAGTAAATTTCGAAAGTAATTTTTCATCAAACTTGTTTCATAAAAAAATATTAAGGGCATAAAGGATATACATATACCATGACGTTTGGATCAATTGCGAAAGAAAGCATACAATAGTTGGATAACCGCCAAAATTTCGTAACAAGATATTGAACAGAGTGCAATCTTTATAACATCCAATGGCTGCTCGTATATTACGAATAGTTTAAAAATTCTTTAAATTACTTGGCGTCGAGATGTTACTGCATCTCTAGATCCAGTTTGCATCTAAGCTCTCTCCTTCATCTTAATTAGACCTGCGGATATCGTTTTCTTGCTCCGAGGTAGTTTGTTTAGGTCCTGATGTAACTGTACAACGTCGTACATACATTTAATTGTCTGTATCTCTACGACATACATTAGACTGAATCATTGTTGCTACTATGTTTTGTTTGCGTTCGAATGTGAACATCGTTAAATAATTGTTATTTTTATTTCATAAACAACTGGTGGAAAACGTTTTGCGTTCACGCTAAGTTACCATCGGAATTTTAAATGCAATGAAAAGTACCGTACCATTATCGATACATATTTTTAAGACACCGAATATTTTTTATTTTTATGAAATTTGAATTATTCGTATTTGTTATAATATCATCAAATAATTTTTATCAGTTAAACATCATCAGTTCAATAATCAAATTTATGCACTGTTAGTAATTACAGGATTCTCCAACTTTTGATTTCCATCCATTTCAATTTAGGAGGAAGCATTAAAAGCGGGTCAATTATGTGTAGATGAAGCAGCGAGTCAATTTTCACGGTGCGAAGTTACATCTTGCCTCTGTAATTCAAGGGGAAGCATGCAGCGGCCTATCTGAGTTTCGCTAAGTTTTTGGATGTACCAATAATTTCTATGTAGTTTATGTACCGAAGTACGCTGTGGCTTACATATACGTAAAAGTATATTGCATACATGGCTCCAAAACTTTGCGGTAGTGCACCTAGAGAAAAAATCTTGTTATTTTGAATATAATTTAGTTTGGTTGAATACAATTATTTAGTTGGTAGTCGGCCTAATAGAAGTTTATTCTTAAATTTTTTTTTATTTGTTCGAAATACTGCAAGTGCATTTGAATGCGATCAATTGCAATCAAGTACATTTCTCTATTTGAAAAAAAAACTTTTATTAAAATGGATGGTTTGTTTTTTGTGTATGTAAGAAATTTACATTCGATTCTCTTGCGTACCGAACACGCTCGCGAATTTTTTATTTCCACTGAGGTGATAAATCTCAGCGTGAGGGGACGGCGTAGGGATTCGGTTGCGTCACGATTCAACATTAATAAGTCATGACTGATTTCGTTTGAATAAATGAGAACTCAGGGCCTTTGATAACTTGAACTCAATTTCCCAAAACAGACTATCCTAGCTTGCAATTTTTTCTGTATACGAATGCATTGACTGGGCAACGCGGTTTTATATTTCAAAAAAAGAAGAATTGAATCGACAATTGTTGCCTTGGCAACGTTTTGGGTCTCTTGTGTCGGCAACAGGTTGATTTTGACTGACTAAAAATGAGAGTCGCAAAAATCTCCTCTCTTCCGTGGTGGAAGGAGAGAATTTGTTCGCAAATGAGTCGCACACTTTCATTGGTAAATGAACAAGGAATTTTGGGATTCGTTACGAATTGATGGAATTTCTGATTGCCCGGAAAGGAGCGTCACCCACAGTACTCAGAAACTCACTACCCTCTCACTACTAATACTACCCGCTCACTAAAAAAAATATTGTGAAAGAATATACCTGGGCCTATATTGTACCCTATATATCGTCTACCCTACATGCACCTAATGTACTTAAATTTTTGAGGTTACGACGGATACATACATGATTCGAACATTTTTGCAACAACTGTGATTTTTCTGCACGAAATGTGAAAATAATACCACAAAAAAAATTACAAACTTCGAATAAACGCACATGAAAAAAATATATAAAAATATACAAAACAAGCAAGTGTATACAAACAACTGTTTTACTTACGCTTGAAACTCTGATATATTCGTCGAGCCCCCTCTTTATTAACTGTCTGCATTTTTCGGCCATGTTTCGAACGTTTTTAATACCTACGATATAATTATTAACCACGAATGCGACGGACATAACGGAGAAAAGTATACCGGAATGTTCGAAATGATGCAGAATAATGTACGGAAGCTTCTGGGCAGCCCACGCACCTCGGTGTGGAAAGGAATCCAGTTGAATAGTTGACTACCCAAATCAAATAGATGCTCTATTCATTTCAACTATATTGGCTAGTCTTGATTTCGAATAGTTTTTCCATTACTCAGATTTTCATGTCATTATGATGGACTATGTTTTATCCCGGGGAAAAAAATATATGTGATCATATGTAACAAGATAAAATCAGATAAGATCAATATATGCCAATATACCAATCCTATATGATAATTTATTGTTCGTATATGAGTATACAGAAAACAGATGAGCGCATATATGTTACCGCACATATATGCATATATATTTTTTTCTGAGTCTTTACAGCGACATATGTATATCGACAGATATGCTCATATATGCTTTATGTGTGGACATATATGCTCCATTTAAAACATATATGCTGTATGAATAATCGTATCTGTTTAGATATGATCATATATAACCAAATATTTTGAACACATGGCTTTACATGTGATTTATACATAACATTGTAATCTAATAAATATTTTATTTATATTTTTTACTTTTACTTATATACAAACGATCGTCTGAAATAATTGATTATTTTGTTGCTGTGATTCTGATCATCTCGGTGCTGTTATTTATAGAACAGATGTGTTATTAATTTATTCAAGTTCATTAAATATTCTTTTTGGTGTTAAAAGTGGGATTCAGATAACCCATAAGTCTCCAAATTTGAACTACGATATGTGGGCTCTGTAGAATATCTATCTAATAAATTGTTAATCTATGATTTATTCTATGGCTTTCTCTGCATAACTTCAACATTATCAAAACTATACGTTGAAATATTTGTTCCCTCCGAATATGTTAATTCATAATGACAACAAATTCAAGATTTATTTAATTGAATTTACATTTTGTTAAGCATCGCATTTAAAATTATAATTGTGTACAAACGATCACAATTTCTGAAAATCGATAAAACCTTATTGGTCGAGGATTCGGTGATTTCGAAAATCATCGATCCGCATATTTTTGTCATAATTCTAATAATTTATTTAACATTTATATTTCTGACAGGTTTCGTACATCTAACCTCCCAAATTCGGTCAACCGAAATTCGGTAGAAAGGATCCCATTTTGTTTAAATCAACTGTAGTTTGGTGAGATGAAAAAAATCGTTTTAGCTATTCTAACCGTGCTACTTCGTTAGTTACATATTTGACAAAATTGACTGTTTTTTGATTCCATTTACTACATATTTTTATAAATCGAATAATTCATTTAGTCAGCTACGACGATGACCTTCTTGAAAGAACGATAAAATGTGTTTTTATAACAGCAACTTTTTTAGATAATGACTCCTGTACATTATCATTAATTTCGTGAGATATGCAAAATTTCATTAAGGATTCATTCGGATTTTCTAGAAAACCGAATTGCGTTGCTAAGGAGAACCGAGCGAAGGGTCGATACTCATTGAACATTATAGGCTCTAGCGACTCTGCAGATAAAAGTCGAAGTAGATAAGGCAGTGGTTAATCGTTAGGATTCAGTCTTTGCGGTTTGTAGACTACATTTTACTTCGGGAGACAGAATGGTAACAACCTAACCGATGGCTGGTTGCCCACATATTTTTCCCCTCAGTCCCTCTTCCTTTTGTGTGTTGCCGTCTCTTGGTACAACGTGTTAGCGGGAACCCGAAGGTAACGAAGGAAACTACATTTATCATCCGAATTCCTCTGTGTTCATGATTTTTCCTCTAGAAGCGGACAAATATCAAAAGTTTAGCGATTTTTCACTAATATAATCCTTTCTTATTTCGACAAGTTATGATTTTTGCACAGGGATTTCGTGAAAAGCGAAAAAAATTATATGAAGAATTGTTCGAAAGAAACAAACCGTTTGTCATTCAATTAATTTTGTGAATAAATGAAGGGAATAACGAATCGATAATCAACTGATAAAAATAGGACATATTAATATTTTCATCGCTGATTTCAAATCGGAGAGATGATCGTAATGATAAAATAATCAGTTTACAGGCAAATTTTTATGGGGTATAAAATTGTTAACAGAACCAACAAATAGGATACGATTCCTTTCTATTGAACGTCTTTATGAGTCTAGATAAATGCTTACCCATAACATTTTTCTAATTTTAATTATAGCAGCACGAAAGTATTTGCTTCTCAGTAAAATTTTGTATTTTCCGATTAAAACTTTTTTAAAAGAGAAATTAATAAAACAATACGATGCCAAATTTGCTCGACAATCAACAATGTTTTATGGATGTCTAATGATGCACATTTTCTCATTTTGTTGCGATGTTTCGATTAAAATCAAGTCTGTATGGGCAGGTGGTGTAATGCATTAATGAAAATAAAACTAACAATAAGTTTGAGTAGCGGGGCAAGAGAAGAATCACCTTGCGAATACATAGTATGACTGGGAGATTTCTATTTTGCCCATTTCTTTCCGTTTCCACCGTTTTTTCGGCTCTTCGTTCTTTTCTTCGCTTCTCCTCTTCTCTTTACTCTTTTGTTTGCATTTCACCGTTTGTTCTACTCGGTCTCTTTCTCTCTCTGTTCTGTGGTTGGGAAGGCTACGTGCTGAAGAGGTTTAAAGATAAAACAAGATAGTACTACAGAATTCAGCAATGGCGCCGAATACGACAGAGAGAGAGAGAGAGAGAGAGAGAGAACGAGCGAGCGAGATCTCAGTCAGTGTAAAACCGCGCGAGAATGGAACATCAGCAGCGACGCATATACGGTAGAGCGCGTGGGTGTCGCGCTCGTGTACGCTGAGCTCGCTTGGTCAGTCGGCTGTCACTTGTCAGTTGGCCGCGAGCGTTCGTGCTGCGAACATCGTGCGTTACGTCATAGTGTTTTATCTATCTTTATTTACAAATTCTTCATCGACAAAGAAGATATTCTTTTTCGTATTCCGGCGTTTTTATCGAGTAAATCTTACTCGATAACGAAATCCATTGTATTATTAACAAAATTTAATAATCTTTTATTCTCTTTCATGATAACGCTTAATTCATCAAGGCGGTGTTCTCGTATGGCCAGGCAAATATCACAAAATTTATTTGCGCATTACCCGGGAATGCGCAAAATGTCGAGAAATCCTCGAGATATTACGTGTTATCGTAGATAAATTTGAGGAAATAAATTTCATTTATTCCGAAATTAAGATTCTTTATTCACGTTTTGAATCTTATATGTCTTAAGGCTATAAAAAATGTATTCTTCGATCCATATGTATCCGAGTAAGGTTTACGTTTGCGGGCGAAAAAATTAATGAAAAATATCGTTTATCCATGCGGGTGTGAAAAATTGGTGGGAAAAATCAGTGGACAAAATCGGTGTCATTTCATTGTTGATCAAAGTGTCGAGTGCTTGGGTGTGTTTGCCCGCCTAAAGTGTTTGAGCGATTCACGTGTGCAAGTGGCTTTCCCGATTGTCGTCCTTTCAGTGCTTGCAAAACGTAAAATATTCGAATTACGTTTTTTTTTCTTCTTTCATTCTGGATCAAAAGCCCACCAGGAATTTCAACGTGCACTTCAAAAGTGGCGACACACTTTTTTTCATCATCGAATATAAATTAATTCGCATCAGTTATCGGTGAGTTACGAAAAACCCGCGTTGTTCGCCATTTTCCCACTTAATTCTTTCAGTATATAAAAAAAAATTCACAGCTCGTTCAATCTTTTTGCGATGTCGATCCTTTTTATTCTTCTGAGGAATTTGATTGATTACGAGCTTGTAAATTATATTTACGAACACGAAATAAAACTTTGAAATCGATTTCTCATTGAAACCCGACGTTTCCGGTTTCACTTCATGAAGCAAACATTGAACCAGTAAATAAATATAACTTGGTTGGTACGTTCGTGAATAAATTGTGCATTGAAAGGTTCAAGCGAGGATTTTATTACTACTAGCATGTACAGGAGAGATTTGAGTGCACGGCGGTGGCCGTGGGACTCCGAAACGTCGTCACGGTCACGCACTGTGAGAGAGCCCTCTCGCGGTGCGTCGGTGCCAATTTGTCGCGCAGAATATAGTAGTATTTCGTATGGGGCATTTCAGACCAAATAAACGTGATTGGTTATAATAACAATGAATTTATAATAAATTGTGGCTATGCCATGTGATTGATAATTTCAAGTTGTCGCTATATTGTCAAGTACTCCAAACTCTTATTCTATCTTATATTTGCGACGACACGATTTTTTGGAGTAACCGTAATATTCAGATTTTTACTAAAAAAACAAAATAAGAATGTTTTTTCGTGATGTTCCCATCCTTTTGGTATTTGAAAAATTATTTGAAGCCTCCATTATTCATCGAAACTACAAATTTCTACGAAGTTTGTTTCAAATTGCTGAAAAAAATCGAAGGTAGATATAGAACGTAAAGTCAATCATAGGGAGGGTAAATCAATCAAATTTTGTTATTCACGATACAGTGATTACTGTTAGATGTTAGATAAATATTGAAATTATAGTTTATAATACATTATTTATGTATTATTTTTGTCTAGACTGGAATGTAGAAAAAAATAAAAATACATTAAGATCACACTCACGTTAATTTTTGCTTGTGGTGCCCTATAAATTTATATATTCAACATTATATACATTACAGTCGCTAATATAAACGCGATGTTACTACCATATGGCGCACAAGAGGGCACACCGTGTGGGCAGTTGGCGTCCCACGGAAATCGCGGGATTCACTCGTTATTCATCGATTTGGCTGTCTACGAGGGTCTCTTGAGACTTTTGATTCGTTTTACGATCGGAACATACCGATCAATTAGATATATCGCTTGATATCAGGAGAAAGAAATTTTCAGCGAGAACAGCGAGTACAACGAGAGTTAGAAACGAATCGTTGCGAAAAGCAACTTTCGTTTCAAAAACCTAAGTAATAATGTTATAACGTAATAATAATGAGACACACGCGTAAATTTGAATGTATGAAAAAAAAAGAGTTTTGCATAGTCAAATACCATGTTCAAATGTTTCGTACTTCTGTAATTAAAATTAATACAACTGTAAGAAAAAGTTTATGAATTTTCCCGAAAACCGTCATTTGGTTAGTTGAATTTTATAAGCCTCCAAATAAAATTTTTCCTCTTGAATCTACTATTTGAATGTAGGATTTATATACATTCCTAAATTTATTAAGCGTATCGTAGACAGCTCAAATCATGAAATTCTCCCTCGTACTCTCGACAACTTTGATGGCAAACAAATACAGACAATGCACCCATGGCTGGTAAAAATTTAATATTCTTTTTTGTGTTTCTCCTCTTCGACCTCAAATTCGTGCTAATGTACCAGTGTACATTAGGGTAATTCAAAAACAAACAAAAATTTCAGGAACTTGTACAAAAAAATATTGAGTTACATGACGAAAGACGCCAACTAAAATGTTAACTTTTACTTTTTATGCTAACATGTTCTTTATCGCTTTTTTCTATTTTTCTTAAGGACAACATGAGAAAAACAGTCTGACCATGCGGGGAATCGTATTATTGTATAACAACGAGTCCAGAATCCAACGCATGAAACAATTCTGAAGAAAATAATCAACTTTGCAAAAAAGCTTCTTAGTCGCAATACCGTAAAACTAACCGTTATGACAGTTACAAATGTTCAAACTCCAATTCATTAAAACATTGTCGTTCATTTAGACTTCACGGCCAAACACTCACTACTATTAAAAAACATTATTAGACTTTTTTGTAAGGCATCGATTTTACTATCGAATAATTCCTCACGATTAACAATTATTATAAAATTGTACACTGTGAAACAACTCCTTCGGAGTAGAATAGCTTACGAATCGTACTTCATTGGTTTTTTTTTCTAAACCTATGTGAAATGTATAAACAATGGGAATGTAACTAAATTTCAAAAATATTATATAATTAAAATTTTGTAATAATATTAGCGGAAAAATATCGTAAAACATTATCCGGTAGTAAAATTGTTACCCTACTGGAAAAACACTATGAAGTTTTTGAATAAGAGTGATTATTTGGTTGTAATATCTAAAAAGAGGACAATTTTCATATACGTTGAACTTTGACAAGTTGCAAACTCTATAACGATTAGTATTTCAACATTACGACAAAGGATCTTTTTTGTAGAGCGGTTAATTATCTACGAAAACGTATGCGTATTATTCGGAGACATGTCGTTGTTGAGTAATGAAATTTCGAAAACAATTTTTTCATGTGATAGAAAATCTTTTAACTTCTTTCCAAGACAAAATTAAAAAGTCGTTTTCGATCGTCCAAGTGTAGATGCTGGTTTGTCTTGTTAGGAGTTGATGGTCCGTCGGTACACACATATTTGTGGGCTTGGGATTCTCACACCTATCGTTCGAACTTTTTTCCAGTAAAGATTGAATTAGATATTCTCTAATCGGTTTAGTTTCTGTTTACGTAAATATGAGGTACACGAGCCTGTTCCATACGTTACTAAAGTTTACAGCGATGAAACAAAATAAAAAATTAATGTTTCACTTTTTTTTCTTCTATTTTTTTTCAATTGCGCAAATATGAGGAAAATATATCATGGAGAAGCTGTCCATAAATTTTTGTATCATTGTTTCACTTACTAACTCCAATTGCGTACTTCAACATAATCGTTGAATTTAGCAAAGTGATTCGGCAGTATGGCATTACGGAGATCAATTTTTTTTTTTCATATCAAGCTTGAAACAACTTGACACAGTTCGTAAATTTCCTCTTTCATTTCTTATATTTTTTTTTGAAATTCATCGCGGAAGTTTTGTATTTTTGAAATGCATTTTAGAAAAAGTGACATTTCTCTACGAGGTGTATAATATCGCGCGAAACTAACAGAAAAGAATTAAAAATCGTACATTCTTTTTCGTTTCGATGGTGCAAAATGGATTATTCATTGGTTCATCGCCGTATACGAGTTTTACGACGATTTTTCTAGAATATTTTTTTACATTTACGCCGTTTCGGAAATACAATCCCAACAAAATCAAAATAAAATGCGAATTCCGGATAGTTATCGATGGTATAGAAATCTGAAGAAAATCAGTCATATAGAAGTAAACACATTAAATTCAGATAATAAGAATATCAAAAAGTTATTAGCAAAGTTATTAGCGTATTAAAATTATTAGCGAATTGTTAAAAAATAAAAAAAGAATTCATAAAAAGTTTAGAGAACCTTTTCATATCACGTACATCTATTTATTTTCCAAAATAAATATGAATTCTTTCTATTGCAGAGTCTTTAAAATTTTTAATTTATTGTAATAATTAATTAAACGATAAATGAATTGGCAAAAAATGTATTTCTAGTTGAAAAAAAGAGTGAACTTATATGATGTGAAAAAAAAACTTCCCTAAATCTTTTCCGAATTTTTTTTCGCACAAATTATCAACAATTTTTTAATATTGTTATTACCTGAAATCAAATATTGTAAAAACAATTTTCTACAAAATACAAAAGATTTCAAAAGTTTGAAATTCTAAAATCGTCAGTCCCTCCATGCTGTCACTAAATACTCACAACAAATTTGAAACCGATCCAAGTTACAGATTTCACCTGAGAATTTTTCTAAATTTCAATGGGCGGGTATCACACATCGCCTTAAAGCTTGCATGAAAGACACACGTATTTTCTAAACTCAATAGAATGAAGGCATACAGGAGACATGAAAAACCATTTGCCATACAAGTTTATTTTTATCATAGCGCGTTTTGACGGTCGCGAGTTATATATTTACAACGGAACATCAAGGCGCATGCCTTTTTAATATTCCTATTGCGCAATATTAACGCGTACTCAGGCGTCTGACGTATGTACACGCAGTAATACACAGATAGTAACCTAAATACCTCGATCTGCCGTATATGTGTTTCCTTTTTTTCCAACCAACATACACATGTGTTGAAAACAATACAATTCCATATACTGCTGACGCGTTTGCCGACAATTTAGTTGTTCGTTCATAATCATAATTATCATTATACTTTTATATTGCATTAAATATTAATAATAATAATAGTATCCATACCGTCGAATGAAAATAAATTGCTGATATGATGATACATCGGCGGGCCTTTGAACATATCGTAACACGTGCCATCCTCGTTTTTTTTGTTCATAGTTACCTGAACGCTCGTACTACATTTTACATTTCTTCATTAATTGGATGTGACATCTGAAAAAATAAGTGGTTCTTACACTCGCGTCTTGGGTGTGAATGTATTGTTTGCCAATAAATGTTGCGAGAATTTTTTCGCTGCTTCGTATGTAAACCTGTCTCATAATATGATACTTTCTTTCAGGCCCTCGTGCGAGCTTGATAAGTGTACATGATGTTACATCGTTTGATTATGTAAACTGAACAAAAAAGTTATTTTAAAACAAAAAAGCTATAGAAACTATACTTAGTTTCCACATGATGCGATTACTTTTTGTTCGAAAATTTCGTCCTGAGAGAAGCGCTTTTTATAAGACTATGCCTGAAATAGTCTTGTACTTTGAAGACGCGAGAAAATTATATTTTTCGTCTTATCCTTTTGATTTCGACCGGACGTAGTTTCGTCCGGCTAAACTTTCCCACATTGCACGCGTATATGAAACCAGGAAAATTAAATCAGGGCTCAAAAATGCATTATAAGAAACATTCCTATTTACCCTGATCTTCTTGTACACATACATATGAGGACTTATAAGGTCCATATTAATACTGTGGATATTTCAGTCCTGATTTTTATACATAGCTCAGCCTGTCTTAGTTTCTATTGGTTCGATTCTCATGATGAAATCGTGTCAAATTTTTCTACGCACAAACATCAATCAAGACGAAAATTCTCATTTCTATTTATTATGTTTATCACTTGCTTGATATGTTTTTGTTACTTGATATGTTTTGGATTGTATATATTTTTAGTTGGCTGGGATAAATTTCGTTTAATATAACACTGCTGCTGTGAACTGATTTAAGATACAGAAAGTTGTATAAATTCAATCTATTGTACACTACTAATGTTGGTAAAGGAAAAAATGTATCAAACATTCCGTTATCGAGATATTGATGATTGAAATTGGAATTATCAACGCGGCTCGAATATTTGTGTACAGCATCGTATAAAGCTCGCTGAAAGCTTCATTCGTAATAACACATATATCTAAAGAATTTAAAAAAAAGACGACTAATTTAGATGAAAAAACCATCCACAACATGTTTCACTATACCTTTTTAACATATCGATGCCGAAAAGTTCGATAATCATTAAAAGGACAGTGTGGCCGTGCTATATATTTTTTGTCGTCCTTGTTTTGATACATTTTGGCAGACATGTTGGTAAGCCATCTCAAATTATATACTCTGATGGAAAACAAAATTCAACATTTAATTACAATTCGTTACCGATTTTTCAAAGTCTGAAATACCTTGGATCTGTATTCGATGGAACAATCGCGATAAAACTACGTTGAATAAAATATCCAGTTAATGTGACGATTAGAACCGAGTATTAAGCGAGAGGGAAAACAGAGGTAGAATATATACATATACCAGTAGAATTGAGAAAATCAATAGCAGACGAATCATACTTAGACTCTCGATTGAGCGATTTTCTGCCTTCTCAGGAAAGTTTTTATTACACGTCAGATGCAGTTCATTAAATAATACTTAGTGATCATTCTGATTATGCTACTTTCATATGTGGGAATCTGCTCGAAGTACGGTTTATTTTTCGATAAAGTTTTCATATTTCCCGTACAGGGAATTATTTTATGGTGCCAAACAGGTACATTCATTCAATCGATATTGCTCCGCTAAATTGAAATGAAAATGTATCGAACAATTTTGTTTGTAGAATATCCGTATACTGCAAAAGAAATTGAAATATAATAACGATACAGCGTAACTCAATACCTTCTGTTTTTAATATTATTATTTTCAATCTTGAATTTAAGGACCTATGGCACGTATAGTCGAACAAAACCGAAGTAGGGTGACAATTCTGTGTACTCAGAAATACTGTAAAAATCTGAAAAAAACCACTCGTATGTAATATCCCGAGCACTCTAATTTTCAATAATAACAATAGTAGAAAGTTATCAAAAAATTGTTTAAAAAAAACTGAAAGTAAACTGTGAACTCCTTTTCCTTTCACACTAAATTAATTGGTGCATTTCTGTGAACGCACTTGAATTTTTTTTTAATTCGTTCGGTATTTTGAAATTCCTCTTTCCAATTTTGTTTAAGACTGTATAAACGAAACCGCTCGTTCAATGGCTCGCAAATTTCTCACAAGTAATGAGAAACTTTTATTTACGAGAAATGATACATCATTTGAATTTTTTTTTATTTTATCAAAACTAAAAAAAAATGTCAAAATACCGACGAAATTTTGAAAAAATTCAAGTGCACTCAAAACAATGATCGAATTAATTTTGTATGGACAGAAAAGAAGTTCACAGTTTAATTTCAAAATTTTTTTTTAACAATCTGTTAATAATTTTTTAATATTGTTATTATTGAAAACTACTGTGCTCGGTATATCACATAGGATTGATTATTGTTAGATTTTTATAGCATTGCTAAGTACACGGAACTCTCATCCTACATCGGTCTTGTTCAATTTATGTGTCATACATGCTTAATTGATCTTTTGCCAAAGACTGCGAAAAATTTGATGTATAATCGCTTTTTATCTAGAGTACTCTTAAATGAAGTGAATTAAATTATTGCACGTATAAACATATGTAGTGCATGAAAAATCTATAGCAGTTTTGAACTTTTTTTTAAATCGTCTTCGGTTTTACCTTAAAATTGCAAAAAATCGGAAATTATTGAGGTTATGTAGTCGTTTCCGTCATGAACTTTCGTTACATTTCATTGGTGCAAGCTTTAACATCGTACAATGGTGAGTGAAATGTTCAGCTTGTGACTATATATTTACCATAATATATAAATCAATAATCTGCAAGAAATTTATGCTCTCGCGGTAATTGAAATCCGAGTATAGTGACGGCAAAGAGCCCGAGAGCGTGTATTATACCAGCAGCGATTATCAGTTCCAGAAGCAACGGATATGAAACTAGAGAACAAGAGAGAGAGAGAGAGAGAAAGTGAGGGATATCGTGTACATAAACTATACCACGAGTCTGAACGCTATCCGACTCCTCTTCAGCCTGGATTACGTGGCAGGTTCATGTTGATAGTTCCACACGCACACATTAATTTCAATGCACATAGAAGACATTCGGAATTAATCGAACTGGAGCTTCCGCAGAAATACTATCCATATTTCTAGAAATAAAGGATGAAAAAAACGCTTATGGATCCAAATGGTCGTTATGGTAACTCTGTTGTGGTGTTAAGTCTCGCGGCAATCGCTGTTTAACTTATTAGTTAAACATGTGTTAGATTCAGAGTCTTTATTATAAAGCGATATACAGGGTGGTCCACGCAACGTGTACACCTCTTTCACGGTCAAAATATGCGTTGCACGAAAAAATGTTGTATACAAAAGTTACATGGTTTATAAGGCTTCATCATGTGGTGCATTTATTTTTATTCTAGGTGGAGGCGCTTCGGAGATTTCAAGGTCAACTTTGTTTTTTTAAAGGGAATGCTATATTTTTTATAGCGTAAGATGATAGAGTATCAAATTTTGAGTAAAAAAGTATAGAACCCTTATTAGCCGTAAAATTAATAGTTAACGAGTATTTTCACTTTATTACTTTAAAATTTCTATTGCGTAATATCAACTTGGAGATTCAAATCTACTACAAATATCTGAAGGATAGCATTGTTTACATGACAGTGTTCATCAATATGAACACATTCACCACATCACACGCTCTTATCATGATTCGCAATCCTCTCAATATTTGTAATCCAGTATTAAAGTTTCCTTCAGTGATCGTGCGTGATTATCAGAAAGATAAAAGTGAAAATGAATTTTTGTAATAGTGACAAAGTTGATATGCTTTTAGTGTACGGAGAGTGTCATAGAAATGCAGTAAGAGCTAAAGCTATGTATGCCGAAAGATATCCTGAACGGATTCAACCATCTCGAACCATATTTGAGAGAATCTGTAAATCGCTTCGAGAAAATGGACATTTCAATCTTAATAAACGTACCGTAAGACAAACTGCCACTTCTGAAGAGAATGCTATTGCGGTCTTAGCAGCCGTAATAGAAAATCCTCATATTAGTACGCGACAGATTTCACGAGGTTCGGGAATAAGCAAAAGCAGTATTCTACGAATTCTGCATAAAAATAAATATCACCCCTATCACCTTGCACTTCATCAAAAACTACATGGAACGGATTTTGAAAACCGCGTTTTGTTCTGTCAGTGGTTCCTACATCAAATAAATCAGCATGATTATTTTCTACAAAGTGTGTTGTTCACTGATGAAGCAACGTTTACAAACCGTGGACAGATCAATTTGAAAAATACGCATTACTGGGCAGCTGACAATCCTCACTGGATGAGAGAAGTCGACCACCAACACCCATGGAGCGTTAATGTATGGTGTGGAATACTGGGCAACCAATTGATTGGTCCATATTTCATTGATAATCGATTAACAGGGCAAAAATACGCGAACTTTTTGAATAATAATTTACCACCTTTACTAGAGGACGTGCCGTTGAATATCCGTGCACGTATGTGGTATCAGCATGATGGTTGTCCAGCACATTACGCACGTATTGTGAGGGAACTACTGGATAGAAATTTTCCCAATCGATGGATTGGTCGTGGTGGACAATTCATGTGGCCTCCACGCTCACCAGATCTTACTCCTCTAGACTTTTTTCTGTGGGGCACATTAAAAGACAGAGTGTATCGTGAAATACCAACAACTCCGGAGGATATGAAACATCGTATTTGTTTAGAATGCATGACACTTAGTCCGGACATAATTCAGAATGCAGTTTCTTCATTAGTTAATAGATTTCGTCACTGTATTGATGCCAATGGACATCAATTTGAACACTTACGTTAATTGTGATAAGCCACGAGTCACTGAATGTACTCAAAGTAATAAAGTGAAAATACTCGTTAACTATTAATTTTAGGGCTAATAAGGGTCTATACTTTTTTACTCAAAATTCGATACTCTATCATCTTACGCTATAAAAAATATAGCATTCCCTTTAAAAAAACAAAGTTGACCTTGAAATCTCCGAAGCGCCTCCACCTAGAATAAAAATAAATGCACCACATGATGAAGCCTCATAAACCATGTAACTTTTGTATACAACATTTTTTCGTGCAACGCATATTTCGACCGTGAAAGAGGTGCACACGTTGCGTGGACCACCCTGTATATTCATGGCGACGACCGCATAGTGCTACTGATAATGAAAAAAGGTCTTATTCAGCACGATATGCTTTCGCTCCAGTGAAATTCCAAACGATCTGATAAAATATCTAGCTCCACAATGCATCGGAGTAATTTATCGAATTTTACTTTTGCCACACTGAGGGATAATCGGCGAATGATGAACGGTTATTCCATGAGCCAATTAATGTAATTTATTGCGGTAAATTTCTCATTTATCTTTCCACAGTTTCAAGTTGATATTTGTCCGACTACTTGTTTTATATGCAGATATCTGACCACGTGTAAGGGTTGCCTAAGCGGGACTCTTAGTGGTGATACTACATTAAAAGAAATTTATCTGGGGTAGCCAGAAGTATAAAAAGGAAATATATCAAGCAACGAAAATGGGTGACAAACATCTAATATATAAAATTGTCGTGTCGCAATGTTTGTTACCAAACTCCTCCGAAACGGCTGGACCGATTTGTATGAAATTTTGTGTGCATATCGGGTAGGTCTGAGAATCGGCCAACATCTATTTTCCATACCCCTAAATGATAAGGGTGACCCATCCCTCAATATTTATTTTTATTTTTTTGACAAAATTTTTGATTTTTATTTTATTATGATTTAGCATTGAAAAATACATACAACTTCAAATTTTCACCCATCCCCACACACTTTGGTGTTGGCTATTTTTTTATTGAACTAACAAAATATTTCCTAGAAATAATGTATATGGCAAAACAACGTTTGCCGGGTCAGCTAGTAATAAATAAAAATACAATTTTTCATCATGATTCACATTTATTGCAAAAAATGTAAGGCTGTCGATAATCCGAAAGCTAACATGATTTCATCATGCGAAACGGTCGAATAACACTTGGTTACACAATTACTTGGACGTTTTTTAGATTCTCAATAGCTTTTGAATGAGCAATAGCTTTTGAATAGAATTTTGGAATAGTAGGCCAATCAAAGTCGCTGTTTCATACTTGTCGGAAGGCGCTTCAGGGTTGGGTTATTAGGGCTCCGATCCCAAACATTTGAAATAATGGCAGAGTTCGGACGGCATTTCAGTTTTTCGTCAAATAATTCTCTGGGACGTGGAGTCACATCTCATGACTCAATTTGCTCATTTGAATTATTCAAGAACCTGCAACCTGTGTATGTTTGGAGACCATTTGTTTTTGAATGGAAGAACTGGAACGGTCTGTTGGAACAAAAAAACTTTCGCGCTCGCGACACGAAATTTCGCCTGAACTCTGCCACTACTTTTAATTTTTGGGAACGGAGTCCTTAACATGACTCTGAGGTATCTATTAACGTGTATGAAACAGGGAGTCCGATTGGCTTAAAATTTCAAAATTCTATCGCCTCTCATTCAAAAACTAATCAGAATTAGAAAGAACAGCTATATAATTTTGTTCCAAATATCATTCAGAACCTGTAGTTGCTGGATGCATGACTTACACCGAATGACCTATAAGAATTGACGTTGTTTCAATTATCCCCAGTATCGACGGAATCTTCACCCTCGATTCGCAGTGGTGAAACCTTTAACGAACCGTCACTCTACAATTATCTTCAACAAACTATCATCAATAGAGCTTCGAATATTTCATCACTATCCTAAGTTTAGTTCTGTAAATGTTGAATAGAACAAATTTTGATCAATATGAAGATATTTTTTCTGGCTATAGAGTAAAGTACCCAGTATTCGGCCCTGAACCACTAGTCGGCCTTTTTAGAATTTGCGATGCGTGCGAAGAGTGTTGACACTAGTGTTCATACTCTTCGCACGCATCGCAAATTCTAAAAAGGCCGACTAGCGGTTTCGGGCCGAATACTGGGTACTTTACCCTACTCACTTCATCAAACAAGTCAACCAGTTAAGTCGAACAATATTGAGTTGACGTGTCACACGTACGTTACGTATGTTAAAACATAATCATACGTTTCAAATTGAAAGCCAACACAAGTTTGTCGACTTAAAGATGCGATAATTGTTTTGTATCAAATATTGAACCTATTGAATGAAAATTATGATCTTGAAGTTATACGATGAATTTATTTAAAAAAAAAAATCCGAAATACTCTATGGACAAGCTCAACTTTGTCGATGCTATGTAGGATAGCAATTTTTATGATCTGATAACGGCTCACAGGTGACACACCTTCGTGGGTTCTTAGTTTACACTCAACAGCAGTGATAGTAATATGTCAAAAGGTCCCAAAGTCCTAGAATCATAAGAATTTTTGTCGCTCGTCAATGCTGCAAGCTATACAGAAATCGCTATACAAAAGTATGTTGTTTAGCTTTCATTTTTCTTTTATCGTCACTTTTTGTTGTCGCTTTTTCAGCAGTAAATATAAAAACTCGATAATTACACAACATTTTCGTACAGAAAACATTTTAATTCCTATGGATTTTTAAGACTCACTAAAAACTCGATTGTCGAATTAATTAAATGTAGTAAAAACTTGAATGAATGACAAAAAGCGTAACCTACTTACTGCAGCGTTTTTTCCATTTCATATATCTCTGTACTGTAATTGCAACTTCATGAAGGATTCGATTATTCCAGCACCAATATCAAGATATAACATGTTCCCAATAAAACCGAAATAGAATGAGAAGAGAAAAATCTCTCTTCCATCCATGTCAAACTAATTCGATCATTTTTCTTACGCTTGAAACTTTTCATGCGAATTTCGAAAAAAAAAAAATTCGTAAACTAACGATTGTTTTTTGTATGTGAGGCTCATCACAAGGCACATCACTTTTTCAAAACTTTTTTTAAAGAATTTGTTAATAAATTTCCAATATTGTTATTATTGAAAATTACTGCGCTTAATGTCGTACACTATTCATTTTTTTCAACTCACAAACATTTCTAAGTGCCCAAAATTCTGCGATGGCCTGTACCAGATCACGCATCAAATGTCATCTCCCGTGGTAAATTTATCTGAAATGTTGGTACCCTGATTGTTTTACATTTTATATACTCGAATTACCCGATCCGATCGGAGAAGTTTCCTACCTTCAGGCTTCGTATGTATAAGGGTGTTAACACTTGATTTGCCGTGATCTCATCTCGCTTCACAATAACTTATCTCGTACAAGACATTAGAATTTGGAATTGATTGTTATACAATCTTTACTAGTCATTTGAAATGAATCATAGTTCATATGTAATCATAGTTTATTAGTCGTATAAAACACGAGGTTTGGTAATAATTATAATCATTGAAAATGTCAGTATTTTAATCAATGTCAGCTTAAAATCGAGGTTATCGCATTTTTTAATGCATATCTAGAAATGCAGCAGCATCCCACCGCCGATTAATTAAAAAAAATGTTTTTAATAATATATACATGTATAGTGTCTAGTAGAACATTCGTGCGAACGCAGCATCAATCATCATTCTCCATTCTAAAAGTTACGAGATTATGTATTAATGCGTGACGAAGATGGAAGACCTATAAAGATGAAGATATCGATTTTAATAGGTGAGGCCGGTCCTTTAATCATCATTTTACTTCCGGGCGTTAAGTGAGTGTCTCGTTTTATGTTATTATCACGATAATCATTTTGTGATTCCGATGCGGCTTTACATATGTAATTATTCGTAGTTATAAACGCTAATTACCATATTGCATGAAGACATTTCAAGACATATTTTTGTTATCTATGCTAATAGTGTAAGAAACGATTTTGAAAAAATATTGAATGGCCTCATTCAACTTTTATACTTGCCATCACAAGGTTCGCTTTAAACTCATCGGTTGCCAAAATCGTGTACAAAATGTCTTCCTTTGTAGATTTTTTTAATATTGCAAAGAATAAAAATGTGAACAATCGTAATTGCCAGAAATTTTCTACCGTCTTGTTGTTTTTTATTTTAATCAGCTGATCGAGGCAGGTTTCGTATTTAGGGTAGAGGTAACAGAGCAGTAAAGGGTCGATTAGATTCTTGGGCCCATAGATATTGATGAAAATGTTTTTTTTTAAATAACCGATCGCCCTTTCTTGGGCTACGCCTTGATGAGTTCAATACTTACAATACAATAGGATAAGTAATATTGCTATGCGACTAAACTAAACTTGAGCTCTATATTTTTTCCATGCATTGCCACTTCAACAAACTTGGAATGTATTCTTCTCTTCTTCGTTTGGGTTTTTTCTCTGTTATATCCTTAAGTCCGTATTATAGTTAATGAATGAGAATTATATGAAACCCTAACAAGAAATAAAGGTTTGTTGGAGTGCTTAAATTCTTCCTGTCATATGTGTAACATAAAACACACCGAACTGATCGTTGCGTGCTACCATTTTTCGTCTTATTTATTTTTGAAGCTGCCCGAAACATCGGGCCAACCGCCGGTACAGTACGTTGAAAAAACTTTCGTCCTTTTTATCTTATTGTTTTTTCAAAAGTATGCTTGATCTCTATATTTTATCATTTTTATGATAAAATACAGTCATAAAAACGGTATCATAAATACAATCATAAAAATGATATCTTAAAAATGACATCATAAAAATGATAAAATATATAGACTTCACATTCTTATATATGCTGATTAATTACGTTTTTGCAGTTGTGTCGCTTGCAAACATCGGTTAACGATTGACAAGCGGAACATTGATTTTCCTGTGTAAATGAGCCCTGAACTTTGTCACTTTGCAGCAATTAACGCCTGACAGATTGTCTTCTTCTTGTTTCATTAGTCCCAGTTCGAGCGAACACTTTTTGCTCAGCATGTTCTGCAAATATTGACAAACGCACTTTGTTCGGATCGAACATCTAGGACCAAAAATGCATACAAATACGGACCGAAAACTTGGACATAAAAGTTGCGGACATATGAAAAATCATGAAGTCGAATAACATGAGCGGTTTCTTGCACTATATATGGGGCTAACAAGACGCGCAATATCTATGGTTCTTCATCTTTAGTTTCTTCTCCATAAAGTATGTATGTGTATCGCGTTCAAGACGATCAACGTCAGATCTTTTTTCGAGGACGTGTCTCTTCCGTGTCATTCTCGCCATTCACTGAGACCACTTCGAAGGAGTGGCTTCATGCCTTTGTGAGAATATCGAGACTGGTTTAAGATATACCGTCAAAGTGGTATCTTCTCATCAAACGTCTCCGTTGTCTTGGGCTCTTTATGAGTACATAGATATATCTCTATCTTTCCCTGCGTTCCCTGAGTCTCATGCTCTGCGAAGCTAGAAAAAGCATCTCCACGATATTATTTTTCACGATAACTTCTAATTATACGAGGATTCCGTTTTATTTTCATAATAATCGACATTGACATTGATTATTCAGAACTATCCATTGCAAAAATGAATCCTTGTGATAAAAAGTTCACGCACTTTGGAAGTTGATCCTTTATCGAAAAAACATCGTGCGTTTGTTGCCGCTTTATTCGTCTCCAGATTAGTCGGTGAAAAATAATTAATTTCGTGGCAAAATTCCGTTTGCTTTCTAATGCGGGCGTATGTTTTGTTTTTGCTTGAATTTTACAGTTACCGAGTTTTGAGCCATTAAATTACATGAAAAATTAAGGCGCTGCAGCGCAATCGTGCAATCATGCCTGTGATCGTGGGTACTCGTTCCTATAGTAATCGATAATCCCGCATAATAATCCGGATTCATCAAAATTGTACCTGTAATAAATCGAACGATTATAAATATTTTTCTTCCATGCTTATAATTTATCTTTATTGGCTCATTCCTTGTTGCATTTGACTCAGACGGATCAGAAAATTATGATTTTTCGTTTTATTGACTTTCTACGGCCCAAATCGAAATTTTTCTGTTTATAAATATACTAATGCTGTTAGTAGATTCTGTCCAATATCATAAACCACTTCATGTGATATAAATTCTGAATAAGCATATCTCGTTTTTTTTCACCTACTCACTTGAAAACAGTCGAGCAATCATCCGTTATATCAACCATTTCCGTTTTCTACCACGAATACCAAGTTTCTCAAATAGTTGCGCCCATTGGGAGAATTCTGTACTATCTTCAGAAAGCTTCTGTCATGAATACGAGCAGTTATATACTAGATGGATATGGAGGGACCAGTTGAAAAGACCAGGAATATTATACGTACGGTGAATAGACGTCTGGCGATTTCGGAAGTCGCAGTGCATTCAAGATGAAACTCTTGGTATCGACACCCATTTTGTCTTTTTAACTGGATATCTTCTATAACTCGACAAACTCAAACGTATTATATAAACGTTCTTATACTTCCGCCTAAGAAGGATTTTCGATTGTGTGAAACTCTTTCAATGAACGAATCCACTTGCAATACATGTCGAGTTTCAAATCGTATAGATTTTTTAGCTATATAATATACGAAAACAGTTTAGCTTGTATTTTATAGTATTTCACGATATAAAGAGAAATTTTCTCAATTATTGAGAAACAATGATACCCATATTTATTCAAACTCATTCAAGAGAATAGAAACCGGTTCGACTTACTCCATAAGAGCTACTATTGTGCTTTGACTTTATAAAAAAATATTTAGGCTCCCTTATTAAAGATATACTTGCAACATTATTATCGAGATGGGAAATTCTTGTGTAACGTTTGTAGGATATCATGTGAATAAAAATAGCCATTTATCGGTGAATTTAATATATAATTTATTCTTGGTTTTGTTATTAAATGTTATTAAACGCAGCATATTTGATTCACTATGCAATATTCATTGAAATATTCGACGCAACGTAATACTGCACTGTCAAATTAAAAATCTATCACTGTCATTATATTTACTCAAGCCTTGATGTAATGCATCATGTTGTGTTATCGTTGCTTTCCATTAAAAAAAAATATGTTACTCTGGGTTAATAGAAAATTCCTTAGAAGCTTATAAAAACACGATCTTGAACTTTGCATCATTCGACATCAACGAAAATTAGAACTATCTCGATTTTTCACATCTAAATTATCCTGAATCTTCTTTTTTCTTTTCACGAGTGTCATAATTTCGAAAAATTGATCAAAAATATTTGAGAAATCGTCGAATAGTGACTATAAAACAGAAGTTTATCGTACATTTTGTTGGATTCAAACTTCAAAATCATATAAATACAAGAAGTAAACTTTCATCAATTCCACTTACATTTGTATAGGTATAAACTCATGATTTAATTATTTTTGGAATTTCTGTGAACGCCAGTATGCTGCACTTGAAGTAGAACAAAATTATTTTTCGCTATTTTCACAAAAATTCGACAAGTATTGAAAACCCAAAGAAATACTTTATTCAAAATTTTGAATAAATCTATCGATTAAAAAACGTTTTATCCTCAACGGACAAAAACCACACTCTCTTCTCAGAGGTTACCGTAAATTTGTTGTAAACGGTGTTTCTCAAGAAGTCCGTAAATTCTACTTGTTCATCGTCAGACTTCTTTCTACCTTGTACCAGTCAAAAGGGTATTTCCCACCGAAAAAAAACACTGATGAGTTTAAATGGGATTACTTCAGAAATAAATATGCGTCCAAGAAGAGAGTCGTCTAGAGTCGTTTTTCTACGATTATACTGAAACGGGTCAATCAACTTTCCTTCAATTTGTGGCGGAGTCCTATTTTAGCATTCTCTCATCCTTCGAGGTAGTCGTGTTGCATTGGCAGTTTTCATATCCGAGCTGTAGGTATTTGGCGATTGTTATCTTACAGAAGAAGTTTCAAGGATTAAAATGGACATTAGATCGAAATGGACTTTATCGACAGCCGGATGCCCTTCAAATAATTATGAAAAGTCGCGAATCAACTAAATATTTTTAATATGTAGTGATACACTTTTCGCTGATGATTTTTGTTTTCAAATAAAATGCTTTATGTACTCAAGGCCAAGATATTCAGTCTGCGATCACGTGATGAAAATTATTATTCTGGGGTTACAAAATATCTCCAATATGTTAACAAAGCGTTTGCTATACCTCGAAAAATCAGTCGTCTAACTCGTATATACTGAGATGCACTTAAGCGAAGTTGAAACGGTGTAAATGCATTTCTCATCCCGACTTGCCATTGTCACTGGCGAATAATGAACTTTTGAGAGCAATCGGGCGATCGAATGTCGAGACTTTCTTTATTTATACGATCTAGGCCAACTTTGGAAGAACCATCGCACTCGAGTTATATAGGTCTGTATATTTGAAGACGAGGCAGTTTCGCGGTTTTCAAGAACAACTCGGCACGATCTTTCTGACCGTCCCTACATTCTCAATCAACTCTATAGGAAGATAGATCCAACTTGTTTTCGGTCCCGCAGACTAACGAAACGACAAAGCTGGAAAATTACGAGACGGGTTCGCTAAGACCGATTCTATGATTCGACGATGGGTATGTGCCGTATATACGCAAATGTATGTCGTAAGTTTGTATAGTAAAAAATACAAATATTTTTTCAAAATGCTCTAACGACGAAGCTCTTGTGTCCACGGCTGCATCTACTCGTCGCGTTTTTCCCGTGGCCGCTACTTACAGTACTCAACAATCAGAATAATATTTACCGTTTTTTCAATGAGAGTGACTCAGCCGGAGATTTTGATGGTCCCGGTGATAATGGATGGGAGAAAGGGACTAAGAGAGCCCAGTGGATGAAAATAAGGCAAGAACAGAAGAAAAAAACACAACAAAGAGTAGATATAAAGAGCGGAGTGAAAAGAGTTCGGAGTCTCACTCCGAACACGCAGTGAGAGTAGGCAGTACAGAGTTGGAAGAAAATTGACCAATTACTACGCGAGTCAGGTCAGGGTAAAGAGCAGGCCCTTTGTTTCATAAGTTTGCTTCTCGCTTCGTACCTCATTTGTTTTATGATGATCTTATGCATCTTCTTCATTTTCCACGCTCTTTCAGTCTCTCATATATTTAATTCCAATTCTTCTGTACGCATACTTTTTGCAGCTTCTTTCTCTTTCTCTACGCATTTCTTATCGCAATTATAATGAGAGAATTGGAAGTGCCATTTTGAATGTCCACATTTTCGAATTCTCTCCTATTTCGTCGAAGTGGATTCATGACTTGTCTTTTAAAATCACTGTTCAATCCACAATCAGATGTTTATGTATGCCCAAAATTCCGAATCACTCGATTAAATATGGAAGAAGTGTTGAGGAAATATATTTTTTTAATTCAATTGCAATATTTCTTTCTAAGAGTGCACGTCATTTCCTATTCAAGATAAAATTTTATTATGAAACGAAAAAAAAAACTGTAATTCAGGTTATCCCAATTTACTATACTTTGCTGGCTGTTTTTTTCTCTATCGGATAGCCTCGTTATTTCTTTTCCTTAACCCGAAATGTTTTTCGCAGTCGCTGTAGACGTTTTGGCCACACACGAGACCACGTTTCATTTCTACGAGTGGTTCGTTAAAAGTTGAGGGCTTGTTATAGCGTTCAGTACATAAAAGGAGCATATTGTCTCGTCGAGATATATTCTCAGAAATCTGACGTGTCGTAAATGACGAACGAAAAGTTAGGGTTTACTATTTCATAGAGGTTTTTTTTTCACGGTTATATAATGTTTTTTGCGATATATTTTATGAGTTAGGTGAGATTTGCTAGTTTCCGAGTGGCCGGCCGAGCGAGCTCTTTATTGCTCACTCGAGTCTGGAAGAATCTCAAGCTTATCAAAAATTCGCAGGTAGTTTAATGCTTAGTATATAGCGTTAAATTAAATGAATTATCTCACAAAATTCACTCGTAGTTGATAAAAATTACCAAAGTTCGTCCTGTCCTTTTCAAGATATGTATGAAGCCCACCCTATCCGAAATAAATGTTCCTCATTGCCTTGAATTCGTCATTTTAATCTTTAGCTCAAGAATACGCAAAAATGACTGAAAACATCATTTCAAGGGTATTAACCCTTTGCGGCACACATTTTTGTACTCAACTGAATTTTCATGAAAATTAGCGTATCGAAGTTTTTGAGGTTGCTAATTACGAATCTATCAGATTACGAAAATTCAAAATGGTGGATCCAACATCGCGCCACTGTATACCAGTTTTTAGAGAAATTCAATAATTTTTCGAACTCTCGTACTCCATATTGGATCCGCCATTCTTTATTTCAAAAAATTCGATCGTGAATTTGAAATCAGCAACCTCAAAAACCTTTGTATGCGAGTTTTCAGAGAAATTTAACAATTTTCCGAATTTTCGTCCGCTGCATTATATCCGCCGTTTCGAACTTAATTGTAAAAAATCTGATGATAGTTTTGTAATTAGCGAACCCGAAAACCTGCGTGTACCAAAAATCATAAGGATACTCTTAAAGCATTCTTCTATAATGAATTTTTTCGAAAAAATGTACTGTTTTTCAGAAATCTTTCACTTCTATAAACAAATTTAAAAAACACTAAACAATTGTAACATAAACTTTAATCCTCGGACCTATTAAAATCGTAAAATTACAAAAAAAAACCGGTTAAATTGAATAAAAACAGTTTTAAAATCGCGAAAACGCGTTTTAAAAAAGGTGGCATAGTGAACTGCCACTGTGTCGCAAGGGGTTAGATAAAGAATCGGAAAGATTTTATTGATCATTAAAGTGATATTCGTTCAAAATGGAGATGTGACGATAGTTATAAAAAGTCAAATAATCTTTGCGACAATAATTGAATTCAATGGAGATAAAAGCTGTATATCATAATCGTATCGCAATTCTAGGCTGGTCTGATTTCATATGTCTGTTTTCTTCCCGAACTGGAAATATTTTTGACATGAATAGACTGGCCAGGTTATCGCACGCTAGGAATTTTTCTACCTTCATCATATGAATATCTATTTTGGTTTTACCGCTCGACGAGCTTTGTTTCAACTCCATTATAGCGAAAAGTGGATACGTACGCATGAAAAACAGTTCTATGTCTGTGCTTGGCTGACGCGTTCATACGTTAGAAAACCTAAACCGAGATAGGAAAATTGTTATTAGTAAAAGGAAAAAAAGAGCTTTGAGACGATTTAAAGCTTTTGCTTTCTTAGGTGAAAATTCGGACAAGATTAAATTAATTATACCGATGTCTTCTCTGCGGCAGCTACCACCTGGTCCATTGTAGTAAAAAAAAAGGTTCGTTTCACTTATGATTATTTTATAATTATCGAGCAATACCCACACACACACGCAATCTTCGTGCGTAATTTATGAGAACCCGCGATCTACTTTAGTCTTGTCGAGAAGAAAATTTCTTTAGTGACTCTCCAGTGCTCTTCTCGCTTCAAAAATTTTAATCGAAACCTTTTGTGATCAAGTGATAATTATTGAATTTCTCGTGTTGGTAATTGTCACTATGTTTTGTGGAAGTGTTTATGCAAACGTATATTCTGCACGCATATATTTGAATGCGAAACGCAATTAGACGTAGTTCTGCCCAATATGTGGAAAACATATACTTCTGTAACTATTCAATAAGAATCGTCGGCAATTTGAGCTACATTTATTGCTCGGAATTGATTTCTTCTTTGCGGTAGGATTAAAAGAACTTTTATTGATTTTATTCTACTCTTTTACTTACGTTTTGGTGAAACGTTATATACTTTGTTAAAAAAAAAGTTAATTTTTTGTTATTCAACTACGGGTTTCCAAATTTCTTTCGCAACGCTTTTTACAGGTCATAATAAAAATTAAAAAAGAAGTTTCTTTGCATTAAATCTTATAACACGGCATCAACAGATCTCACGCTCTTAAAGGCGACTCTTTCCTTTCATGTTTCATTCATCCTCGTATTCGTCTTTTCTTTCGTGTGGTTACAAGTGCATGCTACCATCCCATCTCTTTTATGATTACTGCCATGTGTCAGTGGTTGGAACTTTGTATATATGAAAGTCTCGCCTCCACTCTGTATAAATGATGAAACCATACATGATGATTGTGAATAACAATTTAAAAAATAACTATGTATTATAGTAGGATAGGGAGCGTATCTCCCTCTTAGATAAAAATGTATAGAATTTTCTATTTCAATATGACAAAGCCCGAGCAAAAATGATCGCGTCTGTGAAATGTTTAATGCGTTGAAGTCTAATTATGGTAAACGTTTCAGTACCCGCCTATTCAAGGATATAAAAAACTTCTAACGTATTGTTTTTGTGTTGAAAATAATTTATTTTATTTATTGATTGACTGTATTGAACCGCGACCTATATATAGTTTACGAAACTCATATTACAGTTTTGCTGTGATCAGTAGTTTATTAGCCACCGAGACATTGGCTACTGAATAAAAAGTCACCTTTTTACCATTCATCATAAACATGTTACGTGGACTAGGTAATAATCGCACAGCAAACGAATTGACCCTCTAAAAGTCAAAGTTGACGTTTCGAAGAGACATTATTGTATAGTCTATCCATGCACGCCAAGTTTGATTTTATTTTTTTTTGCAAAATGTTACTTTTATTTTTCACACTATTTGAAAAAAATATTTTTCGAAGAAAGCTACTATTTTAATTACTTGGTGTACTTTTTTTATTTTTTACAGTTTTAAATGTGAATTTCACTTCTTTTTGTAGGAAACCACCAAATTTAATCATATAAATCAACAATTTTTTTTTTCATTTCTTCAAGCGTTAAGACTTTGACCGATGTCAAAGTCTCGATCGGAGTCTCGGGAAAGATCGGAAATGGTTAAAAGACTTTGACATTCAGCACTGACGTTTTGATTTTTCGGTGATTTGCCCACTTGGCGACATGACGAATGTAATACGTATATCATTTTGAAATTTAGTAGAGAAAAAATCAGCTCAAAATTATGCGTTTGCACATATCGGCTGACCAAATCGTGCTTTAACTTGGGCTCAATGAAAAAAAAAAATCAAAATCAAAACAAAACATACCCGTACATCAAAAAGCAAATGGAATTTTGCCACGAAATTCATTATTTTGAATGAAATGCCAACAATCGGGTGATATGTTTTCGATTAAGGATCACTTCCCGGACTCCATTAACTTTTTATTAGAAGGATTCTCAGACTCCTATTAAGCACTGTAATTCGGCCAATAGGACGCGTAAAGTGGCGCGCGATTTCCCAGAGAGGGGAGTGACTGCGTTCGATTGGCTCAAACTTTCGGCAATTAATGCCTCATCAGGATTTGATTGTATAAGAAAATAACGGAACAGTTTTCTGCTCAGAATTTTGCCACCAATGTAATCTTAAATTATCAAAATCGACTTCTGGGATGCCCCGTATACGTGTGGCTTCTGTACTATTATAAAAATCATGGACTTGACGCTGACTATATATAAATCCATCCTGGAACATTTTCATGATAAAATCGGTTTTCAGAAGAGTGGTGACAAGATCTTCATCTGTATATATCGGTTCTATACCGGATGTTTTTCTCAAACACTTGAATAGTATTTTGCACGCTTACCAACGTGTAATTATGAAAATGGGGTAGTATGCACGAATGCAAAGAGATCCACTACTAGAAGGCGTACGGTATCTCAATACGATTACATAGATAAGAAATATTTATAAATATCTGGTGGAACGTATTTCTCTTTGTTCGAAGAAAGCTATGACGACTGCGCATTGGCCACTGTTATGCAACAAGTTTAGTTTCTATTATTATCCTTGTTTCGTAGCCTTGTGCATATTGTACTGGTTGTATATTCCATGCGTTTGTATAACGCCGTAATAATTTTTATAGTAATAATTGAAAAAAGGTTCAACATCCTACGAATTAATGTCACACGGCTAAAAGGGTTAATGTTTTCACATGAATAGCTCAATGAAGAACAACATTTTTATTCACCCTCCTGCATTTTATCGCAACGTCCGAAGAATGAGAATCGAACGTGATCTCATGCAATAAAGCGTGTCTCATCAACCGCTTGCTTTAGCCCGATAAATTTTAGGTGCGCCAATAGACGGAAATACAATCTATAAGTTGACGCATTTTCTTTAACAGATATCACATATTTAGGAGAACTTTCGATGATTCACCCCCCCCCCCCCCCTCAATGTATGGCCATTCAATGTCGATTCGGATATTCCCTAGACCCTGCAATACAGGACGATGAGTTCACTATTAATTCACTATACAAAAATAGTATATTACACTACAAGGGCAGAAAGTTTGACATTCCTGCACTGCGCGTGATGATGCCCGAGGCGAAGCCAAGGGACATCATAACGCGCAGTTCAGGGCTGTCAGACTTCTGCCCGTGTGGTGTATACTATTTTTCTTTATACCCGGTCGAAAGTACGATAGGTGCACGTTTCAATGTCGGACACGACGATCGCGGCACGAGCGAAGCGAGTGCCGTCGGTTTTGATGCCTGCCTCGACATTTGCAGCACGAGCGAAGCGAGTGCTGCTGGTCGGGGAGGCAGGCATCAAATCCATAAAAAAAAACAAATCTAATTGCATTTAAAGAAAAAAATGAATTAAAACTTATAAAAGGTTATTTATTTTCATTTTGCACAAAATCTTATTGCGGTTTATTTGTTTCAGCATGAATAATAAAAATTTGCTTCTTCTGAACTTGATAGTGTCAATTGTACCAATCCACAGACTTCTTTGGAAATGTATCTGCCTGGATGATTACTTCTGCTTCCACATTAAAATTTTTCAACATCGCTTCTTCATCGATTGATTCGTCACTTGACGTCATTTCACTCATCTTGCTTCGCTTATTACAGTTACACTTACTTTTCCTTTTCACTTTTTAATTCACTGCAATTTTTAATATATATTTGAGGCAATTAAAACATTGATAATATTTGAATGATGAACTTTATTTATGTATAAAATAACTAAGGTTAATTATAATTGACTGACAGCAGTCGCGATGGTCTTATGGATTCAAAAATTTTTCTCTCCCGCTGTCATATTAGGGCCGAAAGAACGTACTTTCGACCGAGATATGAAGGAAAAGTTTTTGCGCCCACTGTCACAGAGGGCGAGCGTGTTTTTTTTTACCAATGCAGGAATCTTGAACTTTCTGCCTCGAAATCCGGGCCGGAAGTGCGTACTTTCGACCGAGGTATGAAGAAAAAGTAATTAAGTGGCATTGTCTATAAGAGCAGAATTTCTTTTCATCAAATGTTCGTTCGCTGCTACAAACGGTGACTTCTTTTAATTTAAGATTGCTTTTTTTTCTATTTTTTTTTCAGCGGACAACAATTTGGTATCTAAACCAAATTTCATTGACTGAACAAATAAAAGATCATTTTTGAGATTAAAATGATTTTTCAGCAGCTAAATTATTTTCCATTTTTTTCACACTATGTTCGTATTTTTTTACAGCAAAACAAATAACACAAAATTTCGCAGTACTTATTTTATTACAATTATAACAAATTTCATCTTTATTTTTTCACAACTGAAAGGCTTATGCTTATCATTGTTTGCCTACTCCAATTATCTTCAGAAATTATTAGTTTTCGGATATTGTTAGCTCTCGTCTCTGGAGCATATTACAGTTTTTGAATGGTTGAATCGTACTAAACATCCACTTTTTTTACCAAGATATATATATTTTTAACATATCTACAGATTATTAAATATTTTGAAGTGCGGTTTTTCTGAAAAATGCCCCCAGCTTTTTCAAGCTTTTTATCAGCTGGTAGGCATCGCAAATAGCGATATTCCGTCGGGAGAGGCTGAAATTATTATCCATACACTTTTTATACACAAAAAAATGACAAAAACGAATAAAATCGAATTTCTATTATTGTGACACAAAAAAGCAAGGAATGCCGGAAAAAAAATCTGCGGTCATTTTCGGGAAAAATCGCATTTCTAAATATTTACCATATATGTATATTTATATAAAATATATATGTATATACTTAAAATGTCTACACATTTGGCGCCATGTAAATAAACAAGCTGAATTGACCTGTTCGGCAAAGCATACAAAAAATATGCACGATGGCAACTATACTATGTATACTATTTGGAATTGTCCGAGCGGATTAAGATCGTTTTTTATTGTTAGAATTGTACCAGGAGTGTGTACATGGACTATATGGAATTATACTATATAGTTTATGTTCATATATATATATGCATTTTTATTTATTTATTTACGTCATGTTTTGTAAATCCCTCAAAATTTATTTCTACACCTTATATATACACACACCTTCATACACTTATATTCTTGATAAAATAATCAGGATGTTAAAAATCGACTTTTTAAAATAATCATTCACTTCATTTTCCTAATAATTGGCATAACAGTGCAACATTTCACGAAAATTGAGATTTTCACTTTTTCATCGATTGGAAAATATGCAAGAAATAAAATGGTATTTCAGAACGAAATGAAGAACAAAAAAACAAATGAAAGGACAATCAAAAGCCGCTCAAGTACAAGTCGTGTTTGGGAAATTGTTGTGTTCCGTACTATTAATGTTTTAATAGCATAAGTAGAATAAAAGATATTTCTAACTCAATGCAATTCTGATTTATTATCAATATTAATAAATTATTTCTAATTTTTGTATTCTATACTTTTTGAGGCGAGGTGGACGGAACCGTAATTTTTAAGCTTTTTTACAAACAAATATTAAACCGAGCTAATTTTCAAATTCAGAACAACTTTTTGAGTTAATGTCTGTATATTTTGGCTCCTACGCACTGCGATTATTCCAAATTTCTATTATTAAAGTCGGACAGTTTTTGAGAAAATACGCATGACCGAAAGACAGACAGCGGGTGATTGCTTCAGTTTCACATTTACGGTATGGCGGTGACTTTGAATACTACGAATGACTTCAAACTCAGAATGGGCATACGATGATTTTGTTACATACATATTATATGTGTATGTCCACAATATAAATATATTTTTGGAATGTATTTTTCTCACTTACAATGATCATAATTGAAATTGTAATACTGAGATTCATATACTTGGTACACAACACTGTGAATATTTATGTAGCAGGTAACACTCTGTCTGTGGTCACGACGTCTGAGAAATACTGCTGTGAGACACACCAGCATAAATTGCATACAAATGTGACCCGCAAAAGCGCACAAAGTGTAATGGTGAATTCGGTAAAGACAATATATCCCTTGCTCTGTTGCTTATTCTCTGCTTATTTAGGTTTTTTTTCTTAAAGTATTTGAACCCTTTTCCTAATATTCCATTATAAGTTTTGTTTCCTCCAACTGATTTTTTTCCCAACACTGGTACGGGTACTAGTACTAGTTTTCCAATACTGCTTCTATCCCGACTAGAAATTGACGTTGGGTTTTTGTACAGTCCATTACTAGGTCAACCGAATTCTGATTGGGTCATTATCGGGCTTCCCTATCAGGTTCCTATAGGGTATGTAACGAACTTCTAGGGTTTTCTTTGGGTTCTTTCAGGTTTTGCCTCAGGTAAGGCCAATTTTTTGTTGGGTTCTCATCAGGCTATTCTAACCGGTTCTACCATTAATCCACTGAAATCAGTAGTGTTGCATGGATTTCATATACATTCGGATGATTGAAAATTTTGCCCAAAATCGGAAAGTTAACTCCATTATTGTTTTCCACTCCTTATACGATTAAATTCCTCTCTTGGCTGTTCTTCGGTTCGTTCATTGTCACTGTGCCTAACCTCAAAATCATTGTGTACTGTTCCTAGCTCCAAAATCTTCCGGTGTTTCATCATTCGACTGTTCTTCAGACTCCCAATTATACGTTTCAATTGATAATTGATTGTTTTTTGCTGATAAACGACGAAGAGCACGATGTTTTCTTACTCCCGATCGAGTTTATTCTTTGCTTCGCCTAGCTTTCAACATTTTATGCGTACACCAATCCTCTCTCTTTCTCTACATAAATGCCGTTTCAAGTTTCAATCCCCACCTCCTCCAATCCACAAATAGGTTAGATAAAATTCTAAGCTATTGCTTACTTTTAAAACAAAATACCGCACAAAAAAATAAAATAATTTACGAATAAAAATGAAAAAAATTCTGATTAAAAAAATGAGAAAAGTTCTACAATGAAAAAAAAATCTCATAAGGTCCACTTATTGTTGCAATATCTATCAAAAATGTATCTGACTCACTCAAACCTATGAGTCATGTGGTTACCCCTAAATACACATTGTCGGACCTGACATCATTACCTTATCCAAACCCCAGGTGGGATAACCCTGTTAAAACGTTATAAGGACGTTATCAGTACTTCCCATCGCAGGGTTATCCCAATACTAGCTTTACCAGGACCTTGGGAGGCATTCGCTATTTAGGGTTCACCTGAAAAGGTCTTTATGCCGTATAGGGTGCGTAAATGAAAGCACTATGGAGCTAAGATGTATAAAAAATATCAGTTTTGTTTTTATTAAACAATAACTGTGTCGGAATACATATCAGGACCTGTCGTTAATGATTCAAATGAATATTCAAATGCAAAAAATCTCCGCAAAATATTTTAAATAATCATTGTCAATTGCGAAAATGAACAGCCAGTGCATTTTTTTAAGTGGAAGTGTGATTTCAATTATGTGTCAAGATTGAAGAAAAATCAAATCTCACCTTTCTAATTGTAAGATGAAAAGTTGATTGCTTGTTAAACACTAGCAAATCGTGACGCGAGACTGATCGTTCCGCTTTTGTATATCATGACCGTAAGATCGAGATAAAAGGCCATAAAGCTCTTAGCGATCAAAGCGCGCATAGCTCGATTATAAACCAAACTAGGAAGAAACCGGTCCGTCGTTATGTATTACCGTAAGACGAGTATGTATACTGTATTATACAGGTTGCAGTCATTTCGAGCTCAAGCTAGTGGAACAGTATCGAGCGTTTTACGCTTCAGTCGTAAGAAGTAACGCCCGTAACGAATGAAACAGAACATACGGTTTACTACGTACTATAAATGTATATATATATATATACATATATATATTGGTTTATTATGATAATTATACTGGTAATGTACGAAAGTTTATACGATAACTAACCGAATTATTTTTAAATAATTAAAATAATTTGAATGATTTTATGACAATTGTAATCCAAATAAACTTCAGAAAGTATATATGTTATCTTTCATGGTTCATATGTCATTTTTCAGAAATATTTCTCAAGTGGTCGATAGCGTAGTGGTTAAGATTCGAGACTGTTAGGTTGTTAGGCAGGCAGTTCATAGGTTTAAGTCCCAGTTAGAGCGAATAGTTTTATTCGGCACAATTCAGTGAAAAGACCATCCATGCAACAAAATATAAATATTAGATGAGTTCCGAGCTAATGTTTTTTAACATTTTTTATTTAAACGGAATTTTACGACTTTAATATATATGTCGAAAGATTGGAAAAATACGATGATAATCATTACACCGATGTTCTTCTATCAATTGGCCGACAGTCGGTTGAACGTTGGCTTGCATCGACAGAACCGATGATGACGTGAACTCCCCGCCAACGTTGGACCAATTGTTTGCCAACGTTGGTCCAGCTTTGTTTTCTTAGAAAATCGTACGTTGGGTTGATCTCGATCCCAACCGTCGCCCGTTCAGACCAATCCCACTGTGGCTCAGACCTGGGCCGTTGATTCTACTGGTGACTGGCCAACGGTACAGTTTAACCGGCGCAACGCTGGGCGAAGCTTGGTCCGATCGTACCGTTTTTCATGGAAAGTTCATTAATATCGACTGCCGTTTAACCGCCGATGCCGGCCCAATGTTAATACGCCGTCGATGTGCCATGTTCGAACGAGAGCTGGTAAAACTATGGGCAAAATATTAGCCTATACTCGAGTCAACGCTGAGTCTCGACAGTTAGCTGATGGCTAATAATTGATATTGACTCAGCGTTGGCACATAATTGGTTCACCATATTTCAACTGAATACTGGTGAAACCATGACCAAACAATTAGCCCATACTAAGGGTCAACGTTAGGAACCGGTGGTTGGTATATCGTTCTTCTTGGTATTGAATCGTGGTATTGAATCTCTCATCGTGGTATTGAATATTGTTCTTGCGATCTCGGTCATTTTGTACATCTGTTTCTTCCCAAGTCTCGTCAATCTATAATTTCTGATATTTTGAAAATCTATCGTTGCAGAGTTGCTTATCCATTTTTTCAAATATCTATGCAGCCTTTTCATTCAGATTTTATTGTTAATCGGATATAGAGAAAGTGTCCGAAAAGTACGGAACGGGATGTTTCTTCTACTTGTTTTCAGATGCGAGAAAAACGATGTCAAAATAACGAAGAATATTGTTTATTGTTGAGCAAAAAAATAAAAATGATCAAACCTTTCAAAACAAATATTATAATTCTTGTGACAAGGAAAGTGATTTTTTCGTATTAGACTTAACAGAAATGAACTTGGGAGCAGATATTTTGTTTGAGTGGATGAAAGAAAAAGCCACGCGAAGCCACCGGTGGGTGTTTATCTATGCCTTCACATACTCCTTTTTACGTTTAAGCTGATATACCAGCAGTTCGCAAGTTATTATGCCATTTGCATATTACAAATGCTCACATAATGTTATCCACGCACAGACACACATATATAGGTGAATGCGCTTACGGAAGAACATGAGCTTTACGCGAATGCACATGGAAGGCAAACGATAGAAAGACCGACAATAGAGGCAACTGCATATCGCTGTGAGTAGCGAAATAGCACGGATACATGAGACTCACAGTCATTGCTATTCTTAGGTTTTTTAGGGTTACACGTGGATGGACGTATCATGAAGATGGACGAGAGGAAGGTCCGAGAGAAGAAAAGAGCCGGGGTTTGAAGTTGTTGAGGGAATAGAAACGGGGCCTCCAACGAAGCCCGGAAAGTATCCAGAGAAGAGACGCTGCAGTCTCCACCGTTGTAGGGCACATGCATACAAAGCCGTTATCTAGCGCCGGAGACGCCGGTTCTCCTCCCATTTTTTATTACACGGGGCCAAGAAACGACCAGGCTATTATATAGGGTGTACAAACGTAGTACATCGTGTACAATTGTAATGGCGTTCGACTTTACATCGCGTAATGACGAAAACCAAAGGTTCGAAACCGACTGTACCTTTATTATCTTATTGACCCTGAAAAATTAACAAGCCCCTCGAAGAATATGTCATGTTCTTAGATATTTTTCTCACAAGGATATATGATTTATGATTCGACAGACTTTGTGAATTGATCATGGCAACCTATCTTTTGTGGCACCCACGTCGAATCTACCGAAGCTGCGATACTGAATGATAGACCGGTATTATAGACCGAAACATTTTTTATAGGAGGAAAACGGTTAAGTATATTTAGATACATGCGTTTCCACTATAACGATTAGTATGTATCGCATTAGCGACTGATGATGATTGTTTACAGCTTACAAATGTTGAACGTCAAATTGTTGAATAATTATATAATCGTGAAACATTAAAGAGATGATATTATAAGCGGCTGGAGCCATACATTGGAATAAAATCTACTTAATTACCGACTGATGGTACGACAAAAATTGTACATATTTCGTCGAAAGTGTCTTCGTGTCAAGAAGGTTTTAAACGATTAAAATTGTACAGTGCACAAAGTTTCATTCTATACGAAAAAAATCCTTTGTTCGCAAAACGGGGAAGACATGTTATTGATCGTTTTCACATAAAAAATGTTTCTGCGAGCACAAGAATAAAAATTGAAACTACTTGAGAATGCAATAAAAATCTATAAAGAACATCTCGTATATGGTTAAATTTACGCAAATTTTTGTTGCATGATAAATCGCAAACATTAGATTCCCAGCCAATGTGTGAAAATCTGTATATTTGAAAGATATTCAAACCATATTAGACGTACACATAGAAAAAAAATTGAAATATATTTTGTGTATTACACTTAAAAAATACTTGAAAAATATATTTTAAGGTTTCTCAGTTGATAAAAACTAAAATTCGTGTAAGATTTCTCAAAACTTATAAATTAAATTGAAATTTTTCGAATATCTAATCAAATACGCTTAAAATCAGTACACATGAAAGTTTGATGATGAATATCTTTTGAACGCTTAATTTAATCGCCAAAACATAAGACACCATTTTTATGGAGCAGTTAACTCCCTACAAAAAATTGTATTGCGCATTTTATAATAATCATTTGTTGTCGTGTTACAAAATTCATAAACAAAAATGAAATTTGTCTTAAAATAATCAAATTTAAATCTTCAATATCTTTCAAATGGTGAGGTTTACGGAAAAAATATAAGATACCGTTTTTGTAGAGCATTAAATTTCCTACAAAATTCTTTAAAAACATTTTTCTGTACAATCAATTAATGATGAGGTATGCATTTTTTTCTATTGAACTGAGAAAAAAATTTAAAAACTGCGATGTGGAGGATCTTCCTATTAAAATTAAGAGCTCATATTTGGTGAGAATTTTTTTAAGGTGTCTAGCAACCCATTTTTCCGTGTCACTTGTAAAAAAAAAATAATTGATTTTTTTTACCCACCTTAACGTACAATCTATTCTTGCAGGATTTTCGAGAATCGAATCCGCAAAGCTGTATTATAGCAGGCAGTATAGACTAGCATGCATATACGTGTTGGCTACCCTCTAGATTGAGACTAAAATTCTCTGGAATGACTCATCGAGATGATCGATCATATCCGACGCGCAGGAAATTGTATAGGGTGGTATAACTCAAGTAAGAGCAAAAGAGATGTTTGAGGGGTGCACCCCGTTGAAGCTTCGCTCATTTTTTCTCCTCAGTATAATCCAGACGGAACATGAGTAAGGTATACATATAACTGCCATAATCGTAGTTTTGGATTCTCACAGGCTTCCTGGAATATAAAGCATTAATTTAATGGAAATCGGTAGTTAATCAATCGGTTACGCGCTCGTTCGTGAAGGAAACCTTTCTTGATCATCTGAAATATGTTTCATGAAATATGATGCTTACCGACATATTGTAAAAAAAGAGTTTGCCAGATATCCTTCATTCCTAAAAATTGATGCAAGATAAAAATGTTAAAAACAAATGTAATGTACTCGAAATAATATTTTATTCGATGCATTTATTTAATTTGATGCATTTGTCAATTTCACCCATATTTCATTGAATAAAATATACTTGAAATGTCCATACATGAAAATTTTGTCATCCATTACTGTTGCACAGCAATATTTGTCTACAAATAGTGGAACGTGCATTAAATTATGTTCCTTGAACTTAGCAATTTTGTTATCTCATTTAATCGTTTCGGCGAAATCTAACAGTTAATTGGAAATGAATCAAATTTTCTCATGTTCCGCCATGAACATCGAGAGTTGGACGAAAATGTATGAAAATTGCTCACTATCAGACTTTTGTCGCTCTCAAATCTACATGAGCGGGTATATAGTTGTGTATTGTAAAATGGAAAGGCAGCGAGGTGGGAGTTGAGATCGATATGACGAGGGTGAGAGAGGAGGGATGATGAGGATATGCCTTTCGCGACTGTGGGTGGGCTCTTCCATGAGATTTCCGCCACTCTGATATACGCCGAAACTGCCGCGACCCGCGCAATCTCATGCGCTCTGGACCGTTCTACGATTCTCACATACACCTACTCGCTTTCGTACATATATAAAAATACGTATATGTATTTATCCAGTTCTCATGCACTCGGTAACACTAGCATCTCTTTTGGACCACGACTCGAGGTTCTCATCATGACATTTTGCAACTCGTTCCAGTATTTTACTTTACGACGGGATTTAAAGAAGCAATATATCGACAAATTGCATATTTTTTCTAAGTTATGTCAGAACTTCAAAAAGCAACATCATTTTTTTGAACTATATAGTATGTTTTTAACTTTTCGAACATTTTCATTGGACAAACAATTTTGTTTTGCATTACGCAAAAAAAGGAATTATGAATATTACAAAATATTTTGAAAGAAATGGAAATAGGTATCTTGATTATTTTGGGAATGAAACTTTTAATAGAAATATGCTCAGGAGCTTGGAAAAAAATAAACATCGAACACTTAGTTCATTGCAACATTGTACATTGCATACACTTTTTTTTATTGTGTTTTTACAGTTTATTGCGATGCCTGTTGAGAAAAATAGCTGACTAGCCTGGCTGTCGTAGCAAATTGATTCGTGATTCCATTTCCTCGTAATTCCTGTTGAACTTTTGCTATTCCCTGGTCACCATGCTTCGCCGAATGTTCTCACTATTCCACAATATGATGTGCTGTGTATATACTAATGTATCTGTGAATATATGTAAAAACGTCGAAAACAGGATATTGGGTCGTTCTAGCAATTTCACGTGGAAATTTAGTGTTCCCATTCTATTATACAATTACACCATTTGGATATATTTAGGTATATCAGGGTCCGACATTTTCCAAGTTGCATTTAAGATACGTTTCGGATTTAAGTGCTGAACATGGAATTTACACTTTTGAGATTTTACTTTTTTTCTTGCTTATTACATTTAGTAATAACTTTCAACTGTTGATTCTGTCTATATTACAGTCCCCAAATTTTTACATGACTGACAACATTTTTTAAAAATCAAATTTAAGAAAATGTGATGGAAGATTTGGTACCAATCTAAAAATTCATCCCTTTAAAAAAATTCAAAAGTCGAAGCAGTATTAACAGTTTTTGAAAATTTAACGGATATAATAAGCTAGAAAAAACTGAATTCTAAAAAGTGTGAATGAATCGAGCCGAATAAATAGGAAAAGTATCGTCACTTAGGCAGGGGTACTTAATGCTTCTTGAATTTTTTCCCCAGCATTGCTTTTAGGATATAAACTAATGATTTAGAGTATACCGAAATTACCAAAAGGCAACTTCGGAAATTACTGACACCCAACGTGTAAGCACATGTGAGTGAATGTACGTTGAGATAAGTAAATTACATAATCCGTTAGCCACTTTTTAATATTGTTCATAGCTTATTTTATTTAATGAATTATTGACAAAATGATTTAATGAATTCTACAGATGCATTTCTAACAGTGACTAGAACGGAAAATTAATGTGTGCCCCGGGCGGTCGTAACTGGTAAACTGTACTGCGAAACAGAATCTGTACTGAGATAGGTAACCGGATAACAGTGAGCAACAACTGCCGCATTGCATTGTAATTTTTTCGAAGTGAAGGTCATGTTTTTCAAAGCACGTCGCTTCCTATGGGATCAATCTGCCTCAAAAGGGCTGTCTGCATCGACACGAGTTTTACTGAAGTTTCCTTGTACTCTCAGAATGGCTGTGAAGGTATATTGAAAGGTAGACACTGAATAAAAACGAAAGACGTGCGTAAGTGAATTTAAAAATTCATGTATACGTAAAAGTAAAAAATGTAATGCAAAAGTAATTAGAATAGTAGCTTTCTTCGAAAAGAATTTTTTTCAAATTCAAAGAAAGCTACTATTGTTTATCAAATGTGCACTTGCTTGATGCATATTTTATAAACGATCCTTTGCGGAAAAGCTCATGAAGATTAAATTTCGAGTGGAACTTATGGGTCTCCCATAAATTGCTATCCTACCCTGGAAAATAACTCATTTACATGCGCATATGTATTTGTGTGAAGAACGATACAGGATAGGAAGGCTAAACGTGTCATACGTGAACAAGCTAGTCGAGGATCTCATCAATCATTGTAGTATCAAACAGGCAGGAAGGCACCTCGATGACGATAGATTGAAGATTCTGCATAGTGATAGAAGCGCACCCGTGATTGAACATCTCCTATATTGGACCATTCTGTTTGCATAATTTACGAAACACAGGGTGACCAAGCAATGTGGCTTAAACGTTTTGCGTTAAAGGAATTGAGCATACATCGTTCGATATATTAATTGCTTCAGCATAAGGTCATCCGGTATTTCCCAATATCAAGAGAAATATCAACTCATATTAGTATTGTGCATATAATAGCTAATTGCAGTTATGTATGCGAGAAAAAATAACCCTCGTAAGTTACCCGGGTTTCCCGATTATATTGCTAAGCGAAATTTCTATCGATAGTGTTGCATAAATGATGATGATGATATATATAGTTTGAAACTTATCCGCAATAATAAAGAGGTTTAATCAACTCAATATACTAATTTGATTTCGTTTTATAATTCATTGTTTTGTATCGTTTCGTACTTCAAATTGAAAAAAATTTCTGAGCGTTGATTTATTACGGGTAATGTTGATTGAAATAAACAAATTGTTATATAAGTTAATTGAAATAATGCAAAATTGTGTTGGTAAAATTTGGTATCGTTAAATGAAAGGTGGGTCAAAAAAGGTACAGAATAAGAGCTTCATTGTTCTTGCAATCGGATAGACTTAAAATCGGATACGATTCATTCCATTATCGATAACTAGTTCGTTTGCGCCGTCTGATAAGTTTCTTCGGTTTTCTTTCTTTATCACTCTTTCGCGTTTTCACTCTTTTCGTCCTTATTGTTCTTTCTATCGCAAATGCACACGTTTCTCGTTGTCGTCGTCGTCATGCAGGATCTTTCTAGCCGAAGAGCCATGAAATCCTTTGCTCAAAGTTCGAATATAAGTTAAAAAAAACATGTAGACATACAACAATTGAAAAAGGTATGTCTACGAAAGGGAGTCGTATTCTTATCGGATGAAGGGCCAAATAAGGGAATAAAAGTTCATTCATTCAAATAGAGAATGTTTGCAAACTTTTGGAGTTCAGAACTTCTTCCTTCGTGGACTCTGTGGTTTTTTAAACCTAAATTAACGACAAAATACAGAAAAGAAAAAATACGTAGATATTCAGTTTGAAAAAGGAATTGTGCTATATCACACGTCTTTTAGTATCGCATTACCTTGTCTAAAAAGATTAGAATAATTGTGTCGGCACAGAAAAATAGTAAGTATTCTCGCAGTTTCAACATTTTTTGTCTAAAATTCTGTTTATTCGTGCGAATATAATTGGTTCGTACTGAATTTCCTATTGAATTTAAAATTATTGTATTAATCAGTCATTTTTCTGGTCAATTTCTTCTATATAAAAACAAAAAGATTATTCGTACAACATCGAATAAATATACGTATTTTGCTCTGCTTACTCGATAGATTATGCAGTAAAGCGATCAGAATCTTTTTTTTTTAATCAAACATTATAGTATAGTTCCAAAGACACAGGGACATCATACAATCTTGAATGATTAATTGTTGCATATACATTTCGAATTCGCTGTGTAATTACGCATCTGATTCATCTTGGACTCCATTGAATGATTAATAATAACATCACGATTAAAGAAGCGATAGCGATGGATGCACAGAGTAGAAAAAGAAAAAAAATGTAATATCATGATTTCACGTTTTCCTTTAGGTTTAAAATGAAATACCTTGAAATGACAAGAGTCAATCAGCATTCTTGTGGATAAGAAATGTGAGACATTGGCTTTTCTACAATTTCGTTTGCAAGAAAAATATTATACTATAACATTTCATGAGTTAAACGCGACAGATCACGTGGGAAGATATGTCGGAGAGGATATTATCGTGCAAGCGGAACTTTACATGCACGTGCACTAGAAATATTCTACATTTCTTAGTTGAATACACGAAGAAATGTAGAATATTTCTAGTTTGAAGCGCTGTTGAGTTTAAACATAGAAAATCCGTCTCATATAGTACAATTTTTATTGCACGGTGAACACTTTGCTTTGAAGCTGCGTAACGGTTACGATGTCTAACCGAAGATCAACGGGAGAGTATGTCACGGACGAGATGAGAGAATTTGTAAAATATGTTGAACAGATCGCGAGCGTAACTGGAATTGCAATAAAGTTGAACACACTTTATGATGTACTGCTATATAGCGAAAAAAAAAGGTAAGTGACTTGATCAGGCAATATCTGAATGCATTTTGTTAGAAAATGGACCGAAATTATCAAGGTTTCCATCGCGGAATTATCATTTCCATAGTCAAAATGAAATCAATTCGTACCTATAAAAGTCGTACAAGCGTGACCTGCATCATTAGATATGTTGTATTTTTTCCATGTGGTTGAAAATTGTGCACCAACGATTTCGAAGATCTTTCAGTATTCGAGAGCTAAAGTCTATCCCCCTAACCGCAGAGGTTTCATTTGGGTCATTCGATATGGTCCTTTCATTGAGTGTCAATTACTCGTTACGAAAACAACAAATGTATATTCCATAAAGAAAACAAAAGTGAGAATCCACAATAATAATTATATTGTATGCCACGATATGTATGTTTGTCGTACCCCCCCCCCCCCCCTCCCCTTAAGGTAGTTCTCCAGCTGGGTTCAATACTGCAGACAAATTTGGAATTCAGGATTTCAATAAATAAAATGATGTCCGATTAATTTTTTTTTAAATCAAGGGGATTCGCCGATGTTATTTACGAGAAAAATGAATTTGAAAATATGCTTTTTATGACGTAAATATACTTGTGTGTATACTTATATACTTGTGTAAATATACTCAAAGCGGCACTACTATACGGTTATTTCAATTTCTTATATTCTTACAGACTGCAGATTCTAATAAAAAAAACCTCTTATTTTATTCATTGATAACAATTACAAAATTGTAAAAAATACTTGAAATTAAGGGCACCATGCCGAGCTTTCTGATGAAAAAAAAATACTTTAAAGCGGCGCAAAGTCAAAATTTTCCTTCAAGTCCAGCCAAATTTCCAGCAGGTCCGTATCACGCACAAAGTTCCCCAAAGTAGAAAAATCTTATAATAAACAAAGTTACTTCATAAAACACTTTTAATGAGTAAATGAACATATAAATATGTGTTATGGATAGAATAATAAGGTTTTTCCACTTTTTGGGCCCCCCCAGTTGCCCCTACAAAATACGACCCTTCGCGATAGAACTGCCTTAAGGCAAGTTGATGGAACACGCGCGTAATAAGACTGTTAGAAATATATCAATCTTCAAAAACAATTTAGAGAGTCGTTGAAAATACAGTGTCAATAACCCAAAATGTTATACTCATGAAAATGGTTATGAACAACCATCGAGTATAGTTTTTAGTATATTATAGTTTTTAGTTTATACATTTGTTTAAATTCGTATAAAATTCCTTCGAGCATAAGATTGAACATTTCCTAAACCACGAAAGACTGCCGAGCGTTATTAACACGTGACATGCAATACATTCATATCGCACGATGTAGAGGGCGTTCCAAGTTAATTTCGTGGATTTCTGACTGTTCTTATTTATTCCCGAGATTGCAAGGTTGGAAAGTTTTCTAATAATCATTCGTCTTTTCTAACGACACGTATACTCTGAACAATTTCAAACCAAAACTAATTATGCCATATTTATTGCATTAGCCCACATGGGTGTTGAGGATAATGGCTGCATAAATTCGAAAGAAAACATCTGAGTACCGAAGTTGATGATTTCTTTTGCATTTATCCTGCTATGAACATAGAATAATATAATTTCAATGTAGGCGCATGAGCACTTTTATTAATGTACACGTGTGCTTTTTTCCGTGTACATTCGAGTGTCCGTTAGTTCCGAAGTCGGTCTTCTTCTCTTGCATGTGCGTCAAAATATTAGTTTATAGCCTAAAAACAATGTTGAAAACAAAATGGAAGCAACATTTTTGTCACTAATATAAAAATTTATCTATCTAAAAAGCTCCGAATCGAATCAGAATCGGCAGTTTTGAAAAAATGTAATGAATATAAAAAGCGAGAAAAGAGATGAAATTCGAAAAGCCCGTAAATTCGTAATTAAATGTGGAAAGTCACGTCATTTTGGACTATAAACTAATGACTTTGATCATACCCAAAAAAGTGAAAAAAGTTAACTTATTGGGGAATAATGAGGAACCTAGTGCACACGCGAAACGTTTTAGCACAAATTAAGATCTAAAACAATATGTCAAGAATACCAGACGTGTATGGGTGCCGTTGCTACTCCCAGAGAAATGTTTTGATGGTCCAGCACGTGAGATCGTAAAGATATTGTTTATCTCTGTTTGTGTATCCGGAGCTCGATGGCGCGTGGTGCGCGGCAAATACATTTTTCTATCGCCATTCGAAGCTTCCATATCTGAAGTGTAATAACATATTGATACCGCGTTAAACAACAATTCAAAATATCATCAGATTGCAATTAAATTCTATATATTTTTGATCAATTTATATGCAATTGTTCAATGAAATTCGCAAATGGGACAATTATGATCTGTTGAAAAAAAATGATCGTCACATTATTTAAAGTAAAATAAATGTCGAATCATTATCGAAACCGCTTGTACAAACATCTCTCATTTGTTCAAATTTCGTGATGGGAACTGCGAGAGATGCATTATATGTCAAGATGTACTTTGTTTTTATAATCGTTAATACGTATTAATTTTTTCATTGCATAATACGATAAAGCAGAAAAAAAGACATTTTATTCATATTCACCGCCGTGTTACTAATAATCGCGTGAGAAAAATCACTAAACGCGCAACGATTATATTCTACGATCTTTGAAAATCAAGGCTACGTTTCGTCATGTTTGTATCAAGCATTGGAACGAGTGAGTTTCTTCTAGAGCACGACTATTATTCGCGGTTATTTTTCTTCCTCGACCAAGTTGTACGATCTTACAGTATGACTCGCACATGTACAAATGACAGAGCGATTCCGCGTTTTATTCGCACGAGTTCTGCCCTACGTGCATTATTATTTCTCATTGGCAATTTAATCGTTGCAAACGGTATAACTTATCTCACACTTTAACTGTGTAGACCCTGACCTAACACCTTATTCCTTCGGCAACTGTACGTCGCAACTTTTTCTTTTCCTTCAGCGGAAGAAAAGCACCGGAGCACGAACGCAAGTTTTTTCACTCATCAGGGAATTCTTCATGTAAGACGAATAATTTGCCAAGGGAATATATAAATGTATGAATACATATGTAACAATTGGTACAAATGAAAGTGAGAATAAAGTCATTTTGATATCAATTTTTCGCTCGTTTTTTCAGCAATTCTTCGTGCAACCAATTTTAAAAGCGTTTAAAAATAGGGGATGGTAATATGAACCGTAAAACTTTATCGTTTACTTACTCATTTTTCATCATCAAGTATTATCGCGTCCTTAAATACGTGCAAAATTGTAGCAATATTATTTATCATTGCGATGATAAAAAATATTTCCCCAAAACTGTAATTATCCTTAATCTACAGTTTTGGTTTTTTACAAAAATATGTTATACCGTGTGCTGTAATTGCTCTAACAGCACGCTTGTAAAAAAATCAAGGAAATAGCTTTTACGAATGAATATATTGAAACGTTGAACGGAGGGCTTTTGTGGTGACAAAGTAAATCTGAAATCTTTCTTTTTCTCTTGCTTGGGCCAAACGAAAAAGCAAATCGCCTTCTCCCCTTTTTCTCTTCGAGGGATGGATAGAGATTTTCCACCCCAAACTGAAGACAAGAGAGCCTTTTCTTTTGCGTGGATAAAGACCCTTTCACGTGTGAGCACTTTTGGTAGGAGAAGTCATTGTGAAATATTCTCTTTAGGGGGAAAACACATAAGTCGATGAAACCGATGAGAGAGTGACTCATTGGGTCTCAAACCTCGCATCCACTACTTACATAGGGCAATTTTGTGTGTGTCGTTGGACCTCATGTGATTGAAAACCCAAGAGGATAATGAACGAACTGTGAGTGTACACAATCATCTACCCTTATATGTTCACAGTTCACACAAGTAAATGAGTGAGTGAAGACCCTCGCACAATGAATACTGCAAGATGGTCATGAACGACATTAAGCTTGTCAACGAGAAACCGAAAATTATAAATTCTTTCCGCATCAATGTCTTTTTTCGCGAATAATAATTTTCGGCGTTCGGATCTCGAAAGTTAATGGTGAAATATGATGAATCCTTGTTTATCATCATTTTAAGCTTCTCATTCATATTTTCATAGTTTTACTTCATCAATCTGTCCCGTCACATTTTTATATACAAATATATGAACACGCATATTGAAAATTTCAATTTCAATTATCAATATGTCAATAACGGAATGATCGGTACATTTTTTATTTTTTCAGCATAAGAAGAGCATCGTGGACAACATTGCTTAAACGTTATATACATATATTACTTTATGCCTACTCTTACGATATAGGTATTGTAGATTGTTCGTTGTTGGACGGGGTCATAAATTATGAAGGTTCATATATCATGACGCTTAACGAACAATCCGCATTAATAAGAAACGAAAAATTACAATAATCATCTCAGCTGCTTTCGTCATTGCGATATTACAAGCATTAATATATATATAGTTCGCTCGTAGAAATGTTTGTCCCCATAAAATAAACATTATCGTAGTAATATCACAATATATGGTTCAGGATCATAATTTTCATTAGATGACTTCTGTGTGATTGCAATTCCACTCATTTTTGCAGAATACTGTTTCTTTTGGAGATCAGATATTCTTGTTACAACTTGACGGTCATTGTTGTACTTTTCGAATATTTTATATTATTTATGTCCCATCCCAATCGAAAATTTAATGCAAATGAAAACAGGTCGGCAGTGTTAAATATGAAAATTAGTTTTGGTCTTAATTCTGCCTGGATAAATTCAGATTCATATTTTATTATCTCTCAGCTGCGAGGGCGAGATGAAATCGAGACATATAAACGCCTACGTCGGTTTGCGCATCGTTCCAGTTGGCGTGAAACAGGGGAGGCGAGAACGCGATGCGATCTCGCAATTATCTCTCGCGGTCGTTTCGCGTGGAGCGACGATGATGCCACGGGCCGTGGCGTTCGCGCTCATGTACACTCACGTCGCTATAGAGAGAGAAAGACATATCGGGAGGCGTCAGAAACAGAAGCATGTGGTATACCAAACACCTCTCACGAGGTCGGAAGAGTACTCGTTGAGAGAATTAGTTCAATCACAGCGTTTATTACACTTATGTCACTGACAAATTTCACCAAATCAACCAAAATTTACCGCTCCCCCTCCCCTCCCGAATTCAAGCTTTGCTCATACATGATTATGGAAAAATGCGAATTTGAACAAACATTGCGCAATGCTATGAAAGTGAAACCACAAGAAAATGAAAATCAATCCTATAGAGGATACCGATCATTTTGATTTTGGACAAAATCTTAATATCAACAAAAAAACCACGAGTAAGTAAATATTTAGCCAATTTCCGTTCTTTCAATTTTCTGTTTCCAGCTGTTGAGCATATTGAAACAATCTCGTTCATGTGTCTGACAAACATTTTCATCCCGGAACGAAAAAAGAAGCTGAAAAATATATCGCAATTAACCTTTGAGCATAATTTGTTTTTTTAGTATTTTCGCTCAATCAATTTTCCCATACACCAACAGTAAACATAGGAAAACACATATCAATCCGTGCTCTGTATTTGTATGTGGGGCTCTGTTTTTACGGATGTATCGCCTCTCGCCTTTAATTCTTCCCCACGCTTCAACATTCGACAATAAATTATTTCCACGCGCCTCAGCAAGTTACGAGTAAAAAAACATAGGCGTGTTTCATACAGCTGCGGAAGTGGCGTGACGACAGAAGGCCGTATGGTAAACGCGCGTTGTAACCTAGCACATAGAAGCGATACAAAGGCTGAAACCGACGACTCTACGATCTGATTTAGCTGATAGGGGGAATATCAGTTTTAGGATGTAAGCACTATTACAAAACATCGTAACCAGCGTGCTCTAGACGGCGAATCGAGCCGACAGATGCTTAAAAAAACCATACCATAGCTGAGCCCCTTTTTGTATTTAGCGGATTGCCCCGAATCCAGTTTTAAAGAATACATAATTCATATACACAAAGTTTTATCTCTTCACTCTCATAGAGGAGGATGGTTCTATTATCAATCACTGATGATGGATATAACCTTTTTATTTCTTCTTTGTGGATTTATGAGAACGAAAAATAATTCTTGTAATTTATACAAATTAATTCATTCTCTTCAATTCACTGAGAAAATTGCGCTAGTATAAGGGTTTGTTGGGTCAATAATTGTCATTGTTTTTCCATCGGACATTATTTTATGATAATTTTCTGCATAGTTCTGCTTACCACACTCATTCTGTAAAGAGTTCTATGAAAAGTTCATTCAAATTTCATAAGAAAAAGGTATAATTTTTGTATGAATATATTAAACGAGAAAATACTCGGACCAGTGAACAGAAGATTCTTTTCACAAGAATGATCACCTGAGCTGTACTGATCTGGTACAAATGGACCAATTTATGTAATACTATAAGCATCTATGTGATGTGTGTGAACAAAAAGAAAAAAAACAATTATTTCTGCTTTAAAATAAAAATATTTTAAGAGATTTTCCAAATCTGAAGATTCTTTTTTTTCTTTTTCGCCTTAGGATATAATTTACGATTATCACTAACAACTTGTAAGAATCTTTATTTTCCGTTTTTTTAACTGCGAGTTTTAATGCCTGTTATCCAGACAAAACGAGCGAATCCCAGACGAGTGAGAAAGAAGTTTATGCGCGACTTTTTCTGCAGAGCTAAAAGTCTGTTTTCATCGTAGAGCAGACGTCGTTTAGTTTCGGATTTCATTTCAACTCTGCTATGATCACATTTATTCATTGTAAGTGCCGGAATATTCATGCCATTCTAGCCATGAACTTAGCTGATTTTTTGCTGCACTATATCGGTCTAAAATTTCCTCGTTTCTACCGGCTTCGAAGATTGAAACATCGACCTTCAATAAGATTGTACGGTATATCATTAAGAATACAAAATGATTTCTACTATACATTGCAGCATAAGTTCGTTCAGTTTACAAACTTTAAGAACACAAATACGCTTGTGTGCTTACTCAAATGTTAATCAAGCGAGTTCAAAAGTCTCGGGCTAATCATGATCAATATCGCTAAAAGCCCACGCTGTTCATATTTTTTCATGCTCTTTGCCGCATATGTCTTCTCTGCTGTTCCTAAACTAATCAATCAAGCAATATTGCCTGGCCACAAATCGATACAATTGCACAAAGCCGGAAAAAAATCTCGAGAGATTTCGTCGATGGTAGGCATGGGGAAGACTACTGATATTAATATTATATTGAATTGCTGACGCAAGAAAAAATGCGACGATCATCGCGCAGGAACTAATGATGGAAAATCTTGCAGACGTGAGCCGTAGCAGCACCATGTTTCGATGTCTGAATGACGACACTTTATGCGGGCGTGTTGGCGTTAAAAAGTCTCTGATTACTAAGAAAAACAAGAGAGCCCGATTATTGTTTGTGGCGAAATACGGTTCATAGAAAATTGACGATCAGTGAAAAGTAATTTCTTGCGACAAATTCAAGTTTCAACTATTCGGGAGTACTGGAAAAGTGTTTGTACGACGTCCAGTAGGCGACAGATACGACTCATGGTATTAAATTCCAACCGTGAAACACGGTGGCGAAGGGGTCATGATCTGGGCAGCTTTTGGTGCGAACGGAGTAGGTCCATTAGTTAAGATCAATGGAATGATGGCCCGCTTTATACATAAGATTATATTGGGGAACACATGCTGCTTTATGCTCGAAAAAAAATGCGGCGGGGATCGATGTTTCAGCACGATAACGACCCGAAGCATACTTCGAAAGTTGTCACCGATTTTATTGTCACGAAAAATATTCGCGTTTTGGATTGGCCGGCGCAGTTACCGGACTTGAATCCAATCCAACATCTTTGGGATGAAGTCGGACGACATGTCCAGAAGGAAAAACATTGCAATATTCGAGAGTTGTGGACCTCTTTGTAAAAAGACTGGAATAAAATCTCTCAAGGCATTCTTATTCGTCTCATCGAAACAATACCTCGACGTTGTGCCCCAATGATTAAATCTAAAGGCATGGCGTCAAAATATTAAGTGCTGGAAAACAATTATTGACGTTATTCCGAAAATAAATTTTTGTTATGAAATTATGTGGTCGCAAAGAAGTGGCCCGATATTTTTGAACACGACAATTTAGTCATTTACCAAAGAAAAATATAATATTTTCGTTAAAATGATGAATACTGGAGAAATGGATAGAATAATAGTACGTTGATTTTTGGTTTGAAAATTATTTTTATTCATCGCTTTATTAACTACAAAACAGAAGAAAATCGTTTCGCCCGAAACTTTTGAACCAAGTGTCAATAGAGAACATATAGAAACTCGACAACAAAAAAACTTTGATATTCTTTTATCACCCGCAAAACTGGACGCGACAACAAAAAACCTTTGATATCATTATATTGGCCAAGTTATAAACGTTCATCATGTAGTCACAAAAACCACACCACATGAGTAAAGCTGTTCGTAAAACGTGCAAAACCACTCCATGAAAAAAAGTACTTGGCGCATTTTTAATTTTAATATACATCATACGGTATTCTGAAAAAGATTTACATCTTCTACAAAGTATGAGTATTAAACTTGGCCAATATAATGATATCAAAGGTTTTTTGTTGTCGCGTCCAGTTTTGCGGGTGATAAAAGAATATCAAAGTTTTTTTGTTGTCGAGTCCAGTTTTGCGGGTGATAAAAGAATAGAGCAAGCACACGACAAAGTACTTGTCCAATTTTTTTTTCGTCGTAGACGATTTTTTCTGGGATATCATTCGTTTTGGTAAAGATTTAGTTTTACCAACAAAGTATATCGAATTTCTTAAATGAACTGATTTTAAATCAATATTAATAGAGAGAAATCGTTTGACTAATAACTTTACGATTGAGTCAAGTTGTTGTTAAGTTAATTGTTCTTCTTACCTTTGTCGATCTTGTTACTGTGAATTTTTTTTTTTTCATGTATTCGTTTCTATTTATTTTTTTTCTACGTTAAATTAACAGATGAGGTTATGTATGATACCGGTAAATTGAAACCACACTGTTTTTTAATGCACCATTAGCGATCTATGTGAAGTTGGCCATCTTTGTATGCATTTATTTTTGTTTCATCCAAATCTCACGTCGATGGTTATTTCATCAGATTTTATTTACGAAAATATTTTCATCTTACTGGAAAGGACTTTTCACTGTTTGAAATTCATAAGAGCTGACGTTTTTTTCTAATTCACATTTTATAACTTTGTTCGAAGAGGTTAGAAAACGCGTAGCGTAAACTCAGTTTGCGGGAAAAAGATACGTCGAGATACTCGAGATATGATATGAAGATACTCTCGTTCATTCCATTATACAGCATGTAAACGCGGTGGAAACTCGCCCTGCGTGACCGAAAACTAGTCGCGCTCATGAAAATCCGGCATGCGTGACATCTCAAGCAGACGCTACAGCGTCAAAACTAAGGCACGCATTGGAATCATGAAATTAATGAAACACGAAAATCCGACGTCTGGGCGCAATTTTATCGACACCAATCGACAGATCGTTATCACATTACCTAATGAAACTGTGATCAAAAGTTAATTTCATTCTTTAGATCGATCTAAAATTAATGGGAAAAGGTCGGCAATGCGCGTGAAAGTAGTTTGTTCGGGAAAAGATACTCGGCGAGCCTCGGGACACGTACTTGTCCCGAGACTCTGCCGAGTCTCTTGATAGAGAAGCCAAGTGTTAATAAAGAACAATATGCTATTTGTTCTTTCCTAATAACACTTTGATTATATGATGGAGTCATAGCAATTGTACATTCAACTATATTCCTAAAACCTTTTAGAACAAAAATATTTTTTAAACCTTCCATTGAATTAGCGTACACGAATTCTCAGCTGAATACCTGATGAAAACTTGTTATGAATATACTAAAGACTTTAGTATATTGAGTGACGAAATTATATATTGGGGTACTTTCAGTATCTGACTCTCGAATGTTCACACGATTTACTGAAATAGCCCATTCGTGTTTCTAAATCACATACCATTTTTATTTTTTGTTGAATGGTATTTGTTCACCAAAAAAAGGTAGAAACCTGAATGTTCGTTTAAAAACGCAACCATTCAATTCGGCCATGATTAGGACGCTGCGGTCCGAGCGTTGCAATAAAGTGTATACAATCGCGCATGTGTGGTCTGATAGCTGTCTGACCTGATAGTTGCATGATCGGGGCCTTATATTGGCGCTGGAGCGAAATAGTCGGACCGCACTATATTTAACACAGTGATGCGGAAGAACGTATAAAGTTGTGTGGAGACGACGAAGTGTTTACGAGGGCAATAAAAGCGAGAAGGGAACGTTACACGTTCAAGACCTCGATATTTGCTCTGTAAGTAGGTCTTCGATGCATGAAAAAAAAGAAATTGTCGTTAAGAGAAAATCTCAATAAACTTAAAAAGCGATAAAAAGTTTTCGCTATTTCGGAATTTTCATTCGTATTTTTGCACATATTATTTTGATAATGCCGTAAAAAGTATGACGAAAATTCAAAAAGTTATCGCTAAGTTGTTTGAAAAAAGAATTTTATTTGGACCTCTTCTTTCTTCCTGTTATTTTTTTATGTATTTTTTATGTAATATAAATGTTATGTAATCTGTCAAAATCCGTTAACTGTGAAATGCAAGCAAGAATGAAACATACGCGCGCCTGAGGAAACAAACGGATTTTCGAAATCCGAATCCGAAATGCGAACCCGTTCGAAAAAAAAAATAAAAATTTTTCGTACAGTCGCCTTTTCGACTGTTAAGTTTATTACATTACAAAAGACTGGCAAAATTGGCACCGCCAATCTTCTGCTTCTGTGTACTTGATGCCATTTCACGTTCACGACATCAGAGGTCCATGGATTTTTTTCATACTTGAATAATTAGTTCAAAAGGATCGGCTTTCTTCGTCATATCTGAAGAGCTATTTTTCACTCTGATACAATTCCAACATATGTGATCAGCTTAAACTTTCTCATCCCCTCATACATGGTTTCCAAGGTCCATTTTCTCGATTGAGCCAGCTGTGCTATCATCCTCAGCAGGTTTAATATTATCCACGAGAATTTTCGGTGCGTAAACCGATTTATAATATATGGGACGAATATAACCTGCCCGATGCGAAGCTTCTGATTTTACGATGGTCCAATTTTTTATCACCAAAGTATGTGTTAAATTCTTTTCCCTCTGAATAAAACCTTTTGCGCCTAGAGACAAATAAGTATTTACTCTACACTGCACGGGGTGAGCAGTTTTACCAAACCATTAACTATTATCGCAATGCTAGGCAATTCAGATATCGTCAAGTTTTCTATATGTTCGTGCAGATGGATGACGTCGAAACTGTTTGCTCGCGAGTTGCATCTGAGGGTATCCCAGAATTCCCTTTGTAGAAAGCCCAAAGGCCTTCTATGCTATGTGTACAACGACCAATATCAGGGAAACGAAATGCGTATGGGTGAGTTAGTGTGATATGTGACTACATAAAACATGCAGTGATATGGCTTCAGGAACAAAACTCGTGATGCAACTTCAGTTTATGTATTTCTTTCCATTTCATTTCTCTGTTTGATGCTCATCGTCATGCATCAAACGTCATGCAATATCGATGGGCATACATGTATTGGTACTCCATGTCGAACATGTTCACGCTTCCGAATTTTTTCCTCTTCGTCATTTTTTCAGCGTTGAGACCATAAACTCTCCCAGTAAAATAGTCTCTGGAAGATTAATTGCTTCCATTTTCATTTAAATTGCTACTAAAAGTTTTTCATCGAACGTCAGCATTATTCGCATGTGAATTCAATCAATAAACTTTCCGTATACAATAATGTTTAATCATTTTGCAACTATTACGATTTCGCGATTTGACTTAACGCAGGGCCCAACCGCAGTTAGCAGAGTACCGATAACTCAGAATTTTCAGAGAAAAACTGAATATGGCGAAGAATAATTTATATTTTTCAATATATATTTCTTACTAAATAACCAAAAGATGAATTCATTGCACTTTACTTGGCTAAGGGTGAAAGAAACTGGCAGCACCGATGAGGAAATACATGATAACGTGGTAATACACATGTATCAAACATTTTATTCGATTATGTTATATAGGAATTTAAGCAAAAGACACAAAGTTTTGAGCAGGGCGAATATACATTTTAATTATTGAAACGTCTCTATTGATTGCAAGCTGTGGATGAATTGACTGACCATGAGGCCGAAAAGTGATTTATAGCCAAATAACAAAAAAACTTTAACGAGTTTGTGAAACTCGTTAAAGAGATCTCGCTCGTTCTGCTTTTACAATATTAAATACATTATAAATCATTATAAATATTATTTTACTACATTATTTTTGGTCATATTCCAACACATTTAAAACTGGAAAAAGTAAGGAATATACAAAATATTTACAAAATTGCTAATGTTTCGGAGCGTTTTTTCATTTAATCCACGAGCTTAATTAGCGAATAACATTAATAGAAACATTTATTTGCACAAACATTTATTCACAGAAAATAATAACAATATTTCGGTTATGTGAAACGCACTACTATGAATGTCATAACATTTCAATCTCGTTGGGCGTTTTTTTTATTAACCCTCAAACGTCAGACAGACACTTTCCACAAGTCCTCTATTCGACGGGATTATTCACTATGAAATCGATGAGGAAAACATTCGTAAAATACCTTACCAACTATTTTCAACATCGCTCTTTCGAATAGCGCTACTTAAATTGCGCTAAGAAAAATTTTTATATCATATTTTTACAAAATAATTTTAAAAAAGACGAATTTTTGAGTAACAATTTTTTTTCATTCGATATTTCGGAAGCCTTATCGTATTATTTTCGAACAATAAAGGCGTCCAGAGGTGACCTCGATTGTTGAATAACTCCAAAACTCTATATGTATCTATTTTTCTCTTGCGTCATACCTGTAAAATTACGGAAAAAAGAATAACAAATTGTCTCCGTTTTTGGAGCATTTATATGTTGTGCTGGGAACGAGTCTTTTACCGTCAATTCGTAAATTGGGTATGATTTCCGATGTTTTTTGCGTTGCTGATCAAGAATTCAACATTATTTTTACAAAATTTATTTGTTTCAACAATTCGTTCGAACACATTTTTTTGAAGAAATTGTTTGGATAATTTGGAACAGCAAGTCACAGTTTTTTCGAAATCTACTATATGGTATTGTCTGTATTTATAAAAACACCAAAAATGGTGTGCAAAAATTCCAGACAAGTACATTCACATGCAACGTATTCCCGAATTGTCTATCTCCAAAAAAAGTCACAAAATAATCGCATATGTTGTATTATGAGGTAATAAGTACATGGATTTTATAACTCTGCCGACATTCGGTGACCCGTTATTCTCGAGATCGATAAATTGAACGTTTCGTGATTAAGAAAAATATAGCTTAAAACGTAATATGTTAGATAGGTTCGTGAGGAATTCCCGACCTCAAGAATCGCATATTGATCGCGGCAAAATATTACCAAATATTGTCAAAAAATAGTGATGTTTGCTGCTAATAATAATGAATTGTAGATCAATGAAAAATAAGAGACGATGAAGACGTCACGATTCAAGACTAAGCGTTAATCCACCGGTGTACTTGTCCGGCCCATCACTTTTCATTCAAATTTCTCGATCAAGTACAACAATGATTTATCAATAAAGGAATGTACCCATAACGTGGAAACATGATTTAATAATATTTATATTATTTAATTTATAAATTAATAATAAAAAAACAAAAATAGACTACTAGATGACTTCAGGCTGATCTTGAATGCACAGATTTTTCTTTTCTTATCGAATGTAAAAACCAGAAAAATTCTATCTATAGAAATTCTCTGGCAATCTTATTTTAATTTTTAATTTTCCTTGTTTTGATCAACGCTTTTTCAACCAATATTTTTTGCAATCGGAATCGTCAAACGACTGAACCATTAGTACTAACTGACTGAATCATTAGTAGTAGAATTATAGTAACCATTGACCAAATTGGCCGTAGTGTAGTAATGGTACAGAGCTATCGAAGCACCAAGTTTCTGATAACATCATTTTTTCTCCTTTGAAGAGAATAATTTGATGACATGACATGACATTTTCGTATCCCAATCACATCAGTGACAATATTATTTTCAAATTTGCGAGTAAGCAGAAAGGCAAGTGAATCAATTTTTCTATTTTTATCCTGCATATTTACCTAATCAACGGAAATCAAAGACAGTTTTTTTTTGAGATTGAGAAATTTGAATGAAAACTGATGGGCCGGACAAGTACACCGGTGGATTAACGCTTAGTCTTGAAACGTGACGTCTTCATCGTCTCTTATTTTTCATTGATCTACAATTCATTATTCTTAGCAGCAAACATCACTATTTTTTGACAATATTTGGTAATATTTTGCCGCGATCAATATGCGATTCTTGAGGTCGGGAATTCCTCACGAACCTATCTAACATATTACGTTTTAAGCTATATTTTTCTTAATCACGAAACGTTCAATTTATCGATCTCGAGAATAACGGGTCACCGAATGTCGGCAGAGTTATAAAATCCATGTACTTATTACCTCATAATACAACATATGCGATTATTTTGTGACTTTTTTTGGAGATAGACAATTCGGGAATACGTTGCATGTGAATGTACTTGTCTGGAATTTTTGCACACCATTTTTGGTGTTTTTATGGTTATTTGACAACTTTTTGCAAAGATTGATGGTATAATTCAGAGATTTTCCGAAAATGTTCTGTCCACTTCAAATTCTAACATCAAAGCCTTGATAAACCAAACCTCTAATTTCTTGATACATAAATGAACAGCACTGATCAATCAAGAAGTCTAAATTTTGAAATTCTATCGGTGCCCGTTCAAAAACTATTCAGAAATTGAAGAAATGGCCAAGTCGGTATGTTTAGATATAATTTCATTGGGAAGTGTGGTTAGTGGCTGTAAACATTGCTGTGAAACACTCTATATAAACAGTCTATAATACCTAACAACGTAAAATATTTAACTATAAAAAATTATTTCTGTATTTTTTTTTTAAATATATGACTATCTCTAGCATTTCTCGGCCAATTTAGTTTTCCGATTTTCATATCATCGACAAGAATCCATGAAGCCGTACCAAATCACAACATGCTTGTATAATGGCCTCCATAACAATTTTTCCCGTGATGAAATACGGCACTTTTAACTTTGTATTGTTGACTACAAACCGTACCCGCAATACTTGGAACACTTTTAATCCTATAGCTCTTTTTCTGCAACTGCAGACTATCCGTATGAACGACACTAAGGCAAGTTGCAAAACTAAAACTTGTTTAGCAACTGAAATACTGATTTTTATAAGTCTGTTCATGCTACTACAACTATCACACAGCCCGTTGATTGAGACCCATTGCAAAAAATTACTTTCAATTATTTCCTGCAGCGTCAGGACATTTTTTGTTGACGGCGATGTTAGTAGTAGTACATTATTTGATTGCTCGCGAACGGCTGTATATTGGCATGCTTGACATCGAATTTTACTTGTCAATTTATTCTCAACAGTACTTTTTAGAATTGGATACTTATTACAAATGCCCATGAAAAACTCTGTTGCATCTTGTTGTCTAACTTTATTAAACGGTTCTCCCGAACATTCTGTGATAACAGACGAATTCAAGTCTTTTTTCGACCTCCATAAGCATGGGGTAAATTACTTATTGCATTAGTTTCTATAACGCTACTACTTATTAATACTTCTTTTAAAATTGTACAATTGAAAATGCACTGCATAATAGTATTAGCATGACACGAAAAACCATCGGTATTCTCAAATCCATTAACGTGCCACAGGTCTCGTCGTGGTTTATCTTCAACTTTTGACTGACATTCGACAATATTTGTAGGAAGGGCCCATATAAAATCTGGAACTTTCGATTCTAATGGTTTTAAAATTGTTAGCTGTGCGAGATTCATTCGCTTTCACAGAATGAGGATTGAAGTTGACTAAATGTAACCCTTGAAGAGCCGTAACCCGCGACAGAGCAACATAAATTTGCCCACAAGTGAATATTGAATTTCCAGCATCTATTACTGTGTTCTTTGAGCTTAAACCTTGCCTTTTATGAATCATAATGGCATAGCTCAAACATAGAGGAAATTGTTTACGTATCACGAAAACGCCTTCCATTATTTGAAATTTAACACTCACTTGTTCTATTTCATATTCTTTTCCTGTCGTTAAAACTAACCATATGATGCGATCGAAAGTGACATATGACAACTTCAGTCGTCTGACGATTGCGATTGCGAAAAATGACGATCGAAAAACGTTGATCAAAACGACGAAAAATTACAATTAACATAAGATTGCCAGATAATGCCTATAGATCGAATTTTTCTGTTTTGTGCATTCGATAGAAAAAAAAATATATATATATCTGTGCATTCAGAATTCTCCGAATATATATCCTTAATTAAATATTAATAATTGAAATTTTGAATATGTCAAAAAATGAGCAATTTCGCGTATAGAGAGTGGCGGTATGTACTTGTCCCGAGTCGCTACCGCGACTCTTAATAACTTTACACGTGTTTTTCATATAATATTGTTCATAGATCTCGCTTTAAAAAAAATATGTTTCATTGTTTCGAATTGTTTAAACAGATTGATTTTGCAAAAATAATGTCAAATGCTTGATTATCGACTCAAAAAAGATAAAACATCATATGCGACTTGTCATATTGAGATTGTTTAACCAATGTGTTTAAATAAATTCATTTTGCAAAAATAATGTCCAATTCTTTATCAGCGATGCAAAAAACATCGAAATCATACCCAATTTACGAATTGACGGTAAAAGACTCGTTCTCAGCACAACATATGAATGCTCTGAAAACGGAGAAAATTTGTTATTCTTTTTTCCGTTATTTTGCAGGTATAACGCAAGAGAAAAATGAATACATATAGAGCTTTAGAAAGTTCAACAATCGAGGACACCTCTGGACGCCTTTATTATCCGAAAATAATACGATAAGGCTTCCGAAATATCGAATGAAAAAAATTGTTACCCAAAAATTCGTATTTTGTTACATTATTTTGTAAAAATATGATATAAAAAATTTTCTTAGCGCAATTTGAGTAGCGCCATTCGGAAGAGTGATGTCGAAAATAGTTGGTACGGTATTTTACGAATTTTTTCCTCATCGATTTCATAGTAAATAATCCCGTCGAATAGAGGACTTGTGGAAAGTGTCTTTCTGACGTTGAAAGGTTAATGCTGAATGTCGCAGTTTCAAAATCAGATTAATTGTGAATGAAGGCAAATGTGAATGAGAGAATGCTTCTACTGCATAAAAAAAACCTTTTTGACAAAAAAAATCGCATTGACAAAAAACTCGCCTGTATTAACGAAGTAAAGATCTGTGGACTTGGCGTTATATAATTTGAAAGTTTTGTGTACACAATGTTTATCATTTTTTGGTATACTATATTCAATAACTTTTTCTAAGGAGTACAACTAATGCAGTACAACAATTTTTCATCAGTAGCAAGATGATATGTATTGAATATGAAAGAAAGAAAAAAAATTTGATGGAGAAAAAATGACTTGACCGGCGAACATTTCTACTGAAGTCGTTTTCTGAAACACATTGACACCATCCCCGTTTCACATCATTATAAACGATGTTGTAATTAGCGCTTTTTATTACATAGTACTCGTCAGAAAACATCGCTTACATGCTTCGTAAAAAAGAGATTTTATTCGGGAGGCTCGCAAGTGACTGCATAGTGTACAAAAGATTGCTACGAAAATGCCGCCATCCAAACCGCCAAATATATTGTAGCTGTTTTATGATTGATTTTTCCCGTTGAACAAATATATAGATGCATGTACATGCACATAAAAAACATCTATATACGTATATTCTACATATATGATGTATAGAAACATATATGATAAATATATAATTGTTTTACTCAACTTATTTTTTTACACTTTTCATTTAGTACGTATTGATCATATACTTCCTGTACTTTTCTACATCAACGTCAATTGCATAAAATTAGCATAAGTACATGACATTCCAAGCGAGCTGACAGTCGGAAGTACATTCACCTGTGAAATTGATTACTTGTCAGGAATGCTTTCGGTTTTTTTTCGTAGCTTGAACCTTCCATGCTAACGATATAAATTTCATGGTTTTCTACACAGATGCGGCTATCTCATATGAAATAACATTTAAGCATATACCGTACCAGTAATATGTAATATACAATATATATTGTGCGGCTTGTGTATAATCCGTACGATTTATCCTCGTTCCAATTTCGGATGGAGTATTCGAGGATCAAGAACGCCAGTCAGTGGAATTAAATTTTGATTTTCCAGTACTTGAACACTTCAACCACTGCATAAATTAAATTAACCCATTATTGCTGGTTGCACAATGTGAACCTAATGAATTATTCGGCCGAGAAATTTCAGATTGTTTTTTCTTTATGTAATGTTAAACGCTGTGATGGGAATTATGCGTCAAGTCAAAAGACACGTATTTGATTTCGTTGAAAATCTCACGATAATTATGAAAATATTATAACCGCAGAGCATTATTGCAATAATTATTTTCATGGTTGACTACACAGAATCTAGGAAATAGCAACGCTCTTCTGGGATAGTATAATCGAACCATCAGTTCGATATTGGCAAAAAAAATGTCTGGACTATATCAGAGAAGAAAAAGAATGGTAAACAATGTATAAAGTATATGTTGGTGAAGAAAGTAGAAAAGAATGAAAAACATTTTGCTAGAGAGTGGGAACTCTTGATCATGTGCTCTACCAAGGGTTGCAGTGCATCGACCCGTTCCCCTCACGGCAAAACAACGGCTGGCTAAGCGTAGTCCGGGTAACATTCAGGGTAGTTTCCAGTAGAGTTGGATGGTTAGCTGGCGTTCGGCCATTTCACTGCTTTCAGTCGTCCCTGGTCGCCAACTTGTATATGTATGCTCACACAGTTACTGTGAAAAACATTTACTTTGGGTATTGAGTACACATGTAAATGTATTTGTATACGTTAGGGTGGGTCGAAATAAGCGATTATTTTTTTCTTCTTAATGTACTGAAAAACTGGTTACTCATCACCTAAAAAAACATCAATTCACATATACGCTCTTATTTCGTAGCAACTTTAATAGGTCTATTTAAATAACACGAGGGAATGTATATTGTGTGACTAGTGACGAAACATTTATGTGACTAAGGACTCGTGTGATGCCAGCCCTCACCTTCGGCTCGGGCGGGCTTCACTCTTGTCTGAAATCGTGTTTCGTCCCGTGCCACACACTATATTTTTCATATCATCTGTATTGAACCTGAGAGTTTCAATGTCTGGAGCCATTCGAAATGAGACAATTTTCGACCGATAGCGCAACAAAAAATCAAATTGGTCGATGTTTTAAATGGCACGAATATTGCGAGCCTTATAAAAAACAAATGCATTTCAGGCCGGGATGAAACGAAGATAGAATCTGAATATTTTCTGCTCTAGGGCAGAAAACGCAGGCAGAAACTGTATGCTTTCTGCTAGGACAGAAAACGCAGGCAAAAACTGTATGCTTTCTGCCCTTCATCGTATCGGTCTGAAATTCGCTCGTTTCAGCTGACTAAACAGGCATTGAAAGTCGCAGTTTCGATGCAGGTAACATGAGAATTTTGTGAAAGTACGCACTTTCGGCCCCGATTTCGAGGCAGAAAGTTCAAGATTCCTGCATTGGTAAAAAAAAACACGCTTGCCCTCTGTGACAGTGGGCGCAAAAACTTTTTTCCTGCACTGCCGCCGATCATTTGTCTCTAACCGTGTTTTTTTTGTTCAATATGTCAAAGCTGGTTTTTTTCTTGGAATCGAGAGCGTATTCCATAAGAATACAGTCAACAATTTTCATTATGCATGTGATCCCGATAAAAGAAAAAAATTAATCGATTTAAAAAAATGGTACAAGTTTGAATTAATTTTTTTTTTCTCAATCATGATTATATTTGATTTTTCTTTATACTTCGGTCGAAAGAACGTACATCCCGCATCGATTTCGATGCAGAAAGACCGAGATTCTTGCAACAGAGTGACGGCGGGAGGAAAAACTGTTTTCACGCACAGCTATATGTAAGGCTGCCGATCTCTAACTTTCTGCCCTTGTTGTGTAATGTACTATTTTCACCCACCCTAATATACATACAAAGATATGCAGAGATGTATGCACGTACATATGTATCTGTAGAGCAAAAATATATACAAAAGTGAAAGGGTCCGACAAATTGTTCCGAGTGGGTGGTGCGTCCACGTTCTTCCATTTATCGATTCTCTCCTCGTTTCGTCTTCCATAGGCGCCATACAGCCACCCCAATCGATCGGACCACGTGAACATTCCTCGGGTCAAAGTATGCGTTGTTGACTTCCTTTTATTGCTGGTTAATGCATCTGTCATCCATTTCGGCATATTTGCACGTTTTGTTAACCTAACCTGCGTGACTCATGGCTGTCATGGTTTCCATCTAACATATAATACATATTTTATTTTGTGGCGTAATACATATTTTATTTTGTGGTGTTTACAGTCAAATAGATGCGGAATGCGCGTTTTTTCTCACGTATCACTTCCCAATATCAGAAAGTTGAGCTGATGTCACTAATTGTTCGATGCGTTATGAACATTCATTGTTAAATCGTTCGATGAAAAACTGTCACTTTCTTTTCCGAGATTATGACAACAACGCAGGAGGTGTCGTTTGATAGAATGAAATTCATTTTCTCATAATTTAGAGGAACTGGTTGATCGAGCTATATTTTGCAATAAAATCGGGTGAAAAGGTAATTTTGAGCGCGAATCTCAAAGTCTCCAGAGACATGAATCTTCACATATTTCGTTCACCATTTACTCTTTCTGCAAAATCTCCTTTCCCGATATATTGGGTTACGTCTCGAATGGAAAATGAATTTTCTATTGAATCATCAATGTTTGAAAATGTAATCTTTTCCATTTCCCCCCTAGAACTTTTACCCCTTCTTACTTATCGCCCCTTTTTCCCCTTCTTTCTTGTCATCTACTTATTTTGTGTTTTTTCGTGATAAATCCGAAGTGATGGCTTTCATGCGTGCAGAATTACGTCTCCTTCTCTCTTCTTCTCACTTAAAGTTTTTCCACCAGAAGAGAAACTACCACCAGCAGGAAAAGCATCTTTTCAGTATCATCTGTAATAGCAAACCTATACATGTACATATACACATATACAGTTGTCTCAACGTCATGTCCCGTTTTCCACTTGCTCCCTCTCTATAGCCTTATTTGCTGAACTGCATCGACCGGTCGTTGCTGCTTTCATCGTTCTCCCTATATAGGCACACACCCACTTAAACTAATACCAATGTTTCCTAACGAAACTGTAAGAAGAGCAGTTTCGCGAGTCATAAAGTTAAAGAGAGAGAAACCTGAATAACAAGGAGAGGTACATTTAAATAGTGGTTCATGCAGCATTACGCGTATGTCACGAGAAGGTAAACTTAAACTTAAATAAAAGTAATAAATAAAAAACTTTATTATTCGGCCAGGCTACTTGCGTTTAGAGTTTATTACTACCGTTTCCATTATTTGTCTAGATTAAATTCCATTAATTGTCTAGATTTGTCTCGTTACTTGAATCATATATTAACAGAATGAGACTGTCAGGTATTTACAAACAGAAAAATCCGAAATTAAATATCATGTGTTAGGGTTGACTGAAGTTGTACTTTACACAACGATTTTCAGACGATAAATTAGATTCCTGTGTTAATTAAAGATGTATAAACGCGGCATATACCAATCAATAGACAGTCTCTTGCACCTCTTGAAAGAAATATTTACGGGTAATCATAACTAGTAAAGTATGATTAAAACATGTAATTAGAGTTATTAGGCAGCATATAATAGTTAAAGATAATTTCGTTCCGGACCCATCTTATTTGAAGTTACTTCTAGCATGATTGGCATAGTACGAGACGTATATAGTTAAATTTGGCGAAGCCGCATATTGGTAGCCGATTTTTCGTATAATGTATATGTATAACCTTAATTAAATGGTATTTGATTTAATTACGTCGCATCGTTCGACCTCAACGAAAATCAGAATTTTCTGGAATTTCCGCATTCAATTTTCATGTTTTCTTTCTTTCCTTCACGAGCGACATAATTTCAAACATTGATGAAAAATCACATTTCGTTGGATTCCAACGATGCAAACTTCAAATTCATGTTTTTTAATAGATCATCGTTCGATTCTACCATGTTTAAAGGATATATTAGACGATCGAATGAACTTACCTTAAGTGATGTTCGATCGGGATTATGCTAGACGTCTTGTCCGAATAGATCAATGGTAGTAACGCCAGTTGCTCGATCCGTCACAGATTTTTAAATTAATTCAAAAACCGCGCCTATGGTCATAGATGGCAGTGCCGCTCTCCCCAGAAGTCCCTGCGCGCCACACCCTGACGCCATTATATTTGAAAGCCGACAAATTGCATACTGAATAGATCAAAAGGGTCGGGTATACAGGGAGGGTTTGATCTATTCGGACAAGACGTCTAGCATAATCCCGATCGAACATCACTTAAGGTAAGTTCATTCGATCGTCTAATTATGCTACGTCGTCTTGTCCTCTAGATCAATGGTAGTTGTTCAAAGTTTTATGCAATTTGTATTTAAGGGTAATTTAATGTGTACCATGATACACTTTGGTTCGACATTGACAACACTTCTCTTACAACAATTTTTGTAACTTAAGCGATTAAAGATTTAGCTATTTTTATATTTGTTATCACAGGCCGATTGTAGAATCGCGCAAACACCCTCGACTTTTCCGTCCAGCCTGCAGCTTTTCGGATTGTTTCGATATCTACGCCCCTACGATATGCCGCGGAGGTAACCGCGTGTCTAGTGCTATGTGAGCCGAAAGTGTTTGTATCAATGCCCCCTTTGGCCATTACATCTTTTATCCACCTCCGTATTGCTTGTGTTGTCGCTACACGGTGAGGTTTTTTGTATGTAATTAGCAAAAAATCCTCGTTATTGGGCCGCAACTTTGCCGAGCACTTTATGTAGCAGTCTAAGACCGTTGCTACACACAACCTTGGTTGTTTTTTAAAAAACGGCAAGCACAACAGGGGTTGATTTTTGCCCAGACCCGATGTTTTTATACGATCTACGATTTTTACTTTTATCTCTGTGTCAGTTTTCTCGATACAGCTTAATCTGATCTTTGACAGAGTTTGTACCCTTTGTGCTGTTACTAGTGCCAACAACATAACTAATTTCTTTGTCAAATCCTCAAACGACAGTGTGTCGTGCGGCCAAAGCGTTTTTAGGTAACCTAAGACCGGATCAGGATCCCAAATTTCGTCGTATTTCGATGATTGCGGACGTAAGCGAGCCACACCTCGAAAGAATCTTTTGATAACGGGCTGTTGCCCTATGTCGCCCATAACTATTAACGCTATAGCTGATCTATATGAGTTTAACGTCCCATAAGTTTTTACACGGGACAAAGAAGCGGTTAAAAACTCGAGAACGCATCCTACTGGAGCTTGAAATGAATTGACTCTCTTCTTCTGACAAAAGTCCCACCATAGATTCATCGGCTTCCGGTATTGATTAATGGTTCCATCGGACAATGATGCCATCAGTATCGGTATCGACTCTTGAGGGACGCCTTTTAAGGCAAACGCTTGCCTGATAACTTCCCGACAACCAGGGAAAGCGACGTTCGTAACGGATGGAATTGCCTGCAATTATCAATTAACAAGTCATTTTCCGGATGAAAAAGAATCGGTTGTGTTACGAGCAATTTTTGGAACAGGGGGTACCACGATTGTGTAGGCCAGAACGGCACAACCAACACCCCTGTTGCTTTTTCAGCAATTATTTTTCTAATTGTTCTCAGAATGACGGCAAATGGTGGGAAAGCGTAAAAATATAAATTTGTCCACGGTACGGTAAATGCGTCTACCGCACACGCCTCTGGGTCTCTGTGCCAAGAGACGAATTTTTTACATTTTGCGTTTACGTTCGACGCGAACAAATCTATTTCAAATTTCCCGAAAACTGACTCTACTTGGTCGTATGCCCAACTAGCTAGTTCCCACTCGGTCTCGCTTTGTTTGGCTCTCGATTCCTCGTCTGCTTCTTTATTATCACGAGAACTAATATACGAAGCGAAAATCCACAAATCGCGAATTTCGCACCATCGCCAGATTTCCCTTGACAAATTTGACAATTTTGGGAACTGAACGCTACCCATACGGTTTATGTATGACAACGCCGTCGTATTATCAATGCGCAGCAATATCTCGCACGAACGTTTTTCCCCAGCAAAACATTTGAGTCCGTAGAATACTGCTTTTAATTCAAGATAATTTATATGTTCTTCTCGCTCTTGACTATTCCAGAAGCCATGTGTCCGATTTCCCGCACGGGCTGCTCCCCAGCCTGTTAACGAGGCATCACTGAAAATCTCCATTTCAAAGTAGTCCTCTCTTATAGGGTTGACACACACTTTTATATTTTTTGTCCACCACTCCAAGTCTGGAATTAGTTTTTCCGATATTCTCATGATTTTATCGTAATTTCCATTCGTTTTTTGCAAAGCTAAAAATTTCTCTCTTTCGAAGCTTTTTGTATATAGGGTCCCGTACCGAACCGCGGGACTGGCGGCTACTAGGGTTCCAATAAATTCGGCAAATTTCCTGATTTGACAATGACTGGTAGTTTGCAGCTTCCTCGCGAGATCATATATCTGTTTTCTCTTGCCTTGTGGTAATTTGAGGCAAAATTTCTTTGAATCGAAGAAAAAACCAAGGAATTTTACTTCTTTTGAAGGTTCAAGGACGCATTTTTTCGTGTTTAATACGAGCCCGGTTTTCTCAATCAATTTTCGAGTCTCCCGAACATTTTTTCGGCATTCTTGAGCTGACTGTCCAAATAACAGAATGTCGTCCAGATAGAAGACTGATACAAATCCTTTTGACCTCAATCTTTGCGCTATTGGTTTCATGAGTTTGGTAAACACATACGGTGCAGTGCATATGCCGAACGGCATACAGTTAAACTCGTATAGCGTGTTTTTATAAATGAATCTCAGATATTTTCTGCTAGATTTATCAACCGGAATCAAATAATACGAATCCTTAAGGTCTATTGTTGCCATAAACAAATCTTTTCGCATTAGGCCAATGGCTGTCTTTTTATCCTCCATTTTAAAATGAGGTGCTAAAATAAACTCATTCAATTTCTTCAGGTTGAGAATAAAACGCATACCACCGTTAGGTTTTGGGACCAGAAAATACGACGAAACGAATTGTTTTTCACAGGGCTCACATCTAGATATTGCGCCTTTTTTGAGCAATTTACCAATCTCCGATTCGCAAGCAATAATTTCTTGATTTGTTAATTTTGGTTGCTTGTATTCAGATTGTGAGTCTGGTTCATTTATGAAAGGAATAATGTAACCCTGCACCCATTGTAAAATGGAAGGATCGTTAGTTAATTTTTTCCATGTAGAGAAAAAATATCGCACTCTCCCTGCGATTCTCACCGAGTCTAATCCTTTTGTCGACGGTTGTTGTTCCGGAAGTCTTTCGGTTTCTGTCCCTTCCTCTGAGTGCCCCGGTGACTCGCTCCGGAGGGACGGTACCAGTTTAACTTTTCCGACTGTTGCTCCCTCGAAAAACTGTTTGGTTTGGAGTAAGATGGCACGAACCGGCGATTTCCTTCGCGGGGTGCGTTCCCAAAGTTTCGTTGATATTTACTGTGTTTGGTCAGATCTTTGGATGATTTTTCCAAGGATTTGGCTGCTTTGAGATTTTCTGCGAATTTTTCTCCAAATAGCCAAGAGTCAGTTGGACCGTCGTTGGCAATATTTTTGACGATGGGGTTTAGTCCCGGAATAATAAATGACTTTCTTGTTTTTGACATCTCATAGTGTAAATCGGACAGAATTCTGCCTGCATCGGCCAGGCGTTCGATGAATTTTGTCGTATCAATTTCTCGGTCGGTACTCTCTTCTGCTTTTAGCACTTCTGTTAATGCTGCGCCAATGGCATTGATGCCAGCTCCGAGTTGGTTTTGAGCAGCGTATTGATACGCATCTTTCTTTATCGCCAGGGGTGACAGAGCCGACTTAATTTCCGGATTAATTTTTGGTGCTTTAATTAAAGGACAGTTACCAATGGTTGGGTATTTTATCTGTAGATCCCGCTTTTGGTCTTTTGGGAGCCCATCTTGTAATATTTTTGACCAGCGCTCAGCCACTGCCAGATGGATGTCGGGCCCGCGTTGATCGTATTTGGACGGGTCGTCTCCCAGTAGACCCAATGTCGATTCAGCGAGCTTCGTTGGTAACAGCTCTTCTTTATCGCCGGTCTGTTTTACTGGCGCATCTGTGTGGGGACTAGGACGTGACGAATCTCGCAGATTGCGCTCACCGCCCTCTTTGTCTACCCTTTGTACTTTCTCTACAGACTGTTCACGACTGGAGTGTGACGTATCTCGCAGATAACGCTCACCACCCTTTCCGTCGGAATCATAGGTTATGGACCTCGATCGACTTGTTGAATACAGACGGTTATGCTTCGAATGTGACGCTCGTCTGTGTTTTACAGCGATACGCTCGCCATTCTCTTTGTCTGAGTCCCACGACTCGTTTCTTCTTAGATGTCGACCTGATCTTGATCGCTCATCCCGATGACGTGATCTTGAACGCTTATGGCGTGAACGCGACTGCCTGATCTCGTTTTCCAGGCGTCGTAATTTTTCCATGAGCAGGTCCCTCGTTGAACTTCTATATTTCGGAGAACTCCCCGAATACTCCCCTGATGACGAACTCATTTATATACTGAAAGGGGGAGATTTCACCACACAAAATGATTTTTTTTTTTTTTTTTTTTTTTCGCGTATTTTATCGTGACTGTCACGGATCGCACAGAAAGACGTAATGGCGTCAGGGTGTGGCGCGCAGGGACTTCTGGGGAGAGCGGCACTGCCATCTATGACCATAGGCGCGGTTTTTGAATTAATTTAAAAATCTGTGACGGATCGAGCAACTGGCGTTACTACCATTGATCTAGAGGACAAGACGACGTAGCATAATTTGACATTTTGCATCTCCATCTGATACAGACATAAGTCTACTTTTTAGTAATAGGAGCTATCAAATCATTTACGTCATATAAGATCTGTTTAATTTCTAAAACTTTCAATTAAGAATATGTGTCCCAGATAGTCGTTAATAAGCTTTGAAATTTGAATGACAACAGTAATGTATTGAACATGAATATACGTGCAAAATATATCGAATTCAGAGCTTGATCCAATGTCTCATCTAACGCTCGTACATTCCTAAATGTTTGTCGCTTTTGCAGGTTGGTTGAATTTTTTTGAACATGGGAAGCATTAAACGAAACTGAAAAATTGTCTTAAATTAATTGAATTACGATTATTTGTATTAAATGTTCAATATCTGTCTTGTAAAAGAACCTGGCCAGTATCCATTTTTGTTCGTTCGGAATCTTGGATATTAACAAAAGGTTGATAAATACGCCCGCTGCATATGCACTATAAATGGTATACGGTTAATACACTGGCGTCTATAAAACTTTCGCTTAGGAAAAGCGTATTATAGACATATAAGCAACGATCTTGCTTATCGCGGTCTTTGGTAAAACTGGCTACTCACCTATAGGCTAGTTACCTCTTGTATTTTAGAATCTTAATCGTACGTTACCCATAACAAAGGAATCGATAAATTTACGGCCATAGTTGCAATATACCAGAATGCTGACTTTCCCACGCGCTTAACGGTAATCCAGTCGATTACTATATGTATATCGATGTTGTATCGGTGACTATAAATATACAAAAAGTCTTTCACAGATCGCTCAACTTTCTCGATTATCGGTAGAAAACTTAAGATAAGGAAACATTCAAGAGTTCGATGTATTCGATGGCAAAACGAAGTAATGATGTTTGATGATGTGCTTTTTTTTTTAAATTAGTAGGCGATTTAAATCGATCGTTGGATAACACCTTTTTATGTTTCCGCATAACTAACGCTCGTGAATTCAGTCACTAATTTTTTGTTTAGCACAAAAAAAGTTTGTTGGTCCAGCGTTTGGTTGGTTTGATTATGAACAATCACATTGGGATATTCATTTCGTCACTGAACAATTTCCCGATTACGAGAAAAAAATTCTTTTTGAACGTTTAAGAGTGGGACGATTTGGCTCTTTATTGATGACACACGCGATGGAATCTATTATTACTAATGACGAGAAAGCGTGAAAAAAGTTATAGGTATATATTTATTACATGCGACATGTTTGACTGTCATGTCAGAAACATGCGAATTTCATTCGGCAGGGAGCGCGGTTCGAATCGAAATAACAGAACTGTACTCTTCCGCTTCGGCGAGCAAAGCTATAGGACGAGTTCGAACACCCACCGTTCTTGTTATTTTCGTGTTTTCATTTTTCATCATTTTATCATTCTCATTTCTGTTAACACGAGACTCCCACGTCGTATTCTTTCTCTCTCTTCTTGCAACTCTTGCTCTCTCGTTTTACTTTCCAAACCACTGTATATATGGCGATACGTACAGACGCGCGTTCTGTGTACGGCACCTGCGGAATCGTAACGTAGAGGTAATTGTCTCGGCCAATAGAGTAATATACGCGCGTACCGGTATTTATATATGTAAAAACATAAAGGCTCAAGGATCCTCCATACAGAGGCAGAGGAAGGAGAAAAACGAAGCATTTCCGTTTATTTGTAATCGTGTTAATTTGAAATTATTTTATGGTTTGTAGAAATCGTGGACGCGAGCGGAATACTTTTTTTCCTCAAAATATACTTTATCGTGTGTAAAAAAGTAAGATTTTCATGGCGTAAATTTCGTCGATAATGAAATAATTAGTCCCACATTGACTTTGATCAGAAATAGTAGCTTTCTTTAAAAAGTATTGTTTTTTCAAATAGTGTGAAAAATAAAAGTAACATTTTCCAAAAAAAAATGAAATCAAACTTGGCGTGCATGGAACGTCTTTTTCTGAACCACTACTTACTTGGTGTATATTTTTTACTTTTAAAAATTTTAAATGTGGATTGTATTTCTTTTTGTAGGAAACCGACAAACTTAATCATATGAGACAAAATTAAAAAAAAAATTCTTCAAAACTTATGTCAATGGAACTTTTATCACAAAATCTTGTCGGTAGAGTCTTGTCGAACTAATTTTTCTCAAAACTTTTGTCAAAAGAATTTTTGTACGAAAATCTCATCGATAGAGATTATTTTGATTCACTATTTTTTTTCCACTTTTCACTGACTATGACATTTTCGACTTTTATCTCTTCAAGTTACGCGCAATCAAAAAACGTTAAAACTTTGACATCGGAAAAAGTTAACCCCTTACCCACTCCGGGGTAATCCTAACCCCAGAATTTTTTCAATCGATTGGCTATTTAAAAATTTTCGATAGCGGGCTTAGCTGTTTCCCGCATTAGGAGGGGAGAGTTCATACTAGAGGATAGTGGCCTAAGCACCTTCATTTGTTGCTCTACCATCGCAGGGGGACCATCGAAAAAGTGCCTGTAACCCCAATATAAACTGAAAATTTCGAATTCACCTTTTGTTAAAAACGTCTAAAGGTTTAAATTTCGCTTTCGTAATTTTTTTTTACTCCTTTTGTAATGTTTTTTACAAGAGGTAACGCTTAGAATTCAAGATTTTGGGATGCAGAAAAATCTAACAATTTTTTTCCTACAGGAAGAGAAATTCGAAACAAAATTTGTTGCTTTATAAATAACGGTATTTTTTACTGATATAAAAAAAATAGCGTTATTCTAAAATGTTCATCACGTTTTCCAGAATTTTAGGAATATTTTGAAAAAAAAATGTATATCAGTACGACGTAAACTGAAGTCATGGCAATGATTTCAAGTAGTGGGGTAATCGTAACCCCAGAGTGTCACTTTTGTTATACCAAGGAAGTGTAGGGTCCTAGGGTTAAAAGACTTTGACATTCAGCACCAACGTTTTGATTTTTCGGTGATTTGCCTACTTCGCGTCGCCTGTGTTAAAAGGATGCGTGAAGAATGTGATATATATATATTATTTTGAAATTTAGTAGACAAAAAATCCGTTCAAAATTATGAGTTTGCACATATCGGCTGAACGAATCATGCTTTAACTAGGCTCAATGGAAAGAAAAAATCATAGTGAATTGGTAAAATGTCACTAAATTTTCGATTAGGGGAACGGTTTTTGGAAATATACGTGATTTAAATTCTTGTTTGACAGCTGAAAGCCCATTTTCCTGTATAATGTCCGTGGTGGGTCTCTGACTTCAGGTCATAAATTCTTTTTTTTAATTACTTGGTGTCGAGACGCTGCCGCGTCTTTAGATATATCGTACGATATATCTAGAGACGCAATCATGACGTCGTGATTGCCGTTAATCTTCCTTGCGATAAAAAATCTGTTTGCTCGATCCTTTTATTCTTCTTTCGTACAATTCAAACGTTTATTAATAGATGAAATATTGACATATATACATTAGACTGATTCAAAAAAAAACTTTTTTTTTTTTTCCTTCGGGATTCTTGTGCTACTGTTGGGCAGTAATAAAAGAAAATTTTCCGTAAAAGATGGGCGTTGTCACTCAATTTTTAGAGGTGGCTATCTCGACTTTTTTGTTTTGAATTTGTTTTAATGAACGTATTGCAGTTAACCATAGTTATGGCTGCGGATTACGGATAAAAATCAGATCCAGCACCGTAACTATTCTATTTCGTAACCAAAAGAAACTCTTACAATTCGAAATGATTGCAATATTCACAATTCTAATCCAGGTAGCTCAATAATGGCATCTATACTACTCTCGTTATTCATATAGATATATTTATACGCATTAACATTTCGTGCTCTGTACGAAAAATTAAATTATAAGCTTTCCTTCATAAATCATGTATTTACATTTTTAAAATGCTACACTTGCATTATCTTCAAACTCATTCATATTTCTTCCCAGCTACTGTGCATAACATCGCGCATCCCACTGCGCAGTAAAAATGCACGAAAAATAGTGCAAAATTTAAAAGTAATTAACTATGTCGCTGAAAGGGCGTACCTCTTGTCGAAAATTGCAATAATAGCTCGACAAAAAAAAAGATGAAAAGCAGTACTTGCTGTAAGTGATCCAGCTACATCGACAACGCTTTCCAAAGTGCAATAAAAAACAATCGATTCAAAATTCGGTTCAATAATGAATAGGAAGCGTAAAAGCCTTACCGTTACGTTATGGTTACGTTAATATGATTTTTATTATTTAGTTCATTATTATTATCCATTTTTGTTGAATTATCGATGATAAAATAAGTCGTCATAATAATAAGTTATTATGTGTAATTAAACAGCGTTTAAAATATTGTTTGGGCTAAATTTATTTACCGGTAATATTTTCGATTTTGGTTTTTAGGGATTCAATGTGTGTGCGATATACTTTTCTTTGTCGCAAAACAGCTGTGAAATTTCCTTCATTTATTCTATTTCCGGTGTAATCTATACTATGATCATATTTAATAAATAAAATCATGAAAAAAATAACAAAAAGTCGAGATAGCCACCTCTAAAAATTGAGTGACCGCGCCCATCTTTTTGGAGAAATTTTCTTTTATTAGTGCCCAACAGTAGCACAAGAATCCCGAAGGAAAAAAAAAAAAGTTTTTTTTTGAATCAGTCTAATATACATGTAAGGAATTTGAACAGCGTATACTCGTGGGTGTTCGTTTGCTTGTGTGAATTTGAAATCGAAAAGTCTATACGTATGCGTTTCTAGGCCATTGCAATTTTCATCGATACAATCCGTTCGCGAAGCGTGAAGCCGGGCCCGTTTCCGGTCCAAGCACACGCTCTCTGGCCGTTCTCAATTATGACTGTAACAATCGAATACTCCGCGAATGGGTACTCTTATAACGGAATGAAAACCGTTTCTTTTTTTTACGATGCGCCTTTTATTATTAATACCTCCTCAAATTCCGCATTTACAAATTTGTTAATAAGACTATCTCATAACACCAAAGTATTCACGATCAATATGGATGTATATTTTTTCAGTAAACAATCGATAATCCTGATCATTTCTTTTTTTTCTCTGTGATGGAGACAGAGATTATGATCGTGATTAAACGTACCTGCTTTCAATTTCAACTGATCAAGCCTGCTTTCAATTTCTTCTAGAAGCAAATATAACAGTATACAATGATAGGTGCACATTCGATTTTATATTACAGTGCGACCTCTGAAATCTGGACACGTCGAGGTGCCTGGCTCACAGAATAGAGAGGTTCGGAAACGCTTTTGGCAGCCCCGACCATAAAGTAAACCGGCTTCATACGTGTGTTGTATATATTTCTTTCTCTCTCTCTCTCTCTCTCTCTTTGTCGCCGTGCGCATGACGAGGAGATTTTCCGCCATGCGCAAGGAGACAGAGATAGAGAGAGAAAAAGAGGGAGCGAACTAGGGAAGGTGAAGCGTGGGGATCCAACCTTTTCTCAAAGAGGGGAAAGTCCGTAGCTTAGAAAGGTGCAGATTTTAGAGGTCTCACTGTAATAATTGTAATATAACATGCGTCTACTTTGCTTTTCCCACAAAAAACTCCAGTTCATGACATTGAAACTGTTATGCATTTTAATCAGCTAACATTTGAGATCAGTATAGGTGTAATATTAGAATTAAATATAAATTGGACCATCATAGACTGGAAAAAAGTAGTGAGATTTGTGTTCAGAATCTAAAAAGTAAAGCGTCGCAAAACAATTAAACGCCGTTACCCTCAGCTTCGAAAAGATAAGTGAACAGGCCGTTTCGAACATAATGAAAGTCGATGATAAGGTAACGTGTAAGTGGAAAGAGATTGCCACGAAATATGGCTGCAACGATGTAGGATGGTTTTAAATGACAAAAGTGATAATACCAGTTGATTGTCGCGATGGTTATTTGACGTATTATTGAGCATACTGAGCAGACTACTTGTGTAGTCAGGTGCTTCACCCTATAACAGACGATAGATGGAAATCCCGAGAAACTAAAGTCGTCTCGATTTTCTGTTAGCCCAATTTCCTCTGATATATGGTGACATGAAGATTTCACCTTAGTTAGATTGAAGACAGATGTTGGGAAAAGTGCGAGATGTAGAAAAGGAGAAAGGACGAGCTAGAAAGTGTTTGCTTATTATTGTCATTACGAGATTACGAGATACATTTTACGCGTCTTCTATTCGTTATTATAGCGATGATTTCTTATGCTTAGTAAAAAGAGTATTTATAAAAAAAATGTCCGCAGATGCGAGCTTCACTCCCCCCTCAGCAAGGCTTCTGTATCGTCAATATTGTATTTAAATATAAAAGAAGAAAAAAGTTTGCTAACTTTTCAAAAAAAAACTTCAACATGCTGTAATTTTTGCATAAGCTACACACATGTATAAATGCACTTAATGTAGCGTTGTAAGCAGTTTTGCTGAATTCTTTATTTCTTAATGTTTGAAAACGAGCAGTTTGGAGCAGGTATCTTTGATGTATTTTGAGAAATATATCGAAGCTTATATAACAAAAATTGAAAAAAAAAATGTCGAGATCTCAACGTGAAGGATTTTCAAAGGACACCCTGCGCATGTGAAAGTCCTAAATATTTATTGTCTGAGCTGCAAAACTTTTCTTCCCCTTACAAAGCCACGAACCTTTTTTCAAATTTTATTTATTCAGAGTTATTTATTTATATATGGTTCAATATTTTTTATAACCTTGGCAAATTTGTCAAGGTGGAAAGGTTATCATACAAAGGGAGCCGATTATTTACATTGAGATATGGAACCTTAAAACGACTTATAATCGTCCGTGCCAGAGAGTAATCAGCAATATTTCGGAATTAAGCACAAAAGTACATGGTATATTACCGGTGAAAGTCATCGAGGGAATACATAAAATAAAGACTTTCGAATCTACAGTCGCATCCGCGGAGATCCTGACCAGTGGCGAGAAATAATATTATCGTACGTGCATACACTTTGCATTTCTCTAATCCTCGAATATACGGGTGGAATCTCGAGTGTTGAAGCATCGAATGTTCCGTTGCATCTAATCCTACATGGATATGAAATATGAAGCAATTATTATTTTCATTCTTGACCTTACAGCTTACAGTTGATTCGACGCTTTCACCATGAGCGATTAAAATGATGGTCAACGTTTTTCCTTTTGTTTTACAATAGCTTTCACCTCGAAAGGTCGATAAATGAAATACAGCATATTATTGTGGCAACTCACGATTTGTTCTTAATTATGAATCATAATTTTTCTAAGCCTCTCGCTGTTTGGTATAGAAAAGCATTTTAATCGAAGCTCATTCTCTTTAAGGTCATTACCATACTCTCGATTGCGATAGTGTTTTTTTTGTGAACAGATTGTCGGCGATGTTGCAATGCTACAGTCTGGAAAGTATGAAAATAATCGTTGTAACGTAAAAAAAATACCTTCGTTCATTACTCGTTTATATGTAAACTGAATTATACACAATAAATATCTATAAAGAAGGAATACCACCACGGTATATATGTCTGGCAAAAAATCGATATTTACCGTTTACTAGAGACCAACGAGCAATCTCTGCTGAAACTAAAGGGACTGAAGAGGACTATTCTGGTAACACAATGTATGTGGCCATATATGTCTGCAAAGGCTGTGTATATATTTACATACGTACACATCCATGTATGATTAGACCTACAAGGGGGGCAAATATCTTCTATGCAGGGGTTGTAAAATCGCCCTTCATCGAAGAGGGTAGACGGGCGCCCAGTTAGAATAAAGCGTTCTTCGACGTGAAAGCTTGGCAACATTTGACGATAGGGACGAGGCTATGCATTAGATGCAGCCGCACGCTACGTCAATATAAACTGCTGGGTTTCGATCTCCCGCGATGTTCTCCCGTTTATCCTCGCGAGTTAACCCTATCGTGAATATAAGTAATCATATAAATTATATTGCAACTTGAGCACGTGTTCCCTTAACGAATTTAAACGTCTTTTTTCGGAATAGTTTAATTTTTAACAAGTTCAAGATAAAATAATAGTTTCGAACATTGGGGGTGCAATGTTTATTTCCAGTGCTGAAAATCCAAACCCCAAAAAAGTTTATTATTCCAAATGAAGAACTGCGAGCTTATCATGGAAATCAATATTTGGGTTTGTTGGATGCGTGGAAAATTGAAAAAGGGGATAGATCTTATTTATACGACATTTTTCTCCCTAGTTATAATCTCAAGATTTCAAAAGGCTTCTTTTCAAATTTGCTATTTTGTTGTGAAATTGTTGTTAGATAACGGAATATCCGATATATGTTATCAAGAGAACTTGATATGTGTTAATTTCCTGGATTTGCGACTTGATCTTGTGTTCCGCAAGACGCCATTCTCGTCGTCGCTGGACATTATGGTGGTGGCGTCACGAACGCTTTTACACGGGCGTGCCAGGAATACCTAAGGTCCAAAGACCTCTAGAGCGCGTTCCCGAGATCATATCATATCTTGGAGCGTAGAAACCCTTGCTTCAGTTATCTCGACACATTTGTACCTTTCTCCCTCCACACTCCAAGGATTCGATGACAATTGAGAGTTCTCTGCGTTATTGTGACATTCTGGAGAGTGCTTAGAATGATAACAATATAACTAGAAGTTCGTTGAACAAAGTGGACATACAATTTACATACAAATCACTATCTCGAAGGCTGTGAATCGAAAAAAAATTGTCTGCTATAAATCATGGATTAGTGGACATTTTACTAAAATTTCACACAATTGCGCACAATTCACACGTACATGAAGTACGCTCTCGAGGTTTTCATTATTAGAAACGAAATATGTACTCATTATATATACTTAGCAATTTCATATAAATAAACAATATCATTATACATAAAAAAAAATAATTTTAATTGAAAACATATACAGATCTAATTATTTAGTATTTGTCAATTTACTAAATTTTGGCGTGCAATATCGTCGTCGGTTGTCCACCTGGAGTAAAGTGAGTGGAAAGAGTTTTTTACTGGACCAGTGCAGACTTAGCTTTCCATATGAATACTTCGTTACTACCCCATTTGCTTAATTATCACGGGAAATTTATCGTCCTAACATGAAATGCTGTTACAGGGGGCTATTATTTTTACTATATTTTTCCACACTGTATTTTTCGTATCATCTGTGTTGGGACTCAAAGTTTTAATGGCTAGAGCCAGCCGAAACGAAACAATTTTTGCGCAGCAAAAAATCAGATTAGCTGTTTCTCAGAATGGCATGAATACCCCAGTCTTGCAATAAACAATTTCGATTCTGCTCGGAATAAAATACCGTGAAAAAGAAAATGTTATCTGCAGCAAACAACACAGATGTTCGTTCCTAGGACAGAAATCTTTTCGTTGGTCTGAAATTGTCTTGTTTCGACTGGCAAAGTAATAATCGAATCTCGTAGTATCGATGCAAGTGACATGAAAAATTCAAATTTGCATTGGAACTGCATTGAAATCAATACGGAACGATCCGCGGAAAAAAACTAGAATTGGAATAATCGTGAGCTCAAAGTTTTATTTGTTTAAGCTTTTTTCTTTGCCTTCTCATTCATATATGGAGGCAGCTAGTGGCTAACAAAGTGATTGACGGAAAAAGTCAAGTGTTTTCAAGTACATCAAGTGTACTCGGTAAACAAGAATTTCTGAAATATCAAACAGTCATGATGTAATTTTTGTATCCATAAACTATATCGTGAACACGCAAATAAGTACTCGAATTGACCGTTTATTCAATTTTCATATGCGAGCAGACCCAGCAAGTTTTCGTTTTAGCGAATGTATACACATCGCAGCAGGAATATTCAATAAAAACTTGGATTTTCCAATCGCACATTCCTTTTTCTTCAAAACTTCGTACAGACATTCAAATATTTGGTGCAATGTGATTGATATGTGTTATACTTTTTTATTGATTTATCGCAAACATCGATTCTTTTGTTTTAAAGAATAACTATATATAGACATATATATATATAATATAGACATATATATATATGCAGGGTGACATGTTAAGGGTGGCCACCCCCTTTTATTTCGCCCCCCGTAAAGATAATCGGACGGGTCGCGGGTGATTTTTGAAGGAAATTTTCTGAACTTTTCGATGGAAAAAATACGGCGTTCATCGGAATATAGACAAATATATATAATCGATCAAAATTGATTAAGTTGACATAATTATGGATCAGTATCCAAGACAATTTGTTAAAAAATATAAGAATTATTTGTGGCAAAGATATATTTTGATGGCAGCCCGCTATAGTTGATAGAAAAATCATTCAATATCGTGTGGAATCGCAGAAAAGTAGATTCGTCATGATGTGTCCCGTATGTACATACATATATTAACTCGTTGAAGCTTTGAACATCAATCTCCACCCTCAGTTCTATGCTCTCGAAATCCAATTCGATTTCAGTCACATACAGATGGATGTGCTGTGCGTTTGCGTACTCTTCCGTTCTCATGGCTGTACTCTTGATTCACTCGTTTACTACGACCAAGGGTGGAACGTTTCTCGCCTCGGATAAATGTGTATTTTTCCTCTCTCTCTCTCTCTCTCTCTCTCTCTCTCTCTCTCTCTCTCTCTCTCCCTCATTCGCTCTATTTCTCCGTCTCGCTATATTAAAGGGATGAAACGAAAGCTCTCAGCATTCTCGGGATATTCTTAGTTGATTCGCAAACGTGGATGAGCAGATCGTTAAAAGCTGAACACGAGACACTCATGGGAAATGACGAATGGAGTATATGCACACAGCCATTGCGATGTTTGTTGTTTCTTTTTATCTTATATCCTCTATCCTCCACCGTGTTGTACGTATGAAAACGTTTATCTTGTATTTCTGGCAATACAAGCGATAGAATCGTGAGAAGACTACATTTATATCGATGAACATATTTCTCGTATGAAAGGCAAAATCTGTTTCACAAAATGCAAGGAATCTTATATTTGCTTTCTGTTTACCCCGAAATAAGGAATACCTAGCAGTGCTAGGTATTCCTTATTTTTAGTACAAAACACGAATGAAACCACAGTTTGTCAATTTTAATCAAACATGTAACTGTTTTTATTATTTCGTTCTGCGAAATTATGCGATAAATTATGAACAGAGATTGATTATTATACCTTATTAAACCTTCTCCGTATCACGAGGCACAAAAATATTTGAAATTATCAAAGCTTTTTGTCATCGAAATATATTTCGATATTTATTTTCGAAATATATTTCGGTGGTTTACAAAAATGTTTTCTGCTCCTCGGATATGTTAGGTTTACCCACCAAAAAAATCCTCTCAAAAGCGATTTGTTGTATCTCTATTCTGAAAGTAAATTCTATCGGATCTGCAATTCCGCCGAAGACTTTTTTTTTCGATTGACAATACACGGTAGATTATTCCTGTAAAGCTGGATTGGTAATTAAGATGATCCTATGACCGGGCTTCAATCCATAGAATTTTCGTTATTTTTTCTTTTTAGCTGTACTAAATATATTAATAATCGTCTCTGTAGAGTTTCAGGGTCGGTTATTGACCGAATTGTAGAGAAACAAATATTGAAATTGCGTATTTTTATGAAAGAATTCTGAGACGGCGTACAAAACTCTAATTTCCGGTTGCTAAAAAAGTTTATATATTAGAGGAAATCCGTCCGATTCTGAAAAAGAAAATAATTTACATACTTAACACTTGTCGTAATTCAATACTGTCAGAAAAAATTACGCGTATCGACCTAATTTTCATGTAATATCGAGTTTCATTTGAACTTCCTGGATAGAATTTATTACCACTCGCTACGATAAAGAGACGTGACTACATGGCAATAGCTGATCGTAGTCCTAACCTCATCGTACTCATTCAAATGTCTGCGTGTCTACACGTATTTGGTTTTTAACCCAACTTTTAGACAGGTTTGTGGCTGCATTCCTATAGCACTTTTCTGTTTCTTGTTAATTTTCAATGAAAATGACGAGAGTGAGTTAAATATTTATTATATTTTATTCTTAGAGATACGTCAACCTGGTGAATAGAAAGTAGGCGGTAGAAGCAATGCTGTCAAATATCAAACCTAGGAATACTACGTGAACCGTTAAAATAACTATTTTTTAAATTTTCTAATTTAAGTCCAATGTCAAAAATATAAATTGCACAAGTCTCAAGTATAACCAGTGGTATGACTAGTGTGAAGCGATAGAATTACCTTAAGGCCATGCGGGATACCCCCTCCCCTATCGAAATTTAGAAACATTCTCAGGCAAAATCTATAAATCGGATCGATTTGAAATTTTTTGTGAGTATTTAGAGACACAACACGGAGGAAATGACTATTTCGCAATTTCGAAATTTTTCAAAAAAAGCTTTTTGTGGAGTGAAAAAATTTTCAAAATTTCGAAATTCTAAAATTGTCAGTCCCTCCGGGCTATATCACTAAATACCCACAACAAATTTCAAACCGATCCGATTTATAGATTTTGCCGGAGAATTTTTCTAAGCTTCGATTTACGAAAGAACGCATAAAGGTGCTTATTAATTTTGTTTGTACCGACGTATTAAGGTGCACACCTGGTTATTAATTAGGGACGCGATGGCAGTTAACTCGACCGACAATCTTTCCGCCATCATTGAAAAAGCAAGTCGCAGCTCAGCTAGCAAGACAGAGGAACCACCGAAACGAAAAATGAGCAGCAAGTAACATAGTTGAAAATGTTTTAAAAGAGTATCTTGCAACTTGTTACAACGCAGTGCTTTTCCAATTAAAGACGAACGTGGGTGATGAGAAGCTATTATTCGGGCAAGCAAAGACTCTCTCTGCAAGCGTTTGCAATTTACGTTTTTTCATGAATACTCATTTTTCCGTGATGCTTTATGGCTTCGTATAGAAAAAAGTATGAAACAAACACGAAGCATTTTGTTCTATTTTAATCATAATATGAGGAATGAGACATGACAATTAATTAGCTACCACTATTTTCCAAAAACATTTGGCATGGACGTTGTCACTCTTGAGGAATAACAGGGCTCTTTGTGTTTTCTTTTACAGTGTGGAACTTCCTCTTCCTTTACTTTTCTTTCTTCGTCGTCTATTCTTATGTGTTCTCTCTCATTTTTCGCTGTCCATTGTGCATTCTCTCGCTCTATTTCCCTCCTCGATGAGCACAACCCTATCTCGAGTCTCGAGAGAAATTCACGGGTCATGGTGGAAGAGAACTAAAAATAGGAAGTTTCCAGGCGATCGTGCGTTGCGGTCGAGAGCTCGGTACGTCGTATACTGGAACGAGGGATTAATAGTAGTATCAACTCTTTGTTACCCCTGTGTGTAGTGTCCAAAGGGATTTCGAACCTCAAGGCAGAACGAAAATACATTACCTTCTGAGGAGATAAAACCGCAACGAAAAAATACAATATTTATTCAGCACGTATATAATTTAATCGGTTGATGAATCCTCAATTAAACGTTCCCAAAAGTTGGACAGGAGATTGCAGCATCGAGTTGATGTTAGCAACATTTTTTTGCTTTTTCCTTTAATAAATAATAGTTCAACCTCATTCTGGCGAAATTCCTCCGAGTCAGATTATGAGGTGAGATGGGGCGAGATGAGGAAGACTTAATATATGTTATCTTCCAATACCTGTTTTATAAATTAATGGTCTATTTTCAATTTTATTACGAGCAATAAATCGCCCAACAAACACAGAAGTCTTGCCAGTCTGGTCAAAGTTGAAACTTTTGATCTTTCGGTATCGTCCATTGCTGTTAATGCAATTTGCGTCTGCTCGCAGTAACTCGTGATGTTTACATTCATACTGGGATTGCAAACTCTGTTGTAGTGAATATTCAGGTTCTCAGTACGTCCATCTTGTACAAATTTATTGCTCCGTTCCATTTGTATACAGCTTGCTGTCTTCTTTCAGTCACGATGTCCCTCTAACAAAGCCTCTCTCAGACATTGAACGACTCTGTGTTAACTAAATTGTATCTAACATACAACTTGAAGCAGCATTTACCGATTGTTCAAATACGAAAAGCTCAATTCAAATTTCTGTAGATTCTTGCTGAAACAATTTGACCAAAAAATCACACGATGGTTAAATTCAGGATAGGAGTCAGAATTATAACGAAACAAAGTTTTACATCTTCCGGTAAAAAGTCACGATGTTATACGATTACATTTTTATTACATTTTTCGAAGCATTGCTCGAGGTCAATGATCGGACAAAAAAAGGCAGACGTAAATATAGTTTTAAGGGATTATTCCCGTGCTTTTGTACAATTTTCTTATACAGATGATGTTGAAGCAACACGAAATATCGATATTGATTACAAAGTACGCGTTTTCCATTGCATACGCGTTCCTTCTCCTTCAAGATTCATTGATCCCTACACATACATGTCTCGGTGAGGCATTCGCCCACGTGGATTTCCACTGTTGTGGGCGTTGAATATACAAGATATAGACTGTACGAGGTTTCTTCTGCATTTTCATCATGTACTGTAAACCAATCGATGCTTCTATGAGAAATGATTGCCACTTACCGATGCAATCTTTTCGCAGGCCATCATCAAACTCAATCTATCATGTAAAACGTTTGCCGCGATCTTCGGCTTGGCAGTTGAATAAAATGCTGAAATTTTGATAGAGAATCGCTCTGAGATACGAATTTGTAAAATTTATTTTTCACAATCTTTAATCCTTAGTGTCAAATATCGTGTCGCGTGATCGCGATCGCGTCAATAACGATTCGGGAAGTTATATTAAGGAAACGTTACACTTCGCACAACGAACGATGAGAACTCGAGATGAAATTTTGAAACGTATGTGGAAATCTGAGGTGCTGATCCCGCGACTATCCGTTGGTGTGATTCAAACATGGCGATGATATCCTATACCCCAGGAGATTACAGCTCTCAAACACGATAATTTTTTGTTTGCTGGCTCACCTCTGGACTCTGAGAAACCGGAAGCTTGATAAAATATGGTTTAATGAAAATACAACCCACCCATTAAGATTACGCGTTAAAACACCACGGAATTTTTGTCAGCTTGTAAAAGTGATATGTTCATAGTGAATAATTTCGTCATCCTTTACATGCATTTTCCGATCGAAATATACATGTATACTTACAAATGACCTCGAGAAATGAATCGTCGATGTTCGCACGAGGGCCTGACACACAATAATGCATGTTCGTCATGTGTTCCAATTACGTCTCGTTTCCTAGCAATGGACGACAGCGAGATTCAGTCTACGGTGGAATCGATCCTTGGACCTGGAGTCAAGGTCATTGACTGTGAGAAGAAGAATTGCGTTAGAGAGGAAGAAGTTCTCTTGATAAATGGCGTACCAATTGCCCTAGAGGGTCCTGATGGCGTTGCTATACGTGAGGCCATGATCACCGGTCAGATACCACCCTGTGATCTTTTGAATCAGATCCTCGTCAGAGCTGGAATTCTGAGGTAGCACAGTATATTCAGAAAACGTCGATCTACCGTGTACTTTGATTCCAACGGCCTTCAAGCATTTCCGTTTATCCAGCCTTATCCATATGGACAGATTAACGAAAGTATCTATAAAAGATGTACATCCATGCGCCTGTTGCTCATCTAACTAGTAAAAATGAATTCCATTTAGCACGATACGTTGATTCGATCATCCTAAAGCTGGGGTTCATTTAGAACACCCGAGAATTGTAGATATATTGTTGGAATAATTATCTAAAAATCACAAACTCCGGATTTAGCAGATTTTTTTCCCTACGTCACTTGCAGCGAAAAATAAAACCTCTGGAAAAATTTTTGGTGAATGTTCACATGTTGACTCCAACCTCTTTCACGTTCCCTCATTTAAAGATTGGAACGCCTGCTTGTCATACCTTCTCGTAATGTTCATTTTACAGAACATTTATTCACAACAAAATCGAAGCTCCGAACATGTAATAATAAAAAATATTTCTGTCCTTATATTCACTAATCGTTAAAACATTTCAAACTTTGGGGAGCCAAATGGTACTGCAACTTAGCACATCTTCTCCCTATAATTGACTCTAAAAAATGTATCAATTGCACCCCTAACGCGAATAATGGCAAAGCGTTTGATCGTTTAAAAGTCGAACTTGCTCGATCCATTAAAATATCTTACTTTCGAGCGCAAAAAGTCTCGCTACCTCCGAATATCCACTGACGACAAGAAAAAAACCGATGATCGTTCAAAGGGCCCCAGTTCGTTTGGAAACTTCTTTGAGCGTCAAGTCATCCGTGGTTACGAAAGAGGAGGTTACGGTAGCACGTCAGGGCAAAGTGGTGGACGAGCGGAGTCGCGAGACCAAGGAGAACAACTTCTACGCATCATCGACTAGCGAGATATGGGAACCCGTCGGTATAATCCATCGTCCTCGAAACATCAAACCCTTTGACAGCTCGGATGATTCGAGGCCCAATTCAAACGCTAGTTCGGATCAAGGCTACACGACAAACGCTAGCAATAATCATGTATTACGTGAACGTGGTGGAGCAACTTTTGGCTGCCCAATTTGCGAAGACACCGATCCAGATTGTGCTAAACGTTGCCTCGGTGGACTATCCGGACTTGGCGGTAGCATCAAAGTACCGGGAGTTCAAACAACAACTTCGGCGGTAAGCTAAAACATTTTCCTCGATGGTTATTCAATTCTTCTACCGTTATAGTACGAGAGCCTACGACCAAAATTTCTGTCTCATAGCGATACAGCCAAAACCGCATCGAATTGATAGATTCGATTACTCTGAACTGGAAAATACCAATGTCAGACATTTTCCGCGTAGCGTTTGTCCTGACCGAATTTTCAAAAATTTCAACAAATTTTACCGAACTGTATCATAGCAATCTGTCTGATTTTCAGACTGTAGTTGAATGATAGCTCTAAGCTACCGAAAACATATTTTTCAGAAGTCAGTACTGTAGCGCCACCCCGGATGATCGCTTTAAAAAATTTAAAATCCGTCTGAAAATGTTTTTTACGAGTAAATTTGGGTTAGTTGATGTGAAAAAAATCATTTTCAGAAATAAATTTGAAAGCATTACATTTCGAAACCGTTTTAAAAATGTTAGAAAATTTTACCGATCGGTAACATAATTTATCCGGGTTGCTATGATACAGGTCGGCTAAATTTTTTGACATTTTCAAAAATGCGCTCGGGCTATAAACTACGCGCAAAATGTCTGAAAACAAACTTTTTCGTCACAAAATTATAGAATCTATGTACATTTTCAATATCAGACATATTGCTATAATACCGACTGTCTTTTTTTTTGAGACAGCAGAAATAGCCTCCCACGCAGTTGCTACACTTTTGACCGTTACTACACACCTAGTCGGGTTCGGAATCATATAATCTGACGATTTTATACAGTTTCGGCCGTTATGATACATGGTTTTGGTCGTGGGCTCTCATACTATTAATATTCCGGTGTATTACATCGGCTTGAGTAAATTTTGGTATCAATACGTTCGATTGGACTTATACATTGCAATTTAGCAGTGTTATCTCAGCAGATGGTAGTAATTTTCAGATTAGGTATACATTTTATCAATACGATTAAAATTCATTTATTCTCAATATTATAATACAGTTGTCAATCATGGGTAACTACTGTTCGATGAAGTTTGCTTATTCAGGTCTAATTTTCAACAACTCAGTACGATAAGTTACGCTCGTTCCTTTTTCTCCCAAACGTCCTGCTTCTTGCACACCTACTAATTGGTGATAATTAGAGCACGGTTAAACCAATCTGTCGAGAGCTTTAAACACATTAGACCCTCTCTTTCTGTTCGTAGTACCGTTCTAGACTGTCGTGCTTAAACGTTTGTGCGTGCACAAGTGGTACACTCTTGATGTTACTTGCTTGTACTCCCTCCGATTCCATCAAGCCGACATTGGCGATTATAATGCACTTACCGAATGTAATACATATAACTAGAGACGTGGTAGCGTCTCGATGCAAAGTAATATCTACATACATATATAGGTAAGTTTTCAGTACAAGTGAGAGGCATAAAAGTGGGTAACAGGGTCTCCCGGTGGTTTCTTGCGCCAGCGAGCTGTTATCAATGCATGTTATTTTTTGTCATTGTGAGCAGCTCCATAAGTTCGGACTTGAATAATAATTCATAATAATAAGTCTTCGCTATCTCCTTTCCTCGATACCAAAGATCCTCGGCCACTGCACTAAAAGGTGTGTCTGGCGAGTTTGCTTTTTCTCCATTTATTTATATTTTCTCGTTACTTCCTTCATTCGATCAATAAGTGATGTACTCGATATGGAGAGGGAAATATGCTGAGAAAAAAATTCAAGGGAAGCACGGAAGGAAAGATGAAGAAAGCACAAATCTTCTATACATTTCCATTATAAACTTCTTTGACGAGCGAGAAAGGGCGAAGTTTCCATGGCGAACGTTATTGTCTACCACGTCAAAGACACTCTGCGTCAGACGAGTCGTGGAAGCCTCGCGCTTGGTGCTCGAAAAAAGGTACTCGAAAACCGCGATAGAAACTCCTGCAGGATTTTTTTTAACGAGCCTGTTCTTCTTTAGGCCTAAAAAGATCTCCAGGTCTCGCCAGTTCATTTTCTCTCAGTTATAATTACGTTTATCATTCAGGAGAATAACGATCATTACAGTTTTGCTAAGCGATGAAATTATTTCAGATTGCTTTCCTCAGCATTTCGTTTAATCAAGCAAGCCTTATTTCTCGACAAAAAGTTGCAAGTTGCGTCATTCAATCAATAGGCAGAGGTAAAAAGCAATACCCCAGTGTAATTAGCAAGGTTAAGAAACAATTATGTCAAATTTTGAATGATATAGTTTCGAATACAAATGTTATGATTACTTTCTTGAATAATAATAATAATAAGTAATATTTTATATCGACACTGAAGGACCTCAGAAAATATAGCTTTCGATGAATACTATCATTTAGAGGTTGGTATTAGCTTGTTCGATCATCTTTATTTTGAATCGTTTAATTATGACATGTGCCAACAAACTAACGAACACATTATTGACACTTTAAATTTTTATTTGCTTGTACGTAAATTATTATAAAATAGTCATTGTTATCTTTACCCGATCATTTTCATCTAGAAATCCTACAGTTTCAAATATTGTCAAACCGTAATGTGCGCAAACTTTGTAACTCAAGGTATATGCATTATTGAACGACTAACTTGTCCATACTTTAATGGCCCACGAGGCTTGTTTGCTCGATGACTCTCACAAGAATTGCAGAAGGTATATGGTACCGGCGAGTTCCTGTTAAAAATGTTCGAGCTGTACAATCGTAGCAAAAATTAATTGAAATTACAATTTGAATTATTAACGCTTAACGGGCCGGAAATTTCTCAACGGTAAGATGGTACCGTTGCAAATTATGCAAAATTCGCAATTATTTATTAATTTACAACAAGATTTTCAAAACGATCGAATAATTACATATACACATTCAGAAAATTCAATGAACCCATTTTATACGAAAAGAAAGACAGTTGTCGAAATAATTACGAAACAGTTACTTTTTAAATGAATTTTTCCAAAGTTTTTTACATTGTTATTAGTTCAAATTAACGGCTTTGGTGTTTTCCATGGAATTCATTTTTCCTGGTTTTTGTAACACTGCCGAGCATACCAAATTCTCAATCTATTATATTTTCGCTACGTTCGTAAGAGTAGAACGTCTGTGAAGCGAATTTTCCTTTTATAACACGTTTCTGCAATAAACATGAGTTCCAGCCGTGCTTAGCATTAGAAACAATCGGTGTTTGATCTATGAAAAATAACTGAGAAACCTGTATGGGCTTTGGTAGAGTGTGAGGTACATTGCTTTTTTTTCCAATTCAGGTTTTTCCGCCTTGATTCGCTTCTCTTCATTCCTCCATTTATCCTCGTAGCAAACGTTAGAATCGTCTCTACGCATCCGTGTAATAACATTATCGATCAGTTCTTTCAAAGTCACAGACATCGATGGTTCTTGTATAAATACACATTGCGTATTGAACTTTTCGTTCGTTTGATGATTATCTTTCTTTTCGATATTCCTAATTATGTGACTTAAATTTAATTATGCAGGACTCTGTAACCAACGTATTAAGTTCTCCATTTTCCGCCACCATCCTCCGCTTGAGTGGTACACTCTATTCAGACACCGATACTTACGGTAACTGGCAAGTTCGTAAATTCCTACCTTACCGACTGCAAAAGAGAAGCTACGTTTGTCTGCGTTTTTAACATCGGTCGGTAATTTTGTAGCAAACGGTAAAATCACAATGTGATTGTATCTACAGTAGGACATAAAGAAAATTTCGACACGAAAGTTAATCCGTTGGTAATAAAATGATTTCCACTTTCCCAGCGAAGAGTAAATTGGTCGCCAATTTTCTCACAGCCGATGCAGCATGAACATGTTACCAGCGTGGACTGTGCGATCGCAAGATAATCATCTCGGTTCGAGTAGTATTAACTTTTCTGCAATTGTAAGAAAATTTGAATACTCCCGGTGGATTATATGAAGAATTTTGCGTTCTTTCTATATCCGTAGTATAGGGTTTCGCAGAAGGGTTGGTCATCCTCGTAATTGTGAATCGGGGATGAAATTTTAAGTCGATCAATCAGATGTATGAGCACCGCACGGGTGTAGTTGTGGTGCGTGATGCTCACCCGCGGACGTGGCTCGCGCATCTGATTGGTCGACTTAAATACTAATATAAAATCAGGGGTGCATCGGAGCCTCATACATGCCCATATCGATCGACTCAGAATTTCATCCCCAAATCACGATTACGAAGATGACCAACCGTTCTGGAACACCCTGTATATGTATCCTGAGAATGAAACCGCGAAATTTCGTTCGATGATTCCTTGTTAACCGCGAATGATATCGAATTATCAAAAGTTCCGTGACTCCAATGAGGAACAAACTGGGTTGAAAGTCTTTGCGCTAAAAGTACACAAATTAAAAATATTTACCTAAGCATTGATCATTGAGATTTATGATGTTCCGTTCTAAAAATAATAATGCTGTTATAGTTATTAACACGTTAAATTTGATTATTTTTCATCATGATAAGGCTAACCATGTTGCCGCTAACCATGGCTAAGACCATGTTAACCAGATCCGTGTATCAATTTCGGGTATACATTTTTCCTCAGTAAATTTCCATTACAAAATAGATGCATCCTTTTTATAACCCAATCACGCCTTCAGTATATCAATCATTGCGACAGTAAGAGCAAGGATTGCATTCATAACACATAAAACACAAAGACATCCGACTCTGAATTTGCGAAGAATTGCGAAGATGGCAGATCGAAAATTTCCAAGTGATGAAATCACGATGGGAGTGAGAAACGTGATCGACCACATGCTGCACAAAGTCTCGTACACGTCATAGAGGATAGGAGAGCTTTCTGTCTACTGTGCTCGACAAGACCCAGACATGTTACTTCTCGCTTTTGCTATCCGACATTTCCCGACACGCCTTGCTACGTTCTCCCCCTGCCCCCTTAAACTCAAGGAATCCTTTCTACCATCACATCTACTTTTACACCTCACATTCGTCTTTCCAGCACACGTAGCATACTTAAGTATGTGAGTCTTGCGGCTCGGCACGGACAGACTCAAACACACATCACCTCGTAACCGCAGAGCACTGATCTCATACCCTCGAGCCACCATCAATTTACCTTCGACATATTTCTTTCTCAGTCGCCTTGAACATGAGCGAGTACGAAAAAGCGCAGAAGTCTTGAGAGGTAGCTGAAAACCACTAAAAAGCGCCGAAAACTCTCAACTTTTGGCATGCCCACGTTCCACGTTCATAAGTTCAAGATCTGGCTATTGAATGAAACTTTTATTCGCAATGAGAGGAAGCAATGAGAGGTTTCTGTAGATCAAACTTAATATTACTGATAATTTTGTCATGTCATGGAATGAAGTTAAATATTTTTCTCATCACTCTCGTATTACCTATCCTCTTATTTACTCGATTTTTATCAATGTTACGAAAATTCTTTCCAAGAACGGTTTTCAATGCTTCCAAAAACTCAAAAACGAATATCTAATTCCATCATTCAAAACAAATGAATCGGTGGTAGTAGAATAAGATACGTAACCTAATAGCAGATAACAAAATAACCGTTTATTGTAAAAGTATTCGTTTAACAAAATTGAAAAGGAGAATTATCGATATCAACATTTTTATAAGGTCACCGGCCCTCCCTGGAGAGGCACCTTGTGTCTCTACCGAATTTTATCAATATCCGTTCACTGATTGTGCTGTGAAAACGTAAGAAACAGATGTCATTACTTACGGATTCATCAAATAAGTATGGACGAGTTTGATATGATGTATTTATCGTTTTGAAAAAAGGTCTGAAAAAAATTATATTAAATTGGTAACATGTCATCCGATTGGCTGTCAGGCGTGGGTCTAAAAGCGATTGAAGTTGTTGTGTGCCAGTAAGAGTCAATTTTTCTGTGTAGAGAGCCGTGACAGGTCTCTGACATTACGTCACCGTACAATTCTTTTTTCTCAATTACTTGGAGTCGTGATGCTGCCGCATCTGGAGATCCTAATAGCTTAATTGATCATTAGTTTCTGAACATTTTTGAGTTTATACTATACTACTATTATCTATGTACTATTATCAATTTTAACCGCTATCCAACGTTAATTTTTGTTGTAACCAATTAATAATCACTTAAACGACATATTATCGTGATGCGAAAATAAATTTTCAATATAGCATGTTGTCCTATCTATCTCTCGGCGAGTCAGGTCGTGTTTATTCATATTTTGTCACGTAAAAGGAGCGTAGACGGCGGGACAACATTTGAGAGAATCGGGCAGCGGGTTCGCGATCCATTTTGTGTCCACCTGTACTCAACGAGAGTTATCGCGTATCCAACGAGCGGTATACATTGAGACAGAAACTCGTCGCTATCAAAATTTTCAATTACATCTCACAATACGTCAATGAGACAGAATTCTTTTAAATCGACGGATTCTTCACCCACCGCGGCCTCGGGTCGAAGGCTGATGGGGCTCTAGGTGGCATTTACTAAGTTTCGACTATTACGATTTATTTAATTGTCAAGGTTACAGTCGAAAGAATCGTTGTAACTCCCGACAAGAATAAATAATTTATAAGTTGGGCGCCAGCTAAGTTTCCGAGATTAGCACTCAATCTGATTTCAATTCTTTTAATAAATTATACTTTACCACGGCCAAGACTCTCTCTCCCAAGGTGGGAACCGTTGGAGACCCGTAAGATCGCAAAGCAGAGAAAGCTTTCGTGCGTAGAATGAGATAGAAGGAATAGATGAAAGACTTACATTTGTCGAAGTTCTAACCCTCTTTATTTAAATTATGTCGATCTCTCGTCGACGGATGTGTTCGGTTTGTACAGACGTTGCAATTTCCTACAGCGTACGAATCCTTCCGTAGGGGTTGTCGACAGACGGACAAGTCCCCTTTCGATTGGATTTTCCGTGGGATAGTCGACAAACCGACAATTTCCCTCTTCTTAACAAATTACTTTATACGCAAAACGTCGTCGACACTCAAGGGCCGAAACCTGGCGATATATAATTCGCAACTAAACAAGGACGAGACGAAAATTAATACAACTACTCGTCACAACGACAGAACAAGGAATAATTTTAACTTCTGCGACACTTCGCTGGTTCGGCCCTTCCCCTTTTTTCGGGATCTATCGCCTTTGTCGATCGGCTCGCGCAAGCGCGTCGGCCCTTCGTCTTCCTTCGTACGCGGTTCCTCGCTCCAGCGATCTGGCCTATGATCTTTAGTTCGGCGGTCGATAATTATCTAGAGGCGCGCTAAGGTTAATAGTTACCGTAATGTGGTAATCGGAATACGAGACCTTACCCGTTCGACGAATAGATCCTTCGACCCTCGAGAAAAGACTCGATCGGCCGCGTCGAGGATGGTTAACTACAATTCTCCTGTCTCAACATGTAGAATAAAACGAAAGCTGAGGGCCATCGATGATGATGGCCCAGATGCTTCTGCCAATGCTTTCCGATAGGAGTGGAGGATGGTTAGGAGGTTCAAAAGTACGCTACCTTTTACTCTTGCCCCCTCATGCAAAGCATCTTCCATCGTTGTAGCTTACGGTAAATGGAGATTCCGAAAACCGATCGATAAATTCAATTAAATTTCGTAACACGGGACGGTCGATGGGACGGCTCGCTACTCCCTTGTCTCTTCTCCACCTGGCACCAAATTGCATTTTATGCATCACCCAGGACTCGACTACATCAGCCGATAACTAGAATCATCCGAATTTATATCTCAATATACGTCAATGAATATGTTTATGTTTGTTCATATTCTATTGAAAAATGCAATCAACTGCATTGCAAATGGTCACTCATGCATGTTATTTTTTTTATCACGATAGGGTTTTTTACTGTTTGCTAGGAAACGCTTTACATCCTTTTGTACAGAAAGAATATTCCGTTGTTAACGGAACGGATACTTTTTTGTTTTTCTTTGTAGAACAACATACATATGAAATATATTGAAAGAGAAAGCATCTGCATCCCTTAAGGGTATCTATCAAAAGAAACATTGATTCAAATTATTCAGATTTCAGTTTCCTCATAGGCATGCGTACACCGACGCAAATTGGTCTTGACCTTAAATTTCTTAATCCTTAGCAAAAGGATCTATCATGCAAAAAAAACGGAGTTGGTCGATCTTTCGCTTCGGGGAGGCGGTCACTCACACATTCACAGACGAATTTATATTGCGAACTTCCGTGTAACAATTTTTAGAACCAACGGATTAGGGGAAAACAAAAAAGTCTGAAATTTCGTATCTAATATATATATTCTCGATAAACTTTTCACGGATCATTATTCAAACCGATAATCAACCACCGACAAACATAGAGTTTAGTCACTCACATAAAAGCACACTCTCGATTCACCACCAAACTTTGGACAACTTCGTAAATGTTGACAAGGTTAAATAAATAATTTAGTTTAACGACATTGTTCTAAACTACTTATACCACATTAATTTAAAGTGTGAAAAAGTAAAGTCCACGTGGATTCGACAATTTCAGTATCGGGATTTACGGCTCCGTCTGCAAACCAGCTGATTTGCACGCCAACCCAACAAAAATGTAAGACTATAAAAAAGGAACACACAAATTTATTAAAGTTTTACACCTTCTTGGCATAATACGAATATACATGTATCGAATACTTTGCAAGTTTTTTCTTCGGGAAATCCCATTGTTGAGCCCTCGCAACGTATCGCCTGAAAGTTATTTTCCTTTATCCTTGATACTAAACTATAAAAGATTTGTAGCGAAACAAACATTTTTTTTCGAATATATATATACAGAAATGTATAACAGAAATTGCAACGACTAATACGGATTTTGATCTTTATTTACCGCCAGCGTAATACGCGGTGAGAAACTTTTCCTTTTGTAATAAAACAAAACTTCGATGGAATCGTTCGTAAAATTGACGACGTGTCGAAAAATACTTATGTCGAAGTTGAATTTTCCAAATTCAATTTGTTCCATTTATGTGTCGTCTTTCCGTTTCTGTTATATATAAAACACATAGAAATGACATATGTCATTTCTATTGTTACTGGATGCTACCGGTCCACTATTTATAAGAACGCTTCCGCGTTGCAACGCAGCTTTCAGCTTAATACGCGAGTTGAAGGAAAATAGAGAAATTCAGATCCCGGGATAAAAGAGAAGAGAGATGAAAGAACCATTAATAAATGGAAAAGGTACAGATAAAGGTAAATGTGCAGTAATTAAATTCAGCAGCAACGAGATAGCAAAATGATGTTACGTTTCCGAAGCTGATGTACCGCAACTGCATCGTATATTTATCGAATGAAAGTGGATCATGCATTCAAAAGTCAAAGTACACAAAAATCGCGAATGTATACATTCGAGAGACAGAGTGTATAGGCAAAAGCAAAGCCCGGAGTGAGAACCGCGAGACCCTTTGGTCTCTATGCTTCGACCATGTTACATCAATGTGTAAAAATAGATATAGAAATCTTTGGCTTCTCAAATGCGGGTCCAGTCGCGTCTTAACTCGTCGTTGTCCATGCCGAATTATCCGCCGGTCATATGTTTATTCTCGTGCACGAAAAATCATCCCTCACGGCAAATTTATTGACATAATAATCCCACGGATTTCCTGTATCGAAAGAAGTGAAGTGAAGTCGGACGAAAGGTGCCAAATTAACGATAACAAACAAAATCCACGTTGAAGAATACGCGTTTTCGTAGAGTACGCAAATAATGTTGTGCCTCGAAAATTGTTTATAACCCGGAAAATCGTATTGAGAATCGTTCAATAGGACGAGTGCCAGTACAACCGAAATGCTTCCACACAGCGAATCGGCGATTCTCGATATTCTACGCTTTTCTAATTATTTTGAAATTGACTTTTTGAACGTTGAAACGCAATTAATAGCTGTCGACGTTAAATCGGAAATAAAATTGACCGAAGAGTGATTTTTTTTTCTACATAGCATAACCGAACAATATGAAATTCGTCGCTTAATAAAAGCAAATTTTCCAATATTTCGTCGAACCGATGCACGTGCGTGCAACAGCAAATGGTCAATTAGAGAGAGTGTAATTCGATATCAGGAGAAAATCAAATCAGTTTTCATCTCGGTGGCGAGTTCGATTACAAAACTCGAGCAAGCGTGAGGATTACGAAACGAAGGCTCGCCCCCCGACGTGGCTCGATGCTGTCCGTTTTCACGACACATATATCAGCTATCGCATACGTCTATTACACACAGTGATGAATATGTTATGAATATATCAGTCGTTCTATGTAAAATTAGCCTTTTACATCATCATCAGTAAACAAAGTATTGTTGAATTGTATATGGCGGAAGTAATTACGATGTTATCGCATGTGAAGACATATTTCTCAGAAAAATTGATAGGATAATTTTTTTAATAGGTCCTTAGTGCAAAACTTCGTGCATGGATATTGAACAATGCAGTGCTTACAACGCTTACTGTATGTGCCGAACATACATACAACGATAGAATGTACACAATAATATTGGAATGGCCGAGTGCATACGGAAGCTCTGCATGTATATGTTACATGGATATGGACGCAGCGATAGCTGAGAGTTCGCACCGACGCTGATTTCCAGATTCGATGTTATGAACGCCATTGCGGCGGCGGATATCACGCGAATAGCTCTTGTCTCGCGTAGCTCGATAAATTTGCACGATTCACTAGCCATTGTCCGACGAATCCAGTGATCGTGTGATTTCACGTGGTCGCACCATTTCCGGCTTATACGACATATTTCTCGCACAGCACTCTGGTTTCGAATCTTCTTTGGATAAAGAAACGCTCCAGCTTGCAGCAAGAACGAAAAACGACGAAAGAGAATGAACATAAGTATGGCACAAAGTGAACATGATGTTGAAACATTACCAACTGCCTACGGTTTGTTGATAGCTTTCCTAACGGGCTTTCTCGGCTATGTCTTGTGGGTGAGTTCCTCCCATCTGTCTACGCATTATAGTGTTTTCTTGTGAATGGCATTTCACCGCAGTCAACGTGACGCTCGTGAGAAAAAATGCATTACATCAGTACCAACGAACTGTGTCGGATAAATATTGTTTCTATGATTTTTCAGTGGATCATTATTTTATTCATTCCAACAATTTTTCATACACTGAGAAAAAGAATTCGTAAATCGAACCTCCCAAATTTGGTCAACCGAAATTCGGTAAAATGAATCCCATTTTGTTTGCATCAATCGTAGAATGGTCAGATTAGCAAAATTGTTGTAGCTATTCTAACTCTGCTATTTGGTTAGTAGCATATTCAATAAATTTGACTATATCTTGGCGCCATTTACTACATATTTTTTACAAATCGAATAATTCATCTAGTCATCAGCTACGACGATGTCCTGTTTGAAGAAATCGATATAATGTTTTTTTACATTAGCAATGATTTTACGATACTGACTCTTGATATGTATCGAATAGGAAATTGAAGTACTGCACAGAAAGTATAGTATGAAAATCATTGACATGTAAGCGATTAATCGGATATCTCGTGATCCAATGATTGTACAGCAAATGAAAGGAATGTTTTGGAAACCCAGATTCAAAGCGTGTCCTTTTTCTGTTTCAAATGGTCAAAATTTTAACAAAAATTAAATGACCAGGCTTCTTTTGCAAAGTTTGGCTCGTTCGACTTCAGCAAAAATCTGATTTCCTCGATGTTTCACATTGAATTTCCCTGAGTTTTCATTACCATTGCTTTCTTTATTTCACGAGTGTTATCATTTAAAAAAACTGATGAAAAATATTCGGTGAATCCCAGAATGATGACAATAAAAAAAAAGTTTATTGTACATCACGTTGGATCCCAACAACGATGCAAACTTCAAAATCATTCTTAAAGCACCTTTCTGCGCCCATGGACCACTTTGGAAAAACAACAGAATTTGAAAAATGTTTACCTCGGTTTTTTCCTTTGATTATCCGCAACGCGTGTTGCAAAAAAATCTCATTAATAGATTTCAAAATTAGAAACTTTAAGACTCAAAATGCCTTTTTCATCTCCATATTACAATTTATTTTCACGCAGTTATAGCCTTCCTAAAATCAATAAGAAATGTAGGATATTTTTCTTCTCTTTTAATTGTGTCCACTGAGTGTATTTAATATTAATGTATATTTTATTCTGGTATCTTATTTCACAATACGCATGTATAAACATTTTTCGAGGGCAAGATCATTTTTCTTAATGGAGAAGACAAATTTGACGACGTGTTGTGGAATAATTCCCGTGAATTTTCGTTGCGTTCATGATACCGTCGAAGTTAATACAAGGCGAGCTTTTGGCACACGTTGGCATCGTTAGAGTAAGAGCTATTCTGGTTTTGTATTAAAATGCTGCGCTTCAACTCAAGTAGCTCAAGTAGCCTCCGAATGCAGTGCGCATGTTCCTCTTAAGCAAAGCTTTTCGAGCAAAAATAAATTAGTCGAATACATACGGAACATTCAACACCAAATCGATTGGAAGCTGAACGTTTATTCCTTTTTTTCTAGCAACGAGAAAAAAACTTTTTAGAATAATTACATCTTATTTGCTTAAAATGGAATATGACTTGCAAAGTCATCACTGTCAAAAAATAATGAGCAGAGAGAGACTGCGGATTAAACGCATGTTTTCATTTTTCTTCTTGTTTTTTCTGTTACATAGACTTTTAATACTCCAATGGATGTAAGCAAAAAGTAAAGTACGAGAGATTCCTGTGCTTGGAAATGGAAAAATATCTCTCAGACGTATATTAGCTAAACTTGGAGGGCGTGTAGCAATTTCCGAGAAGGTGTATAGCAGGGCAGCTCATGACTACTCGCTATGACTCTGTAGTGTATCAGAACGGAAGTAAAAGCCTCGCGGAAAGCTCGTTGACTAAAAGCTTCTTTCGCAAAACGACCGAAGTGGCAAGTGAAAGTGACTATACATAGCGAATACTTGCGACTCAACAATACAGTGATTGACTCTACCGAAATGAACGAAGAATAAATTATACTGGTCAAATGCAACTGGCGATTGTTGTATTTTTCTTAAATTGAGTGTTTCCGCTGTACGTAATATTTGTTTTTCGATCGTATTACCCCAGAACGAAAGTCAAGCTTTGATTGTATTTACGGAAGGCACATAAGAAACCGTATCGAAATATTAATAATTATTGTAGAAATAACTACACCGCTTATTGTATAATAAATTGACTTAGGAAAATATTAGAATAAGAAACAATTATATATACCATTATCATGAAACAAAATCCATAAGTACAATTTTTCTATGTTCGTAATAACTTTGTTCATTTTGTTTCGTGAAACAAATATAAAAGTTCTTCTGTTGCCTCTTAACAATATTGTACTTAAACCTTTTACTGCATAATCCTCGAGTACCAATCTAAATCCCTCCTGAAGTTGTTGAGCGTACAGCATACTTTCATTTAATCCTGTTAACTTTTAATCTTTCTCTTTCATCGAGGTTTATTTCGCGAACTCACATCGAAGTTACGTAATGTGCGAGGGAACTGAGTATATCTGATGCGAGTTATAGCAGGATCGTGTCACGATTTCGATATCTAGCATTATACGCAGTATGATACTTTTTTAGTGCTTCCCTCACATTGCCTGTTCAGATCGAACGACGACAAAAGTTTGCCAGCTGCAACTAAAATTGCTAATCGATTGTTTCAGCCATTGCTAGTGAAGAGATCAGCAGCCTGTAGAAATAGGACCAAAGCGCTGTAACGTATATGGAACGGACGCGATAAGAGAGTGAAGTAAGCCTGGTACAGACCAATCGCAAAGGTGTTTAATGAGCGAACCAAGAGGTGCAAGAACGATTTTTTATACTGCCAGCTCAACTTAATGGCTTCGAGATATTAGCTTAATTCTCGATCCTGCTCGTTCATCTCCCAGTATTTCTCTTACTCTTTCCCGCCTCCACGATCATTTATTTTCACTTGATAACTGAGGGTCGACGTAACTACTTCTCGCTCTGAATCGTAATTTGTTCGCCATCGAAACTCAGTGCTATCTGTTGCCTCGTCTACAGCCCCCCATCTGCAATTACAGCAGTCTCGTGAACGTTGCAAATATGTATCTACATGATCCAAAACAGAAAAAAAATATAACTAGCAAATGAATAGAAATATATCTAGCACTTCTTTCAGTTACAAAAATGCGACAAATTTGGTTTTTAGTTACTTCGGTTAATACGGAATACTACATTCGAACTAAAAATTTCCTGAATATTCGTTATTATAACACTATGGGTTATACCAACAACATCTATGCCTATAATTATTGACAAATTTGCCTAAAGGAATTCTCACAGGTATAAGTACATGACACTCAATCTCTCGTTTTTTCGTTCTTCAAAAACCCTCCTCTTCATTTAAATTTGTCGGATAATAGCTGAATATTAAATTAAATTTTTTATATAGTCGAACGATATCAAATTAACATCATTTGTCGCTATATTTCGCGTCTCGCTTTCTGAATTTCTTCTACAGTAAAGAGATGTCTTAGCGCACAAAATACATCTGTGATTTCTACTGGTCGATCGAATAGACTGCACATTCCCATCATTCCAGCGAAGATTTTCTCGATTCGCATATGCTATGTTAACGTAAATCGCGATGAAATTCTTGATTTCAAACTTGCATTTATGAACAGAGGTACGGAATTTGGGAAAATCGATAAGGTACTTGAAGATATTGCAGAATTTCTATTCAGTATTGGCATAATGACGGAGCCACAGCTCTATGACTTCAATCATGTTTAGAATCTTTTGTGCACCTGAGCGGCTTCAATAATTGTGGAAGCATCTGCGATTGCACGAGAGAATATATTTCATACGGTGCGATAGATAATATTGGAAAAAACTTTTCGAATGCCGTTGGTAATTTTTTTTATTTCCAAAGACTAATTACATACGTCGAATTTTTTCGAAATTCTGTCGGTTTTTTAAATTCCTTTTTTCCAATTTTGTTTAAGACTGTATAAGCGAAACCGCTGGTTAAACGGATCGATAAATTTCTCACAAGTAATGAGAAACCATTATGAGAATGAGAAATGATGAATAATTCTAAATTCTTTAAAACTTTTTCAAAATTAAAAAAAAATTGAAAATGCCGACAAAATTTTGAAAAAATTCAATTACATTCGAAAAAATGAACGATTTAATTTCGTATGAAAAGGAAAAAGTTTCTCAGTTTATTTTCGGAATTTTTTTTTAAACACTTTGTTAATAACTTTTCAATATTGTTACATACGATTGATTTTTTCAGATATTTACAGTATTGCTAAGTGCATATGGAACTCTCATGCTACTTCGGTTTTGTTGAGACTATGGATGTCATGTACATCCACAATATGAGGCGAAACTTATATGCCCTAACCGCTTCCTCACATGCAATTTTTGATCCGATTATTACCGAAAGTGTATTAATTTTTCACGATAAAAAAGTTGCTTGCCTCCGCTTACCAGATCGGAAGAGTATGCAACTTTTTTCGGAAAAAAATTAACGTATTCTTAAAATTAATGGCATTGAAGGTTTATTCAAGTAAGTATGCAGGTGTCATTTGAGTGTCGACGCATCTTAACTGATAAAGATCGCCAGGTTGCTTGAATGATAAATAAAAAGTATAGAAGTGTGTGTATGTTATTCATATATCAAATATGTTGGCTGCGCCGAATAATTTACTTGTTAGTTGCCTTGCAAAATTCGAAAGATTTTTTATTATACTTTAATTGTAAGAATCGAAGTAAGAATGTGTCTTCTTTCGATACAAAATATGGCGTTTCAGTTGAAACCGGAAACAGGTATCATAAAAACATCACAACCTTTAACATAAATGTTGATATATCGTTTTTCGGTAGTCATCTACTTGGCGATATACAGGGTGTTCGGAAAGTGAAAAGCCCTTTCTTATCTCAAAAAGAACGCTCTTTCATAGAAATAATAACCTGGCTTAACACTAAACCTATCGACATTTTATGTACCTGTTTCTACCGATGACGGTCAAATGACCGCTTTCCAAATAAACGTTATATTTTTTTGCAATTGATTACAAGTAATACAGAATTTAGCAGTGGCAATAAAACACAAAATGATTGTGATGCATTAATTAGAAAATATCTATTGTAAAGTCTCAAAAGCGGTCATTTGACCGGCTTGGTAGGTTTAGTGTTAAAGTTATAGGGGTCTTAAAGTTCTACTTTGTGATGAACTTGAATTTGATCTTGAACTCGATCGTGAGGGTTTTTTGGAGGTTGAAACGCGTTTTTAAATGGAAACCTCTATCTTTTATTCCGGATTTGAGAAGAGTGAGAAATTAGATTTAAGAAATTAGATATCTTACCGGACCGGATCTGTAACCCAGTGAACACAATTATGTCAAACTGACGTCAGAATGATGTCAGCTACGTCATGATTTACGTAAGATGTGAGTCATATATGAGTCATATATGACTCATAATTTCCCACTTCCTGACGTAAGATTTTTACGTAAGATAGATGACGTAAATATGACCTCTGATTGAGATCATCATGACTTAACTGACGTTAGATTCACATAACTCTGATGTCATAGAGGAGTAAAGTTGCTACCAAATTCTTACAAAAATATGACGTTCAGCTGACGTATTTGTCATTCAGTTGACGTCAAAGCTACGTAAGTTTGATCTAAAAATATTGATGTAAAGTTGCGTCCAAATGCTTACAAAAATATGACGTCCAGCTGATATAATTATCATTTAGCTAACATCTTGATGACATAATTCTGATGTCATAGTGATGAAAATAAGTACTATTTATCATTATCACTATGATATTAAATAATTACAATAATGTAACATTAAACTGACATAAGAAATAATTCACATAATTAGAAAATTTATTTGCACTTAGTAGTTGTAGAAATATGAGTTAAAAAATTAAACAATATTTAACCCAAAGTGAAAAATTTATTTATTTTTATTTTTAGTCGTACTGCACTTTTTTAAAACTTAAGTTTAAATAATGACATAATACATAGTATAAAATACCGATGATTAACATAGGAATACCGTTTATTTTTATGCAGTCATGACATTAATATTACCTCAGTTGTATGTAAGAAGGTGACCTGAAGCTAATGCTTAACAAGTATGATGTTCATCGTACATAAATTTTACGTAAAAATATGAGCCATTTCTTATGTAAGCATATGACAGTATTATTATATCACTTTTACGTCAGAATATGACTTGTAATTTATGTAATTGTATGATTTATTTCTTACGTAAATAATACATAAATTTATGACTTTAATATGACGTCACAGTATAATATGAATAGGACGTAATATTTACGTAATATTTAAGTCGCCATTATGATGTCATATAAAAGTCAAATTTTAGGTCAGTTCTATGTCATATTTATGTCACACTATATGACATCATCTCTAAGTCATCAATAGAGTCATTTTTATGTCATATCTATGTAAAAATTTTATGATCTCTATATGACCTGTCTATGACGTCATATGAAGGTCATGTGTTCACTCGGAACCGATCTTGCCTGCCGTGGCTGGATGTGTTCTGAAAATATACGACACGGTCACCGGAATATAAAAATTCACGACTTTTACCCCTTTTTTTCCAGTCATTTTACGCGAAACCATCTTTAACGGCTCATTTTGTGGCTATTGAATATATATTTTACCTTCGAATGATCCACTTTTAAACATTACCACAACAACATAATGGTTGTTGTGACACCTCCAGGGTCTGCTAACAACCTTTTGTCAGACGTTAATTTTATATCAATATGCCATGGGTATTAATTCTTTTCGTATTTTTTATTTTTGTATTTTTGGATATTTTTATGTATAATTAATGGTGCTATTATTCCTATAAAAGTACACGTGGAAATTTATGGATTATTTTAAGTGGCAGTAAATAAAGTCTTCCAATTAAAGTTTACTAGTTAGTTGTTGCATTATGAACATCATGGTAAATATTATCATTATCGTTACCACTCCTGATCAAAAGTTTGTAAAATTTTGAAATTGTTGTGCTCGTTGTACTTGGTAATTTAATTCCGACATTTAACAATACAATTTATATTTAATCGACGATTTCGATGGTTCCATGGTTGTGATAAGGGCAAATTATCGAAAGAATATGCCACCTAATGGAAGACGTCACGTCACGACTCTTGTTTTTGCATATCCTTATCTCGTCATATCCGCTATGCCGATTCGCACATTCTCGTAACAACGTAATGACTTGAAATTCGCGCCAGACAGGCATCCGGGCCGACTGTTTACAGAGATCGATAGTTTGTCAGATGTAATTAGAGAGGAAGTGGTTCTACGATGCTTCTCGAGGTATTAGACAGGTCCAATATATATATATATATATGTATTATGCTTCGTACTGCATGTAATTGCACTTCTCTACGGTATAATACTAAATTAAAAAAAATGAGTATTGATACATTTTTTGATGATTTTTGTTTGCGGAATAATGACGAATGATTTTTTTCACATATCCATCAATCGTTGCAATATTTGAATGAAAGTGAATATTTGGGTTAGTAAAAAATGTTCATCAACGATAATGTACACTTTATCATTCATTACCATTATTATCATTTTTTTTAATTTACAATTTTTTCGATCTATGGAATAATATACGACGACTTTTCTTTTCATTTATGTGAATTATTCACAATAAATGATGCACATTTACTATTTATTTATTACGTTATTTATGGCTGTTCTGGACATTATACTCTTCAACTCTCTTGAGATCCGGTGCTGGACAAAATTCACTCTGTGCAATGAGGAAAAGAAACGAAAATATGTAAAAGACATTCGCGAGAAAATAAGAGAATGGTAGATCGATGCAGAATGGAACTCATCGTTGAGGAAAAACAATAACACGAATATACGTTTCATCAGTTATGAATTTCATATCACAAGTTTTTTTTTTGTTTTCTTTTTATTTACAACTATAATCTGTTATTAATTATAAGAATGAATAGTTTTGTGGTTGTGTAGAAAGAGGAGACCATTGAGCGTCCATTGACGGGCAACAGGTTTTGTGCTTATTTCATGTTTTGCGTATTTTTCGTGTCCCCCCCCCACTCCCCGCCACCCTAGCTGAATCGTTGGGCCAGGTGTCCTGGCTTGAAGCGTTTTAGTCTACCACGTTGGAGGTTCCTTTCGGTTAAGTTGGTCGCCAGTCGGTTCGGGTGATTCTGTAGTCGGATTTGATAGTTGGTGCTGCATTTTTTGATTTCTTGTTGGATGGTGTTGATGTTGAGGTCTTTGTGTAGGCAACTATTTTTTATGTACCACGGTGCATCTGCTATCATTCTCAGAGTTTTGGACTGGAATCTTTGGATTATTTCCAGGTTTGAGTTGGAAGCTGTTCCCCAGAGTTGAAATCCATACGTCCATATTGGCTTTAGTATGGCCTTGTATATGGTGAGCTTGTTGTGAATATTTAGTTTGGAGTTCCGTCCAATGAGCCAGTACATTTTTCTCAATTTCAGATCTAGTTCTCTCCTTTTGGTTTTTATGTGTTTTGCCCAGGTGAGTCTTCTGTCGAGATCCATGCCGAGGTATTTGACTTCGTTTACGGTTGGAAGGATTTGGTTGTTGAGTTTGATATTTGGGCAGTTGCCTCTTTTTAAAGTGAATGTGATGTGGACAGATTTAGACTCGCTCGCTTTTATTCTCCATTTTCCCATCCGTTTTTCGATTTTCTTCACTCCGCGTTGGAGTCTCTTGGACGCTGTTGCTGGATTCGAGTGCGTGTACATGAGGGCAGTGTCGTCGGCGAACTGGTCCTAGTACGCTGCCTTGTGGCACGCCGGATAGGATAGCGTAGAATTTTGAGTAATCCTGTGCATGCCGTACTTAGAAGTTCCGATTGGATAAGTATGATTTTATCAGCAGATAGAACTGGGGCAGATGGAGTTTGATTTTGTACAGTAGCCCTGTATGCCAGACTTTGTCAAACGCTTGTTGTATATCGAGAAATACCGCTGAACAGTATTTCTTGTTTTCCAGTGTGTTCATTATGGTTGTGTACACTCTGTTAATTTGTTCGACCGTTGAGTAGTTGTTCCGGAATCCAAATTGGTGTTCGGGGACGAGTTCATTTTTTTCTATTTCTGTGTTTATTCTAATAAGGAGTAATTTTTCAAAGACTTTGGAGAGTATGGGCAAGAGGCTGATAGGTCTGTACGATGTTTTTTCTGTCGGTGGTTTACCCGGTTTCGGAACCATGATGATTTGGGCAAACTTCCATTGACTCGGGATATGTTCCGTGCGAATGATTCCGTTGAATAGGCTTGTGATAAAGACGTGTCCTTTGCGCGGTAGTTCTTTCAGCAGTTGTCCTGTAATTAGGTGATAGCCAGGTGCTTTTTTTGGGCTTATTTCTTTGGAGATGCCTCGCAGGATTTCTTGATGAGAGATCGGTTTAATAGGGAGTGACAGTGGTAGGGGAGAGTCCAGGAACTCGGTTATTTTATTGTCGTTGTCACCATTTTGGCTGGCTAGAGGAGTAAAAACCTCTGCTAGATGTTAAGCAAAGACTTCCGCTTCCTCGATGTCGCTTTTGGCCCAATTTCCGTCGGCATTCTTTACTGGAGAGTTTTGCTGTCTTGGTCGTTTGATATTTTTGGTGATTTTCCATAGCGAGTAGTCTGTGTCTTTTGTGCTGGAGAGGTTCAGTAGTTTTGTTTGAAATGTGTCATTGTTGTAGTCTTGGATTAGTTTGGTCAGTTCGGGTGTAGTTCTGTTAAAAATAGTTTTGTCTGCCGGGTTTCGACTCAGTTGCCATTTTCGTCGCAGCCTACGTTTTTCGGTGATCTTTTCCCTGGTGAGTATTGGGTATGTGGTGCTGCTTTCTTTTGGTTTTATTGTCAGTGTGGTTGTCCAGGCTGCTTCTTGGATTAACCGCGTAAAATATTCCGTTGCATCGTCGATATCTGCTCCGTTTTTCATCGGGTATTTCAGGCTTATTTTTTCATCCATTTCCTCTCGAAATAGGTTCCAGTCTGTTTTTTTATTGTGGAGAGTGGGTTGGGTTTGCTTGTGGATTAAGCCAGTGCTCAGAGTTAACATTACTGGAGAGTGATCGGAGGATAGGTCGACTATGGACTTTGTCTGAGTATAGTTATCGGCTATTGCTTTTGTCACGAAAAAGTCGAGGAGATCTGGAGTTTTATTAGGATCAGTAGGCCAGTATGTGGGTTCGGAAGAGGATAGTTTGTTGTACCTATTTTTTCTATGGCTTTTAATAATTCTTTGCCTCTGGGGGTCTTGATTCTTGAACCCCACCACTGATGCTTGGCGTTAAAATCTCCACCTGCTATGAAGCAGGGTCCAAGTGTTTTAAAGAATTCGGTGAATATTTCTGTTTTGATTACATGCCTTGGAGGGCAATAGACAGCTGTGAGAGTAATTGGTCTGTTATTTAGGTCAGTTACTACGATGCTCGTGGCTTGTATGTGTTCTTTTTCAAATTTTTCGATTTCGTGATGTTTGATTGAGTTTTTTATTAGGATTGCAGTGCCACCATAAGCAGTATCATCAGGGTGTTTTGATATCACAAGTAACTTGTATAAAATTTGAGTGTGGCTGCGGAGAAAAAAAAAGAAACGAACGAAGAAATAACCATGACAAAAATGTGCACGCGAGTCACGAAAAATAGCGTCGCGCTGACTCTAACCGTGCATGCGATTTTTCTGTATTTCACTAGTTGTACTTTTTACCTTCGATAATTCTATGAAAAATTGAGGAAATTCATTCATAAAGGCAAAGTAATTACAATCAATTGTGAACTGTACGATATCATAAATTGACATCGTACTTATTAATATTATAGTACTTGCGATCGTGCAACAAGTATGATCCAATTCTTTTATCACGTTTTGACGACCGCTCTGTCATTCTATGAATCTCGTGCACATTTTAATCGGCAAATGTTGTTTCGATATGTGTATTAACAACGACATCGCTCCCGTTGCGCCTCTGCAGCTTATTTCGTTTTTTCTCGTGTTATCTTTTGTTGTATCCTGGTAGCGTTTATTTCGTTCGATTCTTTCGTTGGATAAGTTTTCGCTAATTCCGGATTTCGTTTTCTTAGGACTTTTTTCCGTTCATTGTAGAGCTTATCATATTCTCTTTTCTTCGCCCGTCTCTGTTCTGCTTTTTCCGAGTTTTCCGATTCTAACTTTTTTCGGCGCTCTTGCTTGAGCTTACTCTCTTCCCTCCACTTTGTCCGTCTCTCCGCTGTTTTTTCCGGGGTTTCCAATTCCAACTTTCTTTGGCGGATTCTGTAGCGCTTCGCACGTTCTCTGCTCTTCGCTCGTCTCTCCACTGCTTTCTCCGGGTTTTCCGATTCCAACTTTCTTTGGCGGATTCTGTAGCGCTCGTTACATTCTCTCTTCTTCGCTCGTCTCTCCGCTGCTTTTTCCGGGTTTGACGATTCAAACTGTTTTCGGCGCTTTGGCGTTTTTTTTCCACAATAAACACGACACTTTCTATCGTGCCGTCCTCCTCTTCCTTTATTGCTCTTTGGACCTCTGTAGTTAAATATGACGTCTGTTTGTATCGTCGATTTGCCAATGCCTCCGTCGACTCTTCAGCGACGATGAAGACGACTCCTTCCATGGTGGGATTTCTTCCTTCATCGATCTTACAAACTCTTCGGCTGAAAACGACGTCGTTTCGTCCCATTTATTGTCCGGTGTCTCTCTCGGTTCATCCTTTACAATGGCAGGGAGACCCTCCGTTGTTACCAAATTTGACTCCCCTGTAGGTACCATCCTCGAAACATCGGTGCCACCCGTCGATGAGGATTCTCGAGATGGCTCGTTAGAGATCTTAACCTGCCTTGAAACGCGTCGTTTGAACGGTCTCTCAGCATCCTGATAGCAGGCCAGAATTGATATTTACATTACCATTGATCATAGTTAACCCTTAGAAGCATAGTGGTAACCCACGTTACCACCTCGATTTTCTTGAACTTTCCTTATTTATTCACTTTTAAACTTATTCCGGTACGGTTTTTTGCACTTTTAAGTTACTAAAGGGATGAAAGAACATAACAATACAGTCTAATTGGCATGATTGTTTATAATATAGGATTTATAAACAAACAAACTGAAAAAAATGACATTTTTCTAGAAAGAATTCATTATTGAAGAATCTATCAAAGGAAAGAACTTGAAATTTGGTATACAGGGGTTTTTGGAGTCGCTGATTACGAATCCGAAGACAGATTTTCAAAATTCAAGATGGCGGATCCAATATGGCCTCCGCCAAAACGTAATTCTACGAGAATATTGATGAAAATTTTTATTTCGGGGTTTTTGGGGTCGCTGCTTACATATCCAAAGTTTTTCGAGAATATCGATGAAAATTTTTGGATAAAAATTTCGTTTTGGCGTCGGCCATATTGGATCCGCCATTTTGAATTTCGAAAATCTAGCTTTGGATTCGTAATCAGCGACCCCAAAAACCCCCGAGTAAGAATTTTCACCCTTATACGGTCATTTAAAAAATGTATGCTTCTAAGGGTTAAGAGTAACGCTTTCGTCAGAAACAACATTTGCATTTTCATATTTTTAACATTTACCTCCTGTGCTGAAACGCGCGTTTCGCGAAATTCTTGGCTGGTTCGCGTGAATTCCTGCTGTACTGAATAAACTGTCACGATACCGAGGACGATCAAATAAACGACAACGACAGAGTGGTACCTCGTCATATCTAGGGTCAATTACGAGAATAGTTGTTAACTGTTTTCGATACTCGACTTTATTTCGATATGTTCACGAAATATCGAAGAAGGAAAATAAGACAAGTGTTGCTAAAGACAAAAAGATGGGTTTCGACTGCGTGGATGTAGTACGGCTACGACTATTTATACCTTTATCTTATTTTTGAATGTTCGATTTGAATATGTTTTATCGACACATATGACAACGAGATAAGAAAATCATATGACAAAAGTATTCATTTGCGCATTGGGTAATTTTATGTTTTTACTTGATCGATAAACTCCGATAATATTTAACGATTTTCGAGCACTCTATGAAACATCTTTGATATAATTCTGTATCTATGTAGTCACACGAAAAAAATATGAATTTTTTGTAGAAGCCTATTTTATATTCATTCGCCGTGTTTTTGACTCACCGAGTTCCTTGCACGGGTAATTTTATGTTTTTACTTGATCGATAAACTCCGATAATATTTAACGATTTTCGAGCACTCTATGAAACATCTTTGATATAATTCTGTATCTATGTAGTCACACGAAAAAAATATGAATTTTTTGTAGAAGCCTACACGGAAAAAAAGAAACAGTATAAAATACAGGGGCTACACAGTTCGCATTAGACTCGAGCGATTGCACAGTGATTTTTACTGAAACACAGTGCTCAAAATACAGTGTGCTCAAAGTAAATTATTACAGTTCTTATACTGTCTTTTTTGGACTCGAATCGATCTACCGTATTTTTTACTGGAACACACAGTCCACAATACAGTTTAGTCCAAAGTAAATTTTGACGGTTTAACACTGTAATATAAATTTGACAAAACTTGTAATTTGACAGTTGGTTAACCTGCATTATGTACAATGAATGCGCCAGTTATATCGACAGATTTGATGCAGGTGTTTTAACAGTAAAGTCCTCTGTTCTAAAAACTGGTCAGCAAAAGGTATAGTTTCAGTTTTGAATCGTTGCTTTTTACAGTGTGAACGAAGTGAACGTTCCAAAATACAGTGTTGTCCAAAGTAAATTTTTATGGTTTAACACTGTAATATAAATTCAACTCAACCCGTAGTTTGGCAGTAGATTAATCTGTTTTGTCAACAATTAATGCATTCGTTATATCGACAATGCCTACGTAGGTGCTTCAACAGTAGAATCCTCCGTTAAAAAAACTGAGTAGCAACTGATTTAGTTTCAGATTTCAATCGTTGCTTTTTTCAGTATAAGCACCGGAAACGTTCTAGCTTTCACACTATAATTCAAACTTGATGAACTCGGTAATTTGATAGTGCTGCAAATAAAAATAACATTAGATACCACTGAAAGAATAATATTTGAATATTTGGAGAAACTGTAATCTTTTAGTTGAGATGGTTTCAAGCACTTAATAAAAACCTATGATTTTTCCAGGGATTTGGAGGTACAATAAATCTAACACATCAAATAATTATGCATGACATTTTTTTATTGAATAAATAATATGACGATTGACAATCTTCACTTATTCATACATCACCACTTATTAACTACATAATGATTATTATTACATTGACGAATCATTGACGTAACACCATGTACAGCTCTTATGCAAACAATTAAATATTCTTTCTCGGTGGGGTTTACACAAAAAGCCTGGAAATGCGAATCATTATACAAAATATCGATTTTACGAGCAATAAAATAAACGGTTTTATCCATTCTATTAAAAAGTATGTATTTCGGGATAGAGAACGACGGTCGCAAACGAGACGAAATGTTCGTGAGTCTCTTGAAAGAAGGTGAAAAGATTGAGAAAAAAACGAAAGAAAATGAAAAAGCAAGAAGGAAAAAAGATGAGGACAAGACACACTCATAAATTGTTTAATTATTACTGAATTGCTAAATTAGCTTAGACACGAACGTACCTTTTTTATGTGTCCTCTCTTCTTCGAATATTTTTGACTTTTTCGAACAAATCCGCACGTCCGCGTCCTAGCAACTACACACAGTCCTTTGTTTGCTTGTGGGCCACGCGAGACAAGTTCTCACCAGTGAGTTCACAATATCACACTGTAAATTTGAATATTGTGTGTGTGTGTGTGTGTCAAGAATAGAATAAAGTGAATGAAACGCTCAAAAAAGTTTATTCGTAAAAGAAGTTTGAAGAACATGTGTAGAAAGTGTAAAAAAATACAAAAAAACGTACCTTTTTGTAACTAATTCTCTATTTTTTATAATTTCTTGATTATGTCGCACAAATAACGTCACGAACTGTCGAAATAAAAGTAAAATTACCATGCGACACTGTGAAATTTGATATATCCCTCTGTACGCAATACAGTGTACACTCTAATCCTTGCTCTTTGCGTTCGGTATAAAAATCAGTGACTCTATTTAAATTTTACTGTTGAATACTTTTACTGAAATCACTGATTTGTTCACAGTACCAAACTGTAAATTAATCGGTGTAACTGTAGAAATCTCAGAATGCACAGATAATGTCACGAACCGTCAAACGATGAGTGAAACTACCGTGCCACACTGTCAAATTTCATGAATCTCTCTGTGCTCAATGCAGTATACCCAGTCAACCTTGCAGTTTGCCTACAGAATAAAAATCAGTGATGTCATGTAAATTTTACAGTTAAATATTTTTACAGCAAACACTGATGCATTCGCAATACCAAACTGTAAATAAGCCAGTGTAGCCGTAGAAATCTCAGTGTTCACAGGAAAATGCGTCATTTTTTTAGGACAGGATTTACATTACTCTGTTTTACTGTAAAATGAAACATGGCACCCTGTTTTTCATGCAGTTTACACTCGTTCGAGTCTAATACGAACTGTGTAGCCCCTGTATTTTATACTGTTTCTTTTTTTCCGTGTATTTTATATTCATTCGCCGTGTTTTTGACTCACCGAGTTCCTTGCACGTGTCGACGTTACGCAACGACCGATAATATTTTGATAATATTTCTACCAATGCCGATGATCGAAGCTGATCAAATAGCTGATTATCCATGATGAAAAAAGTTTTTACATGAAAAATGATAAGAACGTACGCGATCGATAAATAAAGTTGAAGAATAATGAAAACTCACTTATAGTCACTGATGAGATTAAGGGTCGTTTAAAAATGATGACTTCCATTTGCAATGATTGCGTTTAGCAGTATTCCGATATCATATCCAATTTTATTTCGATGCATCTCGATTTCAAGTAATTGAGGTTAATTTCACACAACGATTCGGGCTCTTTACTATACACAGATGAATTTGCTGCCGCTTCCGCACCTCTACGCAGCAACGTCTTGATGCCAAGTGATTTCGAAGAGCGATTTTTTCCTATTTATATTACATGTCGCTCTACTATATAATAATGCGGCTTTTTTAGTTGTAAATATTTCATTGTGAATCAGTGTCATGTGAAGCACAATTGCAATTCTTTTGGGACAATCCATTGAACTTTTCGGGCTTATTTTCCTCAACCATGCACACCAAGTCTTGAACTTTTTCTTCCGTCTGATAGATATTTTTGGAATTATCAATGATAATATATTATAAATAACATGAATATTTTTTTATATTATATTGATTGGCTTACATTTCCAATTTCGTTCTTTTTTGCTCTTACTATATCCCCTTTTTTAATACGGTTAATATTTTGGACGGATTTTGAAATTATTCAGATTACGGTAAAAAGTATAAAAAGTAAAAAATGTACACCAAGTAATAAAAGTAGCAGTTTTCGTCAAAAAGTATTTTTTTCAAATAGTGTGAAAAATAAAAATAACATTTTCCAAAAAAAAAAAATCAAACTTGGCGTGCATGGTTAAGAATAAGAGGTGCCATGCGCGCCAAGTTTGATTTTTTTTTTTTGGAAAATGTTATTTTTATTTTTCACACTATTTGAAAAAAATACTTTTTGACGAAAACTGCTATTTTTATTACTTGGTGTACATTTTTTACTTTTTAAAATGTTAAGTGTGGATTCCACTTCTTTTTGTAGGCAACCACCGAATTTAATCATATAAGACAAAAAAAATCCAAAAAAAATTCTTCAAGCGTTAAGACTTTGACATCAGAAAAGGTTAACAAACTTTGACGTTCAGCACTGACGCTTTGATTTTTCGGTGTTTTGCCTACTTCGCGACATGACGAATGTGATATATATATATAATTTTAAAATTTAGTAGAGAAAAAAATCAGCTCATAATATGAGTTTGCACATATGGGTGGACCAATTCGTGCTCCAACTAGGCTCAATGGAAAGAAAAAGATCATCATTAATTGGTAAAATGTCATTACATTTTTGATTGGGAGTACGGTTTCGGAAATATATGTAATTTAAATTCTTGATTGACAGCTGGAAGCCCATTTTCCTGTATAATAGCCGTGGCAGGTCTCTGACGTCAGGTCATACATTTTTTTTTATTACTTGGTGTCGAGACGCTGCCGCGTCTCTTGATCTTGATAACATTCTCTATAGAAAATCAAATAATTGAAAATGTTCTCCCATTTCATCTGTAACTCGTCTTTTACTTTTCATTGTTGGGTATGCAAATTGAATTTTTGGAACTTTCTTTGATAGTATTCACGAAAAAAGAACTATTGAAATTGTTAAATCCGGTTATACTACAAACAATAGCGAATGTCAAAAAAACTTTGTAGGCAGTCCTTGCATCCAGTAAACAGATGAAGTAATGATCAATTTGTTAAATGGAATTGTAAATTCATGTCGAATTTTGTGCGATTTATTGAGACCACCAAATTCTTAACCCTGGACGGTCGGTCGCACTGGGTCATTTGTGACTAGAGCGAAGTACTTTTTTCTATCGTTTTCGCTCTGATAGCTATCTATAGCGTAAAAAATAATAACTTTTGGACTTCAATAAATATCGATTTGCATTCTATAAGTATTGAGGATTATTCACAAATTTTTCTAGATTTTTTTAACCGTTTTTATCCGTTGAAACATTTACGCGAAAATGGGTGACCCGACGCGACAGAGAAGCATCGAAATTACAATGCGACGGCCAAGGATTAAAATTATTATTGCAAAAACCCGTCGTTCATGTTTCACTTTAAAAATCTGATTTACTCATACATTTGCTAATTATTATAAAGGCAAAGAAATACTAATGTACAGATACTTCCAGAGTCGCGTATGAATTATTTTTAACTAAAACCGTGTGATGTAATTCCGAGCCAAAAAATGCATAGACACTCTTTAATGCAACAATACACGATACTCGATTCACTTGTCAACAAATACAGTTGGGTCAATGGAAAGCGTGCAGTATAGGGAAATTCGAGAGTCCGATTGGCGTTAACTTTGGCAACATATCTTATTGAGATTCGAACGAATCAAAAAGTAATAAAATACTTTTATCTCGGAATTTCGTCACAAATTTAACTTTGATTTATGGATAAATTCATAGGCACATTTGTGATGAAACTTCGAAATATATATATATTCTCATACACGCATCCAGTGGCTTCATAATGGTTGTTAAAGGTATACCAATACATTGTATTTTTACACGGAAAAGGTTCAAATCTCTCCAAGTTGAGAAACTGATAAGACCTTCTGACCGTGCATTTTCATACAAGTGTCCCTGAACTAGTAATATATATGTGACAATTACGGCACAACGCCATATTCTTCGCGCAAGTAAACAAGTTGATGCTCAATTACAGGAATATTCAAATTACTACTTAAAATAACAAGCAACAGTTTTTTCGCACTCGACATCATTTTTCTCTGCGTGCAAAATTTTTTTATAATAATGAACTGTAGGGTTTTGTAGACCACTAAATTATCAAAAAAGAATCCGTAGGGTCAAACATGCGCCATCAATATTTTAAGGGGTAAGGCCACTGTAACCGTCCAAAAAAAAAGGTATTTTCACAAATTTTTTGCTTCCGAAATTGAAGGTAATTGAAAAAAAATTTTTAAGGGTTTTATCGGGCATACATTAAACTTTATTATCAAATTTTTTTACAGCGAAAAAAAACAAAATGGCGGTTCCACAGCTATCTTCCCGGGGCATGTTTTGCCCCGGGGCACGCAGCACCACTCTTGCACTTTTGAATCTAGAAAAAAAAAAAAAACCATCAATCTAGAGGGTTATAGCTAGAGAATGTCGATCGGATTTTAAAAAGTATCAATTTTTGTGGATTTGGCGTGCGTTTGAAAAAAAAAATTGATTTTTGACGAAAAAAACGGCTAGTTTTTTGTTAATAAAAAATCAATAAATAAAGTTATTGAAAATCCCGATCGACATTCTCTAGCTATAACCCTCTAGATTGATGGTTTTTTTTTTTTGTTCTAGATTCAAAAGTGCACCAGTGGTGCTGCGTGCCCCGGGAAGATAGCTGTGGAACCGCCATTTTGTTTTTTTTCGCTGTAAAAAAATTTGATAATAAAGTTTAATGTATGCCCGATAAAACCCTTAAAAGTTTTTTTTCAATTACCTTCAATTTCGGAAGCAAAAAATTCGTGAAAATACCTTTTTTTTTGGACCGTTACAGTGGCCTTACCCCTTAAGAGATTCAGGCACACAACAACAATATATTTCGAAAACGCGCGAGACTTTCTGATTTCAAACAAAACTGTTGGTTATAATAAACATAAATATATTATTTCGTAATCATAGTTAACTTGGGAACTATTGGCAGCTCTGCGACCGTCTAAATATCGAGGGTGCATATTTAACTCTGAGGATATTTTTGTAAAGATTTTCAAGTCCGGCAATGCCGTAAACTTCATTTTGTCTAGATAAATTCGTGGGCAGACAAAAATAATGTTGCCAAGAGATAATATTTTTCGCATGTTATTTCAACATGGAAATTTGAATACTCCGATAATTGAGCGCGAATTTTGTGACTTGGGTGAACATTTTTCTTTTAATATTTCGTAAACGTTTTTCAGCTTGGAAAAAGCATTGTCTAAAAATGAAAAAACCCCAACGAAAAGATACATGTACATAAAAGTATTTTGAGAGATAAAATGTTAACCGAAATGTGCTCCAGTGTCATGTTAACACCAAACAGAGATGACGATCATGGACGTCTTCGGAAGTTTCATTTTTATGATCAGCATTCAACAAGGAGAAATATAGGTACAAGTAGACCGAAGCGATCTGTATACGTCGAATGTAATTCATGCAAATTACAGGATTTCCTTTGGGTTATTCGAATTGCGCGATATAAGGGTTTCTCTACTCCCGGTTCATGGTTGGCGGTATAGTAGAAGGTATAGGTCGCATACCATTTCCGTTATTCGTGAACCACTTCGCTTCCTTTACGATCAAACTTGAATTTTTTTCGAAAAGAAAGCAAGCAGAATGTACTACGAGATTTCTAGGGTTCTAAATCTTTAATAATATACATGTATTTTTGGGAATGGGGCGATACATAAATAATTTGAACACCGCAATCGCGATTAAATTTGCATTCTTTTTTTTTTTTATGGCACGAGGAAAGAACGTCTTCACTTTCCATATGCCTTCAAGAGCCTGCAGTAAAAATGCTCATGCTGACTGTAAACAACATCGTTATCTGATCATAAGAAACTCTCTCCTTTTTCCGTCTCCTTTTTTGATTTATCATTATTTATGTTCATGTTACTTCTCTAGTACCAATGTACCCATTATACGTCGATTTGCATGTACCCATGGTTTGTCGGGTATCAATTCTCAGTAGTAGTGTTTTAATAGTACAACACATACGCGTAAGAGAAGATTTGTTCCCGCAAGATCTCTGTAATTGATGTAAACATTTTATATCAAATATCTATTTGCATGCCCAACATTTGAGATAAAAATTGTTGCTCCCTGCCTTGTGCACCCGACGTATTTTATTAGGAATTCTTTTATGTGAATGTTGTAGAAAGTGGTAGACATGTCGTACTAAAGATTTCGGTAAAGCAGGCAGGAACATATGCAATTGAACAGGTTTAGCTTACAGATGTAAATAATTCTTAACTGCTAACAATTTGGGCGATCTCACAAGAAATTCCGTTGAATATACTCTTTTGTTTTGTTTATCACAAGTACTTAAATTGCGATTTGTTATTTCCGTGACATTATGCAATTGATTTGGGTTCGATTTTTATCCCTGACAGATTAACTTGTTTCTAGTCGGCATCCCATTTCTGGTGCGTTGCCATTTTTTCCAATTAGGCGCTTCAGATCTATCGTGAAGATCTCTTGACTTGAATCTTTTGAGTCTACTTTCCATTGTTTCTTTCCTGAGCACATTTGCTGCAGGGTGATTACCAAGTTTACTTATTCAAATAAGTTCGAATGAACAATACATCTAACAAGATCTTCTTAGATGTATTGTTTACTGAAGGAGTTCGCTTCTTGTTTGACCGTGACATTGTATAGTTAACCGCAAGTTTTATTGATAAATCACCGTCTTATGTTAACATTCCATGCTTAATTTTTATTTACCGTTTACTCATCGTATAAAGTTTATTCATCGAGTGACAGTGTCAAATCGGTTTCTAAATCGATTTTCTCTGTGACCTTTCTAATTAGCGTCGAATGTAGCTAAAATGAATTGAAAAGAGGTACATTAGTTGGTAGACATTCAACAAGCTTTAATTATATTATACCAGTCTTGGTGTTCGCGGAAATTTTTCAAATTATTTTGTATACGTTGTCGATGCATGATTTAGACTTTGTCTATTATTTAACTTTTGCTACTTTCATGCAGCTAGAAAATTTGTAAAACTTCAAACTTCAATTATCGATATATATAAATACTCACGACTTCTTTACGTTTTGAATTCCGCTGATTTCGTTCTTTTTTTCTGCTCGGTTCAACAACGCTATAGTCATCATTGGATTTTGGTACTCAGTACAGCAGTTTTATTAACCCTTTCAGCCCTGACTTTTTTTGAGTAGAGCAATTTTCGTCACATTTTGTATTGAGGAGTTTTTAGGGTCGCTGATTACGAATCCGATGTCAGATTTTCAATATTCAAAATGGCGGTTCCAATATGGCGGACGCCTTATTCAAAACTTGATCCGATTAGCCTGAAATTTGATACGCGGGGGTTTTTTGGGACGCAGATTATGAATCCGATGTCAGATTTTCAAAATTCAAAATGGCGGATCCAATATAGCGGACGACTTATTTAAAAATTAATTCAATTAGCCTGAAATTTGATACTCGCGGGTTTTTGGGGTCGCAGATTACGAATTCGATGTCAGATTTTCAAAATTCAAAATGGCGGATCCAATATGGCAGACGATTTATTCAAAAATTCATTCATTTGGCCTGAAACTTGTTACCCGGAGATTTTCAGGGCCGCTGATTACAAATACGATGTTAGTTTTTAGAAATTAAAAACGACAGATCCAACATGGTGGACAAAAATCAAATAAGTTCACACTTGCGCTCTAGAAAATGACCACTTAAACTTTTACGGGGTCACTGTTCACCAATCTGTTGTTAACTTTGTGGTTAGTGGAAAGTTGATTATCTGTACCTTTTTTTTTATAAGCATTTGTATTATTTTGATAATTAATAATAGCGGGAGTCATTCACTCTCTAGTCTGATATTGAACAAAAAAAACGAACAAAAACAACAAAAAAAACAAAAAAATTGGATCAGTGTTTTGTAACCTCCCCGTGGTTGATCCTGGTATCTACGAATTTGTAGGCAAATTACAGGCAAAGCTGATATAAGATTTGTAATCATCAATAACGAAAACCCTAGAGTGATCATTTTTATTAGCATAGATTGATTTTTTTTTCTTTTTTTGTTTGCTATCCAGGATCTACTATTTTGCAATTTAAAAACTAACATCAAATTCGTAATCTGCGACCATCAAAACCCCTAAAAAAACATTCAGGCCAATTGAATCAATTTTTAAATAAGTCGGCCGCCATATTGGATCCGCCATTTTGAATTTTGAAAATCTGGTATCGGATTCGTAATCTGCGACCCAAAAAACCCCCGAGTACCAAATTTGAGGCCATTTGGATCTAGTTTTGAATAAGTCGTCCGCCATATTGGATCCGCCATTTTGAGTTTTGAAAAACTGACATGGAATTCGTAATCAGCGACTTCAAAAACCCCCGAGTAGGCATTTTTATGAGCCTAGCCTAGTTCATTTGATGATATTGTTATAACTATGAAATTGTTATTAACTTTTGGCACTATAAATTTTTGTTGCAAAGTAGAATAAATTTGTGGGCCGTTGGCGTTGGGAAATCAAAAAAATATTGATTTTTGACAAAGTTATGAACGTTTGAACGCAAAAGTGGTTTCGATCGAAACCACCAGGGCTGAAAGGGTTAATTGATCCATTTTCATTCGGCGATTGTTTTGTTCCTTCCAGCTCTATCATCGAACTAGATATTTTAATAGTTTCTATTACAGAAGAGACTATCGCTATTTTTTATTTTGATTGTAGTCTGCGTATTATCACTGTTTATGAAGAAGATGCGTGTGACACGCAAATTGCAAATATATATTTTATACTTGCTTTCTTCCATTTCATATTCACATAGTCGCAACGATTCACGTTGAGGTTGAAGTTACTCCCAAACGAGTCGGCGCGTTGTATCAGACTATTTAATTCTATTGATAGTTCTTGCAATACAAAAGACATTCGTAAAAATCGTAAAATATAGGAACATTTTTGAGAAAAGCGGTATTTAGTACCAAAGCGTATTTTTTATATGCGACATTATGTGAGGGCTAAAAAGGAAGGTATTTTCAAATGTATTGAATCAACATTCATAAATTGTCCAGAAAATTGTGCTCTGTAATTTATCATAAGGGCAGCATGATAACACTGTACAAGAACCAATGAAATTACTTCAAATCATTAGAATGAACAAAAAAAGACAGACTACCGCTATTTTAAATGAATCTTCTCGTCTCACGTGAAATACTCAAGTGTGACTTCACCGCCTTACAGAGATAATTAAAGTCAAGTGGTACGTTTGTTACCTGTTCAAGATGACTGTGTAGTTACTATTCAGCTATCTTTGCTATGCTTTATTACTGTAGCTTCATTGTTCATTTGAAATTGGTGTGACGATAGATGATCCGTCACGTATGGTATACTCTCATTCTGTTTGATATTTTATTTTTCCGACAAAAATGTAAGTGTTATTCTCGAATAAAGAACGGGATAATTATTCGCATACACATATTTCGACGGTACGAAAGTTATGATCCAATTCACTTCGATGGTCATTTATATAATCTATTCAAAATGTTTTAATGACTTTCAAGTGAATTGCGTTCTTATTCTATGGCCACTACTTTTCGATTTATAACAATGATCAAACAATCCATGCAATGTACTGTACGGGACACACGCTGCACACATATATTTATATTTTTCACGAAGTGATCGAAAATACGCGACTTAGATTATAGTTACATGTTTATCTGATTGAGCGATTTTTTACATTCGTGTTGGGGTGTAAGCAACTCTAGTTTAAACTATTAATTACGAAAATGGCCCGCGATTTCTAAAAAAAAACATGCAACAGTAACCCTCAAATTCCCTCAAGTTTTTCGTATCTCTAAATAATTACCAAAAAAATTTATTTTTATTTTTTTACCAGATTTGAATTAAATCGAAATTTTCGTCGGTTTATTCTCTGGGAAAATCATTGATTTACCCGGACAAACACATAGTTGCATATCTTCATCTCCAGAATAATTTGATTTATAAAGTCCACAATTTTCGGAAAAAGCAATTTCTCAAAAACTTTCTGCTTTCATTGTTTCTTTAACCCTAGGTTTACGGACGTTTTTTATGTACCTATCTCTATGGCTCTACGGTAGAGATAGGTATACCATATATGAATCTCAAAAAGTAAAAGCCTTAACGAAAACAATGGTGTGTATAAATTCTTCAGAAGAAATTATTCATTTGCGATGCAAATTGGACTCGATCAAGCGGTTTTCGAGATTCTTGATTGCAAAGTTTGAATTCCGTCAAACTGACGGGTCCCGTAAACCTAGTGTTAAAGATTATCGGCTTGGTCACTTTTTGCATTCAATGGCATGCAATTTTTTTAATAAATAAAGCTTTTCCCTATCTGCATTTATTCATTGGAGGTTTATTGAGAAGCACTGACAATAAGAATTACTGCCATATAAACCGTGAGCATAAAAATAAATCGGCCTGTACGGTACCGGAAAAGCAATATAAACAGATGACTGCATACAAAGAAAAAATGAAAAGTTCCTTGAGATGAGATGACGGTATACGAGTCCCTCGAAGGTATACGAAGAGTACATACGTTTTTTCTCCGTGCATTTGAATAAAGATATGAGTAAAGAACGTAAAAAAGTATATTGACTGCGCTTTCAAATTATTTAACACCCCATTTACAATATTCATCGTTTGTCAAAAAAGCAACGCTTAAAATGGAAGAGGACAGCAAAGAAACGGATTTTTTTTTCCATTAGGCACAAAACCAAATCACCGTCGAGAATTTGTCGATAAATTCACGTGGAGCCCGATTTTTCGAGTTTTGATCTTCCGTCGATATGACATTTGATTGAATGCAAAGTAACAGAATGGGCATGACGATGTATGTATTTGTACAGAGTCGGCCACCAATTTTCCCGTTGGTTGTATAATTATTGTGAAAATTTTCTATGATACGAAACAGTTTAATGTCAATATGTGAAATGTGGTTGTATTCCCAAATGTAAATAACGAACAGCGGTTTATGCGCTGGGAAATTCAGTACATATTCACATGAAACATATAAACATACACGAGAATATTGCTGTGTCAATCCCCCCCCCCCCCCTCTCATCTTTGTAATACATATATTTTTTATCGGTGAAGCTGGGAAACATGGGAATACCAATTTCATATTTCACCTAGGCGTGCGACCAACGTTTGAACGATTTTCAATGGTTCAACGTCCACGAGGATTACAGCGCCAAAATACATAGAGAATATTCCCCTCGAGTTTCGGTGATGCTCGTAATTTCCACGAGTCCGTGCTTGGCACAAATCGAGGGTTGGGCTTTTATTTTTTTATTATTATCAACAACACCTCCATTTTATTATTATTAACAACGCCTCTAGATACGCAATATGTTGAGTATTATAACTCATAAATCCCGAATAAGCTCTCGTGCAAGCTAAATCGTGTTCAAGTAGATTCTCCCGATTTATGCGCATCCACGATGCTTCCACCATAAGATATAAAATATATGTATGTTTAAAAAGGATATATACACGTAGCAGCTACTTGATTACGCCACCGATCTTACCTTCTTCATTTGCATCTGGAATACTAGACAAGATAAATTGGTAAGGGAAGATTTGTTGGTTGCTATCATAGTAGTGATGAATTTTGAAACTGAATGATACACCAGAATCGGCGGGTTCATCTTAGTGGGAAAATAATCTATCTATATTTTTATAACGGTTTTTAGGATATAACGGGAGATTTATGAAACACTGTTGTATTTTTCATAATGAAATTGAAATACAAATAACAGATGCGTGATCGTGTACTTAATATGTGGTATGACGGTTTATACGCATACCACGCATATACACCATTTAAATTGTTTTCAAATTGTATGTCAGGTAGACCTGTATTTTACTCATTTCCAATATTTCATATCATGCAAAAAATGTGTGAACACGAAAAATGTTATTTCAATAAATAAGAACTCGAAATTTTAGGATTCTATTATTAAAACGAGCTCCGTCGTATTTCGTTCGGTTATTTAAATGCTCGAACAGAAAATACTATATCTGATGTACACATAGAGTCTCCAAAACGATTGGTCAATTAATTCTCCACCAAGGGGTTAACGAGTCTCGGTGCGAGTGCTGTCCTCTGTAATTTTCGTACTAGGCATCAGACCTGCCTTTGTAATTTCGTTCGAGACTCTTGGTCCACAAGTCCATTGGCGAATAAATGACAAAAAGTTGATGAAAAAAATCGTCGTTCATTCGAAGAAATAACAAAAATGCTGCACTGGACCTCGGTAGTGGAACTAAATCTAATAAGAGGATATTTTTTCAAGTGTGAAATGTTTAAAATTCGATATTGATCTGCAATTATGTGCTTCTTACTTTGGAAAGTTTAAATACCGTTTAATGACTAAATAAACTTGATAAAGAATGACGATATTTTTCAAAACAATAAGTCCGTTTAAAAGTACTAACCGAATAATTGCAGTAATTTAAGTAGTTGCTCAAATACAGTCATTAATTGGAATGAATGCTTGCAAAAAGTGTTCAAAAGTTGCTGTCCCTCCACCCCACTCCGAAAAGAATCGATCATCAAAATTCGAAATAGTTCATGACCATTATGGTGTAGGTTGTCCAAAAATTGTCAAAATGATCACTAAGTTCGGCATTTTTCGAACAGTTTCAAAAAAAAGTTTTGAAGAATTGGTGTTAACCTATCTTCCTCAAACATGATCAGTTACATCAATTTGAAATAAATCATAAACATTGAGAATATTGACGTAGATTAAATAAAAGTGATTAGTTGTAGTTGATTAGTAACGTTGTAGCGTTTGGAAAAACTTAAGGAAACTATCGCAGTATCATCAATCAAGGCGTTGATCATAAGTAACAATTAATCGATTGAAAAAACTTAGGTGTTCTTAGCTAAGCTAACTTAGCTTCTTCCGCTAGATTCTAGTGGAAGGTAGATTCGCTTCAATGGATACAGGTTTCAAAAATAAATTACTAATGGCTGAATTAACCCATTTGTCAAGTATATCCATATACGTTTTTTGCGTGACTGCAGATATCTCTTCCGGATGTCCCTCCCTTTCGTCGATCTTTCGACGCTCATTCCTATAATTGTTGGACCGTTGAACACGAAGGAGCTTCGTCGCTGCGGAGATGTACTCTGTACCGTGTATAATCTCGAGCTTTCGGAGATTATTCCAGTCGATTCTCCACGTATAAGCTTGGGTTTTTTCTGTTTCATAGAGAACTGACTACAACAGATTCATCATGTGAAAAAAAATCGTATTAGACAATGAACCTGTGTATGAATTTCATTTTTTTTTGTTGAATTCGCATGTTCACATTTCCGGCGAGTTAGGCACATTGAGAGTTTTGTTCTTGAAATTCGCAACACAAATAAAAATCCTTAACACATCAGTGTTTTTTTATTAATATTTAATAAATATATATTGTTTACATTTATGTATATTAACAACGATCACTAAATATGTGAATAATTTTTTTCTTTATCCCCATTACTATTATCTTTGGTTTTCAAACTCATAACTTAATACATTTTATCATTAAAAAAATATTTTTTTAGTTTTGAATATTTCGTTGACTGCGACATTTAAGAAGTAGTTATAAGTCTTTTCAAATGGAATTTTGTAGCAACAATTCTGCTTTTCATAAATCTCTTTAAAATCACTATGGACCGAAATTTTGGCTGCTGAATATTACAGAATTTTTGAACATTAAAAGCTCAAGTTTATGAGCCAATGACTGTGCAGCAACCCACAGTATGATTTTGAAAAGCTCAACGTGTCGTCTCTGAGATTATTGAATGGTTTCTACAATAATTGTTTTCCTCACAGTTGCTGTTTAAACACGTATGGAATATTCTATTTGTCGTATTTGTTTTACGATACTTCTGAGCATTTGAAACAAAATTACCAAGCAATAAGACTTTCAGAAATATTCATCTGTCTGTTGTTTGTTAATTTAAAAGATTGACAAAGAAACATGGCATAATTGTGCAATTTTTATTCTTCAATGTTTTCAATGGTCAAAGGTACCTATCCGAATTGCTACGTATATAATCGATTATTATTATTATTACTGAAATGGTTGACAATTTTTTCATCCCTTAATTTTTGCAGTGTGCTGTATTGAGTGTATCCGAATGAAAAAAAGTAACGAGATAAATGATTGTGACAGCGTGAATGATTTATACGTATGCGTATTACACCCAACAGCAGATTCAAATCGTTTCACTCTTTAAAGACGATTGCTGTCGAATCAATTATGCAATGGATAGTAAGTGAACGGGCCCCACCGATGACTAATTAACTAGATTTTATTCCATTTCCAAATCATTTTTGATCCGTTTAGGTACATAAAAATCATAAATCCCATGAGTTTATCAAGGAATAAAAGGTTTTTGGAGGAGAAAAAGGCCCGTCTAATTAAAAAAAAAAAAATAATACATTTCATTTTTTTTCCGCTACAAATTCCGTACCCTGAATACGGAATATGTCCCGTCGTCTGCAGTTATCTCTTTTCTCTGTCTTCGAGTTTATTTCGGCCAATGTTAATTCAGTATCAATCAGTGCGAAATGCTACAAAAATTATTCGTGAATTATCCGGTTATTGAAGAACGTAGCCCTGAACAATTAGATGATGCGAGAAAACACTTACTCGTTCGATTCCATCGTTTCACTTAATAAAGTTTCAATTAAATCGAAGATGTGTATTTTTCATCTCATCCTTCTCAACAATTTGAGGTATAAAATGCAAAATTTCTTGGTGTTCTACATGTTTAGAACGTAATTAACTTCACTTACTTCCGATTGAAATACATTTCTTTTCACTTCGGTGTCTGTCTGTCTGCAACGGACTTCTTTCCGGCACAGCAATGTTTTGCTGCCTATCATTCCCTATCATTTTGCGGTGAACCTCATATTTTTTTATTAAAGAGTTTATAGAATCCCGTTTCAAAAACACTGCCTGATCCGTTCGATATTGATCTCTGAAAGCTGAATCAAAGAGGATGGCTACCTGAAAATAGTCACCCTGTATAATTGCAACAGATTTCCATAATTAATTTCTTTATTGAAAAATGGAGTTTTTTTTTACAATAAAAGTTCTAATGCTTCTTCTCTTTTCAGATATACTATATACAATAACGGAATTTAATAAGAACTTCTTTCCATAATATTACATACGGTTGAATACACTAAATGAACTTTTCTTGCCTTGACAGAAAATGTTCTACTTCCATTCCCGTCGTATAGTAAATCGGTTATCGAGTAATTTTCAATGCATATACTCATAATAATGCGTTGGATAGTTCGAATAATTGTAAAATACCGGGTGTTCACCGAACTGTAATGTCGAATACAATCGGTCTGGCTATAATCGAAAACTTATCGCGACGTACAATTCAAGTTTTCCGTATAGGAAAAAAAAATTCTTGGAATTTTTCGCCTTACCGCTTTCCTGATGATTGCTCGCAAAATTGATTTTATTCAGTGCACAAGTGAAACCGAGTTATTACCAGTGAGTCGTTCTATCGGTAATCTGTCTCAGGCAAACTGACATGAGTATCATAAATAATCTTTGCCACTGAATTTTCAATATTTTTTTCTGATTACAATTTGTTCATTGACTTTTCACACTGAGAAAAATAGTATATTACACAACAAGGGCAGAAAGTTTGAGATTTCTTCACTTCACCGCAGTTCAGGGCTCTCAAACTTCTGCCCGTGTTGTGTATACTATTATTCTTCATACCCGATCGAAAGTACGATTAAGTACAATAGATTCACGGCAGATTAATGATTTGATGCCTGCTCCAGTATTTGCGGCACGAGCGAAGCGAGTGCCGGCTGGTCGGGGGCAGGCATCAAATCATCAGCTTTTGGATCAGCTTTGACATTAAAGAAAACACGGTTAGAGCGAGACAGGTCACCGATGACAGTTTCGGCAGCCTTACATACAGCTGTGCGTGAAAACAGTTTTTCCTCCCGCCGTCACTCTGTTGGAAGAATCTCGGTCTTTTTGCATCGAAATCGATGCGGGATGTACGTCCTTTCGACCGAAGTACAAAGAAAAATGAAATATAATCATGATTGAGAAAAACAAATTCATTTAAACTTGTACCATTTTCTTAAATCGATTTATTTTTTTTTATCGGGATCACATGCATAATGAAAATTGTTGACTGTATTCTTATGGAATACGCAGTTTTTATAAGCATGAGATCGCTTGGTTGAGCAAAATTTTGATGTTTGCTCCGATGAATAATAAAAATTATTAACAATACTTTCATGAAATACGCAGTTTTCGTATACAACGGATGGGTTCGTTGACAAAAATTTCGGGATTTAACTGTGGATGGGAAAAGGTATCATAAATAAATCTTTTCTTTTCTTAGAGAAAAACAAATTCATTCAAACTTGTACCATTTTCTTAAATCGATTTATTTTTTTTTATCGGGATCACATGCATAATGAAAATTGTTGACTGTATTCTTATGGAATACGCAGTTTTTATAAGCATGAGATCGCTTGGTTGAGCAAAATTTTGATGTTTGCTCCGATGAATAATAAAAATTATTAACAATACTTTCATGAAATACGCAGTTTTCGTATACAACAGATGGGTTCGTTGACAAAAATTTCGGGATTTAACTGTGGATGGGAAAAGGTATCATAAATAAATCTTTTCTTAGACACTGTTTCATTCATTACAATAGTTTGATTCATGAAAAAAAGAAAAAAAAATTTGCGAGAAAAATTGATTATAAATGCATTGCTAGCTCATTGTAATGAATGAAACAGCGTCTAAGAAAAGATTTATTTATGATACCTTTTCACATCCACAGTTCAATAATTTTAAAGCATGTTTACATGTAAAATTTGTGAAAAATATGGTGATGGGTCTGCTATGGGGTGAACATAATTTTCAAGAACACCATCGTGTTCGTAAGAAAAAATCACGTAAAATAAAAAAAAATGGTTATACGGCCATTTTAAAGTAAGTTATTATATTTGTTAACCAAGCCGCTCGCGCGAGACTGCGGAGTAAGAGGGGGCGGCATCCTCACCGCACCACTCGGCCGCACGGTCGACGCCGCGCGCGCGGCGGCGAGCCATCTATCGAAATACATCGATAACTTATAATATTTATGTTTTGTGATCGTTTTTACAATATTGGTGTTACAATTTGATTTTTTGGTCAGAGATATAATTGATACAATATTCGAATTACTTAACTTATTTCTTTGGTCTCAGACATGGGAGCTCTTTCCTCGTTCCGGGAACCTCGAAACTGCACATTAACTTTCCTTCCGTGAATAAACAATATTAAAGTTCTGAGTTGGCCAGACTCTTGCACAATAAATTCACTAATGCGGGATCAAAAATAATTCCAGATAATGGGAATTGTAGGTGTCAGCTCGATGATGGTCCCGGAACGAAAGAGGACAATGCCCGCTCCGAACACTCCAAAATCACTCGCTCCCCTCTCCTCACACCACGCAGGGGAAACGACCGACAGGAGAACCATTTAAAGGATACCTTCATATACAAAAGTCGTATCTCACGTTCCTCCCCTTTTATGTGACACATGATACACGGGGAACATAAACATCTATCTATATATATTCATATCAACAATTCGTCAGTACATGCAGTTTCATACGCATTCATAGTTTCGCTGCTCATAGCATCGTCATTTTCTTCAAATTCAGATAAAGTCAACATACCGATAAAGGCTTAAATCAAGACACACACACCTCATTCTTTTCTCATACCAATAATTACAATTTTTCTGAGTTCGTGATTCTCATTTTTCTTTTGAGAGATCTGGAACACCCACGGCAACTAATTTCTTTTTTCTAATCCCTCTTCCTTTTTTCGGCATAATACTTTCGGAGATTTAGTCGATTATAAATTCCGATTTCCTTTTTCTCATCTTTTGAATCAACCAGAACAAAGGCATTAGGGCCGATACAACGCGCAATTTTATACGGACCTTCGAAAAGATGGAAAAACTTTCTTGTAACCTTATCAAACGCGTTCGACAAATGTCTGACACGTAGTAAGACTAGATCTCCTTCTAAAAGTTTGACCTTCGTTATACCTCGTTGTCCCTTTTTACGATTTTCAAAATTTTTGTGTAAATTATCTCGGGCCAACGTTATCAAATACTCGTGTGAAGACTCATGTTTTTCATTGTCTGGAAAATGAACGAGCTTCTGGATTTCATCTTGAACAGTTTGACCGAATTGCAACTCATGAGGTGTTATTCCTGTACTTTGATGGACAGTAACATTTAATATTTTTTCTATTTGTGGTACGAATTCCACCCACTTGGTATGTTTATCGGCGCATAAAGTTCGAAATAAACGTCCGAGTTCTCTCCTCACCCGCTCCGTAGGATTTGATTGTGGGTGTCTTATAGAACTATACGTCACTTTAATACCGTTTGCTTCCAGATCAGTTTTCCATTTCTGTGAGGTAAATTGACTCCCATGATCTGACAAGATGCGTTTTGGTCTACCAAACTTTGGGATAAATACATCAAATATTTTCTTTAAACACCTTCTAACTGTAGCTTTTTTCATTGGGTATAGACTAACGTACTTTGAGAAAGAATCCAACATGACAAATATATATTGTGTGCCTCCACGGCCTATGGGAAGAGGGCCATAAAAATCCACTGTAATCAAATCATTCGGTCTTTCCGATGCAAAGAAATTATATTCTCCTTCCATTGAAATTGTTAAATATTTGACCCTTTGACATAGGTCACAGCTTATAACATAATGTTTTACTTGAGCCGCCATTCCTCTCCAATAGTAAAATTGTTTTAAATAACCGACCGTCTTATAAACACCTGGATGTCCCAATTTGGTATGTATAAACTCAATCATTAAATATTGCATTCGTTCCGGTATCACGATTCTCCAATTTTCACTTTCTTTTTCACGGTGAAATAATATGTTATTGTGTACAATAAATCCCGAATTCCCCCCTTCTTCGTGGCATGCATCAATTTTAATTTTAATTTTTGGATCACCGAGTTGCCATTCCCCCAGTGTTTTCAAATGACGTTTTAAATCCGTATCATAATTCATCATGGCAACTTGAATTAATGACGAATCGTCTGTCCCTCCAATTGGTAAATAAAATTGATTCATGGACGAAATTATAATTTTTTCAATGTTCTCCTCCTCAAATTCCCCCTTCGGATTCCGGCTAAAGAAGTCAGCCACGATATTGTCACTACCCCGACAATATGTGACGGTAAATGAGTATTGTTGTAAAAGTAATATCCACCGCGTCATTCGAGAATTATGAAAGCTTGCTGTACTCAAAAATGTCAAACTTTTATGATCAGTAATTATTTCGAATTCCGTTTCGATCAAATAAACCCTAAATTTCTCTACAGCATATATTATTGCCAAAAGTTCTTTTTCGGTGGTAGTGTAATTTATTTCGCACCGAGATAAACACCGACTCACTACCGCGATAACGTTGTGATGTCCGCTACTACTTTCGATTTGATAAAGAATTCCGGCGATCCCACGATCGCTGGCGTCAGTTTGAACTTTGAAAGGAGTTCCTGAAATTATATGTTTAAGAGTAAGACATTGACTGAAATCCTTTTTCATTTGTCGAAAAGCCAAAGCGTGAGACGCGGTCCATTTCCACGAACTATCCTTTTGCAATAATTCCCGAAGCGGATCGACTGCTTGACTATGTCTTACGTTAAACTGCCTATAATAGTTACATACTCCTAAAAATTGTTGAAGCTGTTTTTTATTTTTTGGTTCTTCAAACTTTAATATTGTTTCCAATTTTCTCGGTTCGGGTTCAATTCCTTTTGACGAAATCATAAATCCCAAGAATGGAATGCTCCTTTGAAAAAACATACACTTTGATATTTTCAATGTGAAATTATAATCAATAAGTCGCTTAAATATTTCTTCCATAATTTGAATATGTTCGTCAAAAGTATTAGTTCCGATTAGAATATCATCCACATAACACGAGACATTTTTCTCAAAATCATTTTTTAGGGCAAAACTTAATGCTCTTATGAAACCACTTCCCGCAGTCTTTAAACCAAATGGTATTCGGCAAAATTGATAGGTGTGGCCCTCAAACAAAAATGATGTGTACGGTCTCGATTCTTTATGTAGTGGGACTTGCCAATAACCATGTGTTAAGTCCATTTTGGAAAACCATTTCGCTCCATGAAATTTTTGCACAAGTTCATTTATCAACGGTGGCGATTCGTGATCATCCTCGATTACTTTATTCAAAAACCTAGCATCTAAGCACACTCTAACGGTATCATCATCTTTTTTCACGATTCTGAGTGGGTTTATAAATTGGCTTACACTTCTTTCTATAATCCCTTCCTTTTGCATTTTTTCTATTGCAATATTCGTTGTATTCCGTAGTTGATAGGGAATTGGGTAAGTAGACCGGATATTTGGATGACTCGTAATTAACTTAATTCTATGTTCGTATCCTCTAGCACAACCTGGTTTATTTGACATTAATAAACGAAATTTCCCTAGAACGTTTAGAAAAATTTCTTTTTGTGTACTATTTATTGAGTCTAATTTCTCTACAATTAATCGGAAATGCTTTGACCATTCCATGTCTTCTTTATTATTACTTGGTATCGGTAATACATCCGAGTTTTTCCATCTTTGCCTATTATTTTTATTATCAATTTCCTCATCTTCAGTATTATATTTTTCATGCCTTTCATTGTTTTCCAGCAAACACTCACTATTTTTATGTTCTTTTCCTTTACAATTATCTCCAATTTCAATTGACATATCTTCCTTCTTTTTATTTATTTGTGCTCTATCGATTTGTTTGTTTTCAATATCCTCATTCATTTCTATCTTCTTTTCTCTTTTCACATTCAAAATACATTCCGTTTTCATCATTTCGCGTGGGTTAATTACAAATATGTATGTTGTCTCATCTTTTTTTGAACATATTAGTTTCTCTTCTAACCCTCGCTCAAAAATAATTGATAATGGATCCAATCGCTTTTCACGAATTTCTACCCCGTTTCGTTTATGATCTAAAATTACCTGGTTACGAGATAGCCAGTCATGTCCGAATATAACCTCAGATGTCAAATGTGGAACTACCAACAAGGTACTTTCAATCATCATTTGCTCTATACCTATTTGAATCATTATCTGCCGCTTGACCGCAGTCGTTTTTTTTCCTACGGCTGTTGAAACCATTAAATTTGTAACCGGCAATTCTTTTATCAATAGTTCAGTCGTAAGTGTTTTGAAAAAAGATTCTGATATGGCAGTTACTTGGCTACCTGAATCCAGCAAAGCTATGATGGTCTGATTTCCTATCTTAATACGCACATGAGGGCATCTTGGAAGAGATCCTTCCTTATTATCAACGTTTTGGTCCGTTTCTCTTTCGATTCCCCTTGCCAAATCTTCAACAAAATCTAAATCTTGTCGGTACGATGGTGGAGCCATTTGCAACGCACCGTTTCTCAGTTTAAACAATATTTATTATTACCGATCCTATTATTCGTATTTTCATTATTTTGATAATAAATTGGATTACTTCTTGAATGCATTGGGGGTGGAAACCGAGTATCTGGTAGTTGAAGAGGTGGTGAAACGTTCTGCCTTTGATTGTATTTCGGGTAACTATTTTGATTCCTATTTCTTGGGTAGTTTCTTTCCTCGCGAAATTCGGACCGATAATTTCTATTATTTCTTTCGCAGCCATTCCTACTTTGTACGCTCATCTGTTTCAATTTTGGATTCGTGAATCTTTGATACCCTCTATCATGCCCGTCTCGACTATACCCATTTTCACGTTCACGCTGAATGCCTTCCAAATTCGCCAATGCTTGGCCAATCAAACCCGCATCCGCATAATTTATTGTAACTAACTTTTCTTTTACCCAACTCGGGTATTGTTGTATAATTTGATAATTGATTTCATTTTTTTAAGACCTTTTTTACAGAGGATGTTATGATGAACAAATTTTATTGGAAATTTTTTTCGATAGGACGCGTTCCAAAAAAAATATCTTAAAAATATCAATTTTTCAATTTTGAATAATTTTTTTATTGCTAAAATATACGCCTGGCAATGTCCGAAAACTAAGGATTATATTCTTGTAGGTCCAAACAACCTATACAAAAATTGGCCAGAGGGTTCACCTCTTGAATAGGTCTTATGCTACTTATGCTACAGGTGACTAGACTACAGATCCTCGTCATTAATCTCCAATTCATCCGAGAAGTTAATTGGGTTTATTTCTGCATCTGTAGACTTGTTGTCATTTTTGGTGGTCGGTACATTCGGCGTTAAGTGGTTTGTTGTCGAAATTGATGGTTGTGAACGATTTGGAGCAGATACCGATGCGTGAGTTATGCTCTTGTAAATCTTTTCTCTGTTTTTCAAGGAATTTTCCACATACCCTGTGAATGAGTAAATTGTTTATAAAGGAAATTTTAATTGAAAAAAAAATCATTCGGATATTTAATAGGGAATTGAATGTAAATATAATTAATTTGTTTGTGAATAAGTGTTTTTAACAATCTAATTAAATAAACATAAGAGTGACCTTGAGCAATACCAGTGGACTTCCATCCGCCTAGTTGCTTGAGCATGGTCGTATTCCTTGACTTTTTGATATAAAAGTTCTCCAATTATGAACTGGCGAGAAGCATCATTTTTTGTGTCATTGATGGACACGAGATTTTTGTTGCCAAGATCTTCAACATCTTGCACCGTCAGTTTAGTGAGCTCATCACATCTCAGAGCCCCACAAATTCCAAATACAAGGATAACCTTAAATTAGTGTAATCAAATAAAATATAAATTAATTAAGAAATTCATAAAAGTAAATGACAATACTAACCTCTGAAACTAAATGGGTGTGGTCTCATGCATCGTTTATGAATTTCGTAATTCCATCCCACTTGAACACTAGGGATTTTTTCGGTTTATAACCTTTAGAATTATTTTTGACAAAACTTTTCAAATTTTGGAGCTTGTTTAAATCGACATTGTCTCTTGTATTTAATGTTTTTTTTAACATGGACCAAATGCTCCATAGAGTTGACGGCTTCAGTTTTTTGGTCAAGTCTTTAAAATAAACCACTAAATTCGTTTCTTCTGAATTTGACAGAGAACTTTGATGTTCTATCTGCCATTTTTTGTAGTTCTCGTGGACCAGTTTGTACCGATCAGCCGACTTTTTCGGTAGAGTTTCCGCCTGTATAATTAATTCCGCCTCCGCGTCAAAATCTCTCAACACCTCTTCCTCGTCCATGGAGTCATCAGTGGAAATCACTTCGTTCATTATTTTATTTGAAATACTGATCCTAATTCCAAATTGAACTGACCTAATGTCAATGAATTGCTATCGATTCCAAGAAAAAACAGCTTTGACATATTGAACAAAAAAACACGGTTAGAGACAAATGATCGGTGGCAGTGCAGGAAAAAAGTTTTTGCGCCCACTGTCACAGAGGGCAAGCGTGTTTTTTTTTACCAATGTAGAAATCTTAAACTTTCTGCCTCGAAATCGGGGCCGAACTTCCGTACTTTCGACCGAGGTATGAAGAATAAAATTATTTACGCTAACTAAATTTATTTAGTTGGTCGTTTGGAGCGTTGCTCCAACAATCAAATGGTTATCCGGAACATGATATTGTTCACTCATACCAATGATCTGGAACTATCATGTTTATGATATTATTGTACCAAATGATATTATTGGCATTAAAAAATATTTGGTAAAATTCACTGAATGATTCTGTCACACCCAAAATATTTCTTTGTTGATCTGTAGAATCGGAATTGTTGCATTCATTTAATCATTAAGACAAATTATTTCTCTCATCGGAATAAACATTTCCTAAAATGAACTATAAAGGTGAATAAAAAATTAAAAATTAAAAATCAATTTTTAGAAAAATTAAAAATTACAGTGAAAAAAATGTTTTCTCTGTTGAAATGAATAATTAGTGAAAACCAAATCCCTCATATTGCTACACTGAAAAAACCGTTCGGTTAGAAAAAGGAAAATTTATTATACGTTACCAAATAATTTATTTCAACCACTCTATTTTCAGAGCGACCAGCAGAATGTGATGTTATACTGATAAAATTAAAAAATGTATAACGGAATAGAAGGTCAATGGAACCACATCAGGAAAAGACTTTCAATCGAGTTATAGTTGCAGTGGGGAATCAAATTTTTTTCCGTATAAGACATACTCAGTTGAATGTAAGAAGTTGAAGTTGTGTAAAGAATTTTGCCGAGGTGAACAACGATCTTCTTTATTGAAATCAATAATCAGTCGAAATTAAGTCCTTCATATTGTTATGCATTACTAAAAAAATAATCAAATGACGATAGCATTAGATCATCATCGTCATATTTTAGCGATTTCTCTGACCTCACACATGTCTGAAATTACCGTGTAATTTTGATCACTTAATTATTTTGTTATACTGAAAAAGTAACAGTCCATTCGTATGAATACGAATAATTTATACACTGGTGTAATAGAGCATATCCAACTAAATAAATCATTTTATTAAACAAATCAGACATATCGATGTTTTGCGAAATATGCTTTTGTTAAAAAAATATAACATTTTTTTCAATTCCTATTATACCGTGAACCAAATAATACAATCAGATCTCATAGACATTACGCATAATTAATTGCATGCATTAGACGCAGGACGAAAGAATTGTAAGTAATAACTAAATTTTTTTAGTCGGCCGTCTTCGCAGCTGATCCAATTAAGTTGTTGTATTGAACATGTCAGTGTTCCTTCATACCGATGATATTCGATTTTCATATTCAGAATAAATCTAGTGAAACGATATTCATTAGAATGATTCTTGTCGTTAGTTCAAGTAAATTATGCGTTGAGCTTTTTTCAATATTTGTTTACATATACTCTTTACGATTAGTTGGTGTAATTTATGATTGCGATAGCAGCGAGAAGTTCATGCATTTGGACGCAGCGTGGCGCATGGCCACGGTCTCGCTCGCAAGCGACATCGAGCCGGGGAGAAGATATATATAAGCATAGCAACGATGACTATTGTCCTCAATTTGAGGACGATTTTTATATACCGGATTCGAAGTCCGATGCGCTTACTCGAAAACTGAACAGTGTCTCGTTCGGAGGGTGGCCAAAAGCGGGTTCTGCTTCATAGCGAATACGCTATACATATATTTATATATATGAAATTATATATTTGTATATAAATATGTTTACTGAACTATAAAACAATACATAATTATATACTTATATATATTTAAAACGTAGCTTCATAATCAAATTGAATTATATCTGCATGTGTGGACAATTTATTTCAGTAATTTGTGTACTGCAAATTAACGTATGATCAAATACAAATCCACAGGATCAGAAAAACTGTATATTCGGTTGGGTCCATTCAAGATTTGGTTGTCATGACAGATTTATACTTACAATTCAACGTAATTAATTGTTTAAATCAACTACATATTTGTTTCGCCACCCGTGACGATTTCAGTGGCCCACATGTTTGACTCACAATCAGTCTATTGGGTACCATTGATTTAAGAAATAATAAAATGACACAACTATTCCATAATTCAACGTATCATGAGGTTCCATTAATGTCCCTGCGCTTTGATATTGATCACATTGGCGCTCCGTTATTCGGACTCAATGTTTGTTAAAAAAAAATTCATAACTTTATACAACTAACATTTTTTTCATTGGAGAGAGCAAAACTTATACCGAGACAATTTAATTCTTTATTGCAACTATAACTCCATTAATAGTATTTTCCTGTGGTTCCATAAACTTTATATTCCATTCTTTTAACGGAGTATCTCTGTACATTAAAAAAAAATTCGATCAGTTTAATATTATGTTTTGCTGTTGCCTCTAGAAGTATAGTGCCCGTAACTAAAGTCCGATTATATTTATGGGATATTTGTTTGCTTCAATTTATTATTTATTTCCATGATATATATTTTTATTAACTTCACGAAAGATATTATATTTATGACTAAGCTATTTTGTGCTCTTAACATCGGTTTTATCCGTTGAACAACCTTAGCATATTTATTAAAAAGATATTTAAACAATTTAACAGAATTTCAATTCGCGATGACTTGATCTTTCATTATCTTCACTATATGTTATGTTGCATCCGTTTCTGATTTTGTTCACGTAATATCCGTGGAATCCGTCGAAACATTCCAAATGGTCATGTTCACTAATATTCAATGTATATGATCTAATAAACGGTGAAGAAGACTACATAATTTGACTTAATAAGAGTAATTACTTAATTACGAATAACCTCGTTTTGACAGTTCAAATCCAGTTCATTGAACTTATGAAAAACTAGCTGGAAATCATAAAATTGTGTTCGTAAACTAACAAAATACTTTCCTATATCTACCGGTATCTGCGTAAAAAAGCATTTCCTTTTGATCGTTGGAATAATGTTTTGGTAAAGGTATTCACAAATTATTTTATTGTAGACGCGAAATATTTAGTCGTGAGTCTGGGTATAAATTATTTGGTTACATAGAATAAAATTTATTTTTTTCAAACAAATTTTTTTCTCAGTGTACGGATTTTTGGAATGTACCAGAGTGTAGAAAAAAAAATAGAAGTTTCAAAGCGACAATGGAGCAGGTTTTATTATTTACGTAGTTTTTAGGGATTCGCGTGAGCGCCACAGACATTGAATAGAACAATGAAATGAACTGCCGGACGCGTTTTCATCCAGTTATCCTCAACTCGAATATATAGCTGTTGCGAGCTTCTAACGGCTTAAGTAGAACGCTGAATTTCATGCATTATGTACCGTAGTCACAAGGATTTATAGCATCCACAGCTTTTATCAGGTAGATTAGGCGTTCGTTGAAATTACGTGTACGTAACGATCGATGCGTAAATCGCCTATATCCAACATTTTTTATAAGACAGTTTAGAAAATTCGTGCGCCATAATTGTTAAATCCACATTTCGCATGTGTTGATGTTTGATGTTTTAAATCTCAAATGAAAAAAGACTTCCTTGAATCACAGAAATCTCACTATGGCCTGTTGATAAGATAATACTGCTTTATGCAATGCAAAATTTGTAGCCCGCCATATCATCGAAGTATCCTCAAAGGCCATTGTACTTTATCGAAGATCTCAAAACTCTTGTATTGATGAAATATTTGAAAACTGACGATTTCCCCGGTCCAATAGAAAAGTACTGTAACAATAAGCTAAGTAATACACTTGGCGCTCGAAAAAAAAGGCGATTCTTGACAACGATGATCATTTATTCATTATTCGTTTGCGAAAAACCTCGGTGAAAATGCAATTTCATATAATTTCTCAACTTCCGTACAGCCATGTCCCGACGTTTGTTTTAGCAACTCTCAAGGTGGTCAATTTTTTGCGATCACTCTCAAAGTCATTGAATTTTATGTTTCTTGCGTGCGGCTTCCGTTTACTTTCTTCGCGTGCTTCATTGAAGATTTGAACTCCTTAGGTTTTTTTAGCATACCATTCTCATTAGGAGTGTGGTCAGTATCAATGCTCCAACACCGATTTGTGAAATATTCTGAAACTGAGTGACTGTTTTTCATGAGCACTCGATTTCACCAGTGGTTCAATAAAATTTGATACATAATTCGAGAATCGATCCTTGGTTACAATTTCTGATGATTTTATTCTAGTCATACTCTTTCTTCTGTCGTAATAAGGATTCGCGTCAAATTTACTAGGTTGTAGGTTCTAATAGTCATGCGTAGAGATGATTGAGGACAACGCCACACGCAAACTCAATATTGTGTAGCTGATTAAAAAAGATGAAAAACTGGTTGCGTTCCATATGACTTTCCACGGTCTTGGTATAATTTTCTTCAATGGATCCTTTGATTTACGAGATATTAAATTTTTCGGTTGTTTTTTTAAGAAGTTTGTCAGTATGACTTTGACACTCAAGCTTTAACGTTCATGCGACAAATTTATTGCGCCAATTATTTTTCTCGACTAGAATCACTTGCATTAGAATCCAACGTTTTTCGTTTGCCCACTGTTAAGTCTACGGATGCCGGATTTACCGCACGCATACCCCATCGCCCGTTTTGTAAATTGTTGCTCGATCTGATTGCGTCACTTTCTAATACTTTCCATTTTTCTCTTTCTCGTCTCGTTACTTCGCGCATCTGTTCTTCCCATTTCTTAAGCTCATTCGGCTCCTTTTTTCTCACTTCTGAGTCAGCATGTTCCATAATCTCCCATGCTGGCTTTTTTCTAGAAAAAAAACTATAAGTATTTTACGGATGTTCAATTGACCTTTGAACATAGGTGAATCAATGATATTCAGTATGTCCGTTTAATCTACGACTTAGTCGGAATGCACCTTGGTCCGTGAACTTTCTCAGGTGGAGTCCATTTATAGTTCGGTAACCAGTATGTATTGTTTTGATACTTTGAGACTGCGAGATTCTTCTTAAATTGCCTCGAATTAGAAAAATCTGAAAGTACAACAGAAAACAGCGTGTGAAAATGTCACATTATTATTCATTTTAGAAATTATTAACGAGTTGAAGAACAGAGAATGAAAATAAGTTTTTGAATCTACTGCTGTATTTAATGGAAAAACGTCATGGTCTTTCATACTGTTTACATTTCAATGACCATGTTTTTCCTGCTATTTGATTGAGTTCTGTCGATTCTACGGAAATGAAGAAACCTAATAATTGTACGAGTGCAGTGTGTACTATTGGATTTGAGGTTAACTTCCGCTCTCGCTGTACTTCGTTACAATGGAAAGTAATGGTTGGTTCGATACGATGTAGTTTCTACGCATATATAGATAGAATTGCACTGACTGTACAATGCAATATTGCCTGGAAGTAAATGTTCGATGGTCAATCACTTGGACGAACTATTCTCGAGTGGTCGATACATGAGAACGATACAACATAACTGTGCACACTCCTGTAGGGACCGGCTTTTTCAATCGACTTTCGCCGTTCCAGATTCTATAACTCAATTCACAATTGAAACGTTTTCATGTATTTCCTGCAACATTTCGACCTGTCTTCGACGAACTGAAGAAAGTGATAGCCGCTAAAAGAAGCCGAATGCGTTCAATAGCTGCTTCGATGACAGTTCGTGACTGTTAAAATGTAATAAAAGAACTGAATAAGAGAAAGATGAGGAAACGGATGGTGAGGATCTCTCACCTTTAGACAGAAATAAGGTCAATGCAGAGCACAAAAATCAGGAAACAAGGAATCTGCATTCATACAAGCGATATGATGATATTTCGTAGTTTCGAACTGTCGCGTCGCGAATAGATTTAGATATAATGTTCCATTGAAGTCCCATTTATGGCGTCTACAAACCGGGGGTATAAGAACAGGAGGCAAATGTATAACTTTAAGACTTAAGTATAATGAGGTCGGAGTCGTAAAGCGCGTGTTTTTTTCTTGTGCTTATAAAGTCGTTTCAATCTATGTATTCTTCACGCTCAATCTTTGTTTCTTTCTCTGCGAATCATCAAACACGTGGGTCCTCCTATAGTTTACCGTGTTTTATGCCGAGGATTTTTTGTTATACATTCCTTAAACTAAACCCTTCAGTCATTGTAATTCCTTGAGTCAGTACGTATTTTTAAGTCCTTTATTATCATGGTCGCGCACTTTTATTCCCTCCGAGAGGCATTACCGAAATAATGAAGGTACATACATTTCTTTTTACGGGGGAATCCCAAGGCTTCGAGCCATTGTCAATAAAGTCATAAACCAATAGCACGCAGGCGCGGACCAAGTCATTTCACGGTTATTAGCTTTCAACATAAAGATCGTTTTTTTTCCTTTCACTGCGTTCCTGGGTGTTTTTTTTGCTTCTCTCGTCACTGATCAATCGAAAAAGGCGTTAAATTTTAACCAATCGGGAAATTGCTCGTTTCATTTACCAATGGAAGTGCGTGACATTGGCGGTGGGGAAATCTCTCCTCTCACACTGGAAAAACCGCGATCTTGCCAAAGCGTCTCAGTTTTCGGCAGAACAAAATAAACTCGAGCAGAAGTAACACTAAGGAAATATCCTCCGCCCTTTGTCAACAACTCCACATACTGTTACTCAAATGACATAATTCACAACCGATTCGACAACCGCAATTGTTACTTCGATCCGCGACAAGATTACGTTTGCGAACCACTCTCGACCCTGTTCGCATCGTGATTATCTACACAGGGTGAGGCAACAACTTTCATCAGTAGAAATATTTCGTCAAATATCGGACTTGAAAAAAAACTTTTGAAACAAAAATTGCATAGTTCGTAGGGGGTCATCAAATGGTGGCTACGAGCTTCATCCATGTGAAGGTGCTTTGAAGATTTCAAGGTCACCTCTATTTTTTCAAATGGGACCATCATGTTTTTTCTTCTGAATGGATTTTTTTGAAAATTGATGTGTGAACTTCTTTTGGGTTCTTTAATGGAATTCTGAAGAAAAAACATGATGGTCCCATTTGAAAAAATGAAGGTAACCTTGAAATCTTCAAAGCGCCTCCACACGGATAAAGCTCGTAGCCACCATTCTATGACTCCTTGCGAACTATGCAACTTTTGTTTCAAAAGTTTTTTTCCAAGTCCGATATTTGAGGAAATATTTCTACTGAGGAAAGTCGTTGCCTCACAGTGTATATACAGTCCACTTTATCCACGTTATATGTAAAAAACGCGATTAATTTGTTAAATAGATATTTGTTAATACCGTTGTTCGTGTCTCAGTGTATCAATCATTCAATCCTTTGTACCATCGACAATCCTTTAATCAGTATTGTTCAGAATTCAAAACACGAACTAAAAGTTTTTTATTCCGTAACTACTTTTATCAAAATAAACTATCGAGTTTTTTAATTCTGACGATCTTTTTTAACCGCTTGTCCACCATCATCAATTCATTCATTGAAAGGAGGGTATTAAAGTTCGTTTGAGATCTCAAGTCGAAAACGCTCTGAAAACATTTTAATAAACAATTATTTCAACCCCCCTCGTTCAACCATTGGGGCTGAATTTTACGTCGCGCATTTTTCTTTTCAATGGCATGCCAAATTCATTATTCGCCCAGTGGAGATGTACATTTGAAATTGCAGTAATAAGATATCACAGTTTTCATTTTTAATTGGTAGATTTCTGTATGCTCCCCCAGTCACGTTGTGGTTGTCTTTTTAACTTCAAGGCTGCGTTCGTATTGATTAAATAACTTGATTGTTTTCGACTTGACCAATAATTTCAATGAAAAAATTGTCAACGACGCACTTTTTATGATTTAAATACAAAAACGTAAGATAAAGTTGCTTCATTGAAATAACTCGTTTTCTTATAACTTTGGCACATAGATGATTCCAGATAACCTTGCAGGGAATCCTGCTAAAAATATTTAGAGCCTTTCTTTATTATTATTATTAGTTTATTAGTTATATTTATTAGTATTAGTATTACCTGCAATGCTTATTTACGCATGCTGGCTCCACATCATTTTGACCCGTGAATATTTCGCGTATAATAGTTTGTTATCCAGTACGGACATAGAACCCAATTCAGATTTACAGTAAAAATGACTGCTATTTTGAAAATTGTACATCACGCCATTCCTATTTTAATGATGCATTTGTTTTAATAAAAGAAACTCAGTTTTTTCCAACTTTTACAGTGTTTTGGTTCTCAGACTTTGCGATATGACTCTGTCACGAATAAAAGAGTCTACAAGGCTTCATACGGTAATGACGTCTACCTTGTCGATGTCTGAGACAATCGGATCAAGAATTTGATCGCGATCGAAAAATATTATTTTCAATGAAAAGGAATGAAATTGGATCGATGAATGTTGACTCTTTACACTTCGGTTCAAAATATAGATATATAACAAATTTTATTTTTAAATTTAACAATTATGTTAAGTTGACACAAGTTTATTAAGTTAAGTGTAAATGTATTAAAAACGAGACATAGGTCGATTTGTTGTTACTTGTTCGTCGTTGTGTTAAAGACTGCTCTTTCCGGAAAATAACAAGTCTCAATTTGTGAGAGATTGAGGAATTCTGGAAGCGATAAAAAATATTGTGATGGACTGAGATTGGTGAAAAATAAAGGGGTATGATATGAGAAATTCTGATTCGACAGTGTATGGAAAAACCCGTGAAACATGTGGGAGAAGAAAAAAAATGGATACATTTTCTCAAATATGTGCGAGGTGCGATCGGAAGGTGATTTACGGATAACACGTCTGATCGAACACCTTGATTTTTTCCTCGTTAATTGCATGGATAATAAAAATGGGAACTTCGACTATTTGAAAGTAAGACAAAGTAAGGACAAAGAAAAACGTCTGTGCTGCTCCGAAATCCGAGATAAGTTTTAAACAGTACTGTTCTGTCACGTTTTCTGTAAAAACATTTCGATATATCTAATAATAATAGTTAAATGACTTCATTTTGTTCTGGTCGTAGAATGTGCGTTCTACAATTAAAGAAGTAGAGTAATAAGGAATACAGAATTTAAAGGAAAACAATAAATGCAATATTCAACGGGGAAATTTTCGTGTTGCTGACACAAAAAAGGTGTGTTTCGCACATGGGACAGAAAAATAATAACAATCACACTTACAAGAAATACAGTACTCTACCATTTTAGTCATAAGCATTTTTTATCCATAAAATTGATATTTTCGAATTGAACCCATAAAAGTTACCTGTGTTCGTTGACTCAGCGTTTTTTACTATAAAAAAATATTGTTTGTTTGTGAATGCAACGCACACAAAATACTTTTGATCTGCTGTTCCCCCTGTTTCAGACGATCGATACATCCATTGTTCTCAATTTATTTAATTTGTGACTAGTTGTTCAACTAAATTACATTCTGAACATGACGTCACATTCTACCGTAATAAAAAAAACTCTTATCCGTTTAAGGTTTTAAAAATTCACGTGGGTGGTTCGAGTTAAATACAAACAGTAATACAAAATGAGATATACCCATTTTATAATCCCTATTACATCGTATAAAAATTGTTGTAAAACCATCAAATAATCTATGTGGACGATTGCGGGATGATTTAGATCATATTTTAGCGAATTTCACAAAGCTATATCCGGTCCCGTGAAATGCACTATAACGCGAAAATGTACAAATGATGATGCGAGCACCACATTGTACCGATAGTCATCCGCAGTCAAGTGTATTTTAACGATATTTAATTGTCAACTGCAGTACCAACGGTAATTGAATAGATAAAAGCGCAATAATCGGCAAGAGGGGTAGTGTTCCGGTCACTCGAATACGGTTCTACGATATACACTCTACTGCCAATACTCCCTCAGCGCACGTCCTATGTCGTTGAATGGTACAACCGTTGCGCTGTTTACTTTCGATTCATTTTGCTGCAGGCATTTCGAGTGTGCCGCAATGTACTGCCATGATGCATGAGCTTTTCCTCTTTCTCTCTGTCTCTTTTGCTCATTCCTGTGCTCTTTTCGCTCGCAGTTTTCCCTAGCCCTAAAAGAGAGATTGCACTCTACGCTCCATTGTGTCCATCGTTCTCGCCAATGCATCATCCTGCCGGTGCTATACTGCTGTGGCAATGCTTCGACGCTGCCGTGGATTTTTATTCAAACAGCTCTTGCCAGGCGACTACTACGTTCAATTTATTTATTGGAAATAGCCGCGATGGATGCTGTCAATAAGTTTCACCTTTCCCGTTGCATTTTAATTTTTTTCCTAACACACAGACGAAAATATCTGAATGATAAATACGATTGGGCGAATAGTCATGAATGCATTTGCAATAAGCGTTGCAGTACGAATACCAAAGGCGCAACTAGACGATAATAACTTAAATCGTGTTTTGTCCATCCTTGATCGTTCCTCGATTAGCGAGTATAGCCGAAATGTTTTTTTCCAAAAAGATTCTTTTGCTGCACATAGTATTTTTACATAAATTCGTTCATTCTTCTATAAAGAGAATTATCATCTTGTAAAAAGCGCGAGCAAAGACACGAGCAATTTCACGAACTCCATTCTCTCACATCCCATACCTACTTCACACTTTAACGTGAGCCATTTGGAAGTGGTTTACGGCTTGTTTCGCTGTACCATAGTTTGCGTCTGGTATCCTTAGCACTTGCTATAGAAGCCGTATGACTAGAGAGTAGAATTGCAACGGAACATTTCCGAAACGAACCAGATTGCCCCGTTTTACCGACTTAAGGGAGGCCTTCAAAATGGTATATAAGAGGGTGGTAGACTTCGCTTATCCCGACGGGAAATGACTGGAATCGATCGAGTAACCGTCTATCCGTTCACCAGAGGCTTTTCGTCCGTGTCATTTGCAGCCCGCCTCTATATCGCTTCGGTTGCTTCTGGCAATAGACAGTTTCCTTCGTGGCTTTAAAATGGTATGCCCGGAAGTACTTGGCTCTCGTCGCGAGGTTGGTAGAACACATAGACCATTCGAATAATCCACGACATCACAAGCTTCACGTACACGGTACTGGAACGATCTCATGAGTGACGACAGCGAAAAAATCTAGTCGATATTGACGTACCAATGGACCTGACATTTTTCTCGATTTTTTCCAAACGATGAATACCCAAAGAGATTGCAGTCTGGTTGTGAAATTCTCATGAAAAAATCCAGTTCTAACCAAATCGCGCATTCCTCGAGATATTGTCGCGGCGTAACAATTTTTATCTCTGGATATTTATAAAACACCGCATCTTGTCGAATTTCTATATTCTTACTGCAATATGAGTCTCTGACGAAGAAGCGATGAACGAAAAAACTTTTAGGTTTTTTTCAATTTATCGGCTCACCGTGATGGTTTGTAGTTGTATATGCCGGTCGTAACAATAAAGACCCGACAAGGAAGTTGATAACGATCGCTGCGACGAAACACAGGTTGCTACTAAGCCCGCTGATACACATTTTGATCTCGACACGTCCGCGCTTGTATACAGATTATCCGTTCTACATATAGGTCGCGATGAATTGAGATGATGGGGGGGGGGGGGTCGATCGATCGTTCTTGGCAAAATCTCGTCAAGATATCCCCTCCGTATCGAATGTTCTCTCTCCAACCATCCACTTTAACTCTAGAACTATACTTACGTGCTTCAAGGCAGTGCCTACTATATCGCATATAATGCACTGATTTTATGTTCATTGTATCGTGCATATTCTATCGGTTTTTATCATGGAAGAATTGAATGGAAACGATAAAAATTCTTCATCTGCTTATCGTTATACAATTATTTTTCCTACTTGTTCAATGGGATGGGAACACTTTGGTATTTGTCTGATATAATTGTGTTATTAAAGCTTAAAAGGAATTATACTCTGCATCATAAATTCATGAATTTACCTTTTTTGCCACGGATTAATATAACCTTTCAGTACTGTAACAGTTATCAATAATAACAATGATATATAAGTGTATAAGTTATGTAAGTGTTATAATTTATATAACTGTAAGTGTAACCAGATCTTTGTCGAAGCTTTGATACGTTCACATTTTCATCTTTGTATAAGTTTGGGCTGATAGTCGGATGGAGGACGCATTGATATTTCTGGAGATAAGTTTGATGGTAAGTATTGGGTCACTGAAATAGTAATTTAAATCACGAAAGAAACAAAAGAAAAATCGCGAAAATTATTCTTGGAACGTTTTTACAAGTAACATCATTTTTTTCCATGAAATATTTTCCGCCGTTTTTTGCATGTGTACTTTGCAAAGTGTGTCGAGACTATTGCGGCTCGTATGAATAAAAGACGAGTATTTTGAAATTTGATTTTTATGTCGTTAACAACGAAAGGATACAGGTAGATCCGGTAGGTTGTGGGAATCAAGGGTTCAGGAGCATTGTTCTGAAGACGAAGCGTCATTGAAGAAATTTGCGGATAATTTGGCAAGCTAAGCACTTGTCAATATACACGAATTCCGAAATCCTAATTAAAGGGTTTCGGTTGGTTGGTTAATAAGTAAATAGTGAACACTGAATTGTACTATATGAAGTTTATTCACAACGATAAAGTTATTTTAAGTGGACTGTATTAGATGAAAAATGCGGAGTATAAACTATGAGCGGAGGTACATTGTAGCCGCGCAGATGTTCTTAGTACTGCAGGGCAGGGCGTTTGTTCCCGCGTTGTACACCCAGAAAAAAATCTATTATCTTCAAATAAAACCTATTTAATTTGAATAGATTTTTTGCTTGGCTCCTGGCAGAATAGAATTTTATTCAAATTCAACATATAAATTTATTTGATTCAACTAGTGTTATTAGTGTTATTTAAAAAGTATTGGAATGAGCTTGAAGTTAGTATTGGAAGTAGTTGTATAGGATGTGATGACCCGAACGGTCTTGCAGTGGTGGGGACGGTCCAGTGACGATGAGTGAACGGAATGGTGGCCCCGCCGCTGGATGGTCTCGAACCCGGGTCCTCCCGATGAGAGCGATGAGCGCTAACCACTGCGCTACAGCTACTTATGATTTTTTTCACTCGAATCGTCTATACCTCAGTAATGCTGGACCGTCACAAGGAATTGTAGCCACCATCGTAACTACCACCGCCATAGCCTTTCGGTTATTAATAACGATGCTTGATATCAGCATTCATGCACTATACGAAAAATATTTCTTATAGTATCATTTATATTCGTGTAATTTAGTGATTAAGTATATCTCAATGTTAAATAAATATATATGTTAGAAGCGAATACATAGGCAAATCAAATCAAATAAAAATTTATTTAATCCAACAAAAAATCTATTTAATTGTAATAAATGAAGATTGAATAGACGAATCTATTCAATCATAATAAATCTTTTCTCTGGGTGTAATAAAGACTAACTAGCCTTTTACAAAAAAATCGCTTCGAAGATTTCTTATGAGGACGATTTAAGAAGGGATAAGAAAAGATTAAAATGTTCCTTAAGATTCTCATTGGTATAACAGCATACAGTGGGGTGCGCAAAATTCTTGTTAGTTAAAAGAGGGGAAATTCAAAAAGATGAGAATAGCAGAAACGAATGATGATAAACGCATTTATGATTTGCCAAAAATTGAAAAAACCCAGGAATAATGATAGGAAAGGATCGAGAATGAAAATGAATTCTGTTAGGCCCGAAGGGAAAGTACGTATGTGACCGCGTGGTTAGTATGGCCAGTTATTTTATGACCGTACAGATTGAAGCAGCATGGAAAAGGGTTTGATAATGTCTTCATCCCTGATGAGAAATCCGACGTGCAATCGAGTCCGTAATAAAGGAATTTAAGAACATTCTATAAGCATACAAAGATCAAATTTGAGCCATTGAGTTGCTTGCACGAATAAAGAGATTTTCTCAAAATACAATATTCAGTAATAAATATGTAAGCCATAATATTAAAACACATCAAGAAAATATATAAAATGAATATATTACAGGTTTAAACAGTATTAGACATGACACAAAGCAGGTTTTGCGTACAATATTCGAGTAGCGAAGATCGAAGAAGTAAAGAACAAAAAAACCGGAAATTTCTCAATATGATTATGAACGAAAGAATTGCTGAAATATTGAACTTAATAAACGTTGATATTATAGTGAGGTTTGAAAGAACATGTAAAGATATTATGAAATATTATGCGATATATTAGTAATGAGATAACTAACATTTTTCTTTGGTCAACATCATGAATCCATCAAAGAGCGAAGGCGATACAAAGAACAGGAAACACATCGCTAAACTCTGGTAGTTTAGATATTGCCTGCTAACGAATGAAGAGACTTTAACGTAGCAGTACCGCGACTAACCGGTATTAATTAGGTAGCCCACGTATTTTCATTCTTTGAAGTCTGAAAACAGGTGAAAAACCGTGATAAAATATTGCATTTCATTTTATAAAATATGTATTGGGAAAATCTCATGATTATTATGGAAAAAACATAACGGGAAAACGATGAAAAAGATTCGTAGCACGGCTGCACTGTTTTTAAAAATGATTTTCGGACTTTTGGCGTCCTATCTTAGAAAGTTTACGGTGAAACACGATGAAGCTTTTTTTATCGACATTTTAAATTCCTCATTTATTTTTCATTGTCTTCAATTCATATCAGTCTCATCATTTTTTTATACACATAAATGTGATTAGGTATAGGGGTTTGTCTATGCGAGTGGTGTTAAAAATCGCAATTTCAATCATGAATATCTCGATAGCGGAATGGTCCTTTTTTGTTTGGCCAGCATGAGGAGACTATCATGGAAAACATTTCCCCAAAATTATGGAACTTTCTGTTTCAAGGCGGTAAGCGGAAGTATGTTACACCTTAATGTCTACGGTTATCCCATAAGTCGCCGCTTTAAGGATTTGTATAGCACGTATAGTCTCAAGGAAACTAAAATTAAATATCTATTCAGTTTTATTGTATATTCGGGATCAGAAACGCACGCTAACGGCGGCATTATGACGCTGCAGCGCTCCATCTTGCATTAAGTATGGAAATCTATAGAACAAATTATAGTTCGGCATAAGTAACAAAAGGCGAATATGAAAATGAGCACACTTTGATTGCGAGTGCACAATTTGCGAAATCTACAGGAATAATTTATTGATTCGAAGAAATATTACCAATTAAGTGGCGTTCAAATATTCTGATGTTCCCTTAAAACGTAAAATATTATGTTCGTAATACTGCCATGCATGTTATGATTTCAAATTGAATACGAAAAATAAATGTATACGTGTGTGAAGTGAGCATCTCATTTTTTCTATTGCGCAAAAAGCAAAGTTTACAACAAAAGATTATACTGACGAGCAGGTGTGAGTTCTGAGGTTGAATGAGAGTGTAAATAATATTTCTAGTCTTCTGTGATAATCACGTAAAGAGTTCTAGGCTCTGACAGCGCCCAAATAATTTTTAAAAGATGTTAGACTCCGAAAATCGAATCGAATTGATTTAAAAAGTAAATATTGAATTATTTTACTCATTTCTATTTTTGTTTACATTTTCCTGGATGCATTTCGTCACTACTAAAAGATTTAAAGATGCATGGCATCCATAGTCTCAATAAAACCAAAGTAGAATGAGAATTTCGCGTACTTAGCAATACTATAAAAATATGAAAAAAATCAATGGTATGTAAGACACTGAGCAAAGTAATTTTCAATAATATCAATATTAAAAAGTTATTAACAAATTGTTAAAAAAGAAATTCTGAAAGCAAATTGTGAAACTTTTTTCTTTTCATACTAAATTGATCCGTTCATTTTTTAGAATGCAGATGGGTTTTTCAAAATTTTATAGGCAATTTGAATTTTTTTTTAATTTTTAAAAAATTAAAAAAAATTTTTAATTATTTACCATTTCTCGTATATGAAGAGATGTGTGGTCTGATTTTTGATTACTCGTGAAAAATTATACGGGCATAGGATTAAAAAAAAAAAATTTCTTAATGCATTTCGTCAATGCATCCAGCATCCATGAAGGCACAATGATTTTAAAGTAAACACATTTCTCGTATGTAATTATGTTTGTATAGAAGAAAAAGTTACATAAAAATCGTAAATCGATATAGAAAAAGTCAAACATAAAGTATAACCACCTAGAAATTTTTTTTCAAAACGAATGAACAAATGCGAAAAAACGATTGTATATGTAATGGTTCTATAACTGTATGCCTGTACAACATTTATTTTTCGTATATGTTATTCAATCTGAAATCATAACATGCATGACAGTATTACGAACACAATATTTAACGTGTTAAAAATATATCAGAATATTCGGACGCCTCACAATCGATATAATCTTTCCGAATCAATAAACAATTCCCGTAGTTCTCGCAAATTATGCATTTTACAATTTGTTAGTCATGCCGAACTATAATTTGTTTTATAGGTTTCCATACTTAATTCAAGATGGAGCGCTGCAGCGCAATAGCATACGCTCGAGCGCATTGATCCCGATTTTGTAGCGAATTCAATTTCCTACCAAAAATATCCATGACCCAACTTTGTCAAGTCATTAACGTCGAAGTTATAACTACATAAATCACAATTTTTATCAAAATGGGGTCAGCTGAATTTAAATTGAAAACGTGTTCTAGCATGAATTTTGTTCGGTCTCGTTGCGACACCAAAAGTGGTCCAGCGGAGTTGTAAATTCCGTTGTTATAACGCGAGGTATAATCGTAACGATTCGAACTTACGACACGCCGATCAGGTTCCTTGTGTCGTTGATTATTGTAAATGATGTTGTCGATGCAATTACTTAATTATCAAGAATTACTTTATTCAAACAAGTATAACGAAAAGATATTTAAAAGAATTAATAGGTTTACAAAATTAACAAGAATTCGCGTGTTCGTTCCAACAAGTATGTTAGACGGTAGTAGGTGCTGGTCAACAGTTCGATTAAGACTAACTATTTCGTAGATGGAAAAATTGCTCGTAGCAATGTGTGTAACAATAATTTGGAAGGGATAGGAGAAGCTACGGATGCTATCTTGATGTGTGATTGGATGAGATTACATATTTGGGGATGGGCGAAGTGCTGATTCGTTAAAAAGGTGGGAAAATCAGGAAAACGCGAGGTATAGAGAGGGATGTGGATAGACGCGTTTTCTGATTCGCTAAAAACTAGAAAAAACCCAAGAAAAATGTAAGAGAAGGGTAGAAAAAAGGCAGATGATTCGGGGTTATAAACTAAACGGTGCAGCTGACGAGTTCGGGGGTGAGTTTATTGTTTTATGACTCTATTAAAGGTAAATCGAGGGTTTGGACTCCTCGGTGTGCCCCGTGAATGCACATGCCCACATACTAATCCTTAAAGAAAGGTTTATGTAGAAGAAAGGCCCAAACAATAAAAAAAGGTTTGAGAATATTAATTGATGGCCCAAATAACATGCCTCCTGACTGGTTGGAAAAATACTATATGAGCGAATTTCCCATTCGAGAAGAAGCCTTGTCCGCTTTACCGAGGAAAGGAAAGAGGTGTGTACATCTGTAAGGGTTTAACTAATAAAATAATTCGTTTAAGTACCTCACAATTAGTGTAAAGCCTTTAAGCCTCAAGAAAATTGAAAGATTATAATAAAATCGATCTAATGTGCATATTTTTAGTATTGAACATAAAGCGTCGTCGCCGACGCTTCAACAATTGATGTATAGCTCTGATCCGACCACGCGACCGCGTCCCTTTGCGCGGGCGATATTTCGGGAAAATACAGAATACCTTCGCGTTTAGACCCGTATAATCTACCTTTCGGGAAATAAGATTCAATATAAAAATATGAAAGTAAGCGATTAAGATATGTTGAAATAAAGTACTTTGAGATCCCTGCTTCGATACACGAAGTTTGGAACGGCGGGTTTTGCCCCGCAACAAATTTGATTATTAAACAAAAATGCTTTGGAAAAACTCATTAAGATTCAGTGTCCCCTTAAGGATGATTCGGAATTCCAAACACTAAGATATAGTACATAAACTGCAACGCAATAATAATCTTCTGGAGTACGTTAGCGTAAAACATTTAGATAAGTTGCATCACTCAAAACGAAAACGTTTACGGTTTGTCTTTGATAATTCTATGGAAAATTAAGGGAAAATAATTCAAAAGGGCAAAATACCCGTGTAGAAATACTGATCGGGAATAACCCGTGTAGAAATTTGATCTGGACGTCCCGACTTTAGACCGGGCCCTGGTCTGGATTTCCTTGGTTTGGCCTGGTCTTAGTTTTTAGGTAGGGGCCTGGTAAGGGGCAAATAGGAAAAATCGGGCTATTCTCGTGAATATTTCCATGTCAGAAAATGCTCATGGTCTGGTCGGGATTTCCATGAATACAATTCTGAGTTCTGAGTTATATACATATACTCCCGATATGCTTGCCTTCGTTGCGCCTAACGCGCAACATTCGTTGGTAAGGCAGTGCGACAAGGGAAAAATAGAATTAAAAATATGATCTTGCTTACATTTGAATTTTATGTTTCAATTTATTCCGTGTGCTCTACTTCCTTATTTCCCTACACAAATGTGTATGATTTCATATTAAGTCTCAGGTATTAAGTCTCAGGTCAGGTCTCAGGCTGTGGCATGGAATGACATTTGAAAACCAAGTAAGGGCCATGGCTGGGCATGGCTATTTCCCCGCTTACTGTTCTGAGCGGGTGCTGATCAGGCCCTGGTCATTTCCCGATTATTTCCCGGTGTATGGAAATCAAACCAGGCCCTGACTTATTACCCGTTACATTGCTAGCCGGATCCCGGCCAGGCTAGCCTGGCTATGCCCCGATATCAAATCGGGAAAGCCAGTACTGGGCCTGACTTGTTCCCGATCAAAATTTCTACACGGGAAGTCGGGCCCTGTACGGGCTTTCCCGATTGTAGATCGGGGCCTGACCAGGCTTGCCTCGTCTGGACCCGGCTAGCAATGTAACGGGTGAGAGATCGGGCGTTGGTCTGGCCTTCCCTACATCGGGAAATGATCAGGAAATGACCAGGGCCTCCTCGGCGCCCGAACAATACATGAGATCGGAAAATGATCAGGAAATGATCGGGCCCTTCTCGGCACCTGGATAGAATATTAAAATCGGGAAATAGCCATGCCCTGGTATGCGCCTCTTACTAGACTCCCTCATTTCATATGTGTATCAAAGCTTCATTGGAGCCTAACAAATAAAAGCAACACTACTTTACAGTTAAGGTATAGTCTACATTTTCTTTATCGTGAAATACTTGAATACGTGATTATTCTAACAGTTATTGTAATTTTTAGGATAGAATTGATCCTTGACAAAAAAAATAAAGTATACGGTCTCCCTCATTGATTTAATGAGGGCCGGGTGACTTAAGAAAAGTACTACGATTTGTCGTTGCTTTGCTGTTATATGTTCACCATACGCGGTATGTGTTTGCGAGAAACGGCCGTTAGTGCGCCGCGCCGCGGCCAGTACGTGTACCTCGCGTCCTTTGCCTTCAAATCGTTCATAAAATTCCCGATCGGGGCATGGGCATTTACTGACATAGAGAAATTGGCAAAAAAAGACCGGGATTTCCCTATATGGTCCCTGATAGGCCCCTATTAGGAAACGCTAACCAGGGAAAACCTAGCCAGGGCCAGATATAAAGTCGGGACTTCCCGACCACATTTCTACACGGGATATAGTCTAATACTATACTATCATGTTTTTACGACTGCTCTGTCATTTTGTGATTCTCGTGCACATTTTAATCGGATACGACATGTTTATTAACAACGACGTCATTCCCGTTGCGCCTCTGCCGCTCATTTCGTTTTTTTCTTGTTTTCTTTTTTGTTGCATTCTGCAGCGTTTATTTTGTTCGATTCTTTCATTGGATACGGTTTCACTGATTCCGGATTTTCTTGTCTTAGGACTTTTCGGCGCTCATAGTAGAGCTTATTTCATTCTCTTTTCTTTGCCCGTCTGACCGTTACTTTTTCCAGGTTTTCTGGTTTCAACTTTTTTTGCCTCTCTCTCCAGCGCTCGCAATATTCTCTGGCGCTCTTTGTTGCGCTTATCTATTTCTCTCCACTTCGCCCGTCTCTCCGCTACTTTTTCCGGGTTTTTTGAAGCTAACTTTTTTTGGCTCTCTCTACAGCGCTTCTTTATTTATCTCCATTTCTCCCGAGTCTCCGCTACTATGTTCGAGGTTTCCGATTCCAACTGTTTTTGTGCGCATTGGCGTTTTTTCTTCTACAATAAACACGACACTTTCCATCGTCTCGCCCTCTTCCTTTATCGCTCTTTGGACCTCTCTAGTTAAATATGACATCTGTTTGTATTCTCGTTCCCGATGCCTCTTTCGTCTAATCAGTCATGATGAAGACAACACCCACCATGGTGCAGTTTTCTGCTTTTACCGGCCTTAGGAACTTTCCGGCTAAAAACCACATCGCTTCGTCCCATTGATTCTCTGATGTCTCATCCACCTCCCTTTACAACGGCGAGGAGACTCTCCAATGTTCCCGCTCCTGCCTCCACTGTAAGTTCCGTTCTCGAAGTATCGGTATCACCCGTCGATGAAGATTCTCGGGATGGCTCGCTAGAGGTCTTAACCTGCCTTAAAATGCGTCGCTTCAACGGTCTCTCAGCATCCTGCTAATAGGCCAGAATCGATATTTACATTAGCATTGATCTTTTTAACATTTACCTGCTGTACTGAAACGCGTTTCTCTGGACTTCTTGGCTGGTTCGCATAAATTCTTGCTGTGCCGAACAAACTGTCACAATACTGAGGACAATGAAATAAATGACAACGATAGAATGGTACCTTGTCATATCTACGGTCAAGTATGGGAATAGTTTTTAACTGTTTTTAGCTGAACTCGCTTAAAACTTTAATTCAATATATCCACGAAATACCGAAAAAGGAAAATAAGCCTAGTGTCGCTAAAAACAAAAATATGGCTTTCACTACGTGGATGTAGTCCAGACTTGATTAGTATACCTTCATTTTTTCGAATGCTCGATTTGAAAATGTATTCTCGACAGATGTGGCAACGAGATAAGAAAATTATATAACAAACATTTGCGCATCAGGTAATTTTATGTTTCTATGTGCTTGATAAATTCCGACAATATTTGACGATTTTCTAGTATTTTATGAAACATCTTTTATGGAAATCTACGTCTATGTAGTCACACGATGAAAATATGGATTTTTTGTAGAAACATACTTTCTATTTATTCGCTAACACATATCACATATCATGGTCATTCGTACTTGCGTAATGTGTTGAATCGATAAAAAATAGATGGAATAGTATATAACACTTATGACATTTTTAGCAAGGCCTGTCCCACATGTCACAGGCCAATTTGATGAAGTGCAGGGACATGTAAAGTGCCATGACAATGTACGGTTTATCTATGTATGCATTTAATCACACATGCATACCTATACTCGTACGTTAATGGTTTATTTTTAAATTTTTATTCATAATGAATACTTAATCACGATTGGTACGATGCCGAGTCAACAAAACATTTTATATTCATCCATAGTAAACCGTCATTTATCGAAGAGGCAATAAAAAACGAAAGACTTCGTAGAAATTGTTAATGACTTGCAGGCACAGTAAAGAGACCTGGATTTGTTGCAATGAAAAATAATATACATCACAATCTTGTGACTAATGAAGTAATACAAATGTTGTCTTTCGGTCACGTGAGGTACTATCAAGACTGTTTAGCCATATACTTACAAGTCATTTTGGCATGACTGTATCTCAGCAGAAAATAGTGCGTTTTTCAAACCCGATTTTAATAGCCGATGTCGCCAATTTTGAAATCACTAAGAAATAAATTGAACGCTGCTTTTTCAATGAACTATTTTAATGTTTATTGACACGATGTTTTAATTTTTATTTCAAATTAATATAATTGGTATATATACGGAACGTAACGAAACGTAATGAAATTTTATTTCAAAACTTTCGGACGATGCGTGTATTTCCGTAGTTTTTTTTTAATGGCGCAAAAGGTTTCGCTGTTCCGAAGAACGTTGAAATTCTTACAATTTTATTTCTGCCTAAATCTTATACAGGATTTTTCATTCCTTTGCCAACGGTCAATGCAGAAACTGTGTATGTGCATTCTAACATTGGTAATCTGTTTGGAAAAACTGCAGCGTGTACTTTGGTTCCATTGGAAAACTTTATTTTTCCATTGAAAATAAAATCTTTGAATTTGAATTCCCTAATGGTATTTTTAAAAATTGAAAACACATTGAAAAAAGGTAGCGAAAATTATTTAAAAAACTGGCAAAATTAAGGATCGCCCAAACGCAGACTTCACCCTAATCTGCATATGCAAGAAAATTTACCAGACTCGGTACTTTTTTCCGAGATATCCCTACGAAGTGAATAATCACGCACGAGTTTTATGCGATAGAGTCTTCAAGCAATGTATTCCACTGCTGCACGTTTGAAATTAATTTTTTTTTTCAAGATAGTTCAAGAAAATTTTTTACCTTTGTAATTTTCGAGAGCGTGACTCGATTTGCCGCGTGATATTCCATATAGAGTCATTCCATATAGACATTCAAAGAGACAACATCGAACTTCACGTTAACGCAGATGAGAAAGAGCATTAAAGTAGAAGAGATAAATAAACTGGTGGACTAAATAATTCTTGAACCCGGTATTAAGTCGGTAATGCAATTTATTTCTCGGAATATATTGTTTACATACTAAGAAACTGCCGTTGACTTGTTCTTTTATTACTTGAACATCGAAAACTAAAGTGATTATATCATTTCATAACATTTGCATTACAAGTGCAAATTTCGATGACAGTTTAGCCAGCCGAAATACGGGAGTCAACACAGATGAAATATCGCGTTCAACACGGAAAAAAACACGATTTCTGACTTTCGCTGGATCGCATTGTCAGCTTTCCTCGACCACAGTCTACTGTGACTCGAGCAGTGAATTTCACGCTAGTGTTGAATCATCGGTAAAATCATTCAGTAAATTCTTTCACCGATTACTGCTTAAGAGATGTTACCTTTAATGTATAGTATATTCAAAATTTCCTAATTTTCTCTTTACTATATGCTTACAGCCGACGATCTTCGGAACTGTGGCATCAGACTTAAATCCGAAGGAGGGCAACAGTCGAAGGGTGAGTGCCTTAGTGCATTAAGTACTTCAGTTTCAACTTATAATGATCGTTCGTAGATCAATTTTCATAGCCATGCTTAATAAAACTTGAATTGACACAGTCTTGCGTTGATAAAATGAAATGAATACGTGGATATTTAAGACACGACGTGTTAAAGCTTTTTACTGTGTGAACAATGCAGTTTATCACTTATCGTCGTAATGTAAATAAAGAAAACACATATTTATCATAATTTACAAGAAAATTAATTGACTTGAAAAAGAAGAGTTTGTATAGACTCAGATTTCGGTAGAGTTTGTTTTCGTCCTTCTCTCAGCCCCTCGCTGTAACGAGACTACTTCAAGACATCATGGTATTACACAGTAGCTCGACAGCATTATGCAGCAAGAGAATAGACTTGAAAGATATAACCTCGAATACGTTAATAAGCCAGAAAGAGAAAGGGAGGCAGCAGAGCAGAGAGCGAATAAGTCGGGAAATTCTTGCTCGCAGCAGGTGCGAAATCAAGGGACGTTTTCATCTTCCTCATTGGTTAGAACGCACTATAGGGAATTCTCTTGTCAGGCCTTGGTCCTCGTAACGAGTAAAAATCGTCGTTAAGTCCCGTCAAGGTACTAACCGCCTAAGCGAGATGGTGAGGGTGGATTCCCTAATTAAAAGTTACTGCTGCGCCAAGTGGTTCAAGCATTCCCTATTCATATTTTCCTCTGTCTTTGCTCTATTTCCTCTGGGACGGCGATTAAAAATTGTGGTCGCCGGAAAAATAGAGCTGCATGTAATCTGCGCGAAGCACGACATCACAATCTCTTCACTGCGTTATTCGAACATGTATGCACTGCATTTTCATTAATAGTCCCTAATTTCGATGCGAATTTTTGAAAAATTCGAACTAAACATTTCAATTTTCCGGATAAATTTTTGAATTATTGAGCTTTACATTTCGAAGTATTTCCGTCTTATACTTGTATGGTGTTATTGGTTGTCAACTACTAGTCCGAAGTGTCTTGCAATTAATATGACATGAATATTTGAGTGAATGGCGACCGATGTATACAAAGTGTCCAAAAACACGATGTTAATTGTTTTAGGTTGCGATTTTGACGAAACTCTGAGTCATAACGTAATTTTTGTTTTTTGATGTAGCCAAACCATGATCAGTTATGAATTATCAAAGTTTGAGCCTATGAGACGCATGCGCTATGAACTCCGTAGCGGGCCGTGCGATATCAAGTATACTATAATACAATTAATAACAATTTTACCGGGCTTTGTCAGGATAAAACATGCTTACAGTCTTCTTGGCCAGAATTTCATTACTGATTAGCTGGGTATACATTAATTTCTAAGCCACTCAAAAAATATATATGCATTTGAAACGTTGCACTTATTTCTCATAGATCCCCCGGAGCAAAAAGGCTCTCGGAAAGTGTAGTACAAAAGTACTTGGTATCAGAGTTGAGATCTTTCTTCGGAACCGAAAAATAAGAGGAGAGAAAAACCGTGCACTAAAGAAGTATAGAGCAACATAGTATATGTGGTTATCGATACACACAGACGTATACTATATATATGCGGTGTATCACGTCTAAGTATTCCGATGGTCGTTTTACAGAAAATCGACAGATGGGAGCATAGCATGAAACGTCCTCTCCCTCCAGGACATGCAAGAGGAATACACTCTACATAAAATAGTACTTTGCAGTGTATGTTTGAAAAAAGAAAATTGAAAACAATACGCGAACGGAAGAAAAGACGGAAGGATTCAATGAAAGCCCCCTACGTGATATTTGACGGAATAAATACTGCTGATGTTGTGCGAAATACTATGTATGGAGGGACATTAGGCTTCTTGGATTGGTTATCTAATACACTTAAATATCGATGTCGTTGGTTGACAACGCTTCTATAACTTTTAATATGTATACGCATCTATACATAAAAAAGCATTAAACGCAAATGACAAGACCCAATACTCGTATAGTACAGTTCAGTCGAGTATAACGTATAGAGCATGATGTAATTATATATTCTGCACTGAAATGATAAAAAAGCAGGTCTTCGAAACGATTTCAACATGTTATAATCTCGTTCATCGCGTACTAATAACGTGCTCTACAGAGATGCGGAATTTATTTATTACAAAAACATTTTTTGCATCAAGAAAAAAGCCGTCAAACGCAAAAAAAGGCCATTGTTATTCAAGTAGGAAATCGAATTGCCCAATGAGCTAAGTCTGCGATCGAGTTGGAATTTTTTCATTTACATAAAAATGTCTTTTTTCCTCACACCTCGATGGAAAGTTCGGTTTTCGCCCCTGTTTTGCGGGACGAAAGTGCCACATTCCCTCCCGGCGCAATGTTCAAACGAACCGTGTCAAATTTTCGAAAAGATACCGCCTGCCTTAGCAACGACTTGTTTATGTAATATAGTGGATGTATCTGTGGACCTTTTATAACCGCGAAAAGTTTAATGAGAGAACAACGAAATTTAATATAAATTCAAAAAAATAAATCTTTTACATATTATACAAAATTATATTTCGGAAATAAAAATTCGAAAAAAAAAAGTTGAAATTAAATAAATTATATTATTTATTGATCACGCAATCGATGTGATAATGAATTATAATGAATTTATATGATATTGAAATTGATAATGAAATGAAGAATAGAAAAAAGAATTTTCGTTTCATTCCGGGGCTCGGTATATTCAAATTATTATTTATGTTTATTAATATTTAAATCCAGAAGACAAGACAACAGAATTAAACACAAATTAAAAAAGAAAAACTTTCATATAACAAATAAAATTGTATTTTGCCAATAAAAATAACAGAATGAAATAATGTTGAAAACAAGTGAATAAGTTACTGGTAATAATTGTTGCTAAATATTTACTTTTAAAAAAAATTTTAAAAACACTAAAGAGAATAATTAAAGCGACATAAGATTTACTATTCATTAATATTAATATTGATTGGTTAAACAATAATCAACCACGGGTTTAGAAACCAATCGAACGTTTTTTTAAAAAAATGCGTAATATAAAAAAAAATTTAACAATTAAGAAGAATAAATATTGTTTAATAATTTTAAAAGTTAGTTTTTATTAGAGGGGGCTCCGCCCCCCAACCCCCGCCGGGGGCTTCGCCCCCTGGACCCCGTTTCCTGGGGGGCTCCGCCCCCCGACCCCCGCCAGGGGCTTCGCCCCCTGGACCCCTTTTTCTGGGGGGCTCGGCCCCCCAACCCCCGACGAGCTTTCCATCCTGGTGCGAGGAAAAACAGTATACGCACCACGGGAGGAAAGAAGCACATTCCCGCCCGCGTATTGTCACCCGAGCCGAAGGCGAGGGTGACAATGATACGCGGGCGGGAATATGCTTCTTTCCTCCCTAGGTGCGTAATATACTATTTTTTATAGTCCTTACAGTTTTTCAACCTGGACAAGAAAAAAAGATACGCCCAAAAACGAAATATTCTCTACAGTACATAATCTTGTATAATCTCATGTTTGAGGTAAAGAAATTAGTTGAAAAATTCTGTTTCGAGATCAATTCATTTCCAATAATTCCGATACCATTGTTTTTCATGCTTGGCCTGTCGAGCGAACGAGAAGCGTTATCGATGTTAATTTCATACTCTATTCACATTAGCGGTCTCGCATGATGGATATAAGCTGAGTTTCTATTTCGAACACGCCATAAATTCAACGTCATGATTTGGCACGGAAGCTGGTTTACTCGCGCAATCACGGCGAGCAAGCCAACGGTAGAGTTTCGATAAATTGAGGGTGAGGAAAATTGACGGGGAGAATAGGAATGGGGAATGAAATACTCTGATCAAGGATCCAACTAATGGTCTAACGCTGCTGCAATATGCTCGGAACTACATACTCAAGAGAACCGCAGCGAACCTGAGGAGTGAACGACACTCCGCTGGAATCAACGATCAAAGCGCGCGTGGTTAGTAAAGAATTCCTCAGACAACAGGATAATTCGCCATGTATTTGTTATGATCTTCATTATATACATACTCTTCTCATTTTACGGTGAAGGACTGCTTTTCATTGTAGTTGATAAAAGAAAGCAGCGAAAGAACAACAGAAAAGAAAAAGATTTTGTAAGCCGCGATTAATAGAGAATGAATGTGCGGAAAAGAAGATAGTAAGAGAAACATAGAAGGAGGCGAAGAAAGAAAAATCGGAGTAGGGTTCATAAACCATACATATCCTCAAAGAAAAGACACGAAGAGATTGTTATTCAGAACTCATTCTGGCCTAAGACGTCGATGTATACATCAGATATCGATGAGAAATTTGAAGTATCCAAAGAGACATACGTTAAAAACGATAGACATTGACAAATTATCATAATTCGTCGATATAATCGGTTCCATATACATACACGGCTTTATAGGACTAAATAATCATCGATACACAATATTTGTGACATGCAATTATTCGCTTCAGAAATATGTGCCTTTTTTGTTAAAGAGAACAAGAGATCTCTTCGTCACATATGATATGTATAAAGTTACATTATCTTGCGGCTTGATCTTATATGATACACTAAATCTAGAAACGTAGTAGCGTCTCGACACCAAGTAATTTGAAGTAATTTTATAGTTTTTTAAATTGTACATTATACGTGCATGTATAATATCTTTTTGTATTACCCTTATTTATTTGAACCTAATGTTATGTTGAACCGAGACGATGAATATCCCTGGCTTTAGGCATTTTGTTCTTTTTTACAGCTTTTATCTGAATTTACATCGAATGTACACACGATGTAACGGAAGAAGTATATGCATATAACTCCTACGATATCCGCACATTATGCCGGAAACAATTGCTTGTCTACTTATTAGAATGACGTGCTGGATATGATCCTACAGTAGATTCTACCTACTCGAGGTATACAGCGTATAGGCATGAGCTATCGATGCACGATGCAAGTACGCAGACACTATATATCATCTACTGGCTACTCGAGAAACCCTCGAAACTCTCGAGGCAGTCCTACCACGGCAACAATTCAATAGCACTCCTCTCTCGCTATACTCATGATACTCTTATGCTAAAGAACAAACAGGTATCAACAGTGCGAGGATAAGTTTAAGTGGTAGGCGCATTATCGTGTCAAGGAACATTAACATTTTTTCATACTAGCCCAGATGCGTTGTACCTTTTTCATGCGTGGATGTTTCGCGTATCGTCAGCGCAGAATTAACACCGTGATTCATACATTTCTACATACGCGAGGTACGCAACGGTCACTAGCACAGAGTTCCGGAGCTTCGAAATCATTGCTGATTTTTTTCAGTATCCCAAAAAAACAACACAACATATTCCACAAACAACATATTTCAAAATAACATTTGCAATATTCTTCGTTCACGAGATAGAATTTTTTTAACTCCCCAAAACGTAAGTTTTAACATTTTCCACGCACGCAACGGTAGGTAACGCCAAGTTCCGTAGCCTTAAAATCGTTGCTGATTTTTTTCAGTGCCCGAAAAAACACAAAACACCCGACTCAGTAAACATGTCAAAATTTTTCAAAACTTTGAACTTTACATTTTTTCCCTACAGAAATAAAAAAAAAGAACGCTGAGTGTTGGTTATACACAGAAAAACAGTTCGACATACCCATATTATATTATGACTTGTCACGATACTCGTCTCATACCCACTACTCCAGTTTTTTTCCTTTCAAAAACTGCACACAAATTGTTTAAGAAAGAAAACAGGGTGACAATTATAATATTGTGTCGATTTACACTGAATGAAGAGAATAATGGAATTCAATGAACGAGACTAGAGTGATCACATCACCTGCTCATTGAATATCATCATATTCAATTATTTTCTTCTTAAGTTCTTTCATCCACGTTAACATACAGCACACCTATAGTTATACATTCCATAGACATTCTCGCACCTACATAAACGATTCTGCTCTGTACCGAGGCGCCACGATTTTCGTCGGAATCTATCAAGGGCTCGGTAACTTGCTAAGCTGCCGTCGTGGTAGAACAATCACATGCCCATTTGAGATTATGCTAAGGCTATATGCTATTAAGGCAATAGGTTTAAAGAGTATCACTACGTCTAACAACAAAAAATACAAAATGATTATTGAAACTTATTGAAAAAACTATTGATTATTCTACATTTTCTTCATCGCGAAATACTTGCAGGATGTAATTCTGTACTGAAACAAAGTGAAGTATTGATTATTTCAATAGCCTTTCTAATTTTTAGGATATATTTTATCCTTGACAAAAACAAATAAAGTATACGATCTCCTGCGTTAATTTAATGATGGATGGGTGACTCAAAAAAGTACCACGATCTGTCGTTGCTTTTTTTTTATATCTTTGCCATAGGTGGTACACTACCGTCCATAAGTTTGGAAACACTCGCGCCAATTCCAAGCCAGACAAAAAGTTTTATTACTCTTTGAAAAATGACGATATTTAAATTCGGCAAGCGGCGTTTCAAAAGAGGCATATTGAGCCCTATTTCCCTTTTTTGGAAAAATTTGTGGCATTTTTTTTTAACTCTGCACACACTTTGAAACATGGTCGTTTTTTTGACATTTTTGGGGGGATTGAAATTTTAGTGCGTGACTCGTGAAAAATATTTTTATCTGCTCTCCCATGAGAAACTTGAAACGGAAGGTAAGAGCTTCAATTTGGTTTTTGAGAAAGTTTCGTGCGATTTTTTTTCGCATGAATATTGATGTTTTTTGCAAAAAACGACTATAATCAGAAAATGTAGCCTTACTCGGAAACTGTTAGGTTCTTGTAAATTGACCAAGACGGTCAAAAGTTGTACATAAACATTCTAGGTTCACCCAATTTTTTTCAGAATTTTTTTCGGAAAAAAAATTTTGAAAATTATTTTGTTTCCAATTTTTTTTTTTAATCGACTTAATATTTTTTAAGTATAAAAATCGGGTTATCTCACCTTATCTACACGGCCTTTTCATCGAAAAAGCCGCCTCTCACTCCGATGATCGCTTTTACAATCCGCGGCATCCGCTCGATCAATTTGTCAATTTGACCCCGCTCCAGATTGATCCACGCTTCTTTTAATTTTTCCCATAAACCTGCGGTTGATGTGGGACAACTTTGGCGTATTTTTCGATCAAGCTCGTCCCAGAGGAGCTCGATCGGGTTTAAATCTGGCGATTAGGGTGGCCATACCATGTTTACCGTACCATTTAGTCGATTAAAAAAAAAAATTGGAACCAAAAAAATTTTCAACATTTTTTTTTCGAAAAAAATTCTGTAAAAAATTGGGTGAACTCAGAATTTTTGTGTGCAACTTTTGACCCTCTTAGTCAATTCACGAGAATTTAACAGTTTCCGAGTTAGGCTACATTTTATGATTATAGTCGTTTTTTGCAAAAAAACATCAATATTCATGCGAAAAAAAATCGCACGAAACTTTCTCAAAAACCAAATTGAAGCTCTCACCTTCCGTTTCAAGTTCCCCAAGGGAGAGCAAATAAAAATATTTTTCACGAGTCACGCGCTAGAATTTCAACCCCCCCAAAAATGCCAAAAAAACGACCATGTTTCAGTGTGTGTGCCGAGTTAAAAAAAAATGCTAAAAATTTTTCCAAAAAAGGGAAATAGGACTTAATATGTCTCTTTTGAAACGCCACTTGCCGAATTCAAATATCGTCATTTTTCAAAGACTAATAAAACTTTTTGTCTGGCTTGGAATTGGCGCGAGTGTTTCGAAACTTATGGACGGTAGTGTATGTGTTTACGAGAAACGGCTATGTCAGTACGCCGCGCTGTGGCCTGTATGTGTAACTCGCGTCCTTTGCCTTCAAATCGTTCATAAAATTCTCGATCGGGACATGGGCATATGCTAACATGGAAAAATTTGGAAAAAAAGGCTGGGATTTCTCTATTTGGTCCCTGATAGGCCCTTATCAGGAATCACTAACCAGGGAAAGCTTAGCCAGGGCCAGATGTAAAGTCGGGACTTCCCGACCACATTTCTACACGGGGTAGCTTTAATCAACAAAAAAAGGTTTTCGCCTCACAAACGAAAACGTTGTTGAGCTGGTTAGCTTTTCACCATTCGCTTTTTTGATTATAGTCACTTTCTAGTAAGTAGACAATTTGCTCTGTATACGTATGGAAATTTCAGGAAAGTACGTCTTTTTTCTACAGTTGAAATGAGGAGACTATAATTGCCCGGTGAGCATTGAGGAAACATTCCTTATCGATTTTTCTCAGTGAAAAAGATGTTCGTTGCGTGTGTATGGCTTAACCAACATAAGTGAAAGTTAACATAGGAAAAGGGTTGGACTTACGTGAAGAGTCGAAGGCGGTGATGGGTCACAGGAGTAGTGATGATAATCAGATAGGACATCAGGAGATAATGAGACGGCGATGTTATCCATGCACACCCTGGGAGCATAATGAATATAGCATTTAATGAAAGATCCAAGGATACAGGATCGCAAGCAAGGAAGATCCAAAACCCAACGTGAGCATCGATGAATTATTGTGTTGAATTCAACGCAATTCGTGATTAAGAACATTGATGATCACGGTTAATGGCAGTTGATCGCTAGAGATCGCTAGAGCGGTTTATCGTACGATACTTAAGAACTGGGACAATGCGGTTAAACTGTTATTATAATTACAATCGGTAATTCATCAAGGCACGAGAAATCAGTCCGTGCGGGAAAACCAAGGTAAGGAGAGAATGACATGCGGTTTATCTAAGACTGAAGCGTGTGTATCGATAGCGGTTTGTCCAAACGAAAATGCGGGTAAACTCAAAAGAATAAGGTAGAACCATAATACGAGACAATTGACTTACATTGGATGAGTGAGGAGATATGTTCGTCACGTTAAGGCGATGTGTTACATCCGTAAATCGAAGCTTAGAAAGATTCTCAGGCAAAATCTATAAATCGGATCGGTTTGAAATTTGTTGTGAGTATTTAGTGATATAGCCCGAAGGGACTGACGATTTGAGAATTTCGAAATTTTGAAAATTATTTCACTCTACAAAAAAATTTTTTTGCAAAATTTCGAAATTGTGAAATCGTCATTCCCTCCGTGTTGTGTCACTAAATACTCACAAAATTTTTTAATCGATCCGATTGATAGATTTTGCCTGAGAATCTTTCTAAATTTCGATAGGGGAGGGGGTATCCCCCATGGCCTTAAAGCGAATTGTGGACTCGGTTGATTAAGACTCTACGTCCGTTAGTAAAGATCGATTCGGCCAGTCTTTTTTTGTTATTATCGACCGTCAACCACAACAGTTGCTAAGGGAGACGTCGTGGTCAAGGAGAGAAATTGGCCGATGATCGAGAATGTAGTCGCTAATGAATCACCAACTTTATGGTTTTATAAATACTTTATTTTTTATGTTGGCAGTTTTTTGAAGAAAAGTGTATATTAATCACTCCGACGCTAGATGTTCTTACACAATCATAGTAGTGTATGGTTTTTGTACATGAAGATATAATGTACAACATACAACATATTTAATACTCACGGAAATGCAGCCACATAGAGAATATTACTTTGCAACACGGCGATGCAGTTTTTGTACTCGGGGGATACAACATAACGTAGGATACTCATACTCCTCGCAAGACTAATAAAGGTAACAATGGCGATAAACGTCTTTATTATTCGGTATGGTCTGCGATGGAAGCCACTGCACCACGAGATCATGCCATCGGATAAGACGAACGTAGTCACAAATCCTACAGAAATTGCGGTATCCCGCTTTATTGCACCTCGTAGTATTACGATTTTCGGAAGTTCCGTGAGCGTGTGGGCAGCTTGGAACGAATACCTGAAAGCTTCCTCGGTGGTAGAGTTAGCTGTTGTCAGCAGTTGATCGGCAAAGCAAATAATCTAAATGTTTAAATGTTTAGCTTACTCTTCAATTATGGAAAATGAAATATTGACACAGGAAATACTATCATTACCACCTCACCTCTTTTTAGCTATGACTACTGGCTTGACTGTAAGACATTGTAAAACAAGACTAATCGTGTGGTTGTGAGGCCTAGACCTCATCTTTTAGTACCTTTTAGCTAAGTTTCCTTATTTTTACCACATTTTGTACTGAAATAGCCAATCATCAAGTTAGTGAGGTCGATCGCTCTTTCACTAGGGTTTGTCTGTCATATGTGCTTTATTAACCACCCACCTATTTCGATTCTTTAAACTTTGCCGATGCGTTGGTTATGTAAGATAAACTAAGCTGGAGATCATACGTAGCCAATAGAATACAGTCAGCTACAATCTGCACGTATTGGTTAATTGTGTAGGTATGGTGTTGAAAATATTAGTCCTAATGGACAATAAATTTACGATTATACACAAAATCGAGTATATTTGAAAATTTTCTAACAATTAATGACTCTGAAGCATAGGAGGAAATGTACAGCCAGTGGTTTAAAAATGTACTTCCTTGAAAAGTATATATTTCAAGAAAAGAAAAAATATATTTAAAGAAAATTTCAAATGTTTTAAATTACTGGATATTTTCTCAAGCGATTTTTTTTCTGCAAATTTCCACTTCATGACAGGTAGACATATTGTGCTACCCAATCGTGAAAGGAAAAATAACTTTATCATCTCATAACAATTTCAGCAGCACAGAACAATCAGTTAGAAAGATGGAAAATGTAGGACATAAATAAATTCATTTTAAAGCAGAGGAAAAAAACAACCAAACATAGAAATGACAACTTTTAGAATATTAGGGAGCGAGACTCGTTGAATTTAATCGCATCGTTGTCGTCGATTTGCCACTGGTATTTTTCGTATAGTCAAGAGTGGATAACGTAGTAACAGATTTACAGGGGATGCAGTTTCTCTCTATACATTACGATGTATCAAATGTATTGTGGCACCAGTGTGCTTGCGGGAAGCCAGCGGAAATGTCTCCACGGGCATCGTGGACGGCAATGACAAAGGGATGGTCACAGAGACATAGATGAATGGTTCGTATTCCCCGTTAGCCATGTATACGATTTTACATATAGGATATGTGTGTATGTACTATGTATATGTCTACTTGAGAAGTTCATACACAAAAGTACACATGAATATCGGTTCATATACTTTCTCAATTCAACACACCAACATATAGCCCGATACACTATTTTACGGTCACATCAAATAATTATCATTTTCGCAAACCAATTTTTCGCACATTTCCAGAATACACGACCCTAACCCCAAATTTTGAATTACCATAACCATAATTGTAATGGACGAAAATATCGACACTTCCCGAGGATCTCGTATGATCCACAAGATACAAATTTTCTGAAATTTCCGCAATGGCTCTCCTATATTCTTCCGATTTTTTGTATGATACAGGGTATCTCAGAACTTAGTGTATATCATTCACAGTTAAATCGGTCATGTTAAATCGAACAGTATGCGTTGAAACCTCCAGAAGAACTTTTCATTCTGACGAACACCTGTAGAATTATTAATCATCGCAGTTCAGCCAATCCGGTCTTGGCAATTGCTACAGAGAGAACAGGGCGCACATTCGATAGGCTCAAACTTTGGTAATTAATAACTCATCAGAGTATAGTCATAATAAAAAATATCTAAATACTTTTTGAATCAGACTTGTGCAAAAATTGTAACTTTCAATTACAGATATTGATATATATATCAATTGATATCAAAGCATACTTTGATTCAATAGAATTTCATTGAGTAAAAAAATCGCAGACAACTACATCCAAACATCGAATAATGAAATTCAGTTGCATTACATATTGGAATTTTAATGCATGTGATGCCTCAAGAATTTAAAATTTGAACCTTTACGTTCTGCAATAATATAGATTATCGTATCCAACGTACATGTTGCTATGTATTGAAGCAGGTCGCTATATTGATGCAAAATATAATAAAGCGATCAACAAGTACGAATTAACAACTACAATAAGGAGACGATGAAATAACGTACACCATAGGTTAAATGTACTGTTTAAAATAAAAAATACGACAAAATCGAATGACACGAAAAACGTTCTGGATAGGGTGTGATGATGTAGTAGGACGTAGAAACGGGTTTGAAGAAAAGTAAGAAGTGGCTCTGACAAAACGGAAGCATGAGTATTTAACTACCGGCGAAAATGACAAGAGTTAGCAGTAGCGCTGAAGTATAAGTATTAAGGGAGAAACTGCGGACCGTACCCTTGCTGGTTTTTAAGTTCCCTCCCTTCTCCATCTTTTACTATCACATCGAGATCAATGCACTCATCAAATAGAGCACTTTTCTCTGTACCAACCTTTTATTCTTTGGTACACTCAACTTTACTGGAACGAAGCACAGCTCTCCGAGACCTCTAATTGCAATACGGAATTTTTGCATATTTAAACCACTTTCAGGCCTTCACCGGATGCGAATGGTGCGATAAAGAACGATTTCAATGACTTTAAAAGAGTCACCTTTACCTTAGCACCTTTTGTCGTATTCGTCTGTTTTCTGGAATGAAAAAAAGTATTGCAATTAAGATCCCTTGGAATAAAAGTTAGGCCGCTTCAATTGGAACCTTCAGTAGTCGTTCGGGTTGAGCTTCATTAGTATGCGTTTAGAAGCATGGAATCATGGAACTTTTATTTGACTTGACGTTGAGCTTTTTCACCTATTCATCAATACCGACTCTGCATCGCTTAAATATTTTCTCATGTACGTTCTGAATCATACCGATCGCTAACAAACGCAATCAGTTAACAAACCCGGATACCGTACATCTTATACCTAGCCACCCATGGCCAGACACCGCATGCCTGTTCGTTTCAGCAGACTTGAGAAATGAGCAAGGTAAGAGAACAGGTGTATGTCATTACGAATAGCTAGGCTCAATATGAGCCACCATTTGCTCAGCCCACATTTTCGCCCTCCATGTTCTTCGTGGTACTGGTCTCCAGTAATAAATTGGTCTAGAGGAAACGCAGCGTGACGCATAGCTCCTCTCACTTCTTTGCCTTTTTCACCTAATAGTCTTTGTCTACGTTTGACAACTGACTTGTTTCTCCTCGTTTAGTAAGAATCTACTCTACCGCTATGAAAGATCCAACTGGACTGCACGATATATCGAACTGAACTGCTAACTTATAATGCCCTACGAGAACCTCACGACTTACAATAGTTTGATCTCGTTCCGATTAATATGAAATGACATTACAAAATAAAGTTCTGCAACAATGCTTACAAGGAGCGTAATCAATTTTTATTAACCCTCAACAAATATTTCTGAGTTCTGATGCTTAAGTTTTTTTAATCACCTTATATGTACTGGCGATAACGATGACCGTGTGCCACCTTTTTTTATGTTTGGTCTATCTATGCCACATTAACGCCAGCGAAGTGAGAGGAATTTAACCCTTGAAGCACGCAACGATGCCGCTTTACGGTCATATGATAGCCATGAGTGGCTCGGCGACGACGGTCAACGTAGAATGGAAACGAGCAACTTGCAGGGTTAGGCAATTTCAAGTAACGGTATGTACGGAGCACTTGTACGTACGTTGTACAATATATATATATATATATGTATGTATATAAAGTTCCCGTATAATTTGAGTAAAAGAGGGAGCAGCAGTCTGATCTTATCGACAAATGCCCCGTTGCCGTTTCTACACTGATATGCTACCCCTTACCTATCTCGCACGCCAACCGGTATTAGCTATACCAACCTGCGCTATGGCGCTATATATGTAGCTAAAACCAAGAACCCAGACGAGCTGCCCCGTCCCTCGGGGCTTTCGGGAGATTTGCATAACCTCTCTACTCCAAACAGGCAGCCGTAACCTGAAGCTGCCAGAGTCTGTGGTAAAGTACGAGGGGGAGATGCGAACCTGACCAAGAAGTTTGAGATAAAACCAATGTGTGGAGGAAAACAGAGTTTATCATATCTAAATTATCAATTGTTTAATTCATTAGCAATTGAAGGGAAGAGTAGCGAATATTGTATTTATATTTCTAGCGGAAAAAATGGAGAAACGTGGAGAGCTTGGAATTGAATTTTCACATTATACTAAAGAGATATACAAGAGACCACGAAGCCTACAGCTAGCATTAAAAGTAGAAGAACTAGAAATATGGAATACTAATCAAATCGAATGAACAAATCTTGAGGAAAATCAATACCACGATATGCGTGGAGTGTTATCATTCTAGTTGAACAAAGCATATCGCTGAATGACTACTCCTACTAGCAAACCATTTTTAAACGTACGGTTCATTGATCGCTCACTGATGCATACAAATGTACTTTATACGATAGTCAACTGTTGGACCTATTGCCCCAAACCTCGGGATTTACCATAATGCATGCTCTACCCATGCACGCGAATGCCTACGTCTTTTGAAGCGTAATATGAGCATAAACATTCCGCTGGTACAGACCCAACGCTATATGGGCAGCAGAGTGTGCAGAAGACTCACGTAAAGCTTTGTGGTCCACACTTCTGATGAGGTTATAGACGAATTATTTGCATCACTCGGAGTTCTTCTGTCGAGTGTGCTTAGGTATAGTGCTTATATCATACAACAAATTAACAAGTTACTTTACCAAGAGCAAATAAATCTGTTGCGATCGTCTGTAAACTTTGTGATAACGCTATTATCATTCTCATAGTATTATAGATTTTCCGAACTCTTAACAATTTGATTTTGAACGCATTGGCATACTCAACTTTTTGCATATACTTCCATCATCAATTGTTGCACTCACAGTTCCTTCTACAGGTTATATTCAAGTTATGTGCACAAAAAAAGAGCTTTTCGTCAGTGGCTTTTTCCCGTCGTTCGATAAATTCTCAATTTTCTCTTGATTCCCTTGAAGATCTCTAGATTCCGTCGTAATGAATATATCTTATAAAAATAAGATAGCGTCGTCGATTATATCTCGATTATTATTTTGTCATACTGACGTTTTACTCCGACTAGGCAGTGAATCATTGTAGACGTAAATTTCATTTGCCACAAATAAACTTAGCACATTGCCGTGGACGTTTGGAAATTATTTAATGCGGTCACAATACTCATAACTTTTACAAGACATACGTGGGTGTCACCGTATATCCAATGGGTGACAGCTATTAAATCTTCCTGGAGGGAAGTGTTGCCACTTGACGTTTTCTCAAGCTCGATGATAACTGTTGTTTTCGGGACTTATTCGAAAAAGGTAACGTGTCCCTCTTCCAGCTGCAGTACCATCCAAGTACTCTTTCCCAATTCTGAAATCATATTCGATGGCTGACTGATAAGCAGAGCACATAGGTACAGAGGGGATGCTTTAAATAACAAATCGTAGCAATTATTAGCAGCTAAATTTTGAATAACCCTCGCGATGCTTGGTCAATTGCAAAAGATTACTGCTCATAACGCCTTACGCTGACAACGATGAATTTTATTATCTTTCAAAATTCAACATCTGTGCTCCGTCATAAACGACTTAAAAAAGCCATTTGAAACTTTGCATAAATTATCCAGCCAAGTGTTATACCACTGTAAAAATGAGATTACCGTAAATTTACAGAGTCTCCAGTCTCTGTAAATTCGATCGAAAAATCTGACCATGTATGGCGGTTGTTTTATCGCTATTATGAATGCACCAGAAAAATATATCACTCCGTGAGACATTCGTGAACGAGATCGTCCCTCGACAATTCCATTCATAAAGGTGATATGCGCATTTTTGTGATCCTTTATCCACTGTCGACATGTTTAATACGCTATACAAATTTATACCAAGCGAAGTTTAAATGAATCGTGTTCAGCATACTTGTAAGCACAGCCAATATTTCGAAATTGGTCGAGGAGTTTCGTGGTTTTCTACAACGAAACATGAATACTGTTACTAGATACGTGTATGCACTGTGACATTTCAGTATAGTTGATCTCAATAGCTGATTCACCGAGAAAATGGGGGAAAACACGCTGCGAAGCATGCAGTCGGTGGCGATCTCCTGCTCGTTCGCACGTGGCGAACCAGGTGCGAATTTCCGGTGGTTAAGTCATCGATCCACACTATTACGAAGTTACGACAAGACTGTGAAAACTAGGCAGCCAGACCGGTTCAATATCGAAACTATACCGAGGGTCTGATCAACAGTATACCCATACCAACAGCCTACGTAGTTTTCTATATCACGATGCGTAAAGTATGCTCATGACATGTATATCCAGAAGGAAAAAAATGAGTGGGCGTTAGAGAAAGAGGGGTCTGTTTTGCCGAGGACAAGAGCAGCTAACTCGAAAGTAGAGAGAGTGGAGAGAGAGAGAGAAAGAGAGAGTATTGGGGTAATCTGTCACCTGTACCGATGCTCAACACGCTCGTGGTCACTCGTTTGATGGCCTTAGATTGATTACTCCGGTTGGTGGATTCGCGCATACGCAACCCTATACACATGCTGAGGTGCCACATATACAGGGTGACATGTTAAGGGTGGCCACCCCCTTTTATTTCGCCCCCCGTAAAGATAATCGGATGGGTCGCAGGTGATTTTTGAAGGAAATTTTCTGAACTTTCCGATAGAAAATACGGCCCTCATCGGAAAATGATAGGTTTTGCAGCACAAAAGTGACCACTACGAAAATAATGTGAAAACATATTTTTTTCTGATAGGAATAAAGTAGACTTTATTCCGAATACGGGACACACGCGAAAATTTTTTTTTGAGTATCGCATCATTAAGAAAAGTTATGTCAAAATTGGGTGTTATATGTAATACCAATTTAAAGTAATCTGAACGCAACGATGGAATCGAATGAACAGGGCTGTAGTGTTTTGTCTCAAAGTCGGTTTGTCGTTTGCGCTCAAGTTCATTCTCCCAATGTTAATTTTGTATCTGTCAGTTTGAAATGCCAAAAAGGTTATTTAAAAAATGTCAGGTTATTGAAAAATATGTCGTCAACGAGCAGACGACGCAGCAAATCACTCTCGTACCGCTGGTTCAATTCCGTTGTTTCGTTCAGTCAAATTCAAATTTATTCGATAACGCGCATTTTTGATATAACTTTTCTGAATGATGCAATACTCAAAAAAAAATTTCGTGTGTGTCCCGTATTCGGAATAAAGTCTACTTTATTCCTATCTGAAAAAAGATGTTTTCACATTATTTTCGTAGCAGTCACTTTTGTGCTGCAAAATCTATCATTTTCCGAGGAACGCCGTATTTTTTATCGAAAAGTTCAGAAAATTTCCTTCAAAAATCATCCGTGACCCGTCCGATTATCTTTACGGGGGGCGAAATAAAAGGGGGTGGCCACCCTTAACATGTCACCCTGTATATACGGTTTTCGTCGGGTTATTAGCTCCTTTGGTGCATGTATGTTGTGCTCCTGAAACTGCAAAACAGATCTAGGCACGGTTTTAGCGCTCCGCCAACTCCATACATTTGCTGTTTCTTGCTACAATATGTATCGATGCGATTTGCTCGTACTATATTGCTAAGTCATCGTCCACAGCCTGTAATGGAATGCAACATAATAATATGGACCTGCCACTCTTTCGGCGAACCCCACTGCTCAGCTTATAATGAATATGGGAATGGATGAAACAATTCAATTCCACCGTATGCAGACATATTTCAATTTGACTAAAAAGACGATGGTAGAATAAGAAAGTATAATTAAAGATGTTATAGTCGCGGCTTAAGTGGTGAGTACTTATTCATTCACTGTATGTGCGTGAACTCAACTGTCCAAATGTATAGCTGACAAGGCAGAATGATAGCGCTGTTTCAGAATTTACGAATCTACTATGTTATCGAGGACTGAAAAAACCTTGCTGATACCTATTGCCGGACGGATCGATGAATTCCATATATATAGCTAATTTCCGGAGTGATGTAGGAATACTATAGCAGACTAAACCCGTCTAGCACTGAAGCTTACACTTGTTAAACACGTTGTAATTTAATCCTTTTATACCTTGCTCAGCTTCTGTCACTTAATCCTTCGGCAACGGATGAATAAATAGTGATGTTTTATCTCTTCGCCGCGTGTTTTGCATCCTTGTGTAAAAAGTTTTTACTGTGGTCACTACTGTACTCGTGACATCCTCTTCGTTATTTTTCTGACCGAAATTCTCTCATCACCACTGCGAATATACAAGATTCATATTGCAGATTTTATTCGAGCGAATCAGCTCGTTTCATAATTGTTGGTTTTTTTAAATTTTCAATTTAATTTTTTTTGGGATGACAATTTAGATCTATTTTTCATGTACCTATTTTTGGGAAGTATTATCGACAAAACTTTTTCCTATTTTGCAAGCTAAGAATTCGTTGTCCAAAAAACCGATCGTGGGTATAACCTGCGGTAGATTTAGCGAACTATCGAACTTGGTCTGCAGACTCAAAAAAGCGTGCAGCTCACCTGATTGTTAAATAAGTCTGATGGAAGCAGTTGCCGGATGTTTTTGATCCTGATAATTCGGACCATATTGTTCTTTGTTTGTGGTTTCGTTTCTATTCTCGTTTGTTCATTGCTTGTGGAACCCTTCTGATGCTTCCGTTTTTTGTTCATTGCTCGCAACTAGCATAGGAAATTATATCTCGCGCATCCTCACATTACGCTGTACATCCGTTAGTGCGGTGAGTAAAAGACCGCCTCGCGATCGTCGACCCAAGATTAACTTGCTTTCAGACGTTCTCAAATATTTAACCCGTGTCCTATAAATATTTGAAATACTGTACCTTCGTCTTTCTTTTCAGCACTCTCTCGCTCTCGCGTCATTGCTGCTGCTATATGTACATCAGTGTACTGTTCTTTCTATAGACACAGCCATATAATAGTATAGTAAGCCACCAGAGGAAACTGGGCAGAACTTACAGTTTCTCTCTACCGGAAGCAAAACTACTGTGGTGAGAGAAGCTGCAGGCAACGTAGAACTTGGAATAAGGAAGAGCCAACGAACGCAAGAAGGCTTTATTGTTTATACGCTTCGAAGTTATTCCATAGAGGTTGGCCAAGTGTTGGGAGCTTAAGCTTGCCCACGGGTATTTCGCAAAAGAAGAGATCACGTACGAATTCTTGTAGATGTTGGTTAAGACATGACATTGCTGGTTCGTTTTTATCGTACAGTTCAATGCCCATAATAGACCGTTTCGGTATAAACCGCGATATTAAAGTGGGAAGGAGCACTACGTTATATATTTATCTACCCCAGGATGAGATTGTAGCCTAGGCATACAGCGAACTCGTGTTCTGTTAATCAAACGTTCAAATATGCGGAAATCGAAAAATGAATTCCCCGCCTAGCGTTAAGGTTAGAGTATTGGCCAAAAATACGATATTTTCTGCTTTGGAAATTCTTTTTTCATCTGGTCAGAGAACGTACTTCTAGAGATTGTGCTCACAAGAGATATGAGTTTGTAAGCTAATCTCTCGAAATATCTTCAAAGTTCGATGGTATGCTGTGACAATTTATCAAACATATGTGGATATTGGTTACTTATTTGTAAGTATTTGTAGCAACGGTTTTTTTTCTAAATAAAAACCTGACGGACGTTGCTGTGAGCTAGATTATGTCAATCATTGTCTTCGGCTGGAAGACTGTATAGCGATTACTATGAAGAATAATATAGAGTGCGCAGACATTGCTAGAGGGTCTTGGTTTTTCACACGACTTTAGTCTCTACGCAGAAGAGGGTGAATGAACGATGAAAATTGTGGTACGTGTCGGAAGAAGAAAGTGGATAGGATTGTCGTCATGAATTACTATATCAAAGCTACCTACATGAAAAGGCGGCGAGAGTACCCGAACTGCGAGAACAGAAAGATTCTTTTTACGCGATCACTATTGCAATTTTCGCTATTGCAATTTTTGTAGTACTCGGTAGAGTAGGGTTTCATTTAATTTATGACTGGTTAACCTTCTAGTCGGTACGATTTACATGTAATAATTGTACCGGAATGTGGACACTCGTAGTTTCCCTCCATGTCTGTTTTTCTTCTGTGTTCTGAACAACGACCCTCTTGTCTTTATGACACTTTCAAACTTCAATATTTCTTCATTCCTTGCTAGTTTTCATTTTGTCCTGTTTTTTCTAGTGGGTGTATTGTTTTCGTTGCCACTTTCGATTTCTCTCATTTCTTCATCCTCCCTAGGGGAAACCCTGCAATATGGCGAAACGTATAGAAGGAAAACACGATGAGAGTAACGCATTGGGAACTCTTCCATGCCTATTACAATCAGTCTGCAGAACTTTCAAATAAACTTTTACTACGAAACTATGCTACAACGGTGTTTTTTTCTGCACCTGGATGCTCGGGTATCTCTGTCTTTACTGAAGATATTGTTATCCGCTATTGTTGAGCTTTTTCTTGCAAGTTTCCATCGTTTAAATTGCCCGGTACTCCTGTCTGGCACCCTATGCACTCTCGAGAAATCGCTCGAGTTTGGAGAAATGTCTCGTAAACTGGAGAATGTGATAAGACATTGCAGAAGATCAGAACTGTAAGAGAGATGGGAACAGACGATCAGAGAAGGTGAATTCGTCTCCAAGCGATTCTGCAAAATAGGGATGAAGTCAACCAATCTCCAGTGGATTTACTGTATGAGACAATTGAGGATTTGCAAGTCGATGACAGCGTGTTGATGAAACTACCACTAATAGCATTCCGTCCACTGGAGCGTATAAGCTGTTGCTGTTATCATTTTACGATGCTTCTTTCTTTGTCTGCTTCACGTAATATTTATATAAGTATCAATCACAAAATTTGTAGATTATATCAGGAATTTCAAAACTATATAGTAGAATGCCCATCAATGAAAAGTTATTGTCATTTAAAAAACCATTAATGGACTCAACTTTTTAACTGGTTTTGATTGAGGATATCACGGTTATTCCATACCATATTTTCTGGCACAGCGATAAATTATTTTGTCGAGTTTGATTAAAGTTTCTTATTCGGTCGATAAGTACCACATTACTACATGGTAGTACGTGGAACGTAATTTAAACACTTCAAATTTCTTTAAGGTGGTTGTGGGGTCTAGCCGTTGGGGGTGAAGCAGCATGAGCCCTATGCTTATGTACAGAACCGATGAATTATGACCAACTGTTTGACGGCAAATTATCGTCGTATTGAAGGTCATTTTTTGAGGAAAAAATCCGCATCAATTTAAAAGAACATGCATTTTTCATAAAGTGATAGTTACATTACAATTACAATAAATTACAATTTACAACAATGTAAATTATGACCCACGATAATATGCTTGGGTTGGCAGCAGTGTCGCCCAGCTGTTATATACGCGGTGTAAAATCGCTTCTGCCGTCGACGCTGTTGCCATGTTTCTGAAGCCTTATACTTGTGTGCTCAATGTTTGGAAAAATTCGCGATTATAATCATTAATAACTTTGATCGGCACTGTAAATGATTATTTTTAAGGCACCAAAAGTTAGTCCGATCTTTCATTCAACCGTACCTGTTTTTTCAACTCCGTGGCATTGTTTTCTCGGCAGATATAATACAAGCTTTTACCCGAGGCTTCGCTAGCATTGATAATTTACATGAAAATTGTTGATTTTGCAATAAAAAAAAGAGAATAATCGGAATGAACCTACCCCTACTCTATGTTCTAATTTGAAACAAATCTCATATGTTAAAAAAAAACGTCGGACTCGGTTCAGTAGTTTCTGCGTGAAAGTGTAGCAAACAAACACACTCACATTCGCATTTATAATATTAGTTAGGATACTGAAAAATGTTCGGAAAATTCCCATAAACAAAATGTGATGAGCATACCAAATACTCCAACTTTGCGATTTTTTTCTAAATAACTGTACTATGGATTGTTTTGAAATTTGCAAGGTTGATTAGTAAAGGGATCATTAACGTTCACAAAAAATGTCATCTCAGTGACATCGTTCCGTCCTGATCCTACAACAACCTTAAATGACTTGGCAGCGAGATGTTACCGCGTCTCTAGATAATATGTGTAATGATGTCTTCTATTCGAGCGTTCTCGTAATAAAACTTTCAGAAGATCGTCGGCGCGTTTGTCACTTTTCGGTATTTTTCAGAGTAGGGAAAGGAACGTCGGCGCACAGGTCAAAACGACTTTGTTACTCAGCCTTTTGGGAAAATACTGCATATCTACGATAATCGTCATTTCTCATCATTTCCATCACCGTTAGGCTGCATTTCACCAATTCTCAATACTTGTCTGTATTCTCCGGAATCATTGAAGCCATCACTCGTCGTATTTATAGATAAAACCCGATCATAAGATGAAATTAACGACGACAAAAGTAAACGATGAAATTATACACGAATTGTTACTATGAGCCGAAGAATGCCTGTCTCCACTTTTGGAGCCAAATTGACAGAGAGGGAAAATGTAACATTTAAGAGATATATGTATATATATTCAACGAATCGCACGATATTTATAGTATTTGCGAGATATAAACTAAATATGATATAACTATGGTACTACTCTCTATTAATTAAAACCTTCATGCCCGTACAAAATAATAATTGATGTATTAACGACTGTGAGAAATTATGTGAAAAAAGGTGATGACATATGCACATTATTAACGAATAAAAAAAATTACAATTGAAAAGAGGAAGACATTGTTACATATATGATTATTTTATAGTAGAATAAAAGAATATTATGATTGTATTTCATAAATTATAAACACATTTTTTTCACTTTCAGCAATCAAACCATCTAAATAATTTCTAAGTATTCGTCACGAGTAAATTTATCAATCAAAATTGTTTATAATTTAAATAAAAAATGTTAATATCTGTAAATGCCATTATAAAGTTATCACATTTTATCATAGCATAAAAAATAATTTACTGTTGTGATAAAAAATATTATTCGTGATATGGATAATCAAAATCGGCTAAAAAGAGTATATTCCGGTATTCCGATTCCATCGTTTCGCTCAGATAAATAAAGTTTGTATGACAACACATATTTTTGATAAAGTTTTTCTCTATGATGCGATGCTCGAAAAGGATTTTTCGTGAGTGTCCCGTATTCGAAATGAAACTTACTTTGCTTCTATAAGAACTAGAATGTATTAACTTTTTTCGAAGTGGCCGCTTTTTGCTGTAAAACCTATCTTTTTCTGGTATACACCCTTTTTTTTTTTTAAAGTTCATCAAATTTTGTTTGAAAATCACCGCCATTTTGAGTACCAAGTTTCATAAAAATAAAAAAAATGACACTTGGTTTTTTCCAAGATGCGCATATTATTGCGTCATACGCATTCGTGGCACGACTTTGATCCACCCAATATGCGTCGTACGCAACGCTCACCTGTAAATTTTTAGTCCCTGATCTTTGATAGTTCGTAAGCCGATTAGATACAATTGAATTGTTCTGTGGGTTATTTTTTAATCTTCAAGTGTTATTTAAGAAAATAAATGTGAAAAATGAAAAAAGAATTTAGTCACTGTTATTTTTATTTTAACGTGAAAGTTAGACTTTATTCAAAATGCAACACTTTTTAATTATTTAAAAAATTATATATTATTTTGATCAACGCGACAAATTTGTTCACCACAGTCAAAGTGGTGATTTGAATATGTTCACTTTGTTATTCCGTTTTACTCTTTTTTATAAGCACGCAGTTTTTCGAAATTCAAAAATAATCCATGAGAATATTATCCTAATAAGTAGCAAATAATACTATTGTATACCAACCATGAAAAGCACGTAACTTTCAATTCTTCTGCTTTCAAGAAAAAGCAATTCTTCGTGAATAAAAGCATTTTGTTCTTATTATTTGAGTAGTTTATAAACATTGAAGAAAGAAATGGTCCAAAAGTTACAATTTGTTGCTGTTATGCAATCCAATATATTAACATAATAAGTATATGACGATATGCCAAAAATGAAAATATCTACCCAGGAAAGAACTTTAGCTCCCATCTACCGTAGTCGACCTTTCAAAGTGTACAAGTACATTGCCGATACAAGTTAGTGCTCGAACCTTGAATTTGAACAATAATCTCGCTGAGTACCGATTTCTTGTTGAAATTTACGAACATGGCCTTTTTTACATAGTCGTGACAGACAATGGTTGGATTAACAATTATTCGCTCAAGAGTTCAAAATTGATCGGTATTTGTCGTGATTTCTCGGCTATTCATCCATTTCCCCCGGATCTTGGTCAGCATAGAAATCTCTCATGGAAACCAATATGAAGAATAACGAGAACAAACGAAGGTCCGACGTTTCGAAAACTGGAGCCACGTTGTTAAGGTGCTCTTTTCTTTCGAACCTCTGGTTTCCAACGATCGATCGAAACGAAATCACCAACTGATTTCCCACAATTTGGGTCAGCTGATTCAATAGCAAAGAGAAAAGACGGAAAGGATAGGCAGGCGGTGAGGATGTCCGAATACGATTTTCGTAGAGCGTCGGGACATGACTATGTGAGTGATTTCGCGAGCGATTGTCTCTCAGTTGAATGGGGACTGAAATGGCAGCTTCAAGAGCCCCACGGGAAGTCTGCATATTATTGTACATATCATACGTATATTCTTTATAGACAATACTCTAGTAAAGAACCTACCATTGGAACTCGTTTCTTCCGATATTCAATTTCATGACCTAGTCCTCAAGTGATTTAAGACTTCAAAAGGACGACTTTTTTTTAAAATAACGATTGAAAAAACCGTTTTAAAGCAAGTAAGCACAACCGCTGCAAAATAGTTTTTCTTGTATTTCGCAGTAGAGTGTCGATATTGGAGCTTCAAACTCATTAGGAAAATTGACGTGAATTTAGAAGACAACCATATTTTTTACCGTTTTTGGGTGTGCTATCCCGAATTCCGGAGTAAACATTTATTTTCGATAGCTTTAGAAAACAAGTTGGTGATATTTTCGCGGAAGCGTACCACAAGAAGGGTAATATTTATTTCCACCATTTTTTTTTAGTCGAATCAATTTTATAATCAAATTGCGACCATGATCATCAGCGATCGCAATAGTTAAAATGGAAAGAAAAAGAATTATTTCGGACGTCGAACTTCTATACCTCGCCAAAAAACCGACAGCGGTGGGTGAGCGGCCGGCGTACGGCTTGGGCGGTCACACCAGTTAAACAGTATTGTGCGCGGCCAATACTGGGATGGGTGACCGCTTGGCGGTGCGTCGGCTAGCGCATCGAATCGCTGAGCGGGAGGTCATATTTCCGTAGTCTGGTGAATTCCTACAGGGACGATCAGGCTTTGTTGAAAGGGCCGACCGTATTGGCACGGGTTTTCTGCAGTTTCCCCGTGCCCTCGTGCAAATGCGGTACGGTAAGAAGGAGAAGTGATGTGACGGCTGCAGACGCAGATTAGAGGAGAAAGGACAATTTCAATAAGTAGTAAAAGGTAAAAAGACAGATGAAGAGATTCAATATACCGGCCGAAATGAAGAATTCATCACTTCTTTCTTAGATATCAGCAAAAAATTTCTCTAAATCTTTAGTTCAAACGTTTCTCTATAATTTGATGGGATTTGAATCTAAATGTGGTAATAAGTTAACAAAATATAAGATGGCAAAATCAATATGACGGATGCAAAAAAAAGTATTTCAATTTCTCAAACGAAAAAATGCTTTCGTTATCTGCATAAAAATTGTATGTGAAAGTATACTTGATGAATTTGATGTTGGTTGCGTTATTTTTGAGGAAAAAATTCATGAGATCTCGAATCCAATAGCGGGTGATAGATTTGATACGAGATATGATGAATTGTTTTCACAAAAGCAACACAATCTGCTGCGACGCGAGGCGAGTCACGTAGGCAAAAATAATTTATATTTGTCTTATGGACATTATTTTGTGTGTTTTATGTTTCTTTTCTATGTATAGGTTTTTCTATGTATGGAGAGAGAGCGATGGCATGCACGGGCCTACGCAGGCCCTTTTCCCACGAGCGTCCGACCGAGCACGTGTAGGCTTCGTGCGGAAGGGGTGGTTTACAATCCTGGTATGGCCGTGCTCATCCTCTCTCGATGAACTGGTCAGTTAACTCCGATTGTTTTCCCACGTAAAAAAATTTTCCCATTTTTTTCGTGTGTGCCTCGCTATGTGTCGAGCCATGGCGTAACTCTCCTTTTTTTCTACATTATCGGTACACGCGGTACCGAGCGTCACCGAGCCTTCTTCGTAGGTGGAAAGCAGCAGTCACTAGACTCGAACAGGAACCGCGGAGACGCTCGCTTCGTACGCGACCCTCTCGTTCCGCTGATCGGACTTACGATCGCGATTAGAGAAGAGTTTCACCAACATCTTTGTTCGTTTGTAATTTGTTAATAAATGTTCAGTTATACCGTTCTGTAATTTGTACCGTTTATTGACCCATTAGCGTCCAAGCACCGATGATTTTTTCGCGATCTTCGAGCATCATTCCCATTAGGATCAACGCAGAATGTCATTGTGAGAATCACGTTTCCTTATGGGATCAGGTGCGCTCTGTCGAATGGCGTGGTCAGAATTAAATTTTCTCGGACCAGAAAATAAATATGGCGTATTTTAAGTAGGAAAGTACCCAAAAATTGAAATTTTTTATTTTTCATATTTTTGTTTCGGATGGTTTTAGCGTGAAAATCAAGTTGTAACCATGCACGTTGGTGCACATTAAAGTTGAACTATCACAAAAAAAAATTTCTCCAAACTTACATACCCTGAAACCTTTTCAAAATGGCGGATTTCGCAGAAAATTGTGTGAAATATGAGTTTCCTCTAATCTTTCGGCGAAAATCAATGGAGCATGTATTGTTCTCCTTTGAAAATTGATTTTTTCAATTAGCAATACCTTCTCAAATATGCACTGATAAATTAAATATTCCCAAAGATGACGGATCCAATACGGCGGTGCCAAAACCAAAAAAAACGATAAGTTTTTTTCGCAAATACACGCTCAAAAGCCCTGCAATAAACAATTCTGGACGTAGTCTCATATATTGATGACTTCTAAATTCAAATTCAGTGACAGATTTTTCAAATCCAAGATGGGGGTTCCGATATGATCGTCGTAAATTGGAAAAAATCGGAATTCATGAATGAAAAAAATACTGTTGTCTTTTACGTAAAATTTGCAAATGAACGTATTTCAACAATTTTCCGTGTTAGACACATTGTTTCGGAGGAAAAAAAATCGTAAACTCCGGAAATTTTCATTAGAACGTATAAGTACGTATATGTATGTTCACTTATTTCTATTCCTCTGCTCTTACGTGTCTGCATATTTCATTTCACTTTCGGTGGAACTCAATAACAATTATGTGGACGTGGTAAAATTATGTTTCCTTCGGGATGGAAGATTTATGTAACCACCCGTTTTTGGGGTGCTTTTTCTAGTGAGTCTCCTTGCCTCTCACCTTTCAGGGTGCTCGATTCGAGTAAGTCCACTTGCCTCTCACTTTTCGGGGTGCTTGATTCGAGTGAGTCCCTTTACCTCTCACTTTTTGGGGTGCTTGATTCGAGTGAGTCCCCTTGCCTCTCACTTTTGGTGTGCTTTTTCTAGTAAGTCTCCTTGCCTCACACTTTTCAGGGTGCTTCATTCGAGTGAGTTCCCTTGCCTCTCACTCTTTAAGGTGCTTGTGCGAGGTGCTTACTTTTCTGATAGAATAAACTATATAGGCGTATGAGAGTAGGGGGATAGAAATAACGATATATACACATACGTACTTATACGTTCCAATAAAAATTTCCGGAGATTACGATTTTTTTCCTTCGAAACAATGTGTCTAACACGGAAAATTGTAGAAATACTTTCATTTGCAAATTTTACGTAAAATAATAAAAATATACATGAACAAATCAACATTGGCGGGACATTCGATGGAACTTGAATCAAGGTTAGTACTAGCGTCGACCCAATATCGGCGACCACTGTCGAACCAACGTTGGTCACCGATATTGAACCTAAGATATCATTTCGGGGAGGTTATGTTGGTTTCCCGACATTTATGCCAGAGAATGGCCGACCATACAAGAAAGTCGGCGCAATACTGTGCCAGTATCTATCTAATTGTATTTTGTTTCATGGGCATATATGTCTATTAATAAATGCAAGTAAAGGCCTATAGTTCTTGAAAGGAAGAGAAGAGTGTGCAAAACGTCGGATCGACGGGGGACGATGTAATTAAGCTAGGTAATACATCTTGAAAAGGAGCCTCGTGTTGAGGTCATACCGGCTTGGGGTACCTACGCTCTTTCAGCACTGATTCCCGTCGCGTGATGCAGCAACGCCCGAGCAACCCAGAATGAGTTTCCTATATTATACTGCTGGAGGCGCACTGTAATCGTGAACAGCGATATTTCTCGCTCACATTGTGTTCGAGGCTGAGATTCTCTGGAGGACCCCGAAGATGCTCACACCAAAATCAGTGGTGTCTCCCGCACTAGAGCACACTCAATCTTCGTGCCATAAATACGCGAAACCGTCTCTCTCATTTTCTCTACTACTTCGTTGCTGATCACCCACACACTAAATTGCCTTCTGCGCCGACCTCGCGTAATCTCGGAAGTAATCTTCTTCGATGAGCAAGTTATATACTTATGATTGCCGCGACGATGACATTCTATACATCACAATATATCGTGGTATTGCGAAGCATAAGACGCAAATGTGATGTATGAATTCCCCCTTCATTTTATCTACATATCGTGAACAATGTTAACCATCAGTTAATAACAATCAATGTTTCCTTAAGTTTATATTTCTCTGTTCTTGTAACATGAGCCTTTCAAAATTTGCGGCTTAGTGCAGAGTCTGATACTGAAATGGAATTGCCTAAATTGAAACTCGTCATGAGAATCGAAAAGGTTATCAACGATAATATATCGTTAGGTACCCCATGTCTCCATTATTACACTCGTACATCGGCAACAATCATCATGCGCGCAATTTTGAGACGTGGAAAAGGACATTGCATAAAGGAATATTGGTAGAACTTTCAACCATCTGAGAACACAGGGTCGACTTCTTACCAGAAACTCTGTCCCATTCATTGCATTCGGGAATATTCGAGTAAAAGTTCCGCCAAAAATATTACAATTAGAAAAATCGATTATTAAAATATTTATCATAACGCTTTTTAAGAATGTCAATAATTCTGACAACACATCCTAATGATCTTTATGGATGTATCAATGTTTCTGAAATTCAAGTACATCTGAGAATTTGTTTAAGCTGGTCGCACTCACCAATTCAAAACGGTAGGCGATGGAAAACGTACAGGGTGTCAGGCTGACTCATAAAGCAATCCGTGATTTAAAAAATAAATATTTTCTCGTATATCTTGGATTTATCGGAGATTTCCAGATAAATTGATACTGCACTAACTTACTGATGTTAAGAATTTGTTATACTATCATTCAAATCACAAATTTTCTTTCGATCACGTGGAATCTTCCAGTAAAATATTCAAACTATTTCAATACATTTTTCTTTACCTCTTCAATTCACAGTACTGATCCACATTTTTAAGAGGAACAAAGAAATCAATAGCTGAAAAACGATGAAGTACTGTAACACATTGCACGATTTTTTAATTTCTTGTGGCGAAAAAACAATCCTTGTGTCAAGATCCCGTTAAAAAATGTACAACTTGCCCAGTCGTGGTACAGTCCTTACCCACTACTATTTGCTGGCCGCCCGACGTTCGGCTCATGTAGGAAGCCAACGGTGAAACAGCCGGTTAGCTGGGCAACAAGCTGATGCTGGTGAGCTGGTCATCAGCATCATCAACCACACATTAAACATATGGAATCACACATATGGAAACGAACTAATGCTTTACGCTGCCCATGAGAGTCGAGAATCATCTTCTCGAAATCCAAAAACTTATTCAAAGTTTTTATGGATAGCGTAGTGCTGCTTTCATTCCTTCCATCCGGGGCATATTTTTAACTTCATTGATGTTTTTGTCGAAATCATATAAAATTGATCGCTTATGAGATTCCATTTTAGAAATAATGTTGCATTCCAGATATGGATCTGCCCCATTACGTTGATGTCCATTACGGTTCTGCAAATTCGAAAAAAAAATTACGATACTAAATTAAAACTATTGGCTATTTCAAGAATAATATCTGTAAAAAAATCTTACGATGACTATCGTCATGCAATGTTTCCCACAGGCCGATGTCTCCTGCCGCACCTGGCAATAAATTTCCGACATCTTTTGCACCGAAGAAAAGTTAAGAGTATGATTCAGCTGTTTGTTGCTTTTATCAAAATAAATAATTAAACAAAAGAACTACATGGAAAATTTGCTGCAGGTGTTGTAGTCCGATCTCCGGTAGAAAAATTTGTTCTGACACAACGCTTGAGACATTCTTGAACAATGGGACCTCCGACTCAGGGTCGCTGCGATGACTCTCTGCGTCAGTGCTTGGGACACAATCCAAAGATTTCATTGCTCGGTTCAGATGACGTAAGCCTTGTTCGTAGTCTTCTAATATTTTCAAAACAGATAATAAGAGATAAAATAGTTGGGGGAAAAAAGAGGAATAAAAGAATGAGCTTCGCTAATAATTCTTTGGATGGGATATTTTCCCAATCATCGTCCGGAGCTTTTTGTTGTTTGACCCATTTTGGATTTTTTTATGATTAGATTTAACTGGATACCAGCACATTCTTTTTCTTTCTATGAACATCCATGCTGTAGGTAGAATATTGATGAGCGGCATATCGTTTCTGTTTTTTTCGTCGAACTGAACGATGATGACCTGCGTGAATTGTTTAAATTGCATTTTTCGACGCAAAAAATGAATATTAAACTTTTGCTGGGGTGAGTAAACCCCAGTATAGTCTATTTGTCTGATACAGATAGTGAAGGATTCTGGGGTTAAAAACATTATTGTTTCGGAGGTTTCGAATGAAACGTGAATACTAATATTTTTCGCGATTTACGCACTTGTAGCCACGCGAGTGGGACAAAAATACTCGAGAAAATCGAGAGAAAACGCGTGCAAAACTGGACGATCGCGAGAAACGAGAAAAGTTGAAAATAGCCGAGTAATATCATACGCGGGAAGAACTGTTCACTGTTCACATAACCTATATACACTTATACTTCGTGGCGACCGCGTGCGACCATTGAGATCGACACTGCTTTACAAGGACTGCGCTTACGCGTTCATCTATGCGACTTTTTTGCTTTAACTGCCGCACTTTTATAATAATAGATAATATGGACATAATAATAATCCGAATATTATTATTTATCATTTTTTTTAATTTTGTCGATTTATGTTTGATATTTTGTTATTTACATTTTATGTTTGTTTTTCATAGCTCTCGGTTTTGTATGATGTGCTGTTATTCTTCGCTACGCAATAAATTTACTGCGAAATACCTGAGGTTAATCTTATTCCCACACATTTCGTTTTAATTTCATCTAAACATACTGTTCTGGTTTCGTTCGATTCAGCAAGTACTTCAAAAAATCCAAATTTATTTGACGAGTCAGGTTGTGAAAAAATATTTTCCGTCAGTGTCATCATCGACCCAGTCAAGAGGGAGTCTTTTGGATTTTTTTCAGTATCTGCGACGAAAATATTTTTTACAAGCATTATCTGACCATTTTTTATTTGAAAAATATTGTTTGGTGACTCTAATCTCGAATCGAATCTCTTTGATCTCGGAATTTTTAACACTAACACTTTGAATGATCTTTCGCTTGTCCTATTTTAATGAAATAGAATCAAGCTCGGATAATCTGTCACTTGAACTAGAGGATTCTTTGGAGTGCGGACAAATTCCATTTACCAATATAATTGTCAGCCCAAATGCTGAAATTTCGGTCAATGATGATTGAAAGTATTTGACATCCGCCAGATGAATAAGGTTGTGGATATTCATAACTTGGAAATCACATCCATACAGTAAAGGCATTAATGTTACCAACAATTGCGATAAATCGTTTGCATAATCTGCGTAAATGACAGCAGTTATCGAATTGCAAAGGATTCAACATGCCACTGAGAGGAGTAGAAAATGCTTGTATTGGATGGCAGATATCACATGTGGAAGGATGAAAACTCCGCAGTAGAACAAGAAAAAGCAATATTGTGTTGCTTTTCACTTTGATATTTCTATTACATCAAACACTTTACGCTGAAACTCTACTAGAATCTTTGGTTTCAGTGATGGCATCATCTTTTCACACATTACAAGTTTCGACTTCTTCATCCGCTGGCAGCTACTGAATGAGATCCATTTCTCAAGAAGCAACTTCATCACTCTCAAATATAAAAGATGCATTGAATCAATTGCAATGGATTTAACGATATTGAATTTCAGTAATCGAAGGAGCGGTGAGTCGAGGTGTAGTAAATGATGGCCTATGTCAATTTTTCGATGGAACGATGTCTTCCTTCTCTTCGGGCAATCCAGTTCCGGATAAACTCTTTTCCGGTTAATGGTGATGCCTTTGACTGTACAGCACTCACAAGCATGAAAGCCTCCATGACTTTTTACGTATTTCAAGTATGATGGAACCGGAAAATCACATATTAATGCCTTTATGCGGAACTCAGACTTCTTTTTCATAATGGTAACACCATTTGTAATTAAATTATCTTTTTTCATTTGAGCTTCTATGCCGATGTATGCGTAGCTTCCTGCAGTTTCTTTTTTGCTCCTCATCGAACACACTGTTTTGAATGGACGAAAGTCTAAAAGAGTGTGAGCGATTTTTGGTAAGTTAACATACCTCTCGGAGCGAAGCAGCAACAATAAATCTGTTAAAGTGATATGCTGCAAAGTTTGTGCATGTTTCGAAGTAAATGAAACGGGCTTCTCTTTTAATGTTATACTAGGTATTGGAGACGCGCGCTCGCGCGCGCGACCAACTGCATTGTCACACTGCAGCGCTCCATCTTGAATTGAGTATAGACCCCTACAAAACACATGATAATTCGGCAAAAGTAGCAAATGGTGAAGCAAGAAATTTTTAGATTTAAAAATGAAGTACAAACAATAACAATTAATAAATCATAAATAATCTTTATAAAATGCATTGCCCGAAATACTCAAAATTTTGTTTCAATAAGCCATCTTTGTATCACAAATATGTAGTTGAATAAACAATTGCAATTTGCATAAAAACATGTTTTACATAAAAAATTTACTTTGAAGGAAAACGCTTCTCGCGAGATCGTCTCATCGAAGAGTCATTTCTTATAAATTTTATAAAACATTTTGAAAACATTTTCCGAAAACAAACCATGAAGCAACTTGTTAAGAGTTGTTTTCTCTATTCGTGGTTTATTTTTAATGCAGTTGTGGGTTGTTCTTTTTATCTAGCACCACATTAAAGTAAAACTCTTTCCGCGAAATTGTGTGATCTAAGAGTCATTACATGTAAATTCTATACAAAAAACTGAACAAAAATTTCCGAAAACCGGAAATGAAGCAATTTAAATGTTCATGCAGTTGTCGACCGTTCCTCTCATCCGCCGATCGAACGCTGGACCGGAAGCTGTGCTAAAAAATCTGAAACTAAATTTTCGAAAACCGGAAATGAAGCAACTTGCTCAGAGGCGCTTCCTCTGCGCGTGGTTAAATTTTCATGCAGTTGTCGATCGTCCCTCTTATCCGCCGATCGAACGCTGGACCGGAAGCTGTGCTAAGAAATCTGAAACTAAATTTCCGAAAACTGGAACTGAAGCAACTTGCTCAGAGTCGCTTCCTCTGCGCGTGGTTAAATTTTCATGCAGTTGTCGATCGTTCCTCTCATCCGCCGATCGAACGCTGGACCGGAAGCTGTGCTAAAAAATCTGAAACTAAATTTCCGAAAACCGGAAATGAAGCAACTTGCTCAGAGTCGCTTCCTCTGCGCGTTGTTAAATTTTCATTGAGTTGTCGATCGTTCCTCTCATCCGCCGATCGAACGCTGGACCGGAAGCTGTGCTAAAAAATCTGAAACAAAATTTCCGAAAACCGGAAATGAAGCAACTCGCTCAGAGTCGTTTCCTCTGCGTGTGTTTCAATTTTCATTGAGTTGTCGATCGTCGTTCCTCTCGTGCACCGAACGAACGCTGGACCGGAAGCTGCCTCTGAAAAGTCTGAAACAAAATTTTCGAAAACCGAGATGAAGCAACTTGCTTAGAATCGCTTCCTCTGCGCGTGGTTAAATTTTCATGGAGTTGTCGATCGTTCCTCTCATCCGCCGATCGAACGCTGGACCAGAATCTCGGAAAAATCTGAAACTTAATTTCCGAAAACCGGACATGCAGGAACTTATTTAGAGTCGTTTTCTCTATGCGTGATTAAATTTTGGTGGAGTTGTCGATCGTTCTTTTCATCTGCCACTACTTTGAACGGAAGCGCTTCTCGCGAGATCGTCCGATCGAAGAGTAATTTCTTGTAAATTTTATGAAACATTAATGTGCAAGGGAGAAAGGAAGAAAAATTTTCGCTTGAAAAAATGTGCGAGAAATGCTAGTTTAGTTTATTCACTGTCATTCTCCCGGACTATCTCTCATTTTTTCTCAGTACAATATAAATTCAACTGTGAAATATAGCACTCTTGCTTACTTGATATGGATGATTTCTTTTTCACGGAATGAATTATCGTAGAACTATAACCTTTGCTAACCGCGATTAATGGCACAAGTCGACAACTGACAAAAACAGCATAAAAAACCGCGCGAATACAGTCTCGCATGAATTTCGCGGCTACGCTCATCACCGACCAATCACGAAACGAATAAAACGACAACAAAGCATGCGATATTTCGATAATTTCGATCTATATCTCCTCATCAACTTTTTATAAGAAAGATCAGATCATTTTGAGGCGATCTTTGCAGAGAATGATCGAGGTGTTCGTCGACATCCATCTCTGCGTCCAACTTTCGAAAACAATTTTCGCAACCCACTGCAAGATCATTTTCAAGCAAGTTTTTATATTGTTCGTCACTGAGCACTGAGTGCTTGATGCACATTTGATGTTGTTTGATTTAAGTCTATTATTGTGTCTCTTTTATCCGTATCATTTTCGGATATGTAGAACCGACGATTTCTTTATATCCAACTCCTAACTCACAACATACTTTTTCATTTTTATTTATTTCATTTGATTCTCGGCTTTTCTTAACACCATATCGTTTCAACACTTGAATAGAATAATGCGTAAATACTTTAATACAATACTTAATAACATACAATATACAATCCACAGGTATTAAACTATACAAAATTCGAATAATTGCAGTTGAATGAATATTTCGAGTATTTCGAGTGTTCACAACAAATTTTTTATTGTTGGGCGCGATATTATTAACGTCATTATATTACCGTAAACACAAACTTAATTGCGAGCGACGCGAACGATGCCAAAGTACTGGTGCACCATTGGCACGGAAGTAGGCTATCAACAATTGTTTGCTTGTTTGCTGTTTATGCACCACAGCTGGCCCATGACTGGCAATTCTTTCATGCTAATACTCAAGCCCTAGTTTAGGTTGAACATAGGTGAACAGCATCAGCACATAGCTGAGCGAAACGCTGATCACCAATGTTCGGTCCTCAATTAAAACCAACGTTGGTCCAACACTGGCAGTTCATCGCACACCGATGTTCAAACAAAGCATAGGTTGAGTATCGGCAGACACATTGGTTCAGGGATTGGGCCAATGTTATAAGCCTGCGATTGGTTTTCCAGTACGGCGCCATGTGCGGGCCACGTTGTAGACATTGGCAATATTTTCATGGGATATTACGTTCGAATGAACCCTGATTTGGGTTGTACGACGAGACAATCTAGCTCCCTGGCCCATTGTCTTTGTATCAGCTTTCAACACCATATGCGCTGTGTAACAAACGCAAACTCATTCTCATATGAGAATGAGTGCTTTATTACACCCTGTATATACATATTATTCAAAAAATTGTGATCCCATTAGTCGAGCATTTTTCAAGATTTCCTATCAGCGACAAAATAAAAATGGTTCGCGAAATTTTTATCGCGAATAATAGCTGCAAAGCTTTGGTTGCAGATCTTTTCATGAATGGCTTATAAGTAGTACAGAAGTAACTGATGAGAAAATCGATCATTTTGTTAACAATTTTTCAAAATTATTACTGTAATTCCTCGTTTCATTAAATTTTTTTCATATGGCCGTACAGACAGAACAAATCCCCAAGTTCAAAGCTTACTATTGCACAAAGGATGGAATTTCGTAAACGCGGATTAGGATTATCTTTTTCACAAAGATCGGCATATTTGCATAGAACATATGTAATATTAAACTTCTCCATGTGCAATGTTACCTCGCTCGTTAGATGTATGACAGTTTCGCTTTATAAAATTCTGAGCGAACGAACCGAGTTTCGTTTCTACCTTTACTTTTTCTTTTTGTGTCGTGAAGCCATGCACACATGATATATCATTTTCATTTCAATCTTCGAGATAGTACGTACGATATTTATAGCTACGACGAAGAACGATATTTAACTTTATATGACTATTTACCAACGTACGATATGAGGTTTGCGCTTTTTGATCCTTCAGTATACCGTTAGATTAGTTGCATATGTACAAGTCCCGCATGATTACGTTTTACTTCGCGATTCAACCTCCCTTATTCCTCGATTCTAGCATTCGCACTGTGAAGAAATTTGTCTGACACGATTCTGAATATACGTACTATGAAATAGGACGCGCATGTAAATAAAGTGCAAAAAACAGAAAATGCGGTCGAGACTCTCGCGCGCTTGTGTACTCTTCGTAGGCTGTAATGAAAAAAATACAACGTTGATAAAGAAAATACCTACTTGATGCTAAAAACTCATTTTATACATCGAAAAACATATATATATTTTGTTAGTTGGAATAAATTACTATTAAAGGAAACTAATAGGAGAAACTAAGAATCCGATGAATTACATACTTTTAACAATTCGATTGGTGAAGGTACATGCGGCGGGGGGTGCTAGAGCTCTGTTTGCTCAAGCAAAATATAAATTGTTAGAAAAATACAAAGAGGAAAGTTTGAGAGGGACGAAAATAGATGCGTTGGAATAAAATGGAAACCCCAACAGAGGAGTCTTAAAACAATGGGATGCGTTGGTCGACGACTGACCTCTGGTAGGCAAAAGGTACCGTTGATGTTATTATTGCACTTTTCTTCCCGAGTGAGCGAAAGAAGCATGGAAGCGAGATATAAATAGTGAAAACGAAGGATAGGAAAATGAAATCGTATTTTTAGGTTATTCCATATACATGGAAAAGCGAAACGCCTGCTTCCCCCTTACCCGAGACAATTAGACGAGATGCAACACCCCATGAAAAATATGCCGACCCTCACAATACGGTCGACGCTTGGCAGAGTATTTGACACCAACTGGCACCCCAGTATTTGCCCAAGTATGGGCCGACCGTTTAGCCATGATTTCGCCGCATTTATCGACGTATATATCGACCGATAAGTGTGACCATAACCAAGACGGGTTTTTTTATAGTATATCCAATATTTATAGATAAGTTCAGAATATATTCATCATTTCAAAACAAGAAAAATGTATGTCTCATTCATGCAAATTCGGAATTCACATATTAACGAAATAAAGAAGACAAAAGTCCGATGAGGCATTATAAATCTTGAAGGAGCGGTCTGATCTTTCGCGAGAATTATTTTTTTATGTCAAGCATAATTCATGATTGTGCAAAGCTGAAAAAAGAATTATCGATTTTCTTTAATACAGTCTAATATATGTATGTATGTATATATATGATAATTATATAGGTAATATAAGAAATTATATACCAAATTATTTTTCAATAATGAAAAGAATTTAAATGGTTTTATGACAATTCCAGTCAAAATAAATTGAAAAAACGTGTGTATTATCCTTCGTGGCTCATATGTCATTTTTCAGAAATACTTCCCAAGCTGGTCGGTAGCGTAGTGGTGAAGGTTCGCGACTGTTAGGTAGTTAGGCAGGCAGGTCGTGGGTTCAAATCCCAGTTAGTGCGAATAATTGTAATTCCCACAATTAGGTGCAAAATCCTGTCTGATGACGGAATATGAATGTTAATTACTTCGCGAGTTTAATTTTTATTTTCTATTACTTATTTCAACGTAATTTCACGAATATCCGTGAAAAAATGCACAATTGGCCGGTAACGGCGTAGCGGTAGGCCAATTGTTTGCCTACGCTAGCGCAACGCTGTTTGCTAACACTGGGCCATAGTTGCTTGCTGACCGTAGGACCGAAGATACATTACGAATTAAATCCAACTGTTGCCCGGTGCTGGCTATAACGCTCGGCTGAACGTCGAGCATAATTGGTGCCATACTGGGCCAAGGTTGGGCCGTTCGGCAATTTTTTCATGGGGCCCTTCTTGACTATTTTCACCAATAAAACAATGACTATGCTTAGAAAAGCAAGTTCGAAATTGACGACGTACGAAAATGAACATGTGTTTAAAAAATCTGAGGGTATGGGAGAATAGTCGAAAACTGAAATTTTCAAGAAGACGGCATGCATAAAAGTAAGTTACGAAGGAGAGAAAATTCGGTCAAGAAGTCGAGTCTAAACGGTTTCGTGGAGGACACTCTGGGTATTCAAGGTTTCGTTATTCGCCATATTTACCGAGCTTGAGAGCTCCGACATCTCTCTTTCTCTGTTGCTCTTGTACGAATGCAACGATAAGGCGAGTACTCGACCCCCTTCCGTTCCGCACTCATTATGTATTCATTATGTTCGCTACATACGGCATGCATTCATGGATATATTATATAGTATGTACTCATAAGTATGTACACGTAAAATATAGCATACCAAGCTATATATCCGGAAGATGAGGCAGTGCAACAAGGAAGGATGTGCTCTCTACACATGCTTTAGATATATAGTAACTCCATAGATGAATTTCTGGTGGTATCTACCCCATTTCTCTCGTCATCGAACCGCTCCTCTGCCCTTTTCTTGCCCCGTCTCTCTTCTCTAGTCTCAGCTAACTTTTGTTTCCTCCACCACTTCCAATTAAAAACTCATCGTTCTCTTCACACTCTCGACGCATGGTGCGAGCCGAGCACGGACTCCCGGTATAATTATAATAGTTTTTTCGAAATTTTCTTCAAACAAATTCACCTGTGTTGAAAAAAGAAGAAAAACCTTGATTAATTCACGTATTATCATCGACATGATAACAATTGAAGACTTTCACAGAAAACGTGTTATACTATGGAACTCCGCCAACTTTAATCGATACTTTCCGAGGCGTAAATTCCGATTATGTAAATGACCGCGATGATGTTTGTCTGATACGTTATACTCCAATTTAAGAGAGAATAACCGATTATAAATAAACGATTGTAGAATTGCCGCTGATGATAATAGATAATAAAGATAACATTTAAAAATAAAATTTATAGTGAAGTGGGCAGTTTGACAATTTTAAAACAATGTAATTATATGAAAGCCTATGATTGTTGATTATTTTTGAAGTGTTTGAGTTTAAGTTTACGAATGTTATGATTACATTGATTGCTTATTAAAAATATGTATTTAATCGCTATGGTAAATGAAAATCATGTACGAATAAGTATTTAACTGCAATAACAACAAAATTGTCATAACTAATGATTTCTTGAAATGTATCTATGAAATCAAAACCCAATCCTCATACTGATATCAAGTACTTACATCATTTGTATTCAATATGTATTTAGTGTATAAACGATCAAAAATTCTGTGTATGTTCAATATGTACATGTGAATCTTTCGCGTTCGTCAATTCTATGAGAGAAAATCCAATGTTAACAAAACGTAGTAGTCCAGTCATTATACAGGGTGATTCACAGCAACACTGACAGCCAGTAACTGCACATTCTCGACGATATACTGAGCATATCTACTTGGCCGTTTTTCAATTTTCAAAATAGTTTTTAAACGGGGAGCAATAATCCGGTAACACGCGGATTTCAGGTGCACGAACGATACATGATCGAAGAATAAGAAGTAACAATAAGTGATTACGGATTTTTCTGTATACTTCTTATTCTTCGATCATGTATCGTTCATGCACCTGGAATCCGCGTGTTACCGTGTTATGATTTTTTTCGAATAAATGATGCGGACATCGTATCATCATTTATTCATCGTGTAACAAACGCCGATCCAAGCTGCCTATACGCTATTTAATCGAAAAGAACAGCTATTTCCAATTAAAACAAAAGACCTGCTTCGCGCTCGCGAAATGCTTTTCTGCCTGAACTCTGCCAGTTCTTCATATGTCTAGAATCGGAGCCTTGCTGATCCGGCACTGAGGCGTCTTCGAACGCGTATAAAACAACGACTGTGATTGGCTTAAAACTTCCAAATTCTATTGCTCCCCGTTTAAAAACTATTTTGAAAATTGAAAAACGGCTAAGTAGTTATGCTCAGTATATCGTCGGGAATGTGCAGTTACTGGCTGTCAGTGTTGCTATGAATCACCCTGTTATTTTCAATTGAAACAAAAGACCTTCGTGCTCACGAAATGCTTTTCGGCCTGATCTCTGCCGGTTCTTCATATGTCTAGAATCAGAGCCTTGCTGATCCGGTACTGAGGGGTCTTCGAACGCGTATAAAACAACGACTGTGATTGGCTTAAAACTTCCAAATTCTATTGCTCCCCGTTTAAAAACTATTTTGAAAATTGAAAAACGGCTAAGTAGATATGCTCAGTATATCGTCGAGAATATGTAGTTACTGGGTGTCAGTGTTGCTATGAATCACCCTGTATATTTCGTCCATATTTTTCGTGCTTTCATACTTCGGTTGTATGCACACGTTCAAAGGAATAAAAGGTTTTACAATACATTTGGGCGATAAAAAAATACAAAACACGTTACAATTAATGAAAGGTTTTGCAATACATTTTTGCAATAAAAAAAAGGGTGTACAGTACATTTCAGCGAAAGAATAGTACAAAACACACTGGAGATCGTAACTTTTGTGCAAAATAAAAAAATAAAAAAGAAAATTGTAGGTCTGAATATGCTCTACAAGTTTCATTTCCACAATTTTTTTGATATTCATCACCAAAAAAAAAAAATAGCAAAAAACGAAAGTCATGTCCTAAATTTTTTACTTTTTCGTTCGATATCTCGATAACGATGCATGATACGCTAAAAATGGTTAAGACTTAATTGTAGAGCACAAAAAAAGCTACAAATAAGTTTCTTACAAAAAATTTCGTATCTCATCGGATAGCCGAGTTATTGCCAAAAAACAAATTTTACCCCTTTTTTCAAGATGGCGGCTGAAGCTCCCAGGAAATCTTGGTCGAAAAACTCAAGTTAAGCTTTTCTAGGTATCCCCTATAACATATCAAAAAATTAGCTTTCTAGTTTCATTTGCATTTATTTGCCCTTTTTTCCGACGAAATGACTGGACTATAGGTGTATCTGCTTGGGAGGTAAGGTGGCAGGGTTTGAGGCGGTCATATGCCATACGGCGCATCATGGTGAGTCAACCGAGCACCCCCCCCCCCTCCCCTGCCTGCGACTGTCGCAATAAAAAATCTGGCAGCCAGACCGAGGTTGGAACGTGGACCATTTTTTGGTGGGATTTTTAATCCTTTTTATTTTTTTCATATTTTCTCTCCAACGTTTAAGCTTTTTATTTCTTCCATACGTCTGTACTTTTTTACTTTTAAGGAAATTGCTTGTACGTGATGTACGTTTTCTTGTCATGTGGTGATTCAAATGATGTGCACGCGATTATACTTTAAATTATTAAGTATAACGCTTAAGGCGCCAAAAAACTCTACTTCCCTAGAATGTTCATAAAAAATGCGAGGCTGACTCGTCAATTTTTCCATTTCTGTCCTTGTCATCAAAGGACGTTCCGTTTTCCGATTGGTAGGGACCAGAATGTGGCCAGCCAGAGAGATCTTATATCAAGTCATCAACAAAAACCAGTTAACGGGCCTGAATTCTTCAGTTCCATCATCCGTGTCACCGAAAATGCATTCAGGCCTTACAACCCTGATAGATAAGCATACCTGCTGCGCGGATTTTTCAGTTATTGTACGGCCGCATACATTGACAATATGTATTTTATTACTAATGGATCAATAACATTTCCGTTACACGAAAGAATGTGTGTTTTTTTCTCAAGTAGGAGTGAAATTCATCAGAATATATTAAGACTAACAAGTAGAGTTAATGGCGGAGATCAGGAGAAATAAAGATAGAGGGAAAAACAAGAGGAGATAGGACGAGAAGAGATAGAGCAGAAAAATAATTGGAAAGAGAATAATATTTAAAAAAAAACAATGAAAAGGTTGGCCTAGATGCAAAATATGAAGATGAGAAAGAACAGAATAGTTGGATGGATAAGGTTGAGCGAAAAAGGTGGAAAGAGTGGTGGGGTGAAGAATAAACGGGAAGGAGGGACCGTTGAGAAGAGAATATTCGGAAAATTACTTTGCCGATTATCGCTAGCCGGCCCTTTGAACACGAAGCAGTTCGTCATAATCCTTTCAGTCACGGAACTTCCTTTCATCTCGAACGGCTAGTGTAGAGCGGCGAGACGGTTTTAATGGACCCGCGAATCTCTCTCTTGCTCTTCTGAGCGACCCCCAGTACTCGACCATCATTCTTTTAACCTGGACATCCTTTCTTTTTCCTTCCTCCCATTTCGTTTAACCCTTTTTCACCCATGCGGTTATAGCATTCATGGGATATTACTAAATAGCGTCGTTCATATCTTACTGACACTATCATTTATGTCTTAAACCAGGTGGCTTACCTGCAGGTAAACTTTCCACTAGTTTATCTGCCCGGGAAATATAGGTAATTTAGGCGAGATAAGCTACCAGAGATTCATACAAAGAATAGATTTAAAGATCTTACTTATGAATTTCTTCCAATGAACGTTACTTTTTATTAATTCTTATAAGATAAATCGAAGGCACCAAACGTTATGTCTATTAACCCATTAGCGCCCAAATGACCATGAAAAATATGCCGATGTTCAACATATGGCCGACGTTTGGCACGGTAGTCGATAACAACCACTGGCCCCCCATTGTTGGGCAAATCATGAGCCAATCGTTTGCCGATGTGTTTGCCCATGCTTATTTGAAGTGTTGCGAACCAACGCTGGGCCACTATTAATTATCACCACTGGGCAACCGTCGGAACTGAGTGCTGGCCCCGGGTATGGCCCAACCGTTTGGCCAAGTTTTCGCCAATGTTCAACTGGAGCGTGGCAAGTCAATGGTGTGCCAACGTCGAGCCACTTTGGAGGCCAACTACAAGCCATCTGTTGGGGTTCAGTGCTGGACCAACTAATCGCCAATGATTCGATCATACTTATACTAACGCTCGGTTGAAATACGGCAAACCAACGTACTGCCAATGCTGAGATGTCTTTAGCGTTATTACCTCAAAATTCTAACCTTCAAAGTATAATGTTATGGTCATCATATATATGTGTTTCATACTGTTGGTGCTTTCAAACAATTAATAAGCTACAAAACACAATAATTCAATAACAATTTGTTTGAGAAATTGAGTATGTACATGAAAAATAAAAGTATGTCTGCGAACAATATTATACTCAATATTATGATTATACTTATGGATTTTGTAGCATAATATTCATTGTATGTATATATATACATATAAATGTTACAAGTATGTACACACATATATACACATTAAATCTATATAATAAAACAGAAGTAACACAAATATTGAAAAAAAGTCATTTCCAACTAACCTAAAATATTCAATAAAAAATGAATAAATTGATGTACACTTATGAAAATATTTACTGAAAAATTTTGTTGATTGAAATAAAACCATCCAATCAGCGATGGCAGTAGCGCGCTACACAAAACTTATACGCTACAAATGTAGCGGAAAAATAATTTTTTCTCGCTACTTCGCAACCCAAGTAGCAAAAACACTTAGTAGCGCGCTATTTTTGTAGCGAGTAGCGGATTTCGATACGCTCCTCACTACTTTTATAATTCTAGTGGATTTTGATTCGCTACTTGCTACTTTTACACCCAGAGAAAAGATCTATTATGATTGAATAGATTCGTCTATTCGAGTCTATTCGTCTTCATTTATTACAATTAAATAAATTTTTTGTTGGATTAAATAAATTTTTATTTGATTTGATTTGCCTATGTATTCGCTTCTAACATATATATTTATTTAACATTGAGATATACTTAATCACTAAATTACACGAATATAAATGATACTATAAGAAATATTTTTCGTATAGTGCATGAATGCTGATATCAAGCATCGTTATTAATAACCGAAAGGCTATGGCGGTGGTAGTTACGATGGTGGCTACAATTCCTTGTGACGGTCCAGCATTACTGAGGTATAGACGATTCGAGTGAAAAAAATCATAAGTAGCTGTAGCGCAGTGGTTAGCGCTCATCGCTCTCATCGGGAGGACCCGGGTTCGAGACCATCCAGCGGCGGGGCCACCATTCCGTTCACTCATCGTCATTGGACCGTCCCCACCACTGCAAGACCGTTCGGGTCATCACATCCTATACAACTACTTCCAATACTAACTCCAGGCTCATTCCAATACTTTTTAAATAACACTAATAACACTAGTTGAATCAAATAAATTTATATGTTGAATTTGAATAAAAGTCTATTCTGCCAGGAGCCAAGCAAAAAATCTATTCAAATTAAATAGGTTTTATTTGAAGATAATAGATTTTTTTCTGGGTGTATAATTGCTACTTTCGTAGCGGGTAGCGGATTCCGATTCGCTACTCGCTACTCGCTACTTTTATACTTGTAGCGAATTTCAACTCGATACTTCCTACTTTTGGGGAGGATAACAACTGTATTCTTTATTTCTCTATTCGACAACACCTCTATTCTTAAATATCTGTACCCGAAACGAATTTAGTCAATAACATCTTTATTCCACAATATCTCACGTCTGAAATTTTTCATAGTGGAACATCTCTATTCGTAAATATCACAATTCCAACATAACTCACGTCTAAAACATCACTGCTCTCGAATATCTTCATTCCACAAACTTTCCTACCCAAAACATCTTTATTCCCAAATATCTGCAATCTCCAATATCTTATAGCACATCTCAAACATTTGTATTCCAATACTTATATTGCACAATATCTCTCTTCCCGAACATCTTCATTCCAAAATGTCAGGCATTTGTTTATTACAAACGGGGTGTATTTAGTAGAATAGCTAGAAGTGATGGAATTAAAACAATCCTGAATTGAAGTTCTCCGGTACTGAGTTTCTTCAAATAAGGATCTCATATGCTCCCCAGAAATAATGCTTGAGTTGCACACAGAAAATAACCACACGTATTGTAAACTAAGATGGAGGGAAGGTTATATTGCAGATGTAATTGAAAAAAAATCAACGGTGATTAGACGTAGATAATAAATAATAAATAAAATTTTCTATAACTGGAGAAGATACACCTTATTTTATGACAATATTTTCTCGTTCATTGGCTTCTATACAACGATGTTTCTTTCAGAAATTATGACGAAATTTATTAATTTTAATATACATCATACGGTATTCTGAAAAAGATTTACATCTTCTACAAAGTATGAGTATTAAAATTAAAAATGCGCCAAGTACTTTTTTTCATGGAGTGGTTTTGCACGTTTTACGAACAGCTTTACTCATGTGGTGTGGTTTTTGTGACTACATGATGAACGTTTATAACTTGGCCAATATAATGATATCAAAGGTTTTTTGTTGTCGCGTCCAGTTTTGCGGGTGATAAAAGAATATCAAAGTTTTTTTGTTGTCGAGTCCAGTTTTGCGGGTGATAAAAGAATAGAGCAAGCACACGACAAAGTACTTGTCCAATTTTTTTTTCGTCGTAGACGATTTTTTCTGGGATATCATTCGTTTTGGTAAAGATTTAGTTTTACCAACAAAGTATATCGAATTTCTTAAATGAACTGATTTTAAATCAATATTGATAGAGAGAAATCGTTTGACTAATAACTTTACGATTGAGTCAAGTTGTTGTTAAGTTTATTGTTTTTCTTACCTTTGTCGATCTTGTTACTGTGCATTTTTTTTTTTCATGTATTCGTTTCTATTTATTTTTTTTCTACGTTAAATTAACAGATGAGGTTATGTATGATACCGGTAAATTGAAACCACACTGTTTTTTAATGCACCATTAGCGATCTATGTGAAGTTGGCCATCTTTGTATGCATTTATTTTTGTTTCATCCAAATCTCACGTCGATGGTTATTTCATCAGATTTTATTTACGAAAATATTTTCATCTTACTGGAAAGGACTTTTCACTGTTTGAAATTCATAAGAGCTGACGTTTTTTTCTAATCCACATTTTATAACTTTGTTCGAAGAGGTTAGAAAACGCGTAGCGTAAACTCAGTTTGCGGGAAAAAGATACGTCGAGATACTCGAGATATGATATGAAGATACTCTCGTTCATTCCATTATACAGCATGTAAACGCGGTGGAAACTCGCCCTGCGTGACCGAAAACTAGTCGCGCTCATGAAAATCCGGCATGCGTGACATCTCAAGCAGACGCTACAGCGTCAAAACTAAGGCACGCATTGGAATCATGAAATTAATGAAACACGAAAATCCGACGTCTGGGCGCAATTTTATCGACACCAATCGACAGCTCGTTATCACATTACCTAATGAAACTGTGATCAAAAGTTAATTTCATTCTTTAGATCGATCTAAAATTAATGGGAAAAGGTCGGCAATGCGCGTGAAAGTAGTTTGTTCGGGAAAAGATACTCGGCGAGCCTCGGGACACGTACTTGTCCCGAGACTCTGCCGAGTCTCTTGATAGAACATGACGATGATATACAAGTACTAGGGGAGAACAAGAAGCATGTACATATAACGAGAATAAGACAAATTTTGTTTATAAATGTCGTTCAGTGAAATCGAGTGAAAAACATTTTCATACAATAGCTTCCAACGTAATATCCATAAATTGATACTGTTAAATAAAGGGCTTGATGTGAATGCGTATGAAATTAAACGTATTTTTCATTTCGAGGAAATATATCAATTATTAATTTACCAAAATTAAAAAAGATTACTGTAGCACTCAAAATATAGCTATATGAGCATTCACCTATTTATCTCGATGCATCAAATACACATAAACATAGGCATTGGTGATATCTCTGTTATAATTAACTAGAGTAATTTGGCGATTTCACAGCGGTTCGAAAAAAATGAAAAAGAGAGAAATCATTAGAGTAGATAAATCCTTTCGATATATTTATTCGACATATTTCTTATCGAATTTGCTTTCGATTCATTTATTACCGATATCTTATTGTTTTCGACTTATTTACTTCATGATTGGCTGTTAATTCAACTAAAGCAGCATCGGCTAGACAAGCACTATGATAAATCGTATGAATATGATAATCTGCACTTTGCCATAACCAGTATATGTCAATATTGCCATAAGCTCTGCGATAATATGTGTGCCCGTTTTTTTACATTGGTAGTTTGTATTTTTCTTATAAAAAATCATTGTTAAATACATTCATGGTGCAATTGCTGAAAACCTGAATTCGAAGCAATAGACCCTACGAAGATCGCAGAGAATATTGCGTTGGTAGAAGTGGGTGAAGATGAAATACGTACGTCAATTACTTTACATAAATTATACCGCGAGGCCACGTATGAGCGTGAAAAACCATTCGTACCGAATATCTGTTCAGTGTGGCTGTTAATGAACTTACTACATAATTTTGAATTTCCAATTATATTACGAATACTGCAATGATAAGTATAGTGAATAATAAAATTAAAAGTAGGTGGGTTGAGTTGCTTCTCATGTTTACGTTAATGTTATCAAAATGTATGAGTGGTGATAACTCTGTCATACCACAATAAACATCGTCGATCTGGTAAGATTTCTACTATGAAGATAGCTGTAAGTTTAGCATATAGTTTCATGTACCAAATGCCATAAGCTAATTAGTATTAGTGACAATAAACATGCTATATTTCAATGAATTGTGTGGCGATATCTCAGCCATGAAAATGGAGTTGACCTCAATGCAATAATTTCACTAAATAAGATCCGCTAGGTGCTACAATATCAGCGAGTAGCGAATCGAAATCCGCTACCCGCTACAAAAGTAGCGAGTAGCAAATCGAAATCCGCTACCTACTACAAAGGTAGCGAGTATCGAGCTGAAATCCGCTACAATTATACAAGTAGCGAGTAGCGAATCGAAATCCGCCACCCGCTACAAAAGTAGCGAGTATCAATTTAAAATCCGCTACAATTATAAAAGTAGCGAATAGCGAATCGAAATTCGCTATCCGCTCCAAAAGTAGCGAGTACCGAATCGAAACCCGCTATCCGCTAGAAAATTCATTTTTTTGCTACATTCGTAGCGTGTAACGAGTAGCTCTCACTACAAATTTTGGACATCTCTGCCTCCAAGTATATTCAAGAAACGTGAAGTCAGAACCATCAGATTTAAGAAAAAAATATAAGAAATTATATACGACAAATAAGTCAAACTATTCTTTAATGACCAAAATAGATTAAGTGATTTTCTGATAATGAAAATAGAAAATAGTAAGAAAAACATGTGTATTTTTCTTCGTGGCTCATACAGCGTGACATGTTAAGGGTGGCCACCCCCTTTTATTTCGCCCCCCGTAAAGTTAATCGGATGGGTCGCAGGTGATTTTTGAAGGAAATTTTCTGAATTTTCCGATAGAAAATACGGCGTTCATCGGAAAATGATAGGTTTTGCAGTACAAAAGTGACCACTACGAAAATAATGTGAAAACATATTTTTTTCTGATAGGAATAAAATAGACTTTATTCCGAATGGACACATGCGAAAATTTTTTTTTGAGTATCGCATCATTAAGAAAAGTTATGTCAAAATTGGGTGTTATAATACCAATTCAAACTTATCTGAACGCAACGATGGAATCGAATGAACAGGGCTGTAGTGTTTTGTCTCAAAGTCGGTTTGTCTTTTGCGCTCAAGTTCATTCTCCCAATGTTAATTTTGTATCTGTCAGTGTGAAATGCCAAAAAGGTTATTTAAAAAATGTCAGGTTATTGAAAAATATGTCGTCAACAAGCAGACGACGCAGCAAATCACTCTCGTACCGCTGGTTCAATTCCGTTGTTTCGTTCAGTCAAATTCAAATTTATTCGATAACGCACATTTTTGATATAACTTTTCTGAATGATGCAATACTCAAAAAAAAAATTTCGCGTGTGTCCCGTATTCGGAATAAAGTCTACTTTATTCCTATCTGAAAAAAATATGTTTTCACATTATTTTCGTAGCAGTCACTTTTGTGCTGCAAAATATATCATTTTCCGATGAACGCCGTATTTTTTATCGAAAAGTTCAGAAAATTTCCTTCAAAAATCATCCGTGACCCGTCCGATTATCTTTACGGGGGGCGAAATAAAAGGGGGTGGCCACCCTTAACATGTCACCCTGTATGTAATTTTTAAGAAATGTTTCCCAACTTGTCGGTAGCGTAGTGGTGAGGGTGACATCGAATAACAAATTGTTGAGAGTCAGCTTTGCCTTTTCCGCTTATTCGATGTCCTGTAGAGAAATTAAAGCCTTTCGGTTAAAAGAGCGTTTACGCGGTGCTTCCCGGCAAAATATTTTTTTCGTCTCAGTGCTGGAACCGCGTGCTTGCATATGTTGGTCCTGATAAGGACCGTGGTATGCAAACGTTTTTAAAAAAAAGCAACAAAAAAATTTAGCAATCAAAGGATGGGAAAGGAATGGAGGAAAGGAGGAACTGCCCTAGCCGCTGCGTGGAGGATGTCGTCGAGGATTGGGGATTTTGTCAGATCGGGTGGGTTTTCTTGAAGGCACGGATTCCTCCGGTCGTTCTGGCTTTTTCGGTGTTGCATTGAGTCTTTCAATCTCTTTATCGAGATCGGCGTAGAATTGCTCGAGTTCCTGGTCGGTAATTTCTTCTTTAATAGCGACGGAAGGCACTTCCTCCGTGTTGATTGATGCCGGAGTGTTTTCCGGGGTACTTGTTTGCAAAACGTTAGTTGGAATATTTTCCGCTTCTACCTTCGTTATAGGCTGCAGTTGATATGGCGGTGTTGCGGCGTAGCCACCTTCCCACTGTGGGTGCTTGCCGAGATAGGCAGGAGGGAAGCGTCGAGGATCGGGATGACAAATCGTAACGGATAAGAGTGTCGGTAGTTGCCGGCGTTCTTGTCGTCGAAGATGGCGATGTAGGTAAGCTGGGTTTCGCCTAGGTCCCATGTGAGGAAAAGAAGGAAAAAAAGGGGGAAAAAAATTAATATTATATGAAAAGAAGTATAGGTAATAAAAATAATAATAATAATAATAGTAAGGATAATAAATGAACGAGGGGAAAAAAACGCGTAAGTAATGAAAAGGAAAAAAAATGTATCTAATTTATTTTAAAAAGAACAAAATGGAATAAATACAAAAAAAAGATATACGAGGTAATTCGTAAGGAAGGATGCTTTGCAGCGTGCTAGGCAGAGGCAAGGGCTTAGGCCAGAGAGAACGTCTTGCTTGGCAGCTTGATGTCGTCTCTCTTCTCCGGGCCTTGCGTCCGTCTTTTATACAGATCGCGGTGGAGTGAGAACCCCTAGTTCTCGCGCGTGATTGGTGCGGCGGTCGGACTACGCAGTTCGACTTTTTATATTTGGGCAGTTTCATCCTTCATGAATAATTATGTATGCGTTCTTTTCCCTTTTTTCTTTCAGGTACTTTAGACAAAATAATTTAATAAGAAGAAAAAATGCGAGCGTAATTCACGTACAACAAGGGTTCAGGACTGTTAGGCAGTTAGGCAAGTAGTTCGTGGGTTCAAATCCCCGCTGGGGCGAATCATTTTAATTCAATCATTTCAGTGCAAAATAATTCCTGGTGACACAATATGAACGTTATTTGCTTTCCGAGTAAAATTTTTATTTCTTATCACTCATTGAAACGTAATTCCACGAATTTATTGAATATTCCGAAAGGTTGGCTGAAGGTCGGCTTGCATACAGCGCCAATTACGAACCAACGTTCAGCCAATGCCCGGCCAATGCTGAATCAATGTTCAGCCAGCGTTGTTCCTCTTGTCTGCCAAGGTTGGCGCAAAAACTCTTCTTACAGATTCTCAGCGTTGCCCCAGTCATATCACTCCAACCGTGGCGCAACGCTTAAGAAGTGGCGCCGCCGTTCATCGGCCAACGTTAGAGTACAGTCGGCACAACGCTGGGTCAGCCTTGAACCGATTGTGCAGTTTTTCATGGGTGATTTTTGACGTTGACTTTGATTCCTCGCAGCAATTTCAAAAATGAATTTGGGGTAGCAACCCTCTGTATTCTGTACTTTATGTTTTCGAGGCCGCTGTATAGAATAACGATGACAAATTTTATGAAAAATCACCATTCGATAGAGCAGCCTCGGAAACATAAAGTATAGAAGGTTTTTACGTCAGATATTGATTTTTGGAATTGCAGCGAGGAATCAAAGTCAACGTCGAAAATCAGATTATTTGGATGCTATAATGGGTTAATTTGTGCATTATCGTAATGTCACAGCGAGGTGGCTAGATTAAAAAAATATGACCACTTTTTTGTTTTTATATTTATCTAAAATGCACATTGCTTCTTGTTTTTGAAAAAGGGAAAATAACATTTTTGTAAAATTTAAAAGACATTAAAAATAAGCACTTTTATTATACAATATTCCTGTTTGTTTTGAATCATGTTATCCCTCCCGTTTCTCCGGTAGTCGGACATGTCAGAAACAGATTCAAGACTAATGCCTTATTCATCACAAAAACAAATGCGAACAAGTTAGCACGCTTCTAAATGTCGTGCGAACTTGTTTCGTTCAATTGCCGAAAAAATTGACATTTTCCATCATCGCAAATTTTTACGTGGATAAGAGTTTTTCAGACAGTGACTGTTTTGATAATCAGACTTTGAGAAAGACGCCCATGTATATAATGCAAATAAATCACTCCGCGCTTACAGTAATTTGTAATTTCGTGTTGAAACAATATACACGTGAACGTTTTTGTATTTCTCAACAATCATTCATGTTGACGTATTACATTTAAATCTCGTGAATGACTCTGCATAACAAAAATAACGTTGCTATAATTAATGAGCCGGAAATCTTTTGTAATTGCGCACTCGTATGATGGACGTTTTTCTTATTCCCAACACCCACTGTACCTTCAGCCGGCATTGGATCGAGCATCGGATTAAGACACGGCACGAGGATAAAACTGCTTCTCTCGTGATGGTGTGGAACTTGACGCGGGTGGAGACTCTTTCGTTGGGGACAGTGAGACCAAAAACTCAAGGAAAAAAACAAGAGCGGATTACATGGAATTAAACTGGCACGCCACACGCGAATTGCATTGCACCAATGGAATTTAAATGCAAACATCTCTCAGCGTAGTTTTATCACTTTTTTATTCTTGTATTTGCCGGGTGCAATCCAACTGCGTTTGCATGACACATTGATGTATATATAATGTAATAATGCTTTGTTGAACGCCCACAAGTATGATTTGAACTATTGTGCTCAAGATCTCGTTCGTTTTTTACTCGTAATATAAGGATGTGTCTGTAAACGCAATGATAATATATTTTTTTACAATATCTTTACTTATACTTTTCAAGTATGTACATTTTTTTTTAATTCTTACATATTAGAAATATTGCAATTGCAAAACTATAAACAAAAAATATTTTATAATGCTTAAAATGAAGATTATGTGAATAATATTCATGGGAACGTTTTTTGGACCTTTCAAAAGATTGAAACGTTTTTAAAACAAAAAAGGGGAATGGCATTAACAACATTCCTTTATTATACTTTGTTAAAGCTAAGGGGGTCGATGTATATAGTGTACCTAAAACTCGATGATAATAATTTTATGCCAGATTTAGTATGAAATTCGGAACTAAAGTGTATTTTAGTATTTTTTCATGCGAAAAAAACTTAATGAGCTATTAGTTTTCAAAGTCTGAGGCAATCGGATGCACGACCTCCTTCTCTTATGGACGCTGAGCATGCGTACGCATCCTACATGCAATTACAAATTAATAACTCGAAAGGGATTCGTCAGATCACAACGTGCTTCGAGACTTTTTGACTTGGAATTGTATCCCCAATGTAGCATTGAATTATCAGTATCTTGTTGAGGGAAATTCTTTATAAATATGAAAACATGCTTATTCGTAACTTAGACTATTCCATTAACGATGGAAGAACCTTTTTTTATTTTGATTCAACTCACTTTAGTAGAATTCTTTAACCTGTAGAAAATTGCACAACCGGGGCAACCTCGACCCAGCGTTGCGCCAGCTATGCTCTACCGATGGCCCGAGAGCAGCATCACCACCGGCTCGAAGATGAGCCATGGTAGGAGTGTTTTTTTTTTGCCAACGCTGGGATACACTGTTGGCCCAGTATCAATCCAACTGTTGGCTGACAGTTGGCCAACATTGGCGCATCGTTATATCGTATCATCGTATTTCCCCAATCCTTTGAAACATTTATTAAAGACGACAAATTCCATTTAAATAAAAAAAATTTTTTATTAGTTTGGAATTCATATTATATTTATATTTTGTTGCCAGAATGGACTTTCCACAGAATTTTTCCGAATAAACATATTCGTCCTACCTGAGATTTAAACCCACGAACTGCCTATCTAACTACCTAAACCTTGCACACCTTAGCCACTAGACTACCGATGACTTGGGAATTATTTAATTACAATGACATATCAGTCAAAACTTGATAATGCAACAGAGTTTTAATATAATTTATTTATTTATTTACAATTGTCAATGTAATTACCATCATGTTTTTTCTTCTGAATAGGTTTTCTGAAAATTGGTGTGTGAACTTTTTTTGGGTTCTTTAATGGAATTCTGAAGAAAAAATATGATGGTCCCATTTGAAAAAATAAAGGTGACCTTGAAATCTTCAAAGCGCCTCCACACGGATAAAGCTCGTAGCCACGATTCTATGACCCCTTGCGAACTATGCAACTTTTGTTTCAAAAGTTTTTTTTCAAGCCCGATATTTGACGAAATATTTCTACTGATGAAAGTTGTTGCCTCACCCTGTATGTATATACATAATATGCATGTAATGTCGGGTACCATTTTCTACCTCTGCCAATCATAATTTTGTTCGCCAGTTGTTCTCTTCTTCTAAAGTCATTGTCAGTTTAATTTGTCGTCGGCTTTGTCATCTTGATGTTTTTTTTTTCTTTTTTGCAGCTCAGCTTAATTTCCTTGTTAAGTTAGCGAAAGCTTGGCATCGTATTTGTTTGATTTTTTTTAACTTTTCTTTTCTCTGCCGCCCGTTCTTTTCTCGGGTTTTTCATTCCTCGGTATTTTATCCACAGCGCTACTCCCATCTCCAATCTCCCCACACCTTTCAAGTTTTAACATCTTTTATTTTCCTACCTCTTTTCTCGGTTGCAAACCATTTTCCTTTTTTTTTTCTTTTACATCTTCCAGAAGGTAAAATAAATGCTTTTTACGACCTGATGACGTGTCCACGTAAACAGACACCGAAGTAGAGAAAAGCGACGCATAAAAACAGCATTCCTCGAGGTATCGCGAGATACCTTCATCCTTTTCTCACAATACATTCCACGATTATATATTCGCTTTTTCAACTCCATTCTGTAGTGCGTCATATCTTGTAACCCTAGACAAATTCTTTGGCAACGCCTTTTATCTCACGCCCCATTCGAATTTCTTGACGGAGAGTTATAATTTCGTTTTGGCTCGAAACCTTCGAGCGTATAAGCTATTATTTCCTTAACAATACCGAATGACGATAAGCGTATGCGAATATGCTTAACATTTGTTCGAGTTATACACAGTGACTTATTTTTTAATGACAATTTACAATCTCTCATTAGCTTGACTGTATTTTCACCTTGTTAATTTCGACATTCCGACGGACGTAGATGATCCGGAAGAACGATGTATTGCTCAACTTTACTCATACATAATTATGTGACCTATAGCTACAACCGTATGATCTGTCATTTCCAATACGCTAATTGAACCATTGATTTTTCGGTAAATCATGCGACTTTTCCAAAAAATGACTGCAGATTTTTTTTCGGCATTTCATGCTTTGCTGTCTCACAATAATTAATATTTCTCATTAAAAACTGATTAAATAACAAAAATGTCCAAGTTCAAAAATTCTCGTTATTTTTGTAATTGCTTTATTGCTTCATTTTCTTTTCAGCATCTGCTGATTAATTGTGTCACAATGACGGATATTCCATCAAAGTAAGCTGAAATTTTCCAGACAGTTTCACGAAAAAAAGTGTTGCATTGTTCACCATCGTGGCAGCATTACTAATTGATGGACGAAGTTGCCTGGGACTCGCCGTTAATAGCAGGAATAGGTACCAAATTATAGTTGAAGAAGCAGAACAAAAATATGAAATAGTGCCAACGACTATTCGACCATTGTTAGACAATTATTAGGATTAAACCTCATGATATTTTGTGATAATTTCTAGAGACGAACATACACTCGATGGAAGAGAAATTCCGCGATATAACCGCTCATATGGTAATTTCGTGGTAATTTCGATGAAATATTATCTTCTGAGACACAATAAAGCATAATAAAGTAATAAATGTCGAATGAAATGATAAAAAATACGAATTTGTTCGTTTTTATCATTTTTTTGTGTATAACAAATAACAGCCTCCCCCGACGGAATATCACTATTCATGCTGCTGTGATGGTCGAATGCGGAATGAATAAATGAGTGATAATCGGAAATGAGAGTAAAAGTTGAGCGTTTATTGATTGGTCTTTACGGTTGAACGGGTGGAGATGAACTGAGGATTAGGACTAGCGCTAATGAAGTGGAGGAAGTGTGAAGTGGAGGGGATGGTCGAGTTGCATTGTTCTGGACCGTGGGACCGTGGCCCAGGGATGCTGTGTGGCGAAATAGGAGGTGCTGATGTGTGTGGGAACGAGGTGATAACAGGGTTGCTGTAGGTGTAAGGTGTTGTGTGGGAAAGAAGTGGTTATAGGATAGGGTCGTTACACTCCCCCTCTTTGAGGACGATGGTCTCCATCGTTTACAATTTTTTGAACAAGAAATTTTTGGTATTGACTCTATATAATACGAATATTTTTACATTGATTTCAGTTATTTAAATGACTCGATATAATCTATTGAATTGTTTTTGTGTATTTTCTTTGTTCTTCTTCCTGCTGTTGATTGAGGTGTGAACCTTGGTGTATGTATTCGGTCACGGTACTGGGGCTGGAAAATGTTATCCTATTGGTGTCTCCATGCTACTTGTTGATGTCTTGTCGTCTGGATGTTTCCGTTGGTTTTAATTCAGCAGCTGATGATTCTGAAACTAACTGTAATTGATTACGTATTGTGTTAGTGGGATGAGGTCTGTTAATCGTGATGGGTTTGGTTGTGATAGTAGTGAAAGTGAAGCGTTGATTGTCTCATTTGTTTTGTTTTTCCGTGTTCCGAATTGTCTGTGAGTCGTCTGGATTATTGCTTATTGTTTTCCTTTTTCCATGTCGCTAATTTGCCAGTTTGGGATTGTTATAGTCTGTCATTGTTTCCTTTTATTTGTTATTGTTGTTCCTTTTTATTCCATTACTTTATTATTGTTCCTTAAGTTTCTCTGTAACAGTCTAAGTTCTGATTAGTTTCGTGTTAGTGGAGTGTGGACGTTATTGTGATGTGGTTGGATGTGGCTGTGCGTGTCTGGTTGATCGATATGTTGTTTGATGTGATTGATATAATTTTAATGTGTAGAGAAGAGAAAAGAAAAAAAAATGAATGTCATGGGGAAATATAATAATGTAATAAAGTGTTATATGATAATTAGTAAAAATCGTAGGAATAATAGATAATTGTAAATGTTTAACCTAGGTCTTTAATTTACATTCATACCGCATTCATACTCCGTCGGAGTTTGTCTTATTGATATTTTTTGTCTCGTGTTTCGTCAGTTTGTCGTCTATTATTCGTGTTACTGTTTCTTGTATGTCTCGTAGTGTCCGGTCTGATTGTGTGTCCAGTAATGTCAACAATTGCGCTAATGCATTGTCGAGCGTAGTGTCGTTATATTGTCGTTTCCATAGGAGTGGGATCGGTACTTTTAGGATTTTTAGGGTTTTCGGGATCGTAGATTCTCGCCCAATAGGTTTGTTTTACTGTTTTCAAATTGATGTCGCAAGTTTCGAGATTTTGAAAATGTGGGTTAATCAATAGCTGTATCTCGCATTCAGCTCCATTAACTATTCGTTGTATTGGATTAATTTGTTTGCATATATACAAAGAATTCATCGGTTTGCAATTTACTAAGTTATGTAAGCTAAAGTGATTTTCGAAATTCTCGGCAATCGCTGTAAAAGATTATGCCGGTTTGATGAATGCGAAATGTGTAACTGACGGGGTCTGATGCATTTCGACGCATGTGTTCGTACAATTTAAACGGGGTTACGTGGGAATGGTGAGTTTTCCACTAGAATGCCATTGTTCATAGCGGCTGTGTGATATCTGCAACATGTGCCATTTTGATTTTGTCTACGTATACTACTTTTGTTTTGTTGTTGTCGATTTGAAGTCTAATGTTATTATTGCTGAGTATTTCCAAAATGGTGTATGGCCCGATGTAATTGGGGTCTAATTTTCCCTTCCGAGGTTCTTTTAATAAAAATACTCGTTGTCCGGTTTTGAAATTTTGAGATTTTGTCTTCCTGTCATAATACCGTTTCGTGCGTTCCTTTGCCGCTAACTGCTTTTCGCGTGTCAATTGTCGGATTTCTTTTAAATTTCTGTGTAGTGTTAGCAGATAGTCGTCGTATGTCGCTAGTTTTTCAGGAGGTGGGAATTCGGATGGTAGTGAGGCTGGTTTTCCGAAGACTAACTCGTATGGTGTGTACCCTGTGCTTTCGTGGACACTCGTGTTGTGAGAAAGTGCCGCGAATGGGATTAGTTCGTGTCAGTTTTTGTCCATATCGATGTAATGTTTGAGGTATTCGATGAGACTGTGATGGCTTCGCTCTAACGCTCCGTTGGACTGTGGGTGGTAAGTTATCGTTCGGTACTGTTTGATTTTGAACAGTTCTGCGAAAGATGCGAATAGGTCTGACATGAAGTTCGTACCCTGGTCGGAAAGTATCGCACGAGGTGCACCGAATGTCGTTATAAAGCTTGTTGCTAGTGCTCTAGATACATCGCGAGCTGTTGTTTGTTTAAGTGGAACCATGACGCTGAATCTGCTGAATAGATCGATGATCGTGAGGATGTATTCGTGACCGTCCTTTGTTTTTGGAAGAGGTCCGACGATATCTATTGCGATTTTCTCGAAAGGCTGAGTTGGAGTGTCTGTTATTATCATAGGTGCTCTGTTTTTTACGCGAACGAGTTTGTTCTTTTGGCATTTTTGGCAGGTTTTAATGAATTCCGTGACGTCTGCTTTCATGTTTTTCCAATAGTATCGAGCACATATGCGTTTGCGAGTTTTCGAGATGCCTTTATGTCCTCCGATTGTTGATTCGTGTGCTTCCTTCATTATGGGTTGTCGGTGTAACTTCGGTGGTACCATGATAATTCGTTCGCACAACGTTATTCGTATTTTTGGCTCAACCGTGATTTGTTTAATGTAGGTTTTGATGTTGTCCCAGAGAAATTGATCGATAATCTCAGGGTCTTTGGCCAGCGTGCATGATTCGAGTTTTTCCCTTGTCAGGATTTTGATGACTGTCCCGATGCACTTCTGGACCATATGCCAGTCGGTGTTATCTGTGCATTTCCCTTTGCATATCATGGTGAAGATCCGTTTGGTTCCACGGCGCGTTATAAATATGTGTCCAGCCCTTGGTTTCTCCTTGCGAAGGTCTTCGCAGTTGATTATGTTTTTCTCTACGAGGATTTGCGATATTGTTGTGTTCGTAATACAATCCGCTGCGAGAAAATGAGCGATGTTATCCTTTTGTGTGAGAATACTTTTCCGGCTAATTATGACGTTGCTGTTCGATGTCATTTGTCTCTGATTTATCTCGGTCGTTGGTGTTTCCGGATCTTCAGATTGTTCTTCCCATTCCGAGGTCGTTGCGTTACCTTCGTCCGATATTTCTGTGTCTTCGGTGAACGACTGACGTTCGGCATCTTCGGTCTGAGTCATGCGTCTTGTTTGCAGTGCCGCTTTTGGTAATGCCGGGCGTTTCCTGTGGTATTGTGATGGCTCGTACGGTGGATCTCCGTCGGATTCGTTTTCGTGCGTTTCGGTTGTGAGGTTACCGTAATTGTTCGTTACCGCTGGAGGGGATTTGTCCGTTGTCACGTCATTTTTCCTCGGTCGGCCAGGTCGTCGTTTTTGTGTTGGTACCGGGCTGTCTTCGTCGGTCGATTCTGGTGGGCGAATCGGTGGTTTCAGCGTATCGTTGTTCGCTTGATACTGGCCTGTTGACTGCTCTCGCGATTCCTCCGATATCTCGCGAGTCGAGTCATAACTCGTCTGATTGTCATCGAGTTGTGGCGGCGAACGGAAATTTGGTTCGGTCGCCTTGTCGCCTGACGTCACTGGTGAGCGGAAGTTCGGTTCCACTTCGGGGTGTTTTGTGGTACCCTGTTCGTTCGCTGTTGGATGTAATTGGGACGTCGGCCTGATCTCCGATGCTTCGGCTGTATTGTCTCCCATATTTGGCCTGTCGACCGACTCGTGTGTCTTTGACTTACTTCTCCCGTCGTTAATTTCTTTATCACTTGTTGTGTGTTCGTTTTCTTTGCTTTGCTCGTTCGATTTTTCCTGTTTCCGTTGTTCCCTCATATTATATTCGTTAATTAGTTTTGTCAATTTATTTTCTTCACCTGCATTCTGCTTCATTTGTTTTAAATTATATTCGTCGATTAGCTTTGTTAGCTTATTTTCGTTTGCTTTCGATGGCCGCTTCTGTTTAGCGTTGTATTCGTTGATTAATCTGTTTAGTTTGTTTTCTTCTTTGTTTGTTTCCATTCGTTTTCCTTTTTCATTGTCTGCCGGGTTCGTGATTCCTTCAATCGTTGAACTTTCGTTTGGTTGCCGAGTCGTTTTCCGTTTGTCCGTCGTGAGTTCCTCCCCTTCCGTTACCGTATCGCAGTTGTTATCGTCGATAGATGGATTTACTTTTTTGTGTGTGCTTTCCTTCATCGTTCTCCGTGGTCTCCTATCTGAATCTTCGTTTTCGGTGTCGGTGCCTGATGATTCCGAGTTGCTGTATGTTGTGACGCGTTTTTTTTTGGGTGATGGATTTCCTGATTGTTCGTCCGATGTTGACCTTCCGCGCGTATCCGGCTGGTGTGTGGTTTTCGCCTTTTTCGTGTCGTGATGTTCGTTGGTCGATGATTTGCTCCGTAATCGAATCGGTAGGATCTTTGATGGATTCCTTGACATGGCGTCTGCGACGACGTTGAGTTTTCCAGGTTTATGGTGGATGTCGTATTCATAATCACTTAATAGGGCTTGCCAGCGTTGTAATTGTTGTGGTGGGTTGGGTTTGGTTGTGAGGTATACGAGTGCTCTATGGTCTGTCACTATTGTGAAATGTTTCCCGTAAAGATAATGTCTGAAATGTTCGACCGCTTTTACCACTGCTAACAGTTCTTTATGTGTGGTGTCGTACTTAATTTCGGCGTTCGTGAGGGCTTGAGAGTAAAATGCTACTGGGTGATCGAAATTTTCGTGTTTTTGGCTCAAAACCGCGCCGATGGCATAGTTAGAAGCATCGGTTGTTAATGTGAATCGCTCGTTGTGATCTGGGTATCGTAAAATGGGTTGGCTGATAATTTTATTTTTTATTGTTTCGAAAGCTTCCTGACACTCGGTTGTCCAATTGAATTTTTCGGATTGTTTTAATTGTTTCGTCAGAGGAGCGGATATTTTTGCGAAATTTTGAATAAACCTTCGGTAATAATTGGCTAACGCGTGGAATTGTACAATTGTCTTTTTGTCCGTTGGGGTTGGAAAATTTTTGATCGCCTCGACTAAATCTGGTTTTGGTTGTACCCCTTTTTCGCTAATGACGTGACCCAAATATGCTACCTCTTTACAGAGAAATTTACATTTGTTTGTCTGCAGCGTCAGACCTGCGTCAGTCAATCGTTTCGCGAGTCGCCTGAATTTTTTCTCATGTTGTTCGAGATCGGTTGCGTAAATAACAATATCGTCCACGTAAACGAACAGATCTGCACCCTGGAGTCCGGATAGTATCGAATCCATTGCTCTCTGAAATGTAGCTGGTGCGTTTCGCAATCCGAATGGCATTCGATTGAATTCGTAATGTCCACCCGGTGTGGAGAATGCTGTTTTCGGTTTGTCTCGAGGGTGCATCTGAATTTGGTGGAAACCGGATGCGAGATCAAAAACTGAGAAGTATCGTGATTTGCCCAATTGGTCGAGAATGTCTATGATGTTTGGTAACGGGTATGCGTCGGGGATGGTTTTTCCGTTGAGTTTCCGAAAGTCGATAACCATACGCCACCTTTTTTTGCCTGAATCGTCTGATTTTTTGGGGACTATCCAAACCGGAGAGTTATATGGAGACAGGGATGGTTGTATAATGTCTTTTTTCAATAGGTCCTGTACTTGTTCGTTTATTTCGGATTTGTGTACTTGGGGGAATCGATATTGTTTGGTGTTAATGAGTCTATCGTCGGTGGTATTAATTTCGTGTTTCACTACAGTCGTGTATCCAAGTCGTTCATTAGGCAGGTTAAACAGACGAGGATGTTCCGAAACAAGCTGGTATACACTGTCTTCCTCTGTGTCATCTAGATGATCTAGGTGCAAGAGTGACTTTACCGTTTCGGACCTTTCCTTGTCTCCGTCTGTAACTGCTAAGCAAATTGCTGCGCGGTGCTCGTCCTGAGTATCGCGAGAATCGCTTTCAATGTCGACAGGTGTTTTTGATACTTGCTCAATCGGCTGCAGTTCAACAATTGGGATTGCGAAAGAGATGTCATGGCTGGTTGTGTTAATCGCCCCTATATACGCTATTCCACCACGGTTCGTTACGATAGCGTTGCCGAGAAAGAGACCTTCGTTCGTTTCGATTTTTGGTATAAACCCTTCGGATAAGTCGGTATCTTTTATTCGGATTGATATCAGGGTTTTTGATCTGGCGGGGATGTTAATTTCTTCCTGGGTCTCGAATGGTATCATGGAGTCGTGAAATGTGATGCAGGATTTTGTGTATAATATATCGGCGGGTGTATCCTTGAAAAATGCGTCTCCGAGAATTGCATCGTATGGGATAGGGATAGTGTCCTCGACGACATGGAATTCGACGTTAATGTTTTTGATTCGGATGGTATATTTGCCGGTTGTGTATAATATACCTTCGGTAATTCCTGAAAGTTCGTAGATTATCTGCGGGTCGATTTTATTTTTATGCCGTATGATGGATGTTTTAACCAAATTTATCTGTGAACCTGTGTCTACTAGAAATCGGGAGTTCTGTTTGTTTATATCGGTTGAATTAATGGCGACTGTGGGTGGTTTTCGCCGTTTGGTGAGCCCTAGGCATACTGTCGCTTTTCTGATTTCCGGGTTACTTGATTTTACTGGGTCGACGTTGATGCGCGTTCTCTCAAGGGGCTCCGCGTCGCGCTGTTCCGCGGAGCTGCACTCCCGTTTTTTGGCGCGAGATCGTTAAGGTTGTCGCGATTTTCCGACCTTGTGCCTGAGTTGTCTCGGCGGCTCGCGTGACCGTTTCTATCCTGTGAGTTCGTACGATAGCGGTCGCGAGAGTTATCGCGGTGTCGATCGCGAGAATTATTTCGGTATTGGTCATGGGCGTTGTTTTGGTATCGGTCGCGAGAGTTGTGACGATATTGGTCGCGAGGGTTATTGCGAGGATCGTCACGGGAATTATCGGGATATTGGCCGTAGGAGTTGCGATATCGGTCGCGAGAGTTATTTCTATATCCGTTCTGGAAGTTTCTGTGTTGGTTGTCATGGTGATTGTTGTATTGGTATTGCGTGTATTGGTTTCGTGGGTTATAATTGTTATAATTTCGCGGGTTGTACTTGTTGTAATTTTGCGGGGTGTAATTGTTATGATTTTGTGTTCCTTGACCGAATTGATTTTTGCTGGGGTTTCCGAATTGTCGTGGTTCTTGGCGGGTTTGTCTCCATTTCTCTCTCATTTTCGCTAACGTTATGCATTCTGATGTTTCGTGGCCTCCCTGTTGGTGAAATTCGCAATATTTTTCATTTATACCCCTATTTGTTTCCGCGAATCGGACTCTAACTGTTTCCGTAACCGTTTCCCCGGGTTCGGTTAAACGTGATCGACTTTGGTTCACCGTTGCGCGCCTCTGTAATTCCAGTTCGATATTTGTTGCTTCGTCTATAGCGTTGTCTAGGGTCTCTAAATTTCGGTGAAGTAGAAGATTCGCGATTCTATCTAAGAGGCCTCGTACGAAAGCTTGGATTACGGCTTTTTTCTCTTCTGCCGTTCTTTTTTCTAAGTACGCCCTGTCGTCTGCCGCTGAGTATACTTCTGATAATCTTTCGGTAATTTGGTTCTGCAAAACTTTTACTCGGAGCCCGTAATCGAGGACTGATTCGTTGAATTTTTGTGACGTTGATTTTAGTTCGAGTCCTAAATCTGATAATTCTAACGGTTTTTTGTATGCCCTTTTCAGGTCTGCGAGAAGCGCGTCAAGCGTGTTGTATGTTTTTCCCTCTGTCAGGTCGTACGCTCTGCCAGTTAGTCTGAATATTACTGCATTTATTAAATATCGGTGATTTGGGTCGGGGGCGGTTTGCTGTACGCGTTTACACTTGCTAATAAAGTTTTCGATCGTTATATTTCCATCACCAAATTGTGGAATTACCTTTGTTAGGTCGTTATATGTCGCGGGGTTCTGAGGTGCGGGGTTTGCCATTTCGGTCTCGTCGCTTTCGCTGTCTTGGTCTGCCAGTACGTGTCGATAAAATGTATTGGAGGTGTTTTGGCGTCCTATTCGGCGCCTAGGTGGGCGTATTGGCCTAATCGTGTATCGGTACGTCTAAATGAATTTTATTAAATTTGGAACGGAACGTTAACGTCTATTTTCGCCGCGGAGGTTTATTTCTCGGTGATTGTTATTTTGTTCTGTCGAAAATGGATAAAGAGGAGAAAAGGAGAAATTAAAAAAAAATTTCTATGTTCTGTTATTTTATTTGTTCGTTTTTCCCTGTAATTTCTATTATCGTTATTGTTTTATGAAAATTATGTTTCGTTGATGAAAAGTGGAAGTTGCGAGCAAGATTGTTTCTGTTGTAAGTTTATTGTATATATACAGGGTGATTCATAGCAACACTGACAGCCCGTAACTGCACATTCCCGACGATATACTGAGCATATCTACTTAGCCGTTTTTCAATTTTCAAAATAGTTTTTAAACGGGGAGCAATAGAATTTGGAAGTTTTAAGCCAATCACAGTCGTTGTTTTATACGCGTTCGAAGACGCCTCAGTGCCGGATCAGCAAGGCTCCGATTCTAGACATATGAAGAACTGGCAGAGTTCAGGCAGAAAAGCATTTCGCGAGCGCGAAGGTCTTTTGTTTTAATTGGAAATAGCTGTTCTTTTCGATTAAATAGCGTATAGGCAGCTTGGATCGGCGTTTGTTACACGATGAATAAATGATGATACGATGTCCGCATCATTTATTCGAAAAAAATCATAACACGGTAACACGCGGATTCCAGGTGCATGAACGATACATGATCGAAGAATAAAAAGTATACAGAAAAATCCGTAATCACTTATTGTTACATGACCGAAGAATAAGAAGTATACAGAAAAATCCGTAATCACTTATTGTTACTTCTTATTCTTCGATCATGTATCGTTCATGCACCTGAAATCCGCGTGTTACCGTGTTGTGATTTTTTTCGAATAAATGATGCGGACATCGTATCATCATTTATTCATCGTGTAACAAATGCCGATCCAAGCTGCCGATACGCCATTTAATCAAAAAGAACAGCTATTTTCAATTGAAACAAAAGACTTTCGCGCTCGCAAAATGCTTTTCTGCCTGAACTTTGCCAGTTCTTCATATGTCTAGAATCGGAGCCTTGCTGATCCGGCACTGAGGCACCTTCGAACGCGTATAAAAAAACGACTGTGAATGGCTTAAAACTTCCAAATTCTATTGCTCCCCGTTTAAAAACTATTTTGAAAATTGAAAAACGGCCAAGTAGATATGCTCAGTATATCGTCGAGAATGTGCAGTTACTGGCTGTCAGTGTTGCTGTGAATCACCCTGTATATATATATAATATAGTTTTATTTGCACACTTTTTGGTTTTTCCTTGTAATTTGTTTCCTTCTCTATTATTATTGATATTATTATTTTGCTACGGTTTTTTGAAATAGTTTAGTTTACTACGTTAAAATTTGTGTTTGTGATTTTGTATGAGAGCCGATGTATATGTGTATATATACACGTTAATTTTGGGGACAGCTGTATAAATGGGTTTTCTACGTATGAAAATTATTTTTCGTGCGTGCTGTAGTAGCGAGTCCGCCAGCGACTTTGTCGCCGGTCAGTGTAATACGAGATCGGAATTTGGGTGACGTGATTTTTGTCGCGCGCGTGCGAGTGAGAGGGAACGACGAGAGTCGCTCGAGCGAACAATGGCTATAGAGGCATGAATGGGTGTATGCGTGTGTGTGGAGTACGTGGGGTTGCAGACCGACGCACGCTGGTGATACGAAGCACAAAGAATATCGATGCATGCACGAATTTTAAAGAAAATTTTGGGTGGTACTTACATAAGCGCCAAGATAATCGCGAGTAATCCCATTTTCGTGCTGTTTCCTCGTTGTCTCCTGTGTCGTTACTATTTTCCTCCCCTTTTTTTCGGCTTTCAGCGTCGGTTGACCACACGCACACCTCACTTACTCACACCACACTTTTCACACAAATTTCTTTCTCTACCTTTTCGCTAAGCGAAAAGCCTCGATATTTGTCTACTCTGTTGCGCAGATCGATCCCGCTTCTGACGCCAGTTGTGATGGTCGAATGCGGAATGAATAAATGAGTGATAATCTGAAATGAGAGTAAGAGTTGAGCGTTTATTGATTGGTCTTTACGGTTGAACGGGTGGAGATGAACTGAGGATTAGGACTAGCGCTAATGAAGTGGAGGAAGTGTGAAGTGGAGGGGATGGTCGAGTTGCATTGTTCTGGACCGTGGGACCGTGGCCCAGGGATGCTGTGTGGCGAAATAGGAGGTGCTGATGTGTGTGGGAACGAGGTGATAACAGGGTTGCTGTAGGTGTAAGGTGTTGTGTGGGAAAGAAGTGGTTATAGGATAGGGCCGTTACACTGCCTACTGGCTGATGAAAAGCTTGAAAAAGATCTGGGGTCATTTTTCGGAAAAGCCGCACTTCGAAATATTAACCAATTTTTCTAAAAAAGGGTCAAGTATTTTTATTTCTACAATATCAATACGACTGCATTGAACATTTTATTTTTTTTTCAAGCGTTATGCAATCATGCAACGTGACATCATTTATAAAGCTTTAAAATGAAGATGTACGTGCACTTTCTCAACGCCTCAACTTCAGCGAGTATTTATTTATGTAAAACAAAAACTTTAATTAGTGAAAATACGCTAGAGAGGAGCGACATATTATTCCCGTAGACTTAATTAGCAAGCAGGACAATCAGTACTGAGACCACAGGGAAAATTCTCCATCGACGACAAGTACAAGAAATAGACACTGCATCATCCTCTTCGGGGTCGTCTTCACAGAAAAGTTATCTTTGAGACGGCCGGGATTTGATGAGCTTTAATCCTTCTAAAAATTCTCGAAACATTGTGCTCAAATCTTATATTCAACTTATACAAAGTTTCGATTAAAGACGTACACAAAAAAAAAGGTTTCGTAAATCCAACTTTCCAAATTTGGTCAACCGAAATTCGGTAGAGTAGATCCCATTTTGTTTGAATTCATCGTAGAATGGTTAGATCAACTAAATCGATTTAGCTATTTCAACTCTGCTATTTGGTTAGTAGAACATTTGATAAATTTGTCTAGATTTTGATTGCATTCACTACATATTTTTTCAGATTCAACAATTCATTTAGTCATCAGCTACGACGATGGCCTGTTTGAAAAAAAAACGATATAATGTGTTTTCATATTAGCAATGTTTTTAAAATAATGACTCCTGATACCCGTCCAATTGGAAATTAAAGTACTGTACATGTAATGGATGTTTCGACAGAATATTTAGTTGCGTACACTTCCCAAATCTGGTGAAACGATATTCATTAGAATGGATCTTATTTCATTTGAATTGATCATAATATAGTAAAATCAACAAAATCGATTTAGTTCTTTTATTATTATTGGTTAATAACTAATATTAATTCGGAACATCTCATCGTTAGTATAAGTACATTATGCACTGAGCTCTCCGCCATAATTGTTTAAATGTGCCCTTTAAAATGAGTTGGTTGAATTTATGATTGCGATAGCGGCGAGATGTTCATGCATTGGTCGCAGCACGGCGCATGGCCACGATCTCGGTCACAAACGATCACGAGCAAGGGAGAAGATATCTAAGAGCAAAGCGACGATGACTATTGTCCTCAACGTTAGGACGATTTTTCATATGCTCGCCTTTTGAAGTGGGGCAACATGTATTTCGTTAATCTTGGCGAAAGTTTGAACGATTTTGAAAAACCACAAAAGTAGATTCTAGTAAATTTAAGAACACACATAATAAGACCAGTTTCAACTTGATCGATCAAAAATTGGCCGATTGCGACACCATTTTTTAATTCGATGTAAATCGAGGTTTTGCAAAAGGCTCAAAAACTGATGTTTGCTGCATGTGAAGCTTCCGATACCTTGTGCCAGTCGAAAGAGCATCTCGTGGTGTTTCGAAAACCCCTCTGATATTTTGTAATCGGATAATTCCAAATGGAGTTATCGCCCCGGGAAGGCGAAAACGCTCATGAGCGATAACTCGGGAAGGCGTCGACCGATCTAGCGGATCTTTTTCGTGACACCCAGGTTATCGACGCACTTCATTGGAGCATTAGAGTTGTCACGTTGACTGTCCTCGTAGACGAGATCTCGGTATCATCTAAGCGCACTGTTGTAGCTTTCGACATTTTTTATATCGAAAGACTTGTGTACCCCTAATTTGAGTTCGAGAATGTTAAAGAGGAAGATTCAACGAGTAGAATGAGTACTCATCCATTACCGAGAGAAACCTGTATCAAAAACGGGATGCTTCTGGAGAAGGGAATCAAAATTGCCTGTTCGATAAAAATCGGACAATTTTTGACCGTTCGAGTTAAAACTGGTCGAATTTTATGTGTTATTAAGTTTACTAGAATGTCCTTTTTTGGTTTTTGAAAATCGAACAAACTTTCACCAAAATCACCGAAATACATGTTGCCCCACTTCAAAAGGCGAGCACTGTATATCTGGTTTGAAGTCAGATACGCTTGCTCCTAAACCGAACGGTATCTCGTTCGGAGGGTGTTCAAGTCGGTTCTGCCCATAGCGACTTTACTATCCATACATTTATATATACCATACATACATTTGCACACAAATATATATACATTTCTATTTATAAATACGAATTTATATGCTCCTATATTTTTGAATTCGTGCTTGATATCGAATTACATTAACTGCATGTGTGGTCAATTTAACTCACCAATTTGTGTACTGGAAATGAACTTGCGTTCAAATGAAGTAATTCACGGAATCGAGAAAACTCGATATTCGGTTACGTCTACCCAAAAGTTAGTTGAACCAAATGAAGATTAGCTTGTCATAACAGAACTTATACTTTCAATTCGATTTAATTAATTGTTTGAATTTTACTCGACTTTTGGATAAAATTGGATTCGAATATCATCGTTGTGATGTTCTACAACCACTCTACGTATGAAAAAAATAATCCAATGAAAAATGTTTTGTTATTGCAGCACTTGTCATTACTTTTCATAATTTTCATTGAAAAAAAATATTCTTCAAATTTAAGAACATTTGGTGTCTTTCGTAGGTGTAATAGCCTCAATTAGCTAATTTTTTCTTATAATGGAATGAGAAGTGCTGCATAACAAAACATTTTTCATCGGATTTTTTTTTTCAGTCGTAGAGTAATTGTAGAACATTATAACGATGATATTCGAATCCAATTTTATCCAAAAGTCGAGTAAAAATTAGTGTAAAAAAAATAAATTAAAAATAATCACTGAATTCGGTGGTGAGTTTTAAATTTTTCGAAATTTTTAATAACAAAATCGTGATCAGCGGAAAAAGTTAGCCCAGATTAAAACAAAAATCAACCGGATAAGTTAATTAGTTCCGTAGATATTCCATGTTCGTGGAATTTGGACGCGCGGATTCACTTTTTGCGTGAACGCGCGCGAGCCAGAGACGGCCGCCCCACTCTGCTACCGAACGCGACGTCATATTTGGCCTCTCAATGAAACGCTGTAATGAACAATAAATTTATATGAGATTTTTCCGCCAATTTTTCTTCAGTTAGCATAAGCCTTAATCTGTACGCTGTCCAATTTTTAGCTCTCTATGTCAAAAAGAACAACTGCAATAAGTTTTTAAAAACTAATTTTTTTATCTCCCCCAATTAACTTTTTGCAAATTTCTTTTTTTCCAAAGTCGTAGAAAAACGACCGCTTTCGGAAAATGCCGGTCCTGAATCTGTCACTTGAAAATTTGCGATAGAATTCCATTTGTTTATGAGTAAAAAACGTACTCTTTTTTTGGAGCCGTTTTTCACGTCTTTAGTTATGAAAAATCGATTTGCTCCAAAGTGTACGTAGTCAGACTCTTTCGGATTAACTTCGTTTTTGTTTCATTACGCTGCGACATTCTCCCGCTCTGCAAATTCCTCGCGAAAAGGGTCGGTTTTTTTATAACAAATAGCTTTGCTCGAAAACTATTCATCCGATCGAGCTCCGGTTTTGCACACTTGTTCAGTGTACCGAGGGGCATATATTCTGGGATTTTAGGGGTATTTTTCAATTAATAATGGAGTATAATAGAAATAGCCATTTTGGCTAGTTTTTAATTTATTGCGAGCGAACTAATCAACCGATTTCAGTTTGCGACCCGCCAAATTGTTCGTTTTTCCAATACCTACAAATAGTTGCGCAACTTTTTTTTCCTGGAATCAATAGTTTCGACGCTGTTTCTCAAAAACATGGTTTTGCCAACTTTGACCGCCTGCCAAAAAAAACCTCCCAAAATCCGTGGTTGGAAAGTATCAGGCCTTCATCAGGGACATCGGCCCTACACGAATTCGTCGGTTATAATCGGTCTGGGCCAGTGTCATAAATACGACCATTTTTTGTATTCAGCTCCTGGACTAGTAGTGTGTGAAAGGATTTTTGGCGCATCGGAATAGTTTTTTTTTATCGAATTTTGAAAATTGTAAAATTAACTCATGCGTGTATATCTATATCTACAGCACCCATTCCTACCCCAACTCTAATAACATGTTAAGGAGAAAGAACACACACACATGCATACACGCACACACACACGCACATGTGGTTTGGAGTAAAAAAATACCGCGGAACTGACGAGTCGTGGGGTCCGCATACACACACCCACATACATACACATTGACACTAAAACAGGCCTTATTAGTGCTAGGAATGCCAAGCAGACAACTTCCACGTGGTGCATTCTGGGCAATTCAAGTGGTCTGTGAACTGCAATTTTATTTTAATTCATAGAAAATGTAGTTTTGTCTGCAGTGGGGGGTTCCACCCCCCAACCCCCAGGAAGCGGGGCTTCGCCCCCTCCGCCCCTACAAAGGGCTCTGCCCCATCGCCCCAACGGAGGGAAACCCCCCGGGCCACCCCGTGCTCCAATAGCTGCTCGCTCCATTTGCCACCACCGAACCCGATCAATGTTTTCAGGTGCGATCAGGGGGAGGGGGGGGGGGGGGATATTGTATCAGATACTTTATTATTTGACATCTGCCTGTGACTACAACTCTCCTCCCGGCTCGAGTAGTCATGTGTATGTATTTACATATTTGTACACTTAATAAGCATGTGAGGTTAATTTCTAAAGAATATATACGTTCAAGTATATACCGAGCTCTTTTGCCCAGTCTCTTAATCATTCGATATTCGATATTTTTTACGGTAGTCGCCATTTACACCCGGTTTGCGTGACATCTCGAGCAGATGCCACAGTGTTAAACTAAAGCCTGCATTGAGTTCATGACATCAATAAAACTTAAAAGTGAGACGTCCGATTTCATTTTTGTCGACACCTATCGACAGATCGTTATCATATTACATACGGAAATCGCCGTGATCAAAAGTTAATTTCATTCTTTAGTTCGATCTAAAATTCATTCGAAAAAGTTAGTAATGCGCGTGTACGTAGTTTGTTCGGGGAAAGATACTCGTCGAGAGCTTCGAGACACGTACTTGTCTCGAGTCTTTGCCGACTCTCTCGATGGTAGAGGCTATCAAGATAATCTACATCAATATCAGATATGTAAGTCGTCAATAACACCTTGGGATGCACAACTTATTATCTCTAGTTCAGCACCAGATTCATCCGATTCTGATCCCTCACCAATCCAGGCAACAGATTCAGGATCTTTTTGCATAATTCAATTGTTATTCAAGAGTATTGAAAAGTTGAATATCAGTAGATGTCGTGCCTAGCTCAAAAAAGTCATCTTCAAATTACATCGAACAAATAAAGCAGTCATTTTACAAGATGATGTATTGATATACATATACTTCAAGCGGAATTTCGTGAATATTTCCATAGATTGCTCCATATCCCCAACAGTTCGATTTTCCGGTAGTCTACCTAGTAACAAGTTCTATGACTCGATAAAGTGTCAAAGGGAGTTGGCAACAGCATCTAGTAAGCCAGATTATTTATGTATAAGATGATTATCGAGTGATTTTCCCTTTCTCGATCAAATTTCATACTGTGGTTTTTCAAACAAAGCCCAACAAAAACATTTATGCAATACCTTCGGAAAGTTATTGTAAATGACGCCATATTTTGTTTTTGATGGATTTAGTACTTAATATCTATATTCATCTTTGCATATACGAAAAGCGCATTCCGCCGATGAATCTGAAATTTGGTATAGTAACGTATTTTCACCTCCTAATCACGAATATGATAACGAAAATTGGCGCAAACGCCATTTTGAATATGCAAAACAAAGGAGAACCTCTTTTCGTTCGATGTGCATAATCGCGCATTCCTAACCGATTGAGACTATTTTAGCTTTCCCCAGAAAGGGTATGTGTGTATGTACAGCGGAGATTAGGAACTGTAGGGCGTCACTCCCACATTTTTACGTGGCGTGACGTTAATTTACAGTCTTGTACAACGTTTTACGTAAAATTCTCTACTCAGTGTTAAGAGCCTTCGGTTATACAAATCAAAGGAGTACGCTCGACTTTTGCGTTCTTCGCCCATTTGCGGATCATTGTAATACTTAAAGCGCCCAGCAACTATTTGACGGCGATCCTTAGTGTAATGGTGCCGCAACGTAAATGTAAGCACTTCGTGCAAAAATTCTTTTCCCACTCCATTAACAATGGCGAAATTTACAATAATCATTCGATTATGATCGTCAAAATCCTTGTCCCAAAACCGTCACTTATGACATCTTGTAACGAAAGCCAAGGGATTTTATTAATGAGTTTTATCCACGTGTCCACGTTAGACACCATAATATCGAAGCAGAAAATTTCCACGAAATCAAATTACTACAACGGAAAATATTCCGAGGTCGATTAGTAGAACAAACGTTTCCTGAATTGAGCTACTACAGCGGAAATACTCTCAGAGACCGACTACTACAGCAATAAATATTTACAGAGTTCGACTAATATAAAGACACAATTCGCAGAGTTAATGTATTACAGCGGAAAATAGACACAAAATGCAACTACTATAGAGGAGAATGTTCACGGAGTTGGACTGAAATAACGAAAAGTATTCACCGAGTTCATGTACTACAGCGGAAAATCATCACAAAGTTCAAATGCTATGACGGAAAATATTCAGAGTTTGCATTATTGGTAAATCAATAAAAATTAAAATATTCGACGAATCGGTTCAACGAATTGTTTTGAGGAATTTTCCGCATATTGATCAGCAATTCTGCCAAAATGAATAGAACCTATAACTTTTTTCAGTTGGGCTCAATATTACAAGACCACGAAAGAACGTTGCAATGAGCGTGGCAAACACAAAAAATGTATGACTCTGAACGAGTCCCGATTGAGCTCTGGTCAATTTATTTGCCAAAAAAGGCAAATACACAATGCTACAGTAGCCGAAAATACTTGGTTTGAGAGGTGCACACGTCTCCAGCAATCTGTATGCTAATTACATACAGTTTTACGAGAAACTTGACTTTCGACCAGACCATTCACGAAAGTAGCATTATTGATGGGCAAACGGTATCGACGGAAACGGTTACGGATCGATTTTCCTTTTGCCGAAAATTAGCATGGTTACTCTAGACAATCATTTCAAGGCAAAAGGTCAGATAGGTGGTCCACGTGAGATTGTTGAAATCGATGAGTGTAAAATCGGCCGTCGGAAATACGAAAGAGGACGAGTAGTTGACGGATCGTAGATTCTCGGAATGATCCACAGAGGACATTCCGAAAATTATCGGCTGGGTATTTGTCCAGAAAACAAAAGAGATGAAGCGACCTTGATAGCTCTAATAAAAAAGCATGTACCTGCCAGTACCCAAATCCACACCGATTGCTGGAAAAGGTAAATGAATTTAAATACGCATGATTACGTTCACAAAACTGTGAATCTTTCCCAGGAATTCGTGGACACCGTCACCGGAGCGTATGCGCAAAATATCGAATCTTCCTGGTGGTGGATGCGTCGTTCGTTATCTCATGTTAGAGTAACGAAACATACGATGACATATCATTGCGAATTTTTGTGGCGGCGAAAGATAAAAAAACTTAATGTTGATCCCAACTGATTGCGGATATTAAAAGCTGCTATCCTGGGAAATGTGCATAAAACACACACACAGCAGAGAGGGTTTTGAGTTGTTAAAAATGTGAGAGTGACGCCCCACAATTCCTAATCTCCGTAGTACACACACACTCACACACATTCCCTTTCTAGGGAGAGCTAAAATAGTCTAAATCGGTTAGGGATGCACGATTATGCACACTGAACGAAACGAAGTTCTCCTTCGTTTTTCATACTCAAAATGGCGTTTGCGCCAATTTTTGTTACGACATTCGTGATAAAGAGGTCAAACTACGTTATAATACCAAATTTCAGATCGATCGACGGTATGCGCTTTCCGGAAGTACACCCTCATCTTTTTCTTCATTTTGACATTCTGTACTCAGAATTCATATTCACCGACGCGGTTGTATTCATATATAACTTAAAACGTGTAGATGTTTGATGGTAACGCCATCGGTGGCTTCTTTCCAAGATAGAAAAATGATAAACAAAAGTTATTCTCACAAAACTTTGGTTTTAAAATGATATTAGCCGAGGGGCAGTAACGTTAGGTTGGTGAGTCTCTTGCAGTTGGTACCTCGTGCAGAGGTGGGGAGAGAGAAACAAGTAAGGGATACAAGGAGGGCAACGAGTTTCGATATACGAAAGTAAAAAGTAATGATAAACTTTCGAACAAGCCCTGCGCCGAATGTGTTTGCGGACTTTCCTTCTCGTCTCCCACTTCTCTACATCTCCGCTCATCTATTCTGTCTCAAGCTCGCCACCTTGAAACTTTTTACTCCGATATAAATTCTCTTTCTTCCGTTCTTCTTCCGATACTTCAATTGCAGGTCACCAAAGCTCATTCCCATCCTTTCGAAACTTTGGCGATTCAGTGCTCTTCGCTACTTGTATCCTGCTGATACTGTTTCATGCCCAACTTGTTCCCACTTCTACACCTCGCCCTGCCGCCTCGGACTTACTCCGTCATCATCCAAATATTTTCACCACCTGATTTTGTTTGCATTGCAAGAAATCCTGTATACAGAGTGATTCACATTAAGTATCGATTCCGATAAATGCATACTCGGGGTGATAGATCGACCAAAACTACTGAGCCGTGTTTTTAACATTAAAATATTAAAATTAACGTTAAAATTTTGTTGTATTGTACAGTGCTAATGATAGAAACGGAAGCCCCAAAGGAATATATGTTTTTGATCACTTATCCTCCGTAAAAATATCAACGGCTTGTTGTTAAGAGCTGTTCAAGGTGCGTTTTTATTATTATTTTTTTCTGTTCGGTTCTACTTGAATTCGATTTTAAAGTAACTGAAAAAATACATGTTGAGAACGTTTTTTCAGCGTGGGATTAAAAACATTCACATCTTTCAAAATACCATCAACTAGCTTCAAATTATTCAATATCAATTGATGAAAATTAACTTGAATACGATATGTTTTTTATGTAAAACAATGTAATGGTTCATATTGCTACGGCTGCTAAGATCTATTGCTCTAAGATATTGCTAAGATGTACAGTTTCGTTTGCATGGCTTGTGATTTTTGGTACAAAGTCATATACAATTTAGACACCCTATATGTGTACATCAGAATATATCTTGATCCCAAAATCTGTGGTTGGAAAGTATCAGGCCTTCATCAGGGTCATCGGCCCTACACGAATTCGTCGGTTATAATCGGTCTGGGCCAGTGTCATAAATACGACCATTTTTTGTATTCAGCTCCTGGACTAGTAGTGTGTGAAAGGATTTTTGGCGCATCGCAATAGTTTTTTTTTATCGAATTTGAAAAATTGTAAAATTAACTCATGCGTGTATATCTATATCTACAGCACCCATTCCTACCCCAACTCTAATAACATGTTAAGGAGAAAGAACACACACACATGCATACACGCACACACACACGCACATGTGGTTTGGAGTAAAAAAATACCGCGGAACTGACGAGTCGTGGGGTCCGCATACACACACGCACATACATACACATTGACACTAAAACAGGCCTTATTAGTGCTAGGAATGCCTATACAATTTAGACACCCTATATGTGTACATCAGAATATATCTTGATACACAAACTATTCTTATACTACTTTGTACTAAAATTTAATTGTTTTTCCATCAGCATATATATTCTATTTTAATCATCGCCATATGCACGCCTCCCTCCCCAATGGAATACTTCACGATTTCGATTTGCTCCCAATCTTGTTCACAGTCATACAATTATTTGCGTGACGATCATCAATCTTCGAGTTACAAGAGTAAATCGTTTGATCTGTCCAATCTATTGTTATACATACCTGTCACAGGCAGCATTTTATCCTAAAGATTATCAAGATTGAAATTTATATTGATGTATTTATGATTTCTGCACATCCTTTTTTTCATTTAACTGGACCACCTGTCTTCAGGATGGCTGAAAAATCATGATAAAAACCGACAGCAACAGCGTTATACAGGGTGTAAGGTAACTATATATAAACAGACCTATATAGCGGTGTAGGGGGTGACGAGTCGAGCAAAAAAGCTTTCGGGCAAAATGTTGTACGACGAAAATTGGCCAAGTTATTAGCGTGACAAGTCGACCAATGAGAGCACATATTATAAATGGTCACGACGTCGGCGTCGAGGCACGCTCGATAAGCAGCTAACTTGACTGTACTATGACTTTCATTCATCTTATGTTTTATTTTTTTTTCTTGACTCGGTGATATACATATGTATATCTGCTATGTATAGCACCGATAGGAGCTTTTGTGACAAACAAAAGCCTCGCGTTGAAGTGCGCACACACACACGTATCGTAAAAAAGTGATTGAACTTGTAATAAATCCAATGCAATTAGAGAAAATAATGAGGGATGGAATCAAGGTCTGCACTATCGCAAAAATTTCGCCAATGTTACGCACAACGCGATGCAAACAGCGAAAATGTTGGTCCCATCCCTCCAGGTGGTCGCGTTCCTTTTGTCGATTTTTATCGGCCGGAAAACGTTGTCAAAATTCGCAAGATCGAACGAGGATTAAAGCGGGGTCGAAACTATCACAAAAACTGTTTGCATCTCGTTGTGCGTAGCATTCGGGACCTTTTCGTGGTAATTTCCATCCTGATTTAATCCCCGTTCAACCTTGAGAATTTTGACAACGTGTTTGCGTCGGTAGAAATGGACGAGGAATACTTCAACCACCTGAAGGGATGGGATGAAATTTTTCGCTGTTTGCATCTCGTTCTGCGTAGCATTCAGGATATTTTTGCGGTAATTTCGATCGTGATTCAATCCCCGTTCAACTTTGAGAATTTTGATAACGTGTTCAAGTCGATTAAAGCCTTATTTCTCAACAATCGAGGATCAAATGTCTGTTGCCGAATGACTAGTAAATCAATGTTAATAAACACATGAGAGAATGTTTATATATCACGATCTCGCGAAACTCGTTAATATTTTAGTTCAATGTGGAACCGAGAGACAAAATATTTGTCGTGCTTGGGACAAAAGACAAAAATGTTTTTTCGTGGCTTGGGGATTGTGTGTATATGAGTATGAGTGAGGAAAAGCAGAGCTTCTTTACCTCTTAACGAGATTCGGTCATTAGCCCCGACAAACTCTGCACGTTCGCACGAGAACCAGTTTCGGTTCTCGAGCCAAAGTAAGGGACTGTACAAGTTTACTTTGTACTATATCACCAACGTGTCTGACCACCTTCTCCTCCTTTCCATGGGTGTACACCGGAAGTGAATATAGAGATTACATCCATTTTGCTAATTGCATAGGCGACTATGAAGTTTTGCTTCTAATGAAATTCTTAAGGAACTTCTATGGTTACGAGATCAGCAAATATTACATCTCTCAGTTTATTCATGCATGTGGATACTGTAACTCGTTCAGAAGTGTTTACTCGGAAATCTATGGCAAATATGAAACATTTTGATCACAAATATTATGAATGTTTAGATGTTCGGTTATGATTTTTCCTGTATTAACGTAGAGACAAGGCTCAGACTCGAATCTATGGAAACGTTATAACTGTCCGTATCACAACAATTCTTTGCTCGCTTTGTATCAAATTGTGGTGAAAATGAAATGAATATTCTATGCGCTGTGTCGCGCCGTCTACTCAGACGTAATTACCCACAGATATATAAAAAATAACTGGGACTCGCGCCGTTGTTTGTCCGCCCGTTCTCTGGGACTCGGCTTGTCTCGGAGCCGGTCAATCGGGATAGTAAATTTCGACACCGCTATTGGCATTTTTGGCAGATGAACCTGAAATTTTTGTACACCTTTTTGGTGTTTGTATAGTTCAAATATACGGCACACAGAAGAGTAAAGTTTCGACAATGTACATGAGTATATGGTAAAATTCAGTACATTGCTGAATTACGTAGTGGGACAGAAGCATGTATAAATTCGAATTTAGAATTTCTATGAAAGACAATTCCGACATGATAATAATCAATGATAATTATGACGAATAACAAAATTTATCAATGAGATAGTCGATAGAAACAAGTCTCGCTACTTGTCACTTCTTACGTATACAAACTTTTCTCCATCTCTGTTCTCGTTTTTCCCATCCATTATTCTCTTTTCACTGATATTAAAGATTCTTTTTCGCGCTTTTATTCATCAGAGTCATATATATTAGCGGAATATCGTAAACGGATGGAGGAAAAATTTTACGAGAAAGATTGTCATTAGATCAGTCTGTTTAACGATCTTGAATGTATGACCCCGAACATTTTAGCTCTACAACAGTAATGATAGCCTAATAATACGATATCGATTATAGAGAAGGTCGACAAGTTCTCTAATTAAATTTTACGATCCTTTAACATTGCTAGAGCAAGGATATTATCTTATTCCTCATTCACAAGATATGATTGAATGTATGGAAATGACCGCACTTTCAAACATTAATGCAATATAGCACTTTTTCATTTTCATTCTGTTGACACTTTATATCCATTGCATAGTTTCCCGCCGTGTTCTGCATTTATTTCGAATTGTCAATACATAGATTACCAAAGATTCAGATATACCAAAAGAAAGTATTAATAATTATGATGATTTTTTATTCAATATTTCCAAATCCACGAAATTTTAAAAAACAATTGAAAAAAGAAATTATTTTCAGTAACTTGACTCTTGAAAGTTGTTGTATAAACTCTGTACCTCTTTGAAATTTTTTTACAAGGAATTTGGTTATATATTTCTGTACTTTTATAGCAATTTCATTCGTACTTATTTTTCCCTTGAATTCAGAAATTGGCCCGCTTCAATTCGCTGAGAATTTTATCAAGCAAGCGCATCATACTTGACTGTTGTAATATTCATTGCCTATTCGACTTTCCAAAGAAACTATTCAGCCATTACTATGTATTTATACGTATATATACATGTATCATACGTATGTTTATTTCGTCTGTAACCAAATCGTAATTCAAAAAGGATGAGCGAAGTGTTCTTCAATCTCGCATCTGCATACATATGAAATGCGAAAGGAATGCTTGAGAATTCTCTTTGCCGACCATTGAAAAAATGCAATTCAATAGTCGTCAATGCAGCGTATCTATTATTATATCCCAACTGCAGGATGTACTGTATATGGAAAGATTCAATGTACGTACATACTTCGCTTTTCACTTACGTAGATATAAACAAGAAATGTTTTATCCGTAAATATATAGCATTAGCTGGTATTAAGTCGACAAATTTTAATACGTGGTCCTAATACCTTAAAGTAATTGCAGCGTGATAGTCTAAATAAAAAATCAATCTGACCACGTATATTAGAGTATAGGGAAAATGTTATTGTCGACGCAAAAACTTTTGGTCCAGACTGTAATTCTTGCCAACCTCTAAAATCAAAGTGTCACGCTATTGCCCCCCTTGATACATACTCGTAACTGCTCGAACGATCGTGGCAACGCTGAACGCATCGTTTCGTTGGACATACTGTTGTCGTTTATGCATATACATACAGGGTGACATGTTAAGGGTGGCCACCCCTTTTATTTCACCCCCCGTAAAGATAATCGGATGGGTCGCGGGTGATTTTTGAAGGAAATTTTCTGAACTTTCCGATAGAAAATACGGCGTTCATCGGAAAATGATAGGTTTTACAGCACAAAAGTGACCACTACGAAAATAATGTGAAAACATTTTTTTTTCTGATAGGAATAAAGTAGACTTTATTCCGAATACGGGACACACGCGAAAATTTTTTTTGAGTATCGCATCATTGAGAAAAGTTATATCAAAAATGCGCATTATCGAATAAATTTGAATTTGACTGAACGAAACAACGGAATTGAACCAGCGGTACGAGAGTGATTTGCTGCGTCGTCTGCTCGTTGACGACATATTTTTCAAGAACCTGACATTTCTTAAATAAAATTTTTGGCATTTCACACTGACAGATACAAAATTAACATTGGGAGAATGAACTTGAGCGCAAAAGACAAACCGACTTTGAGACAAAACACTACAGCCCTGTTCATTCGATTCCATCGTTGCGTTCAGATAAGTTTAAATTAGTATTATAACACCCAATTTTGACATAACTTTTCTCAATGATGCGATACTCAAAAAAACATTTTCGCGTGTGTCCCGTATTCGGAATAAAGTCTACTTTATTCCTGTCAGAAAAAAAAATGTTGGGGTGGCCACCCTTAACATGTCACCCTGTATATCGACCGGAATTGCGAGGTTATATGCGACAGTAGAAACAACAGTTGACAGCTGAAAATGTCCGGTGACGAGAGAGTAAAGTTCAAAGGCCGCTTTATAAAAAAAAAAGTGCTCACGAAAAGAAAAAAAGCTGTCTCGAGTATGAAGAATGCAAAAAACAAAGCTGCAGCAGAGTCAGCAGAAGAAGAGCCAGTTCAACAAAAGAAAACCCATGCATTGGAAGGCGTATCGTCGAGATTTCGGAACTCGGCGAAGCTCTGATATGCTGTGCCTGTAAAAAAATTCTTTCCTTGAAAGATATTGTTCACGAAAAACGGCTGGGTCTAAATTCGTTTCTGAGTGTCCGTTGTCATAATTGTTCTGTTCTGACTGTAGTACCTACAGGCAAAATGCATTCGAACACAAGGTCTCAAAAAGATTATAAAATCTCGGACGTTAACAGCAAAGTCGTACTGGGTAAGTTATTCAGCATATTTATTTCGCGTATTTATTATCGGTGTTTGAAAGGGGTCGACTCACCAAAAAATCATGAAATTAAAAGTGCAAGAGTGTTAGATTCCATTCAAAGCTTTTGCACAGAGATTATAGAACCAGTTTAATAAAATGCCAATGCGTGAAAAAAAATTCACCATAAAAATAAGAAAGATCTCTGCGCAAGCACTTTATTTGGAAATTCGAATACTTGAACCGAAAAGAATAATTTCATGAAGAGAAAAAGCCCTTGAGTAGTCAAGTTTCTTTATCGGTGTAACCTGAACCCTACGCACAGTTGAAAATGGACCAATATCGACACTGATAAACTGCGCTGCAAACAAATTATCTCAAACATTAAAATCTTTCATTATTTAGGTGTTCTTCGAATGATATTTTTTACAAAGTTTCGATTAGTTTATTGTAAATATTGGTTAACAATTTCAGTTTCACAATTTTTTAAATAACTTAATCCCTGTAATCAATCATTGCATAATTTATGAATTATTATGTTTATTAATGCCATAATATTCATAATAGGTGCTGTGCATGCTGGCTTTCCATCTGAATAAATTGCTAGCCTGTCTGAATATACCAACTATATCGGGAACGTTATTTAAAAGATACGAGCGAGAAGTTGGAGCTGCTATTGAAGAAGCTGCAAAAGACAGTTGCAAACGAGCTGCAGAAGAAGAGCGACGACTAGTTTTAGAACATCGAGAAATTGTGTGCCGAGCTGTAAGATTAACTACGGATGTTTTATCAAAATTTCCTTAATCCCGAGTCGAGTCATCTGAATCATTGAAAAGAAAACAACAATACGCATATACATTTTATTGTTTTTTTGGGATATTAAAATATAAAAAGATTGTTCGAGTTTTGAACATCTTTGTTCTCTTTATAATGATTACCAAGTCATTTTTTGACGATGTTGCAAAATTTTATAAACACATTTCCATTGCAGTTTGAAATTGATAATTTTTAATTGCCTTGATTGTGCCTGCGTGGAAATAATCCCAAATTCGGACCCTTACTGCTCTCCAATTGTGGGTTACTTAAGTTATAATCAATTATGTAATTTTGTACAATCTTGTTTACTTTTTTTTGTACTTTTTGCATCAGCTTATATAAAGCTTTGATCGAGCTTCTGGTATATTGATGAATACTGTGTACATTTTCTACTAGGCCAGAAGAAATTACTCGGGAAATTTATGCCAACATTTCCACATCCACTCAATCCGAAGATGTAAAATGTTGCCCTTTGGCAGCGTCGCTTGTACAGGGTGTTCCTCATCGTCAAAATTGCCTCGATAAAAATATCGGCACAGCTTCGAATGTCGAAAATTTCGATCAGGCGTTAAGTAACGTTATAAACATAATAGTTTCTTATGATATGGGCTGGGGCAAGCGTGGAAATGGCAGAAGTTACGATAGCCTGAACGGTTGCGGCGCTATTATTGGATTTTTGAGCGGAAAAGTTTTGGATTTTCGAACTCGGAATCGAAAGTGCAAGATGTGTCAAAACGGTCGAAAAAAAGATGACCATGACTGCCGACAAAATTTTCAAGGAAGTGCAAAAGCAATGGAGCCTGATGTAGGTGCAGAGCTCGTAAATGACAGTCATATTTTAAAAGAAGCTGGCCTCAATATCCGAGTTTTGATCGGCGATGAGGACAGTTCGACTATAGCTGCAGTTCGGCGTGGAAGCTCCGCAAGAATTTTCAAGCTATCCGATAAAAACCACCTTCGTAAACATTTCACGGGCGCATTATACGAACTAAAGACGAAATTCAAAGAAATGAAGAACCCCGATGTAATTCCACATTTACAGAAATGTTTTACCTTCGCGGTAGCGCAAAATAACGGAAAAAGTGCCGAACTAGCAGCAGCTTTACGTGCTATACCTGACCACGTCTTCGGAATACACGAAAACTGCGTTTCGTGGTGTCATCGGGGCCCTGAAGATGCTAATTCTAGTTCTCAGCAGATCCTGTTAAAAAATCCACAACTAAAAAAAGCGTTATCCGATCTTTTTTATAATTACGCGAATAATGCAGAAAAGTTTTCGGTAGCTGCCTCTAGTCAGGGGAACGAAAGTTTAAATAATATAATGGCGCATAAAGCTCCGAAGAACTGTTGTTACAGTCAAAGCGAATCAGCCGATTATCGATGGGTCAGTTCTGTTTGCACAAAAAATGATGGACAAAGTTACTTGCCTCATGTCGCAAAAAAATTATGCGTTTCACCTGGTAAAAATACTCTGTCTTTTGTAACGAGGCAAGATGAAATAAAGGCACGAAGAGCAGCAACCGCACAATTACCGACAGTAAAAAGTCGACGAAATATTCTGAAACGAAAGCGACAAAATTTGAGGAAAAAGACAGAACACAGAGAAGGGGTTCAGTACCAGCCTAACTGCGGCATTGAGATAAATCCGGAACCTGTCGAAAATTGTGAGACGAACGTTAACTTCGAAGACGAGATTGCGATCAGTCACGAGTCCTTCAAAATCGTTTATTTCGATCTTGAATCATCCGGTTTTGGTAAACACGCGGACATTTTGCAAATCGCTGCGAAAAACGAGGAGCGTAGATTTTGCGTTTACATCAATCCCTCAAAATCAATTGCACCTAGCGCTTCGCTCGTGACTGGATTAGAAAATAGGAATGGGGAATTGTTGTTACATGGCACAAAAGTACCGTCAATTCCGCTAAAAGACGCTCTCTATAAATTTCTCGAATTCCTTTATTATTCGCCAAAGCCATCCTTACTCGTCGCTCACAATGCACGTTTCGATACGATGCTTCTCCTTCAAGCGATAAAAAAAAACTGACATGACTAACGAATTTAAATCTGTCATTTTTGGGTTCTCTGACTCTCTAACTGTACTGAAAAAAAAGATGCCTAATCGAAAAGGGAAAGGGCAGTTTCAGTTAGTAACGCTGGCCCGAGATTTGCTCCAAAAAGATTCTGCTGAAAATCTTCACGAAGCTATGTACGATGTCAAAATTCTGGAAGAACTCGTTTCCAAATTTATTTCGACAGCAGATTTGCTTCAATACAGCAAATCTTACATCACGGTGCTCAACGAAGACAAAAAACAGCAAAACACAGCAACCATTGCGCAAACCCTGGAGGTTTTGACTGGGACAATCTCTAATGGGATTATACAAAAAATCGCGAGAGCAGGTCTATCGTATAAAGACTTGGAAGCTGTTTATCAGCAAAAAGGCTCTACTGGACTCAAAGGATTACTGTCGGAGAAACAAAAAGATGGCAAACCTCGAGTGACAAAAATGTCAAAAATACTCGATAACATTACCGCATTTTTTGAACAAAAATATACAGTAATTCATTTGTTTCAGTACACATTCTAAAAAGACAAAGATTGTCAAAAATGTGTAATAAAAATTAATATTTATTTTCCTATTTATTTATGTGTATATTTTTTATTTATGTTACAGAAAAATATTCGTATTTTATTCTGTATCTCATTGAAATTACCGGGCGGTAATTTGAAAAGCCCGCGCTGTGAGTCTTCTGCACTTTAAACGTGCAGTGTTGCCGTATCGTTACAATATGTATATCCAAAAAGTTGATAGAATAATGTTTGCAATTTTTTTTCTCAAAAACTGGATGGTCGATCGTTTTGAAATTTTTGGAGGTGTATCGGCATATATCTATCTCTCGTTTGAAAAAAAATTATCGAAACGGTAAGAAGGGTTCATTTATTATAATTAAAAGTGTGAGTTGATTTCTACTCCACATAGGAAATACCGTGTATAAGGGTTTTTTTTCGACATGAAATTTCTCAAAATCTGGATGGTCAATTATTTTTGAAAAATTTCTATGTATTCTAAAAGGGTTTAGTAATGTGTAGTCAAAGTTTTAAAAATTTCCTAAGAAAACAAGTACCTCGCTGCAACTACCTTAATGGTAGATATGTATTTCGTTATACCACAGCCATAACTGTACAATAGTATATCCATCAAAGTTCAACCACTAGCAACTAGATTTCATCACTAGCAATTCGAGAAATCATTTTTCCCCCCTTTAGACTTTGTTGAATTTATTTTTTATATTCGAATAGCTTCGAATAATATTTAAAAAAATATTAGTGGAATGAAATGTATTGTGAAGATTCAAAAGAAAATTATTACAACGATTCCTTAATATTCACTGTGATCGCATGAATCATTTCAATTTTTACCAGTCGGCGAAGAAATGGAAATTCAAATAAAAATTCTCAATGGAGATTACCAAAAATTTGCGCGAATATTTTTCCACATACGCTACGTTACACGTTGTTTTTCGTACGATAATCTACTAAATTATTTGAGGGGTTACTTTTTGTAGTCTGTATTTATATATTCATGAGACATAGTATTCATTGGTTGAAGATCTGATCTTGGCTATCTTGTTTCAAATCAGAAGTTCATACAAATTTTTGGTACCCATATAATATAGCAGAAGTTCCTCTACTCAAATCCCGTCTTCACTGTCCATTTTCTCCATAGTGACGAATCTTCCTGAGACTCAACGAAGTAAGAATAATAACAATGTCGATCCGAAGCGAAAATAGTCAAAGTTTTTGGATTCTGAGTGCACTCTACTATTGTAGCATCTGTAGATTCTCTTGGTTTACACGAATTTATATATGTATCTCTTTTGCTGGCGTATCTTTGGTTGCTAGTATATATTGTTGGCACAAGTATTTCTTCAACCTCTACATGTTTCAGCTCCATTTTAATGCTTGTTTTTCTTTGTTTTCTTCATTTTCTTCACGCAAATAAAAAAAAAGGATTTTACCATCCACGGTGATGAAAGATCGGGTGAATTCCAGAATAATTTGAAAACGAAAATAATGTTCAGTTTCATGATTGTATGCATTTCTTATTGAGTTCTGAAGATAATCCTTTGGGTTTTTTTAATGTCTCATCACATTTTATTATACGAAAATATATAAAGTACTTTTCGTAAAAAGTCAGAGGTGCGGAACAGGATGGAGACATTCTGCTTATAGTTTATATAGACCCCGCTTCAGTGAATGTTCTTCATAGAGAAGTCTTTAATTATATTTTGTTTTTCTAATCCTCTTCAATAAGTCGTGACAATGTCGCGATTCGAGAGCTCCACAGAATCCTTCGTGTGATATGTTTGCCTTCTTGTTCGCGCAATATCGACAAACAATATCCCGATCGTTGAGAACTCGTTGGAAGAATCCTCGACAATCAAGTAGGTTTTTCCGTTTGAAGTTTCAAACTAAACAGGGAAAAAGGTAAAAGACGTAAACGAATCGATAAGAGAGAAATAAAAGTGTGTGACCCGTGTTCTTCGATATCATCTATAGTTCTCAGTTCAGTTCAGTGGTGTTATTCTTAATAGAGTTGTATGTATAACTACGGTATTGGGGGATTCAACTTATAAGAGATGTATGAGAAAGAATCTTTGTATAAGCAAAATATGATTTGTTGTCTGCATAAACCGATGAAACAAAATACAATTGGGTCGACACTGGCACAGTATTGCGCCGACTTTCTTGCATGTATCGGCCATTCTCTGGTATAAATTTCGGTGAACCAACGTAACCTCTTCGAAATGATATCCTAAGCTCAATATCGGCGACCAACGTTGGTACGACAGTGGTCACCGATATTTGACGCTGGTGCCAACCTTGATTCAAGTTCTATCGGATATCACGCCAACGTTGATTGGTTCATCGACGCTACACTTGAACCAATGCTGCACCAAGATTCACCTACTACCATCTAGTGTTGCGTTGACTTTAATATTTTCTTTATATTTTATTAATATACACTGATCATAGAATTTAATTAATCCCAATAGATAGATGGTAAAATACTCATTCATCAGTATATTGTGTTAATACCATAATATTTCCAATTTCCTGGTAAATCATTTCATTTTATCTACATAAAAACTTATTGTCTTAGAGTGATGATATTAGATTGAAAAAGTAGTGGTATCCTTATCGAACTAAAGACAGAAGTCGCTAAAGGCTCCATTTTTCCCCCAAATTTTCGTACATAAATTAAGGAGACAAATACCGTTGAGACGTTGAGCGCTTTTTGGCAGTTTTTTTGCCACACATTAAAATAATTAATAACAAATGTGTTTTTGCGATCCGTGGTGCGAAAGTTCACTTTTGGAGTGCTAGATAGCGGTCGGAAAGTAGCCAATTTCCAATGCCTAAGATATTATTGGACAGGAGCCTTTAATGAAAAATATTATAGGACAGGAGTCTATTATGAAAAATATTATAAGACAGAGGTCTCTAAATAGAAAAGATGAAATTTTTTTTTTTTTTAATTTTTATCAATTTTTTATTTTTCTCCAAAAAAATACCGTTTGAACCACAGATCGCACAAAACATTGTATGTACCAAGTTCGAGAACTCGCAAATCAGGTATGGATAATTTTCATATTTCGCCTCAAATTGTGCTGGATTGGCGCATTCTGAAAATCCCATAGAGGAATGTGAGACTTTCCGAACTTGATATGTAATAGCTATTCAACATAAAATATATATTTGAAGAAAGTATCATAATTTTTTTTAGGCAAAATATTGAGAAACACGTGAGATATAGCAAATTTGTGAGGGGTCCAAAAAAACGTTTTTGCCGTGATCACTGCTGCTCGTCACTGAATGATGTGAGATAAATAAAAAGCAGGGATCATTATGCAATGACATAATGCTCCGGATGACGGAGGGTTTGGACATTTTTGGATTTTTCACAAAATGGTGGATGTTGAAAGTCAAAGTTGTTTTTTCGACCAAAATTTTGCTCACATTTTCGGCTATAAAAAAAATTATCATCGCAAAAAAATCCTCCGTCCATCCGGAGGACAATGTATAGAAAAAGTGAGCAAATTTCAAGTCGATCGGTAAAGCTGTTCTCGAGTTACAGTGATCACTGACTTAACTTGCTTGCCCCGTTGGTGTAATAAAGATCCTCAGGCTTACGTGATTTTACAGAAGTGTGGCAAGTAAGAGTTAAAGTTGTGAGTACGATTGACATGCAGATAAAATATTTATTTTGCAACTTACCGTGAATCGTCTATTTTAGGACGACAAAATACCCATGTAGTAATGTGATCGCGAAGTCCCGACTTTACATCTGGCCCTGGTTCGGCTTTCCCTGGTCTACGTTTCTAGATAGAGGCCTATCAGGGATCAAATAGGGAAATCTCGGCCTTTTTCTGCTAATTTCTCTATGTCAGTAAATGCATGTGCCCTGATCGGAAATCGTATGAACGATTTAAAGGCAAAGGGCGTGAGGCACACATACTGGCCGTAACGCGGAGCACTGACATAGCTGTTTTTCCCAAACACATATAACATATAGCAAAGATATAAGAGGAAAATAACGACAGGTCATAGTACTTTTTTTGAATCACCTGTTGTGTTCTTCATTACATCAACGCAGAAGACCGTATATTTTATTTGGTTTAGTCAAGGACTTATTCTATCCTAAAAAATAGAATGGTTATTGAAATAATCAATACTTCGCTTTTTTTCAATACAGAATTCAGTCCTGCAAGTATTTCATGGTAAAGAAAAAGTAGTCTATACCCCAACTCTTAAGCGGTGACTTTATTAGTCGGATATCAATCAAGCTTTGGTGATACGTGAAATGGGGAAGTTTAGTAAGGCGCGTATACCAGGGCATGGCTATTTCTTGATTTAATTTTCTATCCAGGCGCCGATGAAGTCCCGATTATTTACCGATCATATCCCCATGTGGAGAAGGCAGACCATACACCAACATCCCACCCATTACATTCTTACTCGAGTCGAGTCCGGATAGCCCGACCATGTCCCGACATAAAGTAGGGAAATCTGGTCGGGGGCAGGGCTTTCTCCCAACCAAAATTTCTACACGGGATATCTCTTTCTTCGCTTTATTAGCTCCTGCAGTGATTTTAAGCCATCGTCGAGTTATCGTTGCCTCTCGAGTACTTTCTAGCGAACGTCGGTTAGCTGCCTCAACTTGAATGAAATCCTTTTTTTTGGCAAATGTGTTAATCCTTATAGCATAAAAAACGGTTAATAACCCTCGTGTACCTTTATTAAAAGTTCAGGTAGTAATGTTGGCGGCTATGCTGATGGTGGTAGGGCTCGCCGGTAACGTTTTCGGCATGACCTTCCGAACGCTTTCGTTAAAACTTTTGTGCTGTTGCGAATCCTTCAATGCATCTTTGCAACAATTCATCATTTGTGAGATTTTCATCGATCGGTTTTATTGCAACGAAAACTTCCTCCAATAAGGCAATGTGATCGTGTTTGAAAGACTTTAACTTATTTTCCGCCTTTGCTTGTCGATACTTGCACCATCAGTCAGCACCTGCTGGACACTTGTGATGCTGCGGAAGTTCATCAAGCCGCAAAATTTTCGTGCACCTTTTGTGCACCAACCCCCATGGCATGCATTGCTAATATGAACCTTTGATGTATCTCAAAAGAATGTTTGATAAAATCACACGACGGTATGTACTCAGAAGTACACTTATCGTACACAACAGAAATTTTAAAACGGAGTCCACGTTCGCTTACTGTGCCAAAAGATATTTTGCTGTTGCACTTTGCACATTTCACTAGACCTGTCATCGCCGAAAAAACAGTGACCAAATTTATTATTCTGTAATCAAACGCATCCGTTTTTGGCACATGATATTCATTCTGATTTTTTAGTTTTTCTTTGCTGACGTACTCGCTCCGCCACCATTAGTCTCCGCAGTTTTTGGATTAAAAGTCTGTCATCTTTTCCTGGTACTTGACTTACAAATTGTATGAGTCTTTGCCACTGCATTTGTTGGATACCATTTATGATAGAGAGATAAATAAGAATCCTTCTTGACGGGGACTCTCAACAGAGAGAGCGAGAGAGAGAGAGAGAGAGAGAGAGAAATTAAGTGAAGTGAAAGAGGAGAGAGAAAGGAACAAAAAGTTTTCGTATTGGTGATAAAGTCAAAATGTGTCGATAATATGTTTCACGTTTCTATCCTTTTGTCCCTCCTGCAATCTAGGTGCTCATACACTAAATGAACTTGATCGTACGTGATCGAACTCTGATTGCAAGTCCAGACTATCTGTCCATTATGTCTAATTGTGATGTTACCGCAAAGACGGGAGCAATGACAGAGATAAGATATCAAGATGCACTTGTCACGCTTGATTAAGATATGTATGAACGAAAATTGCTTTCGAAGAAGCGAAAGGTCTTGATCATCTCCATATAATTCTTGCTTATGCTGCTTTTTAGTTCATTCTTCCGGTAAATATTCTCTCTTTCATCTATTTTGACTGTGATAAAGAAATATCGTGCAGAGAATTCCAATGTTCATTTTTAAATCTTTCAGTTCGTCAACTTAATTTGCAATGTTTTTCTTTTTTGTTACAGGTAAGCAGAACAAGATCTTACACGTTTTTTCATATGAACATTTACAGCCAGGTAAGTGATAAAACGGCATGAAAATTAATTTCTACGCTTCGATTCATTCGTAATAAAAAAGACAGTTTCAACAATAGAGAGGTGAATTACGATTTTTTGTCGTAACTGTTAGCTTGCCTTCATTATGGTCTAATTCATTTCTGATAATTGCTGCAGTCAATATAAAACTCTCACTTTAATCATAAGCATTTTGACGAAATCGATGATCCACGTAGATAGTTCCAAGCTACGTTCATACAGTAGGGTAGATTAAGGCAAAGCGATAAAGCTGATGAACACGCTCGAGGCTTGATGTACTGATGGGATGGGTTCCGAAAGAGATTCGAGGACTTTTGTCGTAGCTGCATCTTTCCTGTGGTTAAGTGCAGAAAATAAATGGAGCTTGATGAGGATGAGAATAGCTTGAACTAGAGAACAGCGTGAAGGAACCGTTCTGTTAATTTCACGGAGTGTAGACGTTGCTCTCAGTAGTTACGACGTTCGGGCCTAAGGACGGCGGTTAAGCTCATTGGAGGTAAAACGGGGAATGCAAAGTTACGAAAATAATATACCAAGAGACGAATAGATTTAATGAGCTAAGAAGAGAGATGGGCTTGGCAGGGCCTATCAAACAGCCGAGAAATAAGAGATTTGCGGACTAGTAAGTAGTACGTCGACGGCTATTTGAAAGGTATGGGGAAAACGTAGAAGTGATAGAAGGCTAGCTAGGCCTCGGAGAATTATTGTTCAGCGAGAAACCAGAAGGTCTATAGGGATAGAAACTACTTCCAATCTGGACCTCCTGAAGCCACTTTGGTGCTGAGGATTATACTGAACTGGAAGTAACAAGTAACTCGACAAGTCCGACATTTGAAGAAATCTTTGTTGTGGTAATTTTGTTGCACAACGGTATACGAACCCGCCATTTGTATTTTATAGTACATGGTTGAGCGGAGCAATAGAAAAACAACACTATAAGAATTATATGGTACCTTCCACCGTTGTTTGTGACGCTTCTAAGGATTCACGATGCGTCCCATAATTGGAGACTTTTAACGACCCTTTTCTTCGAAGCTTGAGAGCCGGCACTCTGTATCTATTTTTCATTCGGTGGTTGGTACAGAGGATGTTTGAGAAATGATTGTTGCCTAACTGCGCAAGAAATATACTCCAGCAATGTGGAAGAGAGAAAATAATAGTAGAAATGGCAAAGTAAAGTTATAGATACCATACAGATGATATGCGGCAAAGGAGTAAAGTTGAAGACACAGTGATGCAGGTTACGTTTATGTTTGCGGTCATGGATCAACCGGTATAGCGATCTCTTCCAGCGATTTCTGTTCCCAGAAACCACAATGACCCTTCAGTATATTACAATTGTTTTCCAGTTTGAAAGGACTCTTAACGTTATATCTGAATTTATGTGAGGGAAGAATGATAGACCGAAGAAAATCGAGTAATACCATTTCCCTTTTTCGCCACCTATCATGTTAAATGACGTGACCACTTCAAGCACGCCCAACAAGACCATCTTGCAGCTTTATTATAGAATTCCATAGAATTGTCCAACTTATAGTTTGGGTCACTTGATCCGAAAGACTGTATCACTTCATTTTTCAGTGGAATAATTGGTCATTTTTTCTTGTTGTTGTTGTTCGAATAATGCTCGTTATACATAAGTGTACTAATAGAGATAAGCAAACATCCTAGCGGATATTGTTTTTTCCGCGCTAGTGCAATGCAATTCTCCGGGAAACATCAAATGATTTTTTTCGTTGTTTTTCCAGCCATATCCCTTTGATAAGTTTCGACTATGCTTAATATTGTACTAACGTTCACAGCGCCGCATTTCCTATATCAAAACTTTATTCTTCTTTTCAAGCGGAATGCAAATTTCCATATGAAGTAATTCTTAATGTAATATTGCGTAACGCAATTACCATACTTCAATACACCAACTGAAATGAAGAATTATTTTGGATACATAAATTTATAGTAAATCGAATGCTATAAGTTTGCATAAAAGGTATCTTAGCACATCAGCTCTGGAGTCTTTTCTTTTGAGATATTTTCTAAATTATAATACCCACGCTGGTACATTCGTTTTACCGCCGCCTCCACGTATTTCATTAAAACAGACATATTGTAACCATTCGTATTATCCTCGTAAGCCAATTATGCTGTGCCAACAAACGGTAAACATCCCTCCAATTCACTTACAGCCTTTTCTAAAGCATCACAAAGCTTCTTTATCCGCAGCCTCTCATATTTTTTTTCTTATGTCTCTCGTTCCACTTTTTGTGTGCTCATGTCCTTAGTTCCACAAGGGCTAGGTTTCTGCGTCGCTGTCGTTCATTCTTGATCCCGGTCTTCGTTCCATAGCTCGGGGGATATACGAGTCCTAGACGGTGGAGAAGCGCGTGGATGCGATTTATCTAGCTGTTTCAGAACAGAATGCCTAGCTAGCTTCACAAGTCTACGTAACGCTTCTACCAATCTATCTCTTTTCCTCTGACACTAACACGTATAAACACACAGGCATACACCTTGCATGCGCACTCGCAAACACTTTTCTCGAGAAGCCTCCTGCAGCGCGTGGTCTAGGCTCACTAAATCACGGCCCGTTCTTGTTGGCCGACGGTCCTCTATCTCCTCTCTACCTCCTGGCGTTCTGAACTCCTCAGGTTCCAATGGAAGTAGACATCCTCAGCGGTACCATCAACAGCACACGACAGAGCTCCAAGCTTCGTAAGGGTGTACTTTGCCTTCTTTTCTTCTTTGGTTGTTACGTGATGGTGCTAAGAGAAAGGAAACATTACAAGGCCAAGAGTTAGAACAAGACTGGTTTGTTATAAACACAGAAGAGAGATCCACACTTCAACTCCGCTATGACGTGAACATTTCTCTTTACCTCATCTTTTGAAAATCGTCATCATTTTCGATATCTATTCTGACATGCATCGCGAGGTAGTAATATTAATGCTACTTTCTGAATTGGAAAATAAATGCATAATAAAAGCATTCAAGTTTTATATTCGACACCTTGAAACAAATTAAGTGGATGGACAAGCATACCTTACCTTTTATGTAATTTCTTGTGCGACAGCCTAATTACCCACCTACAAGTGAAATTATAAGATTTGGCGCGAAAATTAATCCATCGCAAGTAGTGCACAATTGTAACGTATACCTTGATACTAGTTTTTCCAAATATTTCAACTATTACTGATTTTGCCAAAATGCAAATGAAACAAACGGGACATTTATTATGTAGCACGGGCTTGATGAACTTAAGTTAGTCGATAGGGATATAATACCATCAATAACCGCGACTTTCGACACATTTACACATACGCATTAGAGTGACCGCAATTTAGGTTGAACATGAATTTTCAAATTCCCCACGTAAAAACAGAATCAAGATATTTAAAAAAAAATGTGTGCAAAGTTTGAAGGCGTTAAAAAAACGTTTAATGGTCCCTGTAAAGAGTTGAATTTTAAATGACAAAACACATGTATTTTGCTAAGATATAACATATTTATTTCTTAAACTCGTAATAGTGGTGAAAAAAATCTAAAACTAGACACACATATTGTATACATGTCGATGTTCAAAATACAATTTTTACAGATTGTTTCAGTAATAATTTCCACAGTTTCACGCTTTATGAAGACAGCCTCGATTTCATATCTTTAAACATTTTTCGTAAATTATTATTATTGATATTGTGATGCAATTTTCTACTCAACTAGAGCCTAAATTAAACTAGACTGGACTATACTATGCTAGACTAGACTAGACGATTAGAACCAAAAATACAGCAGAAGAAGTTCTTTTTCCTAACAAAAGTAGAACATTGACTTAGAATTAAATTTAAACTTTGAATTGCATCCGAGGCATAAATTTATTGCACTGAAATAAATCCTCATGATATTTAATATAATTATTGAATAAACAATCGACTAAAAATCCAATTTAATCGAAAAAAGATCTGCGAGTAGAAAAAAAAATCGAAAACTAAATGACAAGGTAAATTTTATGACTACCATTTGGAATTCGCCATTTTGAATTTTCACAATCTGAGTTCAGGTTCGTAACCAGCGTCTCCAAAAACATCTGTATGCTAATTTTTTCAAAAATCCGTTCATCCAAAAAATATATGTCGCAAAGCGTTCAAAAATTCAAACAAATGACCTCGAGGCTGACATTGTAAAGTGTGTATTTATTAGAAATTATCGCTGTAAAAATCTGTAAAAATAATGTTTTGAACATCGATATGTGTACCTTGTGCCTAGTTTTAGATTTTTTTCACCACTATTACGAGTTTAAGAAATAAATATGTTATTTCTCAGCAAAAAACATGTGTTTTGTCATTTTAAATTCAACTCCTTACAGGCACCATTAAAAATTTTTTTAACGCTTTCAAACTTTGCACACATGTTTTTTTTTAAATATCTTGATTGTGTTTTCACGTGGGAAATTCAAGTTCGACCTAAATTGCGGTCACATTAATACACATGTATCAAGTTTTCATAAGGCTTGCTAATCAATCATAGAAGTTTGATAGTAAGTAACACACGTAGGGCGCAAGATGTGACGTAATACTAGCGAACTATGATTTTCAAACAAGCAATCTCCTCGAATATTGAATGTCGATCGGTCCCCTAAATTATTTTCCCCTGCAGAAAAAAATAAAATTTCTATTATATAGGAAAAAATATAATAAAATGTTAAAAAATAAAATACTCCATTCGTCATTTACTCCTCTGAAACATCAAGTATTTAAACTGGATTTCTCCAATTTTATTATGACTGTTCTTTCATTTACCAAACAACATAGCACGAATATAATTCTTATTCAACGAAACGTCTTCAAGAGCTTTATTAACATGAACTAATACCGTCGAGTATTGTTAAATATATGTTGAGAAGATTATGACCATCTCGTCATATTAGTTCAAAGCTACGTGACTTCCGAGTACTGAAATGAGACCATCGGACGAATGTCCATGCTCGCTTTGCCACAAATGAAAATTAATAGCTTCTGGCGGTTGCTTTAGCCCCGTATGTACAGGAGTATGAGTGTCTCGAAAGTACATGACGATCGATCTTGCCCAAAGAAGCGTCTTGATAGCACTTCTCATTCCTGCTCATTCGTAATTTTGAATGTTTCTCCTTGTCTTCTCGTACTAAGACTTTCCTCTCACTGGGATGCCGTCAACGGCGATGCAAGCGATTCGGTTGAGGTTGCATCCACAGGGACCTCTTTCTAGATTATGGCCAGTCGTTCAAGCAGGTCCGTAAAGATGTTTACGACCCTTCCTACCAACTTCGGATACTTGCACATACATACGTATAGATATAGATAGATAACACTATCCATCTTCTTCAAAGACGAGGTGCTCCGTTGTTTTTTCTATTCGTCGCTCGGAAATGCCACTCCTTGTTTCTATATGACTATAATTCGAACGAGACTCTTCAAATGCATTTTGATCCCCGCCATCACGTCTGTGACTATGAGAAAACAAAATCGACTAAAGTACTCGCCCACAAGTGGAAACACTTTTGTTTGCCGGCAATACTACCACGTTGCGAATGTGAATGCTGATTTGGTAAAATATTAATCAGCGTTTAGGACTGACTTGCATTAATACGCTCGTACTCAAGTAATTTTATATCCATTTCTACAATATTCTTGCATGTAGAAACAACATTTCCCGTTTTATAATCAATATGTTGTTTTCGTTTATAATCATTTTGTTTCCTGTTTGGAACATGGACGAGAGGTTTTAAATTGGACGCTGGAAATTTTCGCAACGCTTCGGTCAATTTTTCCATTAAATTCAATAAACATTTGTCATGAGGTTCTAATATCGAAACCAGAGTTGTTATACTTTTCCAACAATGTTCGGAACAATGCAAGTATTCGTTTATATTTTTTTAATATTCCACACTTTTCCAGTGTATTGTATGCTTTCAATATGTTCTCGGAACTTTCACAAATTCTTTAATTATTACAATTTCATTTATGCTGTGTTTTTTTCGAAGATCAAGACATCTGGAAAACCGTTTTATACAATATTCAAAAAATCCTAATTCTCTGAAATCATTCCAATAGGACCACAAAATAATTATAAATTTTCGCGGACTGACTTTCCCCATGGTTACTCGTCCTTACCTTACTCGTCTAACGTAATTATATTGATTGTTTCCTAGAACTCATTTTGTTTTTAAGCAATCATAAAATAACAGAAACATTTTTATCCCTCCGCCATCGCCATTTTTCATTTCGTATCATGACTTTTGTGCACCCGAGAAGAGATAATAAATTCTTAACATGCAGTTGCTTAACAAAAAACCCTTACCCACAACTAGTCGATAAACAATAGTAACGCATCGTCAAAACATTAACTTTGAACATTGAAATAATTATTTCTGCATGAATTCACTTGATTATTCTCCATCAACTTATTCGACTATTTTTATAATAAATGTGTGGGTTTATATGAAAAAATTTGTATTAATGGGAATATATTTTTTTCAACCAGCTATCTGATATGCGTATCGTGTATCCGATAGACTGCGATTTTGTGATATCAGAGCGACGAGATTCATGACTCCGTTGTTGCTCCTTTTCATATAAAAACTTTATCCGGGGTACGATGAATCTTAACCTGTATTATTATTCGTATGATCAATACTCGTATTTGATCAATATTTTAATACGTATTTGTTATACAGCCTGTCCCAAAAGGGTCGAAGGATCTCTGAAGGGGTGGTTGATCTCGAAATTCTGAATCGAAAAGTCCTCAGCGGTTTTTCGATCTGATGCACCCCTGATGAGTTATTAATAATTAATGACAGCCAATAATACGCGTGGGCTGGGCGGCGCGTGGTGGTGTGCGTGTGATGGTGTGCCCGGCCGCACCGCGAGAGGCAGGGCTACGCCGCGCGACGTGGACATGTGTGTGTGCATGGGTGTGAGGGCCCAAGCTAGGCAGCACGCGTTGATTGTATTGAAGGAGAACGCAAAAAAAATAAGTAGCGCCCCGCGATGATACATTTTTATAAATGGATGATAAATGAATTAAATGAATTCATATGGAATTGTAAATCCTGAATGGAAAGCGAAATCTCCACTGAAGATGTTAAAATTCCACTTATTTATTTACTTAAACTAAAAATAAACATCAGCTTGGCGTTTTCTCATACGATATTTTTTCATTATTGATTTAAAACAAAAAAAAATTATACGCATTAATGGTCGAATTTTACGCATGCTCATTAATTTATTTTCATGATTGTCCGACTAAATTAATTGATGAGTGATATCATCAACTCCATAATTAATTTATCATCCATTTCATATAAAAATGTATCATCGCGGTGCGCTACTTATTGTTTTCGCATTCTCCTTCAATACAATCAACGCTCGCTGCCTAGCTTGGGCCCTCACACCCATGTACACACACGTCCACGTCGCGCGGCGTTTACCTGCCTCTCGCGGTGCAGCCGGGCACACCGTCACACGCACACCACCACGCGCCGCCCAGCCCATGCGTATTATTGGCTGTCATTAATTATTAATAACTCATCAGGGTTGCATCGGATCGAAAAACCGCTGAGGACTTTTCGAATCAGAATTTCGAGATTGACCACCCCTTCAGAGAGCCTTCGACCCTTTTGGGACAGGCTGTATAGTAGAAAACGCGGTACGTAATTTAAATACTTCGAAATTTTCTTTGAAATTACTTGGCCCCGAGACGCTATCGCTTCTCTAAATATCAATGCTCACACGTACCTGTTATGTTTGAAAATGCTACTACAAATAATAGTAAGGGTACAATTTTTAATCTACCACGGATGTAAATGTAAATAGTTAGTAATGCCAAATTCCTCAACATACTTTTAGCAGTCATCTCAATAAGTACTGACCTAATTGTGGATGTCAGACAAGTTGCAGGAAAGCAGAGAGTATACGTCAAAGAAGATGGACCTGAGGCTCTGATGGGGTTTGAGAGACAAACAGCAAGAAAGGAAATAACGGTCCAGAGCGCGCTCTTTGGTTGGTAGACCAATTAAGGGATACTCTCGAGGGTTTATAAGCTTAGCGTGGATACTGTCTCGAATGCATTAACGATACCATGAGTACGAGGTACACGCGATTCGGGATCGTACAGTCCTTTTCTATCTCATTCACCGCAACATCTTACCACAAGATAACGTGCGATATCAGGCGCTTCATAAGCTCCAAAGCCTCTCGTTGATCAAGCTGAATAAATGCACACCAGCGCATATTCAATAAATGTTTCAAGTCAAATTGTGAATATCAAAGACTGATGAATATCAGTCTTCCTTGTGAATACAAGGAACTTTTTTTGCAATAATTGCATTGCATTGCACCTTAACAATTCTACTTACAGCGATTGTTGTTATGTGTGACTTATCTTATCTAATGTACGCTATCGTACAGTGATTGAAGTAAGCACGGTTCAAGTATTTATCTATCACGGTTCCAAGTCCAGTATTTACCTATTTAGGTATAACGTATTTATCTATAACGGTCGGTTGGAGAAGGCATTTTCTCGAGAATTTTCAAAGATGGAACCCACACCCTTTTTTGAAGGTTACCTTTGAATTTCGGCTTCGGCTTTTTCGAAGGTTACCTTCGAAAATAACGAAAATAACATAGGCACGATAAAACAATTTCTCGAGATTATCCCTAAGTTATAAAAAATATGCACACCCGAAAAATGGTACGATCGGACCAAGGTTCGCCCAGCGTTGCGCCGGTCAAGCTGGACCGTTGGCCAGTCATCCGTGGCGTCAACGGCCCAGGACTGAGCCACGATGGGAGAGATTTTACCGGGCGACGGTTAGGGTCGGGATCGTTGGCAAACAATTGACCCAACTTTGGTGGGTAGTTAGCGTCATCATCGGTATTGCAAATGCAAGCCAACGTTCAACCGACAATTTGTTGAAACATTTATAAACATCGTCAAATTCGGTTTAAATAAACAATTAAAAAAATAATTAGCTCAGAACTCATCTAATATTTATATTTTGTTGCCAGGATAGACTTTCTACTGAATTTTACTATATAAAACTATTCGCTTTAACTGGGATTTGAACCCACGACCTGCCTATATAATTATCTAAATCGCGGACACCCTAACCACTACACCAGCGACCACTCAAAAATTATTTAATTAAAATAGCATATCAGTCACAATTTGATAACACAACATAATTTTAGTATAGTATTTATTTATTGTTTTAACATTTTTTTTTTATGTTAGAAATCACACACAAATTTTATATCAAAACTGGGGAGTATCACAACAAAAATAAAAATGATTCTTTATGGATATTTCCGTGATGTGTGTTTGTGTATTTTACGTATATGTATATTATAATTATACGTATATTATAACGATACGAAAACAACGGAACGGTTTTTTCGTGTTACGCGTCGGTTCGAGCTTCGTAATTTCGGAGCACGATTGAAAGAAAGCAAGACAAGGTCAAGTTTGTAATTGACAAAGATAAACTTATTTTATTCAGTTTTTTGTATTGCACGATAGTTTTGTACAAATCACACTGCGATTATTACGATTCAACCGCTTTGGCTATTTATTGTCTCGCCAGACGATAATTCGCGTATAATTACGCAAAAACAATTAATTAATAATAATGGGTAAAGAAATGTAAAAGAAGGTCGAATCGTGCCACTTTTTTTTGGACAATGACCTTGAATAACCTTGAGTATTTATTGTCGAAGGTCATCTAATGATAAGAAACTTGAATAATGTATCAAATGTGGCTTATTCGGTCAATAACCTTGAATGACCTTGAGTTTTTATTGTCGAAGGTCGTAAAGTGACGAAGAATTTGAATAGTGCACGAAAAGTAGCTTATTTAGTCAATGACCTTGAATGACCTTGAGTTTTTATCGCCGAAGGTCGTAAAGTGACGAGGAATTTAAATAGTGCACGAAAAGTGGCTTATTTGGTCAATGACCTTGAATGACCTTGAATTTTTATCGTCGAAGGTCGTAAAGTGACGAGGAATTTAAATAGTGCACGAAAAGTGGCTTGTTTGGTCAATGACCTTGAATGACCTTGAATAACCTTGAATGAATTCAAACTCTGATCCTATGCAAGCCAAAAGGTATAAAATTCACACCTTCGAATCTTGAAATCGAACGTCACCGAACGATTTCGGCCCTCTCAGGGTATGAGGAAAGATGTACACCGAGAATCTTGGAATCGAACGTCACCGAACGATTCCGGCCCTCTCAGTGTATTAGGAAGGATGTACACCGAGAATCTTGGAATCGAACGTCACCGAACGATTCCGGCCCTCTTAGCGTATTAGGAAAGATGTAGGGTGATTTTGGGTAACACTTCGAATCTTGAAATCGAACGTCACCGAATGATTCCGGCCCTCTTGGCGTGTGTTGGAAAATAGGAAAGGATATGGTTATTATAGAATCAGAGTGAGAGTGGTCAAGCGTCCGCTCTCTGACTCTACCGAAGAAGGAGTCTTCTAAATGCAGTTCTGATCCGTCTTTTATACCCGCAAATCCTTTGTTATCTAGTCTATAAATAACTCGCGCTCAGATTGGTCGAAATTTTATTATTATTTGTAATACTGCGCTAGGCTTTCCCGCACTTTTCACATTCGCTCGCGCTTCCCCACTCGTATTGAGAAAAGTCACGTACGCACTTCTCCTCTGCGTAGCAACAGTCGCGCTTCCCCTCTTGTTATATGTCATGCCGTCACAATATGTTATAAAAAATGAATATAATAATATTCACAGCCACACTTCCATTTTTCGTGGAAATTTTTAGTTTTTAACACATATAGTTTCTTAAATTATTGTGTAGGATTGCTCATTGTGTATATGGTCCAAATGTATGAACTTTAATTAATACTTTGGGGAGAATTTCGAGGTTCAACGGCTGTGACGTCCCAGCATTGGCAGTAGGCTGGTTTGCCATTCTCTAACTTGGCACTGGACATTTTCGGAAATTAAAAAAAAAAAACAACGAACTAAGAATTTTCGCAACGACAATAAAAAAATTTCCTCGAGTATTTTTGTTTAATTCCGTTTTGCGTGTACTACATTATTATAGTTTTATGTATATACCTTGGAGAAATTCCAGTTTTGAGGTTAAACGTTCATGAAGTCTTATATGGGAAGTCTTATATCATGAGCATTGGCAGTCTGCTGGTTTGCCATATTCTAAACGAGCATTGGCAAAATCATGGCTTAAACGATTCACGAATAGTCGTGTGACCACTGAGCCTTGACAGTTTACTGGTGGCTGGCAGCCGATAAAGGCCCAGCGTTGGCATACTGTTGGCTTGCAATGCTCATATTGAGTCCCCGCATCAACTTGGTCGAACGATTGGCCCATGCTCGGGGCTAACGCTCAGTCCCGACCGTCGGCCGGTCGCTGTTATTTAAAACTAGCCCAGCGTTGGTCTATCGTTGGTTCGCCATGCTTCAACTAAGCACTGGCAAACACATGGTTGAACGATTGGTCTATGCCTGGTCCAACACTGGGGGCCTAGTGGTTGACATCGAATACCGAGCCAAACGTCGGCCGTATGCTGAACATTTTGCTCATTTTGAGAAATCATTTTGCTGATTTTTGGTGACGACCAAGTTCCAATCTAAACCCTTAATAATGGGGCTGACCGGATCATACTATTACTAGATCCAAAAAATAAAACTCTTATCTGAAATATTAACGTGTAAGACTGTTCGTGTCCTTCTACGAATTATGCATATTCAAAGACAGATAAATAATCGAAAAAAACTGAAAACTGAAAAAAACGACGCAATGGTTCTGTGCAGTGACATGTCAGTATTAAATCGATTTTCAGGAAAAATTCACTTCCATTAAAGATAGCACGAGAGTGTGGAAAGTCTATGTCAACGTTGTTGAACAGTGTCTTTGAAGGGGTATAATAGTTAGTTGCGTTAGCGTCAGCACTGTGTGGTGCAGTCACTTGTAATACGTGTATATTAGTGACATATACTACATGTACTGATTACCGTTTCGTAACATACGCGAACAGCGTTTTCGAGGCGCTCTTCTCTTGTACCGTTAAACGAACACGTCCAATGATGGACAATTTGAATGGAAGAAACTCGATAATCATCAAGTACAATCTTTGTTCTTTCGTTTTTATTCCGTGAACTCTGCAACGAATAATTTTGCTCATGACTGCGTTCCAGCGTGAATGTTTTATGTGATCGATTATATACAGGTAGAGTTCGCCAATTTACCGTACACGGTCTATCACATTTTTGTTCGGAATATCCATTCCACAATATATTCTTTAAATATATGAAAACGATTTAACATTAAACTTTAACGGAATCGAATCACCAAAGATATATGGTGTTAATTTTATAATTCATAATTGCACAATGATGACGAAGGCTAGAGCTTCAAATCGTTGAGTTTTATTAAACGACCGCAGTACATCCGACAATTCCTGCAAAGTTATTTCCCAGATTCAGAATGTTCTATTGTTCGGATTTGAATAAAAATAAACGGAAAGTGAAGAGATCTGTCCAGGCTGTTAAGACTCAAGTTTTTACCAGAAAAGTGCAATTTTAAGTAGGTAAACGTAGAAGATCTAGATTTCGTGCAGCGGTATATACACTACCGTCCATAAGTTTGGAAACACTCGCGCCGATTCCAAGCCAGACAAAAAGTTTTATTACTCTTTGAAAAATGACGATATTTGAATTCGGCAAGCGGCGTTTCAAAAGAGACATATTGAGCCCCATTTCCCTTTTTTGGAAAAATTTTAGCATTTTTTTTTAACTCAGCACACGCTTTGAAACATGGTCGTTTTTTTGGCATTTTTGGGGGGGTAGAAATTTTGGCGCGTGACTCGTGAAAAATATTTTTATCTGCTCTCCCATGAGGGACTTGAAACGGAAGGTAAGAGCTTCAATTTGGTTTTTGAAAAAGTTTCGTGCGATTTTTTTTCGCATGAATATTGATGTTTTTTGCAAAAAACGACTATAATCATAAAATGTAGTCTAACTCGGAAACTGTTGGGTTCCCGTGAATTGACGAAGAGGGTCAAAAGTTGTACACATACCTTTTGGGTTCACACAATTTTTTTCAGAATTTTTTTCGAAAAAAAAATTTTGAAAATTTTTTTGTTTCCAATTTTTTTTTTTAAATCGACTAAATATTTTTTAAGTGTAAAAATCGGATTTTCTTACCTTATCTACGCGGCCTTTTCATCGAAAAAGCTCGAAAAAGCATCGAAAAAGCTGGCCATTGAGGTGGCCACCATGGTATGACCACCTCAATCGCCAGATTTAAATCCGATCGAGCTCCTCTGGGACGAGCTTTTTCGATGCTTTTTCGAGCTTTTTCGATGAAAAGGCCGTGTAGATAAGGTAAGAAAATCCGATTTTTACACTTAAAAAATATTTAGTCGATTTAAAAAAAAAAATTGGAAACAAAAATATTTTCAAAATTTTTTTTTCGAAAAAAATTCTGAAAAAAATTGGGTGAACCCAAAAGGTATGTGTACAACTTTTGACCCTCTTCGTCAATTCACGGGAACCCAACAGTTTCCGAGTTAGACTACATTTTATGATTATAGTCGTTTTTTGCAAAAAACATCAATATTCATGCGAAAAAAAATCGCACGAAACTTTTTCAAAAACCAAATTGAAGCTCTTACCTTCCGTTTCAAGTCCCTCATGGGAGAGCAGATAAAAATATTTTTCACGAGTCACGCGCCAAAATTTCTACCCCCCCAAAAATGCCAAAAAAACGACCATGTTTCAAAGCGTGTGCTGAGTTAAAAAAAAATGCTAAAATTTTTCCAAAAAAGGGAAATGGGGCTCAATATGTCTCTTTTGAAACGCCGCTTGCCGAATTCAAATATCGTCATTTTTCAAAGAGTAATAAAACTTTTTGTCTGGCTTGGAATCGGCGCGAGTGTTTCCAAACTTATGGACGGTAGTGTACGTGCGCCGCGCACGTATCCCATGAATACTATACAGGGAGCCTTTTCACGGAGCTATACAACAGTCCGAACACATAGAGTGGTCCATAGCGAAGGCGGGGACGAGAGAAAGCTCTCACCCCGCGATGTGACCATAAATTCGAAGATAATGATCGCTGTACGTCTGCGTCCACGGAATCTACGATGCGCTATGGGACCCATAACTTATCCGATTCTGTGCATGAATCTATGTACACCATAGAGTTTCAATATATACGTATGTCGTATGTACGAATGTTGCGAGTGGTATTCTCGTGATACAGGTTCTCGTCGTGGTGCACGGTACTTGGGTATGCCCCTACAAAGCAGCACCCCTGCAACCCCTTAACGCACTCGTTGCCATATAATGTTTATACGTGCTATGGGGCCAAAATGATGCAGCGACAAAAGCTGGTACTCGTCATACCAATATGCAGGACGCGTACAATACGATTTACATTCACCCTGAAATCGATCCGTGTGTGCAAAGTATGTTTTTTATGTATAAATATACCTAAACACGTACATAATACGTAGGTGTATGAAAAAAAGTACTGCGCATACATGGCGTACATACAAATCAGTTCACTCGAAGCGGAAAAAAACGAATTCACAACAGTTGCATTCTCTACGAAGATCCAAGATGATGGTTGAGTCACGGAAAATAACAAGGCTTTCTTTCAGCACGAACATTGCGTTTTTTAATAATTATTTTTAATGATAATGAAAGATGAAAATAATTTAAAATTTAAGAAGTATACTTTTGAATAGAAGAAAATTAAATTTTTATCAACGCGCGGCTAATAATTGTAAGATATAATCGAAAAAAAATATCAAAAAGTAAAACTATGAAAATGGAATGAATCATATTCGCGCAAATATGAAAAGGTTTTGCGTTAAATATGTCTGGAAACATATGATGTCTCCTAAAGTTGCAATAAGATAACATAATAATGATTTAGGTAATGGGAGAGAACACATGTCTAGTTAGCATAGAACACCTCATGCATATGTATGCCTATGATATTTATGTACATTTACACATGACACGAATAGCACCCAGGCCACATTTTTGAATTTATAGCATTTAGGCTCATCGATCCGCATCGAGTTTTCTCGCTCTATTGTCATGTATTTTCCATAGCACGTGACTTTCATGACGGCATTGCACCTGCACTCACATATACATTTATATATATCGACTTTATGTACACATGTGTATTTATAGCAGTGTGGGAAATGACTGATGTTATACAGATTTTGCGTGGATTTTTTCTTGTTAAATATTATACTATATTATACCTCTTTTTCCTACCCGCACATTGCAGAACACGTTAATCATTACGAATCGCGTCAATATCTTTATCCATCGGATGATCCTCGAACTTTGTACACCGGTCATTTGCTTTCTTCAAGTGCTATCACCTGTCTCCCTCTTCAAACTAGTTTCCTTCCTGAAACGAGATGACGAGGACGTTTCGCGTTAGTACGCATCAAAAAGCGATCTTATAAATACGACTTGCCGATCTCGAGTAATCTTTTTTTGCCAAATCTATTATCTGTGTGAAGTAACCTGTTTTTATTGTCAGTCAATTTCGTCATCTCCAGTGTGCGTATTGTAAAAACACAAAAAATGGTGTGCAAAAATTCCAGACAAGTACATTCACCTGCAACGTATTCTCAAATATTGTCCATCTCCGAAAACGCCAAAAAATAATCGCATATCTTGTATTATAAGTCAAAAACATAGACTTCATAACTTTGCCGATTAATGTGGAACAAAATGTTCAGAAACAGGTGATTAATCCAATATCTAGATGAAGACTCAATGTCACGATTCCAGACTAAACATTAATACACCGGTTAATATTCCGATTTCTGTTTTTTGCAAACGATTGAAAAAGAAAACCAAAAATATCTGCGCATTCGGTATTCTACAAATATATATTTATAATAAAGTATTGTAAAAAAAATGTATAACTACCAAAAATGGAGATAGTCGCCGTATAGTAAGTGGCGGCGCGCTTGAGAAGCTCGGTAGGTGTAGTAGTAGGTGTAATACATGTACTTGTCTCGAGTCTTGATAAACCGGGCACTATTGTGCGTCAAAAGAAAATCATCGCGTTTGCCCGTTTACGCTTTTTACCACCCCCTACCCTAGTCTGAGCTTGCACTCAGGGTTAGCGCGGCAGATTACTCAGTTTTCTGGCCACACTATAAACACGAATTTATCCTGCATGTGGACAAAAGTAACAAAACACTCAACTTTGAGGGCTTACGTGTTGATCTAAGTTTCAATTATTAAGTCCCACTGCATAATTGGATTGACAGTTGTAAAATCATGAACTATCGGTAACAGAGGATTCTGCTCGTTATTACACTATCAATTGTTAATAAAAGTTGTCATTCGAGGTGGGACATTGATATAATTAATTATTCATTAGCATGAATGAGGATGCTATCCGAAATTATTTTGGTAGGGCACATTCCTATAAAATATTAATATGAAAAAAATATACTAATAAAATAATAAAAATCAAATACATAAAGCGGACAAGATAATCTTTTCTCGACAGGTAACAATTAAGAATTAGACTTTTGAATAGTAGAAAATTAAATTTTTATCAACGCGCGGGTAATGATTGTAAGATATAATCGAAAAAAAAAATATCAAAGCTTTATCCATCTTCTTGGATTAAAACGGAGCGCAAAGTTGGAGAAGTTGCCTGATGTTATTCGAAAGAGCATGTATAGGCTGCTGATTATTCTGGCCCTGGCCAAAGTATAATAAATGCAAACGAAATTCAGCGTAGAAACAGTTGTGGTACTCATCGTGCAGTCCGATGGTATTGGGATTCTTGATTTTAGCGAGTAGAAATATAGTAAGGACAGAGGAGGGTTATGGAAAAAACCTGTGTGGTTTAGAAAACCATGAAGAATTGTTTTTTTTCGTGTAAATCCAATCGAGTAAATCTAATCATCCTTGTGCACCGGGTAAAAATAAATATCGTGATGTAGTGGGGACTTCGGACTTGATATATCGAACGAGGCCAAGGACTATACGGTAATGAGACCGGGAATTTCATTTGAGTTCGAAGAAGCGACCATAACTTTAGACCATAGTTGAGAAGGAATTAGCCATTATGATTCAGTACTATCAAATTGGTTTTATGTTCCGCATTCATCATCATTATACGCAAGCCACCACTTATTGCACTCCTAGATTGAGGATACACGAAAAAACAAGAAAAAGGTGTGCAAAAACAAAATTAATGATTCCGAAAATATTCAAATCAAAGAGTTTTCGAATAAAGTTGGAAAGTTTCTAAAAATGCCAGGCTCCCAAGGTATATAACCTGAGTTTGATTAGAATCCAATTGTGAGACATCAGTTTGCATGGAGGAAAATGTATGGTCGCGTGATCATGGCACTTTTGTTGTGCCCTATGGTTCAATACATAGAGAGTCAATCTATGTACCAGATGATGAACATACCGCACACTGAACAGAACACGTTAAAAGGAACTTAATCGCCAGATGGCGCTGCAGCGACTGAGCTAGCGATGAGGCTAAAAGTTCAAACAAAACGATGTTCTCAGCGGGCCTGTCTTATATAACCTGAAACTGCTAACTCTGGGAGATGATGGTCTTTTCGGGACGCGGATAAATGAGAGAGAACAGAGAGGAAAGCGTGGAGCTGAAGACAAAGTTATGAGAAAGCAATGAAATAGGCAGAAGGCTGTATAAGAACTTTCCTTACTCTTAACTTGATTTTCGAACGGACTTCGGGTTTTATAATGCAAATGAAATAACCATGATCGTACGATAAAACGATCACCTTTAACTTTGTAATTGTCGGCTTAATGGTACAAAAAATAAGGCGCATATTTTTCCGTTGAAATCAATTATAAAACTGACTTTGTCCATAAAAACTTCGTTTATTACGTGTACATACCCACAAGTCATTTCTTTTTTAAATTGCTACTAAACATTCGCGTGCCTGTATTCATTGAAAAAAAAATGTCAATAACATTACAAAAAATGTCAATAACAACAACAAATGTTTGATGAAAGTTTTATGAAACAAAAAGAAAAAATGTTTCCCGTAGTACGGAAAATTTGATCATGTTTTGTTTCAGTATATCCAGAATGTCGAATAAAAATCCGGTATATCGGTTTCTGGTGATATATTATAATATACGTCATAGCTGAATTCGATGTAGCGAGACTGAAATTGGGTTGTAGATATAGAAACGAGAAGCGCGTTTGCTTTACCAATATTTGCTACTTCCATCTATACTGTAAAGTACATAGATACACAATATGCACGCGCTTTTCCCCACTGTTAAAACTGCAGCGCATTCCGCGACTTTGTACGCATACAGATATACAATAAAGAGAACTGGCGACGATCCAAACTGGAAATTAAATCTAAGCACAATAGAATGCCTGAAATTTCGGAAGAGGAGAGAGTCAAGAGATTTATGGAGCGAGAGATAGAGAGAAACAGTTGAACGGACAATTGGTCGAGACGATGAGGAAGGAACCCTTGTCTTGCGTATTCAATATACGAGAAATACAACCGGCGAATTTGACGCGATTATTCTAACTAAGAGCCACCGAAGCTCTCAGAGATGCATGCTGAGCTCGATCGGAAGTAGAAAAAGGGAGTAGAGAACAGCTCAGCAATGGTAACCACTACAGTGATTTTGTCTAGCATGAAAATACAAATAAAATCAAAACACCCCCTTTGTGAATGATGAAGACAATTTATCATTTTTTGGCCACACAATGCGTATAATTACAGTATCCCATAAGAAAAATAAGAAGTTCCAAACCTTTTTTTTTAAATACAATAATACCTTAAATTAGCTCGTACCTCGAATTCGTCGATGCAATCGATAGTGTCTGCAAGAAAACAGGGGCAGGTAAACTCTTATTTTTTATAAAATTAGTGTAACGGCGAGTATATTGTTTGATGTTTTGCGCATCCTTTGCTCACAGTCAGCGAGAAGGTTGTATAGATAGGTTATTGTGGATCAATTGGTATCTTCACTTGAAAATGTAAAATCTATTGTGACTATAACTGGGATGTGTATCATTCCAACCGAGTCATACGTTCACGATCTTAATTTTCATCGAGCAGAGGATTTAGGATCTAGAGACGCAGCAGCGTCTCGACGCCAAGTAATTAAAAAAAAATGTAATAACGTAACGTCGGAGATCCGTCGCGGCTCGCTATAAAGTAAAATGAGCTTTGTATCATATAGGGAATGCATTTCTGATAACGGAGATGAACAATTCTGATGAGGTATACATACTTTCACGTTATCATATACTGCTAAGGACAAAATCCTAAAAACGTACCGCAAGCACCGCGTATGTTATACATATGCATAATGCGTATGTATATTTTCTCAGGCGGCCAACGTTTCCAATATGCATGCTGAATCTATCAGCCTACAACTTACTAGATGCCAGAGTACTTTGAGGAATGGTGCTGTGTTCTTTTTTATCCCTTTCGCCCACAAGAACTTCCCATTACGATATATTGCATAGAACCTTTGGGTTCTATGCAATATATATAGAACCCAAAGGTTCTATGCAATATATACGTCCATACGTTCAATACGTAGCTTCACATACGCTTGGATCGTGAGACACAATCACGTGCATCTATTATGATAATAAGACCCGGAGAAATAGAAACATAGCAGCGAAACATACGAAGAACCGCGAGATATCCCACGTTGCATAAGGATCACGTTTGGCGTGTCTTTGGCACGTCCTAAAACGCAGCAGGGTGGACTTATGTTATCCCGAGGATTTCCAACAGCCATGAAAGAGAATAAAATTTTCCTATTTCACCTCGCTATTGTAAACCTTGGGTAAATATTATGACTACTTATAAAATAACTTTCTAAGGATCTCTCCCGAAAAATAAATTTTGAAAGAAAAAGTTAAACTAAGTGACGTATACATTTTCTATTACAAAGTACAATAAAGAGTGGAAACAGTATATGCGCGTTACATATTTATTTATAATCTATGACGTAACGTTTGAGCATTTTTTCAGTTTCATGATTATCGATGATTGAACATTTTGCTTCTTAATTATATAATGGATTTTTTTTTTCATGGTTAGCCCTCCTATCGTTTCATCCTTGATGCACATAGTAAAGGCTGCTGATAATTTCACGTCTGTTTCTGGATAACGTATGCATATATATGTATACATAGATAAATATATACATAGATGTACAGTAAACTTGCGCAGGAGTGATTGTGTAACGCAGGCGCGCCGTTAACCCCTCTGGCAGTTGCTGCTCGTTCTCTGGCAGCAGTTTCGAGCTCGGATGGCGGGGATGATGGGCAACACGAAGTCGCTCTATGTGAGGAACCAGAGTGCCAGTACTGTCTCGCCCTCACCTCGAGGTTACCGGAAATTGTCGGAACCGTTCCGCTCGTGCTCATGGTGGCGGGAAACTTCGTTTCATCGTTCTCGATCTCATCATCTTTTGAGAGAGTTCGTCATTCTTATCGCCCATAACTGCATGTCGTTCGGTGACGTACAAGTGCAGCGATATTTTCGCGATGTTCTGTGAAGTTATTTAATTAACGAAAATTCCGGAAATCTGTTAACTCGCTGTAGAATACACACTGTTGGAAATTAAACATTGACAATAACATAGGCGGGAATTTCGCGGAATAACACTTAATAACAACGTTAATAATAATAACATCGAATAATATTATATTAATTAATGATAATTATAATATCATCTAGAGTTGTTATTTTTAAATAATAACGATAATAATCGACTAATTACATCGGTGGAAAAGTTCGATAATATCACTGTGATACATCGGCTTTAATACTTAAGTGTGATTTTGTTACCAGTGAAGAGTGTACACGTTCTTCACACATTCTCGTAGATAATATTTCACATTGCCCTCAAATTATTATGGGTTCCGTTTGACGTAAGGAAAAAAGGCTCATATTCTTCTTAAAGCCATATTAGACCAAAAATTGACTGTGTGCCTCGGTGGAAAATATATTTTGAAAATTGTGTCATTTTGCCCGATCGTGAAATTAATTTTTTTAACTTGGCTCAAATGGTATAAAAAGTGGTGAGATTCGAAGCTTTTTCGATTATTACACTTCGAAGTTTGTTACATCTCTTTCTCTCCCTCTGTCTCTCACTTTTTCTCGTTCTTTGTGTGGGTAAAAGCGCCAGGAGTTAATCTCATGAGTGCTTGTTCCGCGACGTACCAATGCCAACAGAGATCGATTGACTCTTTGGCGAAACGATTCGAAATCTTCTGTACCCAACCTCTCACCTTTCATTCAAAGCTGTCTGATGCTTGTCGAAAATCACCCTTGTACCAGATAGGAATCGGGAATCGGAACAGATTGTTGGCACACCTTCGTAAAGGTTCACGTAGCGAATCAGTATACTTGCATACAGACGCTATAAAAATTATACATATATGTTCATATGTATGTAATATTAGTACACGATTATTGAGATATATATTTTGAAAATGAACACACATCTAATAATGTTTGTCCAATTTTGAATATTCTTTTGACCATTATGGATATTTTTTACTTACGTGCACCGACAATATGTGTCAAGTTGCTCACTTTCACGCGTTATTCACAAGATTCTTTCTTGTAACGACGAGATTTTAGGGTAGAGGTGGAAAGTATCGACGTGCAATTCGCTCGTTGAGCAAAAAATTAATTCAATAAATTTAGCTTCATCATTGCGCAACTATCCGAAATGATGGAGTATGCCTTTTATTACTTCGTTGTTGCAAAGAGATTTATTGGTCCACGAAACAGTGTTTTGCAGTAATTAAATTCTTGTTTTCTTCATTAATGGCGAAAGTCTGCATTCATATATTAGTTTCCCTTATTTACATTGCTCGCATAATTAAATCCTCAAACTTTGTTGATTTATCATAAAATTTCTAAAATTCACATGTATACATTTATGGATTTTTCCCACATTTACAGTAAATTAAAATATGCAATGTTATGAGCTCTCCTCGTTGCTGGAATCATACTTGACGGAATAATTACAGAAGCTGCATGTAGATATCACGCATTTGTGTTAATTATCGTCACAGTAATTAGTTTATTCTGTTCACGGGTATGTCAATAATGAGGCAATAGAATGTGATAGAGAGCGGTAGAGAGAGCTCACTAGGTTTTGCAAGCTTGAATTCACTCACAGTAATTCGATACGATCGTGCAACAATTCATCCGATGAGAAGAAGTACGTCACTGTGTAGATGTTAATCAGATGGAAAATCAGTACGTTAAACGTTAGAGGGTGAAATACTCTTCAATTCAATCACGTTATTGTGTGCAGTGGAGGCATACCAAAGGTGTCAAGGGTTCTAGAAACCGAGAGAAACGGAAAGATGCAGGACGAATGGAAATCAACATACATATATAAATAAGAACAGAATTTCCACGAGTGGCCAGAGGTTTTGTCGTCCTTGAGTTTCCTATTAGAAATGCATAATTTATTTCTACCCTGCATTCGACGGAAGGGGATATAACTCTCCCTCCATTCTCTGCCATACATTACCTATTAAAAAGTAGCTTCCAGTCATACGCATGAAGTACAATAAAATAAACCTCATAAACCTGTTTAAATAAAATATGATGCGAGTCTGATGATTTAATACAAAACAACACTTTATATCATAACGCGATTATCACTACATAAAAAATACTTGAATATTTGCGACTTTCTTTACGATGATGAAGTGTTGACTGTACGGATTTACGATTAATTAGTATATAATATTAATATTATCATAAAGTTTTAAGATAAAAAATATTGACCGGAAAATTCTTTATGATGACGCGATCTAATAGGGGTGAGGAAATAGGAAAATGCCATTCAGGAATTTCATCGGTAGAAGTGCATACACAGTGAAGTGCGCAAAATTGTTATTCATTGGAAAGAAGGAAAATCCCAGAGAAGGCGATGAAGAATAAGACGACGATAGACGCAGTGTGCGGTCGTTGATCATTAGGCAGTTGAGGGGGTTGCATTAAGATAGTACTACTGCGAACCAATTTCAGACGGGAACTTTTATCATTTTGAGGGCATATTATCCACGGTGGACTGCCCGTGCAGGCAAAACAAGCAATGTAGCAAACAGAAATTCGGCGTTTTTAACACGCCTCGCATAGGCTAGCCCTGTGAAGAATTGCATTTCTCTGTACGGAAAAACAATTTTGTAATCGATATGAACTTAAAACTATGGAAGGATAAGTGGAAGATTTATCATGACGACAAAAAAGATTCATCATGTTTCACCATTAGTTTTCTGAGATATGTACGTCGAAAGTTCGAAAATCATGAAAAAATAAGGCGTCAATAACATCACCCTTGTTTCGGCTTTTTTCGTTACGTTTTTGCTGTAATAATTATGAAATATTCAGAATAATTAGGTTGAATTCTTCGGAGTTTGCAATTGTGATACAGTGTTGCACTTTATCACAATTCACCGAGAAACTATCAACGATAGATCCGATATCTGCCCAGTACTGGGAGTACGACACTGAACTGTTGGTTAATGCTTGACACCAACGTGAGGCGACCGAAAATTAATGTCGGAATAATAATAGGCTAGGTTAGTTCCAACTGTTAGAGAATCCTCGCATCCGAGAATCGCCCAATGTACAAATCCAACATTCGACCAATTTCGACAGCAATCCTCGACCAATATTTTTCCAATCCCGGGCCGAATATCAGCCAACATATCGGCGATGTAACTTGCCGTTAACGAATCTATATCACATTATCCACATACTGAAGGTATTGAAAAATAGGGTTACATATTCAATTGAAATATTCACAAACTAATTAAAATACATTTTTAGATTCATTCAGAAAAATGTTGGGTAGGCAGTTTACTTGTGATAGATATGTGTGATAGACTTGTAATAGACACCTCCGGTGGCATTCGCCTAACCTAACAGCGATAGAAAACAGCACCGACAAATATGATCAGTTTTGAATTGGTCCAAGCACCAATTGAAACTATGTAATGGTGTCCAATGTTTTGCCAGTATTAGCCCGCAGTTAGCACGAAGTTTTGGCCAAATACTGCGCGAGCATCGGTAGCCAAGTATAGGTTATGTCCGATAGCTAACGCTAGTCGGCGGTTGATGAGTCTCTGATATTCAAATGAATTTGGTAAGGTAGTATATCAGTGAGGATCATCGCAATCTAAAATTGGACCTAAGTTGTGTGCTAGTCGTTGGGTGCCTGATTTCAAACCAGTGGTTAACCATATTGAGAACATCGGGGATATTTTCATGGGTTGTTACCGATTTTTAGGTTTCGAAGCTTGAAAATACGTGGAGCTAAATTTTTAACGGGGCTGTTGCAGTAGTACTGCATTAATGCCTTATATTACCGCTTTTTTCACGCGAGGAAGAGCTATGTAGAGCAAGATGAGAGTACGAAGAAAAAACAGGAGTTTCTACTGTTTTATTGCAGGTCTTGGCCAGGTCGGACGCGCATACGTTTGTGGAAGTGCTGTCGAAGGCCGCCTGGTGTTACAAATAATGTTAAGAACGGTTTATTTTTTAGATTTGTCAAAGAATTAGGAATTTCCAGCTCGTTAATTACTTATGCTATTTAGATTCATTCCTTACAATCCTTTACAAGAAGGAATGGAAATCTGTGCATATAAAAGGAAAGCATTTAAAAGTATACGAGTTTTTCCAAGCAAAATATAAAGAATAAACCATATCTTTATATATATATTTCTTCTGTGCGTGTGTTTGTCACTGAACTCCTCCTAAACGGCTGAACCGATTTTAATGAAATATTTGGTGTGTGTTTAACGGGATTCGAGAATGGTTTAGATTTACAATTCGGTCCAATTCAAATTGTTCATTCAATTAATTTTCGAATTATAAAGACGTGTACAGGACAACGTCTGTCGGGTCTGCTAGTAGTTTTATAAAAATGTAAAGAAATAACTAAAATATCCAACACTGTGAAATATATATAATAATTCGGAGAATAATTCGCTGTTATGGATTCTGTTGGAGCGGATATTAACAAAAATATGATAACAGTAAAATTCTTATCCTTTTATATAAAGTGTAAATGTATTGTGAACAAACATGCGGCGTTATTTAAATGCACGATGTTGTTAACCCTTTTCGGACCAAAACGCCACTTTCCATACACCGTTGTTTAGCGGCCTATAACTTATACTATTCGCGTCTGAAAAAAATTGGGAAGTACACATTTTTGTAGTTTGAAATTTGCCCTTTCGAATGGTGTGTATTAAATTTTTCCAAAATAATTTTTATTATGGAAAAAAGCCGTTTAACGCTAAAAAAACACAAATTTTTCGCACCTATTTTTTTTTCAAATCGAATTTTGAGCAGGTTTCTGGTCTGCAATGGTCCTGGAACCTCACTAACCGGTAGAATAAATGTCTGAACAAAAATAAACGGGGGTTGTAAAGTCGATTTGAACCCCTATTTCGTTCAAAATGGCGCCTAGACCGTAAAATTTTCACGAAAACATTCATGAATTTTTTATGGAAAAATGATGCACTCTTTCGAAAAGTTGTCAGGAACAAAAAGTTCTTGAAATCACTCAAAAAATGCACCTGATATTTTTTCAAAATGTTTTGAGCATTTTTTTTTATTTTGAGAATGGTCAATTTTGCCAAAAATCGAAAAAATACTCAAAAAATTCTGAAAAAATTAGAGTACATTTTTTAAACAATTTCAAGAACTTTCTATTCTTGACAATTTTCCGAAAAAGTGCATAATTTTCAAGAAAAAAAAATCCAAAACTCAAAGTGCTATCAGATCGTCACTTACACCAGAACAGCAGCAGTCGAAAATCATTGCAATCATTTTACTCTGCGTAATCAATTCACTATTCAGTTTTTGACATTTTAATGCAGACTTTGAAGTAATAGTTCCTTGAAAAATAGAAACTATTAATAGTACTTCCGTCGAGTACTTGCGTGAGGTAGGAGGTGAGAAGACGTTCACTTATACTATGTACACGAGATCAGTTGCGCAATACGAACTTGAATAAATCTGATTACTATTTCAAGGAACTATTATTTCAAAGTGTACATTAAAATGTCAAAAACTGAATAGTGAATTGATTACGCAGAGTAAAATGATTGCAATGATTTTCGACTGCTGCTGTTCTGGTGTAAGTAACGATCTGATAGCACTTTGAGTTTTGGAATTTTTTTTCTTGAAAGTAATGCACTTTTTTGGAAAATTGTCAAGAATAGAAAGTTCTTGAAATCGCTTACAAAATGTACTCTAATTTTTTCAGAATTTTTGGAGCATTTTTTTTTAATTTTGGCAAAATTGACCATTCTCAAAATAAAAAAAATGCTCAAGACATTTTGAAAAAAAATCAGGTGCATTTTTTGAGTGATTTCAAGAACTTTTTGTTCTTGACAACTTTTCGAAAGAGTGCATAATTTTTCCATAAAAAATTAATGAATGTTTTCGTGAAAACTTTACGGTTTAGGCGCCATTTTGAACCCAATAGGGGTTCAAATCGACTTTACAACCCCCGTTTATTTTTGTTCAGACATTTATTCCACCGGTTAGTGAGGTTCCAGGACCATTGCAGACCAGGAACCTGCTCAAAATTCGATTAGAAAAAAAAATACGTGCGAAAAATTTGTGTTTTTTTAGCGTTAAACGGCTTTGTTCCATAATAAAAATTATTTTGGAAAAATTTGATACACACCATTCGAAAGGGCACATTTCAAACTACAAAAATATGTACTTCCCGATTTTTTTCAGACGCGAATAGTATAAGTTATAGGCCGCTAAACAACGGTGTATGGAAAGTGGCGTTTTGGTCCGAAAAGGGTTAATTAAAGAATTTAAAAATACTCACTCATTATCAAGTTGGTTTATATTTTACATTCTGTTTGTGACAACAAAAAACATGATACGAGTCGTGTTTGAAATCGATCCTTTGGAATATTGTTGGTGATTAAACATTTAAAAAAATTGAGAGTCATCATCATGTTAAATTAGTTGATATCGATATGGTAATGATTTCATATCGATAATTATTCTTGTCGAGAAAACTATCTGCAATTATTCAATGCCATTAATTATGCCGATAATTATAGAGTCGAGCAACATTCTCATGTTTCACGATATTATAACGAAACTAATTATCTTCGAAAAAAAAATTTCAATATTTCATTTCATTTGCATATTTATCAGTGTCATGCAAATTCTGGCATATTTTTCCATGAGATTTCTTTTAATTCTGGACGAGATTTTTGGTTATTATAATGACATGGTAATTTTTGACAGATAATTCGCTCGCATGTGCGATTTATCACCGAAGTGTCTCGTAATTTATTCGCATACCCAATATAAATCCGGGCTAGGTGGGCAAGAGGTAGCGAATTTACCAAATGAGGCTCGCGTCTAACCGTAACGAGTGGAAAGATCTGGCTCAATCTTTGGGGATTTCTGCATGAAATTCTACGTGAATAGCCTAGAATAGTGAGTTGCCTTAGGAAATATATACGTAGTTTGAAGATCTCCAGGGTGTCATAAAATCATCGTTTTACGATATCGTTTGAACGCTTCATCCGAGAAATAAGAATAAATTAGCATTTCATATTCTCATATTCGTCCCCTTACAAGAGATGAAAATTCACTATACTAACGTTGCATACATTTCAACCCTAAAAGGCAACTATCTTCAATTGCGTTGCTTTTTACGCATTGAATCCTCCCTCTGTCAACCTCTCTGTCCAATACTTTAACCATTTTCAGTTATCGTAACGGACGATATAGAATCCCTTAGAAGCCTACAATCCCATTGGAAGGAAAATTATTTCTCTCATGACGTCCTTTCGAAATTCACTCCCGTTGATTTTCTTAAAAAGAGATCTTTGGCAGTTTAATATAGTATTTGAATAGCGGTTAACATAAATTAAAGCGTTCCTGGATAAGGTATTCGATCTCTCTTCTTGACATTTTCTTCCTCCTTAAATATGATTGCTCTCTTAACCCACCATATATGGCTGCCAAAATATGTACGAACATTACTGTAAACAGGGAGAATTGGTCAATTAATTGCTTTAAGCATCATACAAAATTTTCGGGCGAATTTGAATAAATTCGTAAATGGTAAAAACATATTGAGGAATAACAACAAAAAATTCGGGTCTATTATTGGATATTGTTCGTCACAAAAAATTATGATTATTACAGTTTGAAGCATAAACTTTGAGGGTTTATGGCTTAGGGTGGATGAATGATCTCTAACCTCTTCTCGGTAAAGAGATTGCACGGCTTCGGGTGGTAATAAAGAGAAAAGAACAATCTCCAACGTCAATCAAGATCATAAAATAAAACAAGATACATAAAATTCTCAAAAATGTAAGCTTTGAGAGGACCCATAATCGTATTACATCCATAAACTGTGTTTTCATGTACACTTTTCCCTGAAGAAGTCCACAATTGTGCCAATAACGTCGCCTTAACTGTAATTGCGAGGCCTCCGATGATAGGCCTGCCATAGGGGTTACCACAATGGGTAACGTCGATTCAAGCCTACATACAGCACACGGAGTTGCGCCGGGTAGTCTAACAATTGGTCCAACGCTACTGAAGAAATTCACGGATAATTTGGCAAGCTAAGCACTTGTCAATATACACGAATTCCGAAATCCTAATTAAAGGGTGTGCAAAAATTCTTGTGGGTTCAAAGATAGGAAATCCAAAAAAAGAGAAATGCAAAAAGAGATGATGACAGACGCGTTTCTGATTTCCCCTAAATTGAAAAAACCCAGGAATAATGAGAGGAAAAGAATCGAGAATGAAAATGAATTCGGTTAGGTCGGAAGGGAAATTACCTATGCAACCGCGTGCTTGGTTTGGTCAATTCGTTTATGCCCATACAGATTGAGAAACCCTGATGACAAATCCGACATGCAATCGTGCCCATAATAAAGGTGTTTAAGAATATTCCATTAGCATACAAAGATCAAATTTGAGAAATTGAGTTGGTTGCACGAAAAAGGAATTTTTTCAAAATACAATATCCACAAATAAATATATAAGCCATAATGTTAAAATGCATAAAGAAAATACTTATTGTTCAGTCAACGAATTCATTCCTTGTTTGGGTCGTGTTTAATATGTCCATGTTTTATAGCTATTATTCGACTGATTTACTAATGATAGCTACATGAACGTTTCGGAATAACAGGTTTTGAGTACAATCAACGAGTAGCGAAGAAAAAGTAAGTAAAAAACAAAAAAACAGGAAATTTCTCAATATGATTATAAACGAAAGAATTGCTGAAATATTGACCTTAATATTAGTTGATATTATAGTGAGGTTTGCAAGAACACATAAAAATAAACAACTACGCCGTTACTGGGACAATCGTGCATTTTTTCATGGATGTTCGTGAAATTACGTTCAGATAAGTAATAAAAAGTAAAATTAAGCTCGGTAAATAATTTACATTCGTATGACGTTACTAGAAATGATTTTGCACTAAATTGTGAAAACTAAAATTAAGGAAGATAAGCCAACGTATGTTACCCTAACGGAAATATCCTGTAAACGATGTGCGTGATTAAATAATAGAATCTCAGAGCGGAATCCCTATGATATGTACATACCCGCATATAAAAATATAAACATACACAAGAACGCGTATATTCGTATGTAGATACTTTCTATACTTCCTTCTTGTTACTTTCCTTCCTTCCTTGTTACTTGATACTTGATTTTCTTCTTGTATCTAGTTATGTTAAACTATACTATTATGCAATACTATAAATGCAATTTCTTCCAACCTTTTATGTATGCGTATATATGCGTAAAAAAATTCACTTCAAAAGTAAAGTTTTGACCAGAAAAATCGATTCCATTTCCATTTAACTATTAATTTTCGTTCTACACCGTGGTATCGTTTTTTTCGAAATTATTCGTATGTGTATGTATATCTGCGCCTTTGTATCTAGCTCTAACGTTTCTTTTGTCTTATTTTACATTTTTATCAGTCGTTAATAGGTTTTTAAAAACGGACATGAGGGTGAGCCTCATGTCCGTTTTCACTTTTCTGTAAGTTTATTGATTGCGCACGCTGCTTCCGTCCCTCTGAAAGAGTTCATGAAAGCTCGATAAGTATTTCAGGATGAATTATTGTAACTGCATTTTAAATACGACACAAACTAGATCATCAATTATCATGTATCAGTACGTATGTATTTTGAAAGATTGTAACACACATCAAATAAATTATGAACAAATTCTTTTTCTTAATGATAGAATTTAACCTTATCGCAATCCTTCTACTTATCATCAATAGAATTCTTACAGTAACATCGTTTGTCGATCATTTAAAAAACTGAACATTCACTTTTTCTTCAATATATAATTCGTTGATAAAGCTCAAGAATGATCGTTTGTTTTCTTCAATTTTTTTGTATATGTATTGTAAATATCTTAATAAAAAAAACCTATTGAACCTATTAAATATTTTCTGCCGCAAAGGAAACATACTGTATGCTCCTCCCAATTTAGTTACAACTATATGATTTTCATGTATGTGCCGAATTCAAGTACTTAAACGTAAATCGAAGAATTAGTGCCATAAATAATAACGCATTGCCTCAGACTTAATTCGCACAAGTTTCCTTGTCGTTTTGCAATTCGTTGGTGCCGTGAAACAGTCGTTGGTAACATGCATCGAAGTTGCAAGAATTATTGATGTTTCAAGCTTCTGAGGCTAAAGGCCTTCCGGTCGATGTTACGGGCGCCCCAAACGCGCCCGACACGACATCGAGCCAAACCACTTTCAATGGGTTGTTCCCTCATCGTGGCCTCGGCAGAGATGAAGCACGTTCGCCCAAAGGGTGCTCCAGCTATCGAGTCCGAAAGCTTTGACAGGGCAAACCACAAAGCGGAAGCAGCATCAACAGTAGTATGCTTCTTAACTAACTGGCATTACTCAACCCGCCATGGTCATAACGGTGTCTTATAATCTTTTATATCTATGTGTAGGATGTTTTATAAAAAGTTACAGCAAAAAAGCTCTAGACATATATAAAAATTAATCGAAAATATATCTTGAATTACTTTTAATTGAAAACAGAAGGGAATATGGAAGATAACATCGAATTATTTGTTAACACATTTTTTCGTGTTTTTTTTTAACTTTTTCTCAATTCATTCGCTGTATGAATTCCGTGAATTTCCTCAAAACCCTCTTCAAACGATACATTTTTGCAATCGAAATAAGCTAAAAAGAATATTCATTTTTCATCAATCTATCGAGTACATATACTTTTCTACATATGTATACGACTCTATATGTATATTTCACATACGTATACAATTGTCTGGGTTCTCCATCTCGCGATTAGAGAATATTCGGATCGCATATTCTTCACGATATTTTTTTCACTCTCTAATGCGTAATGCACATCTCGCATCCTAGAAAAAGAAAATTCCCGACTGCTTTATGATGTTTGTTTAGTTCGTAATTCATTATCATTTATTTTACACGAAGTTTTATTTAATTCGTCGTTGTCAAATCCATTTATTGACTATCATAAAGCTTTTTCTGTTTACATTTTTCCTATTAATTTTTTTGTACAATTTTACAGAAATCGAAAAATGAAATACATTGTGCATTCCTGCGGGATATCACAAAGAAAAAATTATTCGTTTAAGCAAGTTTTGCGGAAACCCAACCCTCGAAATAATTTCTTACAGACCCACCGGCTACTTATGTAGAAATAAACTTTAAAAGTTTCATTTCTGAAAGTCTTGTACAATGACCGAATGGCAGAAATATTCTGGTGGTGACTGTTCGTATTTTTTCTATACAGGTTTTTCCAAGTTTCAGTAACCACAAAAATGAGTATAAGGAAGTAGAATATATTATGGATAGAGTATTTATATAACATTTTTACCATGAAAAATGAGTGAATGATGAACGTTAAACTTTCTTTTAGTTCAACCGGTATAAAGGTGACGTACTGATTTTTTATTTTACGCTTATGCTGCGCAAGTTTTTTGAATATATTTATTGTTTTAAATTCTCAATAATCATAAAATCATCTCAACAAATATGATACACATAAGTTTAGTAATGAAAATAATTGATTCTCAATTTGTCTTTGATGTTTAACAAAACAAAAAATTCAGTTATTTTTCGCGTCATAAGTTACACGGAAACGTCCTTAAAGACTACATTTGATGGAAAGATATACATATCGTCGTCCCAAAATATTTTCGAATTTTGTAGAATTTAATCTGCCAAACCATTCATCTTTACAGTCTATCGGATAGATTCATTGAATTTATATTCGCTCAATCCAATTATGTCGTCCAAGGATCGAAGAAAATTTGCAGCTTGAAATAATGTCTTCATGATGCTTCCGTAATTTTTATGTGAAACTTGCATTGAAACCGGACACATTATAGAAATGCTTCTTTGGCGCGAACTTTCGAAACTGATCATAAATCAGCCGTGAAATAGCCTGTAATGGTGATAGTGTTTTCGACTATCGAAACGCTTACGATCGTATGTAACGTTCCCTCATTGATGTGGTACGATTGCGATTAAAATTTATCGTTTATCGCGCTTGCATCATAATCTGTCCACAATAAACTGCAAATATGATCGGGAACATGTGCATACGCATTAACATTCATATTTCGGAAACCATCCGTGTTACGATCATTTTCAATTATCATTATTTTGAAATGTAAAAACGGGAAATACCGATGTAGACCTGATGAATTTAAAAAAATGCAGAAACTGGCACGTGCTTACGTTGTATATGTTCCACATGTCACTCAGAAAAAGGTTTCGTAAATCTAACCTCCCAAATTTGGTCAAACGAAATACGGTAGAATGGATTCCATTTTGTTTAAATCAATCGCTGAATGGTCAAATGAACAAAATCATTTTAGTTATTCAAACTCGGCCATTTGGTTAGTAGCATGTGTGATGAATTTGACTATATCTTGACTCCATTGACTACATATTTTTTCAATTCGAATAATTCATCCAGTCATCAGCTACAATAGTGTCCTGTTTGAAAAAATCGATAGAATGCGTTTTACATTAGCAATATTTTTACGATAATGACTCTTGATATGTGTCGAATTGAAGATTGAAGTACTGCACAAAATGTATAGTATGAATATCATTGATATGTAATGGTTTTTTCAACTTAAAATATTTAGTTAAGAACATTGATTAACCTAGTATTTTATTCGTCGTTGTGAACTTTGATTAGTTGCCGTAACTACAACTCGACCTTGTGTCAACTGTACAATACATTCAAAATAACTATACATCAAATGCAGTTTTAATGAAGCATAAGATCTAGTAATACGATGGTCATGTTTCATTGACTTAATTATACATCGATGAAATATTTACTATACAAATATATACATTATATACATGTATGCACTGAAAAAAAGTTTCCGTGAATCGAACTTTCCAAATTTCGTCAAACGATATTCTATCGTTCATAGTATTGTTAGGTCAACAAAATCCATTCAGTTATTAAACATGGCTACTTGTTTAGTGGAATATTTGTTGAATTTGTTTTGTTACCCGTGTTTTTTATAGCGATTCCAATTGTTCATGAAAAGTTATTTAAACGAATCATTCAAGTTATAAAAAGAAATTCCTCAAGCGTTAAGGCTTTGACATCGGAATATATAAACAGACTTTGACATTCAGCACTGAAGTTTTGATTTGTCGGTGATTTACCTACTTCGCGATATGACGAATGTGATATATGTAAGATTTTGAAATTTGGTAGAGAAAAAATAGGCTCTAAGTTATGAGTTCGCACATATTGGCTGACCTGATCGTGCTTTAACTAGGCTCAATTGAAAGAAAAAAATCATATTGAATCGGTAAAATGCCATTAAATGTTCGCTTAGGGGAACGGTTTTCGAAATATACGTGATTTAAATTCTTGCTTGACAGCTGGAAGCCCATTTTCCTGTATAATATCCGTGGCAGGTCTCTGATGTCAGGTTATAACATTTTTTTTTATTTACTTGGTGTCGAGACGCTGCCGCGTCTCTAGATATACATGATATATAGCCATAATTTTATTCTAGTTTTTACTTTTGCGCACGTATTTGAAAATGTACCCACCTACGATTGTAACCAGAATTATGATATCCCTGACCGTAATGGTTTTACCGGTGGAGTGTGGTAATTTGAACAGGGGGATTTTTCTCCGTGTATATGCCTATTTATATAATTATGTATTATGTGTAACAAATTTCTATACATATATGAATGAAATATGTATATAACTTGATATTCGATTGAATTCAATGCATGTTTGGTCAATTCTACTCCCCAATTTATGTACAGGAAACGAATGTGCGAGCAAATTAGTCATTCTCAGAATTAGAAAAACTTGATTTTCGGTTACGTCAACTCTACATTTGGTTACACCAAATCAAGATTAGCGTGTCATGACAGAACTTATACTTTCAATTCAATCTAATTTATTATTTGAATCAATTACATATTTGTTCCGCCACCCATTATCGTGAGATTGGTTTGAATTGATTCATATTTTTTTGCCGATCCTGCCGATCCTTTTTTTAGTGTATAGATAAATGGACATTTACCTCAAAAACTTGTTAAATAAAAAATCTTTCCAGTTATGCACACAAGCTTGTAATGACATCGAGTCAAGTAAACAATTTTAAGTTAAAAAAAGTTCGTATTTTCCTATTATTTTTATTGTTGAGTACGTCTACCGAGTTGCGAGTTTCTATTCGCTATTAACGGACTACGCAGTCCCTAACAAAATTATTTTTTTGTTTCGATATTTTTTTCAAGTCTTATCGTTTTCAATGTATCATTTATTTTGATCTATAAAGTCACAAATTGAAACGCCATGGACTTGGCAACATGTAGCTTCAAAAAGTTTAACAATTAACAACTTCATGCACAATCTACCTAATGTGTTTTTTTCACGTTCTATCGCAGAATCAATGGTGTTTCTTCATATATATTAATCAACTTTGTAGTAAAATGTAGCAGTGCAATTGTTTAACGCAGCGCTGTGAGAATTGATTGATGAGAAAAGACGTTCTGTATAATTTTCTATCAGCCCCAAAATGACATTTACTGAGCACAGAAATCTTTTGCGATACACGAACAGTTTATTTCTACAGCGGCAATCTTTTTTGACGTAAAGTAGTTAAGGTTTTCATCTTAATACTGTAGAATTTTATCGATAAAAATATCCTGCAATTTTCCATCACTCACAAATGATATTTATTGACATAAGATTCTGGCTTAGATGTTCGTACAATCGTTCGAGTAACGAGTTATGAGTGTTGATTTGATCGTATCAAAATGTGATTGCAGTTGATGCTATGCAGCAGTTGATCTCTGATATAGTGTAATCAACATGTACTATGTACATGCTTCCGGTCGCCATATAACGCAAAGAATGTGACCTCGTCCGTGCAACATATTGCTGCGATTTGTGAAAGTAGAGAATCACTGTATATGGTCAGACGTGGAACATACTATGAAAATTAGTAGGTCTGATTCATATCTCCGTATTCGTATATAGAAAATGAGCTTCACTACAATATACTATATATGATAGACATTCACTGCTCATAAACTCGAGTGAGTTTTTAGCCATAAGCTTTTTATCAGAGCAAATCAGCAATAAATATGCTACTGTTATCATATCTAGGAAGGCCGCAGCGTCTCGACGCCAAGTAATTTTAAAAAAAATTGTGTCAATTTTGAATCGGTATCCATATACCTCTGCAATTTTTCCTCGATTACGTTTGATTGAATTTTGAACAGTTCGATAAAGCTTAATTTATCAAAGGCTCCGTTATCTTTTTTGCCTCTAACATCATAAAAACATATAATTATTCCAAGTAAAAAAATGTTTAACCGATGGCTTTAGGATTCAAAATGAAATACAAATGCGGAATACTTCCCGCTTGAAATTTTATAGTCACAGTAAAAAGTACTGTATACATGAAAGCTCAGTTTGCATCACATTAGATCGGTGTGTTAGTGTATTTTCCCACTGACGTAACATCATGAAAAAATTAAAGCATATGATAAGATGTGTGAAAAGGAAGAAATTAAAAAAACTGAGTCCATACACGACTCGGTAAATTGATGGGCCTATCTCATAACCGTTGCAAATTTCTTCAACATAAAGTGCTTTACATACATCCGTACTACTGAACAATTGAACAGATATCGAACAAGTTCTTGAAATTGCGCATGGTGCACAAGCCTTGAATTGAGATATAGGCATACATATATACATACGAGACGTTGACAGAAAAACTGAGAGTCGAGAAAACGAGTAGGATTGTCTGTTTAGGAATCCGCTTGTGAAACAGTCGCAAAAAGTGAATGACGGACAGTATGTAGACTATGCAGTATAAATGTGTTCGTGTATGCGTCTGTGTGTGTGTGTGTTTTAGATATTATGATATGTTCATATCGATAGAACCAGAGAAACTTCAGCAGGGATTTGTTATAAACGCAGCTGTGACTCGACGAAAAGAACTTCGGTGCTATATAGCAACACGTGGCATGACACGTTGTGGGAGACGCATGAGTTTTCGAGGGAATGGAATACATTATGAAAAGCATATGGTAAATCCGTGTTTATACGAGTTTTGTGGACATTTCATGCCTCCGCTCCAGTTACAGTGAAGGAAAAACATTCTAGCCAGATGTCGTACTGCATTAATGAAAAAGTCTTCGAACATAAACGTTCTTCTGCGAGTAATGAAACATTGAAGTTTAATCACAACGCTATACGTTTACGAACAGAACGCTCCTAAAATGTGATGATCTGTATATAGGAACGCGCACTTTGCGTCAGAATGGGGCACAATTTACTACAAAGTTATTGTGTATAAATTTTACCAGACAATCACGAAAATGAATTCTCATACTGTTGAGTTTTTTTAGAGTTACATTACAACTCGAAAACTTTTTGCGCCAACTTCTCTCTGTTTTAAATCTTTTTATTACTCCCAACAACCCATCATGTAAATCAATCACCATACGATTTTTGAACGATGAAGAATCCATTCATTCTCGTTTGAGAACATCGTCTATGAAGATACTGTATATACGTGGCGAAAAAATATCGTTAAAATTTACCATACAAGGAACCGTAATCGTGAGACGAACTGCGAATTCGGGGTTTAATATACAGGGTGTCCCATTTTAATCTTACACCTAAATTATCTCGAAAAATATTGCTCTGATCAAATTTTGTTTGAAACAAAAGTTTTAGAGATCAAAGGGGGACGTTCAAAAAAAATTTTGTTGAAGGTCGCAAATTCAAAATGGCGACGTTACGATGGCTGACATGTTTTTTTTAAAGGAAACCTAACTTTTTTTTATGACAAAACAATGCATTGCGTTAAAACTAACAACTTTTGTAAGAAACATTTTTCGATTCAGATGGTGGTTTTCATGTTGGAACTCCATTTTTGACTATTTAGCGCTGTCCGGAAGATACCATAAAAAAGTGTGCATGTATCTATGTGTGCGTATCTTAGGTTGCGCGATTGTGGGCATGGTTGTTTTTTTCGCGAAGAAGGAAATGCTTATCGCACGATAAGAAAGTCGGACTTCCCCGGAATAATCATGACTCTACGACTGTTTCGTGCAGTTTGCCTCACGGGTCACTGTCTTCTACCAGGAGAAATTCACGTCAACTATTACTCTTGGTCTTCGTTATGGCTTTATTAAGTCTCAACCGAATTCCCTTATGCGCTAATTTCTGCATAACATACTTCAGCATTTGTATGGATCACCAGTTGCTGTATGACGATGATATTGGATGAGCTTGCACACATTTGGCTGCCGATGCTCAGGTATCCTTCCGATGCATCATGAGCGTTTCCTTCAACGTAAAACTCGTCATCGATTTTTTATTTAGTTTGGTCCGCGGGTGCTATTTTATTTCACACCTACCCTCTGAATCTTCAAAATCTGAGTCATTTTTAAAAGATTCCTAGTCGAAAAATGGCATTTCTTCCGTTAAGGCGATGTGTTACATCCGTAAATCGAAGCTTAGAAAAATTCTCCGGCAAAATCTATAAATCGGATCGGTTTGAAATTTGTTGTGGGTATTGAGTGATATAGCCCGGAGGGACTGACGATTTTAGAATTTCGAAATTTTGAAAATTTTTTCACTCTACGAAAAAATTGTTTTGAAAAATTTCAAAATTGCGAAATCGTCATTCCCTCCGTGTTGTATCACTAAATACTCACAAAAAATTTCAAATCGATCCGATTTATAGATTTTGCCTGAGAATGTTTCTGAATTTCGATAGGGGAGGGGGTATCCCCCATGGCCTTAAAACTTTATCTTACTGCACAGCAAAATTCCTGAGATCTTAAATAAAGATAATAAGTATCTGGAATATTCCCTCATTCATGGGAAAAAGTATGTAAGTATGTGAGTCGAAAAAAAAGTGTACGTGAGTGTAGAAAAAGTGTATCCAAGCCTAGAGTAAGTGTATGTAAGCCTTAGAAACAGTGTGTGGGATTTGGAAAAATATAGTACCAGGTATATTTTTACCATACGGTCCTGTATATCCTAATATACCTGTATACCTAATTCCGTCGGTCGTGGCCGACCACTTTCGGATACTTCCGTCAAATGCGCAGTATTTTCCGGGATCAGGTCCAAGGGACCGAAGACAGGAGGCCCCAGTTTAGTTTTCATTTGAGTTGTCGTGCTGTAGTGTCGTTGAAAGTGTATGGTAGTATCCGGCTAGTGTATAGTAGTATAGGCTGTGGTTTTATTGTAAGAAATTCGTATGTATAGTGAATAAAGGAAAATGTATAAAAACATATTTTGTATATTATTTTTTATTGAAAATGTTCAATAACCACAAATTTAATTAATTAATTGAATTGCACAAATAATAAGCAGGTGAAAATGTATTCTTTGTATAACAGAAAAAGTCATTTACGGTATTGACCTATTTATTGCTGTTCAAATAGGAAATTTTAATTCTCTGCGTGTAATTTTTTTCATGCGCTTAGTAAAAATTGTGTTTCAGAGAATTTAGGAGGTGCATGCAGGTGTAAATTTCGTCAATAAGTTTTCAAATTTCAATATGGCCATAATACAAATTCCTGCATCACCGGTAAATTGTTGGCCACTGTCCGGACGTCTCAGAGGTAACACACTGCATGGTAAATTCTGATGAATTTCAGGTTCATTTTTAACGAGAAATTTTCTCCGTAATAGTAATACATATATGTGTTACTATTCTATTAATAGTAAGACATGTATGTATTACTATTCATGTTTCTATACACGTATCCTATATGTGCGTATGCGTGTATACGTACATTTGTGTGTATCAGAGAGAGAGAGAGAGAGAGAGAGAGAGAGAGAGAGAGAGAGAGAGAGAGAGAGAGAGAGAGAGAGAGAGAGAGAGAGAGAGAGAGAGAGAGAGAGAGAGAGAGAGAGAGAGAGAGAGAGAGAGAGAGAGCGGTGAAATCCACAAACCTGCTTGTGAGGTTGGCCGTTTATTGAATCCCCTCAGGTATGCTCCGATCTTACTATAAAGGTAGCCCCATGAGATTCAACCAAACGCCGGTTTTCATGATGCTAAAGGAAAATCCTAACCCAGTATTGGCACTGAAAATGTATATATATATAAACGTTATCTATATACTCCTTGAGTATGTATATATATATATATATATATTAGACTGATTCAAAAAAAAACTTTTTTTTTTTTTCCTTCGGGATTCTTGTGCTACTGTTGGGCAGTAATAAAAGAAAATTTTCCGTAAAAGATGGGCGTTGTCACTCAATTTTTAGAGGTGGCTATCTCGACTTTTTTGTTTTGAATTTTTTTTAATGAACGTATTGCAGTTAACCATAGTTATGGCTGCGGATTACGGATAAAAATCAGATCCAGCACCGTAACTATTCTATTTCGTAACCAAAAGAAACTCTTACAATTCGAAATGATTGCAATATTCACAATTCTAATCCAGGTAGCTCAATAATGGCATCTATACTACTCTCGTTATTCATATAGATATATTTATACGCATTAACATTTCGTGCTCTGTACGAAAAATTAAATTATAAGCTTTCCTTCATAAATCATGTATTTACATTTTTAAAATGCTACACTTACATTATCTTCAAACTCATTCATATTTCTTCCCAGCTACTGTGCATAACATCGCGCATCCCACTGCGCAGTAAAAATGCACGAAAAATAGTGCAAAATTTAAAAGTAATTAACTATGTCGCTGAAAGGGCGTACCTCTTGTCGAAAATTTCAATAATAGCTCGACAAAAAAAAAGATGAAAAGCAGTACTTGCTGTAAGTGATCCAGCTACATCGACAACGCTTTCCAAAGTGCAATAAAAAACAATCGATTCAAAATTCGGTTCAATAATGAATAGGAAGCGTAAAAGCCTTACCGTTACGTTATGGTTACGCTAATATGATTTTTATTATTTAGTTCATTATTATTATCCATTTTTGTTGAATTATCGATGATAAAATAAGTCGTCATAATAATAAGTTATTATGTTTAATTAAACAGCGTTTAAAATATTGTTTGGGCTAAATTTATTTACCGGTAATATTTTCGATTTTGGTTTTTAGGGATTCAATGTGTGTGCGATATACTTTTCTTTGTCGCAAAACAGCTGTGAAATTTCCTTCATTTATTCTATTTCCGGTGTAATCTATACTATGATCATATTTAATAAATAAAATCATGAAAAAAATAACAAAAAGTCGAGATAGCCACCTCTAAAAATTGAGTGACCGCGCCCATCTTTTTGGAGAAATTTTCTTTTATTAGTGCCCAACAGTAGCACAAGAATCCCGAAGGAAAAAAAAAAAAAGTTTTTTTTTGAATCAGTCTAATATATATATATATATAGTTATATATATACATTATAGAGGGTTACCCAAGATCGTAACTGTTCAGCAGTAAAGGTTTGGCGATAGTGCTGATGTGACAGGGTGGAGACGGAGAGAAGGTCCCACAATATTCCAGTGATGTAATGAAATCTATTGCCCAGAGGGTACAGAATAGAAGCGCCAATGCTCGTAGGATACTATTTCGCATTTCCAACCTCCTTAGAGCCCATCTACTCTCTCGGTCTTCTGGTAGCGGAATATACTCAATATACGTCATGCACACTTCCTGTCCGGATCCGTCGAACCGGTTAGACCTAAATCACAGTTTCTGAATAGGGTTACACGCCAGGGTAACCGCGAAAACCGGACGTCACGACACGCGCACTGGCGAACATCCACTGCGAAATTTGTACTGTAATGGTAACAATTCCGTCTATCCACAGCTACAATATTTGTAGAGATATCCTTCGATTTTCTTTCCTTTATATCGCCACCGAGTATCCAAAAACACCGAGACAAACGTCACACACCCAGAAAAAAATCTATTATCTTCAAATAAAACCTATTTAATTTGAATAGATTTTTTGCTTGGCTCCTGGCAGAATAGACTTTTATTCAAATTCAACATATAAATTTATTTGATTCAACTAGTGTTATTAGTGTTATTTAAAAAGTATTGGAATGAGCCTGGAGTTAGTATTGGAAGTAGTTGTATAGGATGTGATGACCCGAACGGTCTTGCAGTGGTGGGGACGGTCCAGTGACGATGAGTGAACGGAATGGTGGCCCCGCCGCTGGATGGTCTCGAACCCGGGTCCTCCCGATGAGAGCGATGAGCGCTAACCACTGCGCTACGGCTACTTATGATTTTTTTCACTCGAATCGTCTATACCTCAGTAATGCTGGACCGTCACAAGGAATTGTAGCCACCATCGTAACTACCACCGCCATAGCCTTTCGGTTATTAATAACGATGCTTGATATCAGCATTCATGCACTATACGAAAAATATTTCTAATAGTATCATTTATATTCGTGTAATTTAGTGATTAAGTATATCTCAATGTTAAATAAATATATATGTTAGAAGCGAATACATAGGCAAATCAAATCAAATAAAAATTTATTTAATCCAACAAAAAATTTATTTAATTGTAATAAATGAAGATTGAATAGACGAATCTATTCAATCATAATAGATCTTTTCTCTGGGTGCATGGACACATGCATACGTTTCTAAACGATTATGAGTATCCACGTTCGATAAAAAAGAAAAAGAGTATAACGTAAAAAATGAACAATGAATTCACCGCTTGAAGCTAGAGAAGTTTTAACCACAGATTTTTCCTATTTCCTTGCGAAAATAGTGCGCATGTTCCGTTGGTGCGGATAGAATCGTTACAATATATAGTACCAAACCATTGAATTCTCTGCGTGACTATTGTTTCTCAAATTCTCCAACCGATTCATCGGTCGAAATTATTCGGGTTAACCGCGTGCGATTCATTGTCTGTTGCGGTGTCCTAGCGATTAAAAGTACTGCAATGCGCATCCGTAACTTTTTAGTGGTCGTGAAAAAGGGGTATGTTATTCAATTTGAAATATAATAAATAACATCGATAATATCAGCCAGAACGTAGTAGATTTCACGATTTAATTTTTAATAATTGATAACAATTTTAAAAAGTGATGAGGGAAATGAAATGTCATCTAGGATCTTCGAAATTATATTTACTTTTCCTCGAGACTAGTGGTTAACCAATGAAGAGTCAAATTTCATATGGAGATGAAAAGCATCTAGTTTTCCGTTATATTATGAACAAAAATTTTCCGAAGAATAGATCAAATAGATAACAAGAAGAAGATTACAGTTTGATGTGTGTTGTCCACGAGATAGAAGAATCGAATCGGACGTTAATGGTGTTTCAAGCACATATACATATGACCTTAGTGGGTACAGGCCAACATGGCAGAGTAAATCTGTAGTCGATGTGAGATATTTGAACATACGGAATGTCTCCTTTTCTGGCTAGAGAGGGGGCATCCAAACCCTCTCGATTTGTTGAATATTACGAAGATCCATAGAACGGCAAACTTCTTGCAACAGGCCTTCGAATCTCTTCTATAGAACGAACGTTAGTTATGCCGAATCTGGGGTTTGTACCGTTTATTCAACCCCGAACATGGGGGCAATGCTCTCTGCCTATGAACGCTTATACACACACCCTCCACATCGAGGACCTCTCGGATTCTATACTCTCTTTCGGAAAACCACGTTTACTCGCCACGTTTCCGTAAAACTGAGAGGCTACAAAGGTATGTGTACGTGAATGGGTATACATACATTGCACACGAGCTTGGCGCGCAAATTTCTGGTACACTGAACTCTGTAAACTTCACATCAGCTCTGGGGAAAACAGCGGCAAACCACCCATACCGCCTGGAGGTTGCCCTACTCTCTCTCGATCTCTCTGTTTCAACATGTGATCTGCAACGTCCGATTGTATACGTTCGAGAAATTCCCATATGCCACCTCGCAGTTCTACGTGTATGCACTAGGCACACATATGGATCCAACGCATCAAACGCCAATGGAACTTTCTTAACTAGCCTCAGGTTCCATACGGATTTTGGTTATGCTCGTTCTATTTTCTTCGTTTTTAACAATTGAGAGTTCCCGAGTTTGTTTTACATTTATCTCAAAACGATCGATTAATTACTTATTGGTTGAGGCTCGTGAATTGCATTTTTAGAAACGTTTCAGGGATTCGTAAATGAAAACAGAGATAACTATGTTCATACAGGAAGATACACGCATAGAAAGTTTGTTAACCCCAGGAGCCCATACAGGAGTATACCAAAACACAGATCATTTTTAGTCTTACAATTAGTCATAATCTCTTCCAATTGCTTTCAAAATTGGTATCAATTTACTATTCAAAATGAAGATAATATGGGGACGGTTAGTGTCTAAAAACCATGTGGAAGTAATAATAATTGCGTGAGTTGGCATTGATTGAAAATACTGGAGCGTGCGGAACCTCAGAAAGGCATCGTGTTTTTGTATTACTGCATGAACAGAAGTGGTGTTCTAGGTTTAACATTGAAGAGTGTGTGAAGAAACTCGCGGATACTATGGCAAGCTAAACGCTTGTCAATATACACGAATTCCGAAATTCTAATTAAAGAGTTTCGGCTGGTTGGTTGATAAATAAATAGTGAACACTGAATTGCACTATAGAAATTTATTCACAACGATAAAGGTAAATTAAGTGGACTGTATTAAATTTATGTAGAGTATGAACTATAAGCGGAGTTACACTATAGCGGCGCGGATGTTCTTATTACTGCAAGGCAGTGCGGTTGTTCCCGAGTCGTAACGAAGACTAACTAACTCCCTTTCTAAAATATCGCGTCTGAAATTCTTGTGAGGACGATTTAAGGAAGGGGTAAAAAGAGATGAAAATGTTCCTTGATAATTCCATTGGTGTGACAATATACAGTGGGGAATGCAAAATTCTTATTGGTGGGAAAGATGGGAAATCCAAAAAATGAGGAATGCAAGAAGGGATGATGAAATACGCGTTCCTGATTGGCGACGACAGGAAAAAACCCAGGAATAATGAGAGGACTGTTCGAGAGTGAAAAAATGAAATTAGGTAGGCTGGAAGGGAAAATACCTATGCGACCGCGTGGGTGAATTGGCCAATTGGTTTATGACCGTATAGATTGACCCAAGAAAAAGTGTTTGACCGTGTCTTAATCCCTGGTGGAAAATCCGACGTGCTATCGTGTCCGTAATAAGGAATTAAGACTATTCTATAAGCATACAAAATAATTTCGAGCGATTGAATGGTTAGCACGAATAAAGAAATTTTCCCCAAGCACAGTATTCACAAATAAATGTACACCCTAATGTTAAAATACATAAAGAAAGACTTATTGTTCGACCGATGTACAAATGCTTGCCAGATGAAAGTTTCAAATAAGAAATAAAAACATTAAACGATTAAACAGTGCGAGACGTGACACAAAGCAAGTTTCCGACACAATGTTCGAGTAGCGAAGAATAGGAAAATAACAAACAAGGACAGAAATTCTCAATATGATTATAACCAAAATATTGCTAAGATATTGAACCATAGTTAAGATTATAGCGAGGCTCGTACGAACATATACAGCTAAACAGTGTGTGTAGCCAATTTTCTATTTTCCAACAACCGAATTAAGCCATTTTATCTCACTCTCTGAAAAACCTGATCATTTCTTCGATACTTCCCATCAAGATCTATATACTTTCTTTATCATGGGGTCTATTTTTATACTGCCATTTTCTCCCACCTCTCGAATTACCGTAGAAAAAATACATGGAGACATCTGTGTCTGCACATTGCACTAATGCGCGACAATAAACATGTTTATAGCATGCTCGTAAAGCTTCGGCATGATGGGAGGGTGCGACGTTTAACTCGTTTTCGTTGACGACGAGCTGCTATGTAAAAATATGTACACCGTGTTGAAGAAAACGATGTCCGCTTGGTACAGACGATAATAAAAATGCTACGTTAGTATATAATATAATGCCTTATCGTTTTTCTCCGGCTGTTAATTTAAGGTACGAAATCTACGTGTAACTTTAACATTTTCGAATGTGAGATATGAAGACGGCGTCGAAAGAGATTCGGTGTATGATTTATTGGTCATTCTTTTTTTTTTGTAAATCTCAGATCACCACGATGGTGGATCGAAAACAAAGTTATAAAGGGTTTCGATGCTTCTGCACGGTTACAACGGATTATTGTTTTCATAAACAGTTTTAAAAAAATGCCATTAGAAATGAAAATAACAATAGTTGAATCCTCAGATCGATAAACCAATTCCTTCATGTTTAAAAATAATGTCCAACTATGTTTTATTCAAAACACGTTCATTTTTCCTTGAATAGACTCAACGAAATATTTTTTCTGCGTGAGTATATCTTTGCAGAGATAGTCTTTTGGAATCCCTAGATACGACGTTTCCGAAACATATTACTAGAACGTTCCGAGGCAGTACTGAGATATCGCTGTTACCACTACCGGACACAGAGAAGAACTCTATGCATCCACAAGCGAGTACGATCAACCGGGATCGGTCGAATGTATTTTTTTTTTCCACTGTTGTGCTTCTTGAACATTCCATATGAATTGCCAACTTTATTCTGCGATGATATAGTTCATGGGAAATGAAGAGGGCACTGGGGAAAAGTGAGAGATACAGAATATACAGATGCAGAATATGGCATGACTTCATCAAGTAATAGTATTATTGGTGCCGTTGTTATTGTGCAACAATATTTCATATTACCATTTGGATCGATTAAATCAGTTCAACAGTTTAAATTCCCTCATCGTGAGTTCCTTTGAGATGCGGATCATCTCGTGTTGTTTGTCAGAATTTCAAAAATCGGATACCGACATTTAAAAAAAATACAGTTTATTGGTGGATTTTCCGATGAAATTTGTACGTGACCCTAAAAAATTCCGTTCACTTCCGATTACCCAGTGCAAAAATATCCAGTGTAACAGGCCGGATAGTATTCAAAAATCGTTGCCACTATGGAATCACAAGATACATTTGAGGAGTATCCTTCTTAAAAAATCAGTGTGGGCAATATCGAACTTGCTTACATCTATTGTTGTCGATTTATTCACTTTGTGACATATCAAACCATACTCTCCCATAACCTATACATATAGTTGGCTGTTTTAAACCTTTTTGTTGGGAAAACGTGATCGTGTTCAAAGTCTTGAAAACTGTAACTTCCTAACATTTTAAGATGTCAAAGATGCTGCTATTTTCTGTCTATTATACATGGAAAACTGCACTAGAATAAATATTATCTCAAAATCTGCCGTAATGAAAGGTTATGACCGGTCAAATTCTCGAAATTTTTTTTTTGCAAAACAGGGATTTCCAAAGGTAATCTGTGAAATTTATTTTACGATCATGATATTCAAAATATATGGGCGGAGAAGGTATAGCACGTGGAGTGCATGGGTATCTAAGAAACTCATTTTTTACGTAGAATTAATTAATTAATGCAATATAGCATTAATTGGGAAATTCAACATCGTCAATCCAAGAATGTACAAGACAATCCGATAATATTTGGGAATCGCTTTCACGAATACGTACATAAAAATAGATTATTCTCACGTCATGTTGATGAAGTTAATAATGAAGAAATTATTATTGCGTTATTTATATAACGCACGCAAAATTGATATTACGTTGATAGATTATGGTGGAAGACAGTTTACATGGGCTTCTAGATTATTAGATGGTGTCACAACGGAGAGGAAAACTAGGGCCATTCGAGCACGAGACGAAACATCAATATTGACTGAAACAACGTCACTGTGGGTTTGCCTTCGACACCCATTTCTTTAGAGATGACCCAAAGGCTCACAAACTGCCAACTAGAGTGAGCCAGATTTGATGACTTGTCTCTCTTACATTCTTACCTATTTCATTTCTTGACAAGGCTCCAGCGAGTCATCCCTGAATTTTTGGTCGCGCTTTCAACATCTTTTGCGCTTCAGAGCCAATAACCGGTTTCTCGCAAGTCCGAGAAAGCTGATAACTTCTTTACTTTGTCTTTTTCTCCTTTAAACTCTGTTCGTTCTCTTGACACAATTGAAGGTAAAGAGTTCGTTATGCCTTCAGTTTTTAGATTTTCGTTAAAACTATCCGAAGGGGTTTTGATTTCTGCAAGTTAATCTGTAGTTCTCAATCGATTCACCAGTCAATGGAATTTTTTTGATTCATATATGTTTTTATCAATCGATATATACAATCAAATATTGCCGCGCTGACTATCTGATTGTATCGATTGTATCGCAACTGCGTGAGCGTGAAAATGCACATTTTGTACTTTCAATCGATATACGAACGCAATTGGGTCTGTTTATGAAAAGAAAAGTGGAGAGTAAAAAAATGAAAAAAATAGAAGTGTGCTGTTGTCCGCGGAGCCCACTTCATTTATCCCCACTTCCCAAAATGTTGCCCACTTCACTTATCGACTTTGAAGAAATTACATACACGTATTGTAGGTATATTAAAAATCAAGCTTTGAAAACGACTTTAATAGTAGCATTGAGAGCGACTTTAATAATCGCTTTTAAAGCTCGACTGATTTTCCTCAAATTGTACATTCATTAGGAAAGTAAAATTTGAGGATAATCATCGATTCAGCATTTGTTCGCCAAATATATTGAAATACTCAGAAACTACAATTGTTCTTCCAAAACAAAAATGTACCACAGAATTTTCCAACAAATTTTTCTTGCATTAAACTATCACTCGATTACTCAACGGAAAATGGTTATTGCGAAAATAAATGTAATTACACAATTTTTGGTCTCTTTTGATGGTGAAATTTCAATTAATCCACAATTGTGATTGAATCACCCTGAAAATTGTCACATTATTTCCGCACAAAGTACTTGATTTATAATTGATTTAATACTGATGATATTTAGTTTCATTGAGCACAGGAAATAGGTCTTATTGAATGAATATTGATCGACTGAGCTGTTCAGAGGCATGCTCAAAACTTTTTGGCGCAGGTTGCAAATTCGCGATACGATAAAATTCGTTCAGTGGCGGATTTCGAGACCGTTTAATTTCCGGCTCTTTTATATCGCAACATTATTTAATGGCTATATGCGCCAGCCGCTGGTCGCAAAATCGCACTCTCGCTCCCTAGCGGCAATACAATAAGTTTTATATATCGATAGGAATTCACAATTTGATACGTTCATGCACCGAATACAATACGAACCAAAAATTTATTCCCGATGTCTCAGTCATGTGTTGTTTTTTGTTTTTGATAAGCTCCGTGTTTTGTAAATTTCGTAATAAATAACAGATTTTAAAATATATTCCTATACTAGATTGACATTTTTTCAAATTTGATATTCTCTTGAAAATTCTTCTGTGAAATGTCTTTCAATCCCATTACATAATTGAATATCTATTATGGAAATTCTGAAAATTGTATTAAACTAACGATTAAGTTCGTAATCAATAAAGTTGATGAAAGCAAGCGAAATGTCTGAATGCAATTGAACATAATGAATACTTGACAATAACATGATTATCTCGTACCATTTTGTAATAAAAGACATAAACAGCACACATTTATGTATATATATATACATTAGACTGATTCAAAAAAAACCTTTTTTTTTTCCTTCCGGATTCTTGTGCTACTGTTGGGCACTAATAAAAGAAAATTTCCCTAAAAAGATGGGCGCGGTCACTCAATTTTTAGAGGTGGCTATCTCGACTTTTTGTAATTTTTTTCATGATTTGATTTATTAAAAATGATCATAGTATAGATTATACCGGAAATAGAATAAATGAAGGAAATAATATGTTTCACAGCTGTTTCGCGACGAAGAAAAGTATATCGCACACACATTGAATCCCTAGAAACCAAAATCGAAAATATTACCGGTAAATAAATTTAGCCCAAACAATATTTCAAACGCTGTTTAATTAAACATAATAACTTATTATTATGACGACTTGTTTTATCATCGATAATTCAACAAAAATAGATAATAATAATGAACTAAATAATAAAAATAATATTAACGTAACCATAACGTAACGGTAAGGCCTTTACGCTTCCTATTCATTATTGAACCGAATTTTGAATCAATTGTTTTTTATTGCACTTTGGAAAGTGTTGTCGATGTAGCTGGACCACTTGCAGCAAGTACTGCTTTTCATCTTTTTTTTTGTCAAGCTATTATTGAAATTTTCGACAAGAGGTATGCCCCTTTCAGCGACATAGTTAATTACTTTTAAATTTTGCACTATTTTTCGTGCATTTTTACTGCGCAGTGGGATGCGCGATGTTATGCACAGTGGCTGGGAAAAAATATAAATGAGTTTGAAGATAATGTAAGTGTAGCATTTTGAAAATGTAAATACATGATTTATGAAGAAAAGCTTATAATTTAATTTTTCGTAAAAAGCACGAAATGTTAATGCGTATAAATAAATCTATATGAATTCGAGAGTAGTATAGATGCCATTATTGAGCTACCTGGATTAGAATTGTGAATACTGCAATCTTTTCAAATTGTAAGAGTTTCTTTTGGTTACGAAATAGAATAGTTACGGTGCTGGATCTGATTTTTATCCATCATGCGCAGCCATAACTATGTTTAACTGCAATACGTTCATTAAAAAAAATTCAAAACAAAAAAGTCGAGATAGCCACCTCTAAAAATTGAGTGACAACGCCCATCTTTTACGGAAAATTTTCTTTTATTACTGCCCAACAGTAGCACAAGCACAAGTATATATATATATATATATATATACATATATATACATACACATATATATATACATATGTATACATACATGTATGTATGAGGACCAAAGATCAATATATGCATCAGAAAGCAAGTGATCGTTTCATTAATCAATTTTACGAAAAATTCTGCAATTTTTCGATCACCAAACCTAACTGCGATAGCGAAGCGTTATTAATGATAGTGATTGAGACGGTTTTCCAATAGCTCTCCTGTATTATCACACGGTATAGGCAGATTTACCTGTGTACGTATATTCATGTATGCATATATCTGTATACATGTATTTTCATCGATTTTTTATCGCACGATTTCCTAGCGTTGTCGAAAAACGCTTATGCAGCTATCTACGTAGAAAAATATTAAACTCGAACACTTTCAAGTTGGGTGTAGTTTGGGATTTATGCATTGACGCGATGTTGCATGAAACGGTGATCGTTACCTCCACGTTTTTTTTTTACCGTTACACACATAGAATCGTTAACGTTTTCCCGATCTTTTTTACAGGTCACCGTAATTCTTTCCATTCTTCGATTTCGACGTATCTCCAATATTTCGTGAGCCACGTTCACACATACCACACTGCGATATTGAGCACTCATTTCTCCACAAAAAGAGCCTCACCGATCTGACTCGTCTCCATCCCTTCTCAAATGATCGACGTTCCTTGATTTCATTTATCATAGTTTTAACAATGTGTTACACTGATTACTCTGTCGAATTGTAACCAGTTGACAATTTCGAAGAGGGGAAAATTCAAATTTCTTTGCTTTTCACTTTTTTTTCTCCTATAGCGGCGACTGTTTTCACACTCATAAGAAAAAGTATCGTACTAATGTTAGCTCAGAATATGAATATTTAACAGTCTTTCAAGAATTTTTAGTCTCGTGTAGTAACCTATATATTGCATTCAACCTTGTTACTCTACGAGATAAAAAATTCTTGAGCGACGGTATCTTTCCTTTTGAGTGTGAACACGATCGCTGCTAAGAGAAAAAACATTTGAAAAGAAAAAAATTCGAATGTTGCCCATTATCGGAATTTTCAAAGTACTTGAGCGAGCCCTAACAAATTTTTAATCCCTCAAACCTTTTTGGAGGGCTCATCAATTACAAAAACTAACATATATTCACACGAGACTTAAAAAAGAAATAGTCAATAAAAATGGGTAACCCTCATATATATCATGTACATCATCATCTCATTACTTAGCCGGAAACGATCTAACAAACAATAATTACCGATTCGATGGCTTCGACAATATCGATGTAATTAATTGATACCGTTATCAGGTTACCTCTCTTCATACACTGCAAAGCTTGCATAAATGACAATCTACTGCAAATTTATATTACCGTATATAACACTGCGCGTATCTAGTAAAAGTGTTGTAGTCTAAGCATGCAAACCTGTTATTATTTGACATCCCGATTTTATGGATAAACTGCGGGCATTTTATCAATCTCATGATTATCGACAAACATTCATTAAAATTAACGGAGCGACGAATGTATTCTTTATTTTCATATTCTTGAACATCCTGCTGCTAAATTATCTTAATCTCAACCAAGTTCAATCTCGAATATCCCTTCGAAATGTTTCCAGTACATAATATTCCTGGGAGAAAACTTCCTCACCTTCCTTCTCCTGTACAAAATGACGTTACTTGATCATTTTCTAATATAAAAATAAAACTAATAAGTCATTCTATTTTGAAAAAGAAAGATATGCCGACGTATTAGAATATTTCAATCAAACTTGGTTGAGAGTAAGATAAATAAGAGGAGACATGCTTAAGACTAAGGTAATCAAAAATAGAGCAATATTAAATAAAAAATAAACCAATAATCGTTTATTCCGATCTTGGAAATTCAGTGTGATTACCTAATAAATCATATGGCCTATAAATTATCATAAATGATCTAGCATAATTTGCCCGGTACATTTATATCTCGAACTATAAGTAATGAACCTTACCGCATATACGCTTATTATACAGTTGTCATCATGTGTCGATGATAATTTTTTCTATAATGGAATGAAATGTATTCAATACCTTTCATTTAATTTCGAATTCAATGACACATATTTTTCAATATCTAAATTCGCGTAATGCACTGGCAACCTTCTATGAATAACATTATTACTTCGTATATTTTTTATACCAATATTCCAATTTAGCGTTAATACTTAATACGATACCGTTGATATGTTCAAGTATAATTTTTTTGGTTTCGATGTAAGTACGAATGCCCAATATAATTGAATGAATGTATATAAAAGGATTCTCGTTATAAAATTCATTAATTCAAGAAGGGTTTGTAACGATGCATTGTTACACGTCCACTTGAAGTTGACAACTACATATAAACTGCTGGAGCGCGAAGCGTGCAGTTTTATTGCGTTTAACGAACTATTGAATTTAGGGTATAATTATACAACCCCCATACAATGTATGAGAGTACGGTGTGAAGCACCACGAAGTGAATCCCCTCGCGATTGATTGTAATGCCTCTCGATAACTTGAGACGAACGATAACCAGCTCCGTTAGGAGTAGATGTTACCCATCCTTAACAACGGTTGTTGCTAATTTGAACTCCTTTGCTAGAATGCTATGTCGACAATTAAGGTATCCCCAGTACATGATATTAAATCTCATTGTGTAATCATTCTTTGAAATATGGCATGGTACAGAATGTGAAAAATCAGATAAAAAAGTATGTATAATTTCATCTCGATTTATGACCATTTATCAGTTAGACACGATTCCAGGAAAAATAGTAGATTGACCATTATTAGAATAAATGTGCGTTGGAAATGTTGGCGAGATCGGGACAGAACCTCCCCCTCCTAATTTATTCGAAAAAAGAAAAAGTTTTTCAGAAAATAATAATTTCTAATTCTATGTTAATTAGGTATTATTAGTTACTTTAAATAATTTATTAAAGACGAAACTTCCAAAAAATGCAATAAGTGGTTAATCATTTTTTAGATTTTTCCTTGAGTTTTTAAATAAATGATGATAAGTACGTTCGAAGAACATCAGAAAACCTACTATTTACCGATTTTTTTTAAAAAGCTAACAAAATGAATTTTTCGCTCAGAGAAGCCGCCGTGACCTGACCTCTTTTACGAGACAATGGAGACTAAAATGAGTACATGGGTAGATGAGGATGCACATGGATGCCACAACCAAATTATGATAAACATTAAATCTTTCAATTATCGTAAAAATAATATAATTTGTTATCTCATAGAGAACGCTTTTCTTTCAGATGATTGACAATTGACAGACTATTGGAATTTATCATAAATAAAACCATCCTATACGCTCCGTAAAATATTTCGAAGCGAAGGTTTGTTTCACGTTATAGCTCTTCGATTATACCAAATTCTGCATTCTCCTTGCCACAATTCCGACGTTCTATCCCCACATTTCATCCTCTCATTCCATCCCAGTTCTGTCGAAGTATCGTTCGAGTATTCCCAAGTGTTCGAATGACGGTAAATTTCGAAGGCTGTTTTTGATGGTTTAGTGCTTTTCTCACGAAAACCCCATCGAGTTTTCGCCCACAATACTTTCATCTTCTATAGACAATGCAGCAAGATTTACGCGCATTTCACTAATTGGATCTGGTCTTCTCGCCTAGACCACTATTTCTCGCAGTTATAAACAATGGCCTTTTGTCCGGAAGCGAAACGGTCGAAATTGCGGACTATCTCGAATTCACCCTTTCTATAATTCGCTCTGTATTTGATTCCATATCTTTGTAGTGAAAATACCACGTTTTAACCAATGTTACTAGAAAGTTATTTCGAAGTCGACTCTGTTTTCTAGATGGTGTAACGTGCTGTGCGACGTACAATGTTCGAAGATCTGCGCGGTAGTAAAATTTCAACTTATTAGGATTGTAAGGCCTGGATACACACTGCCGGTGACACTGATGCTTCGAAGCTAACGTAGAAGAATTAATAGCTACGAACTCGGGTTTTTAATGGTCTTACACTCTTATTCCACAATAACAATAATTGTTTATTTATACACTAATTATTACACCTTGAAACATTAACTCATAAGATTCAAAGGTTAAATTCACAAGTATCGACTTTCATTAATTTAAAAGCGATGCGGAAAACATAAATAATTTTACGTAAAATGGAATCTATTGGATTGACGGTCTTCTGTTGAAATTCTAGAGTGAACTGATCTTTTCGGGGTCTGTCATAGCATTTTTAAAAACTATGTTCAGAGCGTGATTGATAGGTGAAAATTGTTGTTGACCAATTACAAGGGAGACCGCCTCCTTGGCCGACGTGAGAAAAAATAATAAATAGGTCTTTGGATTCCCGAAGTTTTCCCGTTTTTTGCAATAATTCGCAAATTAATGTAGACTCACGTATAACTCATAAAATACAAAAAAAAAAGGAAAAATTTCTTGCATTTCTTCAAGTAACTGAAAAACAATTGGAAACTTCCAAGTCTCTCGGTCTGGACCCCGAATGGTGGACGACCTTTGATGTACGTGTCCGCGCGCGGGCCCCAAGGCAATGGTGGTCCGTTATGAACCATTTTTTTTCTACGGCCGACGAGTCCCACGCCTCGACCCTCGTGGAACACGCTGTCGCGGGTCCAGATACAGTCCTTAAAATATGGAACGGTTACTCGAGACAAGAAGATTCAAAAAACAAAGCATAAGAAAAACTAAACATGAAATTCACAAATTTCTTGCGACCTCTTTGCACACCATAATTTTACGGGCTAGCATACGGTGTGACGTTACCGTCTATCGACGGAACAGATGGAAAGCTGTACCTTTTTTTATACGGAATTGTGTTCTACGTAAAAAAAATAATAAGCTCTTACTCGAGCGTTTTTTTTTTCTAAGATGTTTGAAATGTAAAATTTTCTCAAATTCTGGCAATGTGAACTTAAGTCCAGTTTAATCGAGCATGGCTCTTGCATATCCAAGGCTTCCATCTTTTTCGAAAAGTAATACTTTTCAAGAACGACAATTAGTAGGACATGACGGAATGCTTCTTATTAGATTTACTTGGAAAAAATAGATGAAATAATTACAATTAATTCTACTACAACGATTGATACGGTTTTCTCTTTTTTGTGTCAATGATCAATCTCCAATGAACCCGAATAGATGTCATCAATACCGTATTCTCGCAATAATAATAATCTTGTTATATGAACCCTCGAAACATCTGCACAGTAATCATGAGAACAAGAGGAGCCCAATTGAACTATCAAATGAGCTAACCTAACCCAGGTGCACTTTGATCTCAAGGGTAATTGAAGTATTATTCGAAATAATTGCCTTCCCCCCCTGATTGAATAATTTTGTGTAGCATTATTTCGCCCGGCCTACATAAGATAACAACTTCCGGGGCAGCTTTATAAACTTTGAAGATATGGAGAGAACCCATGCTATCGCGCATAGGTGTATTCACTTCGTATTTCACTTTGTATTTCTTAAACCTTACGTGAAAATAATCTAGCGAAACGTATAGCTGTACGATTTACTAATCACTTTGAACATAAGTTCAAGCTCATTATCATTGAATTTCACTTGGGTAAGTTAATTTGATCGTTCAACGATATAAGCATTCATGTCATAATTCGCATTATACAAGTTTGATACGAAATTGCGAATAAAACATTCAGGACTAGTATTTTCAAATTCCCCAATCGAGTTTAAGTAACTGAAACACCGTAAATAGCATCGCTGGAAATAAGGTAATTGTTAAGCTCACAAATATTTTCATACGCCAATTAATGTTTTTATAACTCTAAGCATTGATCGTCAAAATAATAAATCCACAACACACACCTTCACGGAACGTGTTTCCTCCATCGGAAGCAATCGAATGCGTAAAAAATCTTCGAGTGATTCGGTGAGGTTAAATTTGCGGGAGTGAGGGAAATATATACAAACCAGTGGATATAAGCTTGTGATAGTGTAAATTTTGTCATTGGATAAAATCAAATCGTCATCGCCGTCAGTGATGACCGGATTGAGGTGGCGTTCGGGTCGTGGTGTTAAGCTCTCGCCGGATAAATGTGCGCGATGTATTACTACGCGAGCAAGCTGACTGCGGCAGCCCTGAGTGCAGGTTTGCGCGGTGGCGGTGGTTCAGGTGGCGATGGTAGACGTGGACCAGATGGCAGTGGAATATGTCGATGTCACGAAATGGAAGGGCCACCGGAATTACGGATATCCGGTCGAATGCACCGTCTTGATACATTGCCATCTCCACCGCCACGGGCCCAGTATCATTCAAGATCATCTATGATAAATGCTACAACTGGACCAACGACATCGGCTGAGCATATTGTCGCTACTGTGAGCATCGAGCATCCAAGATCAAATCAGCATCATCGACACCGAACAAAGCACAAGGTAGGTTTTTGAAATATGATATTAAAAAAATGCCCATATGTTTAATTCAAGTGCCTCCAGCGTGGGAATATCACAGCTAAAGTGGTGTAAATTTTACGAGCCTTTTTCGTGTAAAACTCAAGTTTTTTTTGCAGTACGGTTGTAAACGTATCTAAGTTTAAAGGGCTCTGTCTACTTTGGACGCATGAGAAGAACGCTATTTTTATTAATTTTTTTTAAGAATACTGTTATGGTTATCGATATAAAACGTGTTAGGCTTCAAAAACATTCTCAAATTACAATACAAACAAATTTTTATTGATTTTAACCACTACTTAGTGCGAAAATGCCAGGTAAACGGGAGTTCCCAAAAAGTAGGTAGGTGTGCGCTGTTGAAAAAATCTGAACAACGGCCCATTTGAAAAAAAAAATGGTTTTAGGTTTAGTGTGACAGGGGCTATATTCCGTATCGCTAATATTAATTAATGTACAAAAATAAGAAAATGGCGGACCAAAGAAAAGAAAACAAAAAAACGTGTTATTTCCCATGTTTTTTGCCAAAACAATAGTATAAATTAAAATTTTGCAATAATTCTAGTACGGGATATCGCGATAAGTGTACAGAATATGTGGTTTAAATTTCATAAGGATCGGTTCAGCAGTTTGTGAGATTTCCTCAACAAACGGTTCGAAAACGTTGTTTCGAGAAAAACGCGTCAGAGTAACAATACGCGACAGGGGAGATCAAGCGCGTTCCGGTAGTGTTCAAAGTATGGAAAAATAGTTTTAGAATGCTCTGATTTTTCTGAATTGTTCAGATAATATTTTTATACAGCCTGTCCCATAATGGTCAACCGACCTCTGAGGGGTGGGTAGATGGGGTGATTCTGGACCGAAAAGTCCTCTTACATTTTTTCCTCCGATGCCCCCCTGATTAGATATTAATTACTTAAATTCAGCCAATAGGACGCGTCGAATAAGCGGGCTACACGGCGAGTAGTGGTGTGCGTGCAAGCGTAGCAGCCTTGGAAGCGTGCGTGTAAAGCGCGAACGAGGTCGATAGTGTGCGTGCGTTGGTGTGAGAGAGTGTGGAACGTCGACCGTTCCCGAAAACATGAATAGAGCGAGGTAGTGTTAGTGAGGGCGCAACAATGTAAGGAAGAACGATAAAAATTGATTGCGTTTGCAATCAGTTTTCGAATTAATTCTTAAATGCATTGAAAAAAAATGTCGATGATTTTGAATCGCGACTGGACGAAAATACAATTTTTGATTAATTTTTTACAATTACGATTTACAAAGTTTCTAATATCATCTAATGCTGGTTTTGACAAAAATATTTTTGGAAAAAATCTTTATTGCAACTTAGAAAAAAACGTTGCTTCTTCAATTTGTATGAAAATCAAATGCTATTTCCGATTGAATATTTTCGCAATACAATGAAATTGAACTCTTCGAACTTTGCTCATTGCAACTAGAACAAAAATATTGCGATTACATTCAATAAAAAAATCAACATTTCAAATCGTTGAGATTTTAAGAAAAAACCATTAATAATACTGTTTAATAACAGTGGCATGAAGTTAGAAAAAAAGTTGATGATGACTCGAGCGTCGCGTGAGTATTGCTTGCGGACACTACTCGCATGGGTGACCACTCAGAAATTAAAAAAAAATTGTGAATTAAAAAATACAATTCTTCACGTTGTTCACGTGAAGTTATTAAAAAAAGCACTGATAAGTACTGTTTAAATGACACTTATATGCTGTGAAAACTAAAAAAATTAAAAAATTATTAGGTCTCGAACCCCGATCGCTAACGCCGGGATGTAATTAATCTCAACTCTAAACGAGTATTAATTGTAATGATACAAAATCGAATTGGTTCGACGCAATTTTTTTGCAATTGCATTGAAATAATATTTGAAAATGCTTACTGTACTTTCTGAAAACCACAATTTTTTTATTTATTTTTTTCATAGCATATAACTGTGATTTAAACAGTACTTATCAGTACTTTTTTCAATAACTTCTCGTGAACAACGTGAAGAATTGTATTTTTTAATTCACAATTTTTTTTTTAATTTTCGAGCGGTCACCCATCCGAGTAGTATCCGTATGCAATACGATAAGCTCTCGCGACGTTCGAGTCATCATTAACTTTTTTTTTAACTTCATGCCACTGTTATTAAACAGTGCAAATAGTGTTTGTTGTCATAAATAAATATAAACGATTTGAATTATTGACTTTTGTTATAAATCCCCCCCCCCCCCCGGAATCGAGCGGTCACCCATCCGAGTAGTGTCCGCAAGCAAACTCGCGCGACGCTCTAGTCATCATCAACTTTTTTTCTAACTTCATGCCACTGTTATTAAACAGTATTTTTAATGTTTTTTTCTTAAAATCTCAACGATTTGAAATGTTGATTTTTTTATTGAATGTAATCGCAATATTTTTGTTCTAATTGCAATGAGCAAAGTTCAATTTCATTGTATTGCGAAAATATTCAATCGGAAATAGCATTCGATTTTCATAAAAATTGAAAAATCAACATTTTTTTCTAAATTGCAATAAAGATTTTTTCCAAAAATGTTTTTTTCAAAACCAGCATTAAATGATTTTAGAAACTTCGTGAATTGTAATTGCAAAAAATTAATCAAAAATTGTATTTTCGTCCGGTCGCGATTCAAAATCATCGACATTTTTTTTCATTGCATTTAAGAATTAATGATAATGATTAAATTAACTGATTGCAAACGCAATCAGTTTTTATCATTCTTCCTTACATTGTTACGCCCTCACTAACACTACCTCGCCCTATTCATGTTTTCGGAAACGGTCGACGTTCCACACTCTCTCACACCAACGCACGCACACTATCGACCTCGTTCGCGCTTTACACGCACGCTTCTAAGGCTGCTACGCTTGCACGCACACCACTACTCGCCGTGTAGCCCGCTTATTCGACGCGTCCTATTGGCTGAACTTAATTAATTAATATCTAATCAGGGGGGCGTCGGAGAAAAAAATGGAAAAGGACTTTTCGGTCCAGAATCACCCCATCTACCCACCCCTCAAAGGTCGGTTGTCCATTATGGGACAGGCTGTATATATAAACTCTCGAAAAATGCAAAAAATCGATTTTTTGAAGGTTCTAAAGTAGACAGAGCCCTTAAGAAGCAACTTCATGAATACGACCTAGGACCGCATTTGATTGTGAATCAATTTTATCTGTATATGAATGTGTTGTGAAATATGTTTGAATTGAAGTACGGACGCCTCGTTTCCTTTTCTTTTCCTTTTGCTACGAATTGTCAGGAAGTTAATTCGCGTTTCGAGCATTACAATTCATCTCTCACGACTATCAAGCTTTCACAATTTGTGTTGTGGGTGAATCTCTGGAAAAGGTTCTCCTTTTCGTGAAGTTTCTGAACGCGTGAGAAACTGCTTGACACAAGATTGACCGTAAATGGATTCGTTTTGGTACAATTTGGGTGGGTTCTTTGCTGTGATCTATTTCATTCACTCTCTTGCTTTTTCTTGCTCCTGACAGTTTCATATCACAAACATCGTATCTATTTCGCAAGAACAAACCGCAGCATCTTAAATCACACTGCATCTATCTGCTTGTCGCTTGTGTTCGTCTTTGATTTTGGGAATTCTCATTATTCAGAATCTCTTCTCCCCATTGTTATCCACCACATTATCTAGTTCTCTATCTAAATCTTCATTCTCTGTACTATATTTCGTATATCATTTCACTTATTCTCGTCAGTCCACATGATTAATCATTCATGTAGGTCTTCTCCTCTTTCCGGCAACATATCCATCTCGCACTTATAACTATTTTAGTACGTTGCACAAATACTATCAAATTTTCTGAACAAATGAACTGTGTAGAATGAACGATGAACCATATAAGGTCGTTACGTCTTGAATTTAAAAAGAACAATTTGAAAGGACTTTATAAGTGAGTCAACAACAAATCTAGTGAACATTTTGCTTCATACTTTGTTATATTTTTCACTACGTTCCATTCACTGCCGGGATTTCTTGTATGTATATGTATTTCAATTAAAAAGGCAATCAATGCGAGCTAATAAAGAATAAATATTGACTTTGCATGAAGACAAGAATTCCGCTTTGAAATTCTTTTTCGTATTGGATCAGAATGAAAGAGTATTTAATTGCGTTGATTTATATTCACACGGAACGTCCAAGTACATCCATCGACAAAAGACGCCCGTGAAGTATTATATTCACCGCATATTTAGCGGGACAAGTCCCTTTGTTGATGATTTTATAACATTTTAAAGCGCCTACGAAAAAAATATCTCAAGTAAGATGGGAACGAAAAGTTTTACCATGAGTTAGTAAGAGCACAGAGCAGAGAGTAAGAAAACAATGAAAGAAAACAAATTAGTCATAGTACGCTCAGTGGACATGAGTTCGAAGCAATTACGATAGCATAGGGTTAACCACTTTACAATACAGTCAACTCCTTGATGCACTTTTTCGCTCGTTGAAGTTCGGCGGTCCATTCACCGATCCTTCAAGGCTTGTATTTTTTTCCCTGTGTTCTTTGTTTGTTCACTTAGTCCTTGTTTTGATACCATGTTCGCTGACTATGCCACTGTTTGACGCCAGAAGAAATGTCACACGAGCGGCAATCCTTTCGACTCGAGAAGAATTTGGGTCTGCACATAACTGTTATTATTTAGGAAGGCTGAATACGACGAAGGCTAAAAAAGAGTTACGAAGAACAACGTTTCTTTTGTCTCGAGAGCGAGCTTCGCAAGAATAATATATGAAGGACTGTAATAACTCCGTGTATTATTATTTTCGGAAGTCAAAAATATTCTGTCAACATTCGCACTATTAAATCATCACATAGAGACCCTTTTGTTTATTTTATGTTCAAATATGATGTTAACAAACAAGTTGAATTAATATTTTTTGTGAAAAAGTTGGCAAACCGTTCGGGTCACGATGCTCAGTGCAAAGTACATTCAAAACTTTGTCTACTATTTGCACCGTCTAGCCTCGGCAATGTAAAACAGTGTACTGGGTTAACAATCAAGCGAAAATCGATAAATGGAGAAGATTTATCGATTTTCGTTTTCGGATTCCCAAGCGATTTATTTTCTTTCTGTTCTTCTTCCTAGTCTTTCAGTATAGGTCTTCTAGTCAGCCTGTAGGAAAATAACGCATTTTACAAATTCTTTAGTTTCCATTTTTGAACTGTTAAAATGTTTGTCTCCCATGATTCATTCTCTCGTTTAAACAATAATTTAACTCCAACTTGATTAAACATTTTACACAAATGTTCCACACAAAATTTATAATCTATTGTACGAAATATTTTTGTGGAAAGCATACAATTTCATCTGGGCCAATCTTTTTGTCACATTTTCAGTTGAACACTTTTAATACTCTTATCGGCCTGGTATTCTCGGTGTTCCATGTAGTTTTCAAGAGTTTTTGATACTGCGTATATTCTGTAAGAAATATCTCTCATAGCGAAGTGAAGGCTTTTCGACAGCTAAAGTAGGAGGCGAAAGGATACAACTTTAAACTTGTGCTTTCATTCAGGCATTCACACTCTTCTGATCTCTCGTACTTCCGTCACAAAATCTCCTCGTCCTTTGGCGCGCTAAAACTTTTGCCACAATCAATCCTTTACCTTCCAACGTTCCATTATCGAGGAATTTCTGCCTGAAAGACTCTTCTTTCGTTTTCTCTTTCTCTCTCTTTCCCGTTTTCACCCTTGCGGCAACATTGATGAATGAATACCGTTTTGCTTGAATGCATTCGCAAGCCCTGAAAATACTTTTCTTCTTCCCTCTTTTGCAATTTTTCATCTCTCTTGCCTTCATCGCGTGGAAATGTTATTCGTTAAGGAAGGGAGAATAGAAATGGAGAAAAAAAAATTATGTCAAAGAATATACCTTCCTCGAAAAAAAATTACCAGGCACAGTTTTTCGCCACAAGATTTCGCATTTTATCCAACTTTCACGAATACGACAAAAGCCTTCTCGTGCTTAACAGTTTGTAAGTTGCACTTCAATATCGGCAAATCTTGGAAAACGAGCTCGTCCTTTTCATTTCTCTTCCTACTACTCCTTCTCTCGCGCTGTTCGATCGTCAAATATCGAGCTCTTGTATAAATTTCAGTATGATCAGAGCCTCTGCTGCATCGTTAGTACAAAAAGATAAAGTACAGTGAACGAGGACAAAAGGTGGTAAAAGTGTGTTCGCCTGTAGATGTATTGGTATACATAGTCATGTTGGGGTGTGTCCGTATGTCTTATAAGGTGCAGGGTCTGATTTTCCTTGGTCAAGTTGTGCAAGAGTATGCCTCGAGGCATTGCGCTGAGAATTCGTTGAAAGTTTTGCACCGACGGTGCTACAGGCTAAAATGACGACACAAATATACGTATAGATGTATGACGTTAGTTTGGATTGCCCGGCTTGCGGTTCGTTCGCCAGCCTTTTGCTTTTCCCAGCCTCGTCGAAACTTTATTTCTTCTTTTTTCATTCCTTTCCTCCTCTTGATGTGCTATCTAACTAGAGAATTGACGCTTCCTTCGCACTTTTCACCATGGTGAGCTTCCTTTTCCACGTTGTCGGCTCTCACGAACGTACATACACAACCATACACATACACACAAGGTCCGATCGGGACTTCTACTTTTCCGAACGTCGTCTACACGGCCTCATCGTCGTTGAGCTAGAGAGAAAAAATGGGGAAAAAACTTGTCGAAAAACGCGGTAGGTGAACGTTATATAGAGAAGGAAAATACACGAGCAGCAGGCACTTTTCGCTTCGTGAGATTGGCCCGGCTGGTTGAGATTTTATACCGTCGCGGTACTGGCATAAGTCCACACCTTGAACCCTCTATCTCATTCCTTCTCTTCGTTCACTCCACTTCATTTTTTTCACATCTTTTCACCGTCTCAGAACGAAAAGTCTGATTCTTACACAGTTCAAGTTAGATCAAAGCCAACAGGATCTCGAAACTCTGCCATGAATTGGGATCAGATCGAGGATTTTAATGCAACGATGTGTCAAAATCGAGACGATAGGCAAGACTCGTACAGACCTCTCCTCTTTACCTTCCACTTATAGGAAAACTTCTGGAAGTTTTACTGTAACTGTGATAAAAGTAACGAGAAAGGAAAAAGAGTTAATGTCCCCGACTCAGAAAAGGAGTATCGAACCCGCTGTAGCATTTATTCGATTTTCTAGCACATTAAACAGCATACTCTTTCTTATGATGATCTCAAATACCCTACCGCGTTTAGGGGGGCGAAGCCAGAAACTGAACATAACTTTTAAAAGTATATCCAATGACCATTTTTGTAAATATCCAAAAAATCATTGCATTTATGATAAATTTGTGAATAATCTTTTTCCAGCGCGTCAAGAATTTCAAATTTATTGTTGCAAATTTTTCTCTAAAACCAATATTTTTCGAAATATCGCAAAAAAACGTTTTTGACTTTGCGGGGTGGGGGGGGTCATTTGTACTAAAAAAACCTTTAAGACTTTTCATTTTTTAGCTGAAAACAAGCTTTCCTGAAACATTCCCAATCGGAGGTGTCTCTTTTTCGGAACTTTATCAAAAACTTCTGACCCCCATTTCACCCATTTAGAGGCCGAATTTCGATTTTTTCCGTTCTTGAAATAAGTCTTATTTTCGGCCAAATATAAAGACTGAATAGTCAAAATTATAGGCCACCGATATGGTAATACTGCCTCTACTTTTATAATTATAGCGGATTTTTGTTGGATATTCGCTACTTTTCGAATTTATTCCAGTTCAACTCACTACTTTTACAATTGTAGCAGCTTTTAATTTAATACTCGCTACTTTCCGGCTTTATTTAATTTCAACTCACTTCTTATATCAAGAGACGCTCCCGCGTCCAACCAAGAATTTAAATCACATATATTTCCGAAACCGTTCTCCTAATCGAAAATGTAATGACATTTTGCCGATTAAATATGATCCTTTTCTTTCCATTGAGCTTGGTTAGAGCACGATTTGGTTCACCGATATGTGCAAACTCATATTATGAGCTGATTTTTTCTCTACTAAATTTCAAAATACTATAATCACATTCGTCATGTCGCGATGTAGGCAAAACACCGAAAAATCAAAGCGTCAGTGCTGTATGTCAAAGTTTTTTAACCTTTTCCGATGTCAAAGTCTTAACGCTTGAAGAATTTTTGGTTTTGTTTTTTTTTGTCTTACATGATTAAATTCGGTGGTTTCCTACAAAAAGAAGTGAAATCCACATTTAAAACTTCAAAAAGTAAAAAATGTACACCAAGCAATAAAAATAGCAGTTTTCGTCGAAAAGTATTTATTTCAAATAGTGTGAAAAATAAAAATAACATTTGCCAAAAAGAAAAAATCAAACTTGGCGTGCATGGAACCTCTTTTTCTTAACCATGCATGCCAAGTTTGATTTTTTTTTTTTTTGAAAATGTTATTTTTATTGCTTGGTGTATAATATTATAGCGGATTTTAATTTGATTCTTGATACTTTCCGGATTCATGCGCTTTTAACTCAGTACTTTTACAGTTTTAGTGGATTTTCATTTGACGCTCGATACTTTTTATCTTTTATTCGATATCTAGCTATATCGATAGTTACATATAAAAAATGAAAATAATGTTCACCGTTAGGAGGAAAATGAGAACACTGTAACCTTCTATTTCCAACTGACAAGTAAATATAAAGTAGGGGATGTAATGTGTATGCAAACGCGAGAAACCACACCCAACGTGCGCTTTTATATTCTACCTTATATTTTAATAACACGCATTAAACTTTTACGGTTTTATCTTCTACATAACAATACAAGCCGTATACATACGTTATTACCGTAAAACACAGAGTAACGTACTTCATCTGATGGTTATTTATTCTCATGGGACACATAACTTGTGGCGTAACAGAAGAGTGACGTAGATTCATCTCCGGTGCTACAGGGGCTGTGAAACTTTCAAAAGCGAACCATATTTGTATGTATATTAGACTGATTCAAAAAAAAACTTTTTTTTTTTTTCCTTCGGGATTCTTGTGCTACTGTTGGGCACTAATAAAAGAAAATTTCTCCAAAAAGATGGGCGCGGTCACTCAATTTTTAGAGGTGGCTATCTCGACTTTTTGTTATTTTTTTCATGATTTTATTTATTAAATATGATCATAGTATAGATTACACCGGAAATAGAATAAATGAAGGAAATTTCACAGCTGTTTTGCGACAAAGAAAAGTATATCGCACACACATTGAATCCCTAAAAACCAAAATCGAAAATATTACCGGTAAATAAATTTAGCCCAAACAATATTTTAAACGCTGTTTAATTAAACATAATAACTTATTATTATGACGACTTATTTTATCATCGATAATTCAACAAAAATGGATAATAATAATGAACTAAATAATAAAAATCATATTAACGTAACCATAACGTAACGGTAAGGCTTTTACGCTTCCTATTCATTATTGAACCGAATTTTGAATCGATTGTTTTTTATTGCACTTTGGAAAGCGTTGTCGATGTAGCTGGATCACTTACAGCAAGTACTGCTTTTCATCTTTTTTTTTGTCGAGCTATTATTGAAATTTTCGACAAGAGGTACGCCCTTTCAGCGACATAGTTAATTACTTTTAAATTTTGCACTATTTTTCGTGCATTTTTACTGCGCAGTGGGATGCGCGATGTTATGCACAGTAGCTGGGAAGAAATATGAATGAGTTTGAAGATAATGTAAGTGTAGCATTTTAAAAATGTAAATACATGATTTATGAAGGAAAGCTTATAATTTAATTTTTCGTACAGAGCACGAAATGTTAATGCGTATAAATATATCTATATGAATAACGAGAGTAGTATAGATGCCATTATTGAGCTACCTGGATTAGAATTGTGAATATTGCAATCATTTCGAATTGTAAGAGTTTCTTTTGGTTACGAAATAGAATAGTTACGGTGCTGGATCTGATTTTTATCCGTAATCCGCAGCCATAACTATGGTTAACTGCAATACGTTCATTAAAAAAAATTCAAAACAAAAAAGTCGAGATAGCCACCTCTAAAAATTGAGTGACAACGCCCATCTTTTACGGAAAATTTTCTTTTATTACTGCCCAACAGTAGCACAAGAATCCCGAAGGAAAAAAAAAAAAAGTTTTTTTTTGAATCAGTCTAATGTATATAGTATAATTGCGAAGTATCGGTAGGCTGCAGCAACGATTTATGTTTCAAATTTTGTGCCACGGATAAGTTCGAAGGACATCCTGATAAATGAAGAAAATATTACTGGAAATAAGCCATGCTTCCAGGGATTATAAGTCGAAAATAAGCTCTACAGTATGTGAGAAGTGGGACAGAAATTTCATATTGTAGGAGAGAAAATGCCAACCCGAACTGCATTGAACAGAAACGTGCCCAAGAGAAATCCGCCCATGTCGACATTTCTTTTCTTTTGCTTTCTCTATCATCCGTATAATGTTCTTTGACTGTGCTAAGAGATTTCTGTATACCTCTCAACTATGATTGTTAAGGGAATAACTCCTTGCCCACGTGAAAAATGGTTCGGACGTGAGCAAGATTTCGTTAATTGGAGGCTCGTTAATGACATCTTTAGCGATTAGAGAAGAATTTATCTTCCCCCTCCCTGCCAGCAAGCCCCCAGAACTACAGCTCTATCTTTCGCAACCATCGATTATATCCTTTATATAGGCTAATTTGGTATGAGTTGTGCAATTGCAGATTCTGAACATTACTCGCAACTGAGCTACTTGGCCATTTTTTTTAATTCTCAGTAGCTTTCAAATGGGTTGGAGTAGAGTTGTAGAATTCCAGGCTAATCAGAGTTGCTATTTGAGTTAGAGTACATCAGAGTACATGTTGGGATACCTTTCAATACCGGTTTTTCAAGGCTCCGATTCCAAAAATTCAGAAGTATAGCGTTCAAATGAAATTTTGCGTTTCGCAAAATGATCGTCGTTTGTCGCTTGTGCTATGGAATTGTGAGACATTCAGTCCTTTTCTTCAAAAAAATAAATGGTACCTAAACATACACAGATTTCTAGGTTCTTAAACAATTCCGCATTGATAGATCGTTTGATGGAAAGGAACAGCAAAAAACTATGGCTGCAACCAAATTTTCGAGATGCGGAACGAAATTACGTCTGAACTATGCTACTATTTAAAATTTTCAGAATTGGAGCCCTGCTGATAACCCAACCTTAAGGAGTCTCCCATTATGTTTGAAATAGTAACTCTGATTGGTCAACAATAGAACTGTGCATATTCTATTGCTCTTTACTTGAAAGCCCATAGCCGGGTAAGTAAGGAAAAAGTGCCCCCGCATTTTTTCCAGCGAAATTTGGAGTATATGACGCGGTATAAAAAAAACAAATTTTCTTAAAATTTCATCACCGTCAACGCAATGGATTAGAAAAATGAATTTTTTATAAATATAAAAAAAATCCGGGAAAAGTTTCAGTGAACCGATTTGATTTTTTTTGGAACTTGTCACGATCAAACGTGTTACGAAATAAAATTATAGAACATCTTGCGAAAGATTAAGGTTTGAAAAAAAAATCTTCCTTGTTTTATTTTTTTTACTATAATCTACTTGGGGTACAATAACGACATTGTTTTCATATATCAGTACAGATACGGACAGTTTCAATAGATAAGAATCTCGTTGTACAATATGATATTGCCAAAGTAACAAAAATAACCTGTGCGAAATGTGAAAAGGTACCATCGGGCAATTAAAGTAAATAATTTAATTTGAATTTAAGATATTCCACTCACAAACTATCTTTGTTGGAATAGCATGAATTATGACAAAATTAGTATATTACAGTGAGTAGCACACATTGTGGCAAAGGAATTACGAATATGGATAAAATAGCAAAAAATCTAAATTTTACAGATTTAAGCAGTTTTCTATCGATGAAAAATGTTTACAATGTAAAATCACAACTAAACTGTTATTACCGAGGACGTCAACTAGTTTGAGAAGCTCTAAAAACTAACTTATCGGCATTTTCCAGCGAGCGTATGTGGGAAAAATAGAAATTTAGCCTTTTTTGACAGTTTTTTGTCAATAAAAAGTGTTTTTTATAAAAAATGTCAATCTCTTCCGATTGATTGTCGATATTGGAGTGGTCTGTCAGCCGATAGAATTGTTAAAAAACTGTTATCGAAATTTTTCGGAAAAGCCGCGATTGTAAATATTTACCCCTATCTGACTCCATGCCAATAAAACTTTCGGTCAAGAACATGTAACTTTTACAATTAGATCCGTTCAGGGACAAACGTCTAACGTGTGCAACGGCAGAACATCGCCCCAACTGTAATAGCGAGGCTCCCGATGACAGGCTTGCCATATGGATTACTACCGGGTCAATGTCGATCCGAGATTGGAGTGATAACCTGTGTCCACACATGGCAAACATAGTTGCGCTAGTGTGTTGGCAAATAGTGTTGCGTCAGTGTTGGTAAACAATTGGTCCACCGCTACGCCATTGCTGGCCCAATTGTGCATTTATTTACGGAAATGCGTGAAATTACGTTTAAATAAGTTGTAAAAAATAAAACTGACGTCGGAAAATAATTAACATTCATATTACGTCGCCAGAAATGATTTTGCACTAAATTGTGAGAATTAAAATTATTCGCCCTAACTGGGATTTGAATCCGGGTCCTGCGTCCTGAGTACTTAACAGTCGCGAACCTTAACCCCTCCACTACGGGCTAGTTGCGAAATATTTCCGAAAAATGACGTATATGAGATGACATGTATGACATGTATGATAACATACACTAACTTTGTGTATACTTTGAATGGGATTATCATAGAATCATTTAAACTATTTTAATTATTAAAAAATAAATTGATTAGTTGTCGTACATAATTTTGTACTTTACCTGTATGATTATCATAATATGCATTTATATACATGCATATATGAACATATTCATAAAATCGTCTACAGTGTATATATGTAATATACATTGTAGACGATTTTATAAAGTTCACGAAATAATACATAAACTCTGTATAATATATCTAGGTATACTTATACTATATATGCTTCGTATATACGTGACTGGTACGTATAAACATAAAGCAAATGTGTTAAGCTCGGCTGCAAATCAAACGGCCATGACAGCCCAGCGCCGGCACTCCGCTGGCCTGCCATGCTTTGTCGAAGCATTAGCTAAAATATGGTGAAACAATTGACGCATACTCGGCAGCTGACAGCTAGTTGGCTATAAAAATAGAAAACCGTGAACAATCATCTAGAAACAAATCCGTAAACAGCGACATCCTGTTTATTGTACGAAATCTTTTTTTGATTGTATTGATTTATGTTTTATCATATAGGAACGTTAATTATCTCTTTTAATTTAATAAAATAATAATTGATAGCTAATAATTGATACGGGCCCAGCGTTGCTCAGTATTGAAGCATTGGCGAAATCATGGGTAAACGGTCGGCCCAGACTTGACCCAATATAGGGGTGCCAGGGGTTGGTATCGAGTACTGTGCCAAACATCAGCCGTATTGTGAGGATCGGCATATTTTTCACGGTTTGTCTCTGTGCTTTCCATATTAAAAAATGTAATATGTGATCTTGTATTAGATTCGTAAAATCAACTTTTTCCATACTATATGTATTTTTGTACCATAAAATGTCATGTGCGGATTTTTTTTGCTTAAAATAAACGTGAACTGTTTTTTTACTGCGTGTGATATCCATACATCCTCAATCATAAATCTAATGATGCAGAGTATACAAAATGCATATTTACGACAATCTCGTCTCTGTAAAAAGTAGTTGTGGTTATCACAACTACATAATACATATACATGTTAATATAGATATAACAGCACTCAATCGCTACTGAATCTTATCCTTTGGAATGCCACGATGGATACATTTGGAAGTATGTATTATTTCTCGCGTATCTGTGCGTGCGGATGGTGCGGATTCATGAACAACGTATATAGCCAAGCATGTATGACCTGATAATACTCGAAGTGTGTAGATGATGCTCGATCCTGTAAAAGCCACTCGTGGGGTGAATACGCAATCTGTCTTTGTCGGGTGATTTTATATCAGCGGAATCCCGTTTCTCGACTCTCTCGTGTAAAGTTGAGATTGATCTATCGTGTACATAGAAAATCTTAGGAGAGAGAAATCTCTGACTATCTTTCTTCGACGTCTCAACAACTTGGTTTCACATCATACGATATCCACGTGCTGAAATAAAAGGAATCTCTCGCACTATCTACAAAATGTCAATAATTTTGCGAATAGAAATTTATTGATTTTTATTAAATTAATTAATATTCTATTATATTTAAAAATGGAAAACCATGCATCGGAACAAAATTAACTTTTTACACACTTTCTATGGAGAGGCGTTAAAATAATAGATGTCTTTGAATGTTAGCACTCATGAGCACAATGAGCGCGACAGTTAACAAAGGATAGCTATTTTCAAATTTAATTAGTGTTTCTCTACTTAATTAATTCATCACGTTTTGTATACAGTGCTCGTCTTTTGAAATGGGGCACATGTATTTTGTTGATTTTGGTGACAGTTTGATCGATTTTCAAAAACCAAAAACGTACATTCTAGTAAATTTAACATTTAAAACTTTAAAAAGTAAAAAACGTACACCAAGTAACTAAAATAGTAGCTCTCTTCGCAAAGTATTTTCTTCAAATAGTGTGAAAAATAAAAGTAACATTTTCCAAAAAAAAATAAAATCAAACTTGGCGGGCCAAGTTTGATTAGATTAAATTTACTAGAATGCACTTTTTTGGTTGTTGAAAATTGGCCACAGTGTCGACGAAATTAACAAAATGCATGTTGCTCCACTGCAAAAGGCCAGCACTGTTTATTGAAGTGCATATCATGAACAACATGAAATATGCGAATCGTCCTGTATTGACAGTAATATAGCAAGCAGCAAGGAGCGGGTCTGTAATATTATCAGATTGTGGTGTAATCTAATTAGACGGCCGTTATGTCGTTGGCAATTTCTCTCCGTTCGTCTGCTTATCTGCACTCTAAGTCTTATCCTCATGTGCACACAGAAAGGACCATGTGTGAAATTATAACCCAAAGTAATTGTTATTTCAGTGCCGCCAAATGCATTGGCAGACGTTGAATATTTTGATATATCTAAAAGGATCTTGTAACTAATTCAAACAGCGTTTCATGCCAAATGAAAAATGAACCGAGCAGAACAAATTTTTTATTTTGTCGGAAGATAAGAACGAGGAGAGGCAAGAGGCTGATGTTTTGGAGTTCAATAAAGAGCTTGAATTAAAATGACTCACCGTTATTGTGATTCACGCTAAATACTCGCATAATCGATTATATCATTGTATCCATGTGGCATATTCTCAGTAAATTATAAACTTACCCATGCCAGTATTATAAATGCGAAAGCGGTTCCATCTGTTTATTATCTTGTGATGGCTGCTTAGGAAGATTAGCTTGTGTCCCAGCTTTAGCTTACATTACATTAGCTTACATCTTTTTTTAAAATAACAACCCATTGTTCTGTTTTCGTTAATTGAGTTAGGTATGAATATTTGATGAGTACCTTTTCATACGACTTTCTTGTCGTGTTAATATGTTTTGTCGTCTTTTGACATGACGCACAAACGCAAGTCTGACGGATAAAAAAATACTGAATCAACAAGTTCCAAGGGGACAGCTAGTTGGCTATAAAAATAGGAAAACGTGAACAATCATCTAAAAACAAATCCGTAAACATCGACATCCTGTTCATTGTACGAATTTTTTTTTTTAATTGTATTGATTTATGTTTTATCATCCAGAAACGTTGATTATTTCTCTTAATATAATCGAAACACAGCAAAGAGAAATATGTATATACGAGAAATATCTGACCACTCAGGTTTAGGGATGTGAATGTTGTTCACTGAAGCATTATTTTGAGGAAGGTACGTGCGTCCTCCACGGAAGTGTGGAGAAACGTCCCTAGAAGTTCCTTTGAGCATGACACCTCCAACCTTCGTGTCCGATTGTTCACGCTTAAACGAGACAGATCTTACTGGGAATTGAGCTCGTGTGATGTTTCAGCCCAAGAGCTTCACAAGCACCCATTTCTACCTTCCCCCGAATACATAGAACATCGGCTCTTCAAGGACAAGCGTTTCGGAGATTTGAAGCTTTGATGCTGCGACAATGTCGTCACCTACGGGTCATTATAATTGAGTCAAGTGCAACTTAGTTAATGGCATCAAACCTCCGATGCTGAGAGAACTGGGAACACAACGTCTCCGAGGCTCGTCCTTACCTCTCGTCCACCACACCTCAAATGCCAACGCCCTTCCACAGGATTATATCGGCATCAGTATATAGTATTCGCAGTGTGCGCACCCAGGGTTCGCATTACAATTCCCTGTTAAAACAACGAAAACTTTTGTCATTATGTCAGATAATCGCATGGCGAACTGTTGAACTCTCATCCCAATTCAAGTATATTGTATAACTGAGAATTGAAATTATGCGGACGTGGAAGAGCGATGTGCATTGTAGTGCATGCTGCACCGTAAAATAAGTATTTGCTCATTGTTGTAAATTTCATTGAGTATTGTGATGTAAAAATGTTCGTCATTCTGTTTTTTTCGACAATCTGGAATGTGGGTTACGGGGAGGGGGGGGGGGGTTATAGAAAACGTGGAATTATTGATTAGTGCGGAGTAAAATTCGAAAGATCGTAAAGACAATAAAGATAGCACAACTTAACTGTAAGTCATGAATAAACATGCAATAAAGCACCTTCTTTCGTTAACTCATTTGGATCTCAGATTTGAATTGCGAACTCATAGGTAGAAGAGAAGAAAGAATCGTGAGCATAACCATCATCTTTTCTATTTCAATTTTTCTCTGCTGCTTTTGCGAATAAAAAAAAAGTTGAACTAAAAAAAGGAGATTGTACTCTACCTGCGCCCATTTTTTTCTAACCCTAAGAATTTCAATCGTCTTTTAATCTTATTCCAACATTTTCTCTACTGCAACCACACATTCGTACAGCGTAACTACTGGTACTTATAGCTTCGCCTCACCCTACCAAAACTCATCCTTCTGAATTTCGTATTGTTCAAAAGATTATATGAAGATTCTCACGTACTTTAATTCCCTAGACGCCACGAGAGCCAGAGGATTCATGAAAAAAAAATATTCTGAAGGAGTATATACTTTAGATACGTTGCACGTACTATTTTTTTCACGACAACGATCGCCCATCAAATTGTATTTTCTTCATGATCCTCATAAAAAGCTGTGCAGTCGACGCTCTATTTTTCACTGAATTTTTGTTTGCTTCCGATTACCAATCACGAAACACTATTTCGTATGAATCTGTTTAAATAATATCGGTATTGTCGCATCGGCACTGATTGATTCAGAGCGCCGTAAATTCCCCTGGCCTCACCCTGGAAATGCAGAACGAAGGTACTCAAAATACGATGACACAGGCTCTTTATTTATCGGTTGAATGATTAAATGAAAATCATTTCAGAATCACTATACTGATTGAAATAAGCTGATTGAATAATGAAGAATAATAATATACGATTTGGCAAAAGAGAAAAAGACAAAGCTCCATCCCTTTGTAGTAGATGTAGGTTGATAGTTGAGCACGGGTGCTAGCGCTTTAAGATATAAGAGATGTGTTCTAAAAAATGGGCAGGGCAAATAGTTCTTTGAGCTGTAAGACTTAACAAAACAAGATAGCGAATGTTACATCTGAAAAATCGCTGAATAATAATACATTTTAAACACAACTGTATCAATTTTAGTGAAAATTGAAATACAACACTGCGTTATTGTATTGCATGATCACATACATTAGGTAAACTGTAGATAAAAATTCTACGTCTTGAAGGTGTCGCAAAAGTACTAACACCGTAGTACCAGTGAGAACCAGCCCATATTAAAAGCTAAAAATATGTCATTAATAATTTTATGCGTACCTGATTCTCCATATGTGATAATGAAACCGAACCTGTAGTGCTTGAAAATTTAGTAAAGCATAAATTCGACTCGTGAATGCATGATGTGGCGAATGATTGGAATAAATTTCGTTACGAGCGACTATACCCGTATATTTCCCACATATGCTACGGTCTAACAAGGTCGTTCTTGAATGCAGTGGTTTTTATGACTTCTCGAAAAAATTTCCTCTCAACATTCTGTAAAATCGAGGCTTGACGGTGAAGCAATACCAGAAAGAACATGGCGGCCTGATCGGGTCGATGGAACGAGGTGAAACGCTGAAACTCTGATGTACCATTGATAAATTTGTAACCATACATAGAAATTAAGTTGAACATATGCTTTCTTAATCAAAAGAATATTAATGACAATAATGCCATTGGTTACAGTAAAACAATTTCACCCAACATTTCATTGATTGACGATCTTATAATATGAAAGTTGAGTTGAACCGTTAAAAGTAACAATGAAGATATCTATCTTCAAATAAGTAGTTTACCCATATTCGTAAAGCTGTCATATTGAAAAAAGTTGTGATTCTATCCCTTTGAACGTTTTGTTCTTCGTGAAAAAATAACGATATTGGTTGTAATATCACACTGAAATATGACGTCTTGCGTCAGTCAACGAACAGCCCAATCTTGGTCCAGTATTGTACCAATTATGCTCGTCGTTCAGTCGAGCGTTGTAGCCAGTACTGGGCAACAGTCGATTTAATCCGTAATATAACTTCGGTACTACGGTCAGCAAACAACCTTGGCCCAGGGTTGGAAGCGAGAGTTGCCTGATTTGGGCAGCTAACGCTGGATTACTGTAGGCCTCACAGCCTGACCGATGCTGTTTGCCAACCGTCGGACCAAAGTTACATTGCGTATTAAATCCAACTTTCGCCCAGTACTGGCGACAACTGTCATTGTCAGCTGAACGTCGAGTATTATTGGTGCAGCACAGAGCGAATGCTGGCTTGTTCACACATTTTTTCTATTTATTACTATCGGGCGATCGATTTCGGGTTGCACTACCATTATAGAAGCTGAACTAAAAGTTCATTCTCAGTCTCTGAAAATCGTAGTTCCTTTAATGTTCTACTTTTTGTCATACGATAAAGCTGTTTCAATATTTTAGACACTATAATTTCATTGGGCATTTATAGTATTATTTTCATTACTTTTGTTGTTGTATTTTATATTTACATTTTGTGTAAACGATATATTTATAATATTTATAAAAATAATGTATAGCTTCGTCGTTGAAACTGCTTTAACTATGCCTTTAAGTTCTCTCTACAAGGGAAATAATGTTTTAGAAATAATTAGAAGTTGGCTTCCATACAAAGACGGCGCTGGACCACAACTGAGACTTTTCTAAATGTCAGTGCTTAGTGCATATGTAGGCAATCTATCGATTACAGGTCGATAGACAGGGACACGTGCGATTAAAGAATAGTGCGTTGCCGTACAACGTTCATGAAGTACAATTGAAGGTTTTGTATATCCTTGTGCTTGGCAGGCCTAGATAAATTCCAACCCCAAGAAGAAATATAGAATTACAAGTTTGTTTCATGATAAGATGAGCGAGGACGAAACTAATACCAAGGGCATCCAAAATCGGACCCTAGTGCCCATGCATTGGAAAGAAATTGACGTTAATCAGTAATCAAGAGACTCGGCAGAGTCTCGGGACAAGTACGTGTCCCGAGGCTCGCCGAGTATCTTTTCCCGAACAAACTACTTTCACGCGCATTGCCGACCTTTTCCCATTAATTTTAGATCGGTCTAAAGAATGAAATTAACTTTTGATCACAGTTTCATTAGGTAATGTGATAACGATCTGTCGATTGGTGTCGATAAAATTGCGCCCAGACGTCGGATTTTCGTGTTTCATTAATTTCATGATTCCAATGCGTGCCTTAGTTTTGACGCTGTAGCGTCTGCTTGAGATGTCACGCATGCCGGATTTTCATGAGCGCGACTAGTTTTCGGTCACGCAGGGCGAGTTTCCACCGCGTTTACATGCTGTATAATGGAATGAACGAGAGTATCTTCATATCATATCTCGAGTATCTCGACGTATCTTTTTCCCGCAAACTGAGTTTACGCTACGCGTTTTCTAACCTCTTCGAACAAAGTTATAAAATGTGGATTAGAAAAAAACGTCAGCTCTTATGAATTTCAAACAGTGAAAAGTCCTTTCCAGTAAGATGAAAATATTTTCGTAAATAAAATCTGATGAAATAACCATCGACGTGAGATTTGGATGAAACAAAAATAAATGCATACAAAGATGGCCAACTTCACATAGATCGCTAATGGTGCATTAAAAAACAGTGTGGTTTCAATTTACCGGTATCATACATAACCTCATCTGTTAATTTAACGTAGAAAAAAAATTAATAGAAACGAATACATAAAAAAAAAAATTCACAGTAACAAGATCGACAAAGGTAAGAAGAACAATTAACTTAACAACAACTTGACTCAATCGTAAAGTTATTAGTCAAACGATTTCTCTCTATCAATATTGATTTAAAATCAGTTCATTTAAGAAATTCGATATACTTTGTTGGTAAAACTAAATCTTTACCAAAACGAATGATATCCCAGAAAAAATCGTCTACGACGAAAAAAAAATTGGACAAGTACTTTGTCGTGTGCTTGCTCTATTCTTTTATCACCCGGAAAACTGGACGCGACAACAAAAAAACTTTGATATTCTTTTATCACCTTCAAAACTGGACGCGACAACAAAAAACCTTTGATATCATTATATTGGCCAAGTTATAAACGTTCATCATGTAGTCACAAAAACCACACCACATGAGTAAAGCTGTTCGTAAAACGTGCAAAACCACTCCATGAAAAAAAGTACTTGGCGCATTTTTAATTTTAATACTCATACTTTGTAGAAGATGTAAATCTTTTTCAGAATACCGTATGATGTATATTAAAATTAAAAATGCGCCAAGTACTTTTTTTCATGGAGTGGTTTTGCACGTTTTACGAACAGCTTTACTCATGTGGTGTGGTTTTTGTGACTACATGATGAACGTTTATAACTTGGCCAATATAATGATATCAAAGGTTTTTTGTTGTCGCGTCCAGTTTTGCGGGTGATAAAAGAATAGAGCAAGCACACGACAAAGTACTTGTCCAATTTTTTTTTCGTATTCCTCTTCTGTACTTATCCTGGTGTTCATTTTTTTTGTAGCGATAAACTTTAATTGCGTTACATAGGAATAGTAGCGTAGAAAATAATTGCGGCTGTACTGTATGCAGAAAAAATGTCTTTCGTTATCATTTCTTATACATCTGCGTTCTCACTCGCACTATGTTTCTATCCCACGATATTTTTCTTTTTTCTTTCTTTTTCTATAGTTGCAGCATCTCGGCTCGTCTGGTTGTGACTCTACAAAAGCGCGAATAACAATAACAAAGCTTCGTTCGTCGGTGCTACACTTCAATGTAGTTGTCCCTCAAACCCCTACCCTTCTTATTCCCTTGTATCCTCGCACCCTGTTGCTGTATTGTGGGATATACTCATTCCATGTTTCCTACAGTAGGCCATCTTCGTAAATCCTGATGTCCCCAGCGTTGTTTACGTTCATTTTTATTCCCATCTTCCTTTCTCTTTTAGCAGTTGTGACGCTGTCTCTGACTTTTATCTCCGCATATTCTTTCACTTCTGTTTCATCCCTCATCTCCGAGAAGTTTTTCTCTCCCTTTGTCGGTTCTTCCGTCTAAACCCTTCTACTTCCTTTTCTCCGACTTACTCTTGAATGTCTCGGAACTATTTTCATCATTTCGCCTAGTGGCAACAGTCACGCGGTTTCTTTCATTATATCATAAAAAAGATGATTATTTCTTTCTCTCACGAAATGTATATGAGCAAAAGACTGTGAAGACCACGTGTTCTGACATGGACCAGTAATCACAGCACTAAATATTCGCACTCTTCAATTATTACTTTCGTATCTCTCCTCTTTAATCCGTACTGATTCTTTGTACTACCTTTTTTTCTCAAAGATGGAAGAGAAAAAAGCTTTATGTGTCAGCGATCTTATGTTTTACTCGAACTGTACCGTCTCTACGCTTCGTTGCTTTGTTGATAAGTGATCGCCATGGCTGAAATTCCAAACCTACGTAGATCCGAATATTCCACGTAAAAGAGTCTTTCATAGTATTTGTAGGCAATTTTGAATTTCGATATCTAAAACCCGATATTCATTGACATGTGCGAAATCGTTTACCATCTCAGCGAATAAACTCCAATCAAAATACTATACGTATACCAGTAACCCTCAAATATCGTTTGAATTTATTGGCTTCCACCTTCGATGGGGAAGAATGCTGTAAAAAGTCCTTCATCCATTAGATTTTATCGGTGGGTTGTCCTTAACTTTTTCTGTATGAATTCACGCATCTAAGCGGAAATGCCGGATAGGAGCGGATTCTCGACCAGCGACCTTCCTTAGTATAAAAAAAAAGTTATACTTTATGGGTACCAAAATATAGTTTATTGCATCTTAGAAGTTGCGACAGATAAATTTTCGTAATGTGTAACCATTTTATTGAACATACTACAGTGTCGAATTATCTCTGGCAAGTAGAAAAAAAAGAACATTTCTGACTCGAAATATATATAAACAATAAGAAAAATATCAAATTCGCCCAGAATTAATTGTCTTATACGTTTTGAGTTTCATAATTTTTCATGAATTATTACATATACAATGAGACTAAAATCATTTGAACAAAATGTTTCGTAATAAATCAAAGATTCTTTTTTATTAAAAACAAAATCGCGCTGGACTGTACGAAATTTTTTACATGCCAATTTTGCTACATGTTGCAATAACCAAAAAAATGCTGAAACTTAAACAAGTTTACCGTTTATATATGTGCGTAACTAGTATTCATGAGCACACACGAACATCTAAACTTGTGGTTCGATATAACGTCAGTGCTTTTTTCCCCGTGACATGTTTCATAAAACCGAGTGACTTGCATTGAAATTCATGTAGGCATGCACGCATGATACACCTTTATACCTACCATACACCCCCTACGACCGTCTGCTGTCAAAGCTTGAGCTAGCAACGGTAAAATTACAGTCCTACATGGTCGAGAGGAACTTGATACAAAAAAAAAAACGCTTTTTTTGTATATCACCGAAAAATACCATTCTGGTAAAGGAATTTTCGATATTCGCAAAACTTTGTGTAAAGTTGCGAATTGAGGCTTCCATTATAGTACATCAATGTTAAGGAATATTATACGAATAATATATATGCACTTTATACCGTCGATTTCTTGTTGCCAACGATTGTCCTTTTCTTCTGATGTCGTTTTTATTTAATATCGCAATATACATGTCCCGTCTTTTCGCTTATAATTGTGAAATATTTTTTTGGAAATATAAATACAATAGTACTTATTGCTTATTATTTTGGGACATCGAGAGTGAAAAACTACATATGCTGAAAAGAATTTGAGAAATCATTAAAAAAAACTATTTATATTGCGAGTAATATTTCAGATAAATGGTTCTTTTAAATTATATTATAAAAAACTCGACAACTCTTATATTTTCTCTGGAGCAAATAACCGTACACTGAATACATTAAGCCCCTCTATTACCTGCAGTTTGTCTACCGTGTTTTATCGTAATATTACCATGAGAATCGATGATTGTATACAATAATCACTGTACCAGACAATGTTAATTGAATCAGAGTAGTCATGAATAATTTTCACAATTCGTCTTAAGCATCGCTAAATACGAACAAAGTAGTTTTTAAAAAATGTTCAAATGTATCAATCTTTTATCGGGCAGTTATGGACAAAAATTGCAGAAAGACGGAAATAAAAAATCTGCGCATCTTTTCTCATGGTCCATGGGTCCAAAGAGCATAGGTATATATATAGTTACGATCGAAACAAGACAGGTTTTCGTGTCTACTTTGCATGATAATGAGAGCGCTAACGAGCTCTATTCATTCGACGGGTAAGCCAAAGTTGCATTCACTCTCGTTTTATCGTTCTCTCCTCTTTTCTCTTTATACTTTCAACGTTGCTTTTTCACCGTCTTAATTCTTCGGCTAGCAAAGCGTGAAAAAAGCTTTTCGTTGTACGAAGTAAAGCTCTTCGAAGGGCTGGACACACTTTTCTCAAAGGTCGTGAACTCTTTCGCTCTTTTTTTGTAGTCGTCATCATTACATCATCAATAATATCATTGCTTCTCCAAGTAAAAGACTCCACTCCGATTCAGGTAAATATTGATTAATTCAAATCAAGTTTCATCATTTATCAGTGTATGTAGAACTGTGGAAAACAAAGAATTACAGTACCAGTGTGTCCAGCGGTGAGGGAAATCTGGAAACCTAGAATTGTCAGGGGACAATTCCAAATAAATTTTCCTGACTTATAAAACTGCTGGTATCGTCCCCTGGACAATTACAGATTTATCTGACCGCTGGACGTACTAAGTATAAAAAATAGTTCATGCTTCGGTTCGATAATTGCATCCAGAAGTACATTGACAATAAACACCTTTAGTTATCGATTTTTAATCAAAGTGTGATCGATCTCGCTAAGAAGATTATCCGGTTATTGTTGTAATTGTTATTATACTTTTAATTTCCAATATAACGATTCATTCGAGCTAAAAATGGCGTGACATCTCTCAAACTATCATATTAATCTTCATCTATTATTCATTAATCGCTTTTCATTCATGATATAATTGCGTAATCTTTGGAATAGATATTCAAGAAACATTCACGTTGATAACCTCTCAAGATAATCGGATAACCAGTAATTAAGACACATCGAGTGGCTGATGAGCGTCCTAATTCAATTGTGTGGTTCTATATCTTCAGCTAATTGTGATCGAACCCCCTTCGGGCAAAGACTTCTGATCTATGAATGTCCTTGCGCACGCACACAATCTTTTTAATCTATCAAATTCAGAGCCACACTCGATCACTTTGGCCGGAAACAATACCCTCGAGATTCACGAGAAGAAAAGCATCTTTCTTCAATGATCTATTCCTTTTTCTATCTATATTAAATAAGTAGTCAAATATTCCCTGATAAAATATTAAGAATGTAAGTCAATTATCAATTAAAATGGAAATCATTGTATACATTTTTCTGGAGACGTGGAGCGTTTCGACGTTAAGTAATTTAAAAGAAATGTATTAGAATTTTCAATCGGCCACCGATTACTGCACAGTAACATAAAGTCATATACATTCCATGTTACTGTATGGTAATTGTAACTGGACATGTCAAAATTTCAAGTTATTGTAATGTAATGGCAGTTTACCAATGTAATATTATTTTTTTCCTTTCGTTTGAACCCAGTTCAATTCAAATCCATCCAACCAATCCAGAAATATGAGATGAATTTTGACTTTTGAACGAATTTTTATTGCTACAATGTTGTTGAGGTTTTGTATCGCTCTACGAATCACAAATATGAAAGGCACTTGCATTTAAAAGCAATCACCATCAATTTTTTTAACAGAAACCGTACAATATGTTTTTCGCGGGTTATCATTTCCCGGCACCTTCCGATTACACGTCTAGTTCACGCAGTAGTGGATAAAAATGAAAAACTGACTATTGGAGAAGCGGTCGCCGGTGTGGACTAGCTTAAGATATGCGAAAATTTGGTGTGCAATGCGTTCAATAAAAACGTAAGTATGTTAATATGCGCGCAATTAAAAATTTGATGTTTCTCTCTATTGACGACGAAAAAAATACCCGTGTATTTAACAATATCCTTCGCTTTACCATTCGTAAAACAAATTTTTTCTCAACTATCCGTTCCCTGTGCAAAACGAGTTCGAGTCGGTGAGCCAGGTGTAACTTGTCTCGAGTCGCTACCGCAGCTCTCGACCTGTTGAATAAAACATAGATGAAACCGATATATTTACACTTTAAAATAATCGGTATTCACTTCCTGGTTTCAGAAAATCGATGTGAAGACAGATAAAAAATGTGAAGAAACAACGCAAATGAGAGCCTAGTCTACAGCGTTGAGGAAAAAGTATTGAGTCGTCCATTATTCAAAATGTATGAAAACGTTTGCATAAATATTACTGCCCGAAAATTCAGGAAGTATAAAAGGTTCTGAAGAGGTGGAAAAGAAAGCGGGGACAGGACCATTATTTCTCGTTATCGCTCCCTCCCTCTTCTGACAAAACCAGAATACGCAATAAAACACCCAGTCAACTTCATTTCTATAAGCCAGCCAAATTATGTTCTTAATTTCTTTTTTCTACCTTGAAAATGCTTTTTACGAGTTTAAAACTTTTCAAGCTAAATCACGATGTTGTCCTGAAACATTTTTGCATTCCGGGCTTTTTCGTATTCTTAACCTTTCAATCCCGTTCATAATAAGGAATTTATTCGAAAATTCTTAGATTACTACTGGGAAAATGATAATTTATTGGACACTAATGTTGACTTAAAAAAATTTTACAATTTTTTAACGTAGTTCAATTATAATTATAACGTTTCTGAATACATTTTCTTCTCAAGTCATCGAAATTATTCCTCCCAAACAATTTTCGGTATAAAATAATTCATCAGTCAACAACATAAACATAGACAAATCAATTTTTACCGAAAAAAACAGATATATTTATATTGCACTTTTATCTACTTTTTTAAACTTCACTATTTTTCATCGACTCCTCCACTGAACAAGGTGGCTTACCATGGAATTTACATTTAAAATTAACCGAGTATTCCCCATGCGAGTAATATTTCTGTCATTAAGTCAGCTCGTAGCGGCTTCTTGTGTTTCGCGTGCTTTTTCCTCTTGGCTTTCGTGATTTCCGAGCTTCTTTGTACCTGTAAGGTTATAACGCCGGCTGTGAGGGCTCTTTTCGTCTTCGACGGCGTACACTCTTGAGTGCTGCATATTTCAGTAGTTCTCTGGGTTTTTTATGACAACGTGACTAACGACCAAAAGACCTGAGGCTCTCAGCAAGTCTCTCTCTCTCTCTCTCTCTCTTTGGAATAGCTCCTGTACCTTGGTTGGATACTGCACCATGAGATGCCTGAGGGAACTCGTGACAATATGCTATTTCTTGTATCTCTTATATGTATTAAAACCTTGTTTTTTTTTCTTTCCGTTGTATTATTTTATTTTCGTAGATTTTGCGTCACATTCGGTTATTGTGTCAAGCATAAGAAATGCCTTAATAATTCACTAGAAACTTCCGGACAAAACGTAGATTCTTATTTTATCCCGTTAGAACTAAAACAAGTCTATGAAAGTGTATTATAGTTCAATGATTTTCATATTTCGAAATTGATAAAATTATGTAAAATACGCTGCGCAAATCAAAGGAAATGCGTGAGCGTCTCACGGTAGAAACGAACGGGTACAGTTCCCCAGAATCCTCCAAAAACCTCGTCAGTTGAGTAGTAAAAAAATTACCCTGTGCGAAAAAACAGAAAAAGGGACAGTGAGGAACGGGAGGAAGGAAACTGAGGAAGACACCAAGCATAGTGAAAAATAAACGAGGACGACTTTCCTAACGACATTCGAACGCTTCGTAGGTTTTCCACGAAATTACGGCAAAAGTCATTTCCTCTGTGAGACATTTCCTCAATTTGAAGCATTCGCTTCCTTTGGAGGACGGGAGAACCGGAGTTTCACTGCACCTCCGCACCGTTCCCTGTTCTCATCCTTCGCTTCCATTGCCTATTCGTACCAAACCTCATCTTGATATATGTGTATAAATGCATGTGTATACACACACACCGATACACACACAAACGCACACCTGTATGTACACCTGATCTATTTTCACCACACAGACAGTTAAGACTTACATTTGTGCCTGTACATTGCTGAAACTGCAAGCTTTTGTGGAATCCCGTTACAACAGCTCCTCCGACTGTTCTGCTAGACGGATAACCATCCCGTCAACCCCTATCCCACAGCTGTGACCCTCTCCGTTTCCCATTTCATTCTTTTTCGTGGTTACTATAACTCATCGGTCCCCTCCAGCGCCGAAACCCTCCACAACCAACCCGAGTCCATTTTAACAATCAACAGGCAAATGAAGTTTCAATGAAGTTGCTGCTAGACATTACAGCGTAGTTAAGTCTCAGTACACAGTAGATAACTTCAAGGTACAATAAAGTTTCTCTTTTTTGTGATTATTCATGAAAACAAAATATCTTTTCACGTAGATATTCAAAGATTAAGAATAAAAAGAAAAGTTAATTCACGGGCAAAAAAAATTGATGTAAAATATTTAAGTCCACAAAACGCTCAATAAATCAAGTATACAGCCCTTTTGGAATCAGTACATTTCACGTCCCTGTTACTCATTTTTATTTGAACTCAACACTATGTTATTTCAAGGTCCTAGAGAATCATGCTTGATACATTACTAACTATATGCAAGGTGTACCAGATTCCAATGTCAATAAATTAGACCAAGATAAGGGATTAAATTTGGGAGTTTTTTTTATTATTTAGCATTTACCAATTTAGCATTTAAAACAGGAGACGGGAGTATGCGCGACCGATTAGCTCAAACTTCAACAAGTAATTACTTATCAGAACTTGATCGTATAAAATGTTTTTTTTTTATTCCGTTCAAAAATTTCGTCACTAAAGTGAAGTTAATGACATCGAGTCTCGAGACCCTCTGCATATCACAAATTCGCTTTCATCACAGTTAATTAGATAGCTTTTCCCAACCCTGTGAGTGTAAATTCGAAGTCCTCGACGATGCTGTCCCTAGCGACTTTTTCTTGCAAAAATTCCTTGGGAAGGCTACTGTAATTGAAATGTCCCACTGGTGTCATTGATTCACCATCGGCCCAAAAAAAGCCAACGTGAATTTGTGCAAACAACTAGGACTAGAAGCCGTTTTGGAAAATAAGTGAGCTATGTTAGTTGAATAGTTACATTAATAAATATCTGCATCAGGTTAAAAATCGCAATGACTCTAACCACCATATCGGACCAATTAATTCGTTTTTTTCCTGTAACTGCTTTTAAAGTACGTTCAATAAAAACGAAAGGAAAGTTTTTACTTAAACTCGTGAAAATAGTATTTTTCCTTTCAGGAAAAAAGCTTGGAGTTCAATGTCTATGGTTAAACGCGATGCTGACCATCATATTTCACAATCCAACCAGACACGGTTATGTTTTTCCAGCATGATTGTTTATATACTACGAGAACGATAAGAAAGGTTTGCACCTACTTTGAGGACTTTCATAAATGTGACATTCTTGTGCTGTATTTTTGGGATGCGGCTCGAACACCTACCAAATCCAAATATTATCGTCGAATACATGCTTTACATCCGGAAATATTTATCCATCGCCGTGCACTGCATATTAGCCAGCATATATATATATATATATATATATATATATATATATATATAATGTATAGGGATACGCGCATATATGTTTATTGATCACTGAAAAAATTAATTTAATCATCATTTTCCGACTATTTCTAGTACGAATAACATATGTTTTTGAATGGCTCACTCTGTTCTTTTCTTTGTATTTCGGGCTCATGTAATCCGATGAATACATATTGCTTGCACATGTGAATTATTCAGGGTGTCCTAGAACACCAATAATTTTACAGTAGATGCAGAATAAATTCTGAGCGCTTCTTGTTCCGACAAACCTCCGTCGAGTTATTAATTAATAAACTTCAACTAATAGGAACCGTACGAACTCTCAACGTACAAAGGAGAAAATGTGCCCGCCCGATCAGCTATAATTTTGAGAATTAATAACCGATGTTATTTGTTCCAATATTAATATATGATATCAAGTTCTAGGACACTGTATCATTTGCTTCGTGGAAAAGTCAAACACAAACGATTTTAGTTCTGAGTTTCATATATAGACATCCATGAAGCTGACATACACTATATAAAGATCGAGTTAGTCCATAAATTGTGTAACATAAATGAATAAAATATGGTTCAGAATTCTAAGAAATGATTTCTTGAATCGATTCTAAGGAGATATACCACGGCCGAACATTAAAGAGAATTAAAGATGTAATTAACGAATTTCAGCTATAGGTTTAATAAAACATTTGCTAAACTGAGAAATTCGTCGATTTGATGGAAATCCAAATACATACATTTTTTTAACTCCAGAATTATCCCTACTCTTATATGCTGTACTATAACACCTCGTGATTTTGTAACTCCTTGTAATTTGTCACTAATTCATTCTTTACACTATCATTTATCTATATAATATAATGTAGCATTTCATTGTAACTACAATATATTGAGAAATAAACCAATTTACATTTGAAAAATTTATAATGTACTTTTTGCTTGCCGAAAATGTGTCCTTGAGCCTGTCGATAGAGCTGAAAATAAAAGTTGCGATTATAATTGCAATCCGAGTTTCTTCTGCAATTAACAACGTATTTTAATAATTAAGCGTCGAATAAAAATAAAAAGCTGCTCAGCCAGCAAAGCCATTTGCGAGATTAATAATAAGGTTAAATATATCTCGCAGCGTTGAATTTTAAGTACAGATATAGTGTTAGCGTACCCCCATCAATGTTAATCTACATCGTCGTTTCATTTTCGAGCCTTAATAGCGTGACCCATGATCACCATTAAATAATTTAACCTGTATAAATACAATTTTAACAACTTCTGCTAGGGAATCGCGCGGTACGGAGAGTAGAGTGATGGAGTCTGCGATTTAATAAGCGTTGGCTTCCAGAAATGCGATAGTTTACGATCCATGATACTCGCAGCCTCTTTCTCTTTCGCTTTTTTACTTTCTCGTTCCCTCACGTTCTTTCCTCGCGTACGAGGTCAGCAGCGAGTTATCTAATCCTATATCTAACTAGTAAAAGTTAAGCAACTTTATGAATTTTAATTTCTAAACCGATACTGCAGAGTCTTTAACATTACTTACCATGTAGTTTAATAATATTTTATATTTTTGTTTGTACTTTACTACTTCCGTTGAAAAACATTCAGACAGGAATTGCATGTTTCAACTATCAATTTTCCTATACCAAGCTAAACTACGGTAAAATTTCGAAGATAATATTAACATTTTTTTGACCATATTTATACATAATCCTTCTCTTAAATTTTATAGACAAAATTGCCTTTGAATTGTAAAAAACCGTCCGGAGATTTTGTTTAGAATGTTGTTTGTTTATCCTCAGCGTTTGTGTTTTTGGATTTGTCTATTCATATTCGTAGAACTTGCAGTATGTGTATCTGTCTATATGGATCACTTATAACATTATATCAAAACGTTGAATTTGAAATTCTGTAACATACACTTGTTGTTGAATACATTAGATATTAGGTGCTTGTTATCCTGCCTTTGCATTAGGGGGATCGTTAATATTGGATCTTTCGATCGTAGCAGAAGGTCATACATACATAGATAGACGCAAGATTGTTAGGCACAAGGAGTAATGTAGAGAAGGAGAAGGGAGAGAGAGAGGAATCTGATCACTGTCACACTTGCATAATTCGTGCGTTAACGCCGAAGGCGGTTACACGGCATTGCAACTTGTATTGAGGGTCCTTGCTCCCTCGTCCACACCGTCATGTCCTTGAACAGAATCCTGATCAAAATCCCTCGTCCTTGCGAGTGATCACGTAGCATGGCGATCCAGCATCAGAGGACACAGATATGGTATGTACCAACGAAAGACAGGAATATCCACTTGCGGTTTACGTACTGTACACTTACGATCCGGAAACTAAACCGTTCACTGTAAATAAAGCTGGAAATGGGAAGACAGAAATTACATTTACAGGGATTTTTTCCTAAAAGATTCGCACCAAGAATAGAGTCAAGTAGGAACTTTAAGGTAGCCTACCTTCGATGGCACATAGTGTTAAAACATTGATCATTTTCCTCGGAAGCTATGGAGATTTTTCGTGATTTAATTACTTCTAATAAATTGTTACAACTGGCGAAAAATCGGATAAGCATATATGTAGGTCTAACAGTTGGATCGTCAGAATAAGCAAAATATATGATTTCATCATTTACTTTCAACATTACTCTTTTGAACCTCCTTAAGACGAAGTGTGACACCCTGGAATCCACCGTGAGTGCGAGACAGATAAGTGCCAAATGCGAAATGTATTTCCTCTAACGGAGCTACTTTTTGCCACAATTGTGCGAAGCTTAATACATTTGAACGTGACCACTTGTGCTTTTTTAGAAAAAATAGATTTGGAAATTTCGAAGCGATAGAAGTGTCTGATACATCACTTTAACAGACTAATATAAATTTGAAGAAAAATTTGGATTTATTTGTTCTGTAATACCTACAACAGTATGGAACACAATGTAGGCTAAGAAGAGAAGAATGAATATTTTCGTGTATAGTATACAAACAAATATTTGCGTTTTACAGAGAAGCTTTTATTTTATTAGAATTAAAAAAACCGCCATGTCTAGTACAGTTGTACATGCCTTTACTAATTATAAGATGTGCGTGTGCAAACTCTAATTTTTCTTCTTAACTCGTCACGCGCGTCTATGGCACGATTATAATAGAATACCTCGGAGCAGTAAAAACAACAGCATTTTTTATCGAAGTATCCCCGAATGTATTTAAGGAGGTGAACCCGTTTCTCTTAGCTACTACTTCCCACGCTTCAGGATTGGTAACACAAAACGTCGGGCGTGGCACTTGCATTGTTCTCTCCTTTTGCAAGATGGACAACAACTGATAAACGCGGAGATCTCAAAAGTTTTCAGGCAATTCAAACGCGCCCAATACTCCGAGCGACTAATTCAATTCTGTAAGAGAGTCAGACATTGTCTGCTTCACTGCTGGGTGCATATACACACACATAGTTCTAGTTGCTTGAGAGCCGGGTGGTAGAGGTAAGGGCATCATACCGTGCCGCGTTTGCAAAGTATATTGATGTTACACGCTGATGCAACCTTCCCTTTTCTTTCATCTCAGTCTGCCACTCTATGGCTCCCGCTCTCTTTCTCTTTCCCTTTCCTTATGCGTAACTCTTCTTCCGATGTCTTGACCCTTCATGGGGAGGTGTTAGAAGAACAGCAGCATTCGCAGCAGTATAGTAATAGCAATACTTTGTGTGCATATGGCACAATTAGTACATGGACGCCACCACGGCTTTTCCACTGACGCCACTAGCCGCACCGGATGAGCAACAGCTTCTAACGACGTCAATGTACCAACTTATGGTATACACGAGAGAGTCAAGGAGATTTTTGCTATACACATATTAACGTAAACTTGTTTATACAATGTTTGGTTCATACACGTACAAACATGTAGGAACATGCAGAAGTACGCAGCAGCAACTTCCTCTCTCACATAAAACTAAAGGGGTTAGACAAAGCTGACTTAACTAGATTCAACGTTAAATACCAACTTTCATCTTGACCAAAGCGCAGCTGAGAACAGAGATGGAGAAGGTAGGGGCAATAGCATCTAATCCACCCTCTTCTCGCATAATCGAATATAAAGTTTGTGCAAGAGAACTTGTGAGATAGCTCAGAGAGCTTTTAACTGTTGCCGTTTGTTTAGCATGACTGCTCAAAGCGATCAGCAAAGAAGGAACATCTTTTTGCAATTTTCACCAGTCCTGCTTCCTTAAGGGATACCAGCATAATTGGCCGAATCAAGGGTATTCACAGTCTATATTCGATATTTCTATATTATTATACAATATTTTTATACAATATCAGTCAATATTTATGGAATTTCGTACGAAGAACCGTATGATAAAAAAAAATAACTGAAAAGAAAGTTGAAGAACATTTATTTTTTGTTTGGTCGAACGAAACTTTTTTACTGTATTCGAATGAATGTACTGACATCCTGTGCATAGAAATGGCTCAGTCTTATAGGTAAACAATCCAAGATATGTGTCTAGAGACGCGACAGCGTCTCGACGCCAAGTTTAAATAATTCTTATGTAGCCATATCCACTTCATACAATAAGTTGAGTTACATGATAAATACAATTGAAAACCACGTGCACTATTGCATCATATGCCTACAAAATAACTACTTAACTCCTTTTTAAAGTTTTCTCCAAAACGGTTAGTAATCAACTAATCAATGTAGCCGAGCATAGTAGGTTGATATTTTAGGAAGCAATTAATAAATGACAAAAAATTGTTTGGGACGAAGAATGATTAAATTTGAATTAACCCATTAACGCCGAAGAGAAAACATTTTTTTGTTGATGTTTGAGCTCCAAACTAAATAAGAAAAATGAAGTAGATTTAAGAAACAACTATGTACTCTATGGTTTTCGGGTGTGCTTTATCGATTTCCGGAGTTAGAATTTCATTTTGATGGTTCTAAAAACCAATATGGCGGATTTTATGCGAAAAGGTACCGAAAAATGGGGGATATATTCTTTTCACAAATTTTTTTTGAGTCAGAAGCGTATCAGGAACGAATTGTGACGATGATCAACGTTCTTCGCAATAGTTACAATTCAAGGAAAATTTTTTATTTCCGACCTCAAGTCACTATGACCTTTCCAAAATGGCGGAAGTAGAGTAAATTTTCGCAAAATTCGGATGTTTCTAGTATATTTTTTCGAAAATGAAATTTTATATTGGATACAACATTACTGTACATGTTTTTATGAATTTTAGATTTTTTATTTAAAATGGCAGTCAAAAAATAGAGATATTATCACTTTTTTCGTAATTATAAGCACCAGAATTTGTAAACTCATTAGTTTCAGAGGTTTTTTTTATTTTGGTCACCTTTCAATCCCAACGCGATAACAAATTAAAAAAATTCGATGTCGCATTTGAAATGGCGGATGCAAATAAAAAACATCGCAATTTCCAAATGAAACAAGTATTCTTATTATCTGCATAACATTTATAAGCGAAAGTATTCTTGACCGCTTTGACGCTGGATGTGCTGTTTTTGAGAAAAAAATTCATGAAATATCGAAATCAAGTGAGAGTTCAATTTCTCTATGATTCATATCGCAATATCTTTTTCGTGCATAGGTACACTATTTATTGACACAATACAAATACGGTTTATGTTTACATGCACATTGCTATTTTCTATTTCGCACTCAGGTTCACCCAGAGTTAACAGCGTGGCCGTGGTAGAGATTTGTTTTCAGCACCTCGAAACATGAGGGGCAAGGAGACTCATAAAAATGATGCACCTTGAAACAGGAGAGGCAAGGGGACTCACGAAAATAAAGCACCCCGAAACGTGAGAGGCAAGAAAACTCACGAAAATAAAGGACCCCGAAACGTGAGAGGCAAGGAGAACTCACGATAATAAAGCACCCCAGAGGATTTCAATATTTCATGAACTTTTTCTTAAAAACAACACATTGTTGGGTACCAAGATACGCGATGCCGAATTAGGCCTTGAATTACTTATAATGAAACAATTGAATACCTTCCTTATTCGCATCTATGCAGCTGATAATGATTTTATATTAAAGCTTGTACTGTACATACTTACAAATGTACACATTTTATTAGTTAAACTCATTCAGTTTAATAATACTTTGCTTTCGTATTAAGGTAGTTCTATCGTTTTATCGTTTTCTTAAGATTTTGTTGAAAATTTGAATACGTATTCTTTGATGTCATATATACGTGTGTAATAAACTTTGGAAGGTTTTACCACGTGGAAGTTGAGATATTTATTGGTAAAAATCACAATTTTCGGTAGTCTCTCGTAAGAGCGCGTGTTAAAAGTTGCATTTTCATCAATGAATATCTTGGCTTCTACGTGGTGAAGCCTTCTAAAACTTTGCATACATTTTTATGCAACATCAAAGAAGATTTCTTGAGTTTTCCAAAAAAATCTTAAGAAAATTTTTTTCGCTATTTTTGTAATTATAGAGCAAGCACATATCACCTGGGATGACCGTGAATTTGGAGTATGCTGTTCTTTAGTCGATTTGCAACAACTTTTC